>CM033391.1:2282388-3770671 GCA_019426215.1 Buddleja alternifolia
TTCCTAATCCAAACAGCTTCCTTTGCTGCATCAGATGCAGCTATGTATTCAGCCTCGGTTGTAGAATCCGCAGTAGTTTTCTGTTTGGAACTCTTCCAACTTACTGCTCCACCATTGATGGTGAATACAAATCCCGACATTGATTTCAAATCATCCACCTCAGATTGGAAACTAGAGTCAGTGAACCCTTCTAGTTTCAATTCTCCACCGCCGTATATCAAAAACAAGTCCTTAGTCCTTCTCAAGTACTTGAGGATTGTTTTCACGGCTACCCAGTGCAACTCACCTGGGTCGGACTGAAAACGACTCACTACACTTAATGCATGAGCCACATCAGGCCTTGTACATAACATTGCATACATAATACTTCCTATGGCAGAAGCATATGGTACGCGAGCCATCCTATCTCGTTCCTGGGATGTCGAAGGACACATGGATCGAGAATACCGGATCCCATGACTCATAGGCAAGAATCCTTTCTTTGATTCCTCCATACTAAACCTTTTTAGCATTTTGTCTATGTACATTGACTGAGACAATCCTATCATCTTTCTTGATCTATCTCTATAGATTTGATTCTAAGATGTAGGATGCATCTCCTAAGTCTTTCATGGAGAATTTGGTGGATAACCATACTTTAGTCGATTGCATCATTCCTACATCATTCCCAATGAGTAGAATATCATCAACATAAAGTACTAAGAATGTCACTGCACTCCCACTGACTTTCTTGTACACACATGGTTCATCTTCGTTTTTAATGAAACCATACATCCTTATAGTTTCATCAAAACAGATGTTCCAACTTCGGGATGCTTGCTTTAGTCCATAAATGGACTTTTGGAGTTTGCAAACCTTTTGCTCACTCCCACTAGATATGAAACCTTCTGGTTGTTTCATGTAAATCTCTTCCTCTATGTTTCCATGAGGAAGGCGGTTTTCACATCCATCTGCCATATTTCATAATCATAATGAGCAGATATTGCAAGCAAAATCCTAATGGATTTAAGCATTGCTACTGGCGAAAAGGTTTCTTCATAGTCGATACCCTCTCTTTGAGTGTAACCTTTTGCCACTAGCCTAGCTTTGTAGGTCACTACCTCTCCATTTGCTCCAAGCTTTCGCTTATAGATCCACTTACAACCAATGGGTACTATACCCTCTGGTGGATCTACCAAGGTCCATACCTTGTGGAGTACATGGAGTCCATTTCAGATTCCATGGCACTTTGCCACTTCCCAGAATCAATATCACATATTGCTCGTTGTAGCTTCTTGGATCTTCATCCACTTGAAGCTCCTCCTTATTACTTTCTAGTAATAGACCATACCTCTCAGGTGGCCCTCGGATCCTTTCGGATCTTCTCGGAGGTTGTGTGTTAGATATTTCAGTGTTTTCTTGTGTTTGTGTTTCCAAAGTTTGTGAGATAATTTGTGGTTCTTGAACTTCTTCAAGTTCTATGATCTCGCCCATTCTATCTAATAGAAACTCCTTCTCTAAGAAGATGGCATTCCTTGAAACAAACACCTTTTGTTCCGATGGATCATAGAAGTAGTACCCCGCAGTTTCTTTAGGGTACCCCACAAATTTACATAAGCTAGACTTAGACTCTAACTTATCTCCCACCAGCCTTTTCACGTAGGCTGAACAACCCCATACTCGAAGATATTTGTATGAGGCCGGTTTACCATGCCATAACTCATAAGGCGTTTTGGGCACTGATTTGGAAGGCAATCTATTTAATAGATAGGCCGCAGTTTCTAAGGCATAACCCCAGAAAAATGGAGGAACTTCAGTGAAACTCATCATGGAACGGACCATATCCAATAAAGTCCTATTCCTTCGCTCAGACACCCCATTCAATTGTGGTGTTCCAGGCGGAGTCCACTGAGAGAGAATCCCATTCTCTTTAAGATAACTAAGGAATTCGTCACTTAAGTATTCTCCTCCCCGATCAGATCGAAGAGTCTTAATACTATGACTTAGTTGTTTTTCTACTTCATTCCTAAACTCTTTGAACTTTTCAAAAGCTTCAGATTTGTGCTTCATAAGGTACACATATCCGTACCGTGAATAATCATCGGTAAAAGTAATGAAGTAAGTACACCTTCCTTTAGTACTTATACTAAAAGGACCACAAACATCCGAATGGATCAAATCCAAAAGATGGGTGGCACGTTCCACTTGTCCTACAAATGGTGACTTGGTCATTTTTCCTTTAAGACAAGATTCACAAGCAGGCATGGTTTCCTCTTCCTTAAGGTCGAGTACACCTTCCTTTGCCAATTTGTGCATTCTTTCTTTGGAAATATGTCCTAGTCTAGCATGCCACATTAGTGTACTGTATAAGTTATCTTGTTTTCTTTTGTTACTATGTTGAATGTGAAAGACGGAATTAATTGGTTGAACAGTGTATAAACAATTCGTCAAAGTACTAGTAAAAAGTAAAGAACAATTTTTAATAATGGAACACTTTCCATCTTTTATTAAAAACTCAAAACCCTCTCCATCTAAAACAGGGATGGAGATAATGTTCTTTATTATACTAGAAACATAAAGACAATTATTTAAAACTATTCTAATGTCGTCGCCTAATGCCAGGTTGACCGTTCCTATCGCTGTGGCAGCAACTTTTGCTCCATTGCCAAGTCTCAGAACGATCTCATCCTTTCCTAGCATCCTACTTCTTGTCATTGCCTACAAATTATTGCAAAGATGTGATGCACAACCGATATCTAATACCCAAGAAGTATCGTTAACAGATAAGTTAACTTCAACATAAAACATACCCTTGGTCTCACCTAGGGTCGCAAGGTACTCCTTGCAGTTCCTCTTCCAATGCCCTGGTTTACCGCAATGGAAACAATCACCCTTATCCTTATCATCTTTAACCTTCTTGACCCCACCTCTAGCTTTTAGCTTCTTGTTCTTTTGGGAACTTTTCCCTTTCCCTTTCTTTGGCTTCTTAGCCTTAGAATGGGCAGAACTCACAAGTAGGACTGGCTTGTCCTTCTTGATGGTGGCTTCTGCAGTCCTTAACATGCTTAACAAGTCAGGCAAGGTCGCCTCCAGACTGTTCATGTTAAAGTTGACCACAAATTGATCGAATGTGCTAGGCAAGGATTGAAGTACTAAGTCCACTGAGAGTTCATTGTCTAGAAAAATGTCAAGACTTGCGAGCTTCTCAATGAGCCCAATCATCTTAAGCACATGTTCTTGGACATTTGACCCCTCAGTCATACGAGCTCTAAAAAGCTCTTTAGACACTAAGTACCTTTCCCTCCTAGACTTTTCACCATACAACTCTTGCAAGTGTTTGAAAATATCAGCAGCACTTGCCATATTTTCGTGTTGCTTTTGCAACTCATTCGACATTGATGCAAGCATCGTGCACCTTGCTTGGAGGTCATCGTTTAACCATCTCTTATGGGTTTCGATTTCCTCCTCCTCAGCATCCTCGGGTAGAGTCGAGAGGGGTGCATCAGTCAAGACATAGGCTCTATTCTCAGAGTTGAGCACTATCTTAAGGTTTCTAAGCCAATCAGAATAGTTGGGTCCAGTGAGTTTGTTTGTGTCGAGAATTGTGGAAAACGGGTTCTTAGCCATCTTAGATATCTAGTTATCTACAAATTAAAGCGAAACGGAGATTAAGAAGATGTTTAATACATTATGTGTAGATATGATTTTAAGGTCTTTTAATCATAAATTACCTCCCACTATTTAATTCAAATTCAATAACCCTCATTAAAGAATTCGAGAAAAACAATTTTTCTTAGTGAGTTTGAAGTCCAATTTAATTATTACATACCCCAATTTTATGGACACATACATAATAATTAAAAAGGTAGACAACACTTATCAATTACATCCCCAAGTAATCCTCAATTATTTTACCTCATGTTTCACATGGACCTCAATTTTATGCGCCTCCATGTTACTCCTATGTTAAGTTAGACCCATCAAACCTACATTTAAATAACCCACCCAAAAAGTTCCACTTGCAATGGTCAACTTAGAGGATAAATTACCCATGTGCATCTCTATGCTTAGTAATAATCACGGCTTTCTCATTATAGAAAGTCCCACTTGCAATGGTCGACTAATCTACATAAGTAGCACCGACATGCTATTACTTTTGATGGTAGGCATGGAATATTAAACCCCGTTTAATTTTATCCCATATTAACTTAAAATTAAAATCATTAAGATTTTATAAACTTATCTAATAAGTAAGGGATTTTAGTATATTATGAAAAGGTCTCATCGCTTCGATTATCTTATCTAAGTCTCTATCCTAAACATGCCCAACAACACATGAAAGGAAATATAAAAGATAAGCATAATCTTAAAAACATGTATCTTATACAAAAATGCATCTTATACATAGAATCATGCATCTCATACATAAATCATGCATCTCATACATAAAATATAACATGGATATTTTGGGCCATATCTAAATCGATCCTATCTAGAGCCATCAAGGATCGAATGCCGGCAAGGCGAATAAATAAATAACGGAAAATAAACATGCTTTTACAATCCTAATGGCCTCAAAATTCCATCATGCATATCAACTCATGAAAGCATATGTAAATTCTTAATTTACCAAATATTCCTCATAAATTATATCAATTTGGGGTTTCTCAATAAAACTTGATTTTTCCAAAAATAAACAATTTAAAACACCTTTTAAATAGAATTTAAATTATAGAAAAATCAAATACCCATAAACGGGTCTGCGATTGTTTCTTACTATGAAATTTTCCTTCAAGTAAAATTCCAAAGCACGTTGCTCCATGCTCATACAAATTGCACATACCCTTTTCCTTTTTTTTTTTTTTTTATTATTTCCGTGAGTGGGCTGTTAATAAAAAGAAAAACAAGGCATCTTTTATTCCCTGCAATTCCAAATTGCATAAAGTCCTTTCAATTTTAATTTCTTACCATATGCATAAATCACCAATCACATAAGCGGTCAACGGTGACTTAGAGGAATTAGATTCCAAATCTAATACACATGCATACTCACGGATGTTCTTCTTACAAACATGTGATTGGTTTGCATGGATGGATTACAAGTCCATGTAATACCCGCGCAACAACGATTAACACTTACTCGATTTCTCATGTAATCAAATTACAAAAATTAATTTTCAAATTAAACAACCTTATTGATAATCCCCAAATAAATAAAATTTACGAATTTAATAATTTTAAACGTGCATCACATGTAACGATTAAAATTAAACGGATCATGCATAACGATGCGCGAGCCTTAGGCTCTGATACCACTGTTGGGAAATATACATGTAGCCCGACTAAGCACAGCGGAAAATTAAAATTTTAGTTTCTAGGATTTAAACATGCGAGTTTATTAATCCTACGGGCTTATCACGTATCATAGGTTTGCGCATCTTTGATTTGTTATTTAAAACTTAAATAAAGAAGATCTTACCTTATTCGATTTTTCATAAAAATCGAAGAGTTTCTTCTTCCTTAACGTAAGCTCCCTAGCTTGCTTCTCGTTCCTTGAAGCAACTCCTTCGTTTTTCCTTTTGATGTAGATTTCGAATTCCTCCACTAAAAACGTCTTTGATCGGATTCTTGATTCACTTCAGAGACCCAAGTGTTTCTCCTCTAAAGTTGATCCACACCCCGGATACCCACTCGTTTATAATCTTTAGCTAGGTTGATCTATAAACGTTTATTCTAACTCTAAGGAATAGTGTATGGGATTAAGGTGAAAGCAAAAATTACTTCTCTAAGTATTTTGGAAGAATTCTTGAATTCAAGATCTTGATGAATAATCAAGAACTCAAGAACACTATATGAGAGAGAGGAAAAAGAAACGATTTTTCTATGCAAGAGGAACAAAAATTTTGGCTTCAAAAGTCATCATCTTATTTTCGTTCTCTACATACCTATATATAGGACTAGGTTCTTGCAATTCTTTTCCATGTAGAACTCTTATACATTAATCCTTTTCCATGTAGGAATAGAAGACTAATTAATTTCTAAATAGAACTCTTCTATTTTAATTAGTTTCCTTTCTCTCCAAGAAATCTTATTTCCTTCTAGAAGAAAATTAATTAAACTCTTTAATTATTTTCCTCCACCAAATTTTCGACCAAGGCTTAATAAAATAGTCTTTTAATAATTAATCCACCATACTAGATTAATTAAAAGTCACTTCCAATTAAATAAATGCTTTCTTGACTTAAGCTTAATTAAATTGATCTTATCAACTTAATTAATTTATTTATCCAACACTTGAATAAATAAAAGTCTTAATTAATTAATCTAATTAATTAATATATTAACTCAACTACTTTGAATTAAATTTCCTTAGCTAAGAAATGGATTTGTCCGAGTATTGTGTGTGACCCTTTAGGTTCACCAACATACTAGTAATGGGTTCATAACCTTTATGATTTAATTTGGACAATTAAATTGTCTCGATTAATTAAACACTTTTAATTAACCATCTTATTATTTAATCTCCATTAAATATAAGATACCCATAAATCAAAGAAAAGTTTCTAGCTACTTATCTTGAAGACCTAGATGTAGGCGATTCAAAGTGAACCTTTCCAATCGCGCATTCCATGCAAGTGAGATTCTTCCATCAACTAATTTCCCAATTGAATTAAGGATCGAGGAATCTTATTGGTCGAGATCCTTATAAATTCAATCTTAATAATTCGAGTGTGTTTGACTAGTGATTAATTAATTCAAGAAACTCATTTCTCAATTAATTACTTACTTGCCTTGGCCAAGGACTGACTCAGTCAAACCACTTAGAATATTATAGGAAATTCACTTGTTCATCTAGACAAGTGATAGATCCTTTGTTGTCAACACCAACCTCCATATACGAGTCACTACACCCAATCACCAGTCCATATGTGTCCTTGTAAAAGAACTGGCACAGGAGTCAAAGTGCAGTAAGTCAATATACAAGATTACTGTGATGACTCAAGTCAAAGAATTAATCTTGCACTATCGTGATTAAGAAACTCCTAATTCGACATATATAGAAATAATTCCAATTTAGGAAGTTTCAGTTAGGGTAATCAGTGAACTTGTTCTCAACAAGCACCCGCGTATGTGCATTTGTGTCAACTACACTAATGTCTATAAAACGAGACATTCTCCAATTAAGAGTGTGCATCATAGGCGCAAGTCTATCCGAATTATCAATGTCCCATCTTGATAATTCTATGACTTGGACAGTATTTAGAAATCACAGCCTTAGAAACTTGTTTTATGATATCCATCCAATGAGATATCAAGCCCCATAGCTATGTGTGAATTCTAGGGACTTCATCATACAGTTATAACGATATAAACATAAGATGAAGAAATGCCTTTTATTAATATAATGTAAAACGAAATTGTTTATTACAAGAATAGATAAAGAAAGCCTATCTAGGATTGGCTCACAGGGCACTATTCTAACATTTACAATATCCTTTTGCAGATTTTAGTGCACAAATTTTAATAAACAAACAATTGTAATATGTCATATTTTGTATTACTTGTTTATATACAAATTTCTCGTACTACTTTTCATGCAAGCTAGATGAAGACATTTTCTTATATATGAGTGTGTTCTTATTTGATAAAGTATATATACATTAGTAAAATATGTACATATTATAATTATACTCGGTGTAAAACAAATATTTAAAGTGATATATTTGTATTTTTTGTTCTAAGCGTATGATACACTTATATAATAATATGTAATGACATTAGTGTTTTTTTTAATGATTCATGAAATTTGATCTTAATAAATATTTTTCGGACAAGTATTTTCTTAGTTATGAATTATCATTATCTTTTTATTAGTTAGTTTAACAAAAAATATAGCAAACATTGTATGTTTATTTAGTTTTAAAATGTAAAAGATCTTGAAAAACCGCCAAACCGCACCGCACCGCACAAAACCGCATAGTCGGTTTTGATTTACAAAACCGCAATTTAAAATTTTATTTCCTCCAAACCGAACTTGGCAATTCGGTTTGAAATTAATAAAAAAAACTGCTAAACCGAACCGCGATCACCCCTACAAAATATCCATCAAAAAGGGCAAAACCGAGATTTCACTTTCACATTCTCATCATACCCTCACCCCACCTGCAAATCTGTAACTTTGGCTCCATATCTTCAACTTTCAAAAATTTCAAACTTCAAACGGTCTCCTTTCAAAATCTCTCTCAAACCCTAGATTTTTCTCTCCTCGAGAAGAAGAACACCAACAATCAAGAAATTCCATTTTCCTTCCAATTCCTCGGCCAATCATCGGCCATAGTTTTCATCAATGCCGTTCATTTCCAGCAATTTGGAGTCGATGACGAGCGCAATCAAGAACCGGTTCGGGTACCATCAGAATCATCAACCGGACTCATCGGACTCAGCCCCGACGCTTCCGAAGAGCTCCAGCTCGCCGGATCTGTTGCTGAAATCAGCTGCTAGAGATAATTTTTTGCTGCAGTCTTCTTCTTACAAAGACAAGTCGTCGAAATCGGATGATGGAGATACGGCGTCGCTTGTTTCTGCTCGCAGTTTTGAGTTCCGGGAGGATCCTGCCTTTTGGAAAGAGCATAATGTGCAGGTACATAATTTTTTTTTTTTTTGGGTATTATTGTATTTACGGAAACTTGTTTTTTGCTTGTTTTAAATTATTGGTTATGGTTTAGAGTGGCTTGACTGGAGTAATTGTTATTGTAAATTGTGCATTGGTAAGATTCCAGTGGTTCAGAGAGTTAGGGTATTACTTTAAGCACTTAAGCGCAGGGACAAATTAAATGTTGTATATTACTCGTTAGTGGTTATACTTTACACTGGAAGTAGGAAATAGCATCAAAATGAGTTCTAGATGATAGCTTTTTCATGTGAGTTCTTCTCTTGGGGATAGATAGCATGAATACAGTAAATTTTCAATAAGGCTACATCAGAAATTGGAATGTTAGTAAGTAATTCTCTGCTGCATATTTGGCCAGTTAGGGTTAAAATTAGGTAAATCATTTGAGTAAACATACAGTGAGATGACCCTTCTTTTAAGTTTGGATTAAGCTTTTAAAAGGAACTGATGAAGCAGTAGGTTCTACTCTACGCTTCAGCTGATATACCGTATAGTGACTGGAAGAAAAATTGAATATGGCATTTTATCTGATTCTGTTAACATTTTCTTTGAAGGAGGAGTTCTATATGCACATGGGATATATCATCGAGTCTACTATTGATGATTTGTTGATTACAGGTTATTATTCGTGTACGTCCTTTGAGTAGCTCTGAGATATCAGTTCAAGGGCATGGTAGATGCGTTAAACAAGATAGTTCCCAGTCTATTACATGGATGGGACATCCAGAGTCACGATTTACCTTTGATCATGTGGCGGATGAAAATGTTAACCAGGTATTTACATTTTCTCGAATAAAACTTATTTGATTATTAATATATTTTTTTGTGTCATGATTTTTTGTTTTGTTAATTAACAGGAGATGCTATTTAAAGTTGCTGGGGTGCCAATGGTAGAAAATTGCATGGAAGGATATAATAGTTGCATGTTTGCATATGGACAAGTAAGTTATAACATGCTTGCTTTTCTAATTCCAGCCTCTATCTAATTTTTTTTAAAAAATTTTATGTATATTATGAAAGCATTTTATAGCTGGAGAAATACAACCAACAATTGATTTTTCATATCAATGTCAATCGTATGAACTTGTGCAGATCAAATGTTCTATAACTGTGATAATTCATGATCATAGGTTACTACCTTATTTGACATGACGATTTTTTAAATTTAAATAGACTGGAAGTGGGAAAACTCACACAATGCTTGGTGACATTGAGGGAGGTACTAGGAGACACAGTGTTAATTGTGGGATCACACCTAGAGTCTTTGAGTACTTATTCTCCAGAATTCAAAAGGTATGTTATCAGTATATGTCTCTTTCTGAACTCATAAAGAGCTTGGTGTAGTAGATCTTAACATCAACAAATTTTGAATAAAATTTTATCTTTGTCATGAGAATTTTGTGCAATTTGCGAGTTTCATTTACAAAGCTGTTGTTCTACAAACTACTTGGGCATTTCTTTATATAAGGCCTGTATATGTGTATTTTTCATTTACTGATATAAGGCCTGTATATGTATATTTTTGCATTTACTGATACGAGGTAATGACACGATATCTCATATTTCATCATATGGTTCCATTTCTTCAATCACAGGACAAGGACGCTCGCAGGGAGGAGAAATTGAAATTTACTTGTAGATGTTCTTTCTTAGAAATCTACAATGAACAAATTCTTGACCTTTTAAATCCTTCATCTGCCAATTTACAGGTATTGTTTTCATGCATTGCAATTTTCTCATACTTGTAGGCTTTCGTCAAAACATTATGATCTTTCTAAACCTCTATATCACTGATCACAACACATTTTAGGTGAATGATCCGTGCTCATACTTCACATTAAGTTGTCAGTTTCTTTGATGAATGATTAAACATCTCACTTCTGTATACATTTCCTCGTGAAGAACTAGTTCATGCAGATGTAAAAAAATCAGTTTGTTATTGAATTATAACTATAAATTGCTTGGCCTAAATTTTGGATTAGGGAGGTTAGCATCATGAACTTCCTAAAACTGTGAAAACTGCCTTGAATATGCCTCTAAGTTCCTTGGGTTTCTTCTTGTATAACCTAAATGTAAAAGCTAAATTGACTTGTTAGTTGGCTTATCGCAGTTAAGAGAAGACACTAAGAAAGGTGTCTATGTTGAAAATCTCACAGAAGTAGAAGTCACGAGTGCTCGCGACTTGATCCAACAACTTATTCAGGTTTGCCATTTCCTCTATATGAGACTTCCTCTATTACTTTCTATGTTGGCATTATTTACTTGACATAAGGACTCTTTTCTTTATCCCTTCGTTTATTTTTCCTATGTTGAGGACATGAGCAATTCAGAATTTCATATCATTTGGCAATATTTAGGATAGTTTTCATAGATTGTCCATGGAAGATATACAAATGTCAGATTAAAGAGGCTGATAGAGTTGCTGTTATCACCTATATTATTCTTTCTACATGGTAAAGAATAGCAACTGAATTTTTCTCGACCATAAGAAACCTATGTTTCCTACTTGGTTATTAAAGGAAGTTTGGTAAAGAATAGAAACTGAATTTTCCTCAAGCCTAAGACACCTATGTTTTCTACTTGGTTATTTAAATTGGCCGAGCATGATTAAAGTTCTCAATTCAAGATAATGTACAACTTTAGAAGATACTGAAGGATTAAAAGGTCCTACAAATGGACTGATCGTTAATCTCCTAATCAATAGTTCACAAGTTATACATGACATTTGGCAGTTTATTCTGTTAAAACATTGCTCATCCAATGTGTTTCTCTTTGTTTACATGGATGTGATGTCATGCTTTCAGGGTTCAGCCAACCGAAAGGTAGCAGCAACTAACATGAATCGTGCTAGTAGTCGTTCTCATAGTGTGTTCACATGCATTGTAGAGAGTAAGGTAAAAAAATCATATGTTGTACCTATTTTTTTTTTCTTTCTATTGTTTTACTTTGATACTTGCCAGCTAACTTAAATTGTAAATATGTCTTTATTTCAGTGGGAATCCCAGGGGGTCACTCATTATCGTTTTGCCCGTCTTAATCTTGTGGATTTGGCAGGCTCTGAAAGGTAAAGTGAAAACATAGTGAAAAAACTGATGACAAGGCTTATTGATTATGAGAGTGATTTTAAGGTTTTGACAAAAAAATGCATCTTTTGAATTCAGGCAAAAGAGCTCGGGTGCAGAAGGTGAGCGTTTGAAGGAAGCTACAAACATCAACAAGTCTCTTTCTACTTTAGGGTAAATCACCTACTTTTTGTCCTTCAAGTTGTCAAGTTGAAATATTTCATCTTGTCCTTAATGTTCTGTTTTGACTGTGGAATTTAAACTTTTTGTGTGAAATGCAGACTTGTGATAATGAACCTTGTGAACATGTCCAATGGGAAGTCACTCCATGTTCCTTACAGGGATTCCAAGCTCACATTTTTGCTTCAGGTGAATTATTTCTTGGACATCACGAACTGTTTTATTATGCTTCAGTCTGTTGTTACATGTGTCCCGCCTTAAGATCTCTAATACAAGTTCATGTGGGTCACCCCTGTGTACTCATGTTTTAGAAAGCGGAATGGCACAGAGATCTAAGTTATCAATTAGATCTAAGTTACTAGTGTTGCCTGCTCCATGTTATATTTGATTCATTGGAAGATTAACTTAATAGGCAGCTTGTTTAACAGAGATTTAATTGCTTGCAACTTTTTCCTTTTTAGTTTTTTCAGTCTTAAAATCTGAAAACTAGTGAAGAGTTTCGATCCTCTTTGATTGCATTAGAAAATCCACATTTTATTTACACCTCTGTATATCTATGATCCAATATAAGAAGCCATGTTGTTGATTTCTTACTCATCTTCAGGATTCACTTGGAGGAAATGCCAAAACAATTATCATTGCGAACATTAGTCCTTCCACTTGGTCAGTGCATCTCTAATTCTTATTGCTACATAAAGAATGAGTTTCTCTAATGTTTGCTTAAGTTATTGTATGAAATTCATGTGAAAGTACACTGTGCCCTTACAGCTGCTCGTTAGAGACTCTGAGCACATTAAAGTTTGCTCAACGTGCCAAATTTATAAAGAACCATGTAAGTAGTATTTCTTTGTTTGTTATATTGGATGATTCATCTAACTTTTATAGTTATAAATGATAACTTTGAAACGTTATCTTAGCATACTTTCCTTCTGTGTAAAAAGAGATGCTTTTGATTTCCAAATGTTTGGGCTTGGAGCTACAAGTTTTTTCTGAATTTTATGTGTCAATGTTTTATCCATTCAACTTTATTTGTGCTCACTAGAATGATTGCATAAAAATATACATTACTCATCCTTTGCTTCTCGTAGTTGAATGCTAGTTTGAGAATATGTTATTTTCATCGTTTCTTATTCTTTGTTTGTTACTTTACTAGGCTATTGTTAATGAAGATGCTTCTGGTGATGTTCTGGCTTTGAGGCTTGAGAACCAAAATCTCAAGGTATCAACTGCATTTCAAACTTCAACTGCATAGTCCATATCACAGCTTAACTAAAGATGGCCATGAAATAATTTGTTCTGCAAAAGTTTTAGTCTGTATATGAATAAACTTGTTGTTAAAGCTATTGAACTTATCTTAGTGTTATAGCGATCTTACTCAATTAACTTGTTCAAAAATACATTCATATGATGATAAGTACTGTTTAGAATATGGCCTTAACATTTCTCAAGCATCATTAACCGAAATAAAGTTCTCCTGTATCCAAAGAAACCTTAAATTATAAAAAAGTGATGGTGAATGTTCACTATAAGATAGTAATAATAATGGGTTGCATCACCGATTGGGGGTTCTTTAGTCTTGTTCTGAGGTGACAACAGACTTGTATAATGTTTTTCAGTTTTGAATTTCCAGGCCGTTCAGATCCTTGAATTTATACTACATGGTTAACTGGTGCCATAAATAGATCATGAATTCATGGCATGCTATGAGTTGACATTTAGAGACAGCTATAATAAAATGTGTTTCAGGGAATGGTATGTTGAATTTTTTGTACTACCTTTTTATAAGATTTCGTATAGTTTTGAGATTTCCCCATTAATAGATCTGCTGTCGATGTGCTGTCTGCAATCATTTTAGTGTAATACTCTAAAAATTCATGTGCATGACTGTATATTATGATTTGCCTGTTTGATAAATGAATTGAGTTTAATGTCATCAAATTTTCACTAGGAAAATTGATCTTATTTCGATCAGTGGCCATTTACACCATACTTTATTTCATATCACGTTTTTCACGTAGAAGTATAGGGTTCAACTTCTTGTTAATCTGTAAGACTTATGGAGTATTTGTTTGTCTTTCATTTCTGCAGTAACATTGGCCTTGGTTAAAACTTAGAGTGCAATTTTATAATGCATGGATCAATACTTTTATGCAATACAATATAATTGAGGCATTGCTGCTTTCTCATTCTTTAGTTCTTGCAGCTAATACTGATTATTTATTATTTTCATAAATGTGAATTCTAGAAAGAAGTATCTCGTTTACGAAATTTGGTCAATGGAGGAGCTGAAGGCCATGACAGTGATGTTTTATCATTAGGATCTCCAGGAACTTTTAAATGGGATGGATTTCCTGGCCTTTCCACTCCGCTAGTATCTGAGAAAAAAATGTCACAGGTATATTGATTTGTCTCCACATATGAGAGAGATTGTTTTGCATGAATTCTAATTTCATAGTTTATACTTTGTGTAGCTTAAGAAAAAAGAGTATGAAGTTGCCCTTGTCGGGGCTTTCCGGAGGGAAAAGGATAAAGATAATGCACTACAGGCATTGGCAGCAGAGAAGCAGGCAGCTGTGCAGCTGGTATGTTAATCCAATTACAGTTCTTTTCGGTTCCAATTGGCCATGTAAAACTATCCCTAATCTCACCGCTAACTTCTAATTTATTTTAATAGGAAAATTACTATAGCATAGGTTTTTATTCTTCTTTTTCTGGTCATATGAGGTTTCTGGAAGAAGAAGAAGCTGGAGCCAAAGAAGAAACAAAAGTCTTCTTCTCCTTCTCCCAAATCGCCCAACTATAGTTGCATAACAAAGACACCCAAAAGCTTTTAAAGGATTGTAATTTGGTTTAAACCGAAAAATTATTTCGAAAGGACTTTTACCTTTTAAAACTGAAGAAGGTGTCCGATTGATCAAATAAAGTTTATACTTACTTGAACCTTCATATTCTGTTTTGATCAAACCCGAGGTGATTCAATGATTGGGGCTTGAGTTAATTCTAGGCGTACTTAGGATAGATGTATTTGAGGCTAATAGAGAATGTCCATCATGTGTTCTTGGATCATGTCAAGTAGATGATTTACTGTGTGTATGTGTTGTATCAGGCCAAACAAAGAGAAGATGAGATTCAAGGCTTGAAGATGCGGTTACGATTTCGAGAAGCAGGAATAAAGAGACTACAAGCTGTTGCTTCCGGAAAAATCTCTGCTGAGGTTCACTTACTTGAAGAAAAGGAGGAGCATTTAAAGGAAATAGAGGTGTTGCGTGCTCAGGTAGACCGTAACCAGGAGGCTACAAGATTTGCTATGGAGAATTTACGACTGAAAGAAGAGATCAGAAGGCATGTGTTTGTTGTTTCTTCCTTTTCCTTTTGCTTGAACTGAATGTTTTCATATGGTAATCTGTTTTACTGAATTTTTCAAAAGTTCAGACTGAAGTCATTTTGTGAGGAAGGTGAACGCGAAAGCATGACTGAGCAGATAATGATATTACAAAACAAGGTGAATTTCTGTTTTGCTTTTGCATGTAATTGTTCAGTCCACATCCCTTTGTATATAATCTTTTCCCATGATAAAAATATAAGGGATGTATGTGATGCTTGCGACTGACTATTTACAGAGTTAATAAAAAAAATTGATCAAAATATGGCCTTGGTAAAATGTAATTTAAAGTACAATCTAACACTATTTCATTAGTGTCATGTTCAAATAGTTCAATACCACACCTAGAGTCTTAAAGTTGTAGATATTCAGCCATGTTCTTTATCGGTGCTCCTTATATGTACACTTTTTCGTTCTTTGATTGTTACTTTGTTCTTTATCAGTGCTCCTTATATGTACACTTTTTCATTCTTTGATTGTTACTGTGATCTGCAGTTGCTAGAAGCCCTTGATTGGAAACTCATGCATGAATCAGATCCCACAAATATTCAGGTTTATTATCCTTTTTTACGAATTAGGTTAATGGTTTTCTGATGATGTAACTTGTGAAGCTGAATTCTACTCCTGTTTGATGGTACAGAAAGAAAGTCAAGATCTGGTCATGGATATTCAGAGTGATAGTAATTTTCTGAGTTCCAATCAGGTAATATTAGAAACCATCAGTTATTCACATCATGCAATTTCGTTTTCATTGAAGTGGATATTAAAGGTTGCATCAATTTGAAGAAATGCACTTAGCAACGTAGAGCTATTAATTGTATAATCTGTAAAATGGTTTTCACTCTCAGACTGTTGACTGTTGGTAAAAATAATGCTTAGTGATTAATTTTTAGAGTAACCATATCTCAGGTTATTGATTTTATGATGATTAATGTTGTCAAATTTTGCCATTCAAAGAGCATTTTCTTACATATGTTGGTTTATTGCTGCAGGAATCTGCATCACCTTGGCGCACAACAATGAATGAAGAGAATGAGTTCCTCCGCATGCAGGTATATTAAACACTTTTCGTTTAAAAGGAATATGCAGTAATTTGGCTAAATAAAATCATGTCAATTCATTTATTTGATCCACACCTACCTTCTTACTGGATGAGTGCTTTCAATACTTCTCAGGCCATTCAGAACCAATCAGAGCTTGACTCGCTTCATAAGAAACTTGACTTCTGTGTTGAAGAGAAAGCAAAGTTAGAAAGGTAATTTTTAGATCAACTTATTCACATCTAATTCAAGCATTTGTAGTGTTGATCTTATTGACTAAAATGCAACATGTTAAAAAAATGCTTTAAGTTTTCTCTCACTCGAAGTTGAGACTTCAGTGTTCAAATATTTTACAGGCATGTTGATGACTTGGCAAAAGAGCTTGAGGCGGAGCGTTTGTCCAAAGAAGTCATCCTAGCTGAGCGAGCACATAATGCACAAAATGAACTTCTTTCTCTAACGATGGATCATGTCCCGAATATTGGACAAAGTGATCAGACAGAAATCAAAACTATGGTTGAAGCCATTGCAGCTGCCAGCCAAAGAGAAGCAGAAGCACATGAAATGGCAATTTTCTTGTCCAAAGAAAACGACGAATTGAGGATGAAACTCAAGGTCTTAATTGATGATAATAACAAGCTGATTGATTTGTATGAGAGGGTAGTTGCAGATAACAGACAAAAGAGTAGTGATGATTCTCTGAATCCAAAGGAAGATTATTCAATTGAAGCTGAAGAGAAAGAAGTGGGGGTGAATAGAGAATTGGAGAGTCTTAAACGTCAACTCACAGAAATGCATGAAGAAAATGACAAGTTGTTGAGTTTATATGAAAAGGCTATGCAAGAGAGGGATGAATTCAAAAGAGTTCTTGCTTCTGGTCAACATAAAAATGTAGGTGACAAAGGAGAGATTAGTTGTCCAGAAAAGCTTGTGGAAATTGATGGAGGCCGATGTCTTAGTTTTGGTGAAGCTTCTACTTCCGTTTATGATGAAATTGGGAGGGACGAAATGGTAATTGTTGAACAGAAAGTACAGAGTGACAATATTGATCTTGATTTAGAGGATCACCCTGTTCACAAGCTTGCTGAAATTGGAGGCCAATCTCATGAAGCTTCTATTTCCATTGATGAATTTGGGAGGGACGAAGCGCGAATTGTTGGCCCAAATGTACAGAATGACAATATTGACCTTGATTTAGAGGCACATCCAGTTCCCATCATTGAGGAAAGTCGCTTGTTTGAGGTACATGTGCAGGATAGTCATATCGACACTACGAATCCAGCTGAAGGAATTAATTTGGATATGCAGCAAAAATCACCGGGTCCCATCATACCGTTAAATGTGGGTAAAGATCTGGATTCAATAAGAGAGAAGCTTATTGAAGCACAAGAAAAGCTTTCATACTCTGCACAAACTATAACTACTTTTGGTTCACTTGAGAGGGCTATAATTGAGATTGACGGGCTTTCTGAAGAAATTGAAAAAATGGAAAGTGGTATTCAGGCGAAACGGGAGGAGTTTGAATATCTCAAATCCCTTTCTTCAGAGCTTCAGGAGAGGAAAAATGTGGCCAATAAGAAGTTATTGGCTTTAAAGCACTCTTTGATGAGCTTTTCTTCTTCACTGAGTTATTTTGAACAGCGTGAGGCTGTAGCAAGGGCACGTTTGGATGCTTCTACAAAAAATGTAATTCAAAGGAAGGAGAAAATAATGTGTCTTCAGTTCTCCAGGCAAGAACTGGTGGATGCTCTTTTGAAGTTTAAAGAAACAGAAAGTGTATTAAGGAATTGCTTAGAAAACTTGAAATCGAAAATGGATGAGGAAAATAGAAAACTGGAAAGTGATAGAGTGCTATTTGCTATAGACAATGTTGACAAAACAGCTAACTGGCAAATGAGTGGTAAAGCTACTGAATTGCTCAAGTCTGAAGAAGAGAAAACGAAGATACAAAATGAAATTAAGATGAACAGAGAAAAACTCGGTGATTTGAGAAAGGAAGCTGAATTTGTGAAAGGTAAATTAGCAAAACTAGAGAGTGAAATAGAAGTTCTCCAAATGGAGTTGAATAAAGAAGTGGTTTCTATAGAGGAGATGGAACGAAAACTCGAAAATGTCGTTAGGGAGAAAGAAATGCTTTTGGAGGTTAAAGAAAATGGAAGAAATGAATTTGAGAGCATGATTGTTGATTATTATCAGTGTTTATTTGAAGCAGATTTGAAGGAGGAAGAGATTAAGATCATGAATGAGGAAATGGTAAACGGATCGCGTAAAATGGAAGTTTTACAGAGAGAAAAAGGTGAAGCGATGAGGAGAAAGATGGAATTGGTTGAAGGTATGTCATGCAATTCAAGGTTTGTGTGTGATAAGATGGAGGAGGATTTTCGTAGTATACGAATGTCGGTTGAAGAGTTGAATTCTTTGCTCGAATGTTGTACTTCAATGAAGTGTTAGATAATCTGTTTAACTAATTGTGTAATGTGAAGTATGAAGTAGATGTTTCAGGAGTATGAAAACTTTGTGATGATTTGTACAGATTTGTTTGGTATGAGGTTAGTTAATTGTGAAATTTGATTAGTCTTGCACTGTAACTTACGTAATCATTAAAAATGATTTTATTTTTTCAATTTATGCACGTATACTACTTAAAAATGATTTTATTTGTTCTTTTTTGGTTTTTTTTTTTTATGTAAAAGAAAATTATTCTCTTTTAAGTAGCAAATTTGAATTGGAATTACTTATAAATTGTACCAATAACGAAATATGATTTGAATTTACTAATCAGTCACCAAACTGAATGGAATGAAACCGCTTGAATTTTTTTTCATTTTTGAAACGAACTATTTGATTCGAAAAGATAATTTTGTTATCTATTATCGACTAATACTTGTCAAATTGAGTTAAAACTTAATCTTGAAACCATCAAAATCTACATAGATTCCAATTGCAACTAAGAGTAAATTATTCTCTTTTAGAGTAGCATATTTAATATAGGTAAGGACAACAATGAAATATAACTAAAGTTTATCAATCAGTTGATTCCAATAATTATAGACTGAACTGAAGAGGGACATTTTTAACAAAATATAACATAAGTACTAATAGTGACTAGTGAGAGAGGATTGTATCGACTAAGTTTGGTTACGAATCTGATTCTACAATTCCAATGTCCAATCATCTAGGCTATCAAGCATCATATTCCAAAAAAAAAAGTACCCCTGGCTTGTGGGTTGATATGACCCTCCAACTCTTTCTATTGATTGATGGAAAACCAAGAAATATCATTTCATTACGAATAATTCTATGTCAAATAGAGTTTAATGGTCCGAATGAGCATGTCTATCTCTTACACACAATTATATGTGAGAGACCACACATAATACACCATATCGTATGAGAGATTAAATACAAAAATCATTGAAATTGGTTTAGCATATATTTTTTCATTCCGCTACTATTGTATGCATTATGCAATTTATTTCAAATTGGGTTAAATTTAACCCTAAAATCGTAAAATCCTATCGCGTACATCCCTACAAAATCACACGTGCCAAATTACAAATTTGTAGGAGACTTTTCGAAGAAGGTAAAGTAAATTCCAACCAATGGTCAACTTCATATTTCTAGTTGGCGTCGGTCCAACCAATTAAGACCAAATTTTCATTCTCCGCGTCAAACATATACATACACTTTTCTGTATCTATATATAAAACTATATGTATAAAATAGAAATCTCAAATAAATAGTTACATTGACTTGTTAAGCTAGATCGATTCTATTTTCATTACTCCTCCCTCCCTCCCTCCACAAATAAAACTCCAAATCCCTCTCAAATTCGACGACGAATCTTTGTTAGGGCTTTTAGATTTGTTCGAATTCCCCCAATTTGAGTGATTTTAGATTCGATTGAAAGGTTTTCGGAGAGGAATCGGAGAATGTTTAACGGAATGATGGATCCGGCGCTGATGAGGATGGCTCAGGAGCAGATGAGCCGCATGTCGCCTGCTGATTTCGCTCGGATTCAGCAACAGGTTAACATTTATTATTGTATGAATTCATGATTCTTTAATTGTGTGCGCGATTGAATTTTTGTTAATCTTCTCTTCAGGCGAATTCGTATGTAGTTTTAGTATGGAATTGCTTATAATTTGGCCTCAATTTTGTGTGGTGTTAGTCCTGAATGTTAAAGCATTTTCATAAATTCGGAAATTACAGACATATAGGAAATAATTAGATTAAAGTGAGCACGGTTGCCACTACCTTGATGCTATAAATTTGGTCTATCTTTAATTGTGTACGCAACTGAATTTTTGTTAATCGTCTCTTCAGGCGACTTGGTTTGTAGCTTTATAATGGAATTGCTTATAATTTAGGCTCAATTTTGTATAGTATTAGTTCTTATTGTTAAAGCATTTTCATGAATTCGGAAATTACAGACATTTAGGAAATTATTAGATTAAAGTGAGCATGGTTGCCACTACCTTGATTGTACAAATTTAGTCGAACGATACAATGTGGTTAGATTCTGTTTTGAGCATTTACATATTCTATGAATGACTTAGTTTTCAACTGATAGTGGTTGCAATTCTCTGCTATTTCAGATGATGTCGAATCCGGAGTTGATCAGAATGGCTTCTGAAAGCATGCAAAACCTGAGGCCGGATGACTTCAAGCAAGCTGCAGAGCAGTTGAAGCATACTCGTCCTGAGGATATGGCTGAGATTGGTGAAAAAATGGCCAAAGCTTCACCTGAAGATATAGCTTCCATGCGTGCGCGGATGGATGCTCAGGTGTCTTACGAAATTAATGCTGCTGAGATGCTGAAGAAACAGGTAACTCATAAGAAGTTTTGATTTTATATACATTGAAGCTTCCCTTTCTACGCTTTTTCCTCCTGCTTTGCAATGCACGTTCTGTTTGTAATTTTCCTGATTAAATTTGGAAACTCCCATAATGCTACTGCTCATTATTGTCTGCATGTTATATAAGTGGACCCTTTCTACTAATTGGCATTTTCAATTGGATGCCAGGTAGCATAGAAGCTTTGCATACAACGCCCTTGATGTCTTAAGTACTCGGGCCTTATTTCTTGAAGACAATTAAATTATTAAGTTTGTCGAAGTCAAATTCATGCCTTCTCAGGATAAACATATTGAGCATTCTACAACTCCTTGGTGTAAAGAGCCAGGCACTGTAGCCTCTGGCTTTAGCCATAAAGTCAAATTTGATGTGTTTGTGCACCTATGCAGTCGTGCAAACCTTGCTGCCTGGCCTGAGACCTTTTAGAATGTCCAGAGCACCTTTACCTCACTGTAGTCAGATCATGCGGATGTTCCACTATCCAAAATATTACCTTTTTGCTTGTATGTCAAAAAGTTGATGTGTAACAGTGTTATTATAGTGGACTTTTCTTTTATATGTGTTAGATATCACTGGTGATATTATTATGAGTTCAGTTTAATGAAATGTGTTAGAATTTACTGGCTTTACCTATAGTAATATACTAATATGTCTCAATTTATTTCATCTCAGGGAAATGAACTTCACAGTCAGGGCAACTACAAAAATGCCTTGCAGAAATATTTGCATGTAAGTTTTTTTTTAGTGCTTGTTTTCTTGTTTGTGTTACACGAGTTATCTCCTTTTCTTTTATCTCTAATTCTATTTGTTTTTCTTGTGATATTAGGCAAAGAGAAACCTAAAAGATGTTCCCATCTCAAAAGGCAAAAATCTCCTTTTGGCATGCTCTCTTAATATGATGTCATGTTATTTGAAAACCAAGCAGTATGATGAGTGTATCCAGGAAGGCACTGAGGTAAGATACTTGGCATTTTTCTTCTTTTTTTTTTTGAGAAAATAGCAGATACCCCCCCCCCCCCCCCCCAAAAACTATTAGGTGATGTGCACTTTGCCCCCCAAACTATTAAAAGTTGCACTCAACACCCTAAACTATCATATATGTGCACTTTGCCCCCTCGGTCAGCTTCGGACAGCACATAGGGGGTAAAGTGCTACAAACCTCATAGGTTAGGGGGCAAAGCGCACATCACCTCATAGGTTGGGGGGGTATCTGCTATTTTCTCTTTCTTTTTTAATTCAAATATTCTTAATATTAACTTAACCCCCCTCGGTCAGCTTCGGGAAAAATTTTACCCATTCATCCTTCAATTTAAATCATGCATATTGGGATTTATTTGGATTTTTCTTGAAATATTATTTCTAGGTTTGAAATAAATAATTTTCAAATATGAAAATAAGAAAATAAAAATAAAACATGAAAATAAATAAGAAAACAATGAAAAGAAGTATAAATTCAAATATTCATAATTTTCTAAAAACAGAAAAGACAATTCAAAAATCCGAAAACATGAAAATAAATTAAAAAAAATGAAAAAAAGTATAAAAATAGAAAAATTAGTAAAAATGTTAAAAAATAAAAAAAATCTAGTGATGTGCGCTTTGCCCCCTCACCTATGCGGTTTGTAGCACTTTGCCCCCTGTGTGCTGCCCGAAGCTGACCGAGGGGGCAAAGTGCACATATATGATAGTTTAGGGTGTTGAGTGCAACTTTTAATAGTTTGGGGGGCAAAGTGCACATCACCTAATAGTTTGGGAGGGTATCTGCTATTTTCTCTTTTTTTTTTGTTTGAAGAACTTATTTTTATCTTCCCAATTTGGTCAAACCATGACGCTATTGAATAACCATAGATTATAGTAACTTCTTTTTCTTTTTTTCCCGGTCCTGTTGCCTCATCCGCTCTTTGGTTAATTTGGAGATGAAATAATTTATAATTGCTTATTGTTTACATGGAGATTATGTTTCCGAAAGGGGTTTACCTCTGGACATGTATTTTTCTAGAACTAATCTCTATTATACTGAGCATTTGGTTCTTTCATTATTGGGTAAAAGGAACTTAACTGATAAAAAACTTGGTGCACTGCCATTGTCTATTAAATTTGTAGATTATCTAGTCACTGGGTTAATCTGCATTCATTACCGTGGATATTAAATAAAAATTAAAAGTTATAAGCTACATTGTTCTTGTGATCAATGCAGGTTTTGGCATATGATGCAGAGAATGTTAAAGCACTTTACAGGAGGGGTCAAGCATATAAGGAATTGGGCAGATTAGGGGTAGGTAGCTGTTATTAATTTTACGCTTTATTGTTTGCTACAATATTTGGTTTCAGTTCTTAAGCTACCATTCATTTTTTGAGTTTCTTTTGCTCATCCCTTTTTTTTTGGCATTTGTGAATATGCAGTATGCAGTGTCTGACTTAAGAAAAGCGCATGATGTTTCTCCTGGAGATGAAACCATAGAGGATGTGTTAAGGTATTGAAGTCGTTTTAATAAGCAATCCCTATGTTATTATATTAAGCAGCATGTTTTGAGATTGGTATTTTTACTTTGTTTTCCCTCCTCTTTGGTCATTTCTGGATTCCTTATGGTCTTGTTTCTTCGGCTTTTGTCAAGCCATTAACAGTTGAATTATGAATGAGTTATATTTACTTCTCAATAGGGATGCTGAGGAAAGATTGCTCAAAGAAGGAGGTGAGCGTCCTTTAAGAGGTATGCATTTTTTGCCATCCATATATTTGTGGTCTGACTGATTTTGATCAGGAGATAGCTTGAATGATAACTTCAATGTATCTCAAGTACTTTTTCAGCTAATTGTCTATTTTGCAATAGGGTTGGTTATTGAAGAAATAACTGAAGAAACAACTGTATCATCTGACGACTATGAGGGTTCAAAGTCAAAAGAATTTTTGTCACCACCACATGAAACTAGTCAACACAACATAAGCCACACCGAGACCCTTCGAGAGACAAGATCAACAAATACTGAGTATATGGAGGCTCTAAAAGATGATCCAGAATCTATCAGGTTCTTGTTACTGTTCATGAAATAATTATCTTAATTGCCTTTTCATGTATACTTTACAGGGATCAATTTTTTGCATTATAAAATGGTTGCTAAATCTTGATAGCAGTCCTTATTTTGTGAGGCTGATGTCTAAGCATTATTTCATCTGAAGAAAACAAGACAATACTGATGATCAATCACTTGTGGGTTTCTCGTATAAGATATTCTTGTACATGTATCACCCTGTCTCAGTAGCTTGAATGTACTGAAAAGTTTGAATAATATGGTACAGTTCAGAGTGATCTTTGGCATTTGCATGCTTGCCTTATTCACAACCTTCTCCTCTTCACCATATCATTCTATAGTAATCAGCTCCCTTTTTCAACTTGTCTTGCATCAATTAGTAACCACCAACTTCATCAAAAACTAAATTTCTTTGGTTTGCTGTTTTGATGTAGATCATTCCAGAATTTTATTTCTCGCACTGATCCTGAAACCTTGTCTGCCATTAGTGGTGGTAAAGTTGACGGTATATCTCCCGATATGGTAAAAACTGCCTCAAATGTTATCAGCAAGATGTCTCCCGATGAACTCAACAAAATGTTCCAATTAGCTTCAAATACTGGGTCCAGCTTTAGCCCTGGATTGAATCCACCAGATTTATCACCCGACATGCTTAAGACGGCAACTGATATGATGGGTAAAATGCCACCAGAAGAACTTCAAAAGATGTTTGAGATGGCATCTTCTTTGAAGGGGAATGAGGCGTCATCATCATCAGTTCCACCAAATGTGACACCTGACATGCTTAAGATGGCAACTGATATGATGGGTAAGATGTCGCATGAAGAGCGTCAAAAGATGTTCGATGTGGCGTCTTCATTGAGAGGGCAAGAAAGAGCATCATCAAATGCAACTTCTTTTTCCAACGGATTAAGATCAGCTGACTATCTTAATTCTCGAGAAAATTTCAATGGAGATCAGGTTGATGAGAGTAGCTCATCTCAAGGTTTGAATTCAAGAAATACTTCTCAATCGAGCTTGCTAAATTCCAGTGGCGATCTACAAGAACAGATGAGAAACCAAATGAAAGATCCGGCCATGAGACAGGTATTTAGCTTGATTTATTTCTCACACGTTTGTTTTCTTTTACTTTTGTTTCCTCCTCTTTGCATGGATTATAACTATCTGGTTGAAATGGGATAGAAATGTAAAGAAAGATGTCTTTGAAACTATAGATGGTTTGGGGTATTGCAAAAATTGGTCGAAAATGATTAAAAAGTGGATTAAAAATGAATTGTTATCTTCTTATCTCTAATAATTTAGATGTTCGTAGGTAGTATTGGAAGGACTTAAATAAGAAACTTTTTAATGATGTTAGACATGTTTAGCATGATTTAATAGTTAAGTCCCACCCATACTTGGTAGAATATTACTAGCATAGCTTGTGATAGATCATTAATGGACGCGTAGTCTGAGCTTCCTTTATGTTTGCTAGAAAATATTATGTATACTAGTTTCTTTTGCTGATTATATTCCGCTTTTTCTGAAATTGGCAGATGTTTACATCAATGATGAAAAATATGAACCCTGAAATGATGGCAAACATGAGTGAACAATTTGGATTCAAACTCTCGCGTGAAGATGCAGAGAAAGCTCAACAAGCCATGTCATCTTTGTCCCCCGAAGCTTTGGATAAAATGGTAAGTAATTTGATTAAATGGGGCTAATGTCAGCTGCTGATTTATCTTTGGAAAAACAATTGTCATATAGGTGAAGAGAAAATAAAGATTAGGGATAACTACACGTACACTCCCTCACTTATTGGGTAATTACCACGACCCCTTAGGTTTGCAAATTACCAAGACAGCCCCTGTGACAACTCAAAAAAACAGGGGTAAAATGGTAATCCGCTTTTTACTGACAGCATGTGAAATAATAATATGCTTTCAATTTTCATTGACATGGGATGTTATGGTAATTTTCTCATAACTTGAAATGTTTTTTGTAATTAGAATCTTAAGCAGTTGGTGTCTATATGGTGAGACCCACAGTGTGGGCCCTCTCTAAGAATCACTCATATTCGCCTAGGAATATATCTTTTTCTTCCTAATTTTAGATGTACGATTGCAGATGAAATGGGCAGATAGGATTCAACGCGGTGCCGAAGGCGCAAGGAAGACAAAGAATTGGCTTCTTGGAAGACCAGGCATGATTTTAGCCATATTTATGCTCTTTTTAGCATTTATCCTTCACTGGTTTGGCTTCATTGGCCGATAAGGTGCTTCGAGATAAGTTTATAACAGCAACTTAATCCCTTAAAAGGAATTAACTTGTTGGTTAAACAGGTTTTCACTATACTAAGTCATTAAGACTAGCAAATCATGATAGTTTCCCGGGCCAGAAGGTGTAAAACGATGATCATATTCTTTCTTTATGTCAAGTTAGTGTTTACATGGTTCTTTTTTCTGTGAGTTCTTGAATAAATATGTCGTTGTGCAAGTTAGGGTAAATTACATGCACACCCTCATTTACTAGTTAATTACCATGAGTCCATGAGGTTTTGCAAATTACCAAGACAACCCGTGTCATAACTCGATAAACAGGGGTGAAATTGTCTTCTGCTTTCACGAACTAGCAGAGGGGTGCAATTGTATTATGTTTTTATTGACATGGAAATTATGGTATTTTCTCAAACTTTGAGGTGTTTTTCATAATTAGAGTCTCAGAAAGAGATGTCTATGTAAGGTTGGTAATGCAATTTATGACTTCATGATTTCTGCGATGTGTTTAATGATGCAAGGTTGGTAATGCAATTTAAGTTTGAATTACATTTGATGCAATTAATTTTCTTAAGAAAATGATGTTCTTTTTCTTAAAAAAAAATGAGATCCAGTTATATGATACATGTTATGAATATTAAATCTAATATATTATAATCAATTGATAATTATTACATCCAATCAAGAACTACTATGAAAGTTAGGATTGATAATTGAGTCGGTCCTGCCCGAAGCCCTACAGCTCAACTGGTTTATAGTTGGCCGAGCTTAATTAAATATAATTCGGGCTGAGTTTGAGCATTTAAATTAGGTTAGATAAATTTGTGAGTTGAGCTTGAGTTTTGGCTTGCTCAGTCCGAAGTAAGCTCGACTCGATTAAAAATTTAGAAGATATATTTAACATTAATAACACTCTTTATATCATACACTTAAAATGTTTATTGTCGAGCATTTTCGTACTTTGGCTTGTATACAAATAAGAGGAGGTGAAATTGGTGCAAATATTACTGACAATGACATGATGTCCTATATTTTTAATGGCCTATCAATTATCATTAGTTAAACAACTCATTTGTTTTAAGACAAATTCTCATAAATGTAAGTAACAAAAAAATAGTTTTTGGCAATTAAAATAAAATATTGTACTTTAAACGTAATGAAAATCCCAAGTAACTTGTGTATTGACCATTTTCTTTTTCGTTTTATTTTGTAGTAGTTGAAATTAGTATGCAAAATTAGTATTTTGTATACATTTTACTTTTATTGAAGTAAAAAAAATTTGCTAATTTGAGCCGGTCCGAAATAAGCCCGAAACTCGTAAAAATATGTGAGCTGAGTTTGAGTCGAGCAAAAAAAAGTAATATGGGCTGAGTTTGAGTCTATTGTCATTAGGCTCGATGCAATTTGAGATTGAGCAAGCTGAAACTCGATTGCCAGGCCTAATAAAATTAGAGAAAAGTCCATAAGTTGTCGTGGAACTAAAACCAAAACCTCTAATATCAGGAAGTCTCACATTCGCCTTAGGCTTCATCAGTTTAAAGAAATAATGTGTTTATTTAGTCGTAGACATCTGAATTGGTTGTTCCAAAATTCTAGCTTGAAGCCCTTGAACATGATTTAACTAGATTTAAGTGTAATTTGTAAGGATTAATTTATAGCAAAATGTGTATTGATACTTGTTAATTGATTAGTTCTAATATAATTTTCGACTTCTCTAAAGTGCATTTTATCAAAACCTTTGTTACAAAAACTACAATAAGACCATATAAATAATAAATACATAATTATAAGAATAAGTATTTAATAATAAATTGATAAAAATAACATATAAGGGAAAAACTCAAAATGGTCCTTGAGGTTTCAATTGATTCTCAAAATCATCTCTAAGGGTTTTAATTTTGTCAATATTGTCAGTTTGGTCAAATTTCATTAATAAATCCCAACAAATAAAAATATTCTTTTTTAAATTACTAAAATTCCCTTATCTAATATTATTTAGTGCTACAACCTTTTCAATTTTCTTGAATTTTTAATCAATTGAAAAAATTGATCCATAAAAAATATGATTCTTCTATTATCTATTTTTCCTTCCTTAACATTTCTCTCACCCCATTTTTTTTCTTTTCTATTTAATTACATCATTTAATGAAAATTTGATATTAAATTGTACTTAAATATAATTTATACTTTAATATATACTACTTAATATTTTTTTTATGATTGAATACTTTATTTGAAAAGTTGAGTAAATCGAATACAAAATAGTATCTTATTTGAGATTGGAATATCCTAACATAAATCGTCCGCTATTTACTTAATTATTAATTTAATGTAAATTAACACAACAAAAATGGACTACTAAACGTACTTTACTGAATTAAATTAAATACCAATCTTCCTTCATTGGAAAAGCTAAAAAGGTGATAAGTAGTTTTCTATGATAGAATTAAAAAAACCTTATGCCAAGTCAAAATTTACTCGAAAATATCTTTTCTTGGCTGCAAAAGAAATGTGATACATCTAGAAAGAATTTTTCATGATATTGAAAATTGTTGAAGACAGAATATAATCAGTTAAACTAATAAAAATATTACAAAATAATGTATATCGTTACTTAATCTACTTTTAAAACAACACATACATTTAGTAAAATTATCACATTTTATCTATACGGTTAAATACAAAATTGATAGTATTAATTTATTTATTCTTTTATGATACTGCAATTCTTTTAATGAATCAATGTGTTTATTGAGATTTAAGATAAGCGAAAGATAACAAAAATTAAAATTAGGTAATGTAATTAAAGAAAAAAGAAAAGCAAATGGCGTGAGATGTTAAGGAAAGAAATTAAATAATAGAAGAACCATATTTTTGATTGGTAATATTTTTAATACATTAAAAAATTAAGAAAAAAAAAGAAAAGAAGGTACTGACACTAAATAATCTTATACAAGGATATTTTAGTAATTTAGAAAAGAATACATATATTTGTTGGAATTTATTAATGAAATTTGGTCAAAAGTACAATAGTGACAAAATTAAAAAATTCAGGGATCATTTTGAATTTTTTCCTAAGATATAAAGTGATGGAAATGGATGGAAAATTCTTGTATACACCTGTGATACTCAGTGGGTAAATATATATTTTATTATTATTTTTGTTGTGTCTTGGTGCATGTATTTAGAAACCCATTGGAGGAATATATATGTTTTTATTATTTTTGTTTTATTTTGACGAATACATCTGAATCCCACACCGAATTTATACAAGTATTTTTCAAGAATGTGGTGACCTTCAAAGGTCGGTCAAATTCTGTGCGCCGTCTGTATTATTCGGAAGTCATGTCATTTTTTACATGACAATATAATATTGCTTACTCCACGTCACCTCTTTTTGGCTTTTTCTATCTTCTCTATCCATATCAGCCGTAAGTGGTTAATTCAGTCCAATATCCAAGTGACATAGCCACAGATTTTATTAAATAATATTTAACATACCGTTGAATGGACCAGAATAATTATTGAAAATTTTTAAGGGGATCGGGAGTATTATTCCAATTTATTTTACATCACATATTTAAAATAAATGGGGTGATTTTTACACTCATTTACCCTGTGTAAACCACCACATCCAAGTGTTTATATGGTGAAAAATGAATCGAGAACAATACTCCCAATCCATCATAGATTAATATCAAATTTAAAGTTTAATTTGATTTTCCGTTGAATCGAACTGAATGAATTGAACTCAAGTAATTTAATATCTTTAATTATATTGTATCATTTTATTAATTTAATTAAGCTCAAGCTGATATTCAAAACTTAATAAAACAAAAAAACAAAAAAAGGTGTTCGATTGATTTGTTATGTTTACAAATTGAGCTCAGTAGCTTAATTCGTATTTCAATCAAATGCGACCTTTCCCACACCAAACAATCCGAATGATATCACATTAATAAATAATTATCATAGTTAATGCAACATCATGTGAAGCATTTGCGTTTAAGACATGATTCACGTAAGAATTTTTGTAAATTTCAAACCTTGGGGTGTAAAGATTATTATAGATGGAATATTGGAGCACGTCTCTTTTTCGTTTTGATTGGTAAAAAATTGCCCTTTATATGTGTTCTTTTGGTTCAATTAATGGAGAATTGAGAAGTTCTAAATTGTTTTTGAATTGGTATAGCTTGATTTCCTATTATCAAGTACATGGAATTCTTAATTTGTCTGGTTAATTCTGACTCTTTAATTGAAAAATCGTTTACATTCACATTATTTGTCATGCCCCCGACTCGCGAGTCCGTTGAATCAGAGAAATTTCATTCGAACCCGTAATTTTGAGTTGAGCATTTAAACCACGATCCAAAATGAATATTCATTGTTACATTTGAATCCAAATGTTCTCTTTTTAAACTATTAAATATTCATTTCATTTTCTCAACTATGAGAAAAATAGACAAATATACACACAAACTTACCTTTATAATTTTGGAGCCTCAGTCTTTGTTTAGCTAAGCGAGAAGAGTGTTATTCTATCTACCTTACTCGACAAACCCGGATTCAGGGCAGTGTATCTAGTCCAAGTGATTCCAAGTAGCCTCACTTTTATTATTAAGCTAATATAACTTAACAATTCTGCATACACTCTTCAACATCTCGTGATACGGACAATAACTTATTGGATTAATAATTCATAGTTTTGTGCATCTATATATGTTATTATAATCTTAGTATCCTAGTTTCAATATTAGTAATTGATATCTAATTGCAAATGCATCACAAAAAATATTTTTTATTGATAAATTCGACGTGTTACTATAATTTATTTTTTTGTTGGTCGTATCGAGCGCAACAAGAAATAAAAATTCTAAATTTGATATGGTCATGGTGCAGAATTTAAAAAATGTATAAAATAATTACCTCAAAAGATAGTCTAATATATAACAAAGTCACCTCGAAGATGCTAAATCAATTGGATAGTTGATATAAAGAACATGAACTTTTTATATTTTAAAGCACACTTTGTTTCGTTACTCTCTCTCTCTCTCTCTCTATATATATATATATATTCAATGAGGATTTGGCAGTCCATCATTGATCATTGTTTTGTCTGGATAGACAATGATATAAACTATAAGTACTATAAAATAAAAAACTATTTTATCTTCATAACTGAAAAATCGAGAGTAGTTGAACAATTGTGAATTTGTCATACAAAATGCCTAATAAATATTAGCATAAGCACTTACTTTTTTCCCTCTCATTTACATTTTACTTTTACTTTTTCAATCAGTAAATGGATAATCATAGTCAAACTTGGATTATTTTAGGAGTTTTTGAAATTATTGTTATTTTATTCAAATAATTAATTACCGTCCATAGATATGAGATTCAAATTTTCATGATAATCGCAATCACCTTTTTTATAAAACTTAGTTGGAATCTATCATACATGAATTATTATGATTATAAGAAATCTCGAGATTCAAACCCTCTGAAAATTACCCCATAATTGTATTCACATCATACGACTCTCGATAATTTAATATATTTCTCATTCTCAATTCATCTTATCATATAAGCATTTTCTACTGAGAAAAATGCAGCTTTAACAAGGAGATAATTTATAGTTACATAATCAATAACCCAAAAACACATGTTATATTCGATATCAAATTTATAAATTCCGCCGCGTAATTTATTGTTGTAACAAAGACTTATTACAATATTATTTCACACGAAAATATGTCATCTAACTTGTACATTTTTTTAAGCCCAAAATTTCAACTTAAGTAGATTAGTTTAATCTGATTTTAAATTCTCTTAAGCCGAGTCCCGAAAACAAAAATACACGCCTTAATCCATCTAGAATTCGAGAGAGGATATAAATAATGACCATATGAGCGTCACAATCTCAACGCATAAAAGTTAAAAACAAATGCATATATTAATTAAACTCTTACACAAAATTATGTTTGAACTTATTTAATTTAATATGTTCAAGTTAAAATCTCTATTAGTTAAAACTCGGATTATATGAATATAATAAGCGTACATATGTATAATTGAATTTTTTTTTTATTTCGCGTTCCATTCTGAACGTAACGAATAATACTCATACTATTAAGTTGAATCGATTAATACACTTACTGTACGTATCCCGTATTATAATTGACGAATAATACTCTAATTTTGGCAAAAAAATAATTGTTTAATTTAAATTTGAAAATTATAATTAATTTTTATAAGTACTAATAGGGTATTATACAATTAAAAACTATGAACTTAATAATGTATCAAAATATTAATTATTGTCAACTAACAACGAGTATAAAATATATATTTTTAAATTAAAGCAAGTACCGTACAAGTAATATATCTTTTCAATTTATATAAAAATAAGACGTATTTTTACTTCCGAACAATTTATTTGTATTCGTATTATACTCATACGTCTACGAATTCGTTCATTTTTTGTTCCCGCATTTTTGGCCAATTTTTTCACCATAAATTTCAACAAAATTTCATAATTTACTCATACGTATTAAATGACGAATTTTTCACGTCCCGCATTTAACTAACTAGCGTTAAAATGACCGTTGATTTTTCACATGATTTTTCTAGGACATAAGTCACACCAGATAAGCCCTGTGTAACGAGCTCATGTCCCAAAAAATATTTAAACTCGAGATAATTTGATAGAAAATACCTACCTCAACATCTCGGTCAAGTCAAGGGATAAGTTGCAAAAAAGTTTGATGATATGATAGTACACAACGAGTATGGACTATAAACATGTAAGATAGTACACACCTAATATAATATATATATATATATATATATATATGTGTGTGTGTGTGTACACACACCCCTATAAATAAAGTCATTTTCCACAGGTAGTAGTCTTCCTATTTTTTCCTTCATTTTCGGCATTTCCCATTCATATTCCACCCAAATCTCTCTCTCTCTCTCTCTCTCATCCAAAGTTCAGTTTCTCAAATTCAATCCGAAAAAGATTTGATCAGGCGTTTCAAATTTTCCCCAATTTTATCTTATCTCTACACTAAATTTTTCCACTCGAACGCTAATCAGCATCTCCCAATGCCGCCACAGAACGACCTAGATTCGCCGCCGGCGACGCGTAGAAAACCACTCCTGACGGTGAAAGACACGTCATCGACGCCACCACACCACCGCGTCGCCGCCAATGTAGAGATCGGAAGCCGCCGCCGCCGCCGCGGAAGCAGGATCGGAGAGACTGCCGGCGAGTGCACGGCGGTGTGCTGTTGCTGTCCGTGCGCGGCGGTGCACCTCCTACTCCTCGCCGTGTATCGCCTCCCTACGAGCCTCTGGAGAAGGAAGAAGAGAGAGATGCTGTTGAGGAAGAAGAGGAGAGATTATTCGTCGGAGGTGAATCAGCGGCGGCGGAATTCGTTTGGATTCCACAGCGGCGATGCGGCGGCGGCGGCGGAGGATGATTACAGGGAGGGAAACGACGTCTTTGAATGGGATAATGAGATGTGGGGCCGGTTCAATGGGGCTGGGTTCTGGAGAAGTTCTTCTCAAAAGAAAGATGATGAATAATAATTTGAAATAATTTCTTGATTGATTTGAATTTGAATCTTTCTTTTTTGTTATTTTCTGTACAGAAATTGTTCATTTTCTTGTGAATTAGGGTTCTTAGATTTATAATTTTTAGTAATTTCAATGTTGAGTCATAACTTTTTTTGTACATACGTCAAGTTTTGGGAAGAATTCATTAGTGAAGAGCTTATACTTTGCTTCTTGTTCAATTCTTTATGGGCAAATCGCATTTTTTGTCCGTATTTGTATCCGAATACACTTTTTGTCTCAAATTTGATATAAATCTCATATTTAGTCTTATAATTTTTTAAATTCTCACATTTAGTTTCAACAGAATATTTCATTCAAAACTTAATGGTCAACTCTGTTAGTCACCATTTTGATAAACTTTTTGTGGAGATTTTGTGTTTAAATGATACGTAATATTAAATAAAAATATTATGATATTGAATATAATTCATATGTAAGTGCACTTAAAGATGAATTGTCCCAAAAGTAATGGGTTTGAAAAGTTGTGGGAAATTTACATAAAGCTCGGGACTAAATATATGCACGGGCACAAATCCGGGAAGAAACATGAAATTTTTCCTTTCCTTTTTGAGTGATGATATATTTCATGCTTTATCTCATATTTTTTTATTAGTATTTTTAATTTTGGTGAGAAATGAATACAAATACAGTTAATTTCGTAACTAACGTTCACTATACATTAATATCAGAAGTCTGTGACAAAACAGTGAACGGTGAAGCAATGATGTAAAGATTGGAGTATTTTTTATTTCATTTTTTGCTATTTGTTGTGGGGTGACTATTTTTTGATTGAACATTGTGTATTTTGCAAGTGTAACGTCTTGCTTTGGTTAATTTTATAAATGACAAAGAGCAATAATTTCACTTCACTAATTATTATTTCATTGAAGAGGGTGGGGAACGGATTGAGATTGTTGTACTACATCCATTGAAGAATTACACGATATATATCTTCTACTGTAGAATAGATTTGTGATTATCTTATCAATTTTCAATTCTCTCTCAAACAATCGACATTCTTTTTTTTACATCACTATATACTCTATATTCTTATCCTAATACCAAATAGACATGTTGAATTTCCCATCTAGAGGGCTATAATTGGAGCAAACTAGAAATTTTATGTGATCAAGTGAATGGCTACTTGAGTTTGGCGCAATTGTCGATATTAATTCTCGATAGAATTTGACTGACAAAAATTTAATTTTTTCTTCATATATGATTTTCTAACACAAAAATATCGAATAGAGATTATAAGAAAAAGCGTTAAATACTCATCCAATCTCGTTTACAGTTCAATCACATATTTTGATTTTTCAACCACCACAGTAAACCCAACTTTAATCCTCTTGCCATTTATGCACTTTATTGTGTTTAAAGTCTATTTTCTCAATGAAAATGGCACAAGTTTCCACTTAGATAGTCAAATTAGTGCGTTCTATCAACACTAATTTTGAAACTTCTTAGATATAGTTGATTTTTTTTCAAATTTCACCGTAATCTTATCTTAATACCAACTAGCACGATGAATTTCCCATCTAAATAGGGTTAGAAATGGAGCAAACTAGAAATATCCTACCTTAATTTCATGTGATAAAATGAATGGCTACTTAGCCCGTGCTGTCTTAGTTTAGTGGTAAGACTGGTCCCTGTGATTTAGAGGTCATCGGTTCAATCTCACCAAATATGTGGTTTATTTATCTATTTATAATGTAGTTCTTTGTTTCTAGTTTGTAACTCATTGTTACTAGTTTGTAATAGAAAATTGTTGATTATGATTATTGATTGGATATCCGATGTAATGATGTAACCATTTCATTAAAAAAGTAAATTGAATGGCTTTTGACCCAATTGTGGAAATCAATTCTCAATAGAATTGATTGGTGCAAAATTAATTTTGTTTTGGTTCATATGTGATTTTCTTACATAAAATGTCATATTAAGATTGTAATAAAAGTGGTTAAAACACTCATCAACTCTCATTTACAATTCAATCACATATTTTAACTTTTCAACCACGACGCTAAACCCACACTTAATCTTTTAGGCATTTATGCACTTGATTGTGATTAAAGTCTATCATGTCAATGAAAATGGCGCACGTATTCGCTTAGAAAGTCAAGTTAGTGCGTTCTATCAACACTAATTTTGAAACTAGCTTCTTAAATATAGTTGAATTTTATCCAAGAGACCAAGACTATGAATGTACTTGGCGTTTAACAATTGACTCTTTTTTCTCAGTGATTAGTTGACTAGATTTTTATATCAATATGAAGTTCAAAAGATATATGAATCTTGAATTTAGTTTTACTTCTTTAATTGATTTGGCAATTGATATTCCAAATAAACTCTCAGATAATATGTAATCAAAATTTCAAGAATATCATATGGCAATCGATTTCATATGTAACAATTTTTATACAATGAGAAAGTTGAGTCATTCATAGGAATTTTTGAAATTAAGAGTGTTATATTCATCTATTCGCATGAATATACTCATCTGCACTCCACATAACATATATTGTATGTAGTTACGTCGTGGCGGCAGGGAGCTCCCTCCCTTCTTCGGTGTATGTCACTTGAGTTACCTTTATCTCCTTCTTTCTTTCCACTTTCTCACCAAATATGCAGGCCTCCTCCCTTCCACCACCACAACATAAAATATTCAACCAAGATCCCTTCTATCTCAAAAATCCGCCGATTCTATGCACCTCCACCACCATCTTGCCGGAATTTATGTTGTTCACGACTGAGATCACTTTTACTGCCATGTTTTCACGTCGGGTCTTGGAAGTTGAGCTCCCACAACTCGCCTTCCATCAATCCTTTGACTCGTACAGGCGGTACAACCATAATCGGCCCACCAGAGCCTTCCTCTGCGCTGACCTCCACTACTCCGCCATCGGATCTTCTCTTTGTGGTCGTGGATCTAGTCCCCCAAGCATGGAAGCTTTCGTTACTACCGCTGAACTCACCCATGTTGCTGTCATTAATGGGTTATGGGTTTTTGGACCCCAACCTACATAACTATTGCTTGCTCTTTAATCAAGAGTTCCACAAACTCTTGACTATGCATAACAAGCTGATTTTGGTGGCAATATATTGGTTTGTTGTTTGGTTATTTGTTTGTTTTATTCATGCTTTACATTATTTGTATTTTGTTTGTGTGTTTTTTATTTTTTAGGGTCATCTCTTTTTGATGCTATGGATTACGTCTTGGTGGCTCATGACATTGAGACTAATTTGTTCCACTGAATTTGAGAAGAAAGAGAGGATATTGTTTTGGGGTTTCGACCGGGGTTATCCTCTTGCCTTTTGGTTTTTCAGTAGGTTGGAAATGAGTTGCTTTGGACTTATTTTGAAGATTGATTGTTGGTGGTTTGATTGGAGTCAGTTTTTCTTCATAGAAGAATTGGCTTTGTTGCTCTGCAATTATCCCTGCCACTTGATGGAAAAGGACCCCGAAATCTTAGTTTCTAAGGCTATGTTTGGATATGTTTTCATTTCATTTCCAACCGTTATTTTCTAAAATATATGGGAAAACGAGTTTTCTGATTTTCGTGTGAGAAAAGTGAAAAAAGTAGGTGTGTTTGGTTGTGTTTTTGAAAATGGTTAAAATTTGTGAGTGTGATGTGTGAAATGATTGAAAAGTGAGAGGAGAGAGAGAGAGGATGGTGATGGGTGGAAGAAACAGAAGAGAGAAGAGATGAGAGAGAAAATATGAGATAAGTGATGTGAAATGTAATTTTAAAGAAATAATTGAAATTTATAGGAACATAAAAACAAGAATGAAAATAAGAATATTTTCAGTTAAAAACAGTGTAAAGTGTGTTTTTTCATTTTGAGATGAAAATAAAAATGAAAATGAAAAAAGTAGAATGGAAACACAAACAAACAAAGCCTAAGGTTTCACCATGTGTTACTTGTGTCACTAATTTTGTCTCTCCAATGTATCAATTTTCTTTTTTTGATGCCTCAATCTACTGATGGCTTAGTTAGTAATTCTTTAGGATTTTTATTGGTTGTATTGTATTATGGGTTTTTACCCAATTTTATATTGGGATAATTACACTCACACTCCCTCACTAATTGGGTAATTACGCAAACCTCCCCTCACTAATTTATAATTACAAAGATCTCCCCTCGATTATGTTTTGGATTTCACGGGCACCCCCTGCCAATTTTTTCGGGCAGATTTTTGATGATGCCATCAAAAATCTTTTTGACTTTTCCCAAAATACCCCTGGTCCAACTGATCCGGCCTGGACCAAAAAGTCCAAAAATGTTGATTGTCCAATATACCCCTAGGGGATGTATATGTAATATATACCTACTTAATTTTATAAATCATCAACTTGTTGAAATTAATTATAATTGATAAATTATCAAACTAAACAAATCACAAATTTCATTTTTAAATTCAAAAATAAAAAATAACAATAATCAGAAATAAATGAAAAATTATTTTTTATCCTTTTGTTTTATTTTACTTATTCTTTTTTTCTTTTTTTATTTCCTTCCGTTTTTTTTCCTTAGATTAATTTGAAATTAATTATAAAATTAAAATTCCCAAATTAAAAAATCAAAACCAATATAAACTTATAAACATATTTAAATTTACTTTTTCCTTTTTTCAATATAAATTATTCCAAAAATTTATTTTTAATTTTCTCTTTTTCTTTCTTTTTCTTTTTTCTTCCTCTTTTCTTCTTCAACCTCCTTCTTCATTCAAAACCCTAATTACCACCCATGGCTGAAGAACATTTCAAGTGGACCATTCATATTTCTCAAATTGTTGTGGAAACAATAATTACCCAATACTGTAATTACCCAATTTCTGCGGCAGAGCTCCGACCCCCAACTCCCTTAATTACAATTTACAGTATTGGTCCATTTCAACTCCCTATTTCTGCGGCAGAGCTCCGACCCCCAACTCCGATTCGCCGCCTAGCCCCCACCGCCCCCAAACCCAACTGTTACAACCAAAAATAAAAATGTAATACCCTGTTAAAAAGTGAGACAACGTTTCTTTAAGTAAAAATACGTTTTACTGAAGGTGACGTCGTTTTGAGTTCAAGGGCATCAACGTGTTTAGAGAGACTTCTTATAAGCATTTATTCCTTTTGTTTTCACGTTTTATAATTACAATCTATTAAGTCTGCAATTGGATTAGTTAAGTATATGTTATTTCATTTTGACTTTCTCGTTGTATAAATCCGAAAATGCAAGTAATAAAAATCATTATTGGTTGTTGGTTGCAAATCCCTTGTTTCTCTCTCTATTCTCGCTCTATTCTCTCTCTCCCCTCTTCACGAATCAATCGTGACTTCACCGGAAATTACATCTCCAGGATTGTTCTTCAATCAATCCTCTGGTGTTTTTCCATTTTAGTTCGATTATTGATTTTGGTACATAACACCAACCTATTCAAGATCCGGAGAAACAAAAAGATCCACCACAAAATTCCAACTCTCAAATTCAAAGAAATCACCTTCTTCTTCTTCTTCTTCTTCTTCTTCGTCTTCGTATGTGTGTGTGTGATGTGTATATATATATATATCAGATCTGTGTGTGTGCGTGTGATGTGTGTGTATATTATATATATATATATATATATCATCTTCTTGTTCTTTCTTCTTCATCATCATCGCGGTGCGTGTGTGTCTGTGATGTGCGTGTGTGATGTGTATATATATATATCATCATCTTCTTCTTCTTTTTTGTGTGTGTCTGCGATGTGTATATATATATATATACATATATATATATATATACAAAGATTTGGGGTAAATGCAGATACTCCCCTCAGTTATGCGGTGATGTGCACTTTGCCCCCTCACTTATTGAAATGTGCACTTTACCCCTCACTTATCATAAAATGTGCACTTCACCCCCTCGGGCAGTTCGGGCAGATTCGGGCACTTCACTTATCATAAAATTGGACTTTTGTCCCCTGACTTATGTGTTTTTTTAGTACTTTGCCCCTGCCCGAGCTGCCCGAGGGAGTGAAGTGCACATTTTATGATAAGTGAGGGGGTAAAACGCACATTTCAATAAGTGGGGGACAAAGTGCACATCACCCCATAACTGAGGGGGGTGTCTGCTATTATCCCCAAAGATTTATATATGTATGTATAATTGAGTAGCAAAAGAAATGAAAAATGTAATGCCTTGTAATATTTTAAGTAGAAGGGTATTTTAGTCCTTTATTGTTTATGTATTTTTTTTATTTTTTTAACTCAAAAATTGAGGGGCAAACAAGTCATTTAACCTTTTCGGGCAGGTAATTCTGCCCGAAAGTGGGTTGAGGGGGGGTGATTGTAATTATAAATTAGTGAGGGGAGGTTTGTGTAATTATCCAATTAGTGAGGGGATGTGAGTGTAATTATCCGTTTTATATTTAATGAAATTTAATTTTGCCCGATCAAAAAAAATGTTCAAAAATAAAATAAAATGCAAGCTTGATATACTTATATGAACTTGATGGATGTATTGTACCTTCTATTGTAATAGCGAAGTGGGCCTTAACATGGTTAAAAAAGAAAAGTCTTAATATCACTAAACTTCCACATTTTTTTTTGCCATGAACAAAAGTTTGAGTAGGGTCGATTTCAGTTACAAAACATGCTTTTGGTATCAAAACTCGCTTAATCAATACAACTCTGACATCAGCAAAGAAAATCGAACTCACAAACATTCACAACGACAAGAAGCTTCAATAGTCATAATGGTCTATTTTGCCTCAATTTGATTGATGAATTAATTTGACTCAATTTTTCGCCCCATACCTAGTTTATGTCTTTGGCCGAGAATAAAAGTACTAATCTACTTCATTGGGCCATTCTATGTTGGGGTCTCGATCCAGTTTTGACCATTGGATCCCCAATAGGGGTGGTCATTAGTAAATTAACCCCCCCCCCCAAATTGTTGATCCAATGAGTAAAATTGGACCGAGACAGTAGGATTTCACGACTTCATTTATGGCGTAGAGGTCGTTTGGCTCAGCTTTTCAACCGCTAAAAATTGCGTTTGGGACCTAAACGCAATTTTTAATCCTGTTTGGCCCCAAAAACCATAATCACGTTTGGCCCCAAAATTGGCTCAAACCAGCGTTTTGATGAAAGTTGCAAAACCCAACTTTTAGTCCACCGCAATTTCTGTGTTTGGTTATTACCTATAATGCCCATTAAATAATATTAATATTCCTGAATTAACCTTTTAATCAAAACCCCATCTAACCCCACGTCTTCACTTCTTCCCTCTTTTTTTCTGCATATCGCGCCTTCTTCTGCACATCTTCGTGCCTCTTTTTTTCCCCACATGTTCGATTAGGTATAGATTCCTGTTTGTGAATTGAGCGGATTAGTGTTCTCTGATAAAAAGAAAGTGTTTTACACACATATATTATTACGCAATTATTTTTGGTAAAAACTTCAATTTGAAGAGATCGTTTTTCTTTCTCTCGAAATTGTAAGCTTAAAGGCAAAATTAAAGGGTTTAACAGTTAATGAGATAAATGGAACTTATCCTCTCTGATTGGAAAGCTTTCAGATATTTAATTCTTCTTATGATTTAAAGAATCTGGATGCAAATGTCAACAGAGATATTCCAAAGTTTCAAAGGAGATTCTGAACCTGTGTTGATATATAAGGAAACTCTATATTGATACATGCACCTAAAATTATTAAATTCTCAAGATTATTGGTGTTGCATACATGCTTGACTTCTCATGCACATATATGTGGTTTATATTATTCTTTTAGTTAATATTAATTATTGTTTTTTTTAATGCAAGTTTACATGGATAGAGGGGAAATTAATCTATGCAATGAAGAAGTCGAGAAAACGAACAATAAAGAAAAAGAAAAGCAGCGGAAAAAGGAATATGTAAGGCCTAAAGCTGTTTGGGATTCTCAATCTAATGAAATTTTTATTAACTTGTGTGTTGATGAGAAAAGAGTTGGTAATAGACCGAACATGTGCTTCACTAAGCTTGGTTGGACTAACTTAATAGAGAAATTCGCACAAAAAACTGGAAAGAACTATGATAGGATGCAACTCAAGAATCAGCATGATCTCTTGAAGGAGTGGGTTTTGTGGGACTTACTTGTAGGCCATGAGTCAGGACTTGGTTGGGACCATGCCAAACAAACAATATCAGCTAGTGATGAATGGTGGGAGAAAAAAATTCAGGTCTGAGTGTTGTTATTTAAAAAAAAAAAATCTTTTACTTGTGAAATAATAATAATAATAATAATAATAATAATGATAATGGTAACAACAATTACTTTCTATGAAATCTTATATGCAGAGAGAGCCGCTACTAGAAAAATTTAAATCTAAAGGTTTGGAACACTGCTTTTTACTGGATGAGTTGTTCCTGGATGTAACTGCTAATGGAGCTAGAGCTTGGGCCCCAAATTGTGGAGTAATGTTAGGGATGGTAGCACCAGAACACGAAGAATAATCAAGAAACAACATAATCTAAGCCTAAACATGAAGAAAACGAACACGAGGATTTAACGTGGTTCGGCATAACTTGTCTACATCCACGAGCCAACCTAGACTACATCTTTATTTCTTTCAAAGTACATCAAGAGTTCATCAATCAATTACAAGAGAGAGTTCACATATTTATAATGGTGGAGAAGTCTAAACCCTAACAAATTAGGAAAAACACTCCTAAACAACTAGGGAATAATTCCTAACACAATAGGAAACAATTCCAATCAAAGTAGGACTCAAGACATGCCAAAATAAGGAAAAACCGTCAAAAAACGCGTCTCCAGCGCTGTTGCCCGCGCCCAGGCGCCATATAGTGGCGCCTGGGCGCACCCCTCTGCATGTGGCGCCTGGGCGCCGCCATGTTGGCGCCTGGGCGCATCCCTCTGCCTGTGGCGCCTAGGCGCCGCCATGTTGGCGCCTGGGCGCACCCCTCTGCCTGTGGCGCCTCTTCTGGGTGCCTGGGCGCCACTTCTGGGCGCCTGGGCGCAACTGTGCATATCTGCACTTCCCAGCTTCAATTTTTCGACTTCTTCTTATCCTTTTGCGATCCCAGTCGACTCCGACTCTTCTTGGATCTATTTTGGCTCCTCTTCTTGACCTTATTTTGACCCGACTCCACCAAACCCATCAATCTCCCACTTGGAGACTGATCAAAATAACCCGAACTCAACTCGAATCATCCATTCACTTTTCCCAAGTGAATCGTAGTCTATTCGACCCATCCCCAAACCCAATGGAGATCATACCCCGAGACCTTTCCATGTCTCTTCAATTCATTCGTCCTCTAGTGTCACCCACTTGACGAACTCTCTCTGTGAACATCGTCCCCCCTTTTGAACCCTCGCCACTACCTTATTCTTTTGGTGATCAGCCAACTCCTGAATACCGTGGCATATCTATCTTGGTCCAACTGACCCTCGGATATAGGTTACTCTAAAACCCGAACATGTCACACTCATACAGCCTCAGTCTACCCGTCCACTGACATCTTTCCACCAAGGACTTTTTCCAACGGCAATCTCGGATCCCTCATGTATCTGCTCCATGCCTCTGCATGAGCTATGTCTGATCCATCCGCCTACTTGGTTTTTCAATGGCTAACTCGGGCCACTGACATATCTGCTCGAGCTCCCACTCCACAAGCTATGTCACATCCCTCTGTCAATAAACCCGATGCTCTGCGAATCTACCTACCCGGTTTTCACATCCTGCCACCATGGCTTCCGACTCCACGGTCAACCCCTCCCAGCACCGCTTCCTGTCCTCATGGTCTCTCTACCTGGTCATGCCTCCACAACCCTGCCCTCTGGTCTCTCGACTACACGGCTCTACCCTCTCGGTTACCGATTCTATCATTCTGACCTCTGGCTCGGTGGATTTGCTTTCTTAGCACCATAGCTCTGCCTCTTCGATCTAGCAACTCGTTCATCCCTCTTGGAAATACTAATTTGCTCTCTGACCTCTGGCTCTATGGTTCTGCCTCTGGCTCCACTACTGCTCCCACTAGCTTCATGTTCTACCTACCCGGTAACACAAATCGGCCTCTGCTGCTGCGGATCTACCTCTACTGGCACCACGATTTTTCAACGTTTTCTCGTTAACGTTCAACGGGATTACTCTTCTATGGCTGACGATCTACCTGATCTCATCCTCCTCTGTCATCTTCTCCGGCTTCACCACGACCTCAATCCGTGCTTCTCTGCAACGAAATCGTCGAGCTTGATTACTCTTCCATCTCCTACCATCGTTCCCACGACGAAATCCGTGTTTAGCCAAAAACACTTTCCCATAGATCTAGATCTAAGACATCTCCTAAATCTACAACCTATGGCTCTGATACCAGTTGTTAGGGATGGTAGCACCAGAGCACGAAGAATAATCAAGAAACAACATAATCTAAGCCTAAACATGAAGATAACGAACATGAGGATTTAACGTGGTTCGGCATAACTTGCCTACATCCACGAGCCAACCTAGACTACATCTTTATTTCTTTCAAAGTACATCAAGAGTTCATCAATCAATTACAAGAGAGAGTTCACATATTTATAATGGTGGAGAAGTCTAAACCCTAACAAATTAGGAAAAACACTCCTAAACAACTAGGGAATAATTCCTAACACAATAGGAAACAATTCCAATCAAAGTAGGACTCAAGACATGCCAAAATAAGGAAAAACCATCAAAAAACTCGTCTCCAGCGTTGTTGCCCGCGCCCAGGCGCCATACAGTGGCGCTTGGGCGCACCCCTCTGCATGTGGCGCCTGGGCGCACCCCTCTGCCTGTGGCGCCTGGGCGCCGCCATGTTGGCACCTGGGCGCACCCCTCTGCCTGTGGCGCCTCTTCTGGGCGCCTGGGCGCCACTTCTGGGCGCCTGGGTGCCACTTCTGGGCGCCTGGGCACAACTGTGCATATTTGCACTTCCCAGCTTCAATTTTTCGACTTCTTCTTATCCTTTTGCGATCCAAGTCAACCCCGACTCTTCTTGGATCTATTTTGGCTCCTCTTCTTGACCTTATTTTGATCCGACTCCACCAAACCCATCAGAGTAGTGCCACAAGTTTTTTCTCAATCAAACAACATTGAAGGTGATACTCATATTAATTTAGAAGACGGAAACTCCGAAGTTAATCGAGTTGAAAAGATCATAGAAGGAACTGCTGTTGAGAATGTTGTTCATAGGAATAAAAAGAGAGCAAACGAGAGAGATACTACACTACAAGGAAAAATAGGAACAACCAAAAAGTTATTAAAACATATTGATCGTCTTGTTGAAGTTGTGGAGAGTAAGAATAAACAATCAAACTACGTAGGAAGTCCGACCAAAGGTTCTACAACCATGTCAGGATGTAGTATTGAACATGCAATGAACATGTTAGAGGAAATTCCAGAGATTGCACAATTTGATGAATTATATATGTTTGCAACACGTCTATTCATGAAAGCTGATAATCGTGAAATGTTCAAGGCACTTAAAAATTCAAAGGCACGCTACACTTGGTTGAGGCAAGAAGAACGTATGCAATACGCCGCGCTGTCACAAAATGGCTCAAATACCATTTGGCTTTAATATTTCTTCTGTTGAAGATGGCTTCATTTCAAGAAGCTAAATTATCCCACATTGGAAAATGGTTGTAAAGGGTGGTCCCTTTATCCTATAAAAGGAGACCACCTATGTACATTTGAAAACATCCCAAATTGCCTAAGTCTTTTAGCAATTTCTTCTTTCTTCCTCTATAGTTTGTAATAGTTTCACTTTAGTCCTTTAGTGAAATATTTTGGTGGGGTCCGAGGACGTAGGCTAAATTAGCCGAACCTCGTTAAATTTGGTGTTCTTTATTTTGTGCTATTCTTCAAGTAGCCATTGTTAGTTATAGTTGTAGTGTTATATTGTGCTATTAAATTCGTCTAGTTAATTCTGTCTAGGAGGTTGGGTTTTAAGCGCGACCGTTGTGACGCCTCCAATCTTTCCTGGGAATTAAATCTAGTGTGATTTTCTAGTACAATATTTCTCTCGCTATTTCTATATTTGGTGGAATATGACTCTGAGTTCCACAACAAGTGGTATCAGAGCTCGGGTATTCTGAGTATGCTCTGTGGTCGCAGTTTAATCTGATCTTCCACATCAGAAAAGTTTTCCCGGGCTATTTGGCTTTCGCATTTGGAGGGCTATTGAAGAATAATTTGTAAACCAAAAATGGAAGACACCTCAAAAGCATCGTCGTCGTCCATTTGGGCGAGAACCACTGTGGCGAATACGTGATTGGCAGTGGAGTCTTTTGATGGCACAGGCCATTTTGGTATGTGGCAAAGCGAAGTTATAGACGCACTCTTTCAACAAGGTCTATACTTAGCTATTGAAGAGAAGAAACCAAATGATATAGAGGAAAAAGATTGGAGTATGATGAATCGGTTGGCATGTGGAACAATTCGTTCGTGTCTATCCAGAGAGCAGAGATATGCGTTTTCGAAAGAAAACTCGGCATATAAATTGTGGATGGCACTGGAGGAGAAGTTTCTGAAGAAAAGTTGTCAGAATAAGCTCCATTTGAAGAAGCGGCTCTTTCGCTTCACATTTGTTTCGGGTTCCACTATGAATAGTCACATTACCAGTTTTAATCAACTGGTTACCGATTTGATCAATTTGGCTGAGACTTTTAAAGACGAGGATTTGGCTCTGATGTTGCTGGGATCCCTTCCTGAGGAGTTTGAGTTTCTTGAAACAACTCTACTTCACGGGAAGGCTGCTGTATCTCTTAGCGAAGTTTGTGCTGCCCTGTACAGTTATGAACTGAGAAAGAAGGACAAGCAAGTTAGTTCAGGCAGAGATGCAGAGGTTTTGTTCGTCAGAGGTCGTTCACAAAACAAAAACAAAGGAAAGAAAGGGAGATCCAAGTCCAGGCATAAACTAAGCAAAGACGAGTGTGCCTACTGTCGAGAAACAGGACACTGGAAGAGAGATTGCCCAAAGCTAACAACTAAGGGCAATTCTAAGGCCGTGGCGGAATCAAATGTAACCGCGTGTGATGATGCCGAATCGGACTTCTCATTGGCGACATCATCCAGCGGTGCTTCTGAAGTATGGATGCTGGATTCAGCATGTAGTCATCATATGACACCACATTTGGATTGGTTCTTTGATTTCAAAGAACAAAATGACGTTGTCTTCACAGCAAATGAAGCTCCTCTTACTACACTTGGGATTGGTTCAGTTCGCTTGAAGAATCACGATGGATCAATCATAACCCTAAAAGGTGTTCGGTATGCACCAGAAGTGAGGAAAAACCTTATTTCCGTTGGAACTTTAGAATCGAAAGGTTTTGAAGTAAGAGCTAAGGATGGGGTGATGAAGATCATCTCTGGTGCACTCGTGGTAATGAAGGGAATTCGGAAGAACAACAATACGTATCACTACATGGGTGGTACAGTTGTGGGTGCAGTAGCAGCAGTTACTGTTGATGATCGGAATTCAGAAGCAGTTAGGCTATGGCATATGCGCTTGGGACATGCAGGTGGAAAATCCTTGAATCTCCTCATAAATCAAGGATTGTTGAAAGGAGTGAAATACTCCAAATTGGAGTTTTGTGAACATTGTGTTCGTGGGAAACAAACAAGGGTTAAATTTGGAACAGCAATCCATAATACTGAGGATATCTTGGATTATGTTCATTCGGATGTATGGGGTCCCTCAAAAACGAGTTTTTTGGGAGGGAAACACTATTTTGTAACCTTTGTTGATGATTTTTCCCGGAGAGTTTGGGTGTATACGATGAAGACTAAGGATGAAGTGTTTGAGGTATTCCTCAAATGGAAAAAGATGGTGGAAACTCAGACTGATAAAAGGGTCAAACGTCTCCGTACAGACAATGGTGGAGAATTTAGGAGTGGTCCATTTCAAAAATTTTGTGAGGATGAAGGCATTGTCAGACACTTCACTGTTAGACATACACCACAACAGAACGGAGTGGCAGAACGCATGAACCGGACTTTGCTGGAGAAAGTTCGGTGTTTGTTATCCAATGCTGGGTTGGGTAAAGAATTTTGGGCTGAGGCTGTGACGTATGCGTGTCATCTCGTTAATCGTCTACCATCTACTGCTATTGATGGAAAAACACCATTGGAGAAATGGTTTGGAAAGCCTGCTGCTGATTATGATTCCTTACATGTGTTTGGTTCCGCTGCATATTATCATGTTAAGGAATCAAAGTTGGATCCTAGAGCAAAGAAAGCTGTGTTCATGGGGATCACCTCTGGTATAAAAGGCTATCGCCTTTGGTGTCCAGAGACAAAGAAAATAATCTTTAGCAGGGATGTCACCTTTGATGAATCTACCATGTTGGAAAAGGTGAATGCAGAACAGCAGGATGGTACTCCCAAACAGGTGGAGTTTGAAAAGTTTGTTGTCCCAGCAGATCAAGAAACTCTTGATCATTCTCCTATGGTAGAAGGAGATTTTGAAGAAGAGGAAGTTCAACCCCAAGAACTTCCACAGCAACTTGAATCAATTGCAACTAGCAAGCCAAAGAGGATAATCAGAAAGCCTGCTCGCTTTGATGATATGGTGGCTTGTGCATCTGCAATTGCCGCTGATGATGTTCCTACCACTTATATTGAAGCAGTCAAAGGACCAGAGAAAAATAAGTGGAGGATTGCCATGAGTGAAGAAATGCAGTCCCTTCATAAGAATCAAACATGGGAACTGGCCAGTCTCCCGAAGGGAAAGAAGGCAATTGGATGCAAATGGGTATTTGCAAAGAAAGATGGATTTCCTAGCCAAGGTGATGTTCGCTACAAAGCCAGATTGGTGGCCAAAGGTTACGCTCAGAAGGAGGGCATTGATTATAATGAGGTGTTTTCTCCAGTTGTAAAACACTCCTCCATTAGAATTTTGTTGGCTTTGGTAGCACAGTTGGATTTTGAACTAGTTCAGTTGGATGTAAAAACTGCATTTTTACATGGAGACTTGGAAGAGGAAATCTATATGACTCAGCCAGAGGGATTCAAAGTTGCTGAAAATGAAAATTTGGTTTGTAAACTTCAAAAATCGTTGTACGGATTGAAGCAATCTCCGAGGCAGTGGTACAAGCGATTTGACAAGTTTATGATGGGAATTGGGTACACAAGAAGCAAATACGATCATTGTGTGTATTTGCACAAGCTACAAGATGGATCCTTCATATATCTTCTTCTGTATGTTGATGATATGTTGATTGCCTCCCCGAGTCTAATAGAAATTGAGAAGTTGAAGACTCATTTGAAAAGGGAGTTCGAGATGAAGGATCTAGGTGAGGCGAAGAAGATTCTCGGCATGGAGATTTTCAGAGATAGAAAATTGAGGAGGCTTTGTTTGACTCAGAAACAATATCTGAGTAGGATGTTGAGGCGTTTTGGCATTGATGAAAAGTCAAAACCAGTTAGTACTCCGCTTGCTCCTCATTTTAAGCTTAGCGCCGCTTTGTCACCGAAATTTGATGCAGAACGGGAATACATGTCAAAAGTACCGTATGCAAATGCTGTTGGTAGCTTGATGTATGCTATGGTGTGTACGAGGCCTGATATTTCCCAAGCAGTGGGGGTTGTGAGCAGGTATATGCATGATCCTGGAAAGGAACATTGGCAAGCTGTGAAATGGATTTTGCGATACATCCATGACACAGCTGATGTTGGTTTGATATTTGAGCGGGAACATAGTCAGTATGTAGTCGGATATTGCGATTCAGACTATGCTGGTGATTTAGATAAGCGTAGATCAACTACAGGCTACATATTTATTCTTGCTAAAGCACCAGTCAGTTGGAAATCTACCTTACAGTCACTCTGTCTACTACGGAAGCAGAGTATATGGCAATTTCAGAGGCTGTAAAGGAAGCAATTTGGCTTCAAGGGTTGCTTGGTGAACTGGGAATTGGACAAAAGTATGTGAAAATACATTGTGATAGTCAAAGTGCTATCCATTTAGCAAAGAACCAAGTTTATCATGCAAGGACGAAGCATATTGATGTTCGATATCATTTCATAAGAGAGATACTCGAAGAAGGTGGAGTCAGGATCGAGAAGGTCCATACTACTGAGAATCCTGCTGATATGTTGACAAAAGTTGTGACTGCAATCAAGTTCAAATTTTGTTTGGACTTGATCAACATTGTCAAAGTTTGAAGATTGGTTTTGGTGACCCCGTTTGACGAGGAGATTGAAGATTTTGAAATTCGCCAAGGTGGAGATTTGTTGAAGATGGCTTCATTTCAAGAAGCTAAATTATCCCACATTGGAAAATGGTTGTAAAGGGTGGTCCCTTTATCCTATAAAAGGAGACCACCTATGTACATTTGAAAACATCCCAAATTGCCTAAGTCTTTTAGCAATTTCTTCTTTCTTCCTCTATAGTTTGTAATAGTTTCACTTTAGTCCTTCAGTGAAATATTTTGGTGGGGTCCGAGGACGTAGGCTAAATTAGCCGAACCTCGTTAAATTTGGTGTTCTTTATTTTGTGCTATTCTTCAAGTAGCCATTGTTAGTTATAGTTGTAGTGTTATATTGTGCTATTAAATTCGTCTAGTTAATTCTGTCTAGGAAGTTGGGTTTTAAGCGCGACCGTTGTGACGCCTCCAATCTTTCCTGGGAATTAAATTTAGTGTGGTTTTCTAGTACAATATTTCTCTCGCTATTTCTATATTTGGTGGAATATGACTCTGAGTTCCACAACATCTTCCTCTTCTTTTTAAACTAAACTTGTAACTTTAGTTTGCTTGTTCATTGCATTATTTTGGTATGAATTTATGAATACATTGATGTTTTTGTTATAAATACAATTGTATTGTTACATTTATGTTTTCTTTATAAGTACAATTGAACAATACTTTTCTTGAAATAAGCATCAAACATTGTTTATATTGGCTAGTGATGAATTTTATTTTCTCCCTTTGTTTTTGGCAATTCTAAATGGATGATAATGATATTATTAGAGAAGATGATGATTTTGATGAACTTGTTGTCACAATTGTATCCTGTATAGTTATATATTATCTAAATTATATTCATAAAGAGCCATGTAGGACTTCAGAACAGACAGGTTACAAGTTTGTAATGGAAGTTCTTAATGGACATCCACGACGTTGTCAAGAACAATTCAGGATGGAAAAACAAGTCTTTGTTGATTTATGTCAGGATCTAAGTTGCAAATACAATTTAAAAGGTAGTAAATATGTCACGATTGAGGAAAAAGTTGCAATGTTTTTTATGTGTCTGGGCCACAGCGAAAGTAATCGAATGTTACAAGAAAGATTTCAGCGCTCAGGAGAAACTATTAGTAGACAATTTCACGAGACTCTTAAAGTAATAGTGGCTATGTCCATGGACATGATAAAGCCACCTGAGAATTTCAATATTGTTCATGAGCATATTCGTAAGAATCCTAAATATTGGCCCTATTTCAAGGTAAAGAATCAACATTTTTCTTTAATGAATTCTTCTCATGTTTTTATCTATTGAACAAAATGTAGTACTGACCTTAAATTTTCAATTGTATATAGGATTGTATTGGAGCAATTGATGGTACACATATCAAAGCCGTTTTTCCAACAAATGAACAAATTCCTTATATTGGGAGGAAAGGGTACGCGACACAAAATATTATGGCTACTTGTGACTTTGATATGTGCTTTACGTTTGTTTGGCCTGGATGGGAAGGTAGTGCACATGATACACGTATCTTTTATCAAGTTATTCGAAATCCAAACTTGAAATTTCCTCATCCTCTAGAAGGTACTTTGTCTTATTAAATATGATCCTCTATTGCATAATAGAACTATTATTTTAAAATTACATTATGATCATATTTTCAGGAAAGTATTACTTGGTGGATGCTGGATATCCAAATATTAAAGGTTATCTAGCACCATATAAGGGAGAACGATATCATTTGCCAGATTTTCGAAGAGGAATCTTGCCACAAAACCTCGAGGAGATGTTCAACAAAGCTCATTCATCGTTGCGAAGTGTAATTGAGTGAACGGTTGGGGTTTGGAAATCAAAATGGCGAATACTACAGAACATGCATTCTTACAGTTTTGATATCCAAGTTGCTATAGTATGTGCAACATTGGCGCTTCACAACTATATTTGAAAGAAGTCAAAAACAGATGTCGAATTCCAAAGATACGAAGATGAAGTTGATTTTCTTGATTCTAGCCAAGAGCCCACTGAAGGCTCATCTACCCATGCACAAGATGCACCAAGGGATAGGGAGATGGATTATTTTCGTGAGCAATTAGCTGCTCAAATTGCTAATGCTATTCAGTGATTAGTAAGGATCCTAATTGTAATTTTATTTTTAAGTAAACATCTAGATCATGGATAATTTAACATTGTTTAACTTAGGTTTCTGAATTTATTAATTTATTTGATGAAGAAGAAGATGATTCCTTTTCAGTGAAGTTGGCAATTCTGATATTGAAGAAAACCCGATATAAGCAATTGTTTTGTGGAGTTGGAGGGGAAGTTGATAAAAGTGTATTGTTTTGTGGTGTCTTTAAAATAAAAGTGAGGTTAGTTTTGGAATTTCAATTAGAATCTGCATTTTCATAATCAATTATGAAAAGTTGAATCCAAACGCATAATCATTTTTTGAAAAATCAATTATTCTATAATCATTTGCAAGAATCAATTATCTCATAATCAATTATGCAAAAGTTAGGCCAAACTCACCCGTAGTGATAAAATGACGCCCCTACCCTAACGAAATAGTCGTGAATCACGTGACTTTTGGCCGCAATGATGTGAAAACCGGACCGGACCGGACGGTCGGACCGGTTAAAACCGGAACCGGTCATAAGTCCGGTCCGGTTATACGAGAAAACCGTTCAGAGCTCAAAACCGGCGGTTTTGACTGAAAACCGCTCGGATCGCCGGTTGAACCGGTAAAACCGGTCCTAAAATTGATGAACCGAACGGTTCTGAAATAAAATGAAATTCAAAGCTTAAAACCCTTTTATTTTCTCAACCCAGATCTGAAATAAGCCCCTAATTGAATCAAAGGTGCCCTTCTTCACTCAAATCTGAAATAAACCCTTCTTCACTCACGCTGAAATGCAGCAATCTTCACTCTCCACTTTCTTGATGTGTAAGAATTGAATCAAAGGTGCTGATTGCAAGGGTGAAAGAGATGTAAAGAAAAAGACATGATCGAAAGAAAACTAGGTGAAGAAAGATAGATAAGAAACAGAAGAAAGAAGAAGAAGAAGATTAGGAAGAAGAAGAAGAAAGAAGAAGAAGAGTGCAGCGTGTGTGAGATGTGAGGTGTGAGAAGTGAGAAGAAAAGGTTTTGAGTTTTGACCAAAGTACATGTTTCTCTGTTGGTTTTATATTTCCTTTTTTTTTTTCTTATTTTGTAGATATATCATTTTGATTTGGTTTTAACTTTTACCCATCATATAATTCAATATATATATATAATATATGTATTATATATATATATATATATTATTGTTTTGTAATATTAGTATTATATTAATTATTATTTATTGCATAATTATTACGTCACCGGTTCGACCGCGGTTGACCCAGCGGTTGAACCAGTGACCCGTGACCCGATCACTTTTCCGGTTCGCTGTCCGGTCCGGTTCTGAGAACATTGCTTTTGGGACAAAGCGTAGAAAATTGGTTTACTAACTTCACTTCTAGCGTTTATCTAAAATATAATTAACTATTCTATTAACTATTTTCATGTGGGTCCCATAATTGTTTTGTGAAACTTCCTTGACTAAGATTAATTTACTAAATGAACTTATGTAATTCATTTGCTCAAATCTAATTATAAATGACTAGAAAATTAATAATCAAACTAACCAACTTAAACAGAGTATAAGGAATACAAAAAATATGCCATGAGAATTGGAAGCAATTGGACATCAATTTACATAGCACATGTTCGCTTGTGCCCTTGAGACACCAAAAGTTTTATGGACAATGAAAGTCCTATATAGTATATACTTGTAGAATTGGAACAATGTATCAAACATGTGCTGGGAAAAATTTATGACAGATCGAGTGTAATGGTTCTAGAATTTATATCGCTCTCACACACACACTTGTATGTGAGAGATAGACATAGAATTCACACTCGAATCATTGGGCTCGATATCGCATAGAATTACCCTGTGTGCTGCCTCCCGACTTGGATATGTGTTTGGGTCATGGACTTGGATGTGTTAGGTGTCATTAAGCAAACGAATGTAGATCAAATGTGTCTGTGTAGTCGATAAACATGGTGCAAATGGCCCCATAAACGTGTCCGATCGCTGACACGTGTTCAACTAGTTGTTTCTTTTCAGACGCAACTCTTCAACTCCATAAATAAATAAGACATAAGTTTGACTCATTTGCTATTTCAATCCATGATAAAATTATCGCTTATGCATTCCAGTATATCTATTTGTACTTTTGTGCATATCTATCATTCTTCAAAGCATTGTTTTGTATGTTGATTCTCAAGATACATAATAATATTATTTCTCAAAGATAAGTGGTTGTATCTTCGAACATGATAATCTGTGATGAAATGTTATTACCAAAATATTTACTTTGAAGAAATTACAAGAAAATTAATTTCTAGAGGGGTGTGTTATTTTTCTTGGATTTGACGGATCTAGTAAGAAAATTAGGCTGTGTTTGGTTTTATTTTGGAGGGTGATTTTGGTGAAAATTTTGGTGAAACATTTTATTAGGAGATGTGTATTTTGGTGAAAATGTGTTTGGTTTTGTTTTGAAGAATTAGTATTTTAATCATTTTTCGCGAGAATGTATTTGGATTAGCTATTTTGAAGTAATATTTGAGTGTTATTTTGGTGAAAATGTGTTTGATTTTGTTTTCAGAGGTAACAAAAATCACTGTGACAGTCAAATCATATCAGTTTTTGTCTGAAAAAGTTATTTTAATGATTAATTAATGATTGAAAAATATATTATAATATTAGTTTGAAACTATTATAATATAAATGAAGGATTATTTTATATAATTATATAATTTCTAAAATAATTATTTATTCATATATTATTTTATAAATAAAAAAAAAAAGAAAAGAAAAAGAAAAAAAAGGGGGTTGGGGAACAGTGTCGTATTCCCCAACCCCCAACACACACAAAAAACACACACACACACGAAAACACACACACACACACACGACAACACACACACAGAGACACACACACACACGAAAACACACACACAGACACACACACACAACAATACACACACGCACAGAGACACACCCACACACACGAAAACACACACACACACAACAATACACACACGCACAGAGACACACCCACACACACGAAAACACACACACACACACACAACAATACACACACGCACACAACAAGGAGACAAAGAGAGAGAGAGCGTGGAGAGAGGGAGGAGACAGAGAGAGAGAGAGCGCAGAGAGAGGAAGGAGAGAGAGGGGAGGAGAGAGAGAGAGGCCATCTGACTGAGTTGAGGGTGGGAGACAAAAAAAATTTTGGGATTTTTTGGATCAAATTTTTGATCAAACATGGGCCCCATATTTGGCCAAAAAATACCCAACCAAACAAGTTTTGGGCTGGATTTTGGTGAAAAACCCAGCCCAAAATAAAACCAAACAAAGCCTTAATTTTTCGAGGGGTGAAAGTGTAATTTGCCACATTCTTTTTATCTTTAGTTTCCACCAAATGGTGTGGTATTTAATACACTGATATAGATACTATATATTACGCAGATACGAAATATACATTTTTTAAAATTTTAGGATATGACACATCGGGGGTACGTGTATATATAATATTTTAAAATAAATTAGATTCATTGACAATTTGACATAAATAAAATTTTGTTTACTTCTTTAAATTTCTTTGTTATTTGTTTAACATTTAACTTTTAATTTTTAATAAAATATTACCTCTTTTCCTATTTTAGCCCCGAATGTTTTCTATAATTAATTATTAAAAACTTATTCTACCTGGTATTCAAAATCTATCGAATTCTTTAAACTTTGCGTTAAATATGGTATTTCGAGGGATTATTCTTGAGTCTCCGAACTTGAAGACATCTTGGGAAACCAACCAAAAAAAAATACGGTATCTAGAAATTTTATATATTTTTAATGTTCGAACCCTTCAAAAATACATACGATAAGGTATTCGCATCTAACACGGAGTCATTATTAGAAGCACTAATTGACACGGATGTGGTTGATCAAATCACCAACAATGAAACATCAGCATCTCTTAACAATGTCACATGTTAGTGTTGTAGCTAGTGGGAGACCAAATCAGTATATTTTTTTATGGACCCGGAGTATTAATCTTTGTGTCTATTTTTTTTTTCACATATTAAAGTGTACTATGTGTGGTTCCTATATAATTGTGAAAAATAGATAGACAAATAGTACACTTTAGAGTGCTCCAAAGTATCTATCTATTTCACATAGTGAAGTGTATTGCGTATGCAACCCACATAATTTTCACACACATTGAGGTATGCTGTGTGGTTCCCATACAATTATATGAAAGAGATACATACAGTGGTACATTTTAAAATAGTTTTTGTCTCTTATATACAGTGAAATATACTATGTATGAAATCTACAATCATGTGAAAGAAATAGACAGAATGGTACCTTAAAATAACATTTTCTGTGTACCATAAAATTATCCAATCAATAGCATCAGCAGTTTAATCTCTTTCCCCCTCCAAAGGAAAGAGCTCTGTCTCTGTGTCAGTGTGTGTTGTGTGTTGGGGGCTCATTCATCACATCACCGCCATAAAAGTTAACAAAAAGAAAAGATTTCAACACAAAAAGAGGGTAAAAGAATATATATGTAATAAATTGTTCTACACAAATAACAAGAAGAAAAGTCTACAACACTTTCCTCTCATTCTGTGTATAATAATAAATTGTTTATTCGCTTTGATCTGCTGTTCGATTACACGCCCAAAAGAAGAGGTAATTTTTGTTTGTGTTTTTTATCGCCATTTAATTTAATGGGCTATTGTTAGAATTTTTTTTGTTCTGTATTTAAATCCCTTGTTATGAATTATGAAAGGAAAGTATTTTGTGGGTTTGTAATTTTTTTTCCTTTTATTAAACTTATGTTCTTGGATGTTCAGAGGCTTTTAATTGAACTCTTATTAGAGGCAGAATTGAATAATAAATCCCCCCAATTTGTAGTGGGATTTTTGTTAATATTTTCTGATTAAACTTGTGCTCATATACAGTTGTACATGGAATTATTCTTTTCTGGTGGCTACTGAATTTTGAATAATATATATATATATATATATATTATTATTATTAGGCCTATTTGATGGAAAAAAAGGGTGAATTACATGCACCCCTCCTACTTTAATGCTAATTACCAAAATTCTCTGGCTTTTGGTAAATTACAATGGACCCTCAAGGGGTCTATTTTTAAGGTTTACACGGGCGATTGTAAGAATTTTTTAATACACATCGGGTGTAATTGTAAAAATGCCTTAACATGAGGGGATTTTATGTAATTTCGAAAAAGTTATGGGTTTTTCGGTAATTGACCATAGCATGAGGGGGTCTGTGGGTGGTTTTCTCTAAAAAATATTTTTATGCTCTTTGAGAAAAATGTAGCTGCTGTGTGAAAATTTTTGATATGGTTTGATTTTTGTGTCTATTGAAATTTCATCCTACATAGTACAGTTCAAATGTGCCTTACTTCTTTTTATCATTTGCATGTGTGACTGGATAAAAGTCCAGCGCCTCATCAGGGACAGTACCAGGAATTTCAGGTTGGGGGGGGGGGGGGGGGGGAAATTGTTGTGATATAGCAATATACTTTTTTTTGGCCAAATAGACGAAGGATTCAAAACCTCTCGCGGTACGGTACACTATATTTATTGGGGGAAATCTAATAAGGAACTAGGTTCAATTACAACTTTTGACATACTTTGTACTCTTATATCTCTTTCGTTTCGTTATAGCCAACATTTTGGGTTGGGGGGGCGAGCGCCCACTCACCCCCCCCCCCCCCCCCCCTCCCTCCATCCCTGCGCCTCATATAGATACAGAGTTTTTATGTAAGTATTTTTTCCCCCCTTCTTTATGAATAAAAAATCGAGTTTTGTGACAGATGGAAGAAGGAAAGGTTTTGGAAAACATTTCAATTTCACCTGCAGCTTTTGTGGAAGGAGGAATTCAAGAAGCATGTGATGATGCTTGCAGTATATGCCTTGAAGTTTTTTGTGATAGTGATCCTTCCACAGTATGTAGCATTTTCAAATCCTCTGTTGTATAATACTTTATGTTACACGCGTACAAATGTGTGACAAGTGTATTCATGGGTGGTGGTTAGCATGTGGAGAGTGGAAAATGGATGATATGAGAAAAATCTAAAAATTCTCTCTCCACATCATAACCACCCGTGTATACATTTGTCACACATCTCTACGTGTAATACAAAATGTTGCACGGTTGTGTTATAAATGATTTGAACTGGTATAAGAGTTAACAATTTTGGATTGTGATTGTCCTTATTGTTGGTTTGTCGAACTTTTTGAACCGCAACACAGGTGACTAGTTGCAAGCACGAGTTTCATCTTCAGTGCGTTCTTGAATGGTACATTACACTTTTTTCCGCCCTGTAAAGAAACCTTTGTTTTATAAATCATTTTATCATCTCGTTTATAATATCCCGTGATGCCCAATAAAATTAGTTAATCATGAAATAAAACATGATCTTTAGGTGCCAGAGAAGCTCGCAGTGCCCGATGTGTTGGCAATCGATCAGCTTGAAGGATCCTGGAAGGTATATTTAGTTCAGTTTTTGACTATTTTTAATTTGTATTTTTGTTTCTTCTTGAAAATTTTATTCTCTTCTCCTGTCCTTGTTTGGCAGCCAGGAATTGTTTGATTCTGTGGAGAATGAGAGGACTATGCGTAGGAATCCACCTAGAAATACCGCCGTATTTCACTATCCACCTCTTGGAGATTTCGAGTTACAACATGTTGGTTACTCATTATACTTAATTATACATCTTCGTCATTTTAATTATTCTATGAAGTTGCGTTTAGATTGAAGGATTTGGATTTGGATACGAGGGTGGGACTTAAAAGCTACGGAATTTCATATTACTCCAATATTAAGAAAATTTCAAGTCCATCAAAATGATTGAGAAATAATTAATAATAGCTACCGGAAGAATAGTGGATTCTCCAAGCGGAGTGAGAGTGGATGTACACGGATTACCTCACTTGGAACCACTGTAGCAACTTGTGTCTTTACTTTCAGTATTTATTCTACTGTTTATTGCTTGTGTGTCATCGTTTGCATAAACTATTTCAAGTTTTCTGAAAAAAGATTAAGCTAACTAAAGTTTTCAAACATAATACGCCGTTGTGCTTACTCACCTCCAAAACTGATAACTTGAATATGTCTAAATAGATTGTGCTCTCGTTTGAAGCTTTAAGGTGACTAAATTGTTATCCATATTAATTAAACGTTATCCAAACAAACAAAAGAAATTTGTTATATTAAATTTGAAATCTTTAGCTCTCAAATCTTTCCATTCAAACTGGACTTTAATGTCTATATTGACTAAGATATCGTCTTATAATATTTGTTTGAACTTCCGATTCAGTTGCCAGTGAGTGCTAGTGATTCTGAGCTCGAAGAACGTATTATTCAGCACTTAGCTGCTGCTGCTGCTATGGGAAGGGCTCGTCAGCTCGCTCGAAGGGATGGTCAGAGGAGTAGGTCGACTACTCAAAATCATCCTCAATTTTTGGTTTTCTCAACTCATCCAAACGGGGGTCAAGATTCTGCACAGCTTATTGCACGACCGTCTTCCACCCAAGCTCACCAGCTTATTATGAGTACAGCATCGGGATCAAGTGCAGCTGCAGATCGACATGAAACATCCTCAAGCAATAGGTATTATTTGGGGTAAATTACATAGATGCTCCATGTCTCATGATAATGAAAAGAACACGCCGAAATTTGAGGAATTACGGACTTCCCTTGTGAGTAAGAATATATTACAATTTCACCCAATGTTCAGTAAAAACATATTACAATTTCACCTTCTGTTCTTCAAGGGGTGCATTGGTAATTCATGAAACCTCAGGCGCTCGTGGTAATTACATAAGTGAGGGGTGTGCGTGTAGTTCTCTCTATTATTTATTTACTCTATTTCTAAAGATATATTAAAGTTGGGAATTTTTTAATTTTGCTCGTTAATGGCTTATTTTATTTTTCTGAAAGGTCTCCTGCTCAGACTTCTCCTGGTAGTCAAGATAGAGCTGGACCATCAGATTTCCAGTCATTTTCAGAGACTTTGAAATCCCGTCTTACCACATTGTCTGCGAGGTACAACAAAAATGTGCGCTTATCATATGCTCTCTGTGCTCTAATTTTTGCAGACTACTTTTCCTCTTGCTATCCATCCAACTTTACTAAAAGCAGAAAAGATTAGAAAACAAAGACAAAAAGATAGTGAAGGGAAATGTGACATATGAGTGCTTCAGCAGATTAGGGGGCGAATTTTGGGGCGGAGCGTTGGTAAAAATTACAAGTTGAATATTGTCAAAACTCGACTAATAACTTATACTAGCAGTATGGAAACGGAAATGGAAATGGGAGGAAAGACAGGTGACAGCAATTATCCTCTTAGAAACTCCATGTCGTTTTGAATCATGAATTTTATCAAAACTGCATGTGGGTTGTGTTTATGAAGTTCTCTTGAGATTAGGGGTGTTCACCGAGTCGAGCCGGCTCGAAAAAAACTCGGCTCGAGCTCGAGATTTTTCGAGCTCGAGCCGAGCCTCACGAGCTTGAGCCGGCGATTGAGCCGAGCTCGAGCTTTTTTATAGGTTCGGCTCGCGAGATATGTTTAGCTCGAGCTCGAGCTCGAGCTCAGTGGAAATAATCGAGCTCGAGCTCGAGCTCATGCTATACGGCTCGATCAAGCTCGAGCTCGAGCTCGAGCCCGAACACAAATAATCGAGCTCGAGCTCGAGCCTGGAAAAATGACCAAGCTCGGCTCGAGCTCGGCTCGTGAACACCCCTACTTGAGATTTAGATTTAGTTGTGTTAACTGAAAGTATCCAACATTTTCATTTACAATTTTCAACTATATCTATAAATTTTCATGATTTCTCTAAAATCAAGACTGAAATTTATGATATCTACGGAATTTCCATCAAAGTTTCTGTAAAATGTACCGCTCCAAAAAATGTACATAGATACCGATGTTTAATATGATGTATAAAAGTGGGATATGATGTGGAGACCTTTGCGGTTGTGGGGTGGGGTGGGGTAGGGGGGGGGAAGCGGCTGTAAATTTTTACTATTATCTGCATTTCTGTAAAACCCTTATATTTTCTATTTCCAGATACAAAGAATCAATAACCAAGAGCACAAGAGGTTGGAAGGAGAGACTTTTTGCTCGAAACAGTTCAACGCCTGATCCCAATGCTGAAGCCCGTACAGAGATTAACCAAGGTATTGTTAGTGTATCTCGAATGATGGATCATCTTGAAATAGCAGAGGAAGGTTCTAGAACAAATGCAGCTATTGCATCGAACAATAATGAAGATAGCTCGATTAGAAATCATACTGAACAGCAGCAAACCATAGATGTGGGCCCTCGCCCTTCCTTGAACGAGGATAGCACAAGAATTCCATCAGATTCGTAGTGCTTCGTTTTCTTGGTAAGTCTCGCTACATTGTTTCAATGTACCATTAAGTTTTTTTCTAATCAGTCTTGGGAATGGTTGAGTTTTAAGATTTTGAAGCTTAACTCTGATACTCATTACTTTAAGTTGGTTCGCCTGAAAATTGTTGATACTTCATTTCATCCCGCTTCTAGTTAAGTTTCATTTCTATTTATATTTCTCGTTATATAATTGCTATGTGAATATTATGTACTCCCTCTGCCCTAAATTTGTTGCTCCCTTTTTCCCTGTGGAACATCCCAAAATAAGACTTCATTTGCTAGGCTTCCGAAAGTATAATCCTAACCACGATAATGATGTGGCACTGTTAACCCTCAACTACTAATTATAAGTGCAATAGTGTGAAATGCACAAAAAATTTACTTTTTCGACTTTCATCTGAAACTCTGTGTCCTAACATAGTCGGACCTGTTTTGGGGGCACATAGGGAGTATGATTGCTTGGCTCAACTGGCACTAAGTAGTTAAACCATCCTTGTGTCCTTAGTTTTAAGAATACTCACACACACACCCCGCATTTATCGTATAATTACGACGAGGCCCTTAAGGTTTTGCAAATTACTGAGACATTCCATGTCAGAGTCTGACAACTCGAAAAACTCGCTCTGAAATTGCAATCCGCTTTTACTCACAGGGGTGAAATTGTATTATGCTTATTATGATAATTTCTCGAACTTCGGTTATGGTTTTCTTAATTATGGTCTCACGCGAGGTGTGTTTACGTAATCTATCCTTGGTTTCATCCAAGGTAGTTCTTTAGGGCCCGGTGTTAATCTTGTGCTTTCGTTTGTGTTATCAGGTGAGCTATGCATTGATGATGCTGTTATGAGGATGATTTGTCCTGGGTTATACGCGCAATAAAGGAGACCGTTGGAGTTTGGAACCAGTGTATAACTGGTAAATTAGAGATGTAAATTATGGACTGTGATGTAAAATGCATGTAATAGTTGAGATATCTATCGGAAAGAAAAGGAACAATTTCTGCTCCCTATGTTGAATAATTATCCAGGTTGCATTTGGGTTTCCTCCTTTTGATCTTAGACTCGTGTGTTCAGAATTAGTTATGTTGTAAAATATATCTTGTACACACACATTTTACTGGGGTTGAGTACAGGGCAACGTTCAAAGAATTTGCGCCAAGCATGGCATTATTCATCAAAGAACATCCCCTTATTCACCATGGTCTAATGGTGTTGCCGAACGCCAAAATTATACTCTAAAGGAGATAATGAATGGGGCGTATGATTGAGACTCTGTTTGAAAGGTCACAAAAAATTAAGTTAATAAAGGTGTGTTTGGATTGAGGGATTTGAAAGTTATATTTTAAATTCATTAATAAATTCATTGATTTTGTTTGGATGATTTCAAGTTGTAATGAATTCAAATTTTTGGTGCTCATTTTGAGCTATTTTTTCAATCATAATGGTGGGTTTCGAATGACATTAACTAATTTGGAGTTATTTGAAATCTTTCCTCCAATTTCACTTTGTCAAATTCAAATTCCTATATCCAAAACACACCCGAAAGGTTTCCACTAAGATAAGGAAAAACGTGATGTGTTTGCAAATATAAATGGACATTTATTTGATTCTAATAAAAGTTTGGAATTGTTCAATATATTTCACTTGAACTTGGCTCATCTGGTGTTATTTTGATAATGTGAAGCACAGACATATTTTCATGTCGTGATAAAGGGTAAAAGTCAGTGTAAGATCAACATAGTTAGAAAACAGTTAATTTATTTGATAATTGATTCTTGATCAATCGTCGATTTGGGGGTACAACAGAACATCCCGAGTTTGAAATTTTATTTTCTATAGTTGTTCGATAAAATTTGACACTTCGCTCGTGCGCGACTCGTTTAGTTAAAACAATTTTTAACTAAACACTTGTATACATTTTACAAACACCTTTTTTATTTCTAAGGTTACATATAGAATTTCTCGAAATTTAGGGGTCAAAATCGAAATAACAGAAGTATAGAACAAATTCGAATTTTCACAAAACCCATCAAATAAATAGCAAACCCCAGCACTTCTCTATTCATTCTGCGTCTACACACCAAGAGCAATTCGAGAGACGAGAAAAGGCAAGGATCGAACACTTAATTAGTAACATTTTCCGTCAATTTTGCAGTAATTTTTTTGTTTTTCAGATTATATTTGAATCGGAAAACATTCGTATGTTGATTGATACTCTTTTTCTTGTTCCATTTTTTGTTTCAACAGTTAAGTATGTCGGCAGAAGAAGAGGAAAACGCTGCTGAGCTTAAGATTCCAGACGGTAATTTCTTTTTCTAGAATTTTTTGTTGTTCAGTTTATGATTCGACTTTGTTTGTTTCGATTTCGTTTTTTAGGTTTCGTTAATTTTGATAGTTTATGATTCGACTTGGTTTGTTTCAATTTCGTTTTTTAGGTTTTGTTAATTTTGATAGTTTATGATTCGACTTAGTTAGTTTCAATTTCGTTTTTTAGGTTTTGTTAATTTTGATAGTGTATGATTCGACTGACTTAGTAGTTTCGATTTCGTTTTTTAGGTGTCGTTAATTTTGATAGTGTATGATTCAACTTGGTTAGTTTCGATTTTGTTATGAACCCAACAGTAGGGCTCACAATGTGGATCATAATGTGATGAATCCATGTCAAGAAGATTGAAGGAAAATGACCAAAATTAACTAAAGAAAGAAAGAGAAAGAGTTGAGAGAATTGAGAGCACTTTTCTAATTAGATTTTAGAATCCCTCTTACAAATGATGTACATTCAGCTTATATACTTCAAATCTTGAATGGAATTACAAAATATCTCAGAAAATATCCAACTCATCACAACCGAATTCTAACTAACTCCTCAGCTCAATTCTAACTAACTCTCCCTTAAATGAGACCGTTGCTCTTAGTTAGTCTTCAAAGTGCACCTTTGTCTTTTTAAGCCCTTGAAAGTGTTTAGCACTTTCCTCAATTGCACCTTAATCCATGTTCTTTTATGTAATTTGCCTTTTATAGCTGCCACCATCATAACATTACTCCCTCCTTTTTGAAGTCTTGACCCCAACACTTAAGCTCAAAAGATCAACTCCACTGCACTCTGCATGTTCACATAAGAATACCCTTTATTTCTAAATAATGTAGCTCCACATGATAACCCATAGCCTGAACATTATCTCTAAAAGTTGAGGCATGCATGTTTCAAGTCCAACAATTGCTCGAAAATGAAAAATCAGCCTCTTTCCACTAACAACTACATTCAACAAGAAGATTCCCCTTAAACTTCCAACGTCCAGGCCTCAAAATAGCTTCCTCAAGCATATCCTCCCTGTTTCCATTCCAGCCAGCAAGACATTGTCATTTCCATTCCAAGTTTAGTGCTCATTTTGATACTACTGTCATCATCAAATTCTTGAAGGATAGTTGCCCAACTTGAATGTAAAATTGAGAGAGTAAAACTGTAAAACAGCAAGAGGAGTTTCAATATAATTTCTAGACTTCCACTTATTATCATAGGCCCCCCAAATTTTAGTGTTCCATTCCAAGACTGAATTCTTTCTATGACATGGTATCTTGAGAAATAATATTGTAGTCCCCGTGGAGGTGGCTCCGGCGGTGGACGTGGTATTTCCAGATACACTTTTGACCACTTTCCTGAATCACTTTTAAGAGCAAGAAACATCAAACACGAATCTATATCCATACTCATATCCCTCACAAATTCCTTCAAACCCATGTATTCAAGAATTGCAGCCACAATAATCCGAGAATTAGACTCGATCGATTGAAAATTAGGTAAGAGAATGCTTGATAACTCCTTAGTAAAACACCCTTCATGCCTTGGCTTGATCAAGAAATCTGTTTTTGTTTCAGCCAATTCATCAAACACCTTAGGTCCTTCATTCATAACAACTCTGTCACACATTTCATGGAACACCTTATTGGTGTCATGCATAGCAACACTTTTACTCAATTCATCGAACACCTGGTGTGCTTCATGCATAGCAGTTCCCTCAACCTTTAAATTGGAATCAAACGAATCATTCTCACCTACCTCTTGGATTACATCGGCGTGAATATCAATTTCATTTGATTCCTCTCGAAGGGATTTCAGGTTTTCCCTCACAGCCGTAAGTTTTGAGCCACAGGATTCAATATCTTCATCCATTTTCTGCATTACCTTGTTGAATTTCGAATCGAATTGAGCCCTGAGTTCTTCAAAATCCGACTTCAATTCCTCAAGAGCTTGGCGTACCATCAGGTCAATTGAATCCTCCATAGCTACATCATGTGAGTCTTCGGTGGCTGTAGGATGTGAATATCCCTTGGATGCATCATATGAGTAATCTTTTGTTGAATCAAATGGATACTCCATGGTTGCCGAACAGGGAAAACTCGTACCTCCTTGAAAAGGGTAATACTCCATGGTTCCAACGGGCCGTCTGAGAATCGAACGGCTCTGATACCACTTGTTATGAACCCAACAGTAGGGCTCACAATGTGGATCATAATGTGATGAAGCCATGTCAAGAAGATTGAAGGAAAATGACTAAAATTAACTAAAGAAAGAAAGAGAAGGAGTTGAGAGCACTTTTCTAATTAGATTTTAGAATCCCTCTTAGAAATGATGTACATTCAGCTTATATACTTCAAATCTTGAATGGAATTACAAAATATCTTAGAAAATATCTAATTCATCACAACCGAATTCTAACTAACTCCTCAGCTCAATTCTAACTAACTCTCCCTTAAATGAGACCGTTGCTCTTAGTTAGTCTTCAAAGTGCGCCTTTGTCTTTTTAAGCCCTTGAAAGTGTTTAGCACTTTCCTCAATTGCACCTTAATCCATGTTCTTTTATGTAATTCGCCTTTTATAGCTGCCACCATCATAACATTTTCGTTTTTTAGGTTTCGTTAATTTTGATAGTTTATGATTCGACTTGGTTAGTTTTGATTTCGTTTTTTAGGTTTCGTTAATATTGATGGTTTATGATTCGACTTGGTTAGTTTCGTTCGTTTTTTAGGTTTTGTTAATTTTGATAGTTTATGATTCGACTTGGTTAGTTTCGATTTCGTTTTTTAGGTTTCGTTAATATTGATGGTTTATGATTCAACTTAGTTAGTTTCAATTTCGTTTTTTAGGTCTCGTTAATTTTGATAGTTTATGATTTGGCTTGGTTAGTTTCAATGTCGGTTTTTAGGTTTCGTTAATTTTGATAGTGTATGATTCGACTGAGTTTTAATTTCGTTTTTTAGGTTTTGTTAATTTTGATAGTTTATGATTTGACTTGGTTAGTTTCGATTTTGTTTTTTAGGTTTCGTTAATTTTGATATTTTATGATTCGACTTAGTTTCAATTCCTTTTTTAGGTTTCGTTATTTTGATAGTTTATGATTCGACTTGGTTACTTTCAATTTCGTTTTTTAGGTTTTGTTAATTTTGATAGTTTATGATTCGACTTGGTTAGTTTCAATTTCGTTTTTTAGGTTTTGTTAATATTGATGGTTTATGATTCGACTTAGTTAGGTTTTTTAACCTTCTAATTCAGTGTCATTTTTATTGAAGCCGTAGATTCTCACTCTCGATTAAGTTTTGGTCTTTTGTCTTTGTTAGCATTATTATCATTTATTTGCTTTCTCAATTATTATTGATATACAAACCGTGTCCAGTTTTCGCAAATTGTATCGAATAAGGGAATTGATTCTGGATTTCTCATGCTATCGTTTATATCGGAGTGCTAATTATCATACTTTTGGTAAATTTATTTGATTTTTATTTGTGTTTATCCTATTTATAAACGTCGCTCTTGTCAGTCAAGAACAAGAGCATGTTCGATTACATAGGGGTTCAATATACCGGAAAGGTCTTCTTCACTAAATTGTTAGCTACACTTTAGAATCATTTAGTAAAATATGGTTTATTAGCATTGATAGGTATTTTCCTTCTATATTTATTGAATTATTTCAGTACAATAAACAAATACGTTACAACGGTTGAATATATATACGAATATATAGATCTCCTGTTTTCTCAGATGAACTTAAGTTCCCATTCTAACTTTTACATGATCACTTTTGTTTGCCTTTTTAGATGCGGTTTTTATCTTGAACTGCAAACTTACATGTTAGTGTAAATTGTTTGTTCAGAATTTTTGAAGGCCAAGTGTTTAATGAATAGTGAAGTTGCTCTAATTCTTGAACATAAGTATGAACAGCTTCAGCAGATGGGTGATGACCCAATGAATCAAGTGTCACAGTAAGTAAAATCTCGCATTTTCAAATCTCGCTTTTCACCTCTTAGGTAATGTTGAGTGAATCCAATGGTTATTTTTGAGGGGATCATGTATCTTGAATCATATGTGTAGCTTAAATTTGCATTTGTTTCTTTTTCTTCTTCTCCCTAAACCTCTTTTAGCATATATTTGCTCTTTTCTTGTTCATGAGGGACTTCATAGTCTAGTGCGATCTGTTTCAATTTAGAGATACAAAGTTCTTTTCGATCTTAGATGCTGAGTGAGTTGATCAGAAGAATAACTAACACACTGTTGTACACTTGTACTGCTGGTATGATATGGAGCTTATACATGATTATCCATAAAGGGCGACCAGATTATAATTGTCTCTATTTTCCAGGGTGTTTGAGAAATCACTCCAATACGTGAAGCGCTTCAGCCGATATAAGAATCCTGATGCTGTCAGACAAGTTCGAGAGTATCCTTCTGTAATTCATGCACAAGATATTGTATTAACTGTCAAAACTTTATATAAGTAATGACTTAATATAAACAAACTTAAAGAATTGGGACTTCTTTGTGCTCCTTTCTGCATATAATATGTGCAAAGATTTTGTTCATGACACTAATACGTTGCTTTTGCTTTATTTTGAGCATAAGATAACTGAACATAAGACAATGTTCCACGACATATTGCGGCTTCTGTGCTCACTTTTATTGATCTCAATCTAAGATGGGTGTTATATAACTATACGTGCTCTTGCAAATTCAGAGAATATTTATCATTTTTGTGCAAATATTATCTGCATTGACACATTTATTTAAATTTATCTGCATACTATTTAGTTAATTTGCTGTAAACCTATCATGCTTCTTTAGACAGTGTAAATCTTAACCCAAGTTCAGAATTCTAAGTAGATATCAGCTGGCTGAATTTGAGGTAATTGTCCGTCACTTCTCCAGCTGAGCTTCTTGTGCATGTCTGTTAAATTCAGGAAAAATCCTATCAATCTCACATAAATTGTGCGAATTTGCAGCTCTGTGTACTTGGGAACCTTTGTCCAGAAACAGTGGAGGAAGCTATAGCCATGGTTCCTTCCATAAAGGTAATTTTATCCTATACCTTCAGTGAAACATGATAAATAATGCACTATTATTGAAGAATTTGAATCCCATTACTTACTTTCGTCTGAAAGATCAAAATAATTTTTTTTGATGTAATTTCTAGGAAATTAGCCGTTCAAAAACAGCCAAATGTGCACTATAAGCAATTATCATGTATATATTATATAGAACATAGAGTGATGTTTGGCAGGCCTGGCATGTTCCATGTGTGGTTAAATTATATTTCAAAGAAAGATCCAATGGAGTAGGAGCAATTCCACTCCAAGATGTAGTTATGAACTAAATACGCTGTTAGAGTAGGCATTTTTTCCCCTTTGGCTGGCCCTCTTTACACCAGTAATAATATGTATTAATATATCAGTATTAACAGCATTAAAAATAAAGTTTAGCCCACATTAAAATTATTCAAGACTAGATCTGTAAAATCTTGTTCAGGTAATTTAAGAACTCTGTATTCCCATCCCTGCAGTTTTCTGACAGAATTCTTTGTGAATATATGGTATTCTAACTCCCCATCCCCTCCTTCCCTTTTCCGATATGAGTACAAGGTTCATGGTAGTGATTTTTGTTACATGGAACAATTCCTAGGAGCTCCTCCGGATTCGGATTCCTAGAACAGTTGCAACCATCTGTGTCCCACATTGATGGTTGCCATTTTCTGAGGCTCGAATGACCCTCTTACGCGAAGCGGTTTTGATTATAATCACACCTTATTAATCAGAAACCTGATGATTTTCTTTGCAGACAAGAGGACGGGCTCACGATGATGAGGCAATTGAGAAAATGTTGAATGACCTCTCTTTGATCAAGAAATTTGAGTAGTAATCTTGTTCTCCTCATGGACAATTATTTGTGGTTATGTATAATTTTGCAAACTAAAGTCTCTCTCACAAATGTAGAATTTAGTGTTATAAAAAAAGGAAGGAAAAAACTATTATTGTTCTATTTAATGGATGCGTTTGGTAACACTTTTCAAATTTAGTGTTATAAATCAAATTTACCTTTCCAGATTACACAACAAATCTAATTTGAATACCTTTTCTGTTGGATAAGATTCAAATTTAGCTCGCTCGAGATTGATTCTATTATCAGAAAGATAAATATGTGTGAAAGTATCCAAGTATTGGTACCCGGCCCATTTAGATTTGTTTAAACTTGATTTGATGAACATTCAAAGTTTCAAACTATGCTTAGGCATAATTTTTGAAGTTCAATAAAAGAACTAAACAAGCTTGAATGTTAGCCATTTACACCCTACTGAATATACAAATAGTAAATATAAATTAGAAATCATCAAAATTGCTCACATATATTGTCAAATGTAGTGATTAGCAGCATAAAATCACATAGTTTAAAAATTCCTCGGGTAAGCCTTTAAATTCCAAACAAAATATGAAAAGTCAATAGCTCAATTATGAAGATTAAGATGATTACATAAACATCATTGTAACTAAAAGACATTGAAAATGCTTTCTTCACATTTTTATACAGCTGGATAATTCAGATAAGTAGATCACATCAACAAGATAAGACACAGAAATTCGGATTTACAAATATCAACTTACTAGCAAAACCACCATTCCATCAACTGCACCCAGAAAAAAAGGAAAAAAGGGAACAAAATTAAGGTGCAGCGTAAATGGCAAAGCACTCGGGTTATATATATAGCGACACGATTTTCATCTCTTTCTCTTCGAAGCAGCACCGGATCCCCGACCCCCTTTGTTATCTGAAGTTACAGCACTTCCTTTCCCTCTGCCTCTGCCTGAACCTTTCTTAGAACTTGAGCTTCCAGAACCCTTCAAGTCCATTTCAACTTTGATTGCTGAAAAGAAAAGAAAAGAAAACAAGTGAAATTAAAAAGGTGCAGAAAGTTCATATAATAGAACTGAAAGCTGGAAATTAAGAGTGAAGATAACTAAGACATGGAATATATCAATTAAAACATTATGTAAATGGAGGTGACTAGAACTGCATATAGTTTTTGTAGGAAGTGTTAAGACAAACCCTTTGAATTAAGACTCTGCAGATCTGTTTGCAGTTTCTTGTCTGCATCAACCGAGTCGTCCTCTGAAACAAGCCACAGCCAAAGTAAATAACCTTGATCCTCACAATTATTTTCATTAATTCAAGAATATAACACGGAAAAGCAAATATAGGAACATAATTGCCTCTGTTAAGTTACGAGGCCCTGAAGGAATGATGACATCATTAACCACATATAAATCATTTACATCACTAAAAAACATTTTGGGAGCTCAATATAGGTAAATTAACCAAAGAGAGTCTTAGCTATTGTACACATTTAGTAAGTGAAATACCAAAAACATGCAAAAATAACACAACTTGGCACAAAGCTCAAACGAAAAACTGATTGCTATGTCGGCACTCGGCACAGGTAATAAGCACAATTGGAAAACTCACAATGAGGCCAAAAAAATAGTACTACAGCAACCAAAAAAAGCGCTCGAAGAAAAAAAATGTACCCTGGTCCTCAGTGTCTGAGGAGTTTTCTTCTTCATTTTCAACATTTTCTTCAGCTAAAGTGTCCTCCGCAGGTTCTAGCATAGCTGCAACCCGTTTTTTAGGAGCCTTTTTCACTCCAGGAAGCGTGATTAAATCTGCAGCCCGAATGACACGTGATGAGCTGCCTTTGTTATAAGCTCTTGTTAGTGCAGATTTTACTGCAGGCTGTATGCCATCCAGTGGATTTGGATGCCCCTAAAACATATGTATACAAGTCAATTGAAGATAACTCTACGTAAATGTGTGTGTGTATATATATATATATTATACAGATATATGAGATGGGAAGATAAAAGTGCATAATAGATTCACCTTAAATTTTGACAATTCCACTATGGTATCAAAGTCTTCCATGCTAATGGAGTATAAGTCCATGAACTCCACAACTTTCTCAACAGCCTCATCCTGGCAATTTATTTAAATTCATAAAATAGTGCTTATTTAGAAGAAAAAATATAAAAACTCAACAAAAATCAACAAGAGGGATAAAAAGGAAAAACCTTCGGTAGCACCCTTAAGGGATCAGTTAACTGCTTCAAAACAAGAGTAAGGTAGTCAAGTCGCAATGTTGCCCTGCCATTGCAATATCAGCAATATGGTTAAAAATTGCCATCAGAAGTTACAGGGATGAACTTCTGAAACAAAAAACAAAAAGAAGGAATTGCAAAAGAATAGTGCAAGAAAGCAGAGCAAGTACCTTCCTAAATTAGATTCACGAGAAGCAAGAAGATGAACATGAAGGTCCTCCAAAAGTCTGTAATTCTTCCCCGTAGTAGAGTTCTTTCCCAGCCAGCCGCCAAACCTATTGAAATTGCGTTCTCCCTGAAAAAAGTGAAAACAATTGCTAATAAGAACATATGTAAACTTCAATTGCCAAGTTAGTTACAAATTATGCAAGTTTGTAAACAAAAAGTAGAAACATTGCTCAAGAAATTGACAAAATAATGGGATACAAAAATTAGATTTTTTAGGACCTGAGGTTTTATCTAATTTCTCAGGCCTATCTGAAACAATTACATCCAATAATTGGTCAACACGTGACAAACAACTACTTGATTCAACAAAGGGTGCAAAGTACGAATAATAACACTATCCAATGGAAAAAGCGTAATGATATACCTGCTCAAGTGTTTCCCGCTGACCATGCAAGAGGGCCGCACTGGTTATGAAGAAATGTATGATACTATCAGTATCATTTTTCTTTGAGAAAGAAGAAATGTTTCAGTAACCGTTTCTAGAGAACTTACGGAATTATACAAGATGCAAGAACACCAGTCTGAGAGAGTTGCCACTGTCGGTATCTTCGAATCTGGACATTAATAATATCACCATCTCCAATGGACTCAGCAGCCCGTGCAAGTAAACTCATCCTTTTCATTCCATTATCATCTTTACCAGCTGAACTTGGTCTATAATTGATATAGTTTTCCTGAAATCATAGGATAAAGTGTGCTAAGATATTAACTGTGCAGATAGTTCCACTACTCTGTTCCATGTGCATGCAAAATCATAGAAAATTTGCACTAGAATACCAGAATAATTGCTACTACACAAACATGTGCAACGACGTTCCCGCCATCTTGCATGTGAATGGAAAATCAAGAAGCGAAAGAATATTTGGGGTAAAATACATAATATCAACGAGTAAGAAACGTTCACAAAAATTGAGCATTCTTCCACAATTTTTCTTTGAGTTCCAATTATAATTCATCAAATAGCTCCATGACATTTTTCAACTATCAATTTACCTACTTTCTGAACAGTACACAATGAAATGTTAACCCGAGGAACGAGCAATACCTGGATAATAAGAGGAACAAGATCAGGATCACTCATGCTAAGGTCGATTCTCTCATCCATTCGCAACCTCCCACCATTGAATGCAAATAGCCTGTATCAAAAGAACGTAAATATGTTAGCAACTTAGCATTCAAATGATAACTTACATATCAAGGGAAGCGCCTCATTTACCAAACAACTTGATTGGATCAGGAAAGCAAAAACCATTCTTCATTTTCTACGTTCATACAGAAAGGAAAATAAAACCCAGCTAGGGGCTCTACAATTAGCAGGTAAATTACTTTTAACTCCGGTAATTCATTACTTCGCCAATAATCACTCATCAAATTAAAACATACTGTAGGAGTTACAGCTCCCAATCAGTACCATGAGAAAAACAGGAAAATATCTCAGATAGGGAAAAAAGGGTAGAAGCATTGAAGGATGTACAAATATACAACATATAACAGCAAAAATCGGAAGCTAGTCATACTTATCAACAGCTGTGAAGGGGGAAATATCTTCATCCTTTGAACTGCTTTGAAGGCGTTGTTTGATGTCATCGAATTTAATAACCGACATTGAGAGACTCATATACTGCAGTTGGTTGAGGGCCATACGCATATCTCCATTAACTCTTTCTGCAAGTTCCTCCAGGGCAATCTATGATCAGAAAGCAACCACATCTAAGTCAGTTATATGCATAGAAATGTAATGAAAGGGAGCGGATGGTCAATCTGTTCTTAGTTAAAGACAGAATGCGAACATCCTCCCACGATAAGTAGGTTGATCGATAAAGTAACATTAGATAAGATAAAAAGTTGAAGCAAAAAAGTGTTCCAGGAAGAGTATGTACCTCATTAACCTGAAGACCTTCTGAATTTGCTATTTGTGATAACCTTTTCGCCATCTAATTGCCACCACGATATCAATTAGTGACTTAACAAGAAATAATAACCATCACATTTTATGCAGTGAAAAAGAAAACAGAAGTTGCACTTCAGAAGCAGCTATTTCATCTGCATGTCAACCCAAAAATTTAATCACATATCAAATGCAGAACTTTAAGTTCAATAGCCTCTAAAATGGTACATTTTTTAAGAGGACCATCACATTTTATAATTAAAATTTCCCTTCAGTAACCACACAGGCATCCACGAATTCATTCACAGGCATTAACATCAATCAATAGACTCAAAATTGAAACATAAGGATCTTTCTTGACCAAAATTTTTTTTGAATTCAATATATATTAACATCAGATGTGCCACTATGCAGGAGATATTCAAAATGTAAGGGAACGTTGTATACACTATACACTAGTCATAAGTATATAATTTGGAATATGTGATGGAATATCGAATTAAAATAGAAGATCCTAATCGGTCGCAACCCCAAAATACCGGCACACATTACAATCAGAAACAGAACTATTAACCTCTACAATGACAAAATTGTACATATTTCTACTCTTTGTTTGTCAGTGCATCCAAATGTACAATAAACAAAATAGAAAAAATACCTGCTGCTTGGTCGGCTTCCGGAAGCTGAGAAGTAAGCAGTAGTTCACAAGGCTCTTAAGTTTCTGACTGTATCGGTCATTACAGATGCATATTATAGGAATTTTGGACATCTTAATGCTGGCAATGAGATCAGCTACCCCACCTCTATCTCCAGCAGACATACCGTCAACCTCATCCATAATAAGAACAGTCTTCTGATGTTGCGAGCTGCAATTATTAGTAAAAAGTTATAAACATATCTCTTAAGTTACTTTCTCATATGTAAGCATAAGGGCGAACACCAACCGTTCCATGTTTTTAAGATTCAGTGATTCATTGCTCACAAGTTCTTTTATAGAATTAGAAGTACTTCCACCAATTCCTTTTTCAATTTTGGCATCAGCCTTTCCGCGACTATCACTAGCATTAACCTTAACAAAAAGAATGTAGTTATATCAATCGAAGATGGTTAAACAAACATCTATAAATTGAAAAGGGGGGGAGGTGGGGGTTAAGATACATCTATCTAACTAACCTCAATTGCATGAAAACCAAGCATCTGACTAACCAACTTCGCTGAAGTAGTCTTCCCAATGCCAGGTGTTCCACTTAATAGCACAGCTTTCTTAGCGGCAGAATCACTCTGTTTCTTTCCCTTTCCCTTCGTCCCTGTGTTAAGGAAATGATCATTCCAATTTACCAACCAATCATGGAGCTGCTTCACCTGCACTCAACCAGCCACTGTCACTAATAAAGCATTAAAGTTTCTTCCTAAAAGGAAAGCTTGAGAGACAAGACTGAACACATACCAGTGATTGATTCCCAACAATATCATTTGGAGCCTTTGGCCTATATTTTTCAGTCCACGGCAACAAAGATTTCTCAGTAGGTTGACCTTTTCGTTTGGAAGAAGCTGCACTGGAGGCTAATCCTTTTGTATCAATGCTTGCAACAACATGGCCAGCTTGTTCTAGAAAAATTTGAAGTTAATCAGTAAAGTATACTTAGATGAACATGAAAAGTCAACGGTTATTGCTTTCCCCTCCTGATAATCAACCCCAAGTATTTACAGTCAATGTTCATGGCCCAATAGTAGAAATATGCTTCTTTCTGTCTTTATCAATTTTGCACACCAAGGTTAAAATAGTAATAGTGAAAATAAATCATTACTTAAGCTCAATGATGCAAAAGTAAAGCAAAGAGAGAGAGAGAGAGAGAGAATAACAGTATACTTGGTTTTGTTTCCGGAAATTATTCACGTATTAAGTCTGAAAAGTGTTTGTAATTTTATTAGAACATTTTAAAAAAACAGCCCTATTTTTCTACTATTTTAAACCACTCTTAGTTTTATACTTGAAAACAAGTGCAACAAACCACATATATGCTCTGAAAATAAAATGTCAAATCAATTCATAAACCCTACTGTCAAGCTTCACGACACTATAATCCAAAATGGGCTTCAGTTTCACGAATTCCCTGAGAGAATCTTTTCAAAGCATTTCCAGATAATATTTCCACAATGAAAATGAAATGAAACCAAATATCGCTTAAATTCTGATTTTTCTTTGGAGAAATTCTCCCATATAAACCTGCATAGATCTTCAATTAAAACCGAAAACAACCATGAGTGCAAGGCGAACTGATATGTTATGTAAGCATCTGAAACCACAAAGTTACAAATACCAATAATCCAAGAGCTTAGGAAGAAGTCACAAACCATCTTACCATATATAATAACATATAGTGACCTCATTACTTAAAACCAGTAAATCTTGCAGTCCACGTGCAATTTAATGGGAACTAATGTAAGGTAAATTTGGTAATTTAGTTAACTGGGGCTATTTGGTAACTTGACATTTCACTTGTAGTCAGTCAATCTTAATTCAAGAATTGATTTCCTCTAATCCTACTTATCTCCCAGTATAATCAGGTATCAAAGAGTCTATTCTTGATAGTTTAGCAGATTTAACGGTGAGACCGTCATATTCTTCTAGGAGAAGTCTTCAGAGGATAGAGAGGTTCTAAAGGTATTCCGAGGTCATTCTAAAAGTTTTCCTATCCTCTCATGCTTCTTATCTTAATAACGTTTCCAGACTTCTTTTAGTTTGATGTACAACTCTTCAAGTCCAATCAAATGATAGACCTGAATGAACTTGATTTATAAAATGTCATCTTCTATCTCAGAATGCAAGTCGATGTGAATTCCAGTTCATAATCTTAACGAATCATAGTCCCAGACTTCCATCTGGCTATAATGCACAAGAACTATAGAAGTTACAAAACATACAAAACCATGTGCATAGAGATTTTAGGAAAACTAAATTAAAGCCTCTACATTTACAACCTGATAATGAACAGATCTAAATTTCTTTTCATTTGACCGTATTAAATCTGATGATGCATAATTTAGATCCCAATGGTAGCTTCATAAAAACACCAGATTATGGTTGATGGGACATACTATTTTTCTCTGACTTTTGAGGGCTCTTCTTAGGAGATGGTGCGATCTTATCCACTGCCTTGTTTGAATCTTGCGCCGCAGTTTTTGATTTATTTGATGCCCGAATCATATCAAATAAACCATCTTCCGTAAGAAATTTAGTACTGAAGTAAGATAAAGTGAAAAAAATAATAACACAGGAATGAGAAAATAAAAAGGAGAATATGCAAATACCAACAAATACATTATCAAAATTAAAAATAAAGAATTTACCCAAGCTCCTTTGCCTTTTCTGATTTCCGTCCGCCAATATCTTCATCACATAGAAGATAATTCTACAAGCAAATGTATAAGCTATGGGCTGATAAAATAATGTGAAGGAAAAAACAAATGTTGATACACAAATCAACACAATACCGTTTTTTTGCTGACAGATCCAGTAACACGCCCACCATGGCGTTTAATTAAATCCTCAGCTTCTTCTCTTTCTAAGCTGGAAAAACAAAACAAAACTGAGGCAACTTAAAACTGGATCAAAGAGAGTCTAAGCAACAAGCAAAAATGGAAAATGGCCCACATTACAATACAACTAATATACATTATTCGTATATACACCATCACATGCTCGTGGTTGTATACGATCCAGTAAACTAAACGACTATACATATTCATTCGCGCAGGCAACAACCTAATCCAAGTGCTATATGTATACAAACCCATTACAATATAAGGCTTACCTGTCAAGCGTTCCACTAATGACAAAAGTCAGCCCATCTAAACAGTTAGCAGCACCATCAGGAACTTCCTGACATCCAAGAAAACCAAAAACATTATGGAAAGTGTCATTTTAGACAAAGATTTGAAATTCCTTCACTTTGTTACCTTTTCTCCTTTGTGAGGAGGATCTTTTCTCTCACCAAAGTTCATGAATCCACCCCTTCCTCCACCACCTCTGCCCCTTCCACCTGCTGGTGCACCTCTTCCGCCACGGCCTCGCCCACCAGATTTTGTAGAGATAGCATCCTTATCATCAATTTCCTCTGCATCACTGCCATCAACATCCATGGCTTTTGCAGTAGTGGAAGTTACCGATGTACCCTTTGCACCACGACCCCTACCCCTTCCAGCAGGTTTTGAATTGGATTTAACTTTTTCACCATCATCTTCGTCACTTTCATCAACAAGTTTCTTAGCAACTCCTTTACCGGAACCACTTTTGAGTTTCTTGTTTGGAGTGGTATCAACAGAACCCTTCTTTGAAGTAGGCGTGACAAAATCTTCATCTTCGTCATCACTCTCGAGTTTGTGGATTTTTTTTCTAGGTGGGGCTTTCTTTTTTGCAGAAACTTCCTCAATCTCCATTTCATCTTTTACATTTTGTCTATCTTTATCAAAATATTTGCTGGTTTTCCTCCTGCCAGAACATTCTTGAACTCCTTGTACCTGATTGCAACAAAAGAATACACTTAAACTGTTTAATATTGTAAATGAGTTTCTAAACAAAAATTAACTAATTACGTCAAACAAACCAATTTTCCAGGCAGTGAAGTGGCAGCAGGAGGCTTATCAGGGGCAGTGATGTTTGTTGGCTTCGACGCATTGCCGTTCTCAGCGCCCTTTTCATGTTGCTTCACAAACCATTTCCTTATATCTTGAGGCTGTTGTTCGATGCCCAAAAAAAAAATTCAATGATGGTCATAACATGATAACGCCTCCACCCTCTCAAAAACAACGTCAAAATGCTCAATGAAAAAAATACAAAAACAAAGGAACGCACAAATAAATTGACGCTGACTCGACTAAATGGCTTAAATAGATGACCAATAAACAAACATGTAAGCAAATAAAGCAGTGCATTGTGCACTTATAATTCATGTGTCTAACTCAATTTACAACTTACCATTTTCGATTCTTGCAACTGGCTTCAGGCTATGTATTCTAACCTTCAAACACAATCTGAAACAAGAAGAAGCGAAAAAATAATCTAGTACTCCATATAAAACATGAAAAAATTAACTGACTATGAAACGCGCGTGAAAGGAAGAGATTACCATTACCCAACAGGGGTTAGGGTTTAGGGTTTATGATCGAGTGTTGCGAGTAACAGAGACAGGTTCAATAATTAAAGGAAATTTTGGGGGGGGGAAATGGTCAAGAATTTCAGGGGTTTATCAACTACAATACCGCCGAAGCCCAAAACGCAATATATATGCAATGCCGATATGAATTGAAATTATAGCATGAAAACCGATAATAGAAACGAAAATATGACAGTAAAAGAAAAGAGTTGAGAGAGAGAGAGAGAGAGAAGAAATTACTCAGTTACTGCATATTCTGATTCTTTCCGATGTCCGTCCGTCGAGAGAGAGAGAGAGAGAGAGAGGGTTTACTATGTGCGTAACGTAATGATAGTGGGTCGGGTTTGGGACGGCTTTAACCAAATTAGACACTCGCTGGCCTTCTCCCTATTTGGACTTGGGATTAAGAATTCGCCCCGGTTATTCATGGGTTATATATTACTAATACTAAACTATATAAAAGCATGTATCCCTGCTACAGTAAAAGTGGTCGTAATTCTTTTCCCATTATTTTTAAATTACCCATTCGTTCCAAAACGACGATGTTTGGATGGTGATTTTAGTTTTTTTTTTCCCTTTGTTTTCCTTTTAGGCTTGAACGGTGCCGTTTGGCTCTTATCTTTTCATCCGAGTTTCATTGTCACCGGCGACGGTTTCTAAGCGGTGTTCTTCAGGCCACACGTCGTCGTTCACCGGGGACACGCGTCTCCTTAATGGTGTTTCTTTTGTGCGGGGCTCAGCTCTGGATCCCATCTGTCCTCCATGATGACACGCGGATTTTTTCGCACGCCATCTGTACTCCGGCATATCACCGTCGGTTCTCAGTTGCCGGTAATTGCTTTTTGAAGACGATACTCTGCCTGGATCTTTTGTGTGGCTTCTTCTCAACATTGTTAGGCAGCAGCGCTGTTGTCCAGTTTTGTTACTACTACTCTTATTACTACTACTGCTACTCTTATTGTTACTACTACTCTTATTGAAGATTTGTTTTCCCATTCTTGTTACTACTACTCTTATTGTCCAGTTTTGGTATTTATTATTGTGATAATATTGTTTCAATTCTGAGGATTCTGTCTTCTGACAGAGGTGTGAGTTTCACGAAGTTGGGTGCAGTAACCAAATACATAGAGTGAAATATTTTATCATGTGGAATGTTTGAAATTTGTTTTCGTTCAAATTCCCTGCACTATGATTCATCAAGTATTTCCTGATCACTAATTTATGCTGAGTGGAGATTGTTTCTTAGTTCTGATCATAGTTTTAAATTATGGTGGAAGTTGCATTTTAGTTTTAGATCTTGCTTAGCAAAAAAATTGGGTGGTGCTGTTATACCTCCAAATTTGAGCCTAGAGAAGTAGTTTTTGGATCAGTGGCCACCATTGCATATTCACAAAGTTTTATAGCTTTGCGTACATCTTTCAAATGACCCCATTTTGGTTGTCTCAGAAGGCCTAGAGCAGAATACGCAAGTAAAAATGTTTTCTCATTTAGGGAATACTATGTTAGCATGTGGCTGCTTAGAACCTTTTCATGTGTCGCTGTGGAAATTTTAAACTGTCATGTCGTCTTAATCCATCTTCGTATCAGTGTTGTTGTTCAGCTTATGTATCGTTGTGGTTGTTGGTTTTGGTTGATCTATTGGTCAGGATGTCTGAGAGATCTAGAGACACGCATCGCATGCACACTCATTTTCAATGTTCAGTTTACCCATTGTGAGTTAGACTCTCATCCTTTCCCATGGTATTTGTCTTCGCTCTGTTGATTTGAGTTCTAAAGATGCTTCGAAAATGAAGCATTGTATTGCTTGTTCAAATTTCAGATGCGAAGTTCATGTCAATTTGTTTGGCAATTACACTTTGTATTGATTGTTTTTGGTCTCTCCTTGTCATGTCTGTTAACCATGTGGTTATTTAATATTCATGCTGCTACCAGTGTTCATTGAACTATTTGTCATTTTTCTCCTTCAGTTTGTATAAATTTAGTTACTTTTAACTGCGAATTACATTGATCTCTTAAGTGTCAGAGTATAGAGTGTGACCCTAAGAATACATTGCGTCGCCAAAAATACGCTGACCGTCTTCCAGAACAACGTCAGTCGATTCATGACATTTTCGGTTTTTCGGATTTTCAGGGAGTTGAAGGCGATGATGATGGTAATTCTGAGCGCTCCAAAAACGAAAATGTCGATAACAAAGTTGATGAAGAAGCAAACGGAGGCTCTAACGATGAAAACGAGAAAAAAAGCTAATTAAAAGCCACCAAAAGATTACATTCATGTTATAGCAAGAAGGGGACAAGCCACTGACAGCCATAGCTTAGACGAAACTGTTATTAATCCCTTTTTATCTCAAATTTTTGAAACTTTAATTGCATGATCATCGAATAACAATCTTTTTCACTTTCCTTGTAGATTTCTTTAGGTTATACGAGAAAAATCAGCGAAAGAATGAAACTTTTGCGAGATATTTTACCTGGTTGCAGCAAGGTTTGCACAAAAATTTACCTTTTTTCCCTATAATTCAATTTTTCTTTGGAAATTTACTCTCATATCCATAAATATAAAACCAAGCATGACATAAACCTGTAATGACTCCAGGTAAGCAGCAGTGACAGAGCACCCCTCCATATTCAAAAGAGGGTGACAAAAGTTTTACACACTACAGGCTGATGAAATAGGCATAGGTCATTCCTATGATCCATATGTAACGATGAAGCCCTGATCTAAGTTATTTTTCATAGTTTGAAGGGGAAAAAAGTTGATAAAACTCAAAACTTTATGGTAGTGTTATTATGTGTTTATTTGAGGAATCATTAACATTGGCTAGAATGCCCATATCAATTCAGATGCATATCTTTTCCAGATTTGTGGATTATTCATTTCTGAGAGAAACTGATACCAATAATTGTTTGATTCTTTTTATTAGAAGAGTAATGGTGATATTTGTGAAAAAAGTATTTTGATTTGTTTTTTGATGGTTTTTCGATGTCTGATATTTGAGGTGACAGATCAAAATTCGAATCTTGCCATAGCGAAAAGTTCTTTCAAGCTTGTTCGCTCTTTGGGTATGTTTTTTGTTCCATTTTAATATCACAGTAAGAGGAATTCATGATTTAAGTAGAGGAGTTTTGTAATGTGGCCTTTTGTAGTTGCTGCTTCTGAAGCTTATGTGGGAATCTCTCGAGAACATTATCAAGTAAGATTAAACGCATAAAAATTCTTTCTAGCTTTAGTTATTCTTTAAGGAAATTTTGATAATGTTGTAATAATGCTTTGGAAGTGGAATGTCCTGATGTTGGCTCGCCTTATTTTGGAGGAGGATGCATCAGCTGTTGTATATTTAGCATTACAAGTCCTGGGAACAATCAGATTAGAAATCAATGATGGAGGTGGCTTCGAGGTTCTGGAAGTCCGCGTTAAAGCATTAAAATGTCTAATTGAGCTCATATGTAGTAATCTTGATTCAGGTAAGCATTAATGATAGGCTAACTCTTTTATAAGTCTTTTTTGTTATTTCTTAAGATCATTGAATTTGCCTTAATCGGTCAAGAACTTTTGTTATTTCTTAAGTTAGACATGTATCAATTTTATTGTATTTTATACTTAATTATAATAGACTAAAGTTAAAAATTGGAAGAAACTCAAGGTTAGGATTTTCGGTTAATGATTTTTTAGTTTACTAAATTTTGATTTTGTGGTGTTTAGTGGGTTTTGTTTATGCAGGCGCTGAGGTTGATGATGAGTACAATATTACTTTGTCCTTGGTATTAGAATTATATACAATGGTTGTAGAAATATGGTTTAAGCATAAATTCTAATACTTCTTCTTGTGGAGCCATTGTCACAGGAGAAACTCTAAACCTGGGTGGCTATGACGTGGAGTTTACCTTGAAGAATATGGAATGTAGGACTATGGATGATGGCACAATAAAGAACGGTAAAATTTTGGAGTCTGTCTATGTTTGACAATTCAAACATGTGTCCAAATGAGGTGACTGATGGATTTCATATAGAAACTAATAATTTATCTTAGGCTATTAAATTTTACGATTATTGTATGCAATTATTTGTTGCCCTATACTGAATCTTTCCTATAATTCACCTCTCGTCCCCACATACATTCTTCAATTTTTGTTTATTTTTCTTATAAAAAGAACTCTAAAATGTTTCTGTTATTGTTAATTCTTTTTGCAGGTTGATTTAAGAATTGAACCAGTATTCTTGTGTGAAAAGTGTTTATTGAAGTAAACTTAAAACCAGAACACAGAGAAGTACTTTGATGATATCTGTGTGTACATGTGCTTTTGTGTTTACTTCGATGTTGTGCACTTTATTCAAATTCTTATCTGTTTATTGTTGAGATTTTTACTTGAATATAATTATTGATATCTATAGATAAAGTTTAGATTATATTTTTAATTATTTTGGTATTTCAGTGACATATTTTTGTTTAGTCAAATGGAGTGGACATGACATTAGAACTAATATATTCTAAACTGTATTCTATTTCAGAAGTTGATCCATGAAGTTGTCTTGAAATGATTTTTTTTGTTTGTGCAGTTTGAGGCGAACTTCCATGGAAGACTTGTAATAGTAATTGGAAGATTTCAATTCTTGGATGTTGTTGGGAGACAGTGAGTTTTCAATTTTTTTAATCAAAACTTGGATGCTGATGGGCCTGAGTATTGGTACAAATTTGTATGTTGAAATTTCTTGCTTTTCCTTTCTCTTTTCCATTTTTTATTTCTTGGTTTCTGGTTAGTAGTTTAAATTTGTTGATTAGAGGAGGAGGAGAGCATGCTAGATTGAAGAGTGTTAATGGTTAATAGATAATACCATGGAAGTGATCAATTTAGCAGTGCATAATCTTGCAAGTTTTGAATGATATGTGATGTCAAAAGTCCCATATGGTAGTAGAATTAATTTCTATGTGAAACTTATTCGTCACCTCTAATTTCAGATTCATATTTTGTATTAATTTTAATTTTTGTTTGTGTGTTAATTTTTAAATTTGGTGAGTGGTTCATGGAAGATGATAGCAAAAAAATATGGCTCGGCATTAGAGTGGAATAGAGGGGAGAATTAATGGATTATGAACATCTATTTAATAATATAGGCTTCAATTACAGCCCACTGAGATCCGCTGACTAGCGAGCTCATTCTTAAAGTGAAATCATCAACAAAATGCCCATCATCTAGTATATATATATATATATATATATATATATATATAGGGTATGAATCAAATACATACCTTTACAGTTCATATTAAATAAGATCTAAGACCCAATCTACACCATTAATACCATTTGATCCCAAGATCCGGATTTAACTACATTTTTCAGTTTGTATAATTATTTTTAATGATGGCAGGGGCATTTTAGTCAATGAAACGTAACAAACTCATGCAAATATCATACAGTATCAAAATCAAATCTCACTTATTCCGCATAACAGATTCTTATTTCCAATTCATTTTTTCTTTCCAATTTCAAGTCGATCAGCTCACAGAACCTAACATTTTGATTCACATAACGTAAAATATTTACATTATTCATCATCAAACTGATTTAATTACCAAGATCGATTCATTATCATCGCCAATCTAACAACACCGTCAATTCTGCGTTTTCTCCTCCATTATCAATAGGTTTTGATTACGTTTTAATGGCTGAGATGGATGAAGGTATGAGTAATTATGTTTTCATATCGATTTATGTTATCATTTTCAAAATCGCGTGAGTTACTGAAATATGCATGTTTATGATATACAACAAATTATACATCATTATACAGTAAATATAATTATGATATACAACATATTATACATCAATATACAATTGGATGAGTTGCCATTGCAAGTAGTGAATTGTATATATTAGACAGTGGATTATTCATCATTATATAGCAACCATAATGGCGATATACAGTGTGGTATTTTCTTGGTTTACAAGTTTTGAGTTGAATACATTATACAGCAGCTTATATTACATTATACAGTACATATAATGGAGATATACAGTGTGGGTTAACACATCATACTTTTATGATTAACTAATTAAACAGTAAGTTGAATACATTATACAGTAGATTATACATCAATATACTGTACATATAACGATGATATACAGTGTGTGTTAAGTATTATACAGTAAGATGTCTCATTAATTATTGCATGTTATATGTTAACACACTGTGTCGTTTAATTACACATACTGTATAATGATGTTGTATGTAGTGTATACAGATATAGAATGTGCTCTTTAACATGTTTCAATAATGTTTCAACATGTTTTCAATATTTACTGTATGTTATATATTAAGTTAATGTATATCACAGTTATATTTACTGTATAATGATATATAAGCTACTGAATTTTGTTTGTTTGTATACTGTATAATAGTATTACACACAATGTATGTTTTGTTGTCTTATAATGTATATTCTTAACAGGATCAGTAGTGATTAGCAATAATGATGTTGAGATCCTACGTGTTGGATTTTCTTTGTCATCTAAATCGATCACATCACCGGGTGGTTCCAAATATTGGGTTCCAGTGTGTGCTCCTGAGTTTAAACCTTACATTGGTAAGGCATTTGAAAGCTTGAAGATTGCATTTGAGTTTTACAAAAAATACGCACGTTTATGTAGTTTTGATGTGCGTAACTGTTCACAAAAAACACATAAGGATGGTACGGGCATATCAAAACACTATGTATGCAGTCGTTCCGGCATTTACAAAAATTGCGATGATGTCAGTAGGAAGAAGAAGTTTATGATTGGTCAATTTGATTGTAACATTAAGATTGTTTTGAGGTTTAGTGCTTTAGAAGGATATGTTATAAAGAATTTTGTTGAGCGGCACAATCACGAGTTGGCAACCGATGAGGGAAAACAGTTTCTGAAAGTCAATCGAAATATTGATCTGTCCCAGATTATGTTTTGTTTAAATGCATCAAAGGTGAATGTTGGTGTCGTTATATCACATTCATTTCTAAAGGAAATTGCAGGTGGTTTCAATAATGTTGGGTCAACGTCTACATATTTAAAAAATGTAAAAAGGGATGTGAAGCAATACGTTGGTGAGAATGACGGGGAGATGATTGTTAGGAAATTTATGAATATGAAGAAAGGTTGTGAAGGATTCTATTTTGATTATGACACAAATGTCGACGGTTGTATGAGTAAGTTGTTTTGGATTGATCCTATTGCAATATGGAATTTTGAACTTTTTGGTGATGTTTGCTCGGTCGACGCAACATTTCGATCCAACAAGTAAGCACATTTATTTGATAGTAAGATATGCTAATGTACATTTCAATAGTTAATGCACATGTAATGTATAACACATTGTTAGTCACTGTATAATGTTTATTCAGTGACTGTATAATGATAGTATACATATAAATAGTTAATGAATATGTGTTGTATAACACCATGTTTAGTCATTGTATAATGTATATACAGTGATTGTATAATGCTAATGGACATTTTTTCAATAGTTAATGCATATGTACTTTATAACACCTTAGTAGTCACTGTATAATGTTTATATAGTGACTATATAATGTTAATGTACATTTCAATAGGTAATGTATATGTACTGTATAACACCTTGTTAGTTACTGTATAATGATTCATAAGGTAACTATATAATGCCTTATTATTTACTGTATATTCATTCATAGTAACTGTTTTTGTAGTGAAAATACCTTACATATTGTTTTACACTACATTTTCAGGTATCAAATGAAGTTTGTTCCTTTTACCGGTGTAGATAACCACAAGAAAATAGTCACCTTTGGTGCTTCTTTAATCGCAAAAGAAGACTTGAGTCGTACACGTGGGTCTTTAAAGCTTTTACCCATGCGATGGGACGGGAACCAAACTACACTGTATCTGATCAATGTCCTGCCATGAAGCAGGCTATTCCTAGTGTTTTTAAAAATGCTAGGCATCGTCTGTGCGTGTGGCATATCATGAAGAAGCTTCCTACCAAGGTTTGTGTTTTACTGCATAATTATGTTGTAGGCAGTGTACAGTGTATATAGAATGTGCTCTTTAACATGTTTTCAATCCATAATGTGTGTTAGATGTTATCTTGATGTATAATAGTATTACACCAACTATATAATGATAATTTATATAGTGTACAGTGTTGTTTAACATGTTTTCAGAACCATAATGTATATTAGTTTTTCACCAACTGTATAATGCTCTTTTATATAGTGTATAATGCTTTTTAACATAATGTATAACATGTTTTTAATTTGAGTTTTGTTTTTCCAAATTTCACCACATACAGGTAAATATGCTGATGTAGTGAGTCGGGTTAATAATTTTGTGTATAACGACGACATCATTCCACTTGAGTTTGAAGAGGGATGGAATGCTCTTATTTCAAAGTATAGACTAAGCCATTTTGACTGGCTGTCTGAAATTTACGAGAACAGACATTCATGGGTATCCGCATATTATCGAGACGTTTCTATGGGTGGGTTATTGAGGACTACTTTGATTTCACAGTCTGTTAATTCCTTTTTTAACCAATTTTATGTAAAGGGTGATACAATCATTGAGTTCTACGAATGCAAGGTTAAATCATGAGTCTTTGGTCTCTAAGCCATCAACTGACACCCCTATGCGGATAGAGGAAGATGCTTCAGAGGTATACACGTGCGCTGTTTTCTATGATGTACAAGTGGAGATCAAAAATTCTGCGTATCAAGTGCTACTTCAAAGTCTAAACGTTGTCGATGGTGTGAAATTATTTGTCGTATTCGACTCCGACAACGAATCAAATTTATACGAGGTATCCCTTTTTTTTTTACAATGTATGTTACTGTCATATATGTTGTATATTCACCTTACAGTTAATGTATGTTACAGTTGTGTTCACTGATATATGTTGCAGGTGAAACACGTTGTATTGAACAATCAGGTTGATTGTTCTTGCAGATTGTTTTTGAGGCGGGGTATTTTGTGTGGACACATTTTCTTTGCATTCAACCATGGCTAAATACACAAATTGCCTACCGAGTATGTTCTAAAGATGTGGAGGAAAAATGTAGAAATTATGGCTTCCGATATAATCAACAACCATGTCACACAATATCGTGTGATGATTGAGAAGACTACAAATCATGTGAGTCAAATTTGGATTGACTTTCAATCATGTTTAAATGTTACAGGTTTTAACAAAGAAAAACTTGACTACATAAAAAATCAATTGGTGGATATAAAGTCTCATTTGAGTGTCGGTGCGGACGACAACACTAAGAATAACAAGAATGTTGTTATCGAGACACTAGTGGGTCCCCAACTTGAGAACGAGTTCGGGATCAGAAATCCTCAACTGAGCCAAACTAAAGGATGTGGTAAAAGAATTAAGAGCAGTGTGGAGATATCCAAGCATGTTCCTAAGAGGAGAAAATGTGATGCATGTGGAAAAGTTGACGGTCATAATGCGAGAACTTGTCCCTCAAAGGAAAGATAGAAGTGGATTTCTTTATTTTTGTTACTGTAGAATGAAGTGTTGTTCACTGTATAATGTAGTGCTATACACTGTATATTGATGTGTTATTCAATATACAATGAAGTGGGCCACTGTTTACCTTCATTAGGATTTTGTATGTATTGTATATTGGTTACTGTATAATGAAGTGATTTCCACTGTATAATGAAGTGATTTCCACTGTATAATGAAGTGATATTCCTCTGTATAATGAAGTGATATTCCTTTGTATAATGGAGTGTTATTCAATGTATAATGAAACGTTATTAACTGTATAATAAAGTGTTATTCAATGTATAACAAAATGTCATATTGTCTTCTATAGAATTGGGTGTTTTGTATTATACAGTTTAATGCTCTTCTGCATAATGAAGTATTATTAACTGTATAATGTAATAATATTTTTTTGCTGTATAATGAAGTGTTAGTTACTGTATAACAATATCTTATGTATTGTATATGAATCAATGTACAGTTCAATATCATGTTCTGTGCAGTGAACAACTTGTATATATAGACTTAAATGATCCAAATAAAAGTTACATTGTAACAAAAACTCATAAATAAAAAAACAAACATTGAAATTTAAAGAATTAAACAATAAACCGTATAATGAAGTGTTATCCTTCATTCTAATATATCTATTCTACTGTTTTACATTCTATTAATATCAATGCTATTTTTGTATCCATTACAAAAGGCTTTTTATTTACCCCTTCTATCCTTTTTCTTTTGGGCTTGAGCCTGTTCCACCTCCTTTAACTGTCTGATGATTTCGTCTCTGAGTGCGTTCAGCTCGGAAGTCGGGATCTTTTCCAGATAAAGGCCTCTCAATCTTTTGAGTTTTGTAATTTGTGCAGCCTGCATTGTATAAATATTAAAGTTAGATAGATAGGAAAAAAAGAGTTTCACAAATTTTCATATGTATATTGAATCAAAAGTGTAAAATATTATACTTTCTGGGCCCAATTCCGGATCCCAATTCTTCAATCCTCCACCACTATAAGTCTCCATGTGACGCATCACAAAAACACCACAATCTTCCTTGTTTTTGAGCGTACGCCATGGCATTGGAAGCCTTACAATTTCTGCGGTTGAGAACGCATTTTCCAGCTGGATGGTTCTTATCCATCAGGAACTTAATGAACATGTCTCTCTGATTGAAACGACAAACAAAAAATGTAAGATACAGTGTAGAAATATATAAGTATACAGTACATTATTATATCATTACACAGTAGAGTCCTGCATCATTATACAGTCCATTACTATATTAGTATACAATCAACAACTATATCACTATACAGTACACTACTATATGTTTATACAGTCCAAAATTATATCATTATACAGTACATTAATATAGCATTATACAGTCACTGACTAAACCATTATGCAGTGTTTTTCTATGTCATTATTCAGTACATCACTATATAATATACAATAAAAGTCAGGCCAAAGGTTAGTTACCAAAGTGGAGGGCACAAATTGATATTTGACTTCGAATGACACATCCGTCGTGCTGTTGTCAAGGATCTCAATCGCTGGATGCTTCAAATTAAAGCATACCACGTAGTAGTGTCCAGATTGAAGAATAGGAAAGAACACCTACACAGCGATGTATGAAAGTGATGTTAATAAAATTGCATAAAATATGATAATTAGAACAAACAAACGGGTTTAACTTACCAATGTCACATCGGTTATGTTGATATTTGAAAACATGTTCATACGATTCTATATGTTCTCCAGGAAGATTGAGATATGTGTATCATTTCCTTTGTTTCCTTGGGTCGATGTGAAGAAAATTAAGTGGTGATGTTGGGGATCTTGTCGTCTCGGCGTTGTTCAACATGTATGACCAAGTATCAATCACACCAGATGTAAGCTCATTGCGTTGAGCCAAGGAATTTACACAAACAAACGGGTTTAACTTACCAATGTCACACCGATTATGTTGATATTTGAAAACATGTTCATACGATTCTGTATGTTCTCCAGGAAGATTGAGATATGTGTATCATTTCCTTTGTTTCCTTGGGTCGATGTGAAGAAAATTAAGTGGTGATGTTGGGGATCTTGTCGTCTCAGCGTTGTTCAGCATGTATGACCAAGTATCAATCACACCAGATGTAAGCTCATTGCGTTGAGCCAAGGAATTTACATCCCAAATACTCATTACATCACCACTTTGGAAAACAATAGCCTTGAAAACCATTATACAGTATGTGATGAGTAATTATACAGAAGCTTAATGTATATTATACAGAATGCAATCATAAACTATACAGTGCACATTATACATTTTGTAATGATACATTATGCAGTATGTAATGATACATTATATAGTATGAAATGATATATTATACAGTCTACATTCAACATTATGCAATGATACATTATACAGTAATTATACAGTATGCAGTGATACATTATACAGTGTACATGAAGTTATTATACAGTATATATATAGAATTCACAGGAAACTCAATAAAAGAAATTTATTAAAAATGATATGTACTCACATATTGTCCTCATCAACCTGCTTCATCCAATCCCAGAGTCTTTTTTCATTTGGGCTATGTTTTAAGTTTATTTGTACAATCCGTTGAATGTAAGGAGAACATGCCCTGGTTTTAATTGTCTCTTTTCTTCACCGACGTATTCCAATGCAGCCTGGCCCTTCCCTTTATCAGCCGTTGTTGTCACATCTGAAGCTGATGGAGGCACTTGGTCAGTGACATTGGAGGCGTCATCAGTGTATTGTCTAGCAATTGACACTGCTACATCCATTACGGTCCCCTCCGGTTCAGCCTGATGTGTTTTCTCTGGTGTTTGTTGTGACAACAGGTTAAAATTTGGCATTGGGAGGGCTTGTTATTTCCTTTGTTGCAACTTTGTCCGATGGTTGCATTTTCTCTGGTGTTTGGAGCGACAACAAGTTGAAATTTGGTTGTGAATGCATTGGTGTACTTATTGGTTGTTCGGGTGTAACATTTTTGGTTTGGAGAGGTTGAACAGTTTGGGCTGCATGATGTTCATGTGAGGAAGGTGTTTCATGTTGCTCTGTAGTTGTCTTTTTGGTAGGAACAATGAATGGTTTTTCTTCAGTCGCTGGTTGTGTTCTATACAGACTTGCAATATGATCGAACACCATTTTTTCAATTTGTTGAAATCATGAAATCACATGATTTCATGTATCCATTGTACTTGATAAGATAATCAATCAGGTTGAATGCAGACCTTTCCAAATTGTTCAATATCCCCTGCGTATATTTTAAAAATAATGAGTAACATTTTTAGATACTGTATATTGTGTTGTTAGCTACTGTATATCACCTTATTACTAAATGTATACTACTATATTAGATATTGTATATTGTGTTGTTAGATACTGTATGTTAGTGATTTCAAAATATTATTCAGTAGCATACAAACCAATATACAGTATACAAGATACAATTATACAGTATGTGATTATACATGATACAGTTAAAATACACAGACTAATTAAACAATACACAGTATCTATTACATAAATATGCATACCTCTTCAACCGAATTCCATTCCTTGATAGAAAAATCTTGTTCGGTTGGAGCTGCTAATGAGGAAGGGGGTTGGTGTGGAGCTTCAAGCTGTTGAACAACATTTTTCCCTTTTTCCGCCTTCAACAGCCACTGTCCCTTTGATATCACCCCCTTCCCAAAGAATCCTTGTTGAATCTCTACAGAACTCTTTTGCCGTAGTGCAGCATCTGTCCAATTAAGCCAAGTTGGGATTGATCTTTCGACTGTTACTTGGCCCTTGTAGTTGACTTTGTCAACATACAATATCTGCATTTGGAGCGAAAAAAAAATGAGATTGTAACGAATGGTAATGTGTTTTATTATACAGTAACTTATAAACCATTATATAGTGGGTTATAACACATTATACATTAGCTTATAAACCATTATACAATAGATAATATGCCATTATACAGTGTGTGTTTTTACATTACACAATTAAAATACAGTAACTAATTATACAGTAACTTATAAACCATTATACAGTAAATTATAAATCATTATACAATAGGTTATAACATATTATACAGTAGCTTGTAAACAATTATACAATAGATAACAAACCATTATACAGTAGCTTGTAAACAATTATATAATAGATAACAAACCATTATACAGTATGTGTTTATACATGACGCAGTTAAAATACATTATTGGAACACAATCAACATAAAAAGAGGTCATGTACACTTACAATAAAAAACAGAAGAGGTCCCGTATACATGCGAGACGTTGGATCTGCTTCCCACACATCTTTTGTGTCTCCCAAACTGTCCATAACAAGTCTGGGCCAGTTGTAAGTTGACAACTCATCGAGAGATCCCTTGAAATTCAGCATCTTCCTGTTGACAAATGCTGTACTAGGAGACTCGATCAGGCAATTGTACAGAATTGTCATAAAAATGATCTTGAATTGCTCTGTGAGTTGATTCTTCGATCGCAGCTCTTTCAACGCCATCTGAGCTGAAACTTTAAATTTTTTGGACTTATCAAGTCCAAATTGGTCAGTCCAAGCGTCCGCCTTCTCTGGATTTTTAGCAAATAGGTCTATATGCCGCTCACCGTGCGGAAAACCCAATACTTCTGCCACGTCTTCTTCATTAATATTGATCTTTCCTCCGGGCAGAGTTAGTCTGAAGTTTTCGGGTTTTAGAGATTTTACAACCTTAAACCCAAGTTTGTGAGGCAACTCCTTTATTTTGAAATCCAAAAAGGAGCTGAACCCAAACTGTTTCACCCACTCCTTTTGTGCCTCTGTCAGTGTTGAAATAGCCTCTACCAATACCTTCGTGGACACTCTTATTTGCGTATAATCAACTGACTTCTTCTTCCCTTTTGGTTGATGTTTGGATACAGAATGTGTTTTCTGCTTTTTTGACGGTGTTTGTGCAGGCAATTGTTTCGCACGTCTTTTCTTAGGAGTGGGTTGTTGTTCCGATTCCGTCTCTTCATCTTGTGATTCCACATAATCATCATCAGAATTACATTGTTCGACACTAAGAGGCTCTTCAACGTGTGCAGGCACAAGCTGTAATCTATCAACTAACACTGGTGATGATGCCTCTTCTTCATCAACTGCATTTTACAGTACATAATCACCATTATTCAGTGTGGATTAACACATTATTCATTAACAACTAAGATATTATACACTAAATATAATATTATTATACACTAATTTATTATATTATACAATATGGGTTAACACATCATATAGTAGTCATAAAAGAGCATTTCATTATTAATTAACTTTTTATACAGCAAATATTAGTGTATTATACAATAAAAACTCATTATATAGTACCTTGTAAATCACAAATACATGTAATCATCATCAATTCCCCATTTGAATTCACTATATAGTAGCTAATAAAAGAAAATACAGCACATGAGTGGTGATATACAATGTGGTATTAGTGACATTACAATTAGTGATGTTAAAACCATCATACAGTAGCTTATAAGCAATTATTCAGCAACTTATAACACATTATATAGTAGCTTATGAACCATTATATAGTAAATACAACAGTGATATACAGTGTGTGATTAGTGACACTGACATACAATTAATGATTTCAAACCATTATATAGTATGTTATAAACAAGTATATAGTATGTTATAACACATTATACAGTATATTATAACCCATTATTCAGTGTGTGTTTATACATCATACAGTTACAATCTTATAAACTATTATACAGTGTGTTATAATACATTATTCAGAATCATATAAACCAATATATAGAATCATATAACTCATTATACAGTGAATATAATAGCTAATAAACATTATACAATATCTAATAAATCCATTATACAATAGCTAATAAACCAAAATACAGCAAATACAATGGTGATATACAGTTGTGATTGGTGATATACAATTAGTGATTTCAAACCATTATTCAGTATCTTATAAACCAATATACAGTATGTTATAACACATTACACAGTATCTTTATAACCAATTATACAGTGTGTGTGTATACATCGTACAGTTTCAATCTTATAAACTATTATACAATATGTTATAACCAAGTATACAGTATATTATAAACCATTATACATTATGCATTTATTCATTATACAGTTACAATACACCAACTAATTTAACAATATTCAGCATCTACTACACAAATATGCATACCAAATCAACAAAAACACATTATTGGACCCTAATCAACAGCTAATCTTCAGAGCAAATCAATAAAAAAACTTTTTGTAAACAAAAAATATGTCATTATACAGTATATGATCGAACAACAACAGAAAATCTACTGTATAAATGATTACCTATCATTCTGGGAGCTATTTTCGACCTCATCTTTGCTAAAAAAAATCGATTGTATTTTGCTTCTGTAATTTAGGTTTTGCTGTGATGATAATCGATTGATTGGAACCAATTTTTGTGGTGATAATCGAAGGAATTACAGTTTTAATATAATTCTATATCTTGATTTAGTTAATTTTGGCAACAAATTGAGTGATTTTAGGGGAGTTTTTGTTCGATTAAATTTTGAGAGATTTTAGGGAGGTTTTAGGGGATATTTTGTGTCGTTTTTTTTGGTTGGTGGATACTGTATAATGAGGTCAATTGACTATGATACCCCTGATCCCAATTGGAATCAATTTTCTCGCCTGTTTTTGCTTCCTTTTTGGACTGTTGGATTTAATAGATCCAATGATGTATATTGGGTCTTAGATCTTATCTAATATAGGGTATGTATTGGATTTTGACCCTATATCTATATATATATATATTGGTTAAAATGTCTGTGGCTAGACGGGGTAACTATGGGACCCAAACCTTTATCTATCTAATCTAATATATTTATTTATCTAATCTATCTATCTATCTAACTTTTATTTAAATTTGTGAATAACTCATATGTTAATTCCATAGTAAAAAGAGTTTCATACCCCTATTCAAATTTAAAATCCTTTTAATAGTTAGAAATTATTTAATTATTTTTTGATGAAAGAAAACAGAGACCTATTAGTACTAGTGACACGATTTAATATAAAGAAATTAATCAAATTTCTTAATTAATCCTCTAATTTCAAAATTGAAGTCCTTTATCTAACCACCAACTTTTTTGTTAATTAGTACGGATTAAAGTGAAAGAAATCCAATCGAACATTAACTCTTTGGAGGAAGGAGGCTCTCTTTCGAGTTGCCTATAAAAAAAGGAATAAGCATTTTTGGCCAATAACAATTTTATTATTTTCTTATGTATTCTTAAATAATACGAGACATACAATTATTTTTCCTTTAAAGTATAATAATAATGAACCCTTTGTGTTTACTACATAGAGAAATGGAAAATTTAAATAAATAATTCAAAAATAAATAAAAATTATTTAAATAATACAAGTTTAATTTTGGATAAAAAAATAGCACATTTCGCGCTCGGGCAGCCCGGAATCAACCTGTAATAAATAGTTTTTTAAAAAAATTATCTGCCCATTCCGCTCTCGAGCAGAGCGGAATGGGCATTAAAAAAAATTAAATAAAAAACCCATTCCGCTCTGCCCGAACGTGGAATGGGCTAACATCCGGGCAACTGCATTATTAAGTATGAAGCAACATTCATTCGTATTTACACTATACACTACAATTTCTCCAAAACAAATCAGGAATTTCAAAATTCCCTAAACCAAGATTTTCCAAAGAGGAATTTTGTGCAGTTTCAAAACGCCCATGCGAATGACCTGATGTAGAACCACCTAAAAAACCAAATCACAAAAAATTAAATTATTTTATAATTCCTGCAAAGATAAGAAAAATAATCTACACTAAGTATGAAATTTGTTAGAAAATATGAGAATACAATGTAAATATAAGAATAACATTACCTTGATGCAAATCTTGACAAAGATTGTGATATTCTCAATTTTTCAACACATGTGATTGTGACTGCGTATTTAAATCTAGTAATGTGGATTGTGTATGATACTGCATGAATTGGTTTGGCGTTAACAATGTGTACTGACCACGAGGTTGAATTGGTTCTTTCTCAATATAAAGGTGCACTGTATTTTGCCCAACATCAGGATCCAAGAAAAATACTAAAGACTCATCGTCTTTGATCTCCATTGTGCTCTGCACCCAGTCATGCCCATCTTCATATGAATATTTAATAAATACTTTCAACGAGCTGACTCTTATCAATACTTGTTCACACATATAATTTCTTCAACAAATCATCAAATTTGATCGTACGACGTATTCTCATGTTAGTGCTTGCACGAGTGCTATACCTCACTGAATTTGACTCTTCAATTATTTGGTCATCCGTGTATATAAAACATCTACTGTGTTCGGCCTCGACATTTTCTACACAATATAAATCATTATTTAATAATGTGTAAACATAAATTGTATTCAACATGATATAACAAACTAACAATTATATCAAAGTTCAAATCATAAATGCTAAATTCGATATTATACATACAAAATATAACTAAAAATTCAAAATTATACATACAAATTATACCTAAACATCCGAAATTAAACTTAAAATTTATATCAAAGTTCAAACCAAAACATACTTAAGCACTAACTTCGATATTATACATACAAGATATAACTAAAAATTCAACATTATACCTACAAATTATACGTAAACATCCAAAATTATGCCTAAAACTTAAATCAAAGTTCAATCCATAAACATTAAATTCAAAATTATAATACAAATTACACCTAAAAATTTAAAATTAGACATACAAATTCAAAATTATACCCAATGATTATATTAAAGTTCAAACCATAAACACTAAATTTGAAATTATACCCTAAAAATTGATCTAATTTAAACTCTAATTTGATTTGAATTAACATAAATTCTACAATGTAATTTACAAACGAATTTAACAAAACAAAAAGTATATGAAATTAAAATATTACCTTAAATTTGTAAATTTGGAGAAATTTGGAGAGGATTTTTGAAGGAAGGATTTTTTTGGAGAAATTGTAGCGTACAGTGTAAATACAAACGAATGTTAATTCATACTTAATAATGCATCTGCCCGGATGTTAGCTCATTCCGCGTTTGGGCAAAGCGGAATGGGTTTTTTATTTTTTAAAAAAATTAATGCCCATTCCGCTATGCCCGAGAGCGGAATGGGCAAATAATTTAAAAAAAATTATTTATTATATTCCTCGCTCGGGTAGCACAGAATCAGCCCGATTCCGCACTGTCCGAGCTCGGAATGTGCTCTTTTCTGATCCACAATTAAACTTGTATTATCTAAATAATTTTTATTTATTTTTGTATTATTTATTTAAATTTCCCCAAATGAAGATGGACATTATATTTTTAAAATTATTAGAAATATTGATTGAACAAAAGGAATAAATCAATTCGTGAGATCGTGTGGATCTCACGAAAGAAAAAGGATAATATTATTTATAAAATAGGAAAGATACGTAATTTAATAATCATATACTTAAACATGTTAAGAGAATAATATTACTTTTAAAAAGGTTATTTTTCATTCAAATATATCAAAATGTTTCATGTGCTTAAACACATTATAATAATTAATAGTTACAAAAAATCTGTCGCCTGATTAACTTCTCTATAAATATGAGAAATTCGAATATGTAACTTTTCATGAAGGATCGAGCCGACATCAACAAGGGTTGAAGCATCCAATTACCTTGTTGAGAATTAAGAAGTTACTACAAATTTGCGACTCCATTTCGATCTACAGGAAACCGAGACCAAGCCTACAACAATGTTCAAGATCCAGATGCATCTAACTCAGCCATGGTATTAGGGCATCTCCAACGGACGGCAAATTGCTGTTTTGCCATCCGCTGTGCCGCTCCATACCCACGCCAAATATGGCATGGTCAGTTTAGTATTATAATTTTGTATAGTTACAATTAAGTCCTATATAAGTAGGTCCCTAAACTTTGAAAAAGTTATAATTAGGTCCTATGTTTGTAATTTTTGTTAATTTATTATATATGATTTTAATTCAATTATGAATAATAAATATATATTAAAACTAGTACAAAATCATATACAATATAAGTTAAAAATATTAAAATATTCATTTCAACATAGATTATATTACACAAAATACCAAAACACATGATTTAAAAAAAGAGTACTAAAGATAATAAAACTAATAAATTAGTGTGATATTAAAGATAACTAAAGACCATTGTCAAGTCCTTTTCAATCATGTCGTATTAATGTTAATTAATCAATGTAATGGTTTTTTTTGTATGTCTCCTTTATCAAATTTTGTTTAATGTGATATATAAATTGTAAACCCGGCCTTTATATATTGTGTAAATTTTTAATTTAATTTAAAAATATCAAAATAGATTTAAATTAAATTTTAAAAATTTATTGTTAAATAGTTATGTATTATTATTAAATTACAAAAATATAATAAATTGTAATATCATAAAACAACAAAATATATTTACTTGGATGAATACGTAACAAAAAACTTAAAGTTGGGTGTTATTTGATAAATAAGAGAAATGGTATAAATGAGGTGTAAAAAGGAATATTTAAGGGAATATACTTTTTTTGTAAAAAATAGTGCAGTACATTAGAATGCAGTTACTGTAGCTGTACAAAAATAGTGCAAAAGTTGCACTATTTTTGTGTGAAACATTGGAGATGCCCTTAGTGCCAAATCGAAAGAATTCTGCATAGGCAAATATAGTATAAACACAAATCTTGAGCTTAGGCCACAGTTAATGTTTTGTATTAGAAGTGTAGATATTCGACCAAATTGAATCTAAACTCAATACATCTGCGGGTTGAACTAATGGGTTGAGACGAATGAAACCTAAGAATATATCAACAAGAAGTAGAGTTTATGGCTTTTTTACGCCTCAATTTCATTATTAAGTAAAGAGACTAGGACTGGAAGACGAACCAAGCTACTCGACTCAAGCTCGTTCGCTAAAAGCTTGTTTGCGCTCGGTTCGTCAGCGTATCAAACCAAATTTGAACAACTTTTGTATTTAATAAGTTTTGAAGCCCGACTTGATTAGTAAAAATTGATAAAAACATGTACAAAAAAGTCAAACTACTCGAACTGGACTCGTGTTCAGTTCGATTAAAGTTCGTTTGAGCTCGGCTCAATTAATAATCAAACAAGATCAAACACAAATTTCAAAGCTCGATTGTAATTCAAACAAGTTTGAATAACAACTCATTCGGCTCGACTTGACTAGGGATATAAACGAGCCGAGCTCGAGCCGAGCCTGGCGATTTTGCCAGGCTTGAGCTCGAGCTCGAGCCTGAATACTTGAGCTCGGCTCGAGCTTGAGCTTAAATTTTTTATTTTTTTTTGAAAAGATATTAAATATTTATAATATTTAATATTTATTTTTATTGAATATTGTATATAATTAATATTTAATATTTGTTTTTATTGAATATTATAAATATTTAATATAATTAATATTTATAATATAAAAATAAATATATATTAAAAAATTGAAAAGCTCGCGAGCCGGCTCGTGAGCTTTTTTTAGAGAGAAAGAGGCTCGAGCTCGAGCTCGAGCTCGAGCCGAGCCAGTAAAGCTCGCGAGCTGGCTCGACTCAAATTACATCCCTAGACTCGACTAATTTACATCTCTAAAAAAGACCTTTTAGGAATGAATAAGGAAAATCTTCAGGTTCTATTAGGAAAAAGTCCACAAAAAGTACCAAATTATTTTTTGATTATTTGGTTAACCTCAATTATTGACATAGATACCCGAGAGTTTGATCGGACCAAAACTCAACACTTGTAAGAATCAATTGTACGAATTTTAACTAAATTTCAATCCAAATTGACCCAAACAAATCAAAGAATATTGATCATAATGTTCCCAAGATGAAGATCAAATGGACCAAAAATGACCCAACATCAAATCTACCCACAATTAGTCGAAATTACAAAAAGACGAGGAAAAAGTGAAGTCCATTATGATCAAGAGACAAACAAGACATCCCACCAAGTCAAACATGGTGTTGATTACCAATATTTTCTTAATTTATAAGTACTAATAAATATAAACTAAAATCTCTTTAAACTAATTTCTCAACCCCACTTCATATTTATTTTGGCTACATAAATCTCTCTTGGGACACATTTTTTTCCACATAAGAAAAGTAAAGGGTAGATTAATATTTTTTTGGGATTTAGTTAATTAACATTGTTTTTGTAGATATTAAGGTAAAACATTATATATTTTCTTCAACCAATCAGGAGGTGGCAATGCAGTACGGCTCCCAAATTAATAGTGACCTCCTTGTCTCTTTGCATCCAACAAAATAATCTTGATTCTGACGTGCCCTTGCGCCGCCGCCGCCGGAGTTGTTTTTGAGGTGTTGGGTGGTGATGAAGCCGCCGCCCGAGGCGGTGGTCTTGTTTCGCCATAAATACTCGTACGCATTAAATGAAGCCACAGTAGGAGGCGGTGGTGATGGAATTAACCGCGCCACATGTGGCGGCGGTGGGAGTGCATGTGGGTACGGAAGCTTCTCTTCGGCTTTCGCCGCTGTCTCCGCCTTAGCCGCTGCCGCCATAACGTTAACTGCTTTGTTTGACCACGTTGAATTCTTATTGTTTCCAAATGCCTAAGGCTTTTTCATCACAATCCCACTTGGCAATGATCTTAAATTTTCCTCTACCACAAATTTCTCCGCTGCCGCCGTTGCCACCTTCTCTTCTTCTTCCTCCTCCTCGTAACCATCGTCGTCACCGCTGCCACCCACCTTCTCCTCCTCAATATCAAATACTTTCTCAAATTCCTCAACTTTATTTTCTTTATGTATCAAACTCAAAACAAGCCGCCCATTGCGGCGCTGCGCATGGAAATTATCCCTCGCGGGGACCAAAACCGCCTCAAGAACAAGCCACCCATTTTCGTGGCGGGAGTTCATATGAAGCGACGAGGCCGCCCCATCTCCGCCGCCAATAAAGACTAACAGAGGCGGAAACGGTCGGACTGGCGATTTCTTGTACTTAACAACATGCAAATCATCGAACCGATCATTCACCTCTTTAAACTCATTATACTCCTCATTCACCACAACCCTAACTTCTTGATCATGATCTTCGTCTGCATCACTCGAAAACCTCGAATTCGAATAAACATCTGGCCCGGTCTCCGATCTAAGACTTTCAGTACAAATCTCTAAACTCTTGTCACTCAAACTCCTTGCAGATCTCTTCAAAAGAGGATGGACATAATTAGGACAATTCTCACTATCTTTATTTTTCTCATTAGTACTGAGAATTTCTCCCCACACAGCTGGTTTCTTCATCATTATCTCATCGTTTTTCACCTTCTCTGATTGGATTGACTTCCAAACATCGTCTTGATTTGGGATATTGATCAACACCTCAAAAGAGACATTTTTTTTAATGGTGGAATTGAAGAAGCCATTTTGAGAGAGCCATTTCTTGGAAGACATATCAGCTGAGAGTGTTCTTCGAATGGAGGCTGCAGATTTGGTTGAATATCCTTGGCAATGATTAGAGCGAAGAATAGTAACAATTCCTTGTAGTTTCATTGATGATGCTTCTTCTTCAATTAGCTTTATAAACATGATTGATGTTCTTGATCAGATCAAAATCGAATACAAATAATTCTTTTCTTTGCAAGAAGAAGTTCAATTATATGATCAGAAACAAAAAACAAAATTTGGAGTTGCAATATTACATACATACATATATATATATATATATATAACAATAATAATAGAGTAAAATGTATAAGGTGGTAATGGTTATACCTTAAATTAAGCAAACAACAGCATCCACTAAAAAGGGATGAGAGTTGAGAGCTGGTGAAGAGAAGAGAAGAAAGGATGATGATAATGTATTTTTTTTTTGGCTTAATTGCAAATGGAAGGAGTGGGAATGGAGGGGTATTTGTAAGAGCCAAAAAAAAGGCTCCAATGGGACCCTCTTCTCTACCCCACCATGAATAAGACCTCTTTACCAACTTGGGTTGGTTCGAATGGTAAGCAGCTCGGTTCCGCTTAAGCAAGATCTCGAGTTCGAGACCTTGTGAATGCAGAAAACCTCCGCTGGGATACTCACCCACCATTGCCAGGTGTGCGACGTGGGTCGGATCCGGATGTAGTCGGGGCAAAGCTCCGGTGTATCAGGTGGGCAACCAAAAAAAAAAAAAAGAATAAGACCTCTTTTCCACTTGCTCTCTACTATGATACTCTCTCTCTCTCTATATATATATATATATATGATGTACGGATACGGGACACGTCAATTTAAAAAAAAATTAGAATACATACACGGCTCAAAAACGACTGCCCATGTTTGTTTTTGTTTTTTCTCTCAATAGCTGGACACGAACACGGCACGTGTCTGACACTACACGAAATGATTTTTCAGAGTATCCGTGCATCGTAGATATATACACAGACTCCTCATATATATTTGAATGACTGAGGTGAAAACCACCTTCTATATTATAAACAAAAAAATATAACTTAGGTTAGGTTAGCGTGGAGATTCTAGTTCAAACTTAATTTTATCGTACTCAAAATGTAATCCATAAAGTGAGTAATGAATTATATGATAAACGTGACCCACTGATCTTGTAATTGAGCAAACTCATGTCGCTCAAAATTTTAGCATGAATTACAATTTTATATTATTCTGGTTTATGTTGCTAATTGTCAATTTCAATAGGGATTTTGATTTTAAAAGAAAATCAATAGGGACAATCCAATACATTTTTACTACTACCCACTTACATGTTGAAGTCACGACTGTAACAATACAGAAATTATTGCTTAGTATCACTTAATATATACTAACACTCCTAATAAGTCACGATTTAGTCATTTACACACTGTCACTAATAATCCGTTTGGCCCGGGTTCGAAAGATATGACCTGTGTTTGAACGCCAAAAGCGATCTTGATTAAGTATTTAACCTTTCTAATTCACACGAGATCTTCTATTGAAAAATAATATTGCATTTCCTGTTACATATTATGTCCGCCCGACAAGCGTATATAATCAATATTAAATTTATATTCAAGAAAATATTTTATACACATATCATTCATATGCGAGGTGCAATAGGAGATTGCAACATCGTTTGTAATAGAAAATCCGAACTCCTTTTAATTTGCATAATTTGTTGAACTTTTTTATGTCAAAATTACATTCTGACAAAATCGAAAATTCAATTTTTGTCATAACCAATTTAACGTGTCAATTCATGTGTAATCACTTATGCAATAGATGGGTCAAACTCACAATGTAATATTTCATTAGATGTTTCATATCTCATTTCATATGTATGTCAAGTTTCTGAAAGTATTTCCACAAAAATATGCATTTGATTAGGTGCGTACATAAACTCGCACAAACTGCCTAAACAACTCAAACTGAGCCAATCCGCACGAGACTGCCGATTTAGGATTTTCAAATAATAGTAATAGTTTGATAATATTGCAATTTGTCACTTCCGGATCATGCGGTGGGTTTAATTAATGTAAACCACCTAATCCTCAATCCTATTGCTAATTATATATGTAGCACATACATGTATATATAGTTATAAATTAGCACCAGATTTTGAAAAAATATAAACATATACACTTCTAATAACAGTGGTTTTATTCGTATTGTGTAACACATTTTATTTTCTATTTCGGAAAACGAACTGAATACCTTGTTTTAAACATTTGGTTTTATTTAATTTGAACGAAAAATTTATTTCTTGACCAAGGAAACATATACATGCATATGATGAGATTTATAACAATTTAGTTCCTTTAATATTTGATAGGTTTCGCCACTTAAAAATCTATCATAATATGATTTTTATTTAGTAACACCTATTTGTTATGTCTCTTCCACCTACTCAATTTTTTTATTTAAATCTTTCACAAGAAATATGTTCTTTAGTTTTTTAGTTATTAATAATAACTACAAATAAGTTGTAAGAGCTATAATTAAAATTCGACAATCCGCTGACCCTCCCGTTAAATGCTTTGAATTGGACCAACTCGAACCGTTCAATTTGAAAAGATAATTGTGCGGTCCTAATTTGATATTTTGGCTAACGGCATGCTCATGTTGGATCAGAAAGTTGAATATTTTTCATAGAACCGCATGAACTTGTCCTTGCACAACCATGCATATACTCGATTATAGTTAGAACAAACAAAACAAACAAATTTTATATAGCTCACCCAAATCGGGCTACGTCCAGGGGCGGATCTATGCTTAGTTCAGGGGGGTAGTGCCCCCATTGACTTTTTTTTTTTTGTTAATGTATAGATTTTTTTCAATTTTCAATTATAAATTACATATGTGCCCTCCCTCAAATTATTAAGTGCCCCCTCAATTTTTATATTTGAATTTTGCCCACCCAAGGTCGAAAAATATCACGTTTTTTCCCTTTACTTTGAGTTTGACCCCTAAAACCCAAAATCCTGGTTATAACAAAAGAGGTATAAGAGTATAAATTATGTCAAAAGTTATAATTGAACCTAATTTCTTATTATATTTTCTCCCATAAATATAGCGTACCGTACCGCGGGGGGCCCCCCTTAAATCCTTCATCTATTTGGCAAAAAATGGAAAGCCTAGACGAGTGCCCCCACTAACATTTATTTCTGGATCCACCACTGGCTACGTTCATAGGCAGGATGAGAAAATTATATTAAATAAGTACAAAAAATGGCAAAATGCTGTTAAAAGTGTGATGAACTTAGCTTCAGAAATGATCACATATTCCCTCCAGAGAAAAAAGACTCTAGATTTTGAGCTCAATAATTTTAGATCTAAAGTCTTAAGACATATGAAAATAATTAGATCAATTATTTAATGTACATCTATAGGTGAAACACGAGAAGAGACAAAATCGGAACAAAGGATCTCAAATGCAATTTTTGTCGGGTTGCCCGGTGAAATTTTTTGGTGTATGTCTAATAACGAAAGATATTGCAAAATCATTGCAACAAATGTGCATACATATTTGTCTGATTAATGATATTTGTGAGATTCCAAAAAGAGGTTAGTGATATTATTACGTAAATAGGGAGTATAAAAGAATCTAATGGTGAAAGTGAGAGCACACGACATACAAGATAAGGTTAACATCACAAGAATATTTTCCCCTAAGCACAATTCACAATTAGGTAAAGCATAAAAGAGTTGATGATTGGATGAAAATGGCTTAAGAAGGAAGCAAAGGAATCACTTTCAGGGGCACAACATCATTGGCGCGGCCAAAATTCCATGTATTAACAATTATATTGCCATGAAAGAATCATCACACATCTATTATTCTATACATTTACACACACACACAAAAACATGTTTGTATGTGTGTATTGATATGGGATTCGTGGAGGTCGGGATCGTTGAGATTTCAAACTCTTTTGAGTCAAAAAATGACCTAAAACCGACAAAATATGTTAATCTAGACTACCTAGCTAGGATCATTCTATGCTTAAGTCAGAGATCATTATGAGCTCGAAAGAGATGAGATAATTAACAAATGACGTACTACTTAAAATACTTATAGAGGTATTAAACCCTAATAATTTGAATCTAATAATTTGTACGGGTTCAAATGGCCGGTCCATATGAGTTCGAGGTCGTTACAATCAACGATGGGCGCTCCGGATGATGACCTAGCTAGAGGTAGGGTCGGGTCACGATGCTCTTTGTCATGTTTGGACATTTTGTCCTTTCTTAGGGGCATTTTAATCAATATTAATGTCTATCATATAATATATACAATATATATGTGTGTATATATATATATTCAATAAAAGGAAGAATATGTAACCAAAAATAAAATAAAATAAAGTAAAATAAAAGGAAGAATATTGTTTGTGGAAATAATGCATGGATCGTCACGTCTAATAAAGGGACCCTCATTCCCCGGACTCTGTGTGGGGAAAAGGTCGTATGTATACGTATGCTATGATGTCGTACACGCCGATGATACGTATTGAATTCAAATTGTACCGAATTAAAAGTTTGTGATGTTGATACAATTTTGTACGTGAGCATGTACATATTATAATTTATAAATACTCGTCGGGGGTTTTGGGGGGGGGGGGGGGGGGGGGGATGGGGATTAGCTTAGGTAAAGGTTGGTTTTGAGTGGCATTGTTTTGTTGCTTTGTTCAGTCGAGAGTAAAAGCTTTTGTTTATGTTTTATGACATACATGCATTTGGGTAAGAGAAGGCGGGGAAATTCGGATTTTTTATCACATTTTGTTGTAATACTTTAATGTTACATCAATGAATAACAATTAAAATGAAAATAAAAAATTATAACTTTTAAGTGTGTGTCTGTTATTCATTGGTGTAAAAGTGAAGTGTTACACCAAACTATGATAGAAGATTCAGACTGGTATTTATTGGAGCCGGTCCACCTAACATTGTTGAATGTAGGTGATTTATATGCTTTTTACCATTCTGTACTCTCTTCATCTAATGGTGTTTAATGCATCGATTTCATTGGAACCTATGCATCTTAGAATCTTCCGAGAAACAATTGTATGACTAGGTTGAGCGAGATGAGCATTGTGTCCAGTGCAACCGCTCACATATGTAAATGTACACTACAAGAAAACAGGGTATCAGAGACGGAATTTTAGAGACCGGCGGAATTCGGTCTCTAAACAGAGACTGAAATTGCGACCGAATTTGCTTCTGTCGCTAATTAGCGACGGATTACCGACCAATATGCGAATCCGTCTCTTTTTCTTAAAAAAAATATCCAATTGAGCAATTTAGTGTATAAATAGCTACCGAATTAGCCACCGATTCAGCGACCGTTAATTTTTCATCTCTAAATCGGTAGCTAATTGGTTGATTTACTCTCCTAAGTTTTTTTTTTTCTTTCATTCCATGAAGGTGGGGTTTACCCAAAGAGAGCGTTTAGCTCGACAAACCCGAGTTAATGGTTACACACCGTGGCCACTTATGACCATCTGCATCTAAAGAGAGAAAGTAAGCACTACGCATATCCGGTACAAGTATTGATTGCAAATTCGTACTTAAACCTTGCTTGGCTAGATTATCAGCTACTCCATTAGCTTCGCGCCAAATGTGACATAAGGAAACTTCCCAATCCCGCTCTAGCATTTTCCGGATATCCATAATCACATTGAAGTAATGGTGCGCAATGGAAGCGTCCCAAATACTCGAGATTGCTGTTTTGCTGTCAGATTCTAATATCACTTTTTTAATGCTAGCATCCCACGCTAATTCTAAACCTACTAGAATAGCTCGTATCTCGGCTTCCAAAACCGAACAAGGATCAATTTTGCCGCCAAATCCTTTGATCCACTTTCCGTGTGCATCTCTCAACACTCCACCAACCCTTACTCGATTAGCAAGGCCATTCTCATTAACGGACACCGCAGCGTCTACGTTGAGCTTAGTGTAACCCGATGGTGGTGTTGTCCATCCCGTCTGGACCTGAAAGCGTAGTTCATCCGGGTCAAAAGTATGAGCAAAGCGAATTCCGTCAATTCTTTTAAGTAACATATCTAGACTCAAGTCAATGCCCAGGACCACCGCTCTCGTGCCATGATTAACTTCATTCCGGACCTGCCATAGAAAGGAAAGAGTTTCAGTAAAGACCATTGTCTAGTCATCATAGTTAGCATACCTGTTTGTAGCGTGAGTGAAATTCCAGTCGATCCAACTTTTATGTGTCCCTGCAAAAAAGAGATCATGCCATTTAGGGTGAATGAGGTGAGTCCAGATTTCGCGAGCCCATGAGCAATCCCGAAGGGCATGTAAAATCGTGTCCACCTCGTCTCCACACTGCGTGCACCTATTTGATTCAGCAAGGCCTCTCGAGTGCAAAGTGGCCCTGGTAAGAATACGCCCGTGTCTAGCTAGCCACACAAACATCTTTCGTCAGTGAATCCCATGTGATTTCCAAATACGCTTCCAATGTCTCTCCTCTCGGTTAGTCTCAGTATCTTGAGTAAGTGCGAGGTAAGCACTTTTACAATTGTATCTGCCATTAGGGGTTAACCTCCATCTTGGAGTATCTGCTTGGCTCGCTGTGGTGTCTAGATTGACGTTATACAAGTTCGTGATCACTACCGGCGGTAATTCCCTGAGGGCAGCCCAATCCCATCCCAAATTCGGCAACCAGTAACTCGCAACCGTTTTGCTGCTTGTATCCGAAGTTTGGCCATGATCAATATACAGCACCAACGGCCCTCCCTCAAGCCAGTTATCTGTCCAAAACCAAATGGATTCCCCATTCCCAACAATCCATTGAATGCCTTGATGAAGGAACGGCAATGTAGCAGCAATGCTTTTCCACGTATAAGAGGTGGCCTTTTGGGAACGAGCGCGTTGTCTTCGAAGGTATCTATGTTTCATAACTTGCACCCATAGTCGGGGTTCATCCGTGAGAACTTGCCAACCGAGCTTCCCAAGCAGAGCGAGATTAGTTTCACGGAGTCGCCGTAGCCCCAAACCTCCCTTTTCCTTAGATTGGCACACCGTCTCCCATTTAATCAAGTGCATTTTCCTTTCGTTGTGACTACCCCCCAAAGAAACTTCCTATTTGCTTTGTCAATAGTATCACAAATCCCTAGCGGTATGCGGGTAGTTTGCATGTGATAGGCGGGGATTACTTCGGTTACTGCTTTGATTAGCGTGGCCCTACCCGCGAGCGATAGGTGTTTACCCTTCCACCCCATGAACCGTGCCTTGATCTTCTCAACAAGAAAGACATAATCGCATTTAAGGACTCGGCCATGGTGGAGGGGCATGCCGAGGTATTTGCCAAGGTTATTCGTGACTTGTAGACTTGTGACTTGCGTGATCCGGCGTTTTAGATCAGTTCGGGTATTCTTCGAAAAATAAATTCGAGATTTTTGAGTGTTAATCCTTTGACCCGATAACTCACAGAAATTGCCCAGAATCTGCATAGCCGACTGAACCCGGCGGATAGAAGCTTCTCCAAAAAGTAATAGATCATCCGCAAACATAAGGTGCGAAATTTGGGGACCACTTCGAGAAGTTGGAACCGGTTTCCAAGTCTTATCTTTGACGGCGTTGTCAATCAAGGACCCTAATTTCTGCACACAGAAGACAAACAAATAAGGTGAAAGGGGGTCCCCTTATCTCAGACCACGCTTAGGCACGAACCACTCTGTAGTTGTCCTGTTCCACAGAAGAGACAACTTAGCTTGAGTAGTGCATGTCATGATTAGCTTGATCCAATTCTCGGGGAAACCCACCTCGCCCAACACATTCTCCAGAAAGGTCCAATTAATCCGATCATAAGCTTTTTCAAAGTCAATTTTTGCAATAAAGAAACCTTTTTTTCCTTTCAAATTTCGCATATCGTGAATAATTTCCTGAGTTATCAGGACATTGTCGATAGTTTGTCGACCTTTGATAAAACTACTTTGGGATTGGGGAATTAACTCATTCATAAATTCACGTATCCGGTTAGTCATGGTTTTAGTTATGATCTTTAATACCACATTAGTAAGACTAATCGGACGAAACTGAGAGAGATGTGTCGGGTGTTTCTCTTTAGGAATAAGTACAATGCGGGATTTATTTAAATGCGTATCTAAGATACCTGAATTGATAGCCTCGCGAACAAGCTTGAATATATCCTCCCCCACAATGTCCCAACAGCGTTGATAGAAAAGGGGTTGAATTCCGTCTGGTCCGGGGGCTTTCATAGGACTCATATCCCATAACGCACGCTTCACTTCCTCTTTGGTAACCGGTAAGTTCAACGTGGCCCGATGGTGCTTTTGTAATTGCGGGAACCCTGGCGTAGTAGTATAAGTAATGGTTGGGCCGTCGTCGCCATAAAGCCTTTTATAAAAATTGACCGCCATTTGTTGGAGGGCAATCGGGCTGGTTTCTTCCCTGCCATCCTCGCTCAGTAGACATCGAATGGGAGTTTTGCTTTGTCGCGTAACCGCTGAGAGGTGGAAAAACTTGGTGTTAAGGTCGCCCGCGCGCAGCCATTGAACCCGAGACTTCTACTTCCAAAAAATCTCTTCCTGTGTTAGGGTCTCATTGTATTCCGCAAGCAGCTTTGTTTCGAGTTTCCTGAGGGAATGTTTAAAGAAAACCCCTTGTGCTTTCTGAATTCCGGCGATCCTGGCAGCGGGTTGTTGTTTAAGTTGGAAAATATTTCCAAAGACGATTCGGTTCCAAGAAGCGGCCTCCGTGCGTGTATGTTGAATTTGAGCTGAAATTCCAAAGTCGCGCTCCACTCCCCAATTTCGAGCCACCATTTGTCGAAAGTCCGGATGGGTGAACCAAGTCGACTGAAATCTAAAGTTCTCTTCGGACCTAGGGATGATGAATTTATCCATGAGTGTTAACATAATGGGAGAATGATCAGAGCCCATCCTTGGCAAGTGAGTAACTGTAGCTCGGGGAAACTCAAGACGCCACTTTCCGTTACAGAGCGCTCGATCAAGTCGTTGCTGAAGAGTCGAAGTGCCCCCTTTTGCCCAGGTAAACGGTGAGCCCACAAATTTAAGATCAATTAGGATGCAGTCATTCATCCAATCCACAAAGTTCCGACACTTATGATAATCTATCGGGGCTCCACCTGTCTTCTCTTCCTGAGTAATTACCGTGTTCATATCCCCGGCGATAACTCACGGCCCACGAATATGCGGCTCCATTTGTCGCAGGTAATCCCACAGATGATTTCGGCTATCCAATTGAGGACTCGCATAGACCGCCGTAAGTAGCCAATCACAGACCCCCGTTTGCTTGATAATTGCCGTTATACTTACTCCCCTAAGTTAGAGACCGATATTTTCGGTCTCTAATTTTCAAATTAGCGACGGGATTTAGCGACCGAGATGGGCATCAATTCCGCCACCATTATTTAGCGACTGATTTGGCGATCGAATATTAGCGACCAAATCGGCGACCGAATAATCGGTCTCTCGACAATTTTCCATATTATTTAGCGACCAATTCTGCAATGGAATATTTAATTATATGTTAGAGACCGAATCAGAGACCGAAAAATCGGTCGCTAATTAGCAACGGGTTTAGAGACGGAAATATCCGTCTCTATTTTGTAAATTAGAATAAAAAAAATTGTCAACAGAATTCGATCCTCGGATCACTTCTAAGACTTTGATAGAGAATGCCACTACATCACAGGGATGCAACTACACTTATTGGTGCAATTATATGTTATATATTTATTATTTTTTATTTTATTAAAAATATTTTTTGTATTTTTAAGATAAAAACTTATGACCTCCCACTTCTAAATGGACAATTATGCCACCACGGTATTTGTTAAGTAATAAATGTTACAATATTGTATTATATATATATATATGAAATTAATAAATATAATATATATATATATATATTATAACTAAATAAACAATATTGTACACCACTAATAAGGCCATGGGCCAAAACTTTTCTACTAACAATTCCATTCAGTTCGCTTTCGAAAAACTTGTTGGTATATCTAATATATATTATAATTTTATTAAATTAGCTTATGTATATGCGAAAATGCCTTAATTAATTAGGCATTTTTGGCCCAAATAGCCCATTGGATCTCTGTGATAGTGGGCTATTTATCCTCAAACCAATCTCTTGTCGTTGTAATTAAATAATTTAGCAAAATTTATTCTCTTTGATGTAAACTTATAATGTACTATATATATATATAGTATAGTAATATTAATATATTATTTATATATATATATATATATTATAACTAAATAAACAATATTGTACAACACTAATAATATTATAAAAATTCAGCAAACTTATTTTCTTTGATGTAAACTTATAATATAGCATATATAGAGTATAGTAATATAAAAATATTATTTATATCTATATCTATATCTATATCTATATATATATATATATTTATTATAACTAAATAAATAATATTGCACAACACTAATAATATTATGGGCCAAAGCTTTTCTAATTGGCCCATTAAGACAAAATTTGCTTTTCTAATTGGCCCATTAAGACATAATTATAATATATCTAATATATATTATAACTTTATTAAATTAGCTTATGTATATGCTAAAATGCCTTAATTAATTTGGCATTTTAGACCCAAATAGCCCATTGGATCTCTGTGATAGTGGGCTATTGATCCTCAAGCCCAATCTCTTGTCATTTTAATTAAAAAATTCAGCAAACTTTATTTTGTTTGATGTAAATTTATATGTATAGTATAGTACTATTATTTATATCTATATATATAAAGATATATATATATATATATATTATAACTAATAATAATATTGTACAACACTAATAATATTATGGGCCAAAGCTTTTCTAAGTGGTCCATTAAGACATAATTAGCTTTTCTAATTGGCCCATTAAGACATAATTACAATATATCTAATATATATTATAACTTATAATATAGTTCGTTAAGGCTCGAGTTAGGTTCGTTAAGCTATTTTGTGTTTTGTAAAGAAATAGCCCAAAAACCTAAACAATCCTATACCCTAAACTTACCCTAAACCGTGAAATTCATATAGAGTGATGAGATTTACTTATACATATATATATATATATATATATATATATGTATGTATATTTTTAAGAGGTTGTCTAATTTAATTTGTTAATATATCCGAGAAGAAGCTAAATTTTTTAATCTTATCCGGAAATTAAATTATACTTTCATCTTATATTTGAGACGGAAATAAAAATGATATTAAAGATGAGAAAAAAAATTAAATAATAAAAACAAAACAAAATGATATATGTATATGTGTATAAACAAAAAAAGAATAAAGTAAAAAAAATAACATGTTTACCATGAATTGAACTCTAGAACTCTCCAAAATTAACGCAAGGTGCCTTCCATTACGCCAAGTTAACTTTATTGTCAAATGTGTTGAAACATTATTTATACTATATATATTCGTTTGTATTTTTCATGTATATTTTAAAATGAAAATAAATATTAAAGTAAAAAAATAACGTGCTTACTCGACCTGTCGACCTCTCCTTTACTCACACGAGCTGCCTACCATTGCACTAAGTCAATTTTACAATAAGATATGCTGAAACATCATTTATATTATAGTGGGAAAGAAAAACAACTGAACCCATTATACGGGAAAAGACTTAAAAAAAATTGAACCCATTTCCAAATTTCAGTCATTTCAGCCCTATCCCATTTCCAAATTTCAGTAATTCTCAAATCCCCAAATCGCCTTCGCCACCGGCGTCTTCTGCAGCCTTGGCCGCCGGCGTCTTCCGCCGCCATCATCAAGCTTCTTCTCTCCTCTAAGCCGCTGCGCCGAGGTTCGAATTATCATCAGTTCATCGTCATCATCATCTCATTCGAAGTTATTACAATATTGGTTATTTGTCTATTCTTTATGCAATGACGGAGTATATAGTGGATAGTAACAATAAAACATTCATTTTGTATAAATGTAAGTATATATGAATATATAGGGTTTTGTAGATTTTAATTCAACCTCTCAATATTAAGATATATATATACACACACACACATCTAGGTTCCTTTTTAATTTGATAAGTTATATGAGAAATTGATGCCGTGATTGTTTATGAATTGTTATATTTTTTTTTCGGCTGGAATAGATAATGGTGACAGGAAAATTTGTTAATTTAGGGTTACTTGAAAGTTATCGTCATGTTTAAATTTACGGAGCTTACATTTTTTTGCTGTTTGTTTCTTGCTCTGTATCATTGTTTATTTTTCTTTTTCTATTTATTGATAGAATTGAAGGGAAAAAAAGAGGTGAATTTTGAGAACGGTTTCAATGTAGTGAAGAAGTTGGTTCAAGGCGGCTGTGTCTCCTGAACAAGCTGCATTTATCAATGATATTTCATCCATGATCAAATATTAATTCTTCAATGACTCATGTGTGTATATATATTTCTTCCAAGTCTTGGTGGTTGTAGAAAAGTCTTAAAAGTCTTCGTATTAATAAAAGAGCCAAATGAATATCATGTTCTCATCAAATTCCTTTCAAGAATTAGTGGTGGTATTTTGCAAAGGCCCCATCAGTTGGAACCTATGATGTACGGATACTCCTAAAATTCACGAAATGCAGTGTCGGACACTTGGGGGACACGGATACGCCTCGGACACGGCTCGGATACGTGTCCGACACGCCACCTGGCGTGTCCAACAAAAAATTCAAAAAAATAGAAAGGACACGGTGTCGGACACGGCTGTAGCCGTGTCCGACACGTTTTGGACACGGCGTGCGCTTTTTACACTTTTTAAAGAATTGAGGGGCTAAAATTGCAAATTCTCACTAATTAAAATAAAAGGGGCAGCTGCTGTGCACTTTAATAAGAGGCAGAAACCAAAAAGAAGGAAAAGAAAGTAGCTCCTGCCTATTGGAAACAAACATTGAAGCAAGTAAGAACCCTATTTCCTTTATCCTACTTCTTCACACTTTAGATTCATTCTTTGCTTGATTACATCAATTGTTTTGTTCTAAGTGTACGGTATAATGTAAATTTAAACATTTTAAGAGCTTAGTGTAAAGATTTTGTGTGAAAGTCATAAATATGCGTTCTACTTCCAAGTGTTTGATAAAATGCCTAAGAGACATTTAGTTGCTCATATTGTTGATAATTACACCTTACATTTAGATTTAGATCATTTGACATGTATTAATTTATTATGTCATATTTAAAGGACTTGAATTTAAAGACTTAAATTAGGATATTGAGCGTTTAATTATTATGTTGTTTGAATTTTGCTTAAAAATTGAAGGTGTGCTAGTTTGTATTTGTTTCACTTTAGTGCATTATTAATGTTTAAATATTTATGTATGTATTATATAATAATATATGCATTATAATATATATTATTAATTATTATATATAGCCGTATCCCTGCCGTGTCGTATCCTAAAATTTTTGAAAATCCGTATCCCCGTGTCCGTATCCCCGTGTCCCCGTATCCGTATCCGTGCAACCTAGGTTGGAACTTATCCCACATTGGCATATATACAAGAGACAAATTAATTTTGCAATTGTTTTTTTTTTCTTCAATTCTCAAGTTGCTTAATTTTTTTAATTGAATGTTTTGTAATTCTTAACTTTCCTCAATTAGGTGTCAGTTGTTGCTATAAACGAGGAGATTCGAAAAACAAAGGCGAGATTGCTATTTGAGCATGCCCACAAAAGAAAAGACTGGGGATTTTTGAAGTTGCAGCATAGGATTAGTAATATTTCTTCGAGCGAAGGTTCCAAGAAGTATACATACATTTCATGATATTCTTTGTTATGTGATTCATATCATGTGCAAGAGGTACATTTTTTTTGGTGATGACTTATTATAATGAAAAGGGTTTTTTGGACTTTAATATATATTCGCAAAATGAGCACAACTTTGTTGTATATATTGTTAAAAAATAACATAAACAATGAAACTTTTTCAATGAAGTATTTGCCAAAAAATGTGACTTTAGTATATGTATTTGATTGCACTGATTCCTCTCCACTTGAGTTTGATCTTCCATTATGGTCTGATTCGATTGGAGGCTCGTCTAAGGGTCATATGTATGGAGTTGCACGTAGCCACGTTTCTAGTGGTTACAGTCAGAGCACAGTAAACTCAACAGTTAGGGGAGAGTCTAATGATGAGATAACAAAAGTAGTAGCTGATGTGTGAGCTACTACTATGACGATAGAGGAAGACGCTCGCAAGAGGGAGGGAGAGAGAGAGAAAAGGTTGGAACATGTACTTGAACAAGTTCAAAAGAGAGAAGAAGAGGCTCAGAAAAAAGTAGAAGCAGCAGATAAAAAGATGCAGGAAGTCGAGGAGATGTTACGAAAAATGATTCAAGAAGCGGGATTGCCAAACCACAAGTATGCTGGTGGATCCGGACATGGGAAATAAATTGGTTTTGGTGAAAAACATTAGTTCGTATTTTAATTTATTGCTTGGATGATTTAGTGACTCATTTTATTATCTGTCACTTTTGGTTGGATGTTAGAGTGGATGGATTGAGATAATTGTTAGTTAGATGATGTTTTGTTAGAATTATGTTGTGTTACGATAATATTGTGTTAGATACAAATTGTGGTGTTAATGAGTTGTTTGTATTTTATGGAAGGGATTATGATGTTGTGGTAATTATTTCTTGTTGATTTTGTTGGATCATTTGTAACTAATCAAGTAGTCCATTACAGTAATAAAACCATAAATGCAAGAAGGTTTCATGGTATTTCATTGCGAAATTGCATAATATATCGTAAAATTACTTATTAATGCAGAAATCATGAATATAGACCGTAGTTGGATGTGGCGGCGCATAGATAATGATGGTTATCTTTCAACTGAATTTGTGGAAGGGGTTAAGGAGTTCTATCCCTTGTGAAGCGCATCGACAAAAATTAGTATGCTTAGTTTAGAAATTTTTCATCCATTTAGTGCAATACTTTTGAACATTGATTTGCGCTTTTGTCATTATTGTAGGAAAACGAATTGAAGCGCCCTGTGGATGATTTCGAGCTATTTGAGCATGCCCACAAAAGAAAAAGTACCGGGGATTTTGTCGACATAAAAAAAAAAATTAGTGTGAGTATCTTTTAATCAACTTTCTTTTTGACATTGTTTGAGCATAGGAAAATGTAGGTAATATCATTTCTTTGAGCTAAGGTTCAAGAAGTATACATAACATTTCATGATATTCTTTGTTATGTGATTCATATCATGTGCAAGAGGTACATTTTTTTTGGTGATGACTTATTATAATGAAAAAGGTTTTTTTGATTTTAATATATATTCGCAAAATGAGCACAACTTTGTTGTCTATATTGTTAAAAAATAACATAAACAATGAAACTTTTTCAATGAAGTATTTGCCAAAAAATATGACTTTAGTATATGTATTTGATTGCACTGATTCCTCTCCACTTGAGTTTGATCTTCCATTATGGTCTGATTCGATTGGAGGCTCGTCTAAGGGTCATATGTATGGAGTTGCACGTAGCCACGTTTCTAGTGGTTACAGTCAGAGCACAGTAAACTCAACAGTTAGGGGAGAGTCTAATGATGAGATAACAAAAGTAGTAGCTGATGTGTGAGCTATTGCTATGAAGATAGAGGAAGACGCTCACAAGAGGGAGGGAGAGAGAGAGAGAAAAAAAAGGTTGGAACAGGTACTTGAGCAAGTTCAAAAGAGAGAAGAAGAGGCTCAGAAAAAAGTAGAAGCAGTAGATAAAAAGATGCAGGAAGTCTAGGAGATGTTACGAAAAATGATTCAAGAAGCGGGATTGCCAAACCACAAGTATGCCGGTGGATCCGGACATGGGAAATAAATTGGTTTTGGTGAAAAACATTAGTTCATATTTTAATTTATCGCTTGGATGATTTAGTGACTCATTTTATTATCTGTCACTTTTGGTTGGATGTTAGAGTGGATGGATTGAGATAATTGTTAGTTAGATGATGTTTTGTTAGAATTATGTTGTGTTACAATGATATTGTGTTAGATACGAATTGTGGTGTTAATAAGTTGTTTGTATTTTATGGAAGGGATTATGATGTTGTGGTAATTACTTCTTGTTGATTTTGTTGCATCATTTGTAATTAACACGTTTGACATGAATTTAGCGAATAAAAACGCAACATTTATAATTGAGACGTGCTAATTTTAGAGACCGATTTAGAGACGGATTATAGATATATATATATATATATATATATTTAGAGACCGATTTAGTGACGGAAGTATAGATATATATTTAAAGACCGCTTTAGAGACCGAATAATAGATAAATATTTAGAGACCGATTCAGAGACGGATACATAGACAAATATTTAGAGACCGATTTAGAGATCGAATCAAAGATGAATATTTAGAGACCGATTCAGAGACGGAATCAAAGATGATTATTTAGAGACCGATTTTGTGTCCGTTAGCGACGAAATTTGGAGACCGATTGTATTTGAACAAGTGTTGCAAATAGAGACCAATTTAGCGATGGATTTTTTTCGGTCTCTAATCGGCGTCGAGCCGTTTAGTGTCGGATTTTAGCGACCGAAATTTTCGTCGTTAATTATTTTTAGAGACCGAATTTTGGCTTTTAGAAATCGATTTTTTGGTCTCTGATACCTCGTTTTCTTGTAGTGGTATACATTGTCAGCACTATCATTTGATTTGAGATAACATAACTTATTGAGGACTAACAACCCGACCCATAGCGCCTGGAAGAGCGCAACCACCTCACTGTCGACCATCATCGCCTAGGAGGATGCTTTGCATTCAAATTGTTTGAGGAAATAAAGTTGTGTCTTTACTATTAGCTATACCTTTTAACACAGTTGTAAGCGCTTGATCTTAACAACATTTGTAGAATAGAGACATGAGTTGAACACTCAATATTTTGGTTAGTTTCAGATAATTTACCAGTCGAGTGTTATACATTTTGATTTAAAATCACATAATGTGATGGATTTTGTGAAGTATATCAATCGTTAACCACTAGAACAATCAGTAATAAACTAAAAATTCAATCAAGAATTATTGTAGACTCTCACTCTATTTTTGATAAATATAGACCCTCTCTCCCTCTTGTGGAATGCAAACCTTAATGGAAATATTTTGGGATCTCAATTTCATCATTTAACCGGAGCTCGAAAATCGGTTAGCAATGTGATTGGATGGGTGATATAATGGGGTATAGATTGTGTGAGAGCAAGGCAAAATCATAACCTCATTGCTTTGCCACAAACCGAGGAAGGCAAAGAAAAGGTGGATGCTCCTTGTCTCCCTATAAAGTAATACCTCCAGGGCGGATCTAAGTGTGTAAGAGGGGGGCAATGCCCCCACTGAAATAATTTTTTTTATATAATGTATATATATTTTTTAATTTTTAATTGTAAATTACACTTGTGCCCCCTCAAATTATTAAGTGCCCCCCTCAATTTTGAAAGTATTAAATGCCCCCGTTTAATTTTGAAAAATCATTTTTTTACCTTACAAAATTTTTTATATTTGAATTTCGCCCCCCTCCCCTCAAGATTGAAAAATATCACGTTTTCTCCCTTTACTTTGAGTTCACCCCCCAAAACCCAAAATTCTGGCTATAACAAAAGAGGTATAAAAGTATAAATTATGTCAAAAGTTGTAATTGAACCTAATTAGTTATTATATTTCCCCCCATAAATATACCGTACCGTACCGCGGGGGGCAAGCCCCCCCGCACCCCCCTCAGTCAAATTCCTAGTGCCCCCACTGAACTTAGTTTCTGGATCCGCCACTAAATACCACTCAAAATCCCTTATCTATTGTCTATTTCCCATTTCTTTTTCTTTATTTAAGTGGTTTCTTAAGCTCATAGGTCATATGCATAGACTCATAAGTCGACCTTAAAAGTGGTGGCTAGCTAGCCTAAAACCATTTAAATTGGATTCACAAAAATTATTAGTTTTTTGGCTGCAAAAATTTACCAAGGTCAAGGGAATTTGATTCTAGTTTAAGAATAATATATAAACATTAGAATAAGAATAATTAATACACAAATGCAGAATATTGGTTATATAATATAATAAGCTAGTTGAACCCAAGATAAATGATTTATTTCTACTAAAAGACAAAATTATTATTAGTGATAAGATGTTTCTGCATTTCAGAATACAATTAACCAACATGCATGTTAACACTTGATTATGATAAAATTGGTTTGATTGTGGATATTTTCTCTTGTGCAGTACCTCGATGTAAGATGAACACAAAAATGATTTAAACCAATGTTTTGAAACCCGTCCGTTCATCGAACCGAAAAATTGATTGGGTCAAGGGTCACCGGTTCAACAGTGGGTCAACCGCGGTCGAACCGGTGATGTCATAAATATGTAATAAATAATAATTAATATACTACTAAATATTATAAAATATAAAAATATGAATAAAAAAGTATTTCCTATTCTTTTTAAGCATTTTGGGCTTGTCCATCAAGATCACAAATAGAGTCCAGCTAGGGGTGGTCATCTCGGTTAACCGAACCGAAACCGACGTTCGGAAAAATCCGAAACCGAAACCGAACCGAAATCAAACAGTTCGGTTCGGTTTTAACCGAAAACATTTCGGTTATTTTTCGGTTAACCAAATGGTTAACCGAATTTTGCCCAAAAAATTGAAAAATCCGACTTTAATTTTCTCCAGGGCAAACAAAGGGTTGAAATTGCAACTTGCAAGTATGAATGGGAGAGGAGAGAAGACAAAATCAACAAATTTATGTAGAAAATTACCCAATTGATTTAAAAATTAAATAACCTAATCTAACCTAGGTTTAGAGAAATGGAATGGCCGAATGGGAGAGGAGACTAGGAGAGCCGAGACAGGGAGGACGATTGGAGGAGATAGCGGCGGTGTGCGGCGGCGGTGGCAGCGTGCGGCGGCAACGGAGGATGGCAGCGACGGAGGTTGAGAGGCAGAGAGTTTGAGTGTTCTGGGCTTGAGAGTTGAGCATTCTGATTTCTGAATTGTGCAGCAGCTGGGTGAAGTGTAAGTTTTAAACTTTTAATTTCATTAAATATAATATTATTAATTTATTATATATTATATAATTTAATTTCGGTTTTCGGTTCGGTTCGGTTAACCGAGAGGTAAAACCGAAACCGAAACCGAAACCGAAATTCCAAAAAATTAAAAACCGAAACCGAACCGAAATGCAACCGAATTTTTCGGTTCCAGTTTGGTTCGGTCGGTTAACCAAACCGTGCACACCCCTAAGTCCAGCTACGTTCATGAACCAAGCCCATGTTCAAGCCCATCCAACTTGCAATTTTTAGGGTCATCATGTGTTTGACCAATATTTCAGGGGTTGGTTTGCAACATATATATATATATATATACACACACATTTCCAGCAAGGCCCAAATTCAATATACTGCTCAAATTCAACTTTCTCCCTCTACAAAATACAAATCAACATTTTTTCTTTCAAAAACGCTGCTGCTAATTCTTCTCTCTTTGAGAATTCTTGTTTGATAATCTCTTCAGAAGTTTTTGCTTCATGTTTAATCCTTGGTATCCTAACAGTGGTTAGGAAGATAGTTTCTCTCTTTATTCTTTAGTCTTGTTTTTTAAATTTTATTTGTAAGATATTTGTAAGATTTTATAATCTTTTTTAATAAAATGTTTAATTTCATTTTTTATCAGTTTTATTTAGAAGATGGGTCTTAAACTCAACTATTATGGTGGATATGAAATTTGAAGATGGGAGGGTTTAGGGAAGAAAAGAGAAGTGGAAAACAACTAAAAATTAGGATTTGGAAGAGAGCTTCATGACCCGGCCGGTTTAGATGACCCACCACTGGGTCGAACGGTTCAGCGGTTGAACCGCTGGGTCGAGCGGTTTTAACTGGTTTTCAGCCCCAAGCGGTTTTGGAGGTTACCCGGATTGGTTTTAGGACCGGTTCCCGGTTCTACGGGTCCGACCGGCCGGTCCGGGTTGGTTTCAAAACACTGATTTAAACATCAATTTTATTTTTAGAAGGGCAAAAATAACTTATTTTGGCTCTCTCTTTCTATCTCTTAACTGTGTATTGAAGAGTAGCTTTCGAAAGATATAAAACATCTCCGTCTAAGTTGTGTTTGTCACTTTTAAGTTACAAACATCACTGCTTATATAAATTTAATAATTTTTTTGTCTTGTTATAATAATGAATTTCAAAAGTGGAAACAAATTATTTTATGGTGTCATTACAAATAGTTAGTGATCTTAAATAATGTAAAAGTTTTTGCAATCGATAATTAGTAACATATCTATATATTGTGATAAACAAATTAATTATGCTAAAGTAATTTTGTGATTATATTTCAGTTATCATTGCATCTGTATCACTGATCATGCAGTGACAATTTAAAAATATAATTTGTCATTACTAACTTTATGAAAATTGTAGTTGTGGAAAGAATCAATCGTTTTGTACTTAATGAATATAATTAATAAGATCAATAATAATTTGACATTCTCATTAATTTTATTTTTTTGTTTGTAGAATTGTTGTGGTTCCTCCCCCCCCTCCCCCCCAATATAGCAAATTGTTGTGCTTTTTCTATATATGGATATATGGAACTTATCTTCTATTTAGCACTACAAATTAATCATCAGTATATATTTTTGAAAAATGAGAGTACTAATTCCTAGGTCCAAAGTCGAACCCCAAGTTTGAAAAATGATGTCTAGTCCTACTGGCAAAGTTGATGCCCCAAGATATTAGAGGTCTTGGGTTCTACTCCCACTGACAGCGTGTGGGTCTTTCTCTACTTTATTGGTAGTTGTTAGCTGTTGTAATTTAGTATTAGTGCTATATGCTGATTGATGATTCATATTCATGATGTAATTGATACATTTAACCGATTATCTCAAAAAAAAAAAAAAAATTCCTAGGTCCAAAGTTTTAACTACTGAAAGAGAGTGACAAAATAATTCTTTTATAAAAAACTTTAAACAACTTTAAATTTCTTTTCTTCCATAATAAATAATATCCAAATGACGTAAAAAAATTCGTCTTCGAATGCTCAGGACAGCATTAAGATTTTAAATTTCGTAAATTTGGGGTTCTTTTTTCTTTAATAATTTTTAATTTTGGAGTTTTAAGATGCTGCATTTCATCATGGTCTATAAAATGTAATCTTTTCCTGTGAAGTCAACTCTAGAAATGATTGGGTGAGGAGGTGCCTAATAAAACTATTTAAAAAAATATAGCGACAATATATATACAATTACAAAAAATGATTTATTAATATTATTACTAGCCATTAATATTATTTTAACTTCTGAAAAATTGGATTTTTACTATTTCAAGAAAAATGGTGGCATATATGCGAAATTGATGGTTTGACTCAATTATATGTTTATTTAATTAAGAGAATCTGCATGATAATAATTAAATTAATTCCACGATAAAATGCTATTAGAATTTGATCATTCGTGTCATTTTCATTCTCCAAACACATTATATATATATATATATATATATATATATAAGTAAAGCATATGGATTGGATGATTTTTAAATTTTGAGTATTTACTTAGTGCCTTGACTATTGGTATTTTATTTTGTAATGACATTAATTAACTTTATTACTATTAATCAAGTCAAACGATTACATCTTCTTGATGAGTGTCACGTGATTGGTGTTATTTTTAATGATTGTTTTAAATATGTATATATTGTTTTAATGTTCATCATTAATTTACAATTATTCGTGTCGATAACTAATGTGTCATTATTTAATCATATGAAATTTTGTGATCCTCCCAATAAAAAAATATTTTTCAAATCTTTGTAATCTATTTTGTTAAAGGCTAAAATCATTCTTAAAATTTTTCATTCTCAATCTTGTGCATAGCATTTACCTTCATTCAATAATTAAGTACTAATTATTGCTTCAAGCAATATTAATGAATATCACAATTATTTAATTCTTTTCAAAATAATTTGTCATTATCCCCCTCAATTATTTACATTGTTTTCCTGCATTTTGCTGAATGTTATAGAATACTGAGACAAAAATTTCATTCATTCATCAACCCCAATCATCCACACATACAAAAACGAAAAAAAAAAATGGAATCTTTCTTGTTTTATATTCTTTATTTAGTGAATTTATGAAAAACGTCATTATACATGCAAGAACATCAATACTATACATGCAAATTACGACAAATGCTAATCACCTAACCAAATCACAATCCAAAATATATAATTTAAGATTATTTAAAGAGGGATTGAATTAGGTTTCATTGACTTGAGAGGAAAAAATTAATTCTATTTCTCAATAAATATAACTTTTTCTAAAGGGTTATACATATATATATATATATATATATAAGTAAAGGATATATGGATTAGATGATTATTTAAGTTTTAAATAAATATTATATAATTAATTATTAAGACAAATCTTAACAATAGATGAAATTATTTTCAAATTTTATTTGATCATATAAATCAAATTAAATAATAGAATAACACAAATGAAATATCTTTTTAGATTAAAAGTGATCAATACAAGCACCACATGTATAACAATAATGTAAACATACATATATAAAGCGTATTATATTTTTACATGCGAACAACTAATTTATATTACTGATTTCCATATTTTTGGGCCAAATTTTTCACTGTAAATTATAACAAAAATTTATAATATATCAATATGTGCTGAATGTCGATTTTTTTTAATTTCTACATTTAACTAACTAGGTCAAATTAAGTAGTTATTTACAAAATACTTCTAGTCAAAATAAATAATTAGGGCATAAAGACATCTTTGGAGGTGGAGGAAAACAACAATATCACAATTCCAATTATAATTGATATTTCATAATAATAATATGTAGGCTTAAAAAAGATGGGGAAAAAAAAACAAGACCAAATTAAAGGTTATGGAAAGAGAGCATATGGTTCTGCCCACTACTTACCAGCTTTAATAGCACAACTCTCAACAATTCTTTGGTCTCTCGTTTATTCCCACTTGCACTAGAGTGTGACACTCATGGACCATGACTCTTTTTAACACAAACCACAAAACCCTAGTATTTTTCCCTATATATTACTAAAAAAGTTATTTATTTATTTAATTGTTTAATTTCATCTTCTTTTGTTTACTGTCAAAAGCAATTCGTTGATAATCGGGTTGTTAAGAATAAAAGACCATTATTAAGGAAAATACAATTATGTAATTCATACAAATCGGACTATGTCACTGAATGTGGAAGGAGGAGATTTAGAATTAACGATCACATTACTATTATAAATTTATGAGTGAAAACCAACTTAATTAGTAAGCAATCAACATAATGCAGCTAGTGCAGTTACTTTCTTTCCTTTTTGATGAGGAGGAAAAGCATTGGGTCTTTCATGCAACTAGGTTTAGTTGATCCACATTGTTCAATTTTGTCTAATTTTCATTGCTATTTTTTTTTAAAAGAAACAAAAGGGAAAGGCAAAATGTCTTATGCAATCAAATTGAACCAACTTGATAAGTAATTCATTAAGACTTTTTATGATAATAACATTTCATAGATAATGCAGTCTATATTGCTTAATTAATTTTGCAGGAAAATATATATACTATTAATTTAATTAATCTAATGAGGGGCTTGTTTATAAAGACAGTTCTAAAGTTCCAATAATAGTACCAGTTATTTAGAGAAAAGATCTTAGTTGCAAGTCCCAAGGAAAGACAGTCACACGTGTATGTCACCCATAAATGGAAACAATTTAGTATGGTTCCTAGTGTTCACATTTCTTTCAAAATAATTCATCCACTTTAGGTTCATACTATGAGAAAATGCAATTATTCACGAAAAGGTAAACAAATAATAAAAAAATTCATTATAATTTTGGCAAGAAGGATATATATAACTTATAAGCTAGATTAAAATTAAAATGCAATAGGAAGTGTTTATATCTTTAGAAAAAATATAAATTGTTCTCCTCATTCCAATTTGTTTAGAGAGGACTAATTATTAATAGAGAAAAAGGAAGTATTTTCAGTATTATCAAGTGAATAATTAAAATTAAGCAGATGATGCCTAATCCTACTAGCAAAGTTGATGCTCAAAATATTAGAGGTTTTGGGTTCTATTTCCACCAACAATAATCCTACTAGCAAAGTTGATGCTCAAAATATTAGAGGTTTTGGGTTCTACTTCCACCAACAACGTGTGAGTCTTTCTCTATTTTATTGGTAGTTGTTAGCTGTTGTAATTCAGTATTAGTACTATATGCTGATTGATGATTCATATACACGATATAATTGATACACGTAACCGATTATTTCAAAAAAAAAAAATTATAATTAAGAAGATCTTCACGGTGTGGTCAAGATATACTGCCCCATCTTTGTGGTGCAAATGCCGAGTTTGAACTCGATTGCCCCCGGCATTCTCCCCAACAGAATGTGCAATTATATTTTTGTGTATAGATTCTCTCTCAAAGAAAAAGTTAATAAAAATTAAACAAGATGCAGGATTTTGGAAATTCATGAATTAGATTAAAATTGCAGCGAATAGTTAGTAATTTTTTTTCTTCTGAAAATCGAAAAATAAGATCTCATGCATCCATGCATATATATGGTATTGTTGTGGACTTATTTAACAATCACTTTGTTTCTTTATGATTTTTAAGAAGTTTGAGTAAATTGTTATATCCGTACGCGTGGGTGTATATATATATATATAAGATATGGATCAAATACATACCTATACTTTAGGTAAGATATAAAACTAAATCTAGACCATTTAAACCATTTGATCTCAAGGTCCATATTTAAAGCCATTATTTCAGTTTTTGTCTTTAATTTAATGATGATAGGGACATTTTAGTCAATAAATCTAACAAACCCATGCAAATAATATGCAAGATCAAAATCAAATCCCTTATCGCAATAACAGATTCATCTTCCTTTTTTAATTATTCATTCCAATTTCAGTTCCCAAAAAGTTACGATTGATATAAAAAACCTTAAATTCATATTCAATTCATATACCATCAATTCATCATCGGCGTTTGGAGGAAAACAAACTGTTTTTCAGGCAATTGTTGGCACTCGCCGCCACTGCCATTGAAATTTATTGAAGAGTTTCAGAGTTTTCCGTTTTCGCCGAATCGATGGAAATGATGTTCAGGTTTGGAGGTTTGATTTCTGGTAAAGCTTTGTTTCCAGTGAACTTTGCCACTAGAAATCTTTTAGTCCACCAATCACAGTGTTGCTTATATTATCAGGAAGGATCAAAATGATGGATGCATAATTATACAGTGAGAATATTATAAACGGGTTGGGAATATTATACAGTGGACATAATATAATATAATGTGTTATACCATACTGTATAATGTATTATAACATATTATATAATGACTTATAAAATACTGTATAATTGAATATTTTTAATATGTTATAAACACATATTGTATAATGAGTTATAATATACTATATAACGTATTACAACATACCGTATAATGGCTTATAAAATACTGTATAATTGAATATTTTTAATATGTTATAAACACATACTGTATAATGAGTTATAATATACTGTATAATGTGTTATAACATACTGTATAATGGCTTATAAGAACTGTATAAAAGAATTATAACATAAAAGTTGACTTCTTTCTTCCAAGTCTAGCAACATAAAGCAAGCTTTAGACAGAGAGGGGGCTCGGCTCACTCATTTGTGTATAATAATTAAGTTAATGTATTTATGTATGTATATGTGTATGTGTGTGTAGAGTGAGTTAGTCACCAACATCAATGACCACATCCCAGTCAGTGTTGCCATCCTAAGTGTCAATGTAATCCCATCTCATGCTCTTTATAGCAAAAATAGCTAAGTAACTCCAGCTTTACTATGTTCATGGCTTCAAAGAGAAAATATTCTCCTCCTAAGCTGCTGGATAACTAATGAATCAACAAAAGACACCAAAGCAATCTCTTTGGCACTAATGTAGTCTGAGTGAGAGGTGATTCCTTTTCTACATAAAATTCCATAAACGAAATACGACACTTTTGATAGCTAAAACATGTTATTAGAAGAAATGAATACAGTAAATACAATAGCGATATACAGTGTGTGATTAGTGACATACCTACAATTAGTGATTTCAAACCATTATATAGTATCTCATAAACCACTATACAGTATATTATAACCCCATTTTACAGTATCTTATAACTAATTATACAGTGTGTGTATACGTCATATAGTTACAATCTTATAAACCATTATACAGTATCTTATAACCCAATATACAGTATCATATAACCCATTATACAGTGTGTGTTTATACATCATACAGTTACAATACACCAACTAATTTAACAATATACAGCATCCATTACACAAATATGCATACCAAATCAACAAAAACACATTATTAAACCCCAATCAACAGCTAATCTACAAATCAAGAGACAAATCAAGCTTTTTGATCATTCTTCCTATCATCACTATTCTCATGCACGCTATGATTAATCTTCTTCATTTCCAATTGAATTATCCTCTGCAAATTCGTGCCCTAACCATCGCATCTCATCATACTCCGCAGGCGTAGTTTTTATTGATTTCTTTTTTCCCAAGTTTCTCGAAATTACTCCACTTTATATGGAGTTGCACGATTGGTGCCTGGTACACTGAAATTCATTCCATTTTCATCTGCACCTTCTCTCATTATTGAATTTGTAGAATTTGATTTAAGATTGAATTTTAATTATATTGTTGAAGCGTTCAATTTGGCGACAAATCGAGAGATTATAGGAGAGATTTTGGCAGTTTCAAATGGAGAGATTTTAGGGAAGTTTTGCCATTGACTATTATACCCCCTGATACAATTGGAGCCAAATATCCAGCCTGTTTCTTGATTATTTTTGGACTGTTGGATTTAATGTATCCAATAGTGTATATTGAGTCTTATATCTTATCTAATAGAGGGTATGTATTAGATCTTGACCCTATATATATATACACACACTAGAGACTAATTCGGCTGAAAAAATGAAAAAAATTACATGATATATTTGATCAAATTGTTTGCTAAAAGTTCATTTCAACCTAACTAACATATTAGAACTGCTCCTTGGTTCAAGTTTTGAAATCAGTAAATTGCAAATATATCGACCACAAAAAATTTGCACAATAATTTGACTAGTCAAACTTGGTAAATTAGAAACTGTAGGGTCCCATTTATTTACAATTATTACGAAAGGAACTTTTTATTAAAAGACTGCGAGAAGCTTTTATATAATTTTCATTATATCTTTTACTTTTCTTAAAGTTCTCTTTAAATTTTTATTTATTTTTCTTCAAATTTTTAGTAATAGTCAGGTCCATACCTTTCAATTAAAAGTTTATTTTTAATTTATATCAATTAGGTTCGGCCAACTCCACACCAACAAATAGGGGTGTTCACGAGCCGAGCTCGAGCCGAGCTTGGTCATTTTTCCAGGCTCGAGCTCGATTATTTGTGTTCGGGCTCGAGCTCGATCGAGCCGTATAGCATGAGCTCGAGCTCGAGCTCGATTATTTCCACTGAGCTCGAACTCGAGCTCGAGCTCGAGCTAAACATATATATTTTTATTTTTAATAAATTATATTATTATATAAATATTATATTATAATATATATATATATTAAAATATATTAATTAAAAAATATATATATAAAGGGAGCTCGATCGCCGGCTCGTGAGCTCCCGAACACCTATAAAAAAGCTCGAGCTCGGCTCGATCGCCGGCTCGAGCTCGTGAGGCTCGGCTCGAACTCGAAAAATCTCCAGCTCGAGCCGAGGTTTTTTCGAGCCGGCTCGCCAAGCTCGCGAACCGGCTTGGCTCGGTGAACACCCCTACCAACAAATGATTTTTTTCCACAAAGAAAAGACACATAAATATGTCTGCACAACTCACGGTATTATTTAACTAAACAATCCGTAAATTAAATGAATATCGTTTGATTTAAGAGAATCTAACTAAATGTTGATTAACCATCCATGGCGCTTCTAGGGGTACAACACCTCATTGTCCCCATGTCCAAAGGGTATCGCAATACCAAATGTTAGGAAAATAAGTTTTCATTTTGCTAATAATTACAACAAATATTATATATAAAAAAATATTAGTATTATAATAATGTGTCATCCAACTACTTACAACTCTAATGTGTGTGTATATATATATATGGTGAAGAAAAAATTTGATAGGGCCAACTTCAGTTAGCAACCATGATTAGGGCATGTCTTTGAGACCAAAAGTTACTTACAGAGGTATTTATAGACGATTACAGACCACCCACCAACACCGTCCTCTTATCAACAGAGGGAATCAAATCTACAACCTTTTAACAAGAAATAATTTGTCCCTTAACAACTGAGATAATATGTGTAGACACATTATATGTGTGTGTATGTGAGTGAAATTTGTATTAATTTATGTCGTGGCAATTGAATATTGACGTCATGAAATTACACTTGTCCATTAAGAAAAGAGTAAAACTTTTAGGGGAGGATTTTGTTTTACAAAGGGGAAAGATATTCGGGTCCAACAAGGATGGCTTTTTAGGAAGCTTTTGAAGAAAGGTTTGAGCACTCTCTCACCCCACTCTCTTTGTTATTCCCTTCATTACTCAATTCTCTATTGGCGCAGAAAGAAAGACAATGAAAGTGATTTATGTGTCCGACTATTTGAGGAAAAATTCCCCCAACTTTTCTTTTTTCACAACCATTAGCCACAAATTAACGAATGAGGTTCACCCACGTGTCCTACTACCATAGGTACACGTTGTTTTCAAAAAAATATTGCCGGTCAAGTCAGTAAGACTATTTCATCGTTTAAGATCCAAGCGTAGAGTAGAACAATAAATAGCATACTTGATAAATCTTATGAAATGACATTTATAGACTTCTTCCATGGTGTACGATCAAAAGGCTGGGCACGTGACATGATCTGACTATTCCACGTGTAGGTAATCTACGGCCACAAGACCGGGTTAGCGGGTTGGGTCATTTTTGGGTCGGTAAGACCTTGGGGCATTTTGTAATAGTTTTGAATATGGAGGTTATTTAGGTCATTTGGTTATTCTACCTATATCATGTGGATCTCTTAGGTTGCAAATCTCAAAAGCCTCCAAGTATCGCTAAAACACAAACTTTTTTTATGAGCTCCCGATACTTTTAATCTTAAAAGAACTCTAACCATCTATTTAACGAGGTTAATGTAGTGTCCTGTGTCCACTATATAATGATAGTCGTGATTATATAAAAAAATTGAAGTCTTGAGAACTCATGATAAACGACTTCGACCCTTTACTCTAAATGGTATTTCATAATATAATCAACATCATATATGCATGCCAACTATAATAACTTTCCATAATATTTATATTTAATTATGATTATATACATTTGTGAATCCGCAAATTGAAAACTAAAACACGAATCGGAATTGAACTGAGAATCCAAAATGACATTGCTCAAAGAGAACAATCCCATCTATTTCACCAAATATTTGTCATTCAAGATGAGGACGTGGCACAATTGACTAGTGACATGTAATTGGTCAGTTTGATAGAGGCAAGATCGAAAAATCCTATGATGCACTAAGTGCATTGGTCCAAATTCATCTATCACCATACAATGAGATGGGGTTGGGTGATAAATAACATCCACCTTATGTAATTGTGTGGTGATAGATGAACTAGAATCAACGGTCTAGGACTAACATAGAATCACCCAACAGGGTTCAGCCATTATTCAATCATGATCAACAGTGGGTGTGACCAGCAGTGCCAATGGTTTTGGCTTTGTTTAATGGTAGAGTAGTGTGTGTGTGAACCCTTTTTGATTCTTATTAAATTGGTAGCCAGCCTAACAGAATCTCTTCTCAGTATATTCCTATCTGGTTTATTTAACCCTCTAATATATATATATATAGTACGTGCCCTCCTGCTTACATAGATTTTGAATTTATTCCAACTTTTCTCAACTGTTCAAAATATGCATTATCCTTTAATTTCTTGTCCTTGAATGATTCTCAACGTGTGATTAGATTGATTCGAGTTTAGTGTGAACTCAGATTACACTTGATTCGGGTTAGAATTTTTCACTATATCTAGGTCTCTCAGCCGAGACTAATAAAATATTGTTCAGAATTGTTTGAATTATTATAAAGTTTCAAAATTTGATGTTTGAACGAGTTTTAATCGAGTCGAGTTTGAAAAGCATGATTTTACTGCACATCTCTTTTTGTTTAGTTACTAATTGAGCATAAAAGAAGTGATCAAGTTTGGTTTGTTATTGATGCGGGGTCAAATAGGATCGAGATCAAAATTGAGAAAAGGATGGGTTGCATAACGTGTACGAAAAGTTGGGATTCGATTTGGCTTACAACAAACTAGAGAGTATTTTCAAGGTAGTGATTAGAGTTTTTGGTGTAGAGATGAAATAATAATCGATTAACATTGATTAACTGGCATTTATAGTGTTCATACGGGCTATGGATTGATGCATTTTTAGTCAGCCCACTTTATTCATAAATATTGATATTGGCTATAATAAATTAAATACACAACATTCTCAAATTCATTATGCTATTTACCCAATTATCCTTAATTATTATTAGGACACACCACTTTAAATTGACGAAATGAGTTCAAACCAACTTTTTAGCATAGTTCATCTAAAAGATCTAGTTGAGTCCCTGAAAAGTTAGGATTAATTAGATCATAATTACTATTAAGGGCGAATTTTTACCACATTTCCACTAATATTTCAGTTAAATAACTCTTACATCATACAAGTAATTAATTCAGGAACTACTAAGAGAATTAAAAAATCCATGACCTCCTTGTCGAAGTACGTAATCTGACAATAATATGACAGACGATCAATTAGGAAATACATTACTAACTGGGAAAAATTATTTTTTTAGTCCGTTAACTTGATTTTTCTTGGATTTTAGTCCTTTAAGTTGACGCATTGCAAAATTGGTCCGTTATCTTTGGACTTTTTGTAATTTTAGTCCTTTTGTGCTTATAAAATTGAAAAATTTAGTCAGTGGCATAGTCCCTCCAAAATGCATAGTCCCCCTCAAAATGGTATTCGGAAGACGATCTAACCTGTAAAAACAAGGACTTAGAATATCCGGTGATACGGCAATCAAGCAAAGATATGAATTTATGAAAGTCAAATTTTATTTCGTAAGCATGTTGGGCCTGATTTATTTGTGGGGACTATGTCATGGACTAAATTTACCAATTTTATAAGCACAAAAGGATTAAAATTACAAAAAGTCCGAAGATAACGGACCATTTTTGCAATGCGTCAACTTAAAGGACTAAAATGTAAGGGACACCAAGTTAACGGACTAAAAAAATAATTTTCCCTTACTAACTGCAACATAAAATTGATTTGATTTGGAAAATTCTAGCGCATAATTGATTTGATTGAACCCAAATATAATTTTCAAAGAGATCTAATGAATTACATTTGACACATAGTCGGTCACGATACAAATAATTTTACTTGAATTCGATCAAACTAGGTTAGAACTAGAATTACATGTGATTCACGGAATATTCCAAGATGATAATTACTACGACACTCACAAAACTTTTAACGGATGTGAAATATATATATATATATATATATATATATATTTACACATATATATCCGTACTATATACCACCAAACATTATCTTCATTGTGAAATTGTAAATGTGCTATCCAGGAAATAAGATACCTTCTTGTTTTGTTCGTAGTAATGGATTCTGGAATGAGCAATGTGCCTTTCCAAATTGAGTGCAAAACATCTGCAAAAGCTAGAGGTAAGGACTACGAGTGCTATATGTGGAACAACATTTGTTCACCATAGAAAAGGCATAAAGCTAGGGTTTGAGTTGTGAGATGCCCCTTTGATGGGACTTAAAAAGGATAAGATAAAATTTCAAAACAATTTTCCTTTTGAATTTACTTTCGAATAATATTTTTCTTTTCCAAATGATCCATTTACCGGAGTACTTTTCAGGAAGTTGTAGGATCAACTAATGTTCAAGTCACTATCATCCTTGTATAATGGATTGTATGATCTCATCACACAGATAATTATGATTGTTTCACTGTTACGAATTTTGAGAAGTATTAAGGACTCTTTGGTATTCATATATAATCAATTGATGTTCATAATGAGTGTACATCAAGCCAATTAACCTAGCTCAAGTGAATCTTAAACGAATCCAGTGCAATAGTTATAATTCATTAATTATATTATCATTGGGTCAGGGGGCTGGCGGCGAAAACCAAGCACCCTTTTCCATCCCAAAAAAAACCAAGGACTATGTTCTTATAAGTGGATTAGATATGTTGCATTCGGTCCATTGTAAAAGCATCATTTCAAGGATTATGAGGTTCTGATTTTGAATTTCACGAGTGTATGACTATCTTTCTTCTACTTATATAGCAGATATTATTAGAATTATTACTAATTGTTAAAATATTTGTTCCCGATTGTTATAGCTGTTTTCATACTAATGATGTAACGTAGTAGATTTAATAAAAAAAATGTTTGCACATCAATGTGTTTTAATTTCTTTGGTATTCTTTGTATGTTTAAATCATGCACAAGATCATATAAATTCTAATTCACGTCCGTGAACAAATACAAAATTATTAAAATAATAATGAAGGAAGGAGGAAAAAAGAGAGTCGAGAAAGTACACAACAACAAAAATGATTATTGCTCATGTCAATATGTCATGGTAAAAAGTCCCTTTGCCATGGTTAAAATCAATTGACCACGACTTTACTACGGCTTTGGTCGTGGTATTTGCAAGCATAGCCAAAACATTTATCATGGCTTTCTAGATCAAACTCGTTCTGTAAGTTAGAATGGTTTGGCTGAACCTAATGAATTCACAAGGCTAATAAATGAAATTTGTTATTCGATTGATCGATACAAACCCGGGCTAAAAATTTTTGTTTTAATTACTCTCATACGAAGAGGTCATTTGTTTAATTTTACTTTGGGAAATATTGCAATTTTGGTACCGTAGGATAGAGCTAGTTTGCATTTGGTACCACGCTTTTCACTTGTCTCACTTTTGGTACCAAATTAGTTTTTTTTTCTCAATTTGGGTATCACCGTTAGTAACTTAATGGAATTTGACATGTGCAAGGCACATGTCAGTTATGTTTTGGCTTGGGGAGGAGGGGGAAGGTATTGTTTGTGGCTGATTTAGAAGGAATAAATCGGTTAAACGAGTCAAATTTGACCAATTTGGTGTTTTTAAGGCCAATTTTTTGAGGTTTTTCTCATTTGAGCTTAAATTTCCAATTTTTTCTTCCAATAACCATTTCTTCTTCCTTGAGCAGAGATAATAGCAAACGATATGGTGAAAGTGAAATGCAATGCTATTGTGAGAATAAACTTTATTTATGGAAGTTAAAAACCGTTGGGAGCCCATTTCGAAGATTTCACGGTTGTGTTTATGGCACTAGAGGATGTAAATTCTTCTCTTGGTATGACACACCATATGCTCCAACAGATTTTGATGTGATATCCGAACTCCAACAATATAAGAGAGTTGGAGAATCAAATTGTCCCAAATAAGCAACCTATCTTCGGATTGGGTTCTCGTCGATTTTTGACGTCCACGGATAAAGTTACTTCCCGCACTAGCATTGCATTTCACCATTTTGTCTGCTAATACCTTTGCTCGAAGAAGAAAAATGGGAAGAAGCCATGATTTTTTGAAGAAAAACTTGGAAAATTTTGAGCCCAAATGAGCAAAACTACAAAAAAAAAAAAAAAAAAAAGGTCTTCTAATGACCAAAATAGTCAAATTTGACCTATTTAACTGATTTAACCCCCCCCCCCCCTTCAAATCAGTCCCAAACAGTACATTTTCCCCCCAAAGCCAAAAGTAACGGGCACATGTCAAATTCCGTTAAGTTACTAAAGGTGGTACCCAAAGTGAGAAAAAAAAAATAGCAGATACCCCCCCAAACTATTAGGTAGGTGATGTGCACTTTGCTCCCCAAACTATTAAAAGTTGCACTCAACACCCTAAACTATCATATATGTGCACTTTGCCCTCTCGGTCAGCTTCGGGCAGCACACAGGGGGCAAAGTGCTTCAAACCGCATAGATGAGGGGGCAAAGCGCACATCACCAGATTTTTTTTATTTTTTAACATTTTTACTCATTTTTCTATTTTTTATTTTTATACTTTTTTTTCATTTTTTTAATTTATTTTCATATTTTCGGATTTTTGAATTATCTTTTTTGTTTTTAGAAAATTATGAATATTTGAATTTATACTTCTTTTCATTGTTTTCTTATTTATTTTCATGTTTTATTTTTATTTTTCTTATTTTCATATTTGAAAATTATTTATTTCAAACCTAGAAATAATATTTCGAGAAAAATCCAAATAAATCCCAATATGCATGATTTAAATTGAACGATGAATTGGTAAAAATTTTCCCGAAGCTGACCGAGGGGGGGTAAGTTAATATTAAGAATATTTGAATTTAAGAAAAAAAAGAAGAGAAAATAGCAGATACCCCTCCAACCTATGAGGTGATGTGCGCTTTGCCCCCTCACCTATGAGGTTTGTAGCACTTTGCTCCCTGTGTGCTGCCCGAAGCTGACCGAGTGGGCAAAGTGCACATCACCTAATAGTTTGGGGGGTATCTGCTATTTTCTCAAAAAAAAACTAATTTAGTACCAAAAGTGAGACAAGTGAAAAGTGTTGTACCAATTGCAAATTAAATTAGCTCTATCATACGGTACCGAAATTGCGATTTTTCCTTTTACTTTGTGATAAAAGTTTGTAAATTAATCACTTATCTAATAGAGGGGTTTTATCTGGATTTGCATCTTTCTGGGGCTATAGTGATAGACTCACATTTTAGACAATATATAGTTGGGGTTCAATCTGAACATTCTATTAAACATGAGGGAATAGTAATTAAAGTGTGTCTAAGTAGAGTTGCTATGATGTCACTCTATTTTGCCTTTTAATTTGCAACTTTTTTAAAAAAAAAAAAAAAAAACGAGTCACAACTCAAATTTTGGGATTTTTTTTCTCAAACTTTGTTTAGTCGAATTTAAGTATAATTTTATTATTTTATGATGAAATGATAAGTCTAATTCATTCACTTTATAAATTGAAGTTAATATCCATCAAATCAGGCAAGAAATTTACCTCGTTTTTCACTATTATCTCTAATATGAGATTGTGTGGGATGTTTATTTTCTATTAGCTTGTTGAATGAAGGAATAACGGGGTATTTTAAACTACATAAAGAATAATAGTAATATATAAGATATTAAGTGAATATATTATGTTATCATTTGCCCTACTCGTGAAACTGGTACCCAAGATATTAAAGATCTTGAGTTCTACTTCCACAGACAACATGTAGGTCTCTCTACTTCATTGGTAGTTGTTAGCTAGTGTAAATTAGTATTAATATTATATGTTAACTAATAATTCATATTTATGATGTAATTGATACATATATAACCGATTATCTCAAAAACAAATATTATGTTATCATTGATCCGTGCTAATTATAATTTTTATTTGGTCAAAGTAAAGGTTTTAATATTCTTAATAATAAAAAAATTGATTTTAAGTTGCCAGGTTGATAATTAATATCGCTAAATACAATTGAGTAAACTCTTGTCGCTCAAAATTTTAGCTTGAATTACAATTTTATATTATTCTGGTTTATGTTGCTAATTGTCAATTTCAATAGAGATTTTGATTTTAAAATAATAGTAATAGTTTGATAATATTGCAATATGTCACTTCCGGGGTCATGTGGTGGGTTTAATTGATGTAAACCACCTAATCCTCAATCCTATTGCTAATTATATATGTAGCACATATATGTATATATTGTTATAAATTAGCACCAGATTTTGAAAAAAATATAAACATATACATGCTTCTAATAATAGTGGTTTTATTCGTATTGTGTAACACAGTTTATTTTCTATTTCGGAAAACAAATTAAATACCATGTTTAAACATTTGATTTTATTTAATTTGAATTTTTTTTATTTCTTGACCAAGGAAACATATACATGCATATGATGAGATTTATAACAATTTAGTTCCTTTAATATTTGATAGTTTTCGCCAATTAAAAATCATCATAATATGATTTTTATTTAGTAACACCCACTTGTTATGTCTCTTCCACCTACTCAATTTTTTTATTTAAATCTTTCACAAGAAATATGTTTTTTAGTTTTTTACTTATTAATAATAACTACAAATAAGTTGGAGCTATAATTAAAATTCGATAATCCGCTGACCCTCCCGTTAAATGCTTTGAATTGGACCAACTTGAACAGCTCGATTTGAAAAGATAATTGTGCGGTCCTGATTTGATATTTTGGCTAACGGCTAGGTCAGCAAGTTGAATATTTTTCATAGAACCGCGTGAACTTGTCCTTGCACAACCATGCATACACTCCATTATAGTTAGAACAAATAAATTTTATATAGCTCACCCAAATTGGGCTACGTCCATAGGGAGGATGAGAAAATTATATTAAGTACAAAAAATGGCAAAATGCTGTTAAAAGTGTGATGAACTTAGCTTCGATAATAATCACATATCCCCTCCAGAGAAAAAAGACTCTAAATTTTGAGCTCAATAATTTTAGATCTAGGACTTTAAGACATATGAAAATAATTATATCAATTATTTAATGTACATCTATAAGTGAAACACGAGAAGAGACAAAAATCGGAACAAAGGATCTCAAATGCAATTTTTGTCGGGTTGGCCGGTGAAATTTTTTGGTGTATGTCTAATAACGAAAGATATTGCAAAATCATTGCAATAAATGTGCATACATATTTGTCTGATTAATGATATTTGTGAGATTCCAAAAAGAGGTTAGTGATATTATTACGTAAATAGGGAGTATAAAAGAATTTAATGGTGAAAGTGAGAGCACACGACATACAAGATAAGGTTAACATCACAAGAATATTTTCCCCTAAGCACAATTCACAATTAGGTAAAGCATAAAAGAGTTGATGATTGGATGAAAATGGCTTAAGAAGGAAGCAAAGGAATCACTTTCAGAGGCACAACATCGTTGGGCGGCCAAAATTCCATGTATTAACAATTATATTGCCATGAAAGAATCATCACACATCTATTATTCTATACATTTACACACACACACACACAAAAACATGTTTGTATGTGTGTACTGATATGGGATTCGTGGAGGTCGGGATCGTTGAGATTTCAAACTCTTTTGAGTCGAAAAATGACCTAAAACCGACAAAATCCTAGCTAGGATCATTTTATGCTTAAGTCAGAGATCATTATGAGCTCGAAAGAGATGAGATACTTAACAAATGACGTACTACTTAAAAATACTTATAGAGGTATTAAACCCTAATAATTTGAATCTAATAATTTGTACGGGTTCAAATGGCCGGTCCATATGAGTTCGAGGTCGTTACAATCAACGATGGGCGCTCCGGATGATGACCTAGCTAGAGGTAGGGTCGGGTCACGATGCTCTTCGTCATGTTTGGACATTTTGTCCTTTCATAGGGGCATTTTAGTCAATATCCATGTGAATCTATCATAATATATATATATATATATATATATATATTCAATAAAAGGAAGAATATTGTTTGTGGAAATAAGGCATGGATCGTCACGTCTAATATAAGGGACCCTCATTCCCCGGACTCTGTGCAGGGAAAAGGTCCCCAAGACTTTGTAGATATTTGTATGTATATGTATGCTAGCTATGATGTCGTACATGCAATTGATACGTATTGAATTCAAATTGTACCGAATTAAAAGTTTGTGCTGTTGATACAATTTTGTACGTGAGCATGTACATATTATATATAAATACTCGTCAATGTGGGGGTCGGGTGGATTAGCTTAGGTAAAGGTTGGTTTTGAGTGGCATTGTTTTGTTGCTTTGTTCAGTGCAGAGTAAAAGCTTTTGTTTATGTTTTATGACATACATGCATTTGGGCAAGAAGAGAAACCGGGGAAATTCTAGGGTGAATAGGATTTGTTCGGATCTTTTTATCACATTTTGTTGTAATATTTTAATGTTACATCAATGAATAACAGACACTTGTCTGTAAAAATTAAAATTAAAATAAAAAATTATAACGTCTAAGCACGTGTGTCTGTTATTCATGGGTGTGACAGTGAAGTGTTACACCAAAATGTGATAGGAGATTTAGACTGGGATCTATTGGACTAACATTGTTGAATGTAAGTGATTTATGTGATTTTTACCATTCGTTGGAACCTGTGCATCTTAGAATCTTCCGAGAAACAATTGTATGACTAGGTTGAGCGAGATGAGCATTGTGTCCAGTGCAACCACTCACATATATAAATGTGCACATTGTCAGCACTATCATTTGATTCGAGATAACATAACTTGTTGAGGACTAACAACCCGACCCATAGCACCTGGAAGATCGCAACCACCTCTGTCGACCATCATCGCCTAGGACAATGCTTTGCGTGGAAATTGTATATATGAGGATATAAAGTTGCGTCTCTGCTATCAGCTATACCTTTTAACACAGTGGTAAACGCTTGATCCTAACAACATTTGTAGAATAGAGACATGAGTCGAACACTCAATATTTTGGTTAGTTTCAGATAATTTACCAGTCGAGTGTTGTACATTTTGATTTAAAATCACATAATGTGACGGATTTTGTGAAGTATAACAATCGTTAACCACTAGAACAATCAGTAATAATTTTCACAACAAAAAATAATTTACTATCAATTAAGAATAATTGTAGACTCTCACTCTTTTTTTGATAAATATAGACCCTCTTTCCCTCTTGTGGAATACAAACCTTAACGTAAAAATTTTGGGATCTCAATTTCGTCATTTAACTGGAGCTCGAAAATCAGTTAGCAATGTGATTGGATGGGTGATATAATGGGTATAGATTGTGTGAGAGCAAGGCAAAATCATAACCTCATTGCTTTGCCACAAACCGAGGAAGGCAAAGAAAAGGTGGATGCTCCTTGTCTCCCTATAATGCAATACCACTCAAAATCCCTTATCTATTGTCTATTTCCCATTTCTTTTTCTTTATTTAAGTGGTTTCTTAAGCTCATAGGTCATATGCATAGACTCATAAGTCGACCTTAAAGTGGTGGCTAGCTAGCCTAAAACCATTTAAATTGGATTCACAAAATTTATTAGTTTTTTGGCTGCAAAAATTTACCAATGTCAAGGGAATTTGATTCTAGTTTAAGAATAATATATAAACATTAGAATAAGAATAATTAATACACAAATGCAGAATATTGGTTATATAATATAATAAGCTAGTTGAACCCAAGATAAATGATTTATTTCTACTAAAAGACAAAATTATTATTAGTGATAAGATGTTTCTGCATTTCAGAATACAATTAACCAACATGCATATTAACACTTGATTATGATAAAATTGGTTTGATTGTGGATATTTTCTCTTGTGCAGTACCTCGACGTAAGATGAGCACAAAAATGATTTAAACATCAATTTTATTTTTAGAAGGGCAAAAATAACTTAATTTGGCCCTCTCTTTCTATCTCTTAACTGTGTATTGAAGAGTAGCTTTCGAAAGATATAAAACATCTCCGTCTAAGTTGTATTTGTCACGTTTAAGTTACAAACATCACTGGTTATATAAATTTAATAATTTTTTTGTCTTGTTATAATAATGAATTTCAAAAGTGGAAACAAATTATTATATGGTGTCATTACAAATAGTTAGTGATCTTAAATAATGTATAAGTTTTTGCAATCTATAATTAGTAACATATCTATATATTGTGATAAACTAATTAATTATGCTAAAGTAATTTTGTGATTATATTTCAGTTGTCATTGCATCTGTATCACTGATCATGCAGTGACAATTTAAAAATATAATTTGTCATTACTAATTTTATGAAAATTATAGTTGTGGAAAGAATCAATCATTTTGTACTTAATGAATATAATTAATAAGATCAATAATAATTTGACAGTATCATTAATTTTATCTTTTTGTTTGTAGAATTGTTGTGGTTCCCCCCCCCCCCCCCCCCCCCCAAAAAAAAATATAGCAAATTGTTGTGCTTTTTCTATATATGGATATTCCTAAAAGATGAATGGGAAACTTATCTTCTATTTAGCACTACAAATTAATCATCAGTAATATACTTTTGAAAAACGAGAGTACTAATTCCTAGGTCCAAAGTTTTAACTACCGAAAGAGAGTGACAAAATAATTCTTTTATAAAAAACTTTAAACAACTTTAAATTTCTTTTCTTCCATAATAAATGATATCCAGATGACGTAAAAAAATTCGTCTTCGAATGTTCAGGAGAGCATTAAGATTTTAAATTTCGTAAATTTGGAGTTCTTTTTTCTTTAATAATTTTTAATTTTGGAGTTTTAAGATGCTGCATTTCATCATGGTATATAAAATGTAATCTTTTCCTGTGAAGTCAACTCTAGAAATGATTGGGTGAGGAGGTGCCTAATAAAAATATTTTAAAAAATATAGCGACAATACACAATTACAAAAAATGATTTATGAATATTATTAGTAGCCATTAATATTATTTTAACTTCTGAAAAATTGGATTTTTACTATTTCAAGAAAAATGTTGGCATATATGCGAAATTGATGGTTTGACTCAATTATATGTTTATTTAATTAAGAGAATCTGCATGATAATAATTAAATTAATTCCACGATAAAATGCTATTATAATTTGATCATTCGTGTCATTTTCATTCTCCAAACACATTATATATGTAAGTAAAGCATATGGATTAGATGATTTTTGAATTTTGTGTATCTACTTAGTCCCTTGACAATTGGCAGAGACGGAGCCAGTCCTCGGGTATGACGGGGCACTCGCCCCCCATCCTCCCCCCGCCCAACTTTGAGAAAAAATAATTTTGCCCTGCAAATTTTTGATTTTTGATATTTTGCCCCTTATAAATTTTTCATTTTTGACATTTCACCCCCACAAAATCTAAATATATTAAGATTTGCCCAAATTTTCGTATCCTTGCTCCGTCCCTGACTATTGGTATTTTATTTTGTAACGACATTAACTTTATTACTATTAATCAAGTCAAACGTTTACATCTTCTTGATGAGTGTCACGTGATTAGTGTTATTTTTAATGATTATTTTAAATATGTATATAATCATTTACAAATTTGAACAATAACTCGTTCGGTTCGACTCGACTCATTTACATCTCTAAAAGAGACCTTTTAGAAATGAATAAGGAAAATTTTCAGGTTCTATTAGGAAAAAGTCCACAAAACGTACCAAATTATTTTTTGATTATTTGGTTAACCTCAATTATTGACTCAGATACCCGAGAGTTTGATCGGACCAAAACTCAGCACTTGTAAGAATCTATTGTACGGATTTTAACTAAATTTCAATCCAAATTGCCAAACAAATTAAAGAATATTGATCATAATGTTCCCAAGATGAAGATCAAATATAATGGACCAAAAAGGACCCAACATCAAATCAACCCAAAATTGGTCGAAATTACAAAAAGACGAGGAAAAAGTGAATTCCATTATGATCATGAGACAGACAAGACATCCCACCAAGTCAAACATGGTGCTGATTATAAATGTTTTCTTAATTTATAAGTACTAATAAATATAAACTAAAATTTCTTTAAACTATTTTCTCAACCCCACTTCATACTTATTTTGGCTACATACTTCGGACACAATTTTTTCCATATAAGAAAAATAAAGGGTAGATTAATAATTTTTTGGGATTTAGTTAATTAACATTGTTTTTGTAGATATTAAGGTAAAACATTATATATTTTCTTCAACCAATCAGGAGGTGGCAATGCAGTACGGCTCCCAAATTAATAGTGACCTCCTTGTCTCTTTGCATCCAACAAAATAATCTTGATTCTGACGTGCCCTTGAGCCGCCGCCGCCGCCGGAGTTGTTTTTGAGGTGTTGGGTAGTGATGAAGCCGCCGCCAGAGGCGGTGGTCTTGTTTCGCCAGAAATACTCGTACACATTAAATGAAGCCACAGTAGGCGGCGGTGGTGATGGAATCAACCGCGCCCCATGTGGCGGCGGTGGGAGTGAATGTGGGTACGGAAGCTTCTCTTCGGCTTCCGCCGCTGCCTCCGCCTTCGCCGCTGCCGCCATAACGTTGACCGCTTTGTTTGACCACGTTGAATTCTTATTGTTTCCAAATGCCATAAGCTTTTTCATCACAATCCCACTTGGCAATGATCTTAAATTTTCCTCCACCACAAATTTCTCCGCGGCCGTCGTTACCACCTTCTCTTCTTCTTCCTCCTCTTCCTCCTTCTCGTAACCATGGTCGTCGCCGCCGCCATCCATCTTCTCCTCCTCAATATCAAACACTTTCTCAAATTCCTCAACTTTACTTTCTTTATGTATCAAACTCAAAACAAGCCGCCCATTGTGGCGTCGAGCATGGAAATTATTCCTCGCGGGGACCGAAACCGCCTCAAGAACAAGCCGCCCATTTTCGCGGCGGGAGTTCATGTGAAGCGACGGCGCCGCCCCATCTCCGCCGCCAATAGAGGGTAACGGAGGCGGAAACGGACGAACCGGCGATTTCTTGTACTTGACAACATGCAAATCATCTAACCGATCATTCATCTCTTTAAACTCATTATACTCCTCATTCACCACAACCCTAACTTCTTGATCATGATCTTCGTCTGCATCACTCGAAAACCCCGAATTCGAATAAACATCTGACCCGGTCTCCGATCCAAGACTCTCAGTACAAATCTCTAAACTCTTGTGACTCAAACTCCTAGCAGATCTCTTTAAAAGAGGATGAACATAATTAGGACAATTCTCACTATCTTTATTTTTCTCATTAGTACTGAGAATTTCACCCCACACAGCTGGTTTCTTCATCATCATCTCATCGTTTTTCGCCTTCTCTGATTGGATTGACTTCCAAACATCGTCTTGATTTGGGATATTGATCAACACCTCAGAAGAGACATTTTTTTTAATGGTGGAATTGAAGAAGCCATTTTGAGAAAGCCATTTCTTGGAAGACATATCAGCTGAGAGTGTTCTTCGAATGGAGGCTGCAGATTTGGTTGATCCTTGGCAATGATCAGAGCGAAGAATAGTAACAATTCCTTGTAATTTCATTGGTGATGCTTCTTCTTCAATTAGCTTTATAAACATGATTGATGTTCTTGATCAGATCAAAGTCAAACACAAACAATTCTTTTCTCTGCACAAAGAAGTTCAATTATATGATCAGAAACAAGAAAACAAAATCTGGAGTTGCAATAATGCATACATACATATATATAACAATAATAATAGAGTAAAATGTATAAGTTGGTAATGGTTATACCTTAAATTAAGCAAACAACAGCATCCACTAAAAAGGGATGAGAGTTGAGAGCTGGTAATAAGAGAAGAGTAGAAAGGATGATGATCTTTTTTGGCTTAATTGCAAACGGAAGGAGTGGGAATGGAGGGGTATTTGTAGGAGCCGAAAAAGGGCTATGGCACACTTTTCCCTAGGCCACCATGAATAAGCCCTCTTTTCCACTTACTTTCTACTGTGATACTATATATATATATATATATATATATGATACATGGATACGGGACACGTCAATTTTAAAAAAAATTCCATGTTTGTTTTTGTTCTTTCTCTCAATAGCTGGACACGGACACGGCGCGTGTTTGACATTACACGGGATGGTTTTTCAAATTGGGTTTATAATAGAGTAATTTTGTGATTATATTTCAGTTGTCATTGCATCTGTATCACTGATCATGCATGCAGTGACAATTTAAAAATATAATTTGTCATTACTAATTTTTGTGGAAAGAATCAATCATTTTGTACTTAATGAATATAATTAATAAGATCAATAATAATTTGACATTATCATTAATTTTATTTTTTTGTTTGTAGAATTGTTGTGGTTCCAACCCCCCCCCCCCCCCCCCCCCACCCCAACAAAATATAGCAAATTCCTAAAAGATGAATGGGAAACTTATCTTCTATTTAGCACTACCAAGTAATCAACAGTAATATATTTTTGAAAAACGAGAGTACTAATTCCTAGGTCCAAAGTTTTAACTACCGAAAGAGAGTGACAAAATAATTCTTTTATAAAAAACTTTAAGCAACATTAAATTTCTTTTCTTCCATAATAAATAATATCCAGATGACGTAAAAAAATTCGTCTTCCAATGTTCAGGAGAGCATTAAGATTTTAAATTTCGTAAATTTGGAGTTCTTTTTTCTTTAATAATTTTTAATGGAGTTTTAAGATGCTGCATTTCATCATGATATATAAAATGTAATCTTTTCCTGTGAAGTCAACTCTAGAAATGATTGGGTGAGGAGGTGCCTAATAAAAATATTTAAAAAAATATAGCGACAATATACAATTACAAAAAATGATTTATTAATATTATTAGTAGCAATTAATATTATTTTAACTTCTGATAAATTGGAATTTTGCCCATTTCAAGAAAAATGTTGGCATATATGCGAAATTGATGGTTTGACTCAATTATATGTTTATTTAATTAAGAGAATCTGCATGATAATAATTAATTAATTCCACGATAAAATGCTATTATAATTCGATCATTCGTGTCATTATTCTCCAAACACATTATTATATATATAAGTAATGCATATGGATTAGATGGTTTTTAAATTTTGAGTATCTACTTAGTGCCTTGACTATTGGTATTTTATTTTGTAAACGACATTAACTTTATTACTATTAATAAAGTTAAACGATTACATCTTCTTGATGAGTGTCACGTGATTAGTGTTATTTTTAATGATTATTTTAAATATGTATATATCTTTTTAATGTTCATCATTAATTTACAATTATTCGTGTCGTAACTAATGTGTCATTATTTAATCATATCAAATTTTGTGATCCTCCCGATAAAAAATTGTTTTTCAAATCTTTGTAATCATTCTTAAACTTTTTCATTCTCAATCTTATGCATAACATTTATCTTCATTCAATAACTAAGTACTAATTATTGCTTCAAGCAATAATGAATATCACAATTATTTTAATTTCTTTTCAAAATAATTTGTCATTATCCCCCTCAATTATTTACATTGTTTTCCCGCATTTTGCTGGATGTTATAGAATACTGAGACAAAAATTTCATTCATTCATCAACCCCAATCATCCACACATACAAAAACGAAAAAAAAAAATGGAATCTTTCTTGTTTTATATTCTTTATTTAGTGAATTTATGAAAAACGTCATTATACATGCAAGAACATCAATACTATACATACAAATTACGACAAATGCTAATCACCTAACAAAATCACAATCCAAAATATATAATTTAAGATTATTTAAAGAGGGATTGAATTAGGTTTCATTGACTTGAGAGGAAAAAAATAATTCTATTTCTCAATAAATATAAATTTTTCTAAAAGGTTATACATATATATATATATATAAGTAAAGGATATATGGATTAGATGATTATTTAAGTTTTAAATAAATATTATATAATTAATTATTAAGACAAATCTTAACAATAGATGAAATTATTTTCAAATTTTATTTGATCATATAAATCAAATTAAATAATAGAATAACACAAATGAAATATCTTTTTAGATTAAAAGTGATCAATACAAGCACCACATGTATAACAATAATGTAAACATATATAAAGCGTATTATATTTTTACATGCGAACAACTAATTTATATTACTGATTTCCATATTTTTGGGCCAAATTTTTCACTGTAAATTATAACAAAAATTTATAATATATCAATATGTGCTGAATGTCGATTTTTTTTAATTTCTACATTTAACTAACTAGGTCAAATTAAGTAGTTATTTACAAAATACTTCTAGTCAAAATAAATAATTAGGGCATAAAGACATCTTTGGAGGTGGAGGAAAACAACAATATCACAATTCCAATTATAATTAATATTTCATAATAATAATATGTAGGCTTAAAAAAGATGGGGAAAAAAAAAACAAGACCAAATTAAAGGTTATGGAAAGAGAGCATATGGTTCTGCCCACTACTTACCAGCTTTAATAGCACAACTCTCAACAATTCTTTGGTCTCTCGTTTATTCCCACTTGCACTAGAGTGTGACACTGATGGACCATGACTCTTTTTAACACAAACCACAAAACCCTAGTATTTTTCCCTATATATTACTAAAAAAGTTATTTATTTATTTAATTGTTTAATTTCATCTTCTTTTGTTTACTGTCAAAAGCAATTCGTTGATAATCGGGTTGTTAAGAATAAAAGACCATTATTAAGGAAAATACAATTATGTAATTCATACAAATCGGACTATGTCACTGGATGTGGAAGGAGAAAATATAGAATTAATGATCACAGTACTATTATAAATTTATGCATGAAAGCCAACTTAATTAGTAAGCAATCAACATAATGCAGCTAGTGCAGTTACTTTCTTTTTTGATAAGGTTTAGTTGATCCACATTATTCAATTTTGTCTAGTTTTCATTGCTTTTTTTTTTTTAAAGAAAAAAAGGGAAAGGTAAAATGTCTTATGCAATCAAATTGAACCAACTTGATAAGTAATTCATTAACACTTTTTATGATAATAACATTTCATAGATAATGCAGTCTATATTGCTTAATTAATTTTGCAGGAAAGTATATATACTATTAATTAATTTAATTAATCTAATGAAGGGCTTGTTTATAAAGATAGTTCTAAAGTTCGAATACTAGTACCAACTATTTAGAGAAAAGATCTTAGTTGCAAGTCCCAAGGAAAGACAGAGTCACACGTGTATGTCACCCATAAATGGAAACAATTTAGTATGGCTCCTATGTTCACATTTCTTTCAAAATGATTCATCCACTTTAGGTTCATAAATGCAATTATTCACCAAAAGGTAAAATAATAATAAAAAAATACATTATAATTTTGGCAAGAGGAATATAACTTATAAGCTAGATTAAAATTAAAATGCAATATGAAGTTTTTATATCTTTAGAAAAAATATAAATTGTTCTTCTCATTCCAATTTATTTAGAGGGGACTAATTATTAATAGAGAAAAAGGAAGTATTTTTGGTATTATCAAGTGAATAATTAAAATTAAGCAGGTGATGGTCATTCCTACTGACAAAGTTGATACTCCAAGATATTAGAGGTCTTGGATTCTACTCTCATCAACAGAGTGTGAGTCTTTCTCTACTTTATTAGTTGTTGTTAGATGTTGTAATTTAGTATTAGTGCTACATGTTGATTGATAGTTCATATACACTATTTAATTGATACACGTAATCGAATATCTCAAAAAAAAATTATAATTAAGAAGATCTTTACATTGTGGTCAAGATATACTACCCCATCTTTGTGGTGCAAATCCCGAGTTTGAACTCGATTGCCCCGGGCATTCTCCCTAAAAGAATGTACAATTATATTTTGGGAAAATTATTTTTTTAGTCCATCAACTTGGTATCTCTTGCGTTTTAGTTCTTTAAGTTGACATGTTGCAAAATTGGTCCGTTATCTTCTAACATTTTGTAATTTTAGTCCTTTTATACTTAATAAATTGATAAATTTAGTCCGTCGATTTAGTCAGTAGCATAGTCAATTGGTAAAAATTGAAAAATCTGATTAGGTAGATTTTCACTGCAATTTTAAGTTTTGAAATGAGTAAAGTTAACTCCTTCATACAATAAAGATTTTGTGGCTTTGTACATTTTTTAGCTTTTAATTGATGATATCTAATAATAATGTGTGATGGTGGTATTGATAGGTATCGACAGACTAAATTTACTAATTTTTTAAGTACAAAAGGACTAGAATTATAAAAAGTCAGAAGATAACGGACCGAGTTTGCAACACGTCAACTTAAAGAACTAAAACGCAAGGAAAGCCAAGTTAACGGACTAAAAAAAATAATTTTCCCATTATGGGATTTTTGTGTATAGATTCTCTCTCGAAGAAAAAGTTAATAAAAATTAAACAAGGTGCAGGATTTTGGAAATTCATTAATTAGATTAAAATTGCAGCGAATAGTTAGTAATTTTTTTTCTTCTGAAAATCGAAAAATAAGATCTCATGCATCCTTATGGTATAGTTGTGGACTTATTTTACATTCACTTTGTTTCTTTATGATTTGTAAGAAGTTTTGAGTAAATTGTCATATCCGTACGTGTATATACACTAGAGACTAGTTCGGCTGAAGAAATGAATAAAATTACCTAATATATTTGATCAAGTCGTTCGCTAAAAGCTCATTTGAGCCTAACTAACATATCAGAAACGCTCAAAATTACATGATATATTTGATCAAGTCGTTCGCTAAAAGCTCATTTGAACCTAACTAACATATCAAAAACGCTCCTTGATTTAAGTTTTGAAATTAGTAAATTGCAAATATATCGACCACAAAAAATTTGCAAAAAAAGTTTGACTAGTCAAACTTGATACTGTAGGATCCCATTTATTTACAATTATTACGAAAGGAGCTTTTTATTAAAAGACTGCGAGAAGCTTTTATATAGTTTTCATTATATCTTTTACTTTTCTTAAAGTTCTCTTTAAATTTTTATTTTTTTTCCCTTCAAATTTTTAGTAATAGTCAGGTCCACACCTTTCTATTAAAAGTTTTATTTTTAATTTATATCAAGTAGGTTAGGCCAACTCCACACCACCAAATGATTTTTTTCCACAACGAAAAGACACGTAAATATGTCTGCACAACCCACAGTATTATTTAACTAAACAATCCGTAAATGAATATCGTTTGATTTAGGAGAATCTAACTATATGTTGATTAACCATCCAACGCAGGGCGTCTAGGGGTACAACACCTCATTGTCCCCATGTCCCTTCTGAAAGGGTATCGCAATACCAAATGTTAGGAAAATAAGTTTTCATTTTGCTAATAATAATTACAACAAATATTATATATATAAAAAAAATTAGTATTATAATGTATCATCCAACTATTTACAACTCCAATGTGTGTGTATATATATATATGGTGAAGAAAAAATTTGATAGGGAAAAAATTTGATAGGGCCCACTTCAGTGAGCTACCATGGTTAGGGCATGTCTCTGAAACCAAAAGTTACTTACAGAAGTATTTATAGTCGATTACAGATCACGAGGGAATCGAACCTACAATCTTTTAACAAGAAATGATTCGTTCCTTACCAACTGAGATAACATGTGTAGATACATTATATGTGTGTGTATGTGAACGAAATTTGTATTAATTTATATAGTGGCAATTGAATATTGATGTCATGAAATTACACTTGTCCATTAAGAAAAGGGTAAAACTTTTAGGGGAGGATTTTGTTTTACAAAGGGGAAAGATATTCGGGTCCAACAAGGATGGCATTTTAGGAAGCTTTTGAAGAAAGGTTTGAGCACTCTCTCACCCCACTCTCTTTGTTATTCCCTTCATCTTTTTGCCATTATTAGACTGATCGGTCATCACTCAATTCTCTATTGGCGCAGAAAGAAAGACAATGAAAGTGATTTCTGTCATCCTGTGTCCGAATATTTGAGGAAGAATTCCCCCAACTTTTCATTTTTCACAACCATTAGCCACAAATTAACGAATGAGGTTCACCCACGTGTCCTACTACTATAGCTACACGTTGTTTTCAAAACAATATTGCCATACATCCAAAATATTATCTTCGTGAGTTTTAGAATATCATCACCCTCGTCTATCAACTATGAGGCTCATATATGAAGGGGTGGTGGCTGGGCCGAATAGGTTCGATGATCATCATGCTTTGGGCAAAGAACTCCCTAAAATCAAATAACACTCGTTAAGGCTAAGTTGGGGGGTTGTTTCCAACGTTGACCATCCGGCGGTCAAGTTAATATAACTATTTCATCGTTTATGATCCAAGCATAGAGTAGAACAATAAATAGCATACTTGAAAAATGTTATGAAATGACATATTTATAGACTTCTTCCATGGTATGCGATCAAAAGGCTGGGCACGTGACATGATCTGACTATTCCACTTGTAGGTAATCTACGGTCACAAGAAGTGGTTAGCGGGTCGGGTCATTTTTGGGTCGGTAAGACCTTGGGGCATTTTGTAATAGTTTTGAATATGGAGGTTATTTAGGTCATTTGGTTATTCTACCTATATCATGTGGATCTCTTATGTCGCAAATCCCAAAAGCCTTCAAGTATCACTAAAATACAAACTTTTTTTATGAGCTCCCGATACTTTTAATCTTAAAAGAACTCTAACCATCTATATAACGAGATTAATGTAGTGTCCACTATATAATGATAGTCGTGATTATATAAAAAAATGGGGTAATGATATTTTCTCATCCAAACTATTCGGGTTTTTGCAATTTTGTAAATAAACTTTCTTTTTTGCACTTTTTTATCTGAACTAACCGGGTCTTGCATTATTTTATTTAAACATGTTTATTTTTTACACTATCTTATATGAACTACACGAATTTTTACAAAATTTAATATTTTTAGCATTTTTCAGTCAAATTTTACTTAAGTTTTAAGCCTTATAAAGTTCGGACAAAAAAATGCAAAAGAAAAAAGTTTGTTTACAAAAGTGCAAAAACCAGAATAGTTTGGATGAAAAAATGCCATTACCCCTAAAAAAATTGAAGTCTTGAGAACCCATAATAAATGATTTCGACCCTTTACTCTAAATGGTATTTCATAATATAATCAATATGTGCCACATATGCATGCCAACTATAATAATCTTTCCATAATATTTATATTTAATTATGATTATATACATTTGCGAATCCACAAATTGAAAAATAAAACACGAATTGGAATTGAACTGAGAATCCAAAATGACATGTTGCTCAAAGAGAACAATCCCATCTATTTCACCAAACATTTGTCATTCAAGATGAGGACGTGGCACAATTGACTAGTGACATGTAATTGGTCAATTTGATAGAGGCAGGATCGGAATATTTTATAATGGACTAAGTGCATTGGTCCTAGTCCATCTATCACCATACAATGAGATGAGGTTGGGCGATAAATAACATTCACCCCATGTAATTGTGTGGTGATAGATGAACTAGAAGCAACGGTTTAGGACTAACATAGAATCATCCGGCAGGTCCAGCCATTATTCAATCATATTCAACAATGGGTGTGACCAGCGGTGCCAATGGTTTTGGCTTTGTTTAATGATAGAGTAGTGAGTGTGAACCCTTTTTGATTCTAATTAAATTGGTAGCCAGCCCAGCAGAATCTCTTCTCAGTATATTCTTATCTGGTTTATTTAACCCTCTAATATATATATATATATATGTATAGTACGTGCCCTGTCCTGCTTACATAGATTTTGAATTTATTCCAACTTTTCTCTACTGTTCAAAATATGCATTATCCTTTCTTGTCCTTCAATGATTCTCAACGTGTGATTAGATTGGTTCGAGTTTAGTGTGAACTCATATTACACTTGATTCGGGTTAGAATTTTTCACTATATCTAGGTCTATCAGCCGAGACTAATAAAATATTGTTCAGAATTGTTTGAATTATTATAAAGTTTCAAAAGTTGTGTTTGAATAAGTTTTAATCGAGTCGAACATGAGTCGAGTTTGAAAAACATGATTTTCTTTTTGTTTAGTTACTAATCGAGCATAAAGAATTAATCATGTTTGGTTTGTAATTGATGCGGGATCAAATAGGATTGAGATCAAAATTGAGACCCTCGAAAAAGATGGGTTGCGTAATGTATACGGAAAGTTGGGATCCAATTTGGCTCGCGACAAACTAGAGAGTATTCTCAAGGTAGTAATTAGAGTTTTTGGTGTAAAGATGAAATAATAATCGATTAACACTGATTAACTGGTATTTATAGTGTTCTTTAGGCAGCCCACTTTATTTATAAATATTGATATTGGCAATAATAAATTAATTACACAACATTCTCAAATTCATTATGCTAGTTACCTAATTATCCTCAATTATTATTAGAACACACCACTTATATTAACGAACTGAGTTCAAACTAGCTTTTTAGCATAGTTCATCTAAGTTCATCTAAAAGATATAGTTGAGTCCGTGACATGTTAGGATTAATTAGATCATAATTACTATTAAGGGCGAATTTTTACCACATTCCCACTAATATTTCAGTTAAATAACCCTTACATCATACAAGTAATAATTCAGGAACTACTAAGAGAATTAAAAAATGCATGACCTCCTTGTCGAAGTACGTAATCTGACAATAATATAACAAACGATCAATTAGGAAATACATTACTAACTGCAACATAAAATTGATTTGATTTGAAAAATTCTAGTCCATACTTGATTTGATTGGACCCAAGTATAATTCTCAAAGAGAGATCTAGTGAATTACATTTGACATATAGTCGGTCACGATACAAATAATTTTACTTGAATTTGATCAAACTAGGTTAGAACTAGAATTACATGTGATTCACGGAATATTCCGAGATGATAATTACTAAGACACTCACAAAACTTTTCACGGATGTGAATAAATATATATATATATATATATATATACATATACATATATATCCGTACTATATACCACCAAACATTATCTTCATTGTGAAATTGTAAATGTGCTATCCAGGAAATAAGATACCTTCTTGTTTTGTTCGTAGTAATGGATTCTGGAATGAGCAATGTGCCTTTCCAAATGGAGTGCAAAACATCTGCAAAAGCTGAAGGTTAGGACTACGAGTGCTATATGTGGAACACATTTGTTCACCATGGAAAAGGCATAAAGCTAGGGTTTGAGTTGTGAGATGCCCCCTTTGATGGGACTTAAAAAGGATAAGATAAAATTTCAAAACGATTTTCTTTTTGAATTTTCTTTCGAATAATATTTTTCTTTTCCGAATGATCCATTTGGAGTGATTTTCAGGAAGTTGTAGGATCAACTAACGTTGAAGTCACTATCATCCTTGTATAATGGATTGTATGATCTCATCACACGAATAATTATGATTGTTTCGTTGTTACGAATCCTGAGAAGTATTAAGGACTCTTTGGTATTCATATATAATTAATTGATGTTCATGATAATGAGTGTACATCAAGCCAATTAACCTAGCTCGAGTGTATCTTAAAGGAATCCACATTGCAATAGTTATAATTCATTAATTATATTATCATAGGGTTAGGGGGCTGGGCGGCGAAAACCAAGCACCCCTTTCCATCCCCCCGAAAAAACAAAAAATCAAGCACCCCTATGTTCCTATAAGTGGATTAAATATGTCGCATTCGGTCCATTGTAAAAGCATCATTTCAAGAATTATGAGGTTTTGATTTTGAATTTCACGAGTGTGTGACTGTCTTTCTTCTACTTGTATAGCAGATATTATTAGAATTATTACTAATTGTTAAAATATTTGTTCCTGATTATTATAGCTGTTTTCATACTAATGATGTAACGTAGTAGATTTAATAAAAAAAATGTTTGCACATCAATGTATTTTCTTTGGTATTCTTTCTATGTTTAAATCATGCACAAGATCATATAAATTCTAATTCACGTCCATGAACTAATAAATAAATTATTAAAATAATAATGAAGGAAGGAGGAAAAAAGAGAGTCGAGAAAGTAGATGAAGCTAATTCTCTTCGAAAAATTTAAAAGTCTATATGTGAATCAAATAAACTAACTTCGACCTTTTTTTCAAGATGAAAAGAAAATTGAATGTATATGTATATGTATATCCAATAATTTGTTATTGTAGCAAATTGATTCTCAGTCGTTTCGTATCTTAATTAGTTTAGACCAATTGAGATTTGCTTTTAAGTTTCCATATATAGTTAGTCTTCAAATTAGGGGTGTAAACGAGCTAGCTCGAGCAGAGTCTGGTGATTTTACTAGGCTCGAGCTCGAGCCTGTTTACCCGAGCTCGAGCTCGAGCTCGTCGAGCTTGGTTTCGCGAGCTCGAGCTCTTGGTTCAAAAACCAGCTCGAGCGGAGGCCAGTCTCGCGAGCTCGAGCCTCGCTCAGATTGCCATCCCATCCGATTTTATCTTTTTTTTTGGATAATTAGGCATCTTATCATTTATAATTATTTGTGTTATTTTAATTAATACAATCAAAGCTAAAATAGAAAATAAAAAAGGGAAATACATATAATTAAAAATAAAAAAATAATATATTAAAAAATCAAAAAGTTCGCGAGCCGGCTCATGAATTTTTTTCAGAGGGAAATAGGCTCGAGCTCGAGCTCGAACTCGACTGAAAGCGCGAGCTTGAGCTCGAGTTGAGCTCATTCGAGCCGAGCCAGCTCGGCTCAAGTTACACCCCTACTTCAAATTTATATAATTTGTACATATATTGACAATGTGGATATATTAAAACTGATTTAACACCATAGAAAATGATTTTGAAAATGTTTAGATGCAATAAAAATATGTGTATAAAAAGGACATAACAGAATATAAAATCATAAGTTTCAAACCGTAGTCCAATTAGGAAAATGTCAGTATATATTGGTTATATTAAAAAAGTTAAATTTAGACACTCCATTTCCATGAAGAGACTATAGTCAGAATCCATTAATTGTCGATGTGGTGAAAGTCGAGCCGAGTCCACAATTTACATATAGCTGTAATGATCAAAAATTAATATCACATCATAATAAGTTGGAAAAAATCCCTCCAGCCACAAAAATATTTGCCTATCTATATAAATAGGGAAATGTCTGTTATATTCTAGCTATATATATACATATATATGTATATAAACATATATATATATATATATATATATTGCCCTTTCCTTATGTGCTTCTATAATCTATAGGATTTGTTTGCCTAGGAACCACATGCAAATGTAATTGTCAATTGTAATCGTGGGTACACCAAGCATTCCACTTATCCTAAATTGTGAATCATATCTTCTCTTCAAAATGTTGATAAGTACCCAAAGAACGAGAGACAAGATCAATTTGGTCAGATAGCCAATTCCTTGGCATTGTTAAATAGTATTATGGCATATTTGGTAAGGAAAAAAAGAAAGAAATGAAATTCGCAATAGCTTGATGCAGTAGTACATATTTGATGAGAGTGTGAAATTGAATTCGTTTTCTAAGCAATTACTATAGTTTAATTTAAATATCCTACAATACTAGAAAATTATATAATTTTTTTATGAGGGAGTTACCTTCAAAATGAGACATATAGTGGAATGTTCGCTCATGTTAAGCAAGGTCTACTAAATATAGATTATAGAATAACACATTTTAGTGAGATTTCGTGAGAAATATGAACAAAAAACTTTGGAAAAATCATTATTTCTTGAACATTTGAAGTGAGTAAACAAACAACGAATACATAGGTATTTGAACACAAATATTCAACAAAAACTAAAACATTTGATGTAAGAAATTAAATATAGATCCATTTTAAACACCATTTAAAATAGGGAAGCCTTATATCTTGAATTAATTAATTTTTTAAGTCGATGATAAATTTTTTAATACCTTATATATATCTAACCCGATAAATCCGGGTTGATAGTTATAACCGTGAGCCATAAGACTCTATCTAGCTCCATGAAGGAGGGGAGAGCCACATCTTGTGGCAGCCTGAATTCGAACACATGACCTCTCACATAAAATAGGAGGTGAATACGACTAGACCAACAGGTGTTTGGTATGTCCATGATAAAATTTATGGATGTTTCAGTGGACATTATGCATTTGTTACACAACTGCCCATGATTTAAGACCTACATAGTTAGGTACCTACCACTACGGAAGGTAGTTAGCTAGGCGGTTCCTATAATTACGCCCAATAAAATTAATAGATTGTTAGGATTGCATGATAACCCTAATTCGCGGATAATCTTAAGAAATCTAAGGAGTAATCATGCGTTTTTTTCTCTTCTTCTTTCTTTTATGCTCAATTTAGCAGACAAGTACCAAGAGACAGGGCAAAAGTTTGGGAATGGGGTGATTTGGTAATGGTTAAAATCTTTGAGGGAGCACCAAATAATTTGGTCTGATTTATGTCTAATTTTTACCATAAAGATTTAACCATGTAATTAGTTATTACGTCGAATTCATGCATGCCAACATTGGATGAGACATCACTTGATGATTTTCTTGTTGGGTTTGTGGCTAACACCATAAGTTTTTTTGATTTTTGAATTCAAAATTTCCCATATGACTATGATTTCAAGTGTGATTATGATCTTTTTCTTGGGGTTCTTGTGGGCTTACTAACATGCAAATTGCAATTCCCCATCTTTTCAAAGTGTAATGGAATAAGTGTGAATTGTCATAAGTAAATACAGTGTTGACGTATGAAATGAGGTTGATTTGAGTGGAAGAGGCTCTCAGCTTTTAAGTAAGAATTTTCGTGTTTGAGCACTAGTGTATACAAAAACTTTCTTGAAAGGTGTCTCCGAATAGCACCTAACAATACTTCTAGGAATTATTTTTGGGCCTTCGGATCCAAAAACACACTGGAAAATTTAAAAAAGAAAAAGAAAAAAACTGTAATGTGGATGTAGAATTAGGAAATTTCTCTCCGGGATTCGAATTGGCTGAATCCTAATATAACTCATTTATCTTGTATCCAATTATATGACAAATATAATTCACTCGTCTTGTGAAGTACATTGATAAGCCGAACTGAAGTTGGTTTTGAATTTACCATAATCTAATAGGAAATTTCTTGTTTGAATTGGATTTTGTAATATTCTTACTTAATCAAATAACAAGTGTAATTCTACTTATTGTGTGATTGACCACTCTTTTAATCCGAAGAGAAGTGATTTTTTTTATTACTAGTGCACGCCCTAATAGTATGATATAGCATAACTGCATAAGTGCTACATGCATAGAGTTTATGGGTTAAAGTAATATTCACCCTATTCGTTGAATTGTTTTCTGTAAAGGATTTATTAATAAAATTATATTAACTAAAGGATTTTATTAATATGATTATTCAGATTTGGGTCGAATTCAATTTATTTGGGTCCAATTAATTTGAATTTGACGCGGATCGGATCAAAGTCCAAGTGTATAATGAATGAACGGACTCGGGTTGGGGGTTGGGCCCGAGCAGATAGATCTGTATGGGTCCATTCTCGTCCAGCACAATAATCTTTTTGGGTTTATGGCCCAAAGCCCACATCAATCATTATGATTTATACCGAGCAGCCGAGTGTATTAAATTTATGGGGAAATACTAAGGCTATGTTTGGTTACGTTTTCAACACCATTTTCGCCAGAAATTTTCGCCCGACATCGTTTGGATCACACAATTTTCATCCGAAAAAGTTGTTAATTTTTTTTCAAAAAAAACATCATCATTATGTCTCCCACTTTTTCTCACTCTCACGTTCTCTCTCTCACTTTCTCTCTCTCTCACATATTATATATATATATATATATATTTTTTTTTTTTAATATGGAAGACGACATCCACAATGTCGTCTTCATATATATGTATATATATATATATATATATCTTATAATATATTTAGAAGACGACATCTAAGATGTCGTCTTCACTTTATATATATATATATATAAAGATATATAAAAAGAAAATTGAAGACGACATCTTCAATGTCGTCTTCAATTTTCTTTTTTTTATTTTCGTAAATTAAATATAATATTATAATTAAAAATAATTTTATATATATATATATTTTATACAATCAGAATAAATAAAAAAAATAAACGAAATTGAAGACGACATTTCTTAAATTTTCTTTTTTTTATAATTTTTGTAAATTAAATATAAATTTATAATTAAATATAATTATATATATATATTTTATATATAATTTGAAGAAGGAAAAAAGCAAATTGAAGACCACATTTTCGTCTTCAATTTTTTTTTAAATTAAATATAATTTTTTCTATATATACATATATATATAGTTACAATATATATATTACTATTACCTACATATATACACATAAATTTGTACATATATACATATATATTTATCTATATAATTATTATTACAATCTCAATATTATATTATAACTTTTAATTATTGACAGGCAAAAACTTACATGATTTGACAGCTACAGTAATTTATATTCCCTCTGAAAACAAAATCAAACACTATCTCACCGAAAAATCACTCAAAAATCAACTCCCAAAACATAACCAAACATTATCCCATCAAAATTGCACGTGTCCTCATAAAATTTTCACCAATAATTCTCACCAAAATACCATCCCAAAACATAACCAAACATAACCTAAAATCTCCGTCAAATAATTTTTTGTACCCAAAAATTCATCAAAATATTTTTCAATATCAATAACTTATTCTTTAAACTTTGTCAATGCAAAAAAATACAAAAGTTCGGGTTAACAACTTTTTGAGCCTAAATTACCCTTCATTTATTAAGAGAAGAATTGATCAATGGATTTTTTCTATCGAAATTGTTTATTTTAAAGTTTTTTAAATTGATAAATCGTATAATATGGATTTTCCTTTTCAATGTAAAATATTTTATATAATTTGTTTTAATTTTAATATGATAAGTAACTACAAAAACATTTTTTAGAACTTTCAAAAGATAAAAAAAAATCTTAAATTCTAAAATTAAAATCATAATTAGTACGATCATGAATAAAAAGTTCTATATAAATAAATCTCTACACAAAACTACAATTGATTAATTTTTAATTTAGAAGCCTAAATGCGATTAAGTCCATAGATTTAGTAACCCTAAAATATTGAGGTTCTTGGATCGAAAAATTGGTGGAATGAGTTTTTTGAATTGAAAAATATTATGATGGGATTTTTTATACTAAAATTTATTTGAGAGGGGTTTTAGTAATTTTCCCTAAATTTATTGTGAACTATTCTTGACAAGAATATATTAAATTTGAAAGCATATATATATTATTTATAACAGGGAAAATTATATGCTTTTGTCCCATAACTTCACCCTTTTTCAATTTTTGGTTCCAGTTATTATGAATTTCTCACATTTAATACCAATTAAAATTTCCGTCCAAAATTTAACGGCCAACTCCATCAGTCAAATTTTGACTTGGTTTTTGGAGAGATTTTGTGCATTAATGACACACACACACGTGATATTGAATATAAACAAAACGATATTAAATATAATTGTGTGTGAATGCGTTTATACACGAATTCTCCCTCATAACAAAAAAAGGTTCAAGATATTGACTAACAAAGCTAATCGTTAATTTATGAATGAGAAATTCCATTGGGATTAACTTTAAGACATTTTAAAAGTTATACTACTACTACATATGAAAAAAATACATAATAAAGAGGCTAAGTCAAGAAGAAACAAATCAACTTTTTGTCTATGATACTTGCAAACTATAAACGCTCAATCCAAAATGATTGGGTCAACTGGTAAGCTGCTTGTAACCCCGCAACCAAAGATGGAATCTAATGAAGCCACCAAAACTTAGCTTCTCTTTGCGCGACTCGGGCTCCCGGGCAAATGATTGGGTCAAGTGGTAAGCTACTTGTAAGCTCGCAATCAAAGATGAAATCCTATTGGAGCCACCAAAACTTAGCTTCTCGCGACTCGGCCTCCCAGGCGAGGGATTCATCCTCTTACCTTTTGCAACCAAAAAAAAAACTAATCACTCAAAATAGTAAAACAGAAAAATGAGAAGGCAAGGGGGCCACTACGGGGGCGATTCGGGCAGTGACGGCGGCGCCGCCGCTGAAATGCATCAGCAACACCAGAATAGGAAATGTGATTATTACCAGAGGCGCCACCAGGAGCAGCAACTGCTCGGCAAAAAGGAAGGAGCTCAGCATCATAATCAATGGCGGTGGGAAAGAGATGGTGCGCACGTTAAATTGCCTCAATCTGCTATGTCGCCCACAACTCTCGGCAAGTAATTTCAATCTTTATATATATATATAAGTATATATCATTTGGAACAGTCAAAACTATGGCTTTAATTTCATATAGAAAGTGTACTAGCCTGTGAATGTTTCTCTTGGAAGTTTAATTTTCTTCTCAATTTAAATGAAAACCTGATTTTGACATGAGGAAATGTTATGAATGACTGCTGAGTTATGGATGACTTTGTGGCTATTGCATTTGCATTACTCAATGAACAGTGAAGTTATTGGAGTTAGAAGTGAAATTCTATGGTGGACCGAGACCATTGGTCCTGGTCCACAAATCATCATTGGATCGGGGGTAATTTAGTAATTGCCCCCCCCATGAGGGATCCAATGGTGATTTGTGAACCGGGACCAATGGTCTTGGTCCACCATAGTATTGCCCGAGTCTGAATATATGAAAATCGAAGTAGAGAGTCAGATATTGCTTGATTTAGTATGGAGGTATTCGAATTGCAGGATGGTCTAATAGTTATACGCGAGACGGTTAAGCTCAATGTGAAAGCTTTGATTAGGGCTTGTCAAATAGATTGGAATCCCAACTTGGAGGATACTAGATTGCTTCCTCGGACATTGCATGTTAGTGAGCGCTCGTTTAAGACGACTTGCTTCATTGTAGATTTTAAATGTACGCGTTCCGCTTAGACTAATTTTTTTCTTATTGATTCTAGTCAAGCGTGATATTATTTTGATTTCACGAGTGAGTTTGTGTTGAAATTGTCTTTATTTAAGAAACTTTTTTCCTACATTAATGTGTCCTTTGTTGAGTTGTGGGAGAATGTAGGCTGATACAGATAAAATTTCATTATATTAACATGAAACTGTATCACCCCCCTTGGTACTAATATTCTTTACAAATGAGAAAAAGTAATCTAATTGCGACTTGATTCATTGTTATGCTCCATAGTTGCTAATCATTCTCAGCGTCTTGAGTCGAGTCAATAAATGATATCTGTGCTCATAAGCTGCTGATCTTGGAACTTGGGGACATGTGCAAAAGATTATGACTAATTGATGTTTTGTTTTAAGAATTAGGATTGCTCATATAGAGGGGCTTGTAATTTAGCAAAAAATGAAGAATTGACCCGATCCCTGAAGGGTTCTGTTAACACAATCCAATTTATCTTTTTTAGTTGTTGCTTATTGCTTCATTGGTAAATGATGAGGTCAGGTTTTTCTTATTGCTGCCTTTAGGAATTTAGCTTATAATAAACTTACATCTACAACAATAATTAAGTTTGACTTCCGTAGCAGAAAAGCTGGATCGAAACCTTTAATTCTTGATAAGGTCAGCCACATCAAACGTTCCTCGGACACCCCCCCCCCCCCCACCCACCAAACACACACACTCACATGCACACAAGATATAAGAAAGAAGAATTAAGGATGTGTTTGGATTGAAGGAGTTGAAAGCCATGAACTTCAAATTCATTGAGCTTGTTTGGATGATTTCAAATTACAATGGATTTCAAATCCCTCGGAACTCATTTTGAGCTATTTTTTCAATCATTAGCATGGATTTCATTATGGTGGATTTCAGATGACTCAAATATGATGAATTTTCAATACCCTTAATTAATCACATAACAAGTGTTACTCCACCTGTTGTGTCATTGCCCACTCTTTTAACCTGGAATGTATGATATTGATATGACAAGGTTACTCTAGTATGAAGTCATTTGAAATTCTTCCTCCAAATCCATTCCTGAAATCCAAATCTATCAATCCAAACACAACCTAGAAGAAAATTCCCTCTTCCTCTTTTGTCTTGAATTAGACTGTTTGTGTTATAGGTGAAGGATGAGAAGCACCTCGATCCTATTACCAAAGACGGAGGCTGGATCCGAGAATGCCATTGGAGAAACAAGGTGGCGGAGATCCCAGATCTAATCCTCATGAAGACGATATGGATACAGGCTATGCAGATAAATGAGTGCTGCCGACTTTTGAAGGTCTTGAGCAGAGAATCCTTGATGACATCATGAAACTGAGCAAGGAACAAACTGATGCAGAGGATGCTGAAAATGCGAGGCACAAGGAGGTTTGTTCCGGCTCTTCTTGTAGTTCATGAATTATGTTTCGACTGTTTTTTGAAAAGTATCTTTTCTTGCCAAAGGAAAAGATTGAATAAAATCTTAAGCAATTCCTTCCAAAAGTTTCTTATGGAAATTAAAATAGCGGCAAATGTTGGAACGAAAATAAACTTGTGCAAGGTGTGGTTTTAATCCAATTTTTATAATATCAATAAGAAGATTGTATGGTAAGTTCGAATTTTTTGGAAAAAATCATTTTGTTTCAATAAATCTTATTTTCCTAGTTATCCATAAGGATCAAGACTTGCATTTCCTAAATAACTACTTTATAGTGCTTACTAGAAACAGTGAGACTTCTAGCCTTTTCATTAATGGAGAGAGTCGGCTTTTGATTGTACTCTCATGCATTTGTCATTTGACAGTAATATTATTTTTGTTGGAAAATCTAGCCCAAACGAGGTTTTGTTGAACCCAAGATATCCACAGAACAAATGAACTACACTTGCATATGATAAACTCTAAGGGGAGAGTGACCGGTCATGAAGCAAGTTTATCACACTTGTCATGTAATTGGTGGGTTTGACCAAACGGAGTCTGGGTTAGAATTTTCTTGTAGAAGTTCTATGTATCTGGCTTACACCGTTTATTTATACATTTGCATTTTTTTGTTGCCTTTCTAAAAATGAGGTTGTCATCCCAATGACGTGCTTAATCTATATATATGTTATGTTCCAGAGAGTAAATGCAATCAACGCACAATACGAAGATCAATTAGTTGCACTCCGGGCCCGACAAGCCAGTCGTAGAGAAGAGTTCTTTCGAAGAGAGTCTCAAGCAAGGCAACATCAATACCCAAAGTTGCTATGGAACAATATCCAACCAGTCGTTTGAGCCCTAACGATCCTCGGGTATCTAATGAAGGGCCTTCACCTTTTGAGGAACCAAACCGAGCTTACAATTCAGACTATCATGATTCTTACAGAGAACGAGGCCGATTTCCTGGCAATGCTAGGGATCATGGATATGAACCTAAAGATCCATATCCAAGGGGCCGAGCTTATGACACTGGCTCGCGCTATTATTAGTTTGGTAGATTAGTTTTACTGTTTTGTCTCAGGAGTTTTTTCACGAGGCTGACTTATTGCTGGTTAGGTTATACTATAGACTATTTTGATGTGCCCTTTTCATTTCTCAGCGGATCTAAATTACATAGATATCTCTGCTTGAGATCCTAATTACGAAAAAAAATCTCCCGAGGTTTGAGGAATTACCATAACTTTTTTCCCATGTCCATGAAATCATGTTTCAATTTTACGCCTGCACTAAAAGTAGATTGCAATTTCACCCCATGATTTTTGAGTTGTCAACAAGGGGGGTCTTAGTAATTTGCAAGATGAGAGGGCTCGTGATAATTACACAATAAGTAAGGGGGTGCTCATGTGATTATTCCTATTTATATTTTAAATCTCTTTAGTCTGTTAGTTTATTCTTTTTTGTATTTCCTTTGTAGCAAGTCAGCTTCCTGTTTGATTTATGATTCTTGAGAGGTCCTTGTGCTAGAAGTGTTGGGTTTCCTCCATAGTGCATCTGGTGCATACGCACCAGGTACTAAAGAGGTGACATGTGTCACCCACCTCTTTAATTCTTTTTTTTTTTTGTTGAGTTTTCTAAAATCTTTCTTTAACTTCTTTTTTCATTTCTTTTTTCAAGTTTTATGTTTGAAAATTCAAGAGAACTTTTCCGCCTTCCTCATTTTTATTTGTATTAGTTTTGCGATTGGGTTCAAGCAAATTCATATTAATAATTCAATTCGTACAAAGGCAAGAATTATCCAAAATTAAATCATTTATATCATCAGATCAAGCGATTCGGTTGGATCGATGTGGATTATATTTTACTTATATTCATTAACAACTTAAATTATTTGATGTTGTAACCAAAAGAAATATTGATGATAAAGTGTAAAATTACCTAATATTATTCACAACATCAAATAAATTGAGTTGTGAGTGAATAATATTAATCTATTTAATATTTCGCTATCATTATCTAGTTTTATTTTAATCATCAAATAATTTGAGTTGTGAGGCTTCTAATTAAAACATAATCGAATTAGACCTACACGAACCGCTTGATTTGAAGATATAATTATTTGGTGTCGGATTAATTTAGACTACTACTTGTGCATGTCGGGTCGATTGAATTTATAATATTAAACTATCCGAATCCAACCGCATAAACACACCAACTATTATAAATATAGATGAGCAAAACACAATTTCTTAAATCTTTAAAACATAAAATTGAAAGAAAAAACACAAAATGGAAAAGAGAAAAAACAAAAACTCAAAAAAAAAAGGAATTATACCTCTTTAATTAGCGCCTGGTGCATACGCACCAGGTGCACTATCGAGGAGACCAGAAGTGTTGAATAATCACAATTCTTAGTGTAGAATATGTCCTGTGTGGGTCCCGCTATCCACTATTGCAGTTGTGCATGATCTGATATCCTGCGACCTTCTAAGAATAACTTTCTTGAATGTACAAGTGTTTGAGTTTTATTATAATCTTATGTGTGCACAATTTTATTTTTGATTATGGCTAAAAATATGAAAACATTAATTGAGATACACCCATTATAGACTCCAAGATGGTAGACCCTTATTATTTTACTATTGCATGTATGGACCATTTGAATTATTGAAGTAGCCATATGAATGGTGGCCTCACTTATTTTGTGTTTATTGTTTCTTCTCAATTTCCTTGAGCATTATTCTGCAACATTTTCCATCACTCTTTCCATATAAAATATTAACAAAATTAATTTTAAAAGTACAACTACTTCATTCAGATACACTAATCTTTTTCTTTTTTCCCCGCAACAATATAATATAGTCTACAAATCATACTCTCCTCTTTATAATTGGATGTCTTATGTATATATAGTTAAAGAAATAGGAGGCCCACGACCCATTTTATATATATATATATATATATATATATATATATATTATAAAATCACTTAGACATGAAAGCCTACTTCCTTGGACAGATCGCGCAAAGGAAAAGTCCCCTCCAAGTTAAAATGTGGACAATTATTTGTCTTTCGAGGGTTACGAGTCACTTATACTTAATTAACCCAACCCCCTTAGGTCAATATATGTCTTTATGAACATGTTACCAATTATATTTTCTTGGTGCAAGTTACAGGTGACATACATGTTCATATTTCTATGATTCTTATATCTATATATATATGTGTGTGTGTGTGTAAGAGCAATTTGAAAATTTGAATCTCAATTAAACCTGGATTTATTATCATGGGTTATGAATCATGAAGGATAACCCATTATCCATATCAATTAACTAAGAGGTAACCCGTTATCCATATTAATTAATTAAGGAGTTAAAGAGGTGCGAGGTCCAATGACTCATTAAACACTCTTATAAATATTTTAAAAAAATTCAGATCATTTATTATCACTCTTAAACCACCACTAATCATTGGAGAGAGCTAGTTTGTCATGTCATAGATCGGACCTAGTTCATTCTTGACTCATTTTTCGAAACATTTAGGCCGAGGTTGGAGCAGCCTGACTCTGATTCAATTATCACACCACATTATGTGTGTGTGTTTGTTTACGCAATCGCGTCTACTGTATCTAAAATTCTAAGAATTTATGTGTCTTGTTCTCGTATTCTTGTGTCGGTGCTAACTTTGTGCATCATAGATGATAAAATAAGCCCAAAAAAATTGATAATGAAAGAAAAAAATAATAATGTATAGCATATATATATATATAACATGTGTATTGTGTGTATTTATTATAGAGTAAACAAGGTTATTCTTGGACCTTGGTGACTCCCGAGACTTGGAATCCTGGAATGATTTCATCATTCCCCCATACGTATATGTACATATGCATGGGGCTCTCATACATACACATGAGAGGTGAAAATCATCAGAAACCTAAGTCCCAAAAACTACCAAGTATCACCCAATAGATACATACACCCTCATGTCGTATGTGTCTTAAGCTGACCCGGGTTTGGGTTAGCTTTTGTCTAGGGTGGAGAGATGATGAAGTCGACGGCAGCCTCTTGCCTTGTGGGTGACGTGACAGCTGATCATCTAAAGCTAAAGCATAACCATTCCCCCACACTAAATTCCAAATCCCCAACTACATGATTTGACGTTACAGATTCTATATGTTTTAATTAAATTTAGTTTCAAGAAAAAAACTTTATATATATTTATTTATTTAAAAAGATAGGTCTAGAAAGAAAAAAATGGAAAGCTCAGGATTCACAGTCAACATTGGTTTTTTTTTTCCCGCATAAAAAAGGTTCCAAATTTAGTAGTCTTGTTATGGTGTAATGATCTACAGACGCAATTTCCCTTTTTTTCTTTTTCTTTTTTGAAAAAAGATTATTGAAAGTTGGTTTTCCGACTCACATTTGAGACCCGAGTCCACGATCAATTTATTCGCACGACACTAACGGAACCACTAGACTACAGGCTCGACGCTTATCAATATTAGGTGTTGTTTCTTAAAACTTGTGTCTTCTAGTATCTTTCTCCGGTCGTTTCGCTTGTTTATTAATTGATCTTTTTAAATTATATATCTGCACACATGTAAACGACAACTAATCAAAGCAAAATGCGGGATTGACATGACTAAATATAATCAAAAACACCTAAACTCAGGGGATAAAATATTGTAAAATGTGAACTTATCATTGGGAAACTAAAACATCAAAATAAACCCTATCCTGAATTTGCTTTTGAACTTAGCTCTTTTTTCAAAGAAATTAACAATAATCTAAGTTTAATTGGTTTGTCATTTACATATCAATTTGTGGATTCAACAAAAGAGAGAGCATCATCATTGAAGCGTACTCAACAAATGGGGTAATTGACAGTACTTTACAGCCTTTAAATAGGACATCTAGCATTTTGCGCCCTAAAATTGAAGTTTTGGCAAATCACTATTTTGAAATAGAATATGTTTGGCACTCTCCGCTCTACAACAGTTCTAGTAGATTTTTTGGTCGGAAATGGATTTTGCACGTGAAATGGAGGGCATTTTTATTCATTTGAGGTCATGATTTTTTTTTTTGGAAAAATTTTGTGATGTGAGCTCCGAATAACAATTATATTAGGGGTAAATTGGTAACAAATACCAGATTTAAACGACGAAAAGAAAATATTTTCCTCTCATACCGATATTTTAGGGACTTTTTTTGGTTTAGTTTTGATCTTTATTACCTATGTTGCCCCTATTATCATTCCCAATTTATTTGTATTAGAGTTTTGAAGGAAAACGATTTGGAGGGATGAAAATGCCCTTCATTTCATACTTTCGGTGGGAAAACCCAAAACTTTCGTGAAGGGTGTATTTTTATTTTTTTTTCAAAATTCAACTTTATTCTATAAATTGCAAACTGACACATATATAGATAATTATGATATACATAGATTTAAAAATTGGAGAATATTTATTAAAAATTGGTAAAGAAAATGTTTAAGGTGAATGTTGGTTGGAGGGAGTATCCAAAGTAAAAGTGGGGTTCCTTTTTTAGGAGGGTATTTATTTCATGTATTGGAGGTGGCATCAAATTGGGTGGCTCACCCTCATTGTTTCTTGATTTGATCATATGTACACCTCATCACTGAATGTGACTCATGATCACTTGAACTGTCAACATCAACCCACATACCTATATATATATATGTATATATATATAACACTCTCTCTCACACACACAAAAGCATTGGTTGTGGGTCTTTTGATAATTAGGGAGACAGATAAATGTGTTGGTCACATCCCTAAAATATAGGGCAAAGATTCATTAAATGCTAGGAACAAATTATTCTTAGGAGGTCTCGGTACCTTAAGTTTTGGATGATCTCCACCTTTCATTTATTTCACAAAAGCATTGGTTGTAGGTCTTTTGATAATTAGGGAGATAGATAAATGTGTTGGTCAGGTCCCTAAAATAAAGGGCAAAGATTCATTAAATGCTAGGAACAAATTATTCTTAGGAGGTTTCTGTACCTTAAGTTTTGGATGATCTCCACCTTTCTTTATTTATTTTTTCACACAAGACCTATATGTAGGACCGGATCATTAGGAGGTCTTGATACCTCAACTCTCGGATGATCTCCATTTTTCTCATGTATTTGTTCACATGCGTGGGAGCCACATGTATATACTCACATGTGTGGTAGAGATTCCCCGAGACTTGAGGTCCCGAGACCCATCACATATGACCTGGCTAGGAACTTACATGTTGGATTTTGGTGCGCATTTTATTTTATATGTATACTTTATTTAAATGAATGACAACCTAAGTTATTCTATATAAATTCATATATTATTTTGTACAGATTTATACAATTAAGTACAAATGAAACACAAAATTGAAATTAAGAAAGTATACCGAACTCAGAAATTGATGCGTTATGGTTGTGTGGTCCTCAAATCCCCACATTTAATGGGGCCATAATGCCATGCCACTATTTACATGGGATAATATGGAGTTGCAATGCCATTTATATTTTGTTTTATACTAAATATATTTTTAATTAGCATATTTAAATCTTAATAGCATTACTACATAATATTTTTATTCCTTGCGTGTATGATTGGATTAATAGTCACATTTATAAATTAACTAATTGGGTTGTTTTTAATTGTATTTAAAATGTTATGTTAGACTACTACATGTTCTCTAGCTAATAGTTGTAGTCACTCTTGTTATAATATAGTTGAGTTATCATGTTCTCATGTTTATGCTCTTGTGAACTTTTGGGAGTTGTACTCTCGGGTTGGAGTCCACCATCATATATACATGTGATGGTGGAGATCATTCTGAAAGCCCAACTCTCGGAGCTTCCAAGAATGATGCATGCTTCTTCCAACGTAACTCTATTTCTCTAGAATTTTAGACTTTAAATAGCTAAACTTTTTGTAAATTATTTTAATTTGTTACAGTCTGATTCCTTATTTTAAGTTGATACTTAATCATGTGTTATACTAATTATATGCACTCACAAATATAAAAAAATTATTTAGATATACAAATGATATTGGTTTTATACATGTAACATGTATATTTAAAATAAAATGTAAAATGAAACACCAAATTGATACAGACGGTCAAATGTTTCAAACTAATCTACTAGCTAAGAAGACTACATAAAGCTATATATTGCATTAATTAGCTTAAAGCTGCACATGATAGCCCATAAGCCGCAGTCAAAATCAAGAAAATATGCCATGCATGCAGTTTTTATAATGTAATTAAGTTCTGCATTCTGATTTCTTGCAAATATTAAATATTCAATATAGTATACTGTATGTAACCAAATATATATATATATATATATATATATAGTATAATGTGAATACGTACTAAATAATCTGCTAAAGGTATATAGGTAATATATAACAAACATAGTTTAAATTCAAGAATTCAATCCCCTAATCAAATCAACTGAAATCACATCGATCGACAATGAAATTAACAACGATAATCACTTAGATACATAACATCCACTTTGAGTAGATCAAACTCTTATAAATTCTTTTGAGAAATAAACTAAAATTATTCTTCAAGGCAAAAAAAGTGCACCTTTTGAAACCCTAGAGTTGAAGATATGTGGCATTATATAAGTCCCTCATATTTTATAATATATATGATTAGAAACAAAAGTAATAACATAAATTCGTCAAAAAAGTTTTAAAATAAGAGGGATCAAAAGGCCACAAAACTCTATACTTTTTGGGATGAAAAGATGCAATTTTTTTACCCTTATTTTTGTGAAGATTAATTAATTTTACTTAGAAACATGCAAAGAGATCTAATTATATATATATATTAGATCATCCCTTGATCTCCTGCGGCAACTGGATGGTCCAACTTTGCTTGTTTGTTGCTATCCATATTCAGTCCAAAATGAATATGTGGAAAATGTGCCCACTGCATTAATAATAGAAACAAATATTTGTTCAGAAAAATAATAGAAACAAATATTTCAAAATAAACAAGTCGAAAATCTGACGTTAATACGTAGTTTTAATCTATTCATTTTTTTGTTTTGCATGTTTTCATAACTGCCTCTCTCTCTATATATATGTGTGTGTGTGTGTTATCCTGAAATCATACAAATGTACTTTAATTCTGAAAAAAGAAGTATTTTAAACATTAAGATCATGATATGATATGTACGAGATAATATCGAACAAATATTAATACATTTAGTGATAAACCTTTGGAATTAGAATAAATCTCGTATTCAATTACATTAAGCAAATCACAGGATAAATGCGATAAATGCTATATATCACTTCTCTTGTTACTTTAATTGAGAAAAGGGTAAAAAAACAAGGAAAAAATAATAGAGGTTTTGATTGAATTCATGACTAAATTATATATGAATTAATACTCTCGATGCGATTTATTATAAACTACTAATATTTGGATTAATTAATTAAACTTACATTCTTTGCAGCTGTGCTAAAAGCCTCCCTGTGGCTAATTTCAGGATTGATTGCTTTTATCCTCTGAATCTCCTCTCTGTAAATAAATAATGAACAAGATAATTAATAATTTAATTTAATATAATTACTTATTAAATTCCAGTTTATTTAAACCTTTTTCTCAAGTATATATTTCAAAAAACTCATTGTAAAATGCTTTCAACAATTGTTTCACTCCGTTTATAATCCATAAATATTACTCGATTTAATTAAGCATACATGCACAGATACTAAAATACCACCCAAATTAAATGACACTTCGGTGCAAAAAATTCGAATATTATATTGAAAAATGATATTTCGTTTTGTAGATATGTTAGTTTACTTTATTTTGCATCGCAAAAATGATCATACTTACTTTATAAACTGATTATATGCTGAAGGAACACGTTGTCTTTTCTCCGGGGCTGTAAAAACTCACATTTGTAAGAAAGAGTGTGTAATAATTAAAGGTTAAAAAAAAACTTACAACCAATGGAACAAACAAACTATATATAGTTCAAGACAATTAGGAATGTACGATTTTTCTAAAACAATTCACAGTATATGAATTTGATGACTCTTTCTGGAATGTGCATCAATAATACAAATATCGTAATTCATTCTCCATGTGATCAGTTTAGATTCGGCCAAATCCGACCAATGGGCTTGGCATGTGACAGAAAAACATTGTATATTGTAGTAATTTCTTAAATTTGTTTCTAATTTTCTTTTCAAACCAATTAGCATACATATTAATTTCTTTATTCTACATGAGAATATTTTCTCCCAATTCTCCTATGTATATCAGAAACAAATGACTTTACCTACCAACCCCTCAATGGTATCAAAAACCAGCGATCATAAAATTTCGAAGAGTTGGCAAATAATGTAAAGCATATATATATATATTATGTATATTATGAATAAAAAAGTATTACGTACTAGGTAGGCCTATTCAAATTAAATGGATGAGTTGTATACAAATGTAATGTCACAATCGTAACAGGTCATGAATGAAGCAAATAGTCTTCTTTTTGTTTTTTTTTGGTAAGAATGAAGCAAATAAGTCAGGTACTCCTTTTTATAGCATTTCATAATTAATTTTTGCTTTATGATAAAAGTTCTATTAAAGTTAAGATATTATATCCACACCACTTTAAAATAAATAGAATCAAAACAAAAGAAATCAAACCATAATTCCTTAGGAAAAGTGACAATAAATATTTCTATTTTTCTCAGATCCTAATGCAATTTTAGGCAAAGATAATAAAGTTGCCATCAACTTCTATATGACTTATTGTGAGTTATGTCAAATATGTTAAATATTTTGTTGGATGATTAGATGTCAAGAGTGTTGGGGAAAATTCTAGCCCAGACCCGACTTGACAGCACCCAAGTGTATTTTACAGGGAGAGTGTATTACACTTGTCATATAATTGGTAAATTATTTCAAAAAATACACATGGGTTTGGCCGAACCAGGAGCAGACTAGAATTTCCCAGAGTGTTGGAACTTTAATGCATGCATGTAGTAAGCACTTTAAATCTTTTATGCTTAATTGATGTTTCATTTTGTATTACATTTCATTTAATTAATGTATTAAGGTATTGTTGGGCGCGGGTGCAACCGTGCAAGAACCTTTACAAAGAAGATTTCTGCATATGCACAAAGACTAGAATTCAGCACTGCCAAAGACCATTCAAGTACCCATGCCAACCTCTGTTGGTAATGTGTAAAATCCACGTCACATATAATTTGGGGAAAAAATTTATACACTTGCATACACATAAAAAGTGAAATTCGTATATATAAAATGAAATGTCATTTTGAAATAAAAGATAAAGAGTAATGCAAACCTTTCAAATTCTCTATTTCTCTCCAGTTCAATCTTCTATTTCAATTGATGTTTCATCTTCAATTTTATTTACTTATATTCATATTACATGTATAAATCCCCCCCTTAAATATACAATTGGTATGAGTTTTATACAGTTAGCATAAACTCAGTACGTTTTAATTATAGTTCAGTATTAATTCCATTTGATCTCCAAATCACATGACAAAGAGAATATAATTATCACAAGATAAATTTAATTCACTCGCCTTGTTAAATTAATGTTCATGCTCGCTAATTAAACCATATACTGGTGAAAATCGTTCATTGAAATAGAGAATTTGGACTATCTTGAAAAGTGTAGAAAATTTTGGATAGTAACAAGAGAGATCTTGCTAGATAAAATAAACATATATAGAGAGCTTACGACGTATTGGAGGCATCTTAGGTTGTTCATGATCGACCTGCATTAGTGGACCAAATCTATTGCACTTGGAAGAAGAGCCATTCTCTTTGATAACAGCTTCGGTCACAGATTGTTGTTTATGGGGCTTCATTCATGCAAATTAAATCAGATATATGTGTGTGTGCATATATATATAAATCACTTAAACATAAAAATACTATAATAATTATATTAGTCTATGAAAACCATTTTACTCACTTACAAAACAAAGCATTTTGTGCTTTATTTTTAAGGAATGGAAACTTTATTATATAAAATCAGATATATGTGTGTGTATATATAAATCACTTAAACATAAACATACTATAATAATTATATTAATCTATGAAAACCATTTTACTCACTTACAAAACAAAGCATTTTGTGCTTTATTTTTAAGGAATGGAAACTTTATTATTTTATAATATATATGTGTGTGTGTGTGTATATACCTGGAGATCTTGGAGATGAACAGACTGAAGCAAAGCTCCCATATTAACAGATAGCAAATTAGCGCAATGCCCACATCTGACAGTCACAATGGTATTGGTGAACGCACTGCCCCATGGAACACTAACCTGCCCATATATATACATATATATACATGCATTTTTGTTAATTATATTCAAAATGAAAACTGAAATAGATCACAGATCTATTTAAGCAAAACCCGAGACACTGAAACCATTCTTCTGCATGCCTGATTTTACAAAAGAAAATGAAGATATCACCTTATAAAAACAACTCTAATCTTCCATTTTTGAATGAAAAAATAAAAAATAAAGCTTGCAAATTGCAATGAAGAAAAGGGATTCAAGTGTCAATATATATATACAATTTTCTTTGCTTTGCATAAAAAATTCGGAGGTCTATAAAAACCTCCAAATGATTTACTCAGTCAAAAAAAAAACCATGAAAATCAACCAAAATGCAAGGTTTAAGAAGCGAATTTTTTTTTTCTTTGAGATGATTGAGAAAAAGGGTTTTCTTTGCATATATATATATACACACACAATTTTGTTTGCTGAATTTGCATAACAAATTTTGGAAAATTTGGAAGTAAGTAGTTAGTTAGTGTGGCTTTCAAAAAGAGAAAAATAGAGGGGGATTTTGTTTTGAAAAATGGGCAATAACCATAAGACAATTTCCCCCTCGAGTTAATAATAAGTCCTCTTATCTATCTCGGTGCTTCTGACTTTTTTTCTGCTACACTGACACCATATATATATATATATATCACTCATCTCTCTATCTATATATAATTATATATATACGTTGTGTGTGTGCCAGTGTGAGAGAGATACAGTAGAAAACGACGTGACTGGAACGGAATTCATAGACCATTATTAAACAGGAAGGAATCATCAATTCAAAGACCATACATATACGCACACGTATATACAATTCCAGACTATAAATTGGAGCCAATTGTAATTTCCAGTCACAAAATCATATTGTTTTCATGCTATGTACATAAAATAATTCTGCTCAAAAGATCAAATCTTGTAAGAAAGAGGGTTTTACACAAAGAAAAAAAGGAAAATTAAATGCAATTTTATATGCCATGATTTTATTTTGGCATTTATTTAAAGAAGAATTATATGAGCTAAGATCTATTTATGAATGTTACATCATTAAAAGAAGCGAAAAAATAGTTGAAGAATCAGATAAAATATTACTGTATGAACAGATGAACCCATTTTCCACACACAGTAACATACACAGTAATGTGTGTAATTGGGTTGAAAATTAAAAATAGTACTGTATTATTTAGTGGGGGTTGCTGTACAAACAAGAAGACTTTTTGGATAAATAAATTGTAATAATATTTAAAGTAATTAAAGGACAAAATAGCAACAGAAAATTTCATTGATCTTTGTCACAAATCACAATACATGAAGAACCCTAGAAACCATATATATATATATATATATATATATAGGGTTATAGCTAGCAGTGAGTTAAAAGACATTAAAAAAAAATCAATAAAGGGCTATTTCTGATAGATCATTAGGGTTCATCAGTACTGAGTACAATAAAAGGGTTTTTTTTTTCTCAGATTTCAAAATCATAGTTCTGGCTTTAAATCAAGCATGTCAGAAAACCTTTACTTTGAAGAAGGATTAATCATGAATTTAAACATAAAATATCAAATGGTAATAATTATTTGAGCTTCTTTTGGGTCCAAATTGAACCTTTAAATCATTTTTCTTTCATGTAAAATTTATATATTCATCAGAAATAATCAACATAAAATAACATACTCTACATATAGGTCAAGAGATTATCAAATCCATAATTTTTCTCAAAATTGCTCCTTTTTCTTCATAACTAGGGATAAATTTATATACTTCATAAATTTGAAAAAAAATCTGTCTAAAAATTAGGAATAAAGATAAACCCTTTTTATATAGATATAAATATGTATAGCTACCATAGAATAAAATATAACCTAAGGTAAAAATTGATACTTTCTAATGGATCTATACAACATGCATAAGTGAAATTAAATGGAAGAATAAATATATATACCGCTAAAATGGTGTTGCAGAAGTTGCAGTGAACATAACAAACACGTTCGGAGGTCATTTCCATCGACATTTTCGCCGGATCGATCAGAAAATATAATATTTTTTCAAGAAAAATAAAGGGTTACTACTAATTAAGCTGAATATTACTACTAAACAAAGCTAAATCAGTTCAAGAACACAAAAAAGCAGCAAATTCAGCTTCAGCTTTCAAGAAACAACATAAAGGCGAAGAAAGAAAAAGAGAGAGAAGAAAATGGGAATATATATATAGATATAGAGAATTCGTATGTATATGTAGATGAGGAGGAGATGGGACTGGTCTGGTCGGTATTAAGTGAAGTGGGAGTACGGATTTTAGTGGTATTTGTAATGGAGTTTCTGAAAAGAAAAGGTGGTTTTTATTTTTGGAAAGAAAGAATTGGGGGGGGGGGGGGGGGGGGGGGGGGTTGGGTGTATTATTATGATTGAAAGAATGAGTGGGTGGGAGTCATCTTGTAACAATACAGAATTTTGTTCAGCGGACGAGGGGGGCGAGATATTTATGTTTTGGAATGTTTAGGGATTAGAGTAATAATATTTAGTTACTTATGAGCCCTAATTCTAGAGATAAAACCTAACAAATTTTCACTTCAGATTTAGAAATTCTAGGCTAAATCTGGTTTGATCGAACTCAAATGTAATACACTAAGTCAATTACCAATCAATGTGTAACTCACTAATGCCAACACATGTTGGCTCAATTGGTAAGGAACGTATCACTTTCTGTCAAAAGGTTATGAGTTCGATTTTCTCTATCTATGTAGGGACGGAGTGGGTACGTGCATAATCTGTAGATAGCTTTGTAAGCGAATTTTTATTTCGGAGACATGCCTTGGCCCATGTTAGTTTCCAGAGTTAACCCTATCCAAATTTTTAAGTACCAAGAAAAAAAAAAGTAATCCACTAGTGATCCAAGTCGATTTTGTAGGTCGACTCTAATCAGTCGGAACTTCAAGGTTAGGATGATTTGAGCTTCTGCGGTCAAGACTAACATGATTTCTTATCCAATCTACCTACATATATACCTCGTGAGATGATCAAATCATAACAAAGTTCAAATTGCTTTTGGGGCGACGATCGAGTCGATAATAACCCAATATCTTGCATTTGGATCATGTTCGAGTGCTGAGGTCAGGTAAGACCTCGAACTCCGATTTGTTATAGAGTCCGTCTTGCATTTTACAAATTTGTTACCCCAATACTTATAGTGATAACAAAGAGATGAGAATAATACACAGTCCAGGTGCGAGTAAATATAACTTTAGAATGACCCCCATGATGGTGGTGAATGTGGCGTATTTATAGACATTGTAAGTTGTATGGAATGTATTGGGGTCAGACACATGGCATGATCTCAAATATACACGTGTCCGACATCAATGGCTGGGTTTTCAGGTTTGGGTCGGGTTGATCCAACCCAGCAACAATGCTTGGATCCACTTTTGGGGCAGTAATTATTGACCTCTGTAAGGGGCTTTTTGGTGAAAGAATAATTACGACTGAGTTCGATTTATGTGGTCCATTAAACATTTGTATGGAATAATTAAGAGACGGTGACTTCTTTAGATCATGTGCAAGTTTTCACTTCTTCTTTTCCAAATTTATTAAAAGATAATGTGATTAATTAACTAGCTTTATTTAAAAGGAACTACAAATTCTATATCAAGAAGAAGCGATCGAATATCATTGAACAACGAATTTAGTGACATATAATAATTTTCATCTCAATAATATATAATCCCAACTCCCATTATTATAGCTTGAGTTTGATCCAACAAAGAATATTATATAAGAATTTAAAAAGTAAAATTTTTGTCGTATTTTTATATTATTGATCGTAAGACTCAAATAAGGCAAAATTCAATTTTAGTTCCACATGATCTTGCGATTCTATATTGTAGTCTCACGTTTTACAGGATTCTAAAAAATGTCCCAATATTTTTCAATAGTTGCAAACTTGGTCCTTTTTTTTAAGCAGAGTTAGTCTCACACGATTGTTTTTGTTAAATTTTGACGGAATTGAGCGCAACTCACCAGCCCATTAAATCACATTTTGGCTAAGAAATATTGGGACGTTTTCTAAAATCCCGTAAAGTGTGGGACTAAACCTAGAATCTGATATCATGTGGGACTAAAATTGATTGATAACAATTAATCTAGAATGACTATCAAAACTATCTCAACCTCGACTAAGGTAATGCAATTATTCAATCATTCAACTTTTCGTATACTATATTTTGTTGTATATATTTACTCGTAACTTTAATTTCTACCACATATCATTTTTTCTCCCTCGCTCAAGCCTCATATCATGCATATTTCAAGAAATAAATATTCTCTGTCCATCCTGAACCTTCGCAAAGTCCAATCTTATATAGATGGTAGCTTAAGATTGGTTACAAGTGATTCAATTAGGCTTTTACTTCTATGGAATAGTAAATTATAGCATGAACAGAGATAGGGCAACTTTTAATTGCTATTAGTGGTCATCAATTTGGTGGAAAAGTCTCTTAAACACTGTTAAATCCCCAATTTCGCTATAAAAAACTAGTGTTTAAGAGGCCTATCTGCACTGAGTTTCTGAATATTTGCTATGAACGATTTGAAGTTAGCTTATGGTCCTCTACTAGACCTAATTTATTCCTTTTTTAAATATATTTTCTATTATTTTGGGATATTTTTCTGCTTAATTTATGTGATTATCATTGGTTTTGATTTTTCATTTGATTAGACACAACATAGGGGGTTCTAAACGATATAATTGGAGGAATGGAAAGCAACCTTTTGTTTGTTTGGGTAACCTAAAATACATGTTTCACCTATTATTTTTGACTTTTTTGCCCCAAAATGGTGATCTATATCTATATTATATTAAAAGTGTGGATAATCTTAGTGTTTCTTCCAATTGTGAATTGACATTTTTATCCTCATCTATTCTATTGGAAATAATTATAATTTATTACATATTAAATCAACCTTTTTCGTACAAAATTAATGAGTCAATAAAAAGACACCTCACTTTCCACCAAATTGATGACCACTAATAGCAGTTAAAAGTTGCCTCATCTTTGTTAATTCTAGAGTTTACTCTTCCATAGAGGTCTAAAAGCCTAATTGAATCACTTGTAACGGATCTAAGTTACCTTTTATATAAGATTGGACTATGCTAAGATTCAGGATGGGCAGGGAATATCTAGTTCTTGAAATATGTATGGTATGAGGCTCGAGCGAGGAAAGGGAAATGATATGTAGTAAAATATAAATTTATGTGTAAATATATACAACAAGTACAACATATGAAAAGTTGAATAATTGAATCAATTGCATTACCTTGGTCAAAGTTGAGATAGTTTTGATAGTCATTCTAGATTAATTGTTATCAGGCAAAATTCCAATTTTAGTCTCACCGGATATCGCGATTCTTGTTTTAGTCCTACGCTTTACGAGATTTTAGAAAACGTCCCAATATTTTTGAGCCAAAATGGAATTTAACGGGCATGTGACTTTCATGCACCCAAATCCGTCAAAAAATTTACAAAAATAATCGTGTGGGACTAACTCTGCTTAAAAAAGGGACCAAATTTGCAACTATTAAAAAATATTGGGGCGTTTTTTTAGAATCTTATAAAATTTGAAACTAAAACTAGAATCGCGAGATCCTGTGGAACTAAAATAAGAATTTTGTCTCTCAATTAATTACTTTGAAGAAGGTGTTTATCGAAAAGAAAAATCCAATTAAATGAGATGAAATATTACTTTGAGATGTCTCACCAAAAAATATTTAATAATAATAAGGGACATATGTATGAACATATGCTAACATTATTTGCAATAGAGGATTCAAATTGTGTAGACAGAGGAAAAGTACGTTCATTTTATTTTCATTAGTATTTATTCAGAAGTTTAGAAAAATTAAATGGTCATGTCATTTGTACAGTACTCTCATTCACTGAATTTAATAACAAGAAAATAATGAGTTATATCACGTCTTACTCACGTGTACGGCACACATTTTAGTTGAAATCATTTGATTCGGAACTTCCAACTAGTTGCGTGGAATAAATTAGCAAAAGAACAATTTTTACACGAAAATAGAATCAATAATTAGTACAACAATGAGCCCAAGCTTGTTCAATCATGTCCTACATGACCCGAAAGCTAGGACTTAATTACATCAAATATTTATACAAGTCTATGTTGATTATTCTTAAATATTTAGATTGGTAGTTTTTTGATTGATATTATTTTCTTTTTTGATACAAAACGGTGATATCCTATATTAAGAAGATGTCAAATCAGCATCAAGCACCGAAACAAGAGAATCTGAAGGGTCCAACCCCCTCAACAAAATCAAACGCCAGAACGAGCTAACTAACATATGGGAAACAACAAAATTATTTATCGCTAAACAGGAGAAATACTGAAATTCTTACATTAAAATAAAAAAATACGTTATAAATCAAATTTAAATTAGTTCATATTCGACTTAAAATTCATATTTATTTTCAAGTTAAGCACGGCTTTAGAGCAAAAAAATTCATATAAATTCAAGCTCTGAAAATAAAATAAAAACATCATGCAATGACAAATCAAAGATGAGTTTAAACAAGTTCGACTCCGGGGTACTTTAGGCTCAATATGATTTGTAGCCCTATCGAATAACTTCTATAACTTGCTTAAATATATGAATTTAGAAAGCATTATGATAGATTCAAAATATTAATAAGATTAATCAATAAATTAATAAGATTAATAGTGAAAATTGAAGACGATTTGTATGAATTGACTTTAAGCACAAAAGACGATATCAACTTTATAAAACAGCATAAACTTGTCCCATAAAACGTCAAATAGCGACAAATATGCCGATATGACAGATGAGACGCAACTGCATAGAATTGTATAGATTTGACAGTACACACACGTGATATGTTTACATATGCAGTTCTACTGTTCCTCATGTCATTGACGATAATTTTGGAAATAATTATTTAAAATACTAATTTGGTATTGCTATTAATGACCTAGCTACAACTTAAAAAGGGAAAATTAATTTGGTGTCTAGGTTAGTATAAAAATCCCAACAATTAATGTACGTTCGACTCAATTAAGTCGTATTCCAACAATTTCCTATCTCCAATTTAAACGTCGTGCTTTGCTCAAAAAATATTTATGAAAATAAAAGTTTTTTTTTTCCCTAGGCGAAAGGATACCCTGATCCAACAAAGTTGGGAAGATAATTTTTTTAATCATGGGCCACACCGATCCTATAAGACACCAAATTAGAAAAGAAAGTCACAACTTGTGATAACATAAAATTGAACCCAAGACCTCCCATATGAAAATGGAAGCTTATACAACTAGTCTAACAAGTCTTGAGTAAAAAAAAAAAAGTATGTTTGGACCTGGATTTGAAAACTAAAATGAAAATAGAAATAAAATATAAAGAGATAAAGGATTAAAAAAAAAATCTGAAATGAGAAACACATTTTCCTCAATTTTTTTTATATTGAAAATATGGATAACAATGGGTCGGGTAAAGCGGATGTCCGTCCTAAACCCTCATTGTTTGGAGCGGGTATAGGACTAGTTCGCCGGGTATTTAAAAGTGGGTTCGAGGCGGGAAATGGGGTTAAGAGAACCCCGCCTCAAACGCCGACCCCCGCCCCCCCAATTTACTAATTTTCTTTTTAAGTTTAAGTTTTATATTAACAAGGCATTATTTATTATTAATAATAAAGTTAAAGATAAAAATATTTTTTTATCTACCTTTTGAATGCCTTGTGTTCAAAAAATCGAAAATATATTGACCAATTTAATCTCGATTTTATTTTGGAAGCATTTAACATAATTTAAAAATAATGAATAAGAGTGAGCTTGAAACTAATCGACATTGATTGTCTGAACAAAAATAGACAATGACAAGAAGAAAAGGGGGGGGGGGGGGTGCCAACTCGGGTCAGGCTGAAAAGACTCAATCATGTTAAGTACCCGGATGGGTGAGACAAGTTCACATTATTACTTCGGGTGGGGGTGGGTCCTGAGTATTGAAAAATCAAAACGGATCCGAGTTCTTAATCTTAACATATTTGCCCTATACTCGTCTCGTTACCATTCCTAATCAAATTGATGGTAAATAAGATCATGACGAAAATGAAAACGACGACTATGTGGGATTGGAGAATGAATTCTCTTCGCCTTTTTTTAATGACACAAATTAATTATTCTGTCAAGATTTATGTTCTTCAAGTACTTTCTCAACAATCAAAAATGAGGAAGACTACACTTCTCTACCTTACCCCATAAATATTTATCAGTCATCTAATCTAAGTCCATTGCTGTCGTAATTTCAACCCAAGTAATTTGGGTTATGAAACTAAAAATAGTGTTCGATACAAATCTAAAGTTGAAAGTTGAAACTTATTTGATATATAAAAGTTGAAGTTTATATTCAACTCGATCCGATTGGCTAAAAATTGAAAGTATGCGCAAAAATATTCAACGGCTCGAGCCTGGGTCATATTTACCTATATTGAAGTTCATACAATTTCCTTTATCTACCAAAGTTCCAAACCGAATTTAAAACATAGTTTCAGATTTATTAATAATTCAAATAAGCAATTTAATTCAATTACATTCTTATTCTTAAACACGAAAGTAACTTATAATGAGAAGAATACCTATTTATATAAAATAATAACAAAAACAAAATTAGCCTAATTTTTGAAAGAATTGCTAATTCTACAAATAACCCAAAAAATATTTATTTTACTCGTAACATTAATTTTTAACCAAACAAAATAATGAAAACGACATCCCATCAAAAAACCATCAACCAAATGATGCCAATGCGACTAAGCAAATTAGTTCCACCTAATCTAATATGTCTTTTCACTATTGTACTACTAATGAGTAGTACTTAAGACTACAGATGTCAAGTCGAACGAATCGAACTCGTAGAAACACGTGCTTAGCTTGACATCAAATTACACATTTACATCAAATAACATATCTATCAAAAAACAAAAAAAATTACACAGTTATTCAAATTTTTTCTTTGAAACTCCGAGCTTAATTTGAAAATAAATACAAATTCCATATCATGTCCAAACCAACATAAATTTAAATTATGAATTTTCATATAATTAGTAAAATTAAATTCAATTACCAACATAAAATAATTACTATCCGAAGAAACACAAAGATGGGGAAAAGATTTTCTTTCATTACTTGTAAAATAAAGCGTACAAGATGTATTATATATACATGACTAATCCAAATTCTAAAGGGACTCCAAAACTAGAGTCCTAAAATAAACAAACTAAACTACCATAAATAAAACAAAACACGGTATTTACAATACTCCCCCTCAAGTTGGCATATGAGCATCGTGAATGCCCAATTTGCCTAGTAAAAAACCAAATTGGGAATGACCGAGAGCCTTAGTAAAAAGATCGGCCGGTTCAGATTGGAAACGGACATGAATAGTAACAATATTGCCTGACTGAACTTGTTCGCGAACAAAATGATAGTCGATTTTGATGTGTTTAGTACGCTCATGGAAGACCGGTGTGGCAGCAATGTGAATGGCAGATTGACTGTCGCAAAATAACTGCATGGGTTCCGTGTGTGAGACACCCAAGGAAGACAGAAAAGATTTTAACCAAAGAAGCTCACTGGTTGCCGCTGCCATGGCTCGATATTCGCCTCCGCCGAGGAACGAGAAATAGTGCTTCGCTTCTTGGTTTTCCACAAAACAGGCGAAGCACCCAACATGACAAAATAACCAATGACAAAATGACGAGTAATAAGGTAACTCGCCCAATCCGAATCACAGAAAGCACATAACCGCAAATCATTATCCGCGGGAAGAAAATGACCTTTGCCCGGGTGGCCTTTGAGGTAACGGACAACACGGATAGTTGCATCAAAATGCTCTCGACGTGGGTTTTGTGCAAATTGCGAAAGAACATGGATTTGATACGAAATTTCGGGATGTATAATAGAAAGATAAATGAGACATCCCGCCAACCAACGGTAAGACACGTCATCTTTCGCAAAATCCCCTTTAGCTAAACCCAACTTGTGCCCTTATTCCATAGGAGTGTCAACATGACAACATCCAAGTAACCTGGTTTCAGATAATATGTCAAGTGTATACTTGCGTTGACATAGGAACAAACCCTTCGAGGCACCTCGATGCCTAGAAAATATTTCAAGGACCGTAAGTCCTTGATCCAAAAATAATTGTTCAGATATATCATGAATTTGTCACAAGCAGTTGCATCATTGCCCATTAAGATAATATCGTCGACATAGACGAGAAGAGCAAAAAAAATAGGACCACGTCGAAAAACGAACAAGGAGTAATCGGCCTTCGACTGGTAAGCTTGGTGAACCAGTTTCGCGAGGCTTAGCGCAGACCATAAATCGATTTTCCTAAGTTGACAAAATTTACCATCAGTATCAGTACGAAAATTGGGTGGCAATTTCATGAAGACTTCTTTTTCCAAATCGCCATGCAAAAATGAATTATTGACGTCCATTTGGTGGAGTGCCCACCCCTCAGCCACAACAACAGATAAGAAAAGACGAACCGGTACAAGCTTTGCCACAGGTGCGAAGGTCTCATGGAAATCAAGGCCCTCGATTTGAGTAAAGACCTTGGCAACGAGGCGAGCCTTGTATCTCTCGACTGTGCCATCAAACTTATATTTGACTTTGAAAACCCATTTACAATCTATGGGCCGTTTGTCGGGCAATAAGGACTCCAAAGTCCAAGTTTTGTTTTCCTCTAGAGCCGATATCTCGCGTGCCATAGCATCACGCCATTCAGGACTCTTGACAGCCTCATCATAGCTTGCTTGTTCATGAATGGAGCTAATGGCTGCTAAGAAAGCTTAATGCCCCAGAGAAACATTGTCAAAGTTATGTAATTACTTAACGGATAATGCGTACCTGAGGTGCTTTCATGGAGGGGTGGCGCAGGGCGGGTTTAGCAATAGGAGTCGGGCCGGCATTTGTAATAGCTTAGAAAACAACATAGTCATCAAAACGAGCCGAAATGCGTACATCACGTCTAAGCCGATCAACTGGCATCGAGACGTTCATAGAATTGTCATACGCATTGCTCAAATCAGCGCTCCCCCTCAATTTCGAGCCACTGGGCACATTCTCAATCTCGGAATCATCATTAGCCTCCAATACATCGATAGCAACTAGTGGAACCGATCCATCAACAACATCATGTTGAACCAATGCACTTGATTTAGCAAAAGGAAACACGTCCTCATGGAAAACTACATCTTGCAAATAGAAAAATACACCCCTGTCGAGATCGTAAAGTTTCCATGCTTTCTTTCCATATGGATAACCCACAAAAATGCAACGTCGACTTCGTGAGGTAAGTTTATCCTTATTTTTTGGGGCACAATGAGCATAACACAAACACCCAAATACATGGATATGATCATAAGCAGGTTTTGAACCAAACAAGATTTTGTATAGAGATTGCCGTTTCAAAGTGACAGTAGGTGTGCGATTAATCAGATAAACAGCGGTTAAGACACACTCTCCCCAAAACCGGACTGGTAAGTGAGCTTGGAAGCACAAACCACGAGCCACTTCTAAAATATTTCTATGCTTGCGTTCTATCCGTCCATTTTGCTGAGGTGTCTCAACACAACTTGTCTCATGAATAAGCCATAGAAATAAATTCGGATCCATTATCACTACGTATGCATTTTATATTTAGGTGAAACTGAGTGTGAATAACTTTTCAAAAATCAACGAGGTAATGACTAGCTTCATGTTTCTATTTAAGTAAATAAGCCCAAACAGACCGACTACGATCGTCAACGATAGTCAAAAAATAATTTGCACCACAATACGGCCCCCATAAATCACAATGCACAAGATCAAAACAATTGTCGGCAATATTATTACTTAAAGGAAAACTCAATCGAGTCTATTTTTCTCGAAAACATGCATCACAAATACTATTATTCGATCCTACTCTACCAATAACTGAAATAAAAGATAGATGCTGACATGACTAATGTCCCAAACATCTATGTCAAACTGTGTAAGAGTCCACTTTTTCTGTCTTCAAGGCTGAATGAATCCGTGTAGATCAAAAATAGTAAACCCCCCTTTGAAGCTCACCTAGTCCAATCGGCATCCTCAAGCGGTCCTGTATTATACACAACTCGTTAACAAACGTGATTTGGCAATTTATATCAAATATCAAATGACGTATTGAAATCAAGCTACACATCAACGTGGGAACATATAAAAAGTCTCGCAATATTATGTGTTCATTGAGCTTAAGACGCCCCCTCTTGGCGGCGTCCGTTTTCACCCCATTGGGTAGAATGACCGGGACCGGTGTAGTGATCCGAACATCGCTCATGAGTTTCAAGTCCCCGGTCATATGATTTGACGCACCACTATCCAAAATCCAGATAAGGTTATTAAAAATATTACCAAATAACTTGTCAGAATTATCTCGTTGAAGAAATGTCAATAACTTTTGAAATTAATCAGTCGACAAACTAGGGATACCACCATTATTCTCGGATTGACCACCAGATGCATGGTATGCAGTCGCGCGTCCTTAAGGTTGTGCAACAGTTGAGCTCACTTGTCCAGAACCTCGGTTTTGATCATTGCGTCCCTTACTACGTTGTCCTCTCCACCATGCAGGATATCCGATCACTTTACAATGTGAGAACTTCCTCTCACCATTGCCCCTCGGTTTTGATGCACCGAATGAAAGAGATGGTTTCGGCCTTGCGGACTTCAAGACAAGTGCAACTGCTTCAATTCGCTCTTCTTGCCCACATACAATTGATCTATGTCATTTTTCTCTCGTAATCAACGAGTAAGCTTTATTGATCATTGGAAGTGGATCCATGTTAAGTATTTGTGATCGGATTGTGCGAAAAACAACATCGTCTAATCCCATAAGAAATTGATATAATTTCTCTTCTTCACGTTCTTGAAGAAAATCCTTCGATGCCCCACATGTACACTTAGGAACCTTGGAATAACTGCATAACTCATCCCACATACCTTTTAACTTTGTGAAGTATGCCATCACCGTCGTCCCCTGTTGCCGGAGTGAGGCCATCTCTCCCTTGAGTTCGTGTACGCGTGGAGCATTCACGACGGAGAACGAACCCTTAATTCATCCCAAACAACTTTCGCGGTTTAGGGTCCCTTAATTCATCCCAAACAACTTTCGCGGTCTCCTCGTAGGCTATACTCGGCTGGATCGATTTATCAATGGAGTTGAAGATCCATGAAATCAACATCGAATTGCAAGTTATCCAACTATTCGCCTCAGCCGCGTCGTCCTTCGATTTTTTCAAGGTTACGTCGATGAATCCTAATTTGTTCTTTGCTCTCAATGCATTCACCATGGCCTTTTCCCACATGTCAAAGTTATCGCCAGTCAACACACAAGTTGTAATCATCGCTCCCGGGTTATCAGACGGAGACAAATAAAACGGCGAAGCCATATCTATCGCACGTTTTTCCATCATGGTATGGGGAGGGGATTCGATTTTTGGTGATGACAGCGGATTTAAAATTTTATATTCTCAACCTGCTCTGGTACTATGAAGAAACGCAAAGATGGGGAAAAGATTTTCCTTCATTACGTGTAAAATAAAGCGTACAAGATGCATTATATATACACAAATAATCCAAACCCTAAAGGGACTCCAAAACTAGAGTCCTAAAATAAACAAACTAAACTACCATAAGTAAAACTATACACGGTATTTACAATACTATCTACACATTCCTAATGACTACAAATAGTTGGAAGACGAACCAAGTTACTCGATACTCGATTCGAGACCGTTCAGTAAAAGCTCGTTTGAGCTCAGTTCATTAACATATAAAATCAAACTTGAATAATATTTTGTGTGTTCGATAAGTCTGAAGTCCTGCTTGAGCTCGACTCAATTAATAAAAAATAATAAAATATGTGCAAAAAAGTCAAGTTACCCGAGATCGATCCGAGTTCGACTTGATTAAAGCTCGTTTGAGCTCGGCTCGATTAACAATTAAACTGGGCTCAAACACAAACTAGTTTTTGAACAAGTTTCAGTACAAATGCATGAAAAGAAAAAGAACAATACCGACTCGTCGAATTCTCGGGATTTGAGTGTTGAACGGAAGATCTTAATCGATTGAATATAGTAAATGAGAAAAAACCCAAATAGGAAATACAGCTGCAAGCACATAAAGAGAGTTCAAATATCGTTTCTTCAGAAGCACAAATATTATGAAACTCGATAATAATTCAAACAAGTTTGAACAACAATTTATTTGACTCGACTCAATTTATCTACCGCCCTATACCCATTGCCTTCTATTCTTCGAAATCGGGGGACTACTTTATGTAATTCTCTAAACTTGAGGGGACATTTTCCGCACAAGACCAAAAATACAAACCCTTGAAAAAAAAGACCCCAACTATATAACGCGCCTCCTCTACGCAAGATTATTCAGTTGGGGGAAAGCAGTAGGAAATTTAGGGTGTTTCCGGCGAGAGAGATCAACGAAAAGAAAGAGCTTGAAGCGGCGATTTAATGGAAAATATGTGGAGTCGAATCGCAGAAGCTGAACGATGAATTTCACGAGGTTTTGTGAAATTTCAATACAAATGTGATGGTTCAATTTATAGTTTTCAATCTGAATTTCTGTTACTTCGGCTGTTCGCTCTTTCTTCCGTCGTTATCTTTCCGGCGCCTCAGATCTTCAATCGCTGTCCTCCGGACCTGATGATGATGTTGCTCTGAAGGTTCAATTTCATTTTTCGTTGAATTTGATTTTCTTCTTGTTCATTTCTCATTGTTGTTAACATCGTTTTCTTAAGAGCATGTGAAATTGTGTTTTTTTTTTGGGGTTAGGTCTGATGAATTTTTTCTTCGAATATAGCGTGTTAACGATGCCTTGGCAATTGACATCAGAATCGGTTTGTAGGAATAAATTAGAACTGAAAATTGAAGTAAATATTTCTGGATGCGGTACTGAAAAGTGTGAATATTTTGTGTATTTTCTGTGACTTGTTGACAATGCGCCTTGTTTATGATGCTTATCATTAATCTTGGTAAAAGGCATGTTATAATTTCTAAGTGAATGCAATAGGCAAGTGATTGTAGGGAGTATTGGAAATCTACAACATATTCCTTATTGTTGTTAATGTTTTTTTTTTTAATTCATTTCTTGTTGTTGTTAATGTTTTTATCTTGTGCGCGTTGTTTTCTTAATACCTGTGTTCGAGATTTCTGTGTCGTAGCTTTAAATTGTGCTTTTTCTAGATTGGTCTGATGAATTTCTTCTTGGAATAGTGTGTTCGCGATGCTTTGACATCAGAGCCAGTTTTTAGGGAAAAATTAGAAGTAAAAATTGAAGTGGAAATTTCTGAATAATGCACTAATGTAGTGCTCAAAATGTGAATCTTGTTTGTATTTTCCGTCACTTGTGTGTAATTCTCCTTGTTATGATGCATATCATTAATATTGGAATAAGACATGTTATACTTTTCCATTGAAGACAATAGGCAAGTGATTGTTGGGAGTATTGGGAATATACAAATTCTAATAGAAATTTAGAATCATAATTCTTCTTGTATATATGGTGGACTCTGCATGAGTTCTATTGTCAATTGTGATTGTTTCGAGATTACAAAATATTCGTTTATATTACAAGTATACGTGGTAGTGGTCTCTATATTATTACAAGTATGAATGATTGTAATTGATTTGGGAGTCTGGGTCCCTAAGAATGACTTGTTTTGTTCTTTATTTCTGGAGTAAACTAGACACTCTTTGTGGGATAGGTTCTTTATTCAGATTTTCATGGTGTATGTTTTGCAGTTGATAGGAGCAGAATTGCATGGGGAACTTTCATGCCAATTCTTTTTTTATTTTTTTGAACAAAACAAACACAGTAATTACGTTTGATCAAAAGATAGTAATAGCATGGGGAACTTTCGTGCCAAATTTTTTTTTTTGTTTGAACAAAACAAACATAGTAATTACGTTAGATCATTCATGCTATTGGTGCTATCTACCTTGGTGTATAAGAACCATGTTTAGATAATGCCGAGATCCTCTATTGCAAATGTGTTGCATCTATTATTCCATTTACTTTTATGCATGCAAAGTGTATAAAATTTAAAGCCCGTTTATAATGAAAGAAAAGAATTTATACACTTGTCATACATAGAAGTAAATGGAATAAGAGATACAACACCACTTGCAATAGAGGATCTGGTGCGTTTTTAGATGTGTATATGATAATGTCATGAAAAGAGATACCAACATGTCAAACACACTCGAGTAAAATGCTTTTTAATTTTCCTTGTGTATTCGAGACCACTGGATGCAAAGGGACTCCCATATAATCCATTGTAAATATTGGTGAGACTGTTGTTCCTGGTGCGCTATTCCAAACAATTTTTTTCATGCATGGGAATGTCAAGGATTTTACAGTATTAAAATTGATATTATCTCATAAATCTTTCATATTTGAGATTGGGATGAAATAAGAATCTTTTAAAGTTCTAATCTGCATGTAATCTTTTTTTGAATATGATCAACTATCTTTACACCCTAGACTGAAGCCAAACACAGGTGGATAAGGTCCAAATCTTTTATCATTTTTTTAACGTCACTTCTCCATTGAGGAGAAAACCGAAAGCCCCAGGGGTGACAACAGCAGAGCAACCACCTCAGGCGCCGCCACATGAAATTCTTTGCTGAAGTCAGTGAGGTTGAGCGTGACTACGAAGTGAACAGGTTTTTTTGTAATAAATATGCATATAGGTTGGAGAATAATTCCTTAACTTACTTGAATTGGGTTCCTTTTGTATTGCTTTGTCTAAATAGTTCCAAACATTGATAGAAGGAACATTGTAATGTTAATTTTATTGCCTTGGTATGTGTAACTTGTATTTATGGCTGAATTTACCAAAAAAAATGTATTTTTGACTGGAATGTGATATTATATGTTGATAAATTTCCAAAAGAGAAATTTGGACCCTAGAACTATAATATTAAGGCTTAAACAACCTGGACATACTGTCATGCCCCGACAGTTTGAAATATTTGAGACGATCGGGACGTGTCATTTTGCTCATATACGGGAGTCTAGAAGCTATTGGAGTATTCTAGAAATGTCTAGAAAATTCTATTAAAGTCTAGAAGACTCCAGAAGAATGTAGATACTTACGTGGAGATCTAGAATAGTGTAAAACTGTGTAGAATGTCTTAGATTATTCTAGATATTAGTAGAAGTATGTCGAACATCGTAGAGATGTGTGGACCTCTCTAGAAATATGTGAATATGATAGGAAGTTTCTCGAATAGAGAATATTTTTAAGAATATTATTAGAGTGCTCTAAAGATTTTCTCTTGTATGTAGAATCAAACTAATATCCGCCGTCCATTAGGGATGTGGATTAGTATAAATAGAAGTATTAGTGTCATTTGTAAACCAATCAAGTCCAGAAACAAGTGTAAAAACAGCTCATATAAGAATTATTGAGAGAGTGTGTCGCACGAGACATTAGTATCGAGACTAAGTGTGTGACAGTACGCCCAAGTTGTAGTGCGCAAAAAAATACGTGGCCAAACGCCCGGCGCGTACGCCCTACCTCATCGGGCATACACTCCATAGGAGTTGCGCCTCCCTTCAATGCCCCAGGGCGTTTTGGCAACACTCCGCCTCGAGGCGAGCCTCGGAGCGCGCTTCGAGACTGCCTTTTAAAACACTGGTTACCAGTGAATAATATTATTTGAAAGTAATAGATCAACGTGTCAATCTTTTCATCTTCAATGTTGTTTCAGTTAAATGTTTACTTACTTTATATTTGTCATGAACTCAACTTTTGGCCAAGGGTAGTTTGGAAAATTGGAGGAACGATAGAGGGGCAAGAGAGGAGTGTCAATAAGTGTGTCTGTTGCTATTAAAGTTCTGCATAATGAAGATGGATCGAGTCGGGGAGCGGGGTTTGTTCGTTTCAGAACAAGGCAAGAAGCGTCAGTAGCGATCAACAAATGGATGGAAAACTGGTGGGCCGAAGGCCAATATACGTTAGATTTGCAGAATCAGCAGAAAATAGAAAATGGCGATTGCATACTTCTAGAGAGGGGTTGCAGCCTCATTAGCTAAATTACCGTCTATTCTTGTGACTGCGACTCCAGTTTAACAGAAAGAGATATTAGGGGTATTTATACCCTATTGTCAATGGAATAGAGAATGAACTTGAGTATCTTTATCTCGTAAATTCTTCTTCCTCAAATCTCTATTCCTCAACTTCTAATTCCCATCTCCTCTAAAATTCTTACTATTTTATATTTTAATATATAATATCAATTATCATGGAATATTATACCAAAAATATCTTAAGTAACTAGCCGGTACAAGTAATATTGCAGTTTGATAGCCTTGTAACTCGTCAACAAGAATCTCAATCTCGTTATCCTTGAGATCTTTAAAGACAACGTCTATTAGTAATAAACTAGAGAGTAACAAATGAAGCATGAATTTACAGAAGAATTTTTTATCTACAGTATTATATAAGTTTCAATTTTCATTAAACTTTGTTCGGTCCAATCTTTCATGTTGATCAATATTTAATTTTTCGAATAACTATGGCTTATTGGATAATGATTCATTTAGTTTAATTATTGTTGAAGTTTTGAGTATATCACAATTTTAAATTGAATAATATCTATATACATGAATTATTTTAACAAGATCATACGGCTCATGTGCCACAACTCTGGTCTAGTGAGAAACAACTCCGGTTCGGTCACGGCCAGCTATAAAGCTGCCCAAAGATTATATGCCGCCCATGGGTCCAAACAGACTTTGATCGATTCCCCGACTCATTGTTCCTAATTCCTCATCTTTTTGGCAGTTATAAACCCTTCTTATTTATCGAGCTATTTTGTATAAGACACATTTGTTTCCCCTTACTAGAGATTACCTGCTTTTCTTCCGTCAAATCGTTGCACTTTCCTTACGTTTTTTTGCTCGTGTTCACGAAATGAAAAATCACATTCTTCACCTTTTGATTTTCATTCTCTTGACAGGCCACAGTACATGCATAGACATAAAATACTTTTCGAACATCCGCAACAATAACACTTTTTTAGAATGTACATGACAAATTAAGTTCGCCCACTATTCGGTTCAGGCTTCAATTCCCCTGTACGGCGTCTGGTCGTATCACACTTGACATGAGACTTTGTGAAAGAGGGGAGAGACGCATAGGATCTTGTACGGTGTCTTGTCGTACCACACTTGACATGAGAATTTGTGAAAGAGAGGAGATAAAAACGCTATAGACATATGCATCCAAGACACATAGGATTCTCTATTTCATAAATGGATGTCAAGTGCACAGAATCTGCATCTAAGTGTCTACAAGTATATATGATTACGAATAAGAGATGGAATACCAAATGGAAATAGAACATCTAAACACTTCAAACTAATACCATACTCACTTTTTCAGGGGTTACATATCAAATCATTACCGAAATTTCAACCAAAGATGGATTGGTAGCTTTACAAGCTAACTGAAGACACTAAAGAAAATCTGCGCAGTTAACTTGCAAAAGTTAAAGAACAAACAAGTTCCCGACAGAGAAAACTCATTATATCTACTCAAAAGACCTCAAGACTCTGAGTTACCTGTCATTAGAAGTTACAAAGCACGGGTACTTAAAGTCACACACCGGCCTAACGCTAATGCAAAAACTGCTTCTTATCATCACACAAATGGTTACATTTTACAAAGAGTAGAAACACGAATTACACAAGGCACAACACCCTCTATTATACAAGAAAATTTATACCTCACCAATCACGTGTAGGGACCTCATGTCCTCTTAAAATAGAGATAAACAACAAATAATACATCTAACAACAAAAATAATGTAAGAGCTAATAAGAAATAATACTCAGCCTGCTCAAACCACGGAAAGAAAGAAATAATTCTTCTGACATCTACCTTTTCTTGAGTCTCATGTACAGAGGACGTCTTTTTGTAACCCGGGATTGCTTTCAGCACAACTAAGGTTTAGAACTTGTCCTTTAAAACTGTCTCTTCGTCTTCTGAATAGCTTTTCAAGTGTGTGCATGATAATACGAATCCAAAGCTTTCGAGCCTCCAAGAAGAATATAGCTTTTTGGAGGATTTCTCCCCATTAGTTTCATGCTATGTACAAGTCATTGTAAATCCCAGGTGTTAGCATGAGCGTTGAAGAAGTATAGGAAAGAGAATCTGGTCGCATAATCTAAATCCAAGCAAGAGAACCTCGATCATTTGTAACTTGAGGACGGCCTCTAGTCGGTGTTGGTGGTCGGTTAGCATTGAGCTCCTAGTTCCAAACAAAAAAATTCAGCGAGAGAAAGAGGAGAAAAATGTCAGAAAATGATGAGAATACAATAGTTAGATTACATTAAGGTTGTGTTTTGATTAAACAATTTGGAGCTAAGGAGTTCAAATGGGGAGAAAAATGTCAGAAAATGATGAGAATACAATAGTTAGATTACATTAAGGTTGTGTTTTGATTAAACAATTTGGAGCTAAGGAGTTCAAATGGCTCCACTTAAACGGATTTCAAATCTATCGTAATGGTTGAAATGATCAATAATGCTACGTTTGGCCCTTAAATTTTGGTCAGGAAAAATGGAAAGATGAAAATACGAGCAAAAACTACGAATGATTTTGACTTTCTATGACAAATGATTTTGGTTAATGTGTACTATGGGTATTCGTCTGAAAATGATGTGATGTATATTGTGTTTTTTGATTTTTTGGAAAATGGCTGGAAATAGGAAAATATGTCAAATAAAAAATGATTGGTTGATGTATGACATATAAAATGATTGATTTAGTTAGTTTGGCAATAAACATGAGATAAAAAAAATAGTATAGTAAGACAGAGAAAAGAAACAATAGTTGGAGTCAGTAATTATTGACCAGATAGTTTGAAGTGATGGATGTATTCATTGAAATGTGATTATATAGAGGAATGAGAAAGTGAAGTTGAGAGGGTTTTTTTTAGTTGAAAAAGGTTTGTAGTCGTAGTTTTCAGAAAATAGTGATCCAAAAAACAGAAAATGACATTGAAAACATAAACAAACAAGCCCTATCTTTTGAAGTGAGAAAAATGTTTTCATGGCTGAATTCCAATAACCAAGCGAAAGGTAGAGGATTTGAAGATCAAAGCAAGTGAAAATTATCAGAGCAAAAACAGGGAATCTGTTATTGCGAATTTGAAATCCTTCGCTCTCATACAAATGCAATCTACAAGAAATGAATTAAACATGGCACCTGCATCCAAGTGTCCTCTATATGGCGTTCAGGGGAGGTCTCTGGAGATGAAATTGCAGGAGGCAATGGATGAATTAGTTTTGGTACAACCACTAAATCTCTACCCAGAACCAAGATAGCACCAGCATTATTTGCAGTACCTATACAAATAATTAAAAAAAAAAAAGATTAGAAAATTAGCAAACCTTGAAACACGGCAACAATTGAAAGGAGGACAAACTAGGCAATCCTTTCGCAAATATTGGAACAAGTTAGGACATACCACAGTAGTTTGTGGCTGAGAAAAGAGTGATTAGATGTCCCTGAGCAAATCTTTCAAATCCATCCATAACACATTCATGTGCTCGAACAATCAATTGAAGATCATTGTTGTTACAGAATTCCATAACACGATCAGGCTGCAAAGATCAAAGTAACCATAGAGTACAACGGTGAGATATAGTGTGCACTTTCTTCATTTTTTTCCTGCATATGCACATCCAATGAGACACTATTATTCCCCCCACCCCCCACCCCCCCAAAAAAACATACGAAGCATAAGGAAAAGCCTAAATAAAAACATTACAGACTAGTCGGTGACACACTCAATGCATGTATGTGAAAAAAATCAGATTTCATAAGAAGATTTTTAAATTAAAATTAATTTAGTTTAAAAGGCAAGTGAAGAGAATAAAAAAATGAAAAAAAAAAGACACAAATAAAATTTAACGTAATTAAGAAAAGAAAGAGAAAATATAGAAAAAACAATTCCCTATATCAGATATATGAGGTGGCACATGGTGTATGCACACCCAATCCATCTAAAAAAAATTATCTCGCCTCAGCAAAACTGTTTGCCAAACCAAAAACCGTTCTCTAAGCCCCTTTTCGTTTCTTAATAGCATAGATAAGAAATTATAAAAAAGAAAAGAAAAATTGAGGGGAAAATATAAGATTAACCGACCCCAAATGTTACCAGCCCAGGTCCTCTTGCGTTCGGCCGCAATCCTTCTACACTGTCATTTTCAGTGGGATCAGACCTACAAGGGAACATTTACATAAGATTACAAATCCAAGAAATTAAAAAAACAATAAAGAAAAATAATAATGAGAATGGACGTGACTAACCATAATAAGTCCATAAGAACAATCGATCCAGCTTCCATTGGAATTGGACGCTGAATACTCTCAATCTGTTCTATATGGTTTATTGATCTCCCAATACCACCATGCATACAAATAATTTTTTTCTCGATTAATGCAGCCAGAGGTAGCCAGTTGAACAATCTGTTTATCCGATGCCATGTCCATATTCCATCTCTCTCACCCTATTCAGCAAACTATCATAAGGTCTACCGTTTTATTTCAAATAACAGAGCACAAAATAATAGAATTTTGGTAATTTACCATACGCTCAATGCACTCAATCCGAAAGCCAAAAAGAGCATTGATATCTGCAGCCTCATGATTCCCACGAATCAAATGTATTTGATGTGGATGCTCAACCTACATAATATGTATTTGCAGGAAACGATTAGTTTATATTAAAGCAATAAATTGAGGAACGATTGCACCACTTGGCTGCCGGGTCGGTACCTTCAAAGCAAGGAGAAGAGTTATGGTTTCCAGGCTGTGTTGGCCACGATCAACATAATCTCCCAAGAAGAGATAATCAATATATCTGATACACATTAAAACAAATCGGGTTATAATCTGCCTACGTATTCATGTTCTTAAGAGTCATAACCCTATGTTTTTAAGAGTCATAACCCTGTGTCAACAAATAAAACCCAGTACATAATTACACATGCTCAATTTTTCAGCAAAGCGGTTATTACCGGTGGATAGCATGTGCAATTAAATAGATATAGAATTCACATAAACTTTGGTACATCCACTACTGATTGCATAATCAGAAAGTAATTTCCATAAGAAGAATCAATAAAGATACCAATGAATACAGCTAGGTGAACGAAATTTTCTCACAAAATAAAACCCAGTAAGTACGTTGTAAGATGAGGTAGTAAAAAACTTACGCTATATCCCCAGCAGTTGAAGGTGATCCATACTCATCAAAAAGTCTCATAAGATCCCCAAATTGCCCGTGCAAATCACCAAATATTTTAATAGGAGCTTTCAGCTGTAGTACACTAGGTTCACTTGAAAATATTCTCTCGGCACCATCACAAAGATCTGCAATCTCGTTGCAATCCAAGAAAAATTGTCTCCGAACTGGAGGCTTCCAGCCACGAGGTTTCAAAAGATGAGCAAGGACCTGGGAGACAGGCAGACGGAGCATATGAGACTAAAAATTTAAAGGATAAATTACACTAACTACCCTCCTTATTTATTGTAATGACAGCACAATCCATTTATTTATTGTCTCGCTGGGACTGACACTTATTCAGGAACAATTGTAAGGTTTATTTACAAGAGGGGTTGTCTGTTGTGTGTCCAAAATAAGCGAATTGGACTGTGATCACACTAAGGAGGGCAGTTAGTGTAATTAACCCAAATTTAAAAGAAACCTTTACAAGGAAATTGTTCTGATTTCTTATATTTAAACCAAAAACATTTGTGGTCAGATAGTTAAATAAATTACTGCAACAAGTTTATAAAAGAACCACTAGAAACATGAACCCAATTTACTGATTTGTGGAATAGAGAAAGAAGTACCTTCTTTGGTACACTGTTAATTGACATTTGCCGGTCTAAAAGTTTCCTAGCTGCTGTTGCACTTTCTGGAGTTCCATAACTGACCCGCCTGCCTTCATTTTCAAATTGATCAATTGAAAGCTGTCTGACCATACCGCCTAAAGCACCACCAGTCTCTGCAGCTACAACCACCTGCAAATGTATTCATAGGATTGAGAAAAAAAAGAACAACTCAAAGTGCGATTACTGAAGTAATATAATTCATTATACTGATACTGACGGCGCGATGATGAAGCCTAACTCCAGCTGGGGCAGAATTATTAGACACTAGAGAATCAGGCTTAATCAAGGTAGATATTTGTTTGCCACTGGGGGTTGCCTCCGCGCCACGATCTCTATCTGGAAGATCAACTTCTCCATTCACTTTTCGAGCTTTAGCAGCCGCTAATGCTGCGGTAATGGCCTCAGCTTCTGCTGCTGCAGCCTCAACTAAGTACTCCACACCTTTGCTCAGTCTTCTGCGCAAAATATCATATTTAGTCCATTTCTTGAAGTAACCAACAAAGACAAACTTAGGGGTGGGCATCAAGTCGAGCCAGTTCATTTAGACCTCGACTCAAGCTCGATTTGTTTTTCTGAGCTCAAGCGAAGCCTAACGAGCCACCATTTTTAACAAGACGAACTTGAGCCCAATTATACCTATTATGGGCTCGCGAGCCTCAAAAAGAAAATAAAAAATCATTACAATATATACATATAATAATATATTTAATAATTTATATATATATATATATACACATACATATATATACTAGTCCATGTTTAGTAATAATATATAATATTTTATTTTAATTTCAAGCTCGAGTTTGGCGGATTTCTCTCTAAAATCTTGGACCTAGACAAACTTGTGAGAGAAATATACACCTAGACAAAAGGAAATGTAGAAATTTACCTGGAACCTTGGAGCATTGCATTTTCCATGCTTATATCTGTGTATATATCACCGTTTACAGGGGGAGCAACAGGACTTCCCACCACAACTGCACCATCAGCAGCAGCATCCGGTACAGGTTCCCGTGCTCTATCATCAGTAAATCCATATCTACCTTGTAATCTCCCTTGCTGCACATTGGATGCAGCAGCTGCAGCAGCCGCATGAGAAGCTGCACTAGTTGTTTCAGCAGCAGCCAGATCTTCAGCGACTAGTAAATCATCAAGAAGCACCCCTATGACAACAAACTTCCCAACAGTTAAATACCTGGGTTCCATTTTCTATACAGTATACAATTATTTCCAGTGAGCCATAACCTTTACAAAGTTATTTAAAATTTCGGAAAACACAGATAAAAATGTAGTGCTATGCATAGTTAACCTACACAAATTCATGAAACTTTCCAGTATCACTGATGTTTCCATATGGCAATAGGGATAAGTTCCAGATTAGGTATGGATCATTTATCGTCAGAACGCATTTTGGAAACAGGTTATTTATATATACAAAATAAGAACAATGTTCCTGTAGATGGAATTGAGTAATGTGCGAATTGTATACCGGACTAACTTCTCAACAGGCCACAAAAAGGAGGCAACTCAAGTGACAACCCCACCGCAGCTCTTAGTTATATTTTTCAGTCTTTTGACCAGAGCGCAGTCTTTATAAGGTTCCCATTTGACCGAGGCAAAACGCCAACAACATACCTGACCACCTACGTTGCACATATTCATTTCCTCCACTACATCTAAATAAAGCTTTTAACTTTATGACCATTCCTCATTCTAACATGTTTTAGAATTGCAGTGAAAGTGAAGCATCTTATCATTTTCAGTTTCATGCTTTCATCATTTAATCAAGTCTCAAGATCTGAAATCAACAGAGATCTCCATTGCTCACTTAGAACACTTCCTTTTTGTAATTGAGCCCAACTTCCAGAATCATCCCTTTTGTCCACCTTCCTTCGAATACCAACTTCTACAGCCTAGTACACAGAAGACTAGTTGCTGGTGTGGGAACAAATGAATCGATTACATCAGGTGTGTGATACATATGCGAGAAATGATGTATATTTATCCTGTATCCCAAGCATTACATCCCTAAACCTGGAATCAGCAAAGACCAATCCCAACAGGGACCCACTCCTGATTGATCATTAACATTTGACCACGTATTTCAAAGTCAAAATGAATATTTTAAGCTACTATCCAACAGCAAGTTCACGAGTAATATTCTTTGATGAAATAAAGCATTCAGAATCAAAGTTTTCAATTTTACCAAATACAGTTGTAGTTCTGGTATTGATATGAACCCTCCGAAGAATCATTCATTCTGGGGAAACTATGGTGGCTTTTCCATATCATTTTGCGCAGAACGACGATGCAACTAAAACCCATAAGATGAGCAGAGCAGATCTATAAATACTCAAGAGTTGGTATATCAACTATTAATTAATAAAACAAGCCCATGCACAACCACATCATCCAAAGAACTTTCCAATTGGAACTAACTTCTTCCTCCGTAGTTTATTTCCCAGGATAAAGAATAGACGCTCTAAGACAGGTTCCAGGAAAAGCACAATCCCTCAACTTACCAGATATACAAAATAACGAAATCACTAATCACCATTATCATCTCAATATACAAAGTAACATGGCTTATCATGTGACAGTAGAATGTCTTACCACCACGTAGGCCACCGTAGATGAAGATCAAATCACCAACAGCAGCAGCAGCATGCCTACACCTCCTAGTTAATTCAACTGCTGCGTCCCCACCAGCAGCATCAGCACTATATCTGCCAGTCCTTGGAGTTGTGACAACAGACTTCGTGTCGCACCAGACTCCTGCTGCAGTATCCAAAACTACACAAACAAATGTGTATTTCAGACATTAACTTAATTAAGTGTTTATTTAGAACAGTGCAAGAAAATCTTAATAGAGAACTCAATAAAGAAAAGTACCAGCTACACTTGAAGAGTCTTCTACCATGCGTCCTCCACCAAGCGCGCCTCCAGATACATGAAGACGTGCATTAACAAAAACCTAGAAAGCCTTATATGTCATTCATCATCACGCGATGAAAAGGGGCAATGCTCTTGATAAGATGAAGTGCATATAGAGATAACTCAAAAAAGAACTTACCGCTGCGTGTTGATACCTCGGAGAAGGTGACACCCCAGGAGCAATGGCCCATTCCCAACGACCATCTCGATGTTTGGCGAGCCCATATGCACTGGCTAGTGGCTGCATTTTACGTCATTAAACAAATCAAAGAACCGTGGAAAAGGACAAATGATCACTACTGAAACATTAAATCATACTAAACCAACTTTCCGAAAAAAAATCCAGCATTACAATAGCTGGATGTCTCCAGGTAGTATTAAACCTTTGGTTTATTTGTTGGTTAGAGTGAATACACATTCCGATAAAATAAAAAAATATAGGTTTACAGACGGACGTGATGGTGACCTTAAGGCTCCAACTCAACAATTCCACTTAAGGGTATTGCTATCACCTTAAGGGTATTCCACTCAAAAATATTACATATGGAACAATTATACGATGCAGATATTGCTATCACCTTAATATATTCGCTAACCAACTTCAGGGTAGTGCGTTATATATAAAATAAGTGTGACTGAAAAGAGTAAAAAAGCACTCTCCTCTTCATTTGAGGAAACAAAATGTACAATCAAAATCCTTATAGAAAAGCATGGCAATGAGACTCCATGAAAAGAAAGCAAAAATAAGTAATTTTCTGGAGGTAAAAGAAATGAACAATAAAAATAAAATATATAAAGCAAAGAATAAGCGAATCTGGGCACATCAAATATCATGCATGACTCAAAAATGTCAGAAATCACACTAACCACACTATTTGCATCCCTCCCACCACAGAGCAGGAGAAGACCATCTGACCGTGCACTTGCAGTTGCATACCTGGGCAAGCGGACAGGCAAGAAAAATATCAGGACAGATTTCAGTTTATGAACCATTAATATTACAAAAAGGTCACATAAAACAAGATGGCATCCAGATAATTTCACATACTGGTGACCAGATACAAAGATAATGAAACTCAACCACTTGAGACCACAACTTTCTAGTTAGAGCACTGGAGCAATCTTATCTTACAAGACAAAACAGTTTTCTGCACCTAAAGGCAGAGAACATCTCGGAGAAGAGCTGTTGGTTTTATTTTCAGAAGATGTTCACGTTTCTTGGTCCTAAGAACGTAAAAACATGTTTGCTTCACTTCAAGAAAGGGGTCTTCAAATATGTTGAAAACACCACCTCCCACTTTCAAACATATTTACAAGCTCCTACAACCCTAGTTTCAAAAGGCTACACCCATGTTCAGATAATTGGCTCCACTTCAGAAAGCCCTTCTTCCATATGTCATCGCAAGCTTTCAAAAGAAAGAACCTAACTTGTTTTCCTGTTTTGACACGTTTAATCAACCTTTTGACAAGTATAAACTAGATTAATCCAAACAAAATTCCATTTTTTTCATAAATAGAGGAAATCAAATCCTCAGTTTTTGAACACATTTCTCAAATATTTCAAACAAAGAAAAATGAAAATACCATCTAATATAATCTTAAACTCATTCTAATTCGTGTTAATGGAGGTTTTGAATCCACACCATCTCAAAAGACCACAGCTACTGCTTCCTAGAATATTTGTGTTATTCAATGGAATTTTCTAACTCAAACTCACGCTTTCACTTTGAAAGATCATAAACATGCCTCACGTGTTCTCTCACTTAGTCTAAGTAACACCTCCTTTTACTTTCTTTTTTGATGGGGGGTTAGATACCTCCTTAATCTAGATGATACCAAAAACTTAGTTGCGCAACAGATAAACCGAAATTGCAAGCAATTCTTAATATTCCGGATGCAGCACAAGTCTAATAGCGTGTGCTAACCAAGGTGAAAAAAGTATGCCAGTGCTGTTTGAATAGGCAGCTGAAATGAGAAGTTAAGGAAGTGAAAATTTCAGGTAACTATGTCTGAAGTTACTGGCAACAGACCATACACAGATCCAGTTTAAATGCGGCTAGGCGTAACAGCTGACGCAGAGTTGCCAAACAAAACCACAAAGATAGTATGATGTGTGATACGTAGCACACAAGTACAGTATAGGTACCAAATCTTTGCAAATTCAGGAGTTAATGATCATATAATGCTTCAGAAGAAAAGCACATAACATATTGAGGGGTAAAAAGGAGCTAGCACTTCGAAAGGGAGTGAGGAGTCAAGGCCCAATATAGAGATGAACTGTTTTGGACGCACTAAATCGAGACAAGGAAATGCACATTACAAAACATTGAAAGAAGAAACATAAGACCAATGGAGAAGAAATCAGTTCTCTTTGGATCAAGGGTTGAACCAAACCAGAATCAGGCATCAAGGAGAGCTAGACTTGTATCAGAATAGCTAGGTTTAGCGTGTAAACATGCAGATGTTTCCAATTGCACCAAGAAAACTATTCCATTGCCAAGGACAATATAGCTGCAAACAGTCGTGGAAGTGTTACGTAACATTGTACCCAATCTAAAACAATTTGTTTCATTCAACATTCGAGCATGACTTTCACGGTGTTTTGACACTAAAAATATTGCATCCGGGGCCCCAATGCACCCCCAAAGGAGAGGACAAAATTAATATGCTTCCCTACGTTATCCATGCAACTTCAACAATCAAGCACAAGGAAATGCATGTCAAACATTACATTCAAACATGTCTTTTAGACACAGAGGAGAAGAAGAATGCAAAGAAAGATTCCTATAGATCGGGTTCCTGTTTCCTAAGCGGCATGATGAGAAGTAAGCCTGAGTTAAACTTAATAACTTCATTCAAATATTAGGTAGAAGTACAAGCATACAAAAGCAAATTTGTTGAAAAAACAAATGCTGAAATCAGTAGGGAGGAACAAAAATGAAAAACAAATTGGAAAAGAAGAATACAAGGTCAGAAGAAAGTTCCACGAACTCACATGCATGGAGGTGGACCTTCGCCTTCTGGTTCCAGTTTCCGCCATTCATATGGCTTTGCAGCAGTGTCCAGTGCCCATACATCAGCTAAAGGTCGTTTTCCTAAACAAAAACACACCAAATTATTTGCCGAGAGAAATTTATAAACCGGAACAAGGGGAACATAGTGGAATACGATGCATACCATCATTCCCGCCAATTGCCATGAGATACCGTTGTCCCACCAAAGCCATCACATGCCCATATCGAGGCCCTGGACCAGGACCTTGGACCACAACCCTAACAGAAATTTAAATTCGGAGTGATTATAGGAGAGGACATTAATTACGATGCAAACGAACCTTTTAATGCAAGAGTTATCATTTTTCACGAGTTAGTCTGAAAACTATCCATATATGTACTTTTCTAATTTATAAAGAGGTCAACCTATGCCATCTTGGTCGTTGCTGCGTAAGGTCCAGAACATGAAGATCTTCCGCAGACAGTCCGGCTGGACCAATCCCACCCTGTGATAGACAAGAAATTAAGAAATCACTTTTGCCGAATCATTAACAAAAAAGTAAATGAGGTAAGTTTTCAAAATTATTACAGGTGTCAACATACCTGAATAACAACCATAGTACCTACAGCAGTTGCCACGTGAGCTGCCCTAGGTGTAGGTGGCTCTCCAATGGGGGTTATTCTGCAAAGATAAGATTTCCAAACCTTATTAAGAAAAAGTTCATAAAGAGAAGCAACAACTAAGGCCAAACAAAAAAAAAAAATCCAACTATCTTAATCTTACCGAGACCATTTATTAGTCAACACGTCATAACTATGTATATCAGCGGTGGCCCCTGCCAACCCTGCAATACAAAACATACTTAGATTGTCGCTCTATAAAGAGCTAATACTCCCTTCGGAATGTTAACTGAGAAATAACAAAGCACTATCAGTAATGACTACGACGTGCAAGATCAATTAATATGCCATTACAAATGGTCTTTGCTGAACTAATATGCATTAACTAATAAAACTTTGCTTTTCCCTTTTTCCTAACAAAGTGTAAAGAAAAAATTAACATTTATTTCAACTTAAAACTAAAATTAGTTATAGCAAACTTTGACCAGCTAAATATTTAAATCCCCTCACAATCAAACTCCAGCATGTAAACATGGAGATAAACCAAATGTGTGTCACAAAACCCTCAAAAAGTGAAAACTGAAATATAGCTGAACGCTCTCGCCTAAATCAAATGAGTACAGCTAATATCCAAGAGATGAGCAAATACACTGCCATCCCCAGCTCTATCTTTTTATAGTATGTAAACACCTAATATAAGCAAATCAACTTCATTTCAACTCCCTACTCTGCTAAATGTTTCTTTCACGAACATCCATCGACAATGAAAATTGTAAAAGCATTGGTAACACAGGAAACAAAAAACCAAACAATAATTCTCAAGTCGTGAACTAGCTCCAATCAGGTAACCACATCACCAACAACTGGGGGCAAAAACACAATAACAAATGCAACAATCATTAAGAACACGCATAACCACAGACGTTCCCGAATCCTCGCGAATCGAAAGTTCAAAGTAACATACGAATTCCTGCGCTTCCAGCGGAGGAAGGAGTTCCCGAAGCAGCAGAGTTTCCTTCAAGTGCTGTTGCCCCTCCGAACAGAATCAATCTCGGACCAATATACCCAGGATTTCCCTCCTCCCCAACGGCAGGCACAGACGTCAGTGTGTGGCCACATCGCGGTCCAGGACCATCCTCCTTCTTCTCAATTACAGCGTTCACCGCAGTGTACGTTGGCGCACAGCGTGGCCCCGGGACCACCGCTCCACCTTCGCTTCCAACACCACCACTATTACTATCATTGTCAATATCATTATTATTATCATCACTCTGTTGCTGTTGCTGCGGCGGCGGCGACGGCGGCGGCTGGGGCAACGACGATTGAGATTCGGTGGTCCGGTCGGCGCCACTAGCAGTAGTAGGCTGCTCGGACGGATCGTGATCGGCCTCGGTAGCCATAGCCGAATCCACGTCCATTTCTACCTAAAAAACCCTAAATTTGCAATCCTTACAATAAGATCGGAGCTTGAATTCTCAAAAATTCTCAATTTTCATTCTCCATTTTTTTGAAATTAGCCCTAGATTCGATCGTTTGAACTTTTTCCGGACAGCGATAAATTCCTCTTTTTCAAAGCTTTTGGTCTCTATTTTCTCTCTCTATATATATATCTATCTTTGAAGCGGTGACCAGGAATGCAAACGGGGACGGCCAATCCAAATACGCACTTTCTCTCTCTATAACACAATTGTTTCTCTCTCTACAACTATATATACATAGATACATATATATACACACACATACATATATCTTTGTTAACAGGAGGAAAGATTGAGAAAAAGAAAGGAAATTTACCACTTTATTTGGGTACTTTCTTTTTTTTTATGATTTGTGTGTAGTGATGTTATCTGTGCGGCTGTTAAGACTTGAAATTCTATGGTGGATCGAGATCATTGATCCCGGTCCATCATAGAATCACCCTGTTAAGACCCCGACAACCACCGTAGACTTCATCCAACGAACGCGGATTAACGTATTTTGTGAAGGGTAATTTGGTCATTTTCACAATACTAAGAAATTTTAGTTCGGAATGAATTACACGTAGTATTATGTAATTGGTGTTTAATTGAATTCAAATCTAAATCGCATTTGATCAAACTCAAGGAAACAGATGATAATAGAACTATATGATATCATGTAATTGGTGATTAATTGAATTCTAATAAAAGAAGTGTTTCAGGAAATTATACTCGAGAGATATGCTCTAAAGCTAGAAAGAAATACAAATTCTAATTGATGTATTGTGATTATGTTTGGGGGCAATTTAGGAATTGACACCTAAATTAAAAGTATAAGTGAATTAATAATTATGAGCTTTTGGATTTGACCTGTTAGCGACGTTACAGAATTGGATGAATGAGTTGTTAGGTCCATGGTCCATATACATCTATATATACATATAGGTTAATTACTATATTTGAGTTGATTTTACTAATCACTCTAAATATAAACTTTAAATATTGTAATTAAAACAGATATTGATATGTTGTGTGATTATGCATTCTAGCGAAAAGAAAGGTGGGGCTGCTACAAAGTGGTGTTCGATGGAGGACTTTGGTAACATGGTTCTGGATTGTGAGTTGATTGATGCCGGTTATGATGGATCTCCATTCACATGGTATGCTAAACGTGGAGTCTTTGAGAGGTTGGATCGAGTTCTTTATACTTGAGCTTGGCAGGAAATGTTTACGGTAACTCAAGTAAAACATTTGCTTCGATCTATTTACTCAGATCATAGCCCTTTGGTGGTGTCAATGAAAGATAATTCTAAAACCCGGCCCTCTTCCTTCCGTTTCTTGAATGTATGGGTGCGACATAATGAGTTTATGGAAATTGTGGAAAATTCATGGAAGGAACCGATGTATTGTAGGGGATTGGAAAATTTTCACAGAAAACTGGTTCGGCTTAAAGGTGTGCTGAAAATTTGGAACAAGGAAGTTTTTGGAAACGTAGTTGAGGGGCTAAAATTAGCCGAAGACGAAACTAGGCGACGTGAGCAAAAATATGATGAGAATCCTACCGAAGAGAATTTGTGTGATATGAATAAAGTTGCTGCTTTGTTTGCACAGAAATGATCTTTTGAGGAGGATTTTTGGCGTCAAAAAGCTTCTTGCAATTGGCTAAAAGATGGGGAAAGAAATACAAAATTTTACTATGCATGGGTCAAAAGAAAGCGTGTAAAGGGACATATTCATCAAATAAGGGAGGGAGATCGAGACCTAGAAGATCAAGAGGAAATACGAAATTCAGCTGCAAAGTATTTTGAGAATGTGTTCTCGGGTCTTAATATGATTCTTGAGGAAGCTGACTTCTCTTGTATCCCGAATATCTTAACAGATTCTGATAGGAGTGATTTATGTGATGTTCCGTCGGTAGAAGAGGTTAGAATGGCTGTTTGGAGCATTGACCCCAATAGTGTAGCTGGCCCGGATGGATTTACATCCTTATTTTATCAGAAATGTTGGGAAATTATTCGAGAGGATTTGATGGACGCGATATTGGAATTTTTCGGGGGATCACCTTTGACTAGAGGATATGCAGCGACAACAATATCTTTGATCCCTAAGATAGATTCTCCACAAACTTGGAAAGATTTTAGGCCTATAAGCCTTTGTAATGTTAGCAATAAGTTGATTGCAAAGATTAAGGCTACCAGACTTTCTCTTATTCTGGATAGAATAATATCCCCGTATCAAACTGGATTTATTAAAGGAAGAAATATCGTTGATAATATATTGATGGTGCAAGAATTGTGTCATGAGATTGATCAAAAGAAAGGTGGAGGGAATTTAATGCTTAAGTTGGACATGGCCAAAGCTTATGATCGGGTTCAGTGGCCATTCCTATATTCCATGTTGCAGAAATTAGGATTTCCAGACTTATGGATAACATGGGTTAGGAATGCAGTGGAAAATTGCTGGTTCACAATATTGGTGAACGGAGAGGGTGTGGGGTTTTTCAAATCTACGAGAGGATTACGTCAAGGAGATTCTCTATCTCCAGCACTTTTCATTCTTGCAACTGAATTTCTCTCACGTGGGTTGCAGAATTTATTTCATACACATCCTTGCATGCATTATGATACAGGAGGAAGCTTTAAGGTGAGTCACTTAGCATATGCGGATGACATCATAATCTTCACGAAGGGGACAAAAGAACTGATTTCTCGATTAATGGATTTTCTAGCTTATTATGAGAAAGTTTCGGGCCAATTGATTAATAGGGACAAGTCCACATACATTTTGGGGAAAAGGGCGTCTAGGATTCGGATCAGAAGTGTGCATCGTTTGACGGGATTTGGGCAGGAACATCTACCATTCACATATTTAGGCGCTCCTCTATACAAAGGAAGAAAAAGAGGGTCGGTTTTTGATCCAATTATTAGCAAAATTATCACGAGAATCGGGGGTTGGGAAAAATCTATTTTATCACATGGTGGTAGATTAACTCTAATTAAAAGTGTTTTGTTTTCGATGCCTCTTTACCTTTTGCAGATACTTGAGCCACCGAACAATGTTATTCAAAGAATTGGGCGACTTTTCAATAGATTGTTTTGGGGTTCCACTAATTACTCTAGAAAGATACATTGGTCTGCTTGGGAAAATATTTGTTTTCCTTATGAAGAAGGGGGTGTGGGTGTGAGAAGTATTAGCGAGATGGTGACGGCGTTCAGTTGTAAACTTTGGTGGAAACTTCGAGAGGGTAGATCTAATTGGGCTAATTTTATGCAAAACAAGTATTGTGGTCTAGTGCATCCAGTGACTGCTCCGATTAAAACATCGGCTTCTATGATCTGGAAGAGGCTAGGGAAAATTAGAGATATGGCGGAGGGTCAAATCGGTTGGAAATTAGGAGATGGTACATCTTCTTTTTGGTTTGATAATTGGATCGGAGATGGCTCGCTTCATCAAATTGCTCCTAATCCACACAATTCCATGGACAATGTTTCGGCATTTTGGAGGAACGATAGATGGGATTTGGAAAAGCTTTTTAGTGTGTTACCGGAAGCAATGGTAGAGAAAGTGGCGTTAGTTCCGATTGATATAAATTTTGTGGATGATGTCATTTGGAGAGCATCGATTAATGGCAAGTTCACGTTGAAATCAGCTTGGCATCTAGTTAGGGATACTAATGAGATTCGGAGTACTCATCGAGATATTTGGAGTAAGATGCTTTGTCCCTCTATTTCGCTGTTTGCATGGCGTTTTTTGCATGGATGGATACCTACAGATTATACAATGCAAAGAAAAGGGGTATCTCTTGCTTCGAAATGTGTTTGCTGTGAAGATGGAGGGATTGAATCCATACATCATCTTTTCTTTAATAGCTTTGGAGCAAAACAGGTTAGTTTACATTTTTCAAAGTTGTGTGATTTTGATATACCTGACACAACAAACATACATATTTGGTGGCATTCTTGGAGAATTGGGGCTGCTGCTAATAGTGTGAGATTGATTCTTCCAGTTTTAATTACATGGTTTATGTGGTTAGAGCGGAACAAATCTAAACATGAGGGGTTTAGGTTTAATTTTCTACGAGTGCAGTTGCGGGTAGAACTTTATATTAAATTACTTTATCACAATAGCTTGATCACGTCTAAAAACTTAAGGGGAGATCGGACATTGGCTGCTCACTTGGGAATTAAAAGTGTTAAAAAGCTTGAACTAACTTCGACTATGGTTAAGTGGCTGCCGCCTTCGCTTGGGTGCATCAAGCTTAATACGGATGGGGCGTCTCGAGGAAACCCAGGTGAAGCGGGTTCGGGTGGAATTGTTCGTGACCACAAGGGTGAATTAGTTTTTGCATTTGCTGAGTACATTCATGTGGCTACAAACACCTACGCCGAGTTACATGGTGTTTGTAAAGGACTTGAGCTTTGTTATGCTCATGGATACCGTCATGTTTTAGTTGAGCTAGATTCTCAGGTGGTTGATATATGTTATTTTTACACTAGTTTTCCCCCGTTTATCGACTTAGTTTTGATTGTTTTCTTGATAATTTGATCACATATGATGCTTTGATCCTTGTCTTCTCATATTTTGTAGAATAACATAACATTTGGAGGAAAAGAACGAGGATTGAAGGTAAATCATGCATAAAGATACAAACTGTCTGCGCAGTGATAGAGTTTATTGAATAGAGTTCTCTACCCATGTCCAAATTACACACTTGATTTACCAATGGAAAGCTAAGAGGCAAAGGTACATTTCTTATGTTGAAGACAAAGATCAGATATGTAGGGAAGGAGGTGAAAACGTCATCGGAAGAGACGTCTTACGATGGAGTTTTCTCATTCAGTGACTTGTGAGACAATTTTGTCATCTTTATCGTTTGATTTCGGCCCTAGTGTCTTCTGGAGAGTTGTAGATTTTTGTTTTAGGATTCTACAGCAACTTGAATCAGTGAATTCCGACATTGGTAGAGAAAGTTATGCGAAGTTTACCAAAATTGGTTGGAGCAGCAGGGGACGAACGCCGAGGCGTTCATCATCGAACGCCGCGGCGTTCACATGCAGTAGCCAACGCCGAGGCGTTCAACAAGTAAACGCCGCGGCGTTCGCGGCAGTGGGTTGGCCTATAAATACCCCTTTTAGCCATTTTTTACCCTAACTCACCTTGGATATCAGCAACCACACGAAAATAGAGAGAGGGAGAGCTTAGAAGAGAAGATTAAAGGTCAAAACATGGAGAATTCAACAAGGAATCCACATCTCTACAAGAATTAGGGAGTTTTTACATATTTGTTTCTTGAATTTGTTCAAATCTCCTATGACTTGTATGATTTATATTTGCACTTTTGACATGAATATGAGCTAAACTTGTTTGATTGAGGCCATGGATAGGCCGTTTATGTTATTTTGATTGTTGATTTGTTGGTGTTTATTGGATTAATTTTGGTTTTAGCTATGTATTCAATATTTGATCTCAATGCTACATTTGCTTGATCACCAAGTGTTTGATAAAATGCCTAGGTTAGAGATCGAGAGATAATAACCTAGGGAAGATATAAACATTGAATACCCTATAGTTAAACCGACTAGAGATAGACTCGGTTTCTTTAGGTGGCTTTCCATTCACGTGGGGAATTCCTAGACCTTAAATGCATCCTCGTTAATCGGGTTTTCATATAGAGATATATAGGAAATCGTTACCAAGGGTAGGGTTGCTATGCCAAGAGATTGGGTAGTACGTACGTTAGGGAATTTCGCCTTAGCTAAATCAATCTAATAATCCAATAAAACCTAAATCACAATCTAAATGCATAATCGGTTGAACCATGTGCCTTGATCGCTTCTCTCTATTGTTTCCTCCCTTTATTTGGTGTGACGTTGCCTTAGTTTATTTTATAGTATTTATTAATTAGTTAATCAACCTTTCTATCGACCGATTTAACTTAGAATTGAGTAATATAGTAGTCTTGATACTTAGATTATAGTTGTCCCTGCGGATACGATAACCCCGGACTTAGAAATCCACTTTACTACTTACGCGACCTAGTTCTCTTGCTAGGATTTTGTCGTGTCAGTGGTGATTCAATTGATTCGTAAGGAGTCTCCGGGATGCTGGATGCTACAAAATTTGCTACAACGAATCCGCATAATGAGAGCTAAAATGGAAATTACCTTCACCCACATATACCGTGAAGGGAATATGGCAGCAGATTTTTTGGCAAATATGGCTTGTGATGATCGTGGTTATACATTGGTTATGAAAAATGAAGCCCCAACAACTCTTTCATCTCTCATTAAGATGGACTTTCATTTCCCTATGTTTGGGTTTAGATGGGTTTGAGTTATGATTGTGTTTAGTTTTGTTTGTAATGGAGTAGTACTCCTTTTTAACACTTTTTCGTTTTTTGGTTTTGATTGTAAAGGAGTTAGTACTCCTTTTTTCTCGGCTTTCTTAGATTTGGTTGTGAGGGAGTTAGACCTCCTTATTTATGGCTTTATTTTTGGTTGGTATAAAGAAGGGTTGAGGGGCCCGACAACGCTCTCCCCCCGATAGGGCGGTTCCTTAAAAAAAGAAAAAAAAAACATTCACCACACACATTTTTCTATCATGTATCGTGAATTTTCTTTTACCATTTTCTTTAAAGACATAATTAATTATAAAATTAAGATTGCGGTTCGCATAAATCATGAACTTTTAATTCTAACACACTTTATTTATCTGGATAATTTTCAAGTTGATTTTGCATCTTTTTATTGCGTTATCCATTGGCATTAAAAATGTTAATATTGAAATTACTCGAAACTCCTAATTTAGAAATCACATCTTCAATTCCAAATCATTCAATTAAGGGAGTAGAGATAGTTTCTATAAGTCCATGCACAATAATATATTAAGCATGGTGCATCAAAGAAAGTTGATTGGGGTGGTACATGCATCATTTCTCTTAAACAGAGGTCTCGGATTTGAGCTTTAGGTATGGAAAGAATTATCATTGGGAGCTTCCTATGGAGTTTCCGGCTCGAGTAGCAGGCTCATGGGCTGTGGAAAATAAAAGAAGAATTAAGAATGGTGCAAATGATTAAAACAAAAATACACATCCTATTTGAATTGATATGAAGTTTTAGATGAAAATTTAAAGTTAGATTAAATATGATTCTCAAGTATATTGGTTTCAGCTTTAACTAAATATTGTTATGTTAAAAACGTTGTCGTTCAAAAAATTAAGATATTTTTCGAGAATGTGTCAAATAAAAAATAATAACATTTCATTTGGAAAACGTCAATGAATTGATTGAAAAATACCAAAAACATGGCCATCAAGAGTTAAAAAATACATATAAAAGTCAAACAATTTCGGAGCTTGTTGCAAAAAAGAAAAACATAAATACTCCACTTGTCTTAAAGGTTATATTTTCATTAATCACAAAAACATAGTCAAACTATTTAATATTTGAACTAACAAAACATATACTATGTTTTTTGAGAATGTCAATGTTGCAAAGATCAAATATTAATTTATGCTATATATATAGTATGTAATAATAGTATATTATATTGGGGGGGGGGGAGGGGAATCTACTAAATAGGAAGATTATTTTATTATTATTTCATTAATTTGGAGCACAAATTAGCCTAGTTAGTTATATACGAGAAGACAAAAATTCAGTATTTAATACGTACGAGTATATTGTTAGTTTTTTATGAAAGTTGCGGTGAAAAAATCGACTAAAAAATGTGGGGACGAGAAAAAAATGGATTCGTACGTATTCGGGTACAGTACGAATAAAAATAAATTGTTCGAGAGTAAAAATAAAGCTTATTTACATATTATTATGCAAGGCATATGGCTCGTACTCACTTTTAAATTATGAAAAAAAAATTGATATGGAGTATTAATTGACAATAATTAATATTTTGATAAAGTATTAACATTTGTGTTTTTAAATTATGTAATATTCAATTAATAATTATAACAATTTCACTATAATTTTAAATTTTAAATAAAAATATTATTTTTTTGCCAAACATAAAGTATGATTCGTCAAATATAATACGGTAACGTAAATTACATGCATTAAAGTACGAATATGATTTTTTATTTCAGAGTGTATATGAAAAACCATAGTTTTTTTTCAATTATATGTATGTGTTTTGCCTGAGCAAATTAGTGCATAAAAGCACGATTTCTTAAAGGAGTGTTTAGTGTGGATTTGTGCATTCAGTTAATAATTTTAACCGGCGAAATCGGTAAAGGGACAACGATTAACTGTGAAAAGGATGTTGTGGTGACGCGCCGGTGAGGAGCGTGGGAGAATGATCTTGACCGGTCCTGACAAAAACATATGGGGTTGGAGCTGGCTTTGGCTAGATACTGTATTAAATGTTAATTAAATAATAAATATTCATACCATTAAAATATTAATTCCTTTTGAGTATTTTTCATATTATATTTTCCTTTTTGCTAATTTTTTGTACAGCTATTGTGAAAGGGTATGAGATTTTTATGAGTTTTATTTATTTATTTATTTGGAATACTAATTTATTTTTAAAAAAACACTATCGGAAAGTTGGGATTTGACTGTAATAATTATACTTTTCCTATTTTTCCATCGTATATTTGATACATATATAAATGGCGTGGATTTTGTATACGCAGTTTGTGCATACGAGATAAAATATAATTTTATAATAAATTATTTGGTGTGAATATTAAACAGTGTACTAAGTAGTCTTATGAGTTCATAAGCAATGTCATGTTTGACATTTCTTAATTATTAATGAAAACTCGATTTATAATGATGAATAGGTCCTCTTAAATGAACAGATATTCCGAGACCTCAAGTTTTGTAGGAGTTTAGACTAATGACCTTTTAATCTCAGTACAAGTTATTCAAATAAAGCATTTAAACTTTATCATTTCTCTCTTCTTTAAACCATTTCAATTGTTTTATAGATGCCCATAATCTATTTGTTAGAATTATTAAACCAAAAACATTCTTAAACTAAATTTTAGAGTAACCGATGAAATATGTAGTAAAGTATTAGAATTAAATTTTAAAGATTTGTATTCAAATAACACAGTACCTTCTTAGTATTTGAAATGAGAAATCTATAGATTTTCATCACTCAAAATCTATAGATTTTCATCACTCAAAATCTTGATTCTTGAGAATGCAATTGAAGGAAAAAAGCCCTAAATTTTAATTTCTATCTTGAATGGAAGTGTAGAACCGTGTGACTTGAGGGGGGGCGAAAATAGATATTTTGAAAATTTTATGGGTACTAGTAATAAAAACAAAATTGAGGGGGGCGAAAATAGAAATTTTAAAAATTTTATAGGTAATAATATAAAAAAAAAATTGAGGGGGGCGGTGGCACCCACCAGCCCCCCCTCCCTCCGTCCCTGAGTATAAAGTTATTCTTTATACGATTGAAGACAATTACATCAATTATGAACTAGCCCGATTCATCATCATCTTAAGAACTCAAGACTATTTCAAAAGGTCCGCGACGGTTACCATAGAAATACATCTATTTGAATAGCAAAGTAAAACAGAAAAGGTTTAAATGCTTCATAAAACGTGAAAAATCATGTGCAAGCATATACCGATGAGGTTAAAGTGCACATGATAAAAGAAAGTAAAGAAAAATGGACCTTGAGTTTTGAGGCATGAGTAGCCCTTGAGCTAATTTTTTTTAGAAGAATATTTTAGTTATTTTATAGTAATAGTTGTTATCCTATACTTTGATTATGAGTAGATTTACCATGTTACTAGTACTGTGTAATTCTCAAATCAACAAGATTAGGAATTGCAACGATGTGGGTCTGATAAAATCGATAGCTCGTCCTATCTTGTTTTTCTAAAATCTTAAACTCGTCCCGAATTCGGGTGAGGCTAGAACAACAAAATCAGTCTGGCCTCTAACTACGATAATTAACTCAAATCCAGTCCCAAACGGGTATATTATAAATTTATTCTTTATACGATATTGAATAATTACAACAATTGATGGACAGGCCTGATTCATTCATCATCTTCGTAACTAAGGCTATTTCCAAAGATATATTTATAGTCCTCAAGCCTGCAGCGATTACTGTAGAAAGGCATTTATTTGAATAGCAAAACTAGGGGGGAAAAAAAGGTCGGTAAGTTTCACAAAACCCGAGAAATCATGCACAAGAACACAAATTAAAAGTACCGTCAATGGGGGTTGAACAGTGTGTGTAATAAAAGAAAGTATTTTAATACGAACATTGAGTTTGTGGTAGCTTCTGGGGCCTGAGCCATGATTTTTAGAAGAATGTTTTTGGTCATTTTATAATAAATTTTTTTATCCTAGACTTTAATTATGCGTGTATTTGGCATGTTATTTGTAATCTCTAACTCCCAAATAAATAAGATTAGGATGACAATGGGGCAAATTTAGCAATTCATAACTGTCTTGACTCGTTTTCCCAAAAGTCAAAAGTTATCCCAAACCTGGGTGGGGCTAAAACAACAAAACCAATATGGCATCTAATTGAGTTAATTACGGAAACCTGTGCCAAACAGGTCAGGTTCTAGTTTAGTACCAGCTTCAACTGGCTATATTACCATCTAGAGATAGTAATGATTCTGGACTACTGGTTTGACAAAAGGCTCTAACTGGCCGCATTAAGTTTTCATTTAACTTGAAATCTATCATGAATTTGGATGGGCCAAAGTACCAAACCCAACCGGGCGTCATTTAGTTAAGCCAAACTCACCACAAAAGGAACGAATTTAGGGTTGGTATTTGCCCATTTTACTCGGATTTGAGGTCATCCCAAAATAAGATCTTTATTTCAACAATAGAAGTAGACATTACTTGTCAGACCATGTAAATCCTATATTTTGTTTGTCTAATTTGACTTTTGATACTCTTCAATGACTTGATTCGTTCTTAATAACTACACTAACAAACACAAACATCCTTAAACCAAGATCCTCATAAGCACAAGACATAAATTCCTAAATAATAGATGTTAGTAAATGGATATAGATCCCAAAGTCAAGAAAGACATTCTCTTCATAAAAACGGCACATTTCAAGAATCAAAACAATGAACAAAGTAGCACATTTTGGGCCCATATATTGAGATGCGTGAAGATCCTCCAAGGCTTGCAAAATCATGTAGCCAACAAATGTCTTAATTGACTATTATGCGAACTTTTTTGCACGATGAAGATCGGTTTAACGAGAAATTACTGGATCATCGCGAGTTTTGAACTCTCCAGTTGTTATTTGTTAAGGGTGAGTTTGACTCAATCTTTGTATAACCGATTTTTGACAAATTGATTAAGACAAAAACTAGATTTTTCAACTCTTTCAAAACGAAATTTTGTAAAAAAGTTCAAATAAGATTATAGAAAATGTGGTCAAACAATCATCAAACAATATTTGGACTACAAATGCAGGTTTTAATTTTTCTAATTGTTGAGTCAAACGCATCCTAAATCACATAGGTCACACTCTAAATCATACGCGAGAAAATTAATATATTATCAAAGTAGGAATATGTCATCTATCTAAAATTATACAGTACATATGAATTTATAGGTTCATTAAATGGGATCTAGTGGTGGGTTTAGGATAATACTTAATGAGTTTCGGATATAATTAATTCTTATGCAGCCCATGTAATCTTATGAACCATACACTAAAAAGCTCATTATTTACTTCACCATATATTTCTTATTTTAACTATGAAATTACATTAACATTCTTTAATGTGTTATGGATTCATCAATATATATATACACACACTTAATGTTATGTCGAAGCTCAAATTTTGATGAGGAAAAAATAAAGGAAAATGAAAAGGATAGTCAAACATCAAATACAATCATTTAAAGTGAGAAAAAAGTATATTATTTAATCTTTTCTTCATTGAAATTCAAGAACCGGACAATGAATTAGAGAAATAGCGAACCTCGTAAGTGATGGTAAGAATGAATCATGAAGAAGAGAATATTAAATATATAAATCGAGAGGAAATTTTAAGGTAAATCGGGTTCATTGGAACCGGTCCATCAAACACCACTGAGAATAAGTAATTTATGTGTTTATTTTTTACCATTTTATCTATGTAGTCAATAATACTTGGTGCCCTGGCTCCATAGAACCCGCATCTTAGAATAACCCTAAACCGACATTAGGTCTTCCAAAAATTAATTGTAGGTGATTAATAACCCTAAACCGATATTAGGTCTATTGCCAAGGACTTTTAAGATCTCTTAATCATTGTTTTTTCCTCCTAATTAATATGTGGAGTATAGTTCAATCATCAGATGCTGAAGTGATGGATGATACTTGGTGGGTACAGGAGTTCAACTTCCAATGAATAACCACTACACAAAGTGTTAAGACATGAAAAAATATATATTTTTTGGTGGACCCTACACATATTTTAACACTGTTTGTGGTATATATTCGTTGGAAGTTGGAACTCCCGGTACCCACCAAGTGTCACCGCTGAAGTGATTGCCCAGTCAACTTATTTTATATATACATATATATTGATGTCATCATCATTGGTCCCTCAATTCTTATATAATTTGTTTGTGTGTCATAAAATTGCTTTATTTGTGGCTACTGGCTATCTTTTTTTTTGAATTAATTTGATGCATTCGTGGCGGTATTTTATGTTTCTCATGTGTTACTGCATAAGTCATTCTAAAAGAACGAATTCCTATTATGATAAAAGTTTACATTGAAATATTGATGAAAATGTGTGTTTTAGTGTAAAATATATTCAATTAAAATTATAAATAAAAGGTCACATACTCACGTATATCTTTTTCAAAGATTCTAACTTTCCAATTATAGGACCAGACCAGACCAGACCAGACTTATACACAATTGAAGATAACATTAGAAGAGGCAATTTTGTCATCTAGCAACCCATTAAACACTTTTTAGTAGGTGCATACGTATGAATTACACGACAAAAAAAATAATTATTCCCTATGTCAATATATCATGGTGAAAAGTTTTTTTGTCATGGTTAAAACTATTTGACCACGACTTTGCTATAACTTTGGCCATGACATTTACAAACATGGCCAAAACATTTACCATAACTTATAGTCATGGTCAATGTTCATTGTAAAAAACATGACTTTTTAGAGGGTGTTTGGCTAAGCTTATCCAAAACATCTTATAAACTCCTACATCTTATAATATATTTAAAAAAGGGTGGAGTTGGTTTATGTTTTTAAAAACAGCTTATAAAACCCAAACATCTTATTTTTGGATCTTATAAGCTGTTTTAAAAAAAGTTACCAAACAAATTTATAAAACTTATAAGATGTTTAGAGAAGCTTATAAGCTTAACCAAATACCCTCTTAGTCATTGTAAAAAAGTGTTAGGTTAATATTTCTTCCACCATAGCTACTTAGAGCTTAAAATAGTTAGGCTTCTTTTTCACCACGACTAACTTTAATGTGAATATATGAAACATCTACCACGGTCAAATTAACCGTGAGTTTAGACCGCTATAGACCACGATTTTAAGCCACAACATATATTTTCATAGCCAATACTCAATTTTTTTTGTCGTGAAAGATCAAGAATTTGACCATATTTTCCGATTTTAGTTCACATTAAATGAACAAAAGGGATGGACACTTATTTGGATACACGGCAAAATGTATTTCACCCCCTTCAAAATCTTAGGCTGCGTATGGTTATGTTTTCCAATTGCATTTTCATTTTCTGGATCTCCAGAAAATGAAAATGCACACTTCTAAGTAAATTTTACAGAAAATACTCAAATTTTAACTTCTACTACACATTCCCCTATACAACAACCAATCATTTCACCCTTTCAATTAATTCACAATCTTTCATCATTAATTACACCATCCCACTTTTCAACTAATTATCTTTCTTACTTTATCATATTTTATAATAACTAAATATATATGTATATATATATACACACACATACTTTATATCAAATCATTCATATATATATATACACACACACATTCATAATTAATTCAATCACTTCATATATCAAATCTCAATAAAATTCAACTTTATGTCATATCAAACACCACTTCCAACTATTTTCTAAAAACACATCCAAACAAACAATAAAAGTCAATATTTTCACACGAATTTCTATAATACACATTTTCCAAAAAAAACTCAAAATTTAACTCAGAAGACATAACTATACGGAGCCTTACTTTTTTGCACTATCCTCCTCCAAAATGCAAATCAAGACCTTACCCCTTAGAGATTTAACATCAATAGCACTTTGCCACAAATGCTTCTTTTTCGGCCAAAATCTCACCAATAGTTTATAGTAATAGTAGTTATTGTATACTTTGATTATGAGTAGATTTAGCATGTTACTTGTACTGTGTAACTCTCAAATCAACAAGATTAGGAATGGCAACGGTGTGAGATTGATAAAATCTCTAGCTCGTCCTACCTGGTTTTCCCAAGATCTGAAACTCGTCCCAAACTCGAGTGAGGCTAGAACAACAAAATTAGTCCAACCTCTAACTATGTTTAATTAACTCAAATCCAGTCTCAAACAGGAATATTATAAATTTATCTTTATACAATATTGAATAATTACAACAATTGATGGACGAGCACGATTCATCATCATCTTCGTAAATAAGACTATCTCCAAAGGTATATTTTGTAGTCCTCAAGCCTGCAGCGATTAAGTAGAAATACATTTATTCGAATAGCAAAACAAGAAGAAAAAAAAAGTTGGTAAGTTTCACAAAACTTGAGAAATCATGCACAAAAACACAAATTACAGGTACTGTTGATGGAGTTGAAGAGTGTGTGTGTGATAAAAGAAAGTGGTGTAATACGAACATTGAGCTTGTGGTAGCACCTGAGCCAAGATTTTTAGAAGAATATTTTTGGTCATTTTATAGGAAAAATTGTTATCATAGACTTTAAGTATGAGAATATTTGGCCGGTCCTGTTACTTGTAATCTTTTAACTCTCAAATAAATAAGATTAATGATAACAATGGGGCGAATTTGGCAAAATTCATAACCGCCTTGACTCGTTGTATCAAAGGCCGTAAGTTGTCCCAAACTTGGGTGGGGCTAAAACAACAAAACCAATCTGGCCTCTAAATGGCCAAATAGGTCGGGTTCTAGATGAGTACCTATTCCAACCGGCTATATTACCATCTAGAGATAGTAATAGTATTGTCTTGGCAAAAGCCCTATCTGGCCGCATTAAGTTTTCATTAAACTTGAAATCTGTCACGAATATGAAAAAGCCAAAGTACCAAAACTCAACCCGATGCCATGCATGTAGTTAACCTAAACTCACCCCAAAAGAAATAGATTCAGGGTAGGTATTTACTCATACTCGGATTCATTGTCACTCCAAAATAGAATCACCAGTTCAACCGTAGAAGTATACGTTACTAGTCTAACCACATAAATATTGTATTTTGCTGGTCTAATTTGACTTTAAATATTCTTTTGTTACTTAATTCTTTCTTAACAAAGAAATCAGCTGGAAACAAAAAACCTTAAATCAAGATCCTCATAAGCACGAGACATAAATTCCCAAAAGTAGATGTTAGGAAATGGATATAGATTCCACTACTCCACACACATCCAATAAGTCAAGAAACACATTCTCACACAAATAGTTCAACAAGCACACAAACACTTCATAAAAACGGCCCATTTCAAGAATCAAAACAAAGAACAAAGTAGCACACTTTGGGCCCAAATATTGAGATGCGTGAAGATTTTGAAAGGCTTGCAAAACCATGTGGCCAACAAAAGTCATTTCAATTAAATTAGGCTTAGTTAATCGACTATTATGCTAACTATTTTGCACGATAAAGATCGGTTCTATGAGAAATTACTGGATCAACTCTCATTGGTTATTTGTTGAAGGTGAGTTCGACCCAATTTTTACGTAATTGATTCTTGACGAATTGATTATAATAAAAGTTAGACTTTCCAACTCTTTCAAAACGTAATTTTGTAACGCAAAAAATGTCCAAATCAAATTATAAAAAAGGGTCAAATAGTCATCAAATTAACTTTAAATGCAGATTTTAGCTTTTCTAACTGTTTGGCCAAACTCACCCTAAATCATATAGGTACCACTCTAAATCGTATGAGAGAAAATTAATACATTATCAAAGTAGGAATGGTTCATCTATCTAAAATCATACAGTACATCTGAATTTATAGGTTCATTAAATGGGATCTAGTGGTGGGTTTATGAACCACACACTAAAAAAGTCATTATTTAATTAACCATATATTTCTTATTTTAATTATGATATTACATTAATATCATTTAATGTGGTATAGATGCATCAATATATATATATATATACACACACTTAATTTATTTCTTCCTCATCAAAATTTGAGATTTGGACATAACGTTAAGTGTGTGTTTTTTTTTTTTTTTTGGATCAAAAAAAAAAAAAAAAACACACTTAACGTTATGTCCAAATCTCAAATTTTGATGAGGAAGAAATAAAGGAAAATGAAAAGGATAGTAAAACATAAAATATAATCATTTAAAGCGAGAAAAAAAATTTTCTTTCATATTTTCCTCATTGAAATTCAAGAATCGGACAATGAATTAGAGAAATAGTGAACCTCGTAAGTGGTAAGAATGGAACATGAAGAAGGCAACATATAAATTGAGAGGAAATTCTAAGGTGGATCAGGCTCATTGGAGTCGGTTTATCTAATATATTGGATACAATCATACAAATGAATTATTTGCTTTTTACCATTTTATCACTACATCCAATCCAATAGTATTCAGTATATTAAATTTATAGAACTCCATGCATTTTAGAATCACTTTAAACCAGTATTAGGTCTCCCAAAACTTGATTGTAGGTGATTAGTTACCATGATATCAAATAAATATTTATCCTCAACATGTTTGTTTTGGTAAACCAAATCCACACGCAACTACTCTTTTAAGATCTACCGATCGGGTGTTTTTTCCTCCTAATTAATATTTGTGGTGTATATTTCATTCATCAGCTGAGGTGATAGCCCACCAACTCAACTTTTTTTTGCATTTTAAGCTATGTATATATATATATATACACACACACACACACTCACGTCATCATCATTGGTTCCTCAATTCTCAGGGTATGTTTGGATTAGAGGATTTATATTTGAGAAATGAATTTAGAGGAAGAAATTCAAATAATTACAAAATGATATCATTTGAAATCCACGTAATGAATGGAAAAACCCTTTAGAAAATTTGGATTATTGAGTAACATATATATAGTTACAAGAGAGAGACTACAAATAAACCCTAAATTCTAAAGAATGTAAAAGATAAACAAAGTAATAAGAATACTAGTCTAATTAGAAAATCAATAATAATATTAGTCTAATTAGGAAAGTAATAATAGCACTAGTTTAACTAGAAAAACAATAACAATACTAATCTAAAGAAAGACAATAATAATATCTAACACTCCCCCCACAGTCAAAACGGGAGGTCATGAATGCTGAGACTGGAACAAAAATCAAGAAAAGTCGGGATGATACTCATTTGGTGTAGAGAATGCTTCTTAGCAATATCTTTTATTTTCTTTGTCTGATTGGTTGATAGATTTAATCTTCAAGAAGCGGTGGTCGAGCAAACGGAGGCGGTGATAGAGGCAGCGTTTGAGCAAACGATGTCGGTGATAGAGGTGGCGGCCGATCAAATGGCGGTGGCGGCTAGAACACGACCAAAGAAAAAGAAAATAGATTGGTTGCGACGTCGGTCAAAAGAGATGGCGACGACAGCTAAAACACGACCAGAGAAAGAAAAAGAAAAAAGCAGGCGGTGGCAGCTAAAGCACGAAAAAGATAAAGAGCAGGTTGATTAACCCAAATTAAATTGCAAAAGATTCACCGTAGTGAAAAAAGAACAGGAAAAAACTATAGGTAGACGGACGTGGACGACGACGGTAGAGGCTGGTGGAAGCGAGAGATTATGAGAATTGAAAGAAAAATCCTTTACCTCAATATCATGTTAGTTTAGAGAAAATCCCGTATACAACTTGTATTATTGAGTAACATATACACAGTTACATGAGAGAATATGAGGAAACCATAAATTATAAAGAAGGTAAAAAATACACCAGATAAAAAGAATACTAGTCTCACTAGAAAAATAATAATAATAATTAATTGAAATTTAAAATTTATTGTAACTTCAAATCATCCAAGCAAACTCAATGAATTTGAAATTCTTAAAGCCTTCAATCCAAACGCACTCTTATATCATATGTTTGTGGATCCGAAATTGCTTCGCCTGTGGCGGCCTTTTTTTTACTAGTTTGATGCATTCGTGGCGGTATGTTATTTTTTGGTAATAAGTGTTTCTTATGTGTTACTACATAATTAATTATAAAAGAATGAATTCACCTGAATTTGATTATTACAAGCATCTGAATTTAAATTTGAATAAAATCTATGTTTTAGCGCAAAGAAGAAAACAAAAAACTCAATCAAAATTATATATAAAGGTCAAATGCTCACTATTCTAAATAATAATCTATTGTCCGTTTATTTCTAGGTTGTTGGAGGTAAATTTGGACTTGACGTGTTTTGACACTCTTAGGATGATGGATCATTTTTCAGGAGAGCTGGCTCGGTCTTCCTATATGTTAGCTTGTCAGGAACAAGGTCAAGTTCTTTTCCAACTTTTTTTATTTTTCTTTTTTGTGCTTGCTTTTGGTACTTCAGTGTAGCTTTTTTTTTTGTTAGATGTTGTAGTGCAAGTTTTTTTAAAGTACCTTTAATCGTAATTGGGAGTTTTCCCTCTATTTTTATTATTTAATGAAATTAATTTAATTATCGAAAAAAAAATTATGGGCTCAGACGGGACTTTTATACAATTGAAGTTAACATTATGATGTTTTTCATATGATGTTCTAGAAGAGGCAATTTTATCATTTAGCAATTCATTGAACACTTTAAAAATCTAGTAGGTGTATACGTATAAGGATAAGGACTTTGACCATATCTTCCGGTTTTAGTTTCATATTAAATGAACGAAAGGGATTGGACATTTGTTCGGATATATATATATATATATATATAATATATATACAAACATAAGTTTGTGTGTCGTAATCTTCTTTATGTCACTCAACCCAATTAATGTGTATATAATTTTCTTAATTGTCATTTAATCAAAGGAAAACACAATAAATTAAAAAAATAAAAAAGCTCACCGACAACTAGATGCTTTTACCTCAATATTCTGGTTGAAAGTCTAGACCAAGTAAAAGTATTTTCCTTATTGATTAAGGTAGGGCCAAACTTGACCCCCACAAATATGTTAAATTCAATGGCTTTTTCATTCTAAATTCATTTTTTTAGCATAAAGTAAGTTTCAAGCAAAGAACCACTAAAAATGTGCAATAGCTAGGAAATGTAAGCTCCAAGATACATTTTAATTTTTATTCAAGAAAATCACAATTTGGATAAATTTTTTTGTTTTACTAAGACATATTTCAAATTGCAGCAGCTCAATTTTTCTTTTTTAATCCTTGTTAATGCTCTCCCAATTAATTTGGAATAAAACATTTCATGCATTGGAATGTCAAAAAGACCAAAAGGCAGGTTAATAATGCAAAGGGCTCAAAAAAGAGATTCACACCTTTTGCATTCCTAATGCTCACGGGATTTTCCATGTTTTGACATTATCACGAATACCAGTAGTATATAATGAACCACTGTGGATCCCACCACATGAACGACTCTGATTGTCCCTATAGTATACTCACCACATGTAGATCACACTCCAAGATACACGAATGTTTATGATTCTATGTGAGACTCGAAACTCGAAATCTCCTAAGAATGACTTAATAAACCAACAATGCATTTTACTTTCTATCAAAAGAAAGGCAAAAGGAGTGGAATTTCTACATTTTGTTAAGCCAAGAATTGTTCAATTCTCATACATGAACATCCTTTCATTCATATATATGTACAAAATAAACAAGGACCAAAAGTCACAACAATCACAATCCAACCACCCTATTCTTTTGGGTATAAAAACTCTATTCAACCACCATGAGAAATATTGCACCACCAAATTACACCTTCACAACATAGTTTCTACTCCTACAGATTTAATTACTCAATTCGGACTCCATTTGGGTTACCTTAGGTTGAGGGCAATTTATTGTCAACAGCCTCTCACAAGCCTAATTCCCATTTGGGAAATCCATCATCCTTTCCTTTTCAAAGCCTCGATATTTGCCTTCATCCTTTTCTTCTTCTGTAGAAAAATAAAATCACAAACAATGAGGAGTGTTAGATCACCCTGCGATATAGTTTTTATCAAGGCCTAAATGTGATTAGTACTTTTACATAATTCTCGTACGACTGATTCTTACGAATCACGGGACTCCAAGTCTATAAACACAACCATTTGTGTATAGTGAGCCTCATGTGGTCCAACCAAATGAATAGTTACGATTACCCTAGACTCAGACTACCGCGACACTCCTAAATGACTTTTATAGTATAGAACCTTAAGCAATCTAATTCGCATATACGAAACTCACAAGCTTGAAGGAGCATATCAATATAGGGAAGGACACATAACTAATCTCCAACATATTAACTAAAGTTTCTGTTAGCCTCATCTTGTGTTGAACTATTTCAAGAAACGAATAATAAAGAAAATTTGCGATTTTACATTCAGAAAGTGATCATCTATTCATATCAATCATGGCGCATGTGACCAAAAATTGCAACAAGAAAACAACACATTTGCACCCTGCAGCCCACATGAAACATGATCACTTTCATCAAATTTGAGTAAACAATATCTAACTACCCTCAAAATCAACCACCTAATGAGAAATCAGATCAATCAATCTAGAACAACCCGAAAAAGTAAATTAAGAACAGGACTAACTCAACTTCACAAACGACGATCAACGATATAAAAACAATAAGCACAAAAGGAGCCATCTTTACTCACCAGAGGCAAAAATCAGTCCTTGTAAATAACCGAATCTGCGATTTGCATCAGAGGCTTCAAGCAATCAGGCGAGAATTTCCTCGCAAACATATAAGAATAACTTGAATTCGATTCCCTAAGCTTATAAATCAGCTCGGGCGACAGTTCAGGGGGATGGTAAGTGTGTGGATGCCCGTTCACACTATCAGTCCAATTAACCCTCGTCAACGTATACTGAGTACAACCATTCGGATCCTGCATAGACAACAACGTGGGAAAATAATGCTCCTCGGGATAGCAAGATTCTACATTCAAACAGGGCAATTTAAACTTCCTCCATAGCTTCCTATCCTTGATAACCATCAACGCGTGCTTACGCGTGATCACAAAAAACTGCGAACCGACCCTAAATTCATTGAAACGCACTTCGGGGAGCATTACATTTTCACCTCTAGCATTATACCTATCCCACAAAGTGGGCTCATTGTCAAGAATCTCAATGTAGCTCGAAAACTCTAAGCTCCTAGACAATCTACCTAGATCAAACACGAAATTGTAAAAATAATTAAACGAGTGAAGCGGGATGCAATGCTGCGAAATAAGGGCGAAATACGCGTTCGAGGGGTCGTCGAGCATCGCCGTGGCGATGAGGCGGCGGGCGGCAGAGATCAACGTAGGTGAGGATCTCTGAGTCCTCTTTGAGGGGATGATCTTGTCCTTGAACACACCTTCTAAAGGCGTGATTTTGACAGAAGGGTCGGGGTGTATGTAGATGTTGTAATGTTTGAGGGTTACATTTGAGAAGAAGCGTTCCCAAAGGGGGGCGAAATGGAGGGGGGTATTGGTGAGGAAAAGGAAAGCGATTTTGGGGCGGCGGAGGGTGGAGGAGAGGCGGGATTTGGCTGAGGGGAGGCGAGGGGAGGGGCTGCTGCGGCGGCGGGTGAAATTGGCGGAGTCCATGGCGATGGCTTTATGGAAGAGGGAGAGATCGTCAAGCTCGTCGGGGAGGGAGATGGAGAGTTGGCGGGGGGGTAGGATGTGGGGGGCGATGAAGAAGAAGAGGATGGGGAGGGAGAAGAGGAGGATTAGGGTTGGGATTAGGGGGGAGGAGGGGGTGGAGATCATGGCTGTGTGGGGGTGTATGTATATGTGTATGTATGTATGTGTGATTGATTTGGGGATTTGGGGGTTTAGTAGGGGGATTTGGGGGTGGGTGGGTGGGGGTGGATTTAGGGTTTGGAGGTGGTGGTGGTGGGGATTGGTGTTAAGGGAACATGGGTGGGGGGTTTGAAATTGGTGATGGTGAAGTGGGGAGGTGAAGAAGGGGTATGGGGTTGGGGTTGGGGTGGGGGATTAAGACTGAGAGAGAGGGTGGGGAAGAGGGAAAGTGGCTCTGGCAGAAGTCATAAATATGCCGGTAGATATTGGCAGGGGCACACGAGTAATTCCATGTTAGATTGGGTTCGACGATCCGAGTATATAATCTGAATCTATTTTATTTATACAATTGTGTGTGGAGATTGTACACTATATTTTACTTCGTGAAAAAGAGACGCTAGGGATATGGTGAAAGTGAAGAATGGATATGGGGGTGGGGGGAATTTTTTTATTATGAATCGGGAGTATTACTGCTTGTGTCTATCTTTTTTACATATTGAGTTGAGGTGTACTGTGATTGAGATTTGAGAGTTGAGACTGCGAGAGGGTGGGGGAAAAAGGGAAGTGGGACTGGCAGAAGTCATAATACGTCGACGGTATAGGATGACCGACTTCAACGGCGTTAAATGAACTCTCTTTGTTTTGTTTTTTAACAAAAAGAGCAGCTATATTAGATCAAAATGAGTCAAAAGTACAGAAGACGCCCGATCTAGAAGCTCTTTTTATTCTTTTCTATATTATTTAGATTTTTCTGGTTATTTTTCACTTAGTTCTTTTCCCTATTTATTTTCTATTTTCCATTTTTCCTCGATCACATGACTCAATTTAAACCGTCTCATTTACTAAAAACTCATAGTATACTCATCTAATACACGTATATATGTATAAGGGTGTTCATCGATTCGATTTAGTCCGAAATCGAATTGAAATTTTGGACTGAAAACCAAAACGAAACAGTGTTGTTCGATTTACGATTGAACTAAATTCTCAAAAAAAAAAAATAGTCAAATTTGAATTTTCACCCTTACCTTTTTTTGGATAGGGTCCAAAAATATTAATATAAATTATGAAGTGGTCGAGATAACTAATAAGTTAAAGGAAAACCCATAAGGATGGTACCAATTGTTTAAAGTTTGAATAGATACAGGACTAATTACGGTCCACTCTCAATTCATAGACCCTAAAGTTCTTTCGTTGCAAACTCAATTGAACCATTGAATCGAATTGAATATTGAGATCGAATAGTTTGATAGTTTTACATCTATTCGAATTGAATATTGAAAAGAAAATTGAGATAACTAATACTCAACGACCTTTAATCGAATTGAATATGAGATCGAATAGTTTGATAGTTTTACATTTATTTTTATCTTTATTTAAATAGTCAAGTCGAGTTCAAGCTAAAATTTACGAAAATAAAAATGTGTTTGAACTTGTTTGGTATGTTAAACGAATCAAACTCGAATTAGCTTTTAATGATCAATCTCGAATCGAGTATCATGATTTGTTTTTTAAGTACCTCTCAAAGGCCACAAAAGATTAGATTTGTTCTAGAAGCACTCGATCAGTAATTGGTACTATATAGTAGGATAATAAATGCGATACAATGGTTATTTAAATTTTGACGAATTATAGGTAAATGAAATTAGTTTAAGCTCAAATTAAATGAGTTTCAGGTTTGAGATACTAAATAATGACGATTTAGAAGCATCACGTCCATATCGTCAATAAAAAAGTCAACTTCACGTCAATCTCACTACATAAATGAATGATTGTGATTATCCTAAATTCAAATAATCAATTAAATTTTGAAATAAATCAATTATAATCATGAAAAAATATAGTTAATTCGGGTGTAATCAATATAATTAACAAATAAATATCAGCACGTCTAGAAGACAACCATACTGACTCATTCACCAAAGAAACAAATGCACATTAACTGTAACAATCTACTAATACAATCCCATTTACATGACCAATTTTTTTCTTCATATTATGTACAATAATGTAACATTTATACATTAATGAATGAACATACAACAGCTATATGTAACATTTTTCGCAGAGAATCGATAACAGCATTAATGAATAACATAGGGCGAAAAGCGTCTTTACAATCCACATCATTCGATCCAAGACTCTTAGATATATCTGAAGCAAGAATTACACGAGAACCACTCCCAAAAGTGGAAAAAAAAGACATCAATTTTCGAGTATGTAACTGTTCGGTTCCAAATCACGGGACAAGGTGAAAAAATCGCGGTATAGTCTTAAAATCTGTGTACAGAGGGATTTATACTTATAATACATACACTGCTTGAACAAATGGCAATCCAGGCAACAAAGCTTAGATAGGGGGAGAAAACAATGCTGATGAAATGAAGTAATGAACCAATAAATGCAATAATTTCAACTACAGTAGTTTGAGTTTATACCAGAGTACTGGAAAGCTAATGAGCAATTTGGTGACTTAGTTTTGAAGGCTTGACATTATTTGAGTATAGTTTGGCTTTGTCCTTCACAGGCTTCGGAGCAGGAGGAGACCTTTTAACAGCAGTTCGACTCGGTTGTTTAGCTGGTGGAGCCCGATTACCTAACCCTGGTTAAATGGAATGGTCGAAAAGCAAACAAGTTAGAAAACTTGATAGTAAGACTGTGATTGTGCATGAATTTCGAATTCATCAATTAAGATGATTTTAAGTTACAATGACTTTCAAATTCCTTGAAACGTATTCTGAACCATTTTTTCAATTATTACGATGTCATTTCAAATCCTTACTCCAAATCCATTCTTCAAATCTAAATTCATCAATCCAAACACAACCTGAGTGACTCTACTCGCTTGGTTGTGCAATATTTGCACCACACAATAGTTTGACACAAACAGAAATCAAACAATTTTTTAGAATCACGAGAAATTTGGGGCATCCCATAATATATAATTTCCTATTACTTGGTAGTCCAGAAAAGCTTGAATTCATGAATTACAACGACATGGATTCCAAAAAAGTGTGTTCAAAGTTGAAGAAAAATTGAATTTGGGCTGGTAGGTAGTGAAAAATATAAGCATAGTAAATATTCAAGTTAATTACAAAATGGAGCAAAATTGCTATAGAGAGGGGGAGAGAGACTAACCATTGCTAGGTGGTAGAGAGTGTCTCTTCTTTCCATGTTTATCTGCAAGGGTGGATCTCTCTTTAGGATTACTTTGTGATCTTGAACCAACATTCGGCCTCGAAGTAGCTTCCACAACCAAGTCTTTAACAACTGGTTTAGAACACTTTGACAAAAGTGGGGCTAGTGATATTTCTTGCACATTGGATGAATTGTTGAATGAAGAACTGCAGCCACCGGAATGAAAAGCAGCTCTTTTTTCCATTCCTCTGTTTGCAATATTTGATGTTGGTTTTCTATTCGGATGAATCTTTACTCCATCTTTAAGGTTAATGTCTAGAAAGCGATTTTCCCATGGACGAACAGCCATCCATCTTTCCAACCAATTCCATTCCCAGTCGCTTTTATCTGGTTCGAAACCAGCATGTGTTGTTCTTAACTGCTGCTGCTGCTGCCTTGACGCTGCTTGCCACTGCATGATATATACAGAGTCTAACCAAGGCACAATGGACAACTGAAAGATTAATGACAAATGCTTGTTTTACATAATAACTGCCCGCTGTTTGAACACCCACTATCATATCCTCACAACTCGAAAAAAAAAAGGGGGTGAAATTGTAATCCAGTTTTTACTAACAGGGGATGAAATTGTAGTTTATTGTTACTACGGATGTTGTGGTAATTTCTCAAATCTCCGGATGTTTTTCGTAATTAGTGCCTCAAGCAGGGGGTTGTCTATGTAATTTACCCATAAAAGTAAGTAGGTTGAAGTTTACTAGAAGAATGCAAAAGATCACACTTCACCCCTTTAAACTTTCTCTTACAATCTTTAATTTATGCTCTTTTATAAAGCACCAACACCCTCGAGTGACAACTTTTGTTGTGTTTTAAAATGTAATTACTATATTGCCTCGAACTAAGAAATAACTTTTTAGAGTAGTTTTTGTCAACTCTTCTCTCTCTTCTCTCCATCACGTATTTCTAACTTCTCATTTTTTTTCTCTCTCTCATGTCGTATTTTTTCACTTTCTTCTCTTCCAAAAAATCTAAGACTCTCTTTCTAACTAATTTCTAATTATTTGAAATATCTCTTATAAAATCATAAGTAGAAAACGATGTCTACTTTTCAAGCAAAAATATTTATATCAGATAAAAACAAATTAATCAATTTTTATTAGAAAACTTTCATTTATTAAGCACACGCATCGAGTGTGCCAACGCAACCAGTTTCAATAAAATAAGAGGGGTAGTTCCTGAAAAAATGTTAAGGTCTCCAGATTTATGTTATGGCCGTCAATAAATCTAAGAGGTTGAAGTTTACCAGAAGGCATGCCACTCTATTCCCCCAAATTTCTCCTTTAACCTTTATCAGCTCCATTTATTATAATCCCAGAGAAGAAAGAATGGTATGTAATATAAGAATTTTGCATAATTTAATAGTTCTATTTATCATTTTATTCTTATATTGTACAGTAACCCAACTTCTTTTTGCACTTTGCAGAATGACTACTGATGTCTTGGATGAGGATAAGAATGGTTTACCTGGCGAGCCAAAGCATACGCCCTTGCTCTTTCACGCTTAGCCGCTGCCTCCTTCCTTTTCAACAACTTGGCTTGAATTTCTTCAAAAGATCCAGCTCTATCACACCACCCATCCTGAGTTCGCAGTCAATAAATCAGAGGGACGCAAAGCAAGTGGATACTAGTTAAACAATACTCCTACATTTTTTTAGCAATTTAAAAACATGATGAGGCTTCCATTAATTTTCAAAGGCAGAAGGTTTTTATGTACTTTTTAATCAAGAATGGTGTAGTGCACATTTAAGACACATACCACTGAATTTGACTAACCAAACGTTCATCCCAAATTGATATTTCAACTTCTTTGATGAAAAAAACGATATTAAACTAACAGTAACCAACAACGATGTTAATAGCCTCCCCAAACAAAAACGATGGTGGTTACAATAACAATGATATCAACAACAAATTTATGGCCTCAAACTAGTTTCTTCTTGTCCTGACATGTACTGATCTCTTTATTTTAATGTTGAAAGAATGTGTATAAATCATTTCAGTACTTACATATAAGAACGAAACCAGGTTAGTCTGGCTAGCCGCTTTTGACAAATAATGTAATACAAGAAGTTCTATCAGTTTAAGATACTATATGTATTTTTCATTATACTATACGTGAGTAAATTTCGTGCACTAGTTGTAGTCACATATTCTAAGATGTAGAACATGCACCAACAATTTAATGAGGTGATCATCATTTCACAAAAAGGAAATTACTATTTATAAAAAGGTATCTTACTTCAATTTCTTTAACTCGAGCTACATGTTGAAGTTTCTGTTGTGCCATTTGATTCTCGAATGCCATGCGAACACGCCTGGCTCTGACACGAGCCTGTACTCTTACTAAAGCTTGCATACAACGGAGTGTAGTGGCAGCTTGCTTTCTTACAGCATGACCCCTGACAAGAGCTTGAAGTCTCACTAACCCCTTCAAGGCGCACAATGCACGTCTAGCCTGATTCACAAGAAAATACAGAAATAAGGATCATAATAACTATTTTCCACTTTGGTAAACAAACACCAGAACTTCGCAGCTATTTCTTAGCCAACTTTAAGAGAGATGGAACGAGTAATGCCTCAGATTACTTCTTAAATGCAGTAACTACGAATAACATATCGAAAGTCGTATTACATACATAAAATAATAAGTAAAAAACCTGCCTTTGAATGTACTAATCTAGAAACATCATAAAAATGAGTTGATACGCATAACATATCACATACGTGTTGCTACCCAGAACAAATTTTAATTCAATTAATATTTTGAAAACTCTTTCATGCCATCTGGAACATATGTTTTTTAGACAATACTCTCTGAATTTACAATCATACGACTTTAAGTTAGAACTAGAAATAATGCACTACAATGGATAAAATTATGTTTAAATGGCTAATGCTGGATAGACACTAGTAATGTTTCTTTAGATATTTATGGAACCTTTTATAGCAATAAAGATGATAGGACCACACTGTTGGAAAGATGATCAAAAATATATTACAAAAGAAATTATAGTGTACTCAGTGATCATCAGTACAACACTTAACCGAAATCTCAGATTTATACAAATATTTTTGTATCCTCATTCATGTATATGCAATTAATTTAGGTCAATGTATGTCCGTTCATTCGATTTTAAGCCAAATCTCTGATCGCATTAATTAAAAAAAATCTCTAGCCATTTACAATTTTCTGTTTCCATATTTATGGTGGTTCTGATTGACAGAAGGGTATAGGAAGATGGAGAAAGAGCTTACTAACAACGAGATTTTGCAAAGCACTTATGCTGAAGATAACAATGAGTATAGAAAGTAATGCAATTTCAACAAGTAATTACAAAGTTTAAAAAATGAATCAAGTACCAGAAATCCTCTAAAAGCTGTTTGGATGTGCGTGGCTGCCCATTCTTCTCTGAAAATCTGTTGCAGTTGAACTGAACGTGAGGTAGAAGGGGTGCAAACTGTTTCTGGTAGTAATTGGAAGTTCACATCTTTGGTGTCTTCAATTTCTGTAACCACATTTTGATTTAACTTATTTTCAAGTATACTTTTATCAGTCTCAACAGAGTCCTTGAGTTGGTCCTGGATCTGGCTAGTGTTCCATGAACTCTGCACGACGAAACCAATTTGAGATTATAATTTCATTCCCTTTTAATCAAATTCTACAACATTTGGAACTAGATAGACATAAAAATATGTTATCTGTTAAAAGGACATCACTAATACAGGTCATTTTGTAAATATCTGAGCATCATGTTAATATTTGAACAGCTACACTTCTGTGTGCCTATATACGAGAACATGCTATAAAAGGAGTTCCAGAAGGAGGTAAATTTAGTAAAATTTCATAGAAATGACTAAATTATATCAGTTTTGCAAAAAATGTGCAAGAAAATGAGAATTATGAACCGAAACTGTTACTCACATCTTCACCCTTCACTGGAAAAAGTAAAATTTCGAATGTTTCATCCTCCAATGAAGATTCTGATTTTTCGAATTTTTCATCGATCACTGAAGGTTGTGACTCTTCGAATATATCATCCATCGCTGAATGTTGTGATCGTTTGAATTTTTCATCCTTCACTGACGATTGTGATTTTCCGGATTTCTTCGAACCAAACAATGATTTGATCCATTTCTTTGAGGCACCCATCTCTGTCAGACCTACCACAACAAAGTTCAACAATAGTTTATAATTTGACATACATGAATCAAAAGTCATAATTTACCTCTTGACAAGTAATTATAGCATTGAAGAAACAAAATGGGAAGGTAACCGCAACTATCCAATGATTAAGAATGGCATACTTGTGCTTGACTACAAAGAAGAAACCTGATATTATGTATGTGCGGCTCATACTTTCCATATATGTGACCTACCAAAACCACAGAACAATGCAGAATGTTTCCCCACCAAAACAACTTAAGAATGTCAGAATTTTCCTACAGATGATCTTCGCCAACAGGTTCCGACTCACCAACCAGACAAGGGCTGAAAGACCAACCAAGCTACCAATAATCGATTTGAGCTCGGTTCATGAACATATCAAATCAAGCTTAACAACCTTTTGTTTGTTCGATAAGTTTTGAAGGCCAGCTCGAGCTCCACTCGATTAGTAAAAAATGATAAAAATACGTGGAAAATAATCAAACTGCATGAGTTTGACTAGTGTTCAGCTCGATTAAAGCTCGTTTGAGCTCAACTCGTTAACAATCAATCAATCCAAGCTCAAACACCAGTTATTAATTTAAACAAGCTTAAACAACAAAGTATTCTGCTCGACTAGACTCGTTTACGGCTCTAAACCAGACCATGAAGAAAGCATACAGTAGGTAATGTTAATGGACGTATATTTTCACAATGCAGAAAGATGAGCTCAAATATCACAGTTCAATTGAACGCATAATGAGTATGAAATCCATCTCCAATCCTCCGATCACATCGGAATTGAGAAGAAACGCGAACTAACCTTACAGCTTTTAGCTCCGGAGAATTCCAAATTCAAGCATTTTCGAATCGTTAATCCACTCACGGGGAGTTCAATTAGGAGTAATCAGGAAGAAAACATGGGGAATTCGACCAGAATTTCGCAAATCAAAACATAATTCAGGGAGTGGGAGTTGGAGTGCTCATCGGCCATGGAAGTACAAGAGGACAAAGGCAATCACTGTGGGGTGTTTTGGAATTTGGCCTAACCACAGAATGATTGAAAGTGAAGTTCAAACTATACTCAATTATCTTGGAGTTTTTTTTATTTTTTATATATATATATATATATATTATTCTGGTTATTCTAAATCCTATATATATGGCTCAAATATTACTCAAATTATTCCACACTCAACTCGAGATTGACCGCTGAAAGCTCAGTTCATTAATATATTAAAGTATGATTTAACAACCTTTTATATTTGATAAATTTGAAGTCGCTAGAGCTCGACTCAATTAGTAAAAAATAATAATATATATATAAAAAATCAAGTGGCTCATGTTCGACTCGATTAAAGCTCGTTGAAATCAGTTTGTTTAACAATTAAACAAAGTTCAAATACAAATTTTGAAACTTGATAACAGTTCAAATAAATTTGAACAAGAACGTATCTCACTTGAGTCAACTCGTTAAGGTCCAACCTACGTAACCTTGAATTAAGATAGAAAAAATTACATATGATTAGAGTAATGAGCGTAATTATTCCAATTCAATGATTATGCATGCCAACTTAATATCTTAATAATTTTGCCCTAAGCAATTGAGAGATAGGAGCGACAACTATGATTGCTAGGGTGTAAATGGTCGGGTTATAACGATTTCATGTCGAAAATTCAACACGACTCAACATGTGTTTTGACACAATCTGGTGTGTGTTTTGATAGAAAATTGCCCCATAACCAATTATATTTTTCATATTTCAGCATTTCAGGTAGGTCAATTTCGATTATTTGATGATCAAAATGACGGATTTGTATTCACATATAAATCAACTTACTTGTTGTTTTACCTAAAACGAATAATGATAGCGATGATAAATAGTTCAGTATTATTCCAGCAAATATTAAACAATAACTAAATTGTCATAATCTTGGGAAATTAAAAATATTATGAGTTTACAATCCAAAAAATTACAATCAAAGAAACAAATTAAATTCAATTATATTAATAAATCACATATCATTATATGCTTGTGTGCATACATATATATATATATATATATGTGTGTATGTGCGCGTGTGTGTATATATATATATATATGGGGGACTTATTTGGGACCACACGTGTAAGATTATTTTAGCCTATTCGAATTTTATTGATGTTAACACGAACATTTTTGCTGAATTGTATGGAGTTTGTAAGCGTCTAGAGTTATGCGACTTAAATGGTCTTCAAAAAGTTTGGGTTGGGTTTGATGCAAGGATTGTGATTGATATTGTTAACAAGAGTGATCTAGGGAGTTAGACCTTGCATCATATGTTACAGCAAATTAGAGGGTTGATGAGAAGACTTGATATCAGGTTATCACATTTATACCAAGGGGGAAACAAGGCGGCTGATTTTTTGACAAACATGGCATGCAATGATCGAGGGGACTCGCTTATGTTAGGTAACGACATTCCAAGAAAACTTTTGGCAATTACAAAAATGGATTTACTGTACCCTAGCTTTCGTTTCAAATGGAAAATGATCTTTAGTTCTTTTATAGAGTTTGTGTTCTTTTGTAAGAGACTAGTACTCTTTATTTTTGATTATTTTTTTAGTGTTTTTCACTTTTTATGCAAGGGAGTTAGTACTCCTCATTTAATTAGTTTTTAGATTGTTTTGTCAGAGGGTTAAAACCCGTTATTTATTTCTTTATTTTTGAATGATATAAAAAAGAGATGGAGGCCTCGAAAACACCCTCCCCGTGAGGGCGGTTCTATATATATCTATATGTGCGTGTGCGTGTGTATTGTGTGTATATAAATATATATATAACACGGGTTTGTGGGTGCGAGTGATTGTAATTATTGGACCCATCAGTCACCCAAAAAGTAGCGTGTTTTGAAAATATAAATTTGTCACTCTTAATAGAAAAAAAAAACTTAAAACCCAATATTTATGGACTACTCTACTGAGTTTAAGCCCATGGTTAAAGTTTAACGAATATATGTACATCCATAAATTGCTTACAATTTAGGAGTGGACATAATAATGAATTTTTTTTAATTGTGCTTGGGTTGGCAAGATGAATTTTGAGAGAAAATATTGGAGAAAAATTTCGTCAAATTAATAAAAAATTAACTTAAGAGCTAAAAAGTTAAAAATTCTTAACTTCAAATACATTAATCCATACACCACATAAAAAAAAAGTTAAATATCTAATTAGCAAATCACCTTACACTTGACATAATTGCTTAATTTTTAGCATACATGCAACCCAATAAGTGAGGAAATTGGTTGCAAAAAGGGATGTCGAAAAAATTAATACTTGTATAATCAGGGACGGAGCCAGAAATTCTGATGAGGGGGGTGAGATTTTTGTGAGTTTCATTTACCCGGTAGTGAAGGATTGTGCATGGGGTGCTTGGCCCCCGCAGTACGGTACGCTATATATATGCGAAAAAATTGAGGATTAGGTTTAGTGAGAACACTTTTGACATACTTTGTACTCTATACCTCTTTGTTAATAGTGAAATTCTCTTATTATCTCCCGTGGATGTAAGCAATTGCCGAACCACATAGAAATAATATTTGATACACTTTTCGTAGCTAATTAAATAAAATATAGTTTTAAAACTAAAATAAAAAATGGTCCTACTATTAAATAAAACAAAATATAAAAAGCCCAAAAAGTATGTTTGGAGGGGAAAGTTAAAGGAAAAAATTTAAAGTCATAACTCGTAACTCAAATTTATTGGACTGTTGTGAATGATGGATATATACAAAAGTGAAACTACAATTTAGCTTGATAGTTAGATATATGAGTCGTATACAGTTGTAGTCCATTTAAGTTTAAAAGTAGGCTAGTTACTTTACAAATTACCATATATATAGATTATTCTTTAGTTTATTAGGGATGTAAATTGAGTTTGCAATTTTTGAGGGGGGGCGAAATCAAATTTTTTAAACTTTTTACACGTGCAAATTGGATAAAATAAAAATTGAAAGTCCCTGATTATGCAAGAGTGTGGTTAGTAATTTATCATTTCTAGAGTTAGTCTGGAAAGATCTACTTGTTCTTATTCACTGATCAATAATAGTACTATAATATCATAGAAAAATAACTTCATTTTCACTACTACTCGTTTATATGATGTTTGGTTAAATCAATTGATAGAAAAATTATTTTTGTCATTTTCGAGAGGGGCAAAATTACAAATGTTAATGTTATAGGTAAAAGTGAAAGTTAAAATTTTGAGGGGGGGCGAAATCACAAAATTACAAAATTTCATAGGCAAAAGTTGAAAATTTTAAAATTTGAGGGGGGGGCGGTGGCACCCTCGAAAGAAAAAAGTTTAAAACTTTGGAGGTTAGCATTAGTTTTTTTTTTCTAAAATAATATTGTATATCACTAATCAAACCCCTTTTAATTTTTTTGCTAAATTACCGACCATACTGTATATTTTTTTTATGCTCTCTCAATTTTGCAAGAACATTTTGAAATTAAATAAGTTGCAATGAACACAAAGTGATCAATATATAAAATGGATATGCATCCCATACAAGGCTTATAATAATAATAAATATATAAATTGCCAACATATTGCCCCCATAATCAAATTAGCAAACTTTACCAAATAGGAAATTGGTTAAGAAACCAAATAATGCAAATCTATGGACCACAAATTCATTTTTTTAAGAGAAGAAAAGGTTCATGCATTTTTCTTACAATTCTGAAATCCTAAATATTTCCCGTATTAATTAAAGATATATTTGTTTTAAAGAAGAAAAAAAAAACATTGTCATAAGGCAGATAAATGCATGGCCTTCTTTATCTGAAAAATCATCTGGACATGTATAAATGCTAGGAGATAAAAGAGATATGAAACACCATTGAAATGGAAGAATATATTTGTTAAAGAAGAAATTAAAAGAACATTTTTATTTCTTGTAGTTTCCGTGAAATTTTCAATATCAATCCAATAAATAAACCATGATTAAAAGGAGGCAATTTCAGACGAGGATTAATTATGTTAAAAGGGCATACCTGCACTGCAACGCATGTCGAAAACAGAGGAGTTCAAGCGACCTGACCTACGACTCGTAGGTCAGGAACGCAACCGCCCAACAATTGAAATATTCGAAGTATTTGAATGATAGTCTTCAAAATCCTTTTTAGATTTTGAAAGATGAAGTTAACAATGAAACTTGTTTTCGTTTGTTTGGAAATACAGGATTCAATATAAAAACGTAGTTTTTTTTTTAAAAAAAATTTATCTACCTTTTCTTTTTGTGTGTAGATGCATTAGCGTTGAAGAAAAATTCGAATAAATTTTTCATATGAAGGGTGTGGTCAATAGTAGATTACGGGATTTCACTTGCCTCTACCATCGACTCTTTACCATACAATGTAGTAATATTTATATACATTTTGTATATGTTTGTTTGGTTTTGTCAGACAAGTTAGATTATGTGAATTAACTGGCAATACGATTTATTTAATTATGCCCTTTTTATAATATTGCATTAAGCTTTTCGCGTTTCAAAACCACATTGTGAAAAAATTGAAAATTCAAGCTTTTTGTTATATTCAATTTTAAAATATTCAATTTATCCATAATTAGTTATGCAATAGTTGGGATAAAGTCACCTTAGTGATGAACATTGACGACCATAAGTTTGAATGTGATTTAATTTGTTTTTCTTCACATGGGTAAAAATTTGAGTTAAATACTTAAATCCCATTTACCCCTGTGATGGTCCTAATTATACAAAAAAAAAACCCTGTGACATAAAAATTCACAGAACACCCCCTATAAAAAAAAATAAAGGTACAATTTAACTTCTTACGCGCCTCACTCGCGCATAGTGCAACTGATCATAATTTTTTTGACCTTTTTGGACAATTTTGCCCCTGATTAACAACCATTGGATCAAATAGGATAAAATCGACGGTCCACATTAATATCTATATATTCTTTAAATTTGATTAATTACATTCATAAATCTAAAAAATATCAACAGTCCATATTAAATATATATTTAACTATTTATTTAATTTATAAAATATAAAGATATATTAATAATATATATATATATACACATAAGTATATGTATGTATACCAGCTACCACCCCCACACCGCCACCCATCCTCACACCACCGACCGCCGCAAGCCACCGCCGCCTTCTGCAACTCCGTCGCCGTCGCCATCTCCACCTTCTACAATGCCTTCTGTTAATAAAACCGCTGCCTAATTATTCACAGAACATCTCCGCCACCTTCTGCAACTCTGTCCCCGTCTTCCTACAAATCGAAGCCCGTCGCCATCGCCGTCCTCCTACAAATCGAAGCTCGTGACTATCAATGGCGGATCTAGGATTGAAAGTCAGTAGGGGCACTAGTGATAGAATGAGGAGGCGAAGACGAAAGATTTAAGGGGGGTGCCCGTGGTACGGTACGGTATATTTATGGAGATAAATATAATAAGGAACTAGATTTAATTACAACTTTTGACATAATTTATACTCTTATATCTCTTTCATTATAACCAGGATTTTGGGTTTTAGGGGGAACGAATTCAAAATAAAGGGAGAAAATGTGATATTTTTCAATCTTTAGGGGGGCGAAATTCAAATAAAAAAAATTTTATAAGGTAAAAAATGATTTTTCAAAATTTAGGGGGGGAGTGAGATGGAAATTGGAATTGAGGAGGGGGGGGGGGCAGAGGGCATTTAAAAATTTGAGTGGGGGCATTATGTAATTTATAAATTAAAAAAAAAAGTATATATTAAAAGTATATATTTTTTGAGTGGGGGCACTCCCCTCCCCCTAGATCCGCCCCTGGTGACTATACATGGGTTCTGTGAATTGCAGTGTGTACCTTACACAGTGACGTCGGCGGCGGAGATTTGGGGTGAATAGTCCGTACAACATGGTTTCGATTGCAGGCCGGCGATTTGGCGTGGACGGCAGTGGCTTTACAAAGTGAAGTCGGCAGCTGTACGGCGGTTGGGGGGTGCTTAGCCAATGTAAAAAATCATGGTGATGGTGGTGTTCTCCGGTTGCAATGATGGTGGTGTATATACATGTACTTATGTGTATATATATTATTTGTTTATTAAAATATATTTTCATAAATTAAATTCAAAAGTATAGTTTTTGGTGGTGGTGTAGAGATAAAAAAAAAAATTAGGGTTGGGGTTTTAATTTTGGGAAAGAAGAAGATGATTGGGAAAGAAGAATAGAAAAAAAAAAGAAAAAAAGAAAAAAAAATTAAAATTAAAGTAATTATAAAATAAAATAAAAAATATGATGTAAATAATGGCAAAATATAAGGGCATTTTTGTCTTCACAATAAAAGTTGTAGGCAAAATTAGTCGAGGGAGGCAGTGTGTACCTTTGTTTTTTTCATAGGGAGGTGTTCTATGAATTTTTATATCACAGAGATTTTTTTGAATAATTAGGACTATCACAGGGGGTTAAATGGGATTTAACTCATAGAAATTTAGTGATCAAAAAGTCCACAACTTTATGTAAAAGTTGTATGTTGTTCATATATTCAATTAAAGGGTTGTTTGCAAACTCTAAAAATAAGTGATTCTCCACTTATAGCTGAAAATAAGTTATTTGTGTTTACAAAAATCACCTCTGCTTCTAATTCTCTATTGTTTCCACTTTCAGCTTCTGTTTGTAAATACTACCCACTTTTGTTTCTCAAGTGATTCTACTTATTTTTCACTTAAAATCACTTCTCTAAAAACAGTAGAGTTTGCAAACACTCCCTATAAGTGAAAAATAAGCAAAATCAGCTAATAAACAGAAGTGGATAGTATTTGCAAATACAAGCAAAAAGTGGAAAAAAGTTGTTGTGGAGTATTTGCAATTAGACGTGATTATCAATTAACTTCTTTTTTTTCAAAAAGTACAATATTACCCCTAAAATTAGAAAATTCATATTTTCTGGGAAAAAAATGAAATAAGAATTTGAGTTACACGTAATTGAATCAATAAATTGCATCAAGCACAAATAAGAATAAAACATGAAATTGGGTTGCAGTTGCACATAAAATAAAGATGGACATAAGAGGCTTGGATTATTAACAGAATTCACTGAGAATTAATGTTTCAATTTTATCTCCTGAGGCACGGTTATATTAAGCTTGACTACTATTTAAACATTTTTACATACTTTTATGTGTAATACTAATCATCAAATCATTTTCAAAGTTATAAAGGTAATGTTCGATATGCTGTATATTAGTTCTAAAAATATTCCTTCCATTTCAGAATTTGGGAAAAAGTAATTTTGCAATACTATTGATGGAGCGCACTTGAGCAGACGAGTACTGAGTAGGTTGTAAGGGAACTTTCGTTATAATTAAATGAATAACTCATTGATCGATTAAAAATAATACAAATCATTACATCAATAATATAATCAATCATTAATTCATTATGCCATCTGTTAACTCGAATTGATGAACGTGTTTCTAGTAACAGAAATATCTAAGCACAAAACGAATAAGTGGAAATAACACTATCTAATTAAGTAAGAAGTTATATAAAAATAAAAATAAAACATGAAGGGGAGTTTAAAGGTGTCAGAGTAAAGGGCTCAATTAACATATTTAGATAACTAAGTCGAAGTTCACATTAATGACATGTGCTTAAAATTCACTATTTCTCAGACTAAACGTTCCTATTCAAAGATAACGCTTTCAGAATCATACATCCCTATTATTTCTCTACAAATGACGTCATCACATGAGTAAATATTGCTTTGAATTCTCAATGGCAATATATTATGCTTTATATATATAAGAATAGAACTCTTGCATCTTCACCGCCAATACAAGCTGTATTCCATTCTTCTATCTCATTTCTTCGATAAATCTTTTGTTTGAGTTTTCCCCCACAAGATTGATATATAGCTGTACACTTTTCTAAAATTTTATTGATTTTAATAATTGAAATAAAAAAGAGTTGCATTTGGATATATGTCATTGTTTTAATTTTTAGCTAGTTATTATTTTATACTTAAGGTTTGGGTAATCATTTGCCTTTAAGCTGTCATGTAGGCACTCTATTCTTCATTTATATTGGTCGTGGACGCTATTAATGTTACAAATGGCATGTATTCTTATCATGGTGAAACGCATTTCCTAGTAAAAAAAAATTCCTGAGACATAATTGACAAAATTATATAGGATTCCCAAGAAGTAGTTCAAAGTATTAATTTTCTGAAATATGTTAAGTAGGAAATGAAAATGAGTCCTTGCGTGACCAATCTAATTTGATTTGAACTTGTTTCGAAATAGGACATTTACAATCATGAATCATATATATATATATATGTGTGTGGTAAATATATGATATACATGATATATATACAATCAAGTCATACACAAACTTGAGATACACAGACATCAAAAACCTACTCGAAACGAATACAAGAGTGAGACTCTTTGGCAACACGCATAAAATTATTTGCTTAATCATAGGGATTTCTTGTCATTAGATCCATAATCCACTCGGAAGATCATAAATGTGGATCAAATTGTGTTTCAGCAAGAACCAAGTAAATTTAATGTATATTAGCTTCTTTTGTCCAAATTTGGTGCGAGGTGGTGCACAATAACGAATTTGAAGCTAATGCGATATACTTTTTATGTTCTTTTGGGCTTGTATAAGAGTTGTAATCTCTTATTCTCTTGATGAAAGTTTTGGCATCTCATAAGAGAGTCTTGGTTTTTGAGACATGCCCTATCGATCATTCTGATAGGCTAATACCATCATATTGTATCGTTATGTCCATTACAAACTTTTCGCCTTAGTGAAATTAGAACACATAATTTCTAAATAAATAAAAAAAGAAGACAAATAACTACATATTGGGCGGGCCTCAAACTTGTTACTTAAGTCAGAGGATCATTAACAATTTTTTCTAATGTATGCAAATAATTTCTTATTTTCTTACATGAATATGTTACAAAAAGTATATATACACTGTTTCTTTTATAATAAAAGCATAATACTCACTTAACATATTCATTTAACATTGGAGAATCTACCCATGAAACAACTCTTTATACGAAATTACCTTTAATTTATTAAGTTAAGAATTGATCAATTAATTCTTTTTTATCGATTTTTTTTTTGCTTTGGACTTTTCAAATTGATAGTTGCATAATACGATTTTTATTTTTTTAACATTAAATATTTTAAAATTCACAAATTTTATTTTTGACTTAAACATAGTAATTGTCTAAAAATACTATTTTCTCTAATTTTTAAGAAGAATAAGAAACCTTAAATTTTGAAAATTAAAATCATAAATACATTAATTATCTATATATAAATTCTACATAAATAAAATTCTACACAAAAATACAATTCATTAATTCTTAATCTAGAAGGCTAAATGCAATTAAGTTTATAAATTTATTAAAGGGAAAATTTCATTTTTGGTCCCCCATTTTTACAAGAAATCCGATTTTGGTCCCTCAATTACATCTCTCATCAAATTTGACCCCTCAGTTATCACTTTTTAATCAATTTTGATCCCTCGAGCAAGTTTTGGGGTCAGTTAAAATATCAAAAATTGCATTTTGCACCCCAAAAATATAAATTATGATAATTTTCACCCCAAAAAAAGAATAACTAACGAATTTCACCTTTTTATCATATTTTTTATTATAATATATTTACATATTTTTTAATTATGAATGATACAGGACATGTTAAGATATATTATAAATGTATATGAATGCCATAAAATTACACACATTGTTAAATTTATACATATCAAATGTATAAATTTATATCAATCATGAACGCATATACATATGAAACTAAAATTAAAGCTTATGTTTTGGAAAATAAATTTGATGGTTCATTTCAATCCAGATAATTTTCATATATAAAGCTGTGTAAAATTTACTTTTATTAATTTTTATAGGAAAATTTGGAATTAGACTCTTTCTCAAGTTACAAAAATTGTTGAAAAATTATTGTATAAACTCGATGTTAAAAATCAAATGATTTAAATTACGACACATCAATAATAAAATATATAACATATTAATATAACATTGATTTGGACTCTTTGATATATTCAACACGCACATACAATTTTTTTAAAAAATTACTCACTTTTTACACAAACTGTCTCTCTCTGTGTCCAAGTTTTACTTCGAGATTCAAGAACAACCGGCACTAGAATAACTCTCTGTATCTCTCTACTCGATATATATATATATAGCCTAACTTCTAGATTTCTTCTCTTATTACTTAATTAATTACCCTTCCCACTTATTCTCTCTCTCTCTCACTCTTCTATTTTGTTTCGCACACACACACAAACACACACAGTCAGTGTGAAGATTGGAGAGTTTGATATTGAAGAAAAAAAATGAGGTTTTGCAGGGCAAAGACATGCAATAATGAACAAAAATGGGGTTTTGTTCTCTCCATGGTGAAATCGAACAAGATGTGTAATTTTATGATATATATATATATATATATATATATACATACACACATTTATAATATATCTTAACATGTCTTATTTCATGCAAAATTAAAAAAATATGTAAACATATCATAATTAAATTTTGTATAAAAGGGTGAAATTAGTTAGTTATTCTTTTTTGAGTGGAAATTATCATAATTTATGTTTTTGGCGTGCAAAATGCAATTTTTGATATTTTAATTGACCCAAAAGTTGTTTGAGGGACCAAAATTGATTAAAAAGTGATAACTGAGGGACCAAATTTGACGAGAGACGTAACTAAGGGGCTAAAATTGAATTTCTTGTAAACTAGGGGACCAAAAATAAGGGCTTTGTTTGTTTCTATTTTCAAACAATATTTTGGCCAAAATTTTGGTCAAAACTCGTTTGCCTTATCTATTTTTCACCAAACAGATATTTTTTGGCCAAACATTTCTGACACCTACATTGCCTACACCACCTTACACCCTTCTCCACTTTTAGCTTACTTTTTTGTATTATATTAATTTTTTCAATCATTAACTAATTATAAACATAACTTTTCAGACAAAAGCTTACGTGATTTGATTGCTACAATAACTTTTGTCTCTTTTCAAAATAAAATCAAACACATTTTCACCAAAGTACACAACTCCCAATAAACTTTTTCACCAAAATTTTCAACAAAAAAACCCTCCAAAATAGAAACAAACATAGCCAAGATTTTCCCTTTATTAATCCTGAACATCAGATTTTTCGAAATGAGAAGTTGCTGGAATGGGGTTCCTGGGTTGAAACCTGTCTCAATAATTTATCGGAAGTAAAATATTATTTTAAGGGGTTTTTAATTTTTTTCACATTTAATTTCATTTTTTTTTTTGACAATTTTAATTTTCATTCAAAATTACGAGGACACGTCCATTATATGAGAAGGAATAACTATAGAACTAAAAGCGCGAAACACTCACCAAAGAAAGCGCGAATTACTCACCGAAGTAATTCCCGTGGAATGATCCAGAAGCTAAATCCAGTCCGTCTATTTTCAGATCAACGGTTAGCATTCATTCCTTAACCAAGATTAAAAAAGGCAAAGAAAGAAAGAGGTAGAGAATTCCAGATGCTTCAAAACTCCACCAAAAAATCAATAAAAACACTACTTCCAATCCAACGGTCAAGACTCATTCATCCCTCAATCTGCACCGTCAAAGATTCCTATATATAAACCCTTCTACCCTCGCTACACATTCTTTGAGTCTCGCTCTTGTTCTCATCAGCTACCTTTTCGCCACTTTCTCTCTCTATATAAATCGTCAAAATCTATACGTACAGCTCTCCATATCTCTATAAATCGTCAAAATCTATACGAACACCTTCCGATCTGTGTGATAATCGGAGCTATTGATTTTAATTTGGAATAATTGAAGATGTTCGGGAGGGGGCCAAAGAAGAGTGATAACACCAAGTACTATGAAGTACTCGGCGTTCCTAAAACGGCGTCGGCGGATGATTTGAAGAAGGCGTATAAGAAAGCTGCAATTAAGAATCATCCTGATAAAGGTGGTGATCCTGAAAAGGTATTATTTATCGGTGATTTTATTTTTTGTGAATTTTTTGTAGTTTTGGTGTTTTGTTTGGCCTTTTTTTTTTAATATATTGTTTATGGGAGTTTTGACTCGTCGGCGGTGATCTTGTGTGAAGCCACAGAATTAGGATGACGTATATAAGGACTTGTAATCTATATATTTTTTGGAAAATTCTATGCTAGAACAAGAGCAATGGTCCTATATATATATAAATATATATGTACCTCTCTCTTGCACACATTGAATTCCACATTAAGTCACATTAAGGTGTAATTGGTGTATTGTGTGTGGAGATAGACAACTGTGTGAAAGAGATAAGACACAAAATACACTATTGGATCATTGTATACGCTATTGGATCATTGTACTTGGTCTGACATAGAATTACCTGTATTCTTTGATCTCATTGGTGCATTAGTGATGTAATTGGGTTAATGACTTCTTTTTCCCGGTAACACATATGAGATCCTCTATTTCACATAATGTTCCGAATTCGTCGTGCATGGAAATTGTGCTTGGTCTATACCCAACTGTATTTTAGAAACACTTGTACACTTGGTATGCATATGGTAGATTAAATGTTTTCTGAGAAGACTTGTGGGAATTGAGAGGATCGGTGTTCATAAGCTGCGGTCTGTTGGCTCTTTTTAAGAAAATTGGAAGAATTGCTTGGTGTGGCATAGTTCATTCAGATTTCTACTGCCTCATCATGGTGAAATTCTGTACGTTTTTGGGGTCTGATTGCATCATAGTTTAACTGGGAGATATGTGGTGTTGCTGAGGTTTTCTCTTTTCGTGGTGCTGAGGTTAACTAACATCTTAGGTGCCCTTATTTTGAGCAATGTGAAGTTAACATTTCGTATTTGAGGTAAGAAGAACTTTCCTTGATTGAACGGTAATCCAATCATTTGTAATACACACAAGGAGCGCTAGGGCGCCTTGTTTCAGTGACTCAAATTATTAGTGCTACAATTAAGGTGGCAAGATGGTTTGAATTTCAAACACATGAGCACAACCTAATTTGAACCGGCCAGGGTTGTTTTGGGTGCGAAATAGGGTACTGAAGGAGTTCAAATAGGGTTTTCGGTTTGAAGTAGATTCTGAAAGGGTCCAAATAGGGTATCGAAGTTCATTATTAACTCTTTATTGGATTGTATTTGTTATTTGCATCACATCTGTGACTTTTTTGTTTTGAAAAGAAAAGAGCAAATCAAACACCCCCAACCCGCGTTTTTTTAAGACATCTCTTGTGATATTGAATTCCTACTGTTCATGGAAGATCCAATTTTCTCTTGGTGCCTTTTCGAGTCCTGATGTGATTGAATACTAACAAATAGTGATATGGTCGTATTGTAGTTCAAGGAGCTTGCCCACGCTTATGAGGTTCTGAGTGACCCTGAGAAACGTGAAATCTATGACCAGTATGGTGAGGATGCACTCAAGGAAGGAATGGGCGGCGGCGGTGGTATGCACGACCCATTTGACATCTTCTCATCCTTCTTTGGTGGGAGCCCATTTGGAGGTGAGATATTTGAAACGTATTTAGGCAGTTGCAGGTTTTGTTTTTTGAGTATTCACCAATCTGTGTATCTTTCTGGAAGCTCAATTCTAAATTGGAGTCTGTGAATGAACAGGCGGTGGTAGCAGCAGGGGCCGAAGACAAAGACGGGGAGAGGATGTGGTACATCCATTGAAGGTATCTCTTGAGGATCTTTACCTTGGGACAACCAAGAAACTCTCTCTATCACGCAATGTACTTTGTTCAAAGTGCCATGGGTAGGTTTTCACCCCTGTTGTATTTTCTGTAGTTTTTTATTGGATAATAGCTTATACACATGTATGTTGCGCATTTATTTTTTCTGGGGGCTCATCTCTGCTTGCTTTTTGATTAACAGTAAAGGATCAAAATCTGGAGCGTCAATGAAGTGTTCAGGATGTCAAGGAAGTGGCATGAAAGTCACAATCAGGCAGCTTGGCCCTGGCATGATTCAACAAATGCAGCATCCTTGCAATGAATGCAAAGGAACAGGAGAGACTATCAATGATAAAGATCGATGCCCTCAGTGCAAAGGTGAGAAGGTTGTTCAGGAAAAGAAAGTCTTGGAAGTCCATGTTGAAAAAGGCATGCAGAATAGTCAAAAGATCACATTTCCTGGAGAAGCCGATGAGGCGGTATGATATTTTGATCTGATCAATCTTTTATGGAGTCACTAGCTTTGCTGTATAAGGATGTTGTTCCTAATTTGTGTTTCATTGCAGCCTGATACGGTAACTGGAGACATAGTATTTGTGCTCCAGCAGAAGGAGCATCCCAAGTTCAAGAGAAAGGGTGATGATCTCTTTGTGGAGCATACTCTCTCACTTACCGAGGCATTGTGTGGCTTTCATTTTATAGTGTCTCACTTAGATGGCAGGCAGCTCCTTATCAAATCACTACCTGGAGAAGTTGTGAAGCCTAGTAAGTAGTTCTATGAGCTTTTATGTTGTCTTTGGATTGACAGGTTTTGATATAAATATTTCAAATCCATAATTATTAGTTTGTTTGTGTAGCTGTGTGTTTCTCAATACATTTTATATTGTCTGCTATTTTTGAGCTGATTCCGTAACTCAGTGTGGTTGCTTGTTGATCCACCTAGTATGAAATAAATCTGAAACTCTAATGAGAGCTCACGTAATTTTTCATACTAATCTCGCAGATTCTTACAAGGCAATCAATGATGAAGGAATGCCAATGTATGGGAGGCCCTTCATGAAGGGCAAGCTCTACATTCATTTCAATGTTGATTTTCCAGATTCTCTAAGCCCAGATCAAGTCGGGGCCTTGGTGAAGATTCTTCCTGCAAAGCCACAATCACAGCTGACGGACATGGAACTGGATGAGTGTGAGGAGACGACTCTGCACGATGTCAACATTGAGGAAGAAATGAGGAGGAAGGCTCAGCAGCAACAGGAAGCTTATGACGATGACGACGAAGATATGCACGGTGGTGGGGCCCAGAGGGTTCAATGTGCTCAACAGTGATTTTGAGTAAATGTAGTTTTGCTGGTCTTTTTCTTCCTCAAATGTTTGCCATCTTTGTATGAGATACTTTAACATTTAATCTATTTCAAGAATGAATGTAGTTCGCTATTGGTTTGGAACACAATTGCGTTTGTTGGTTTATGGTGTGGTTTTGTGCGTCTATAGAGAATGTTGTCGGTCTTTGTGAAAGGACTTTAAATCTAAGTTTGGTTGGGCGTTTGGGGTAGTAACTAGACAGACTTATATTTATATGTCACATTTGTCAATGTGACGTGTTAACGTTGAATATTATGTAACTAGACCTGGTTTAACTAAATAAAGATTATGGAACGTAGGGTAGCACTTAATACTATTATTTGTTCAAGTGTATAACTGCTACTCCTACAGTTGCGGGACCTGGGTGAATGATCGTTGTGTCTCTAATTATATAGTTAGTGCACTAAGTAAAATTTTAGGACATCTGTTGTGCAATTAGTCACACAACAATGCATGTCCATAACAAAATTTGTTGTGTCATAGTCGGAAAATTTTATGTTGGACCGAGATCATTAGTCTCGGTCCAGTTTTGGCCGTTGGATCAACAAATAGGGGGGGTTAAATTGCTATATGACCCCCCCCCCCCCTATTGGTGATCCAATGGCCGGTCTCGGCCCAGCATAGAACGGCCCGTCATAGTCTGCCTTATAGTGGTGTAGATTGCGCGGCAAGAGAATTTTCGGTGAATTAAGTTGCCAGAATATTTTGAGGGTACAATTATCTAAAGAGTGAAGGGAAGAACAAAAACAATTCTAGAGGTGCAACATGTCAATAGGGGTGTGATAGAATTTCATGCTCGTCGACAAGTTTATTGAGTATTGAGTTTGTGTGGATGATTTCATCTCCCTCGGAACTCATGTTGAATTATTTGTTCAATCAGGATCTCTAATGATTTTAGGAGTTGCTTTCTCCAAATTCATCATCTAAATGCAACCTGCTCAGATACTAATAAGAAACATAAATGTTTTACTATGCAATTTTGCACGCTTAATTTTTCTTCTTCCCGTCTTTTTTATTTAAGCCAATAAGTAAGAAATGTTTAATTTCAATATAAATAGAGCTGAAAAATGAACCAAATCAATAAGTAAAACTGTCTTTTAGAGCTTGTTTTGTTAACACTCACAAACCTAACTTTATTTTTTTTGTATTTGACAAGTTTTAAAACTCGACTCCATAAGTGAAAAATGAAAAATACGAACAAAAATGTCAAGCTATTCGAGCTCGATTAGCTATCCAAGAAACATACACGATACTTTTCATATAAAAGGGAAGAGAAACGTATAAAAACTATTTAAAATGAGTGAAAATTGAGAACAAGAATTGAGTGAGCAAAATATATACTTTTGGCCACAAAAAATGACTTATTAATATTTTCTTGGGGGAAATGTTGTATTTTCATATGGTTATGTACCATTTTTAGCATTGTGAAAAATTATCTTTGAACGCAACCTTACTTTTTTTTTTGAAGTATGACCTTGCTTCAAGGGTCTGAGCTGCCAGCTAGTTTCTAGAGAAAATGAACCCGTTTTTCGAATATGGTTAAGCTTTTCTAGAGTCTCTAATCTAGCATGCAGGAGCAGAAATGTGTGTGCGCATACGGTATTGTTGAACAATCTGAACCGAAGAAGTTCGTTTGATGTAAGAACTGTAATCAATAATTACTTTCGTGTGATCCCTATCTTCTTTTGCAAATACCATAATATCTGAGGCGTAGACACCCTTGGTTTATCTACGGACCTTATGCATAATCTCGCGACATTTAGAAGACCGTTGAGCTCTTTTGGATCATAGTTATTTCCAAGATCAGGATCTAACATGTTGTGTATGGATCTTGGAAAATTAGATTCTTGGACCCATTGGGCTAAATCCACACGACCCGTTTCTGAGGATTGACCCGTAACCAGTTCCAGAATCAGCAACCCGAGTTGGAACATCATGTTTTTGCATCCTTGCTCTGTACATTCTGCATTACAGGCAGATTAGAAAGGGAAAAAAACTAATAAAGTAAGGAAAAAGAAGGCAACATCTTGACCTTAAATTGGTACCTTTCGAACAACGTGTAGAGGGTCGCAATGTAACATTATTTCCTGCAGCGCTAAAGAGGCTAATGTCGGAAATCTGTGGCAAGTAGTAGAAAGATTACTTACAGACATCTTAGCGTGGGACACTGATTACGAAAAAGACTCTGTGGTTGGAGAGATTATTATAACTTCTCTTTTAAGTAAAAGAGTATTCTCCGTCAGTAAAAGCATATTACAATTTCATCTCTATTTTCCGAGTTATCATGATCTGACAAGCGCACCTTGGTAATTTGCAGAACTTCAGGGTGTTTTGGTAATTACTCAAATGAGTGAGAGGGTGTATGCATAAATATCCCTCATTTTTATGGTCTGTCCGATAGTCTTCTGCACTTAAATTCGTTTAGGCTACAATCACGATTATTCTTAGAAGGTCTTAGAATTCTATGATTGGGATACCCATAAGTGCAACTAGGTGGGCTCCACTACACACGACCGATTATGGTTATCGTGGGACTCCTTAAGAATAACTTGGACATTATATATAGGCAACATGTAGAAAGTTTATTTGCACGATTACCTTTGGGATTAAATTTTCATCCAACATTATGGTGCTTGAGCTTATGGAGATCTGATAAATTGGTGGATCACAAAAGAAGTGCAAATATTCCTGCATTTTGATACTTACCAAATTAGATATCAAGTATAAGCAACAAAGCTATACGCCTAAAAATAATAATTATTTGGACTCTGAAGCACAATCATGGTTGTTTCAGAACGATCATAATTAATCAAATAGGCAAAGTTACAGCACGATAATAAACTTTAAGAACTAACCAATGCTGCAGCTATGCTAATGGCTATTTGTAGCCTTGTTCTCCAATTCAACGGAGTCTTGAGAGGATCTGTCAAGGAAACATTCATAACCACCACAAATTGGAAGGGAATAGAAAAACATTTGCTGCATAATTACCGGATAGATGCTGCTTTAAGCTTCCTCTTTCCATGTTTTCGAAAACTAGAAACCTAAAACAGCGCAAAGTAAAAATATACATTTAGTTAGATTGACATTCAGAAGATACAGGCCCAAGATGACAGAAAATGATTAAAAATAATATGGACAAAGCATATTTCAGTAACAAATTGCATAACAGGGTCGCGTTCAGAACTGGCAGTTGCCTACAACTGCTATTAAAGAGAAGGGATAGGAAAATATAATTTACAAAAATCCTATTATCAAGAAAATTAGAGTTCAAGTGAGTGTAGATTAATACCGCTTAGATCCAGTGGAAAAACCACTAAGCGCAACAATGTGGCGGTGATGCAAACGCCCCAAGAGTTGAACTTCCCTATAGAAGGAATCATCATCTTCATCAAAAAGTTTGACTTCTTTCACCGTAGCAACATGACCATTTCGAAATTTTGCCTTGTAAGAAGCCCCTTGGGAAGAATTATCAATAACACTTCTAAATCCGTCAGTTGCCTTCTTTAGAACTTTGTATGAGAACTGTTTTATGGGAGATGGTGGACCTTAAATTTATTGAAAGAAAATAATCAACAGAAATTGGATATGTGCATTTATTAAACATTTGTTAATATACCGGAACTGACATTTGACATTTTGAAAAGGTAAGATAGAAACCACAGGTTATTCTTAGGAGCTTTCGTGACTCTTGGGCAATCACGGCCATCCATGTGGTAGTGTGGTAGGACCCATGTTGGGTGCCCATAAATGAATGGCTGTGATTATACAACTGACTCTTAGTACTACTCGAGATTCTATGAATGACTCGACAAACACTGCATGCATTAAACATACATCTGGATAATGAAACATATTATGTTCCTCAATCAAGTGACGGTAAGGAAATCACACTTTTCTCGTCCTTTCGATTGATATCTTCGTTAAGCATCTCCACAACCTCTTGCAAAATTAGTAAAAAGAATTATCATACAAGGGTCTCGTAACAACAATAACCAATACTAAAACGAGTTCTAATCTAATGAAACAAGAAATTTACATCCGTATTTAATGAAAAATCGAAAGAACATACACCTATTTCGACTTATGGAGTGCAGATAGGATAAAAGCTCAACTAATGGGAGCTGGAGCAATGACAGAAGTAAGTTCATTAACTACTTCACTATCTCTTATTTTCTAAAGAAAATGAGAATTTTTCGCTTTACAATTACGCGTAAACTAGACCGCAACAAAACGAAATTTAACTGCAAATACGAAATCATTACTTCCAAATTCCAATCCTTCCTCATCTTCAGTGCAATAAAAACTTCTCAAGGCGAAATGACAATAAACTTCAATGTAATTGTGAACTCAGCTATTATACACAATCCAAAATTCAAATCAAACTCCAATTAATTCCCGAACTATCCGAAATTCTCACGATTCAGCTACAAATTTTGGGAAAAAAAAGGCTGAACATGTACAATCAATCCCCAATAATTTCTTCCAGCGTAAAATTAGACTAAAATAAACCGTAATTAAGCAAATAATCCCCAAGCAAGTGAAAAATAAACTCTAAAAAATGATCGAAAATCGGAAAATGGCGAGCTCACCAGGTTGCGATCGGAAGTGAAACCAAGCAAGAAGCAGTAACCTGATCTTAACGATCAAATTCTCAGTTTCCATTTTCGTTTTAGAATTTCGACGCATTGATGATGAATTATGAGAGAATAAATTCTTCAGGGAAAAAAAATGAGGCACAGTGAATCTTTGGATCCAGAGCTTTTGCTTTTAAATCAGCAAAAAAGCGAATAAATGCGAGTAAATTATATGTGTATATATATATATATATGTATGTATGTATGTATATAGAAGTTTCTACTTTGTTGTTATTACTTATTAGTTAACTTTTCCGGTTGTTCGGTTAAAATATGGTACACATGGAGGATGGGTAATATTGTCAGGTAGTGATTGCTGGCAGGCTGGCAGTGGGCCCCTGACAACTACAATTCAAACCATAAAAAGTAAATTTACTAAAAGAAAGAAAGCATAAAAGAAAAAAATGAAAAGGAAAATAATAATTGTGAATTTTCTCCACTTGAATTATGGATATTTGGCGTCCATACCCCTCACATTTGATATATTGATAAAGATTCCCCCCTTCAACTTTTTCATTAATTTTAAAATTTAAAGACTATAATACCCCCAGCATTTGAGCTTAAAAGGGCTAATTGAATGAGAAATTATCAAAAATTCATTAAATGACTTTTTAATTAACCAAATAATAAAGCATTCAAAATGAATAATGTCTACAAAATAACTCTTAAAGTCCCTGAATTTAAATTAATTATAATTTTTTTTCCTAATTTCATGACTAATTTATCATGTACAAATATTAATATTTAATTGTGTTATTTTTAATTCTTACATCATTTTCTATTTCTGAGGCAATATTCAATTAATTAATTTGTTTAGCACTTTTGTTTTTCACATCGTATTTAACATAATTTCAAATTCAGAATTAAAAATTTAGGGTGATATATACTTTTTGGTTTTGGTTTTTTGTGAGTTAATCCAATTTATATATACATGCACACACACACACACACACACACATATATATATATACACGCACATATATATATATACACACACATACATATTCGCTACTACTTGAGTTATATTAGTTTTCATCAATTTATAATTTACTTATACAATAGTCATAAGTTACTTTTTTATTCAGTTTTTATTTAGTTTAAGAACAAAAGTAGCGAGGCTTTTTTTCATGAATTTGTGGCTTAAAAGTTTGGAATTATCTTTTAGAAAGTCTTAATATGGAATTATTTTTATTGATTTTATTACAATCTCATCTAATGATATGTTGACAATTTTTTATTCTCCAACAAATTGTCAAGTATAACTCAATATTTTTTAGTTCAACTATGAAGGGTATTTTCGTCTTTAAATAGTAAATTTAATGGAAAAATTGATGAAGGAGAGGTTTATGCCAATACATCAAAAATAAAGGGTGTGGATGCCAATAATCCATGGTTCAAGGAAGGTTGATGCAATTATCCTGTGAATAGTGGGTCTCTCTCTAAATTCTCATTTAAGAAATTAATATGATGTTCATTTTTACGTAATTTATAACCCTTCACTAAAAGTTAGTCTAAATTTTTTCTGGCGAATTCTTCACGAATTGCTCGAGGGCATAATTTTAATTAGTGAAAGATTGGATAGACATAACTATGGTTTGCCTCATAATATTTAGGACAAAATAGGAAAATATTAGTCCGACTGCTCAACCAATTCCAAGTGTAATTTAGAAAGCGAATGATCAATTACATGACAAATATAATTTACTCATTTTGTGAATTATTACACTTGAGATTGGCCGAGTCCAATTCATATTAAAATTTCCCGACATAATCGTTGTTAGGGATGATAGCATCAGAGCATGAATAAATAACTAAAAAATAAGAAAACTAAGTCTAAACATGAAGATAACGATATGAGAAGTTTTAACGTGGTTTGGTATAATTTGCCTGCTCATATTTATAATGGTGGAGAAGTATATACCCTAATATATTAGGAAAATAATCCTAATAAACAAAAGGAATAATTCCTAAACACAATAGAAAATAAAACTAATCAAACTATGACTCAAATCTGGCAAACTCCGCCAAACTTGCGCCCCAAGACAAACAAATCGCCAAAACTCATCGACACGCGCACACAGCTTCGCACATCCGCTCTTGGGCGTCCCCGGGCCGTGCCTGGCCCATGACTGGTGCTTGGGAGCCCCCGAGCCCGTTTTTCGACTTTTCACGACTCGAGTCTATTCCGACCCTATTTCGCAACCCCGGGTCTACCCCAACCCATCTCGGCTCCGTCTTGGCCCCTATTTTGTCTTCCTTTTGGGTCAATTTCCTTGGAATTTTCCTTGCCTATTTGAAACCATCTCCACACTACCCGTCAAATCATGGCAAAATTGAGAAGCTCAAGAATCTACACAAAGGCAACTTTTCACAAATTAAATTCTAATGCATATCAAATCCCATTCCGTAGGTATGCATGTGTAATTTTCCAATTGATCGAAAGCAACACTCTCAATCCATCAACCGTTAGATTTAAGGGACCTTGGTGCATCCGTTAATTACCATCAAATTTAAGAGGGATGGGTGGTCTTTACCACCTACCCCTTGGCCTAAAGGATTTGATGGATCATGCTTGAGAGGGTTTTGGGAATAAAGGGTCTCGAAATAATCTCGACCCTCATATGTATACATATGTGAGGATGGACTTCCCACGTGTTTTTATTCACAGGGGCAGAGATCAAGTGGAACTTTCAATTTCGGGACCTCCAAATCCGTGCGAACCATATTCTCATCTTTTGTGGATATATGCGAGAACTAAATCTACAATGATTCACTATTTGTTATTAAATTTAAGGAGTTGGGTGGTGAAAATAAAGCTAACATGTTCGATCCACAATACACACATGGTTCACAAAACATATAACAGAATAACTATAATCTAACTGGATTAGCAGCAAGTGACCTACGGTGAGCATACAAATGATCTCGAAGTCTACGGTCAACAAGATGTCGACTGACGGGTCGACGATTGTCGACTCCTCTACGGGTATCGCTTTGGCTCTACAGAGTGGGCAAAGGTTTTGCATTTTTAGTCACTGTTTGATGCAGTTGGCATGATACTCATGTCCGCATTCAAGTGTTGCAATCGTCGTCTCATCATCTCCTGATTCGCGATTCAGTTGATCTAGGCAGACACTGCATATTTCGTCTCCACAACAACAACAACTACACCTTGTGTTTAGGTAGATGGATATGGTTTCCTCTAACAAACCAACTCTGTTACCATTGTTACGAAAATCCCATAAAGCTTGAGCGTTTAGTTCCTGCATTTCTTCAAGTAATTCATATAATCTGATTTCATCACCGTTGTTAAGGCCATATTATGTATAAATGGAGAGGGGGAATATTTATTCTTCAAATAATATTGTTATGTAGTTGAATATGTTGAGACTCCAATTCTTATAACTTAGGAATTATAATTCTAAGGAGAAAGCCGGAATATATATATATATATATGTATATGTATTTGTAACTCAAGAATTGAGAATTCTAGTTCTAAGAGAGTAAGGCCTTGTTTGTTTATGTTTTTAAATTCCATTTTTAATATTCTGAATCACAAAATTTTAAAAATCTATAACACAAACTATTTTCATTTAAATTTTACTTAACTTTTTCAATTCCCCATATAACTACCTATCATTCACTATATCAATCATTTCACACATTTATCAATCAACATCATTTCCTCCAATCATTACTTTTCTATTCAATCTTCCACTTTTACTATATATTAATAATAAATTTCAAATTTCAAATTTCAAATTTCAAAATATATTAATATTAAATTAACTTTATATATCTATCTATCTTATTCTATTATTTATTTATTCACATAATCATTACACAAATAACTAACTCAATAATTTAACTCATATTTTACAAATCTCAACCACTATTTAAAAACATAAACAAACACAACACACATCACATCAATTCTCACACGAATCCATGTAGTACGCATTCCCCGAGAAATTTTCAGAATTTCATCTCAAAAACATAAACAAACAGAGCCTAAGGATTTCTAGGTAAGCTAAGGCCTTGTTTTACATATACTATAGGATATACTAGGAAAAAATTGAAGCTTGCATTAATTAATCAGCATGAGCTAGAATTTATTCCTTCTATTTTTCCAAGTTTCCATTCAACAGAAAAACTTTATTCAGAAGGTGGGTTTAGTAATAGAGTCCTTCCAAATATGAATTGGAGAGGGCTTAGTAAGTGAATTACCATATTGATGTTGCAGAAAAAGGAAGGGGAAACGATATTTCTAGGGGTGTTCAAAAGGTTGGTTCCGTCAAAAACCGAACTGGAGTTTCGGTTAGCAAAATTTCGAACCAAAAGTCGAACCAAATGAAACGGGTTTTTAGGTAATCCGAAATTTTCAAGTAAAAAATAAGAAAATAAGAAAACACAAAAACTTTCTCCCTGCTCACTTCCAAATTCTATCTTTTCTGAAAGCCTCTCAAACATTCAGAGCATTAATATTGATTATACTGATTTAATCAGAAAAACCCCACTGATTCTACTGGTTTCGTAAAAGATTAATATTAATAAGGAAAAAACCCAATGATTACACGAAGTTTGTGCAATTTACATCAAAAGCCACAGGAGATGGGCCGCAAGTTGTTACTCTCATGCCCCCAAAATGATGATGATACCCTTGCGAATAGGGCCGAAAGATGAATCAAACTACTCGATACTTCACTCGAGTTCGTTCGTTAAAAACTCGTTTGAGCTCGGTTCATCAGCGTATCAAACCAAACTTGAACAACTTTTTGTGTTTGATAAGTTTTAATGCTCGGCTCGATTAGTAAAAATTGATAAAAACTTGTACAAAAAGTCAAACTACTCGAACTCGACTCGTGTTTTGCTAAATTAAAGCTCGTTTGAGCTCGGCTTGATTAACAATCAAACAAGCTCACAAATTTTGAAGCTTAATTATAATTCAAACAAGCTTGAACAACAACTCGTTGGACTCGACTCGACTCATTTACACCCCTACTTGCGAAGACCCTTGTGAATCACACATCAGCTGATTATTTTCACCAAAAATTTGAGAATGGGGCAAAGTGCTGCTATTTTTATATTTTCATGGGAAAGTTCTCTTTTGTTTATTTTTAAAGGGGGACGTGCCAAAATAGAAATGTTCAAAAGAGTGATGTTCCATTAGCCCTTAAATTTAAGTTGGGTGGTGACTGGTGAAATCCAAACTATCATGTTCGATCTACTAATTACCGTCAGAAATAAGGGAATGGAGTGGTGAAATACACTACTACTGATGAGTGCAATACTTATATATTTAATTCCTTTTATATTTAGCATTTTATTATGATTATACACTCATTGGAACTAATCTTATCTTATTTTATGAATTGGGTAGGTTTTAAATTGAATTAATCATTTTCAATCAAATTGGGCAATTCGGCGCGACAATGGAATTATAATCCTATCTGGAGCTAAACACCTCTTGTGTTAGTGATTTTTATATGGTTAGAAATCGAATGAAAAGCTCCATAATTCATATGAAGAACACTAAACCGAATTAGGATGGGATAAGGCTCAAATACACTCAAGAACTCACAGCTGTTTCTGTTGCGGGCTGGACAGCACCACTTTGGTAGAAAATTCAAATCTGGCGGTACATGCATTGTATTTAGACAAAACCAGCTGAATTGGATAGCCAACATGCATATCTACAACTTTCTAAGAGGAGGTAAAGTCAAATTCGGACTGCAAATAGTCCAAATCAGTGTTCTAATTCCTGCATTAAAATCTGGCGGCTAGAGAAGGCAACTTCAAAATGATCTCTAAGAGAAGACAACTTCAAAATGATCTCTAAGAGAAGACAACTTCAAATTGATTTCAAAGAGAAGACAACTTAAAATTCTTATGAAGGAAGTCTATTCTCTATAAATATAGCACATTCTTAGAGCTAAAAAAGAGAGAGGAGAGTTAAGAAAAATACTATATCAACTATTGTACTTTTATTAATGAATAGCTAATTTTCTCTTTCGATTCAAGGTAGTTCAATTTAATTCATATGTTGTGAGACACGGAGCTTCATGATCTATCTGCGGGTTGATTATCTTTTGTTTCTTATTATTAATGTTCATGGTTGTGTAGATGATAATCTAAGATGCATATTAGTTGATTATCTATTACAATCTATTGCTAACAAATCTTCATAATCCGTAATTGTTATGCTTGATTTGTGCTCGTAGCAATTGAGTTTTCAAGATTGCGATCCCAGTTTTCATTGATTACTCGAGGGAAACATTAGTGTAAATTAAATAGTTGGCGCTTGCTTAAACTATTGTTTATCCTTAGTCGCTTCTAATTCATTATGCTATTATTGACATGATTAGGATTGCTTAATACCGATTCAGTTGATAATAAGAATTTAATCGGGTGCTGAGCTTTGGTTAATGATATAAGGAAGTCAATAAGGATCTAAATAGCTGGTTATTTAGGTTCTTGGCTAAGTAATCGAAGAATAGATAGTATTTTAGGTGTCTATGATCGATTTGAATTAAAGAACGAATTATCTTTGAATTGATATTTTACGTTTATTGAAATTCCTATTTAGTTCCTGTCGTTTTTAGTCATTGAATTCATCCAAACAACACCCCCCCCCCTTGAATATTATTTTGATCAACCAATCTCTAAGGTTCGACCTGGACTTACGAGAACTACAAATCCTTGTGAGAACAATAGATTTTATTTTGGCACATTCGACACGTACCAACTACTTACCGTCAAATTTAAGGTGATACTTAGTTGAATTATTGCATCCCATCCATCCAAGAATTATTTTGTACAAGATTCCAATGCAACACTAATGATAACGTGACATAGAACATCCTATTATTCAACTGATTCAATTCATTTTCCCACTCATATATAGCTAGTTGAAAGAAACTTCACCAAACATGACAAGCTAAAAGAACATCTAAATAGTTAGTTATGAGGGGATTATTTGAGTCATCCCCATACTAATTGTGAACTTGCTAAATCCATGGGAAGACATTTTGTACTGGGGTTCCTTGATGAATGAGAACTCCTTCAGTCAACTACATCAAGCATAGATTTCATGATAATAAACTGATATAATAGAATACAGTGATAATAATCAGAAATATCCTAAGATCCACCAAAAGAGCTCTAGTATATTACATCCAAGAGCACGATAGACAAGATTTATAATATCCAGAAACGGTCGAACATCTACCCATCTAAAAGGTGGCATAAACATCAGTAACAATCAATTGCTACAAGAATCCTAGCAGTTATTTCTAGAGCAGATCTACACTCACAGGTTAGAGTTTAGAACCCCAGTTGAAGGGTCGATGATGCATACGAGTACAATATGACCCTAGCAAAAGAATTCAACAAGACAAAAATGCCTTAGCTACTTGCCGAAGGTTCTTGCAAAACAGGTTTGTTCTCAGTGGCCTTTTCTGCTCCTTTCTCCTTTGAATTGTCTTGATCCATAACATCTTTAGATTCATCAATCTTGCCACATGGCACCTCGGTAGATGGCTCGTTGGATACCTCAATTTTTGGATCTACCGCAGCAGTGGTTGCATCATTGGATTCCTCAACCTTAGCATTTGCAATCTCAGTAGTGGAGTCATTTAGGGTTTTAACAGCCGAAGATTCCGTCTCTAACTCTGTTTTCCGCTCCACATCTTCAACATCAGGCTTTTGAGGAGTTCCCTCAGTAACCTGTTCATCCCTGTTATCATCTTTTGCAACCAAAATAGAAACTTCTACACTTTCTTTAGTTTCTCCCTGTTCAGCAGCATCCTTGTCATTTTTGGCTTCGCCTGCTGAGTCAGCATCCATGTCAGCTGGGGCTTCGCCTTCTGCATCAGCATCCTTTTCAACTGAAGCCTCACCTTCTGCATTGGCATCCTTGTCAATTGTGGCTTTGCCTTCTTCATTAGCATCTTTGTTAATTGTGCCTTTACCTTCTGTGTCAGCATCCTTGTCAATTGTGCCTTTGCCTTCTACTTCAGCATCTTTGTCAACTGTGGCCTTGTCTTCTGCATCAGCATCCTTGTCATTTCTGGGCTCGCCTTCTGCATCAACATTATTCTTCTCCTTTGGTTCCTTCTTTGTGCTGGATTTCTTTTGCTTTTTCTTGGGGGACTGACTTTCAGGTGCCTCAACTGCCTTTGATTTCACACTCAATCTTGCAGAACGCCTTGGAGTGTCACCTGTACAGGACAACAACCACAGGTGAATCTCTTTTGGCTCCTAAAGTATATTTCCTCATGACACGGGAAGCATAGTGCAGAGACCCAATCTACTTCTTGAATGTTGTGCTCTCAATAGCATAAGATGTTTTCATGTTTTAGCATCATCTGACATAGTTAACACCCATGTGTATTTGTGTGTGATAAGAGAGAAGAATGGAGTGAGTACCTGTACCCCAGTCAAATTCAGAGGAGGCAGGTTCTCCAGGATGAGATTTGAGGTATTGCTCCAACTGTCTCTTACTCTTGATCTCTTCTCCAGTGGGAGATACGAAAACAATGTCATTCTTCTGAGGGGTACCACTTTTCTTTGGAGTAAACTGATGATTTAGAAGTAAAAAATGTATTTATACTGCAAAATACTGGAGCCATGCAAAGCACGGGAGGAAGGGGATAGGGGGTGATGGGATTTGTCTCACACAGCTTAGAAGAAAACTCAAGTTTAGAACCAATAAAGCCAAAAAAAATTGATGTTAACAATGTAGAACATATAAAGAGTTGCAAGCAAAGAAGGGAGACCATTATGAATCAGAACAAAAATTTCCCAAGACTTCAGTTAATGCTAATTGTTTGGTACCACATGATATAAACAATAAGCTTTGATTGAACAGATACAAACACTTATCCTTTTAATGTGTATACAGAACTTCATGATTCAGCTAAACAATGCAGAGTGCACTTGACACTGTGTGAAATATAAATATCAACATATTCATATTCCTTGAACTCCACCAATGAGACTGAAAAAGAAATAAAACAGAAATATATAAAGAATAATACACTCTACAAGTCAAATTTTCGTCCTCTTTATTTCCTATCCCTCCAAGAACTGCTAGCTGGAAGCTGACTATAGAAATATATTACAATCTGACAGTCTTAATTCAGACTGTCATCAGCAGAGAAGGGATCCTATCAAAAAAAAGCAGAGAAGGGGGGAAATGCACGTGAAAAAATAAAAATAAGTAAACACATGATAATCTACCTGAATGCTCATTATCAATCAAAACATTTTTCATAAATTTGAATAAATTAATTTCAGCAAACTGTGATTAATTACAATTGTAACTCACTTAACGCATCAACTTAGAATTTTATAATTTCATTAAGAAATACAAACTTCGAAAGCTGAAATGAAAATCTAGATTACATGAACCCTAACCCCAGTCAACACTCAATTTGACAATCTCTAGAGGCGTTACAGCAAGAATATCACTCCATCCAAAAATTACTTTCCAGAACTATCAAAAAAACTGAAATGAAAACCTAGATTACCACGAACCCTAACGCTAAATCAACACTCAATTTCACAATCTCTAGAGGCGTTACAGCAAGAATATCACTCCATCCAACAATTACTTTCCAGAACTATCAAAAAAGCTGAAATGAAAACCTAGATTACCACGAACCCTAACCCTAAATCAGCACTCAATTTCACAATCTCTAGAGGCGTTACAGCAAGAATACCACTCCATCCAACAATTACTTTCCAGAACTATCAAAAAAGCTGAAATGAAAACCTAGATTACCACGAACCCTAACCCTAAATCAGCACTCAATTTCACAATCTCTAGAGGCGTTACATCAAGAATACCACTCCATCCACAAATTACTGTCCAAAACTATCAAAAATCAACAAATAACGTTAAACTAACTATCAATTTCACCACCTACACCGACCGAAATCAAATCGATAATCATAAAAAAAACTCCAAAACCTAAAAACACAAATACCGCTGAAATCATACATAAAATTAATCAGCATTAATTAAAAAACATGCCGCAAAAACAAAACAAAACAATTAAGCATTAAAATTCAGTAAGCGAAGTTAAAAACAAAACAAATACCTTCTTAATCCAACCAGCAGGTGCAGGTAGCTCGACCGAAACGACGTCGTTCGCCTTATTCTCTTCTGTACTCGCCATTCTCCTTCTTCTTCTCTTTTTCACAGTAAATTAATCAGAAATTTTTTGAATTCGAACGAAAAATTTCGAAAGCTTTTGAATTATAGCCGCTCTCTCTCTCTCTCTAGGTTTTTATTTTCTCTCTCTAGATTTCATTTTTCATTTTAGAGTTGTGAGTAGAGAGAGAGGATTTACATATATATATATATATATATATATATATTTATTGACAGGTGAGGTGAAGAGCGTGACAGGTGTGGATCTGGACGTGACGGAATTTCTTAGATGCGATTAATTATTCCGTTTGGCGTCCGGTTAGTTTGGCGGCGATGTCTCGTCATCCTTTCTACTTTTTTTTTTTTTCTTTTTCTTTTTCCGTTTTGTTTCTCTTTTTTCCTATTTTCATTTTTATTATATATTTTGCTTGGATTCTTTGTACTTTTTCTCTTGCTATTTTTAGATTTGAGAATAAGTACAAGATTTACTAAACTCAAATCTTTTCAATTGTAGCAATACTTTATTATGTCTAGGGATAACAACGGATCCAGGTACGATTAGGAACTGCACGAACCCACTCCTTGGTGCGGTCGGGTATCCAATTTTGGTCTTTAGATCTGGACCTGCCATGTTTACATTATAAACATATATTTATATTTATTTATGTGATATGTATATGAAATGCAAGTATTTGTTTATATCTTTATATATAATTTTTTTTCAAAAGACCTATAAAATAAAATAAGAATTAAAAATAATTATTAAAGTTTGTATAATTATATATATGAAATTATAAATAACTATAAATTGGCAAAAAATAGTATATGCAACTTCATAAAACACAAATAAAAATGGGCAAAAACTCAATTACAACCTAACCACTCGGAAACCTAGAACTACTACAGATAGGGGTGGATTAACGGGTCGGCTTTTCGGGTACCCACCCGTCCTGATCTGGTTCGAGTCTATTGGGTGGGAATTTTTGCAGAAAATAGGGTATCGGGTAATACCAGATACCCGATTGAGAATTTCGGGTCGGGTATCGGGTAAGAATTTCCTACCCGCTTTACCCATTGGGTACCCAAAATTAACCAAAAAAAAAAATTAAATATAGATAGTAAACAGCGTAGTAGACTATAGACAGAAGCAGAACATATTTTTTTCTTTCTCACAATTTCTCACCTCTCAAACTCCTAACTCTCAAACTTCAAATTACTCTTACCCACTTCAAATTGATTAATTATTAATTGTTATTCATTTGAATTTGATTAATTAAAAAATTTGAATTAAAAAAAATAAATAAAGGCATCAAAACAGAAGCGGGTCAGCCTCTGTTTTGATGCCTGAAATTGCCTTTGCAATCTGTTTACAGCAGATTGCATAGGCAATCGGGTACCCGATACCCAAATTTTCGTGTATTTATTGGGTACTTAAATCCGATACTTGATAGCCGATAGCCACAATACCCGATACCCACCCCTAACTACAGATATCTTAATCGAGTTTTACACCGAGGTGCAAACTAAAGATGGGCACAAGCACAAAACAAAAGGTAAGAAAATAAATGTAGGAAAACAACTCAACCCTATTCTTAAGAAATAGAGGAGCTAAAGTCTAAAGTTATGTTTGGATATATTTTCAAACCCAATTTGGTCCAAAATTTTGGCACAATTGTGTTTGGTTAACACAATTTTGACTTTTGAGCCAAAAATATGCTACTTGTTTGGTCCACAAAAAATACAATGATTATTTATTTAAAAATCTACAACCAAGGTATTATCTCCTACTTTTGCCTTTCCCCTCTCTTAACTTTCAATCATTAATTAATTATTAACAGACAAAAGTTTCATGATTTGACTGCTACAATAACTTTTGTTCCCCACGGAAACAAAACCAAACACTTTTTCACAAATAAAAAAAAACCAAAAAACCAACTCCCAAAATAAAACCAAACACAATCTCATCAAATATACACGTGTCCCCATAAATTTTTCACCAATAATTTTCACCAAAATACCATCCCAAAACATAACCACATAGCCTAAATATTCCAACTACACTTTCACCTCCAACGAATTGAAGAAAAGTGGAACCTTCCACTTGAAACTCGCCCAATGTAAATTTCACTTTGATTCTCAACTTCATACCATGAAAGAAAGCTAGCTAGTAACACGGTCGGTACTTGTTCAGTGTCAAGTCCAGGATTCAGGAACATATTTATGTCAAGAGATGATTAAAAGTTAAATTGCAGTACATTAAGAAGCCGCTTGGCCCGACTTTTGAAATGCTAAAAATTGCTTTTGGGCTCTTAACAATAATTTTTGGTGTGTTTGACCCCCTACTATCCTAAAATCTTATTTGGGCACACGTTTTGGAAAAGATGAAAATCCTAAATTTTTGCCTTAATCAATTTTTTGAGAATCAATTATGCCACCCTAAAAATTTGATGATTCATTTATATGATATATGTACACAACAATTTTGAACTTCTGATAGTGGGCTTTTACATGCGCAAAAAGAGATTGTTGCACATGTATCATCTCCTAACTTTTGGAACATTACATTGTCAGATTACTATTTGCGCACATATTAAAAAGGAAAGTATTTTGTTTGTTGTCTTGCACCATAGCTTCTTTTTTCTTTCTTTTGGGTATGAAATTAAGTGTGTGTATAGATCCAATCCTTATTCTTATATTTCCTTCATCATATCTTAGAAAATATATATTATAATTGCGTTAGGATTATATTTGCTAGTTAGATGTAGATTCCTGTTAGACTAAATTTTACATTCCTTGTCTATATATACCTTGTACATCACATACACATTCTTGGGTTGAAATAATATTAGTTTCCCAATTTCTACATGGCACAAGAGTCAAACTCCTCTCTTATGGGGAATCTGCTATTCTTGGTTTCTTCTAACCACCCATTGTCGCCGCCGACTGGCTCCTTTATCCCACTGCCATCCGCTTCCCCCTCTCCTAATTCTCTCACCCAAATACACCATTATCTCTCCATAAAATTTACTCCCAAAAATTATTAATTTTGGCGTACACAAATTCTTCCCTTAATCCAAGGCCTTAATCTTTTCTCTTATATTGATGGTTCATCCATCCCTCTTCCCTCCCAAATTCTTGATACCGAAACAAATACCACCCACCCAAGTCCTTGTACCGAAACAAATACCACGCACCCAAATCCAAATTTCTTCAATGGAAACAACAAGATAATTTATTGATGAGTGCCCTCATAAATTCTCTTACAGAAAAGGTAGTATGTCTCGTTGTCGGAGCTTCATCATCTCATAAGATATGGCTTACCCTTGAACGTGTTTTTGCCTTTCCCTTGCATGCAAGCATCATGCATTTACGCCTTTAACTCCAAGATATAAAACAACGCGACTCCTCTATTCAAACCTACCTCCAAAAGGCTAAGCTCATATTGACGAGCTACTCGCCGCCAAAAACCCCCCTCACCCCCACTGATTTTAACCTTCACATCTTCAAAGGTTTAGGAACTGAATTCCGTGATTGTGTCACCATCCTTATTGCCTGTCCAAATCCGATCTCTTATTCAGATTTGTTTAGCTTCCTTATGACACAAGTATTCTTCATGAAGATACCATCTCTACTTCTCTCAATGCGGAAACCTTCCAATGCTTGTGGCAGCAATAACAATTATTGTGGGAGAGAAAGATCCAATCATGGCCATGGTAGAGGATGAGGGAGAGGCCGGTACCACTATAAACAGTCTCGTACTTCTCATTGGTAGTACACTAACCCTCCTATCACTTTGATATCCATTGCATGTGACCAGCTCACCCCCTACAACCTATTCTCAATGCACCATCTTCCGCTCATATCGTCTATCCATCAGTGCCTCCATCCGTCAATTAGTATCCTAATACTGGAGTCTGGAGGCACTCACCATGTGTCTCCTGGCACCACCAACTTTGACTCTACCGAACCTTACAATGGCAGTGATCAACTGCATGTCGGTAATGGCCAAGGATTACCAATTCACCAAACAAGTTACTCTTTGGTTTCTTTCGCCACGGGTTCTCTTCACCTTTACAAAAATCATCATATTTTATTATAAGTTTAACATTTTCATAATAATTTTTTTGAGTTTCACCCCTCATTTTTTCTTGTGAAGGCTTGGAATACCAAATAAATTCTTCTTACCGAGCCGAGCAATGAAAGGCTTTACTCCATCTCTCACTCGTCTCATGCCAACCCATCTGTGTCTCTTGTCGTTCGTGCACCATCAACTATTTGGCATCAACGTCTAGGTCATCCACACTCCTCCATCAAGTCATTGTTGGGAAAAATATCTAGCGTGATAACGGATGGTGTTTATGAAGATGAAAAATGATACGTCGAGGCACGAGTTTTCAATTACTCGTTTTCCTTAAGACAATATTGCCCCGCTCTCAGTGGTTACGGAATACGGCAATTTATCTCCCAAGATACAACGACGCGAGACGAGAATAGTACCACTACAAATTGTCGAATCTTGCGAACAAAATACTTGTTCCAAACTCTCTCGATGGACATGAATGATTAAATGCTTATCTATACATTTAATATGCACAACTATTCTTACAATATTAAAATAATATTTAAAAATATTCAAAGTACTCAAATTAATACTAAATAGTTCTTAAAACAATATTTAAGAACTCCAAGAATATTTTAAATGCTCAATTTAACATTTAATATTCTACAATATTCTTAAAATATTATAATTAATATTTAAGAAACAAAAGAATTCTCAAAAATACTCAAAATAGTATTTAGGAGAAGAAGGGAGAAGAGAATATGATTATGGGATACTTTAAACCCAAAATATGGGGGTCTATATATAGAGAATGAAAAGTTTTAGGTCAAAAGTTGTAACTTTTCGTACATTGCAAAAGGGCCCAAAAGGTGTGACTTTTGGACGAAAAGCCCCCTGAAGCAGCTTTTCATTTTGGCCCCAACAGTTGCACCTTGTGTGAAAAGCCCCCTGGCTCGAGTGACAATCCAGTGTGGGCGGGTTCACCGTACACCCGCTCAACAGGCAATCCAAGCGCTCTTTAGCTGGGCAATAATCAGGTGCGGGCGGTTGCACTAATTTTGTGCAATTCAGCCTTTGACTTCCCAGAAATTTCAAATTGACCCCAAAACTTTGAATTTTGATCAAATAAATCCTTTCAAATTGGTCCCTCAATTTTTCAATTTGAACACTTTAATCTCGAACTAATTGAACCATTTCCCATACGATCGCGGCCGTCGATTGTATGAATTTGTTCATTTAATCATGTACGTTCATATCGATTAATTGATTCCAATTAGAAATCACATTTTAAGTGACATATTTTATTAATTAATTTCTCATTCACCCTAAATTGGAATTGAGTAATTAAATACTCGAAATTTATCTACTCGAAACGTAGATTAATTTGAGTCAAAGACATTCCACTTTCAACATGTGGAATTCACTTAATTCTCTAATCAATTATGCTAAAATACGATTTACTCAATCAACATGTCCAACAGTCATTTCCCAAACAAGCTCGCATGCACCACCAAAGTTCCAGAGTCCTTGTGTCACTCTTGCCCTTTGGGCAAGTTGTCTAGGTTATCCCTATCCCCTTCCCCGTCTAGAAGTCATAATGTTTTAGATTTAGGTAATAAGTTTTCAAATGAGATATTTTATAGTAATTTCTATTGTATGACCAGTACCTGCATGAATCCGACCATCCGATGATAGCCCTGAGAAGATAAGTTGAGTTTTCAATTTTGGTATTAGATCTGAACACGCAGATTTAATGTTATAAATCTTAGTTAGCTATTTTGGAATTAAAATAAGAATTAATAATAATAAATCCTAGCTTATACAATAAAAAAATGCTAATTATTGAAGAAAAATAAATACTATAAATTGGCAAATAATTAATTCTTAGTTAGCTACATTATTTTTTATACTTGAATGGTTAACACTACATTTACTTTTTTCAAAATAATTTTGAAAGTGGTATCCACCTCCCACTTTATATGAGAGATTTTGGGTTCAAATCCAGGTTGTCACAAGTTGTGGCTTTCTCCTCATTTATAGAGCAAAATAGAGTGTTTATGGCTCAGGGTTATAACTATCAACTCGAATTTGTCGGACTAGATATGTAGGGTATCCCTCTTTCTTTTGAATTAAAGAAAATAAATAATAATAATAATTTTGAAATTGCAAAGTGAATGTAGCAGGACCTTCTTGTCAGGTACTGCCGTCCGGGGTTCGGTGTCTTATTTATGTCGAAACGATTAAAAGTTAAATTGCAGTACATTAAAAAATTTAATGGTTCAATTAATTATAGCCTATAGGATATATATAAAAGAACAACTTTCAACTACCAATATTGGACTTTTATCTGCCAAAAAGAAATTGTTGCACATAGATAATCTCCCAACTATCTGGAGCCTTTGGAACATTATAATGTCAGATTAATATAATGCACATATCAAAAACGAAAATATTTTTATAAAATTGCAGATTCCTAATTTTCTTTTTTTCCTTTCTTAAATATTATTATTGTTCTCCTAATTAGATTAGTATTATTATTATTTTTCTAGTTAGACTAGTATTCTAATTATTACCTTATTTATCTTTTACATTCTTTATAATTTAGGGTTTTCTTGTATTTTCTCTCTCTTGTAACTCTATAAATATGTTACTCAATAATACAAGTTTTCTACGGGGTTTTCTCTAATCTAACATGGTATCAGAGCCATGGCTTCGAGTCATGGTATCTTGAGCTCTAGCTTCCGCCATCCTCAAGTCGCCGACCTCGTCCTGCGCACCTTATCTAATTTAGTTTAGGATAGTTTTTTTTTCTTTCTCTTTGTTTATGTTGTCGCCGCTCACCCTTGGAAAAACAAGGATTTGGGGTCGTCGTCTTATTTAATGCTTTTCAGACGAAACTGCTCCACATTGAGAAGCGTTTTCGTCAAAATCTCTCTACTAAGCATTCCTTATGCCCGGACTGTCGTAACATCTTTTCTCGATTTTTTGTTCAGTCTCAATGTTCACGACTTTCACATTTCGACTGCGGGGGATCGGAGTGTCTGATATTATTATTGTTCTCCTAATTAGATTAGTATTATTATTACTTTCCTAGTTAGGCTAGTATTCTTATTACCTTATTTATCTTTTACCTTCTTTATAGTTTAGGGTTTTCTTGTATTCTCCCTTTTTTGTAACTCTATAAATATGTTACTTAATAATACAAGTTCCCTACGGAGTTTTCTCTAATCTAACACCCTTTTCCATTTGGATGTGAAAAAGAGTGTGAGCATAATCAACCACATAGATGGCAAACAACATTACACCGAGTGATTTTTAGAGAGTCTCGACTCGGAAGACTCGAAATTTATATATAATTGAAATAGAAAAATTGTGTGTACAAGTTGATATCTTCATTAAGCCTGATTTCATTTTAACAATGAACAAATAAGGGGGAATTACATTTTTCATCCCATAATTTTGTCCCATTTTAAATTTTGTCTCATTTCTTATAGATTTCTCACATTTAGTTTCATAGCTTTCAAAATGTTTCATATTTAGCCTCAATCAAATTTTTCCTCAAAAAAATTAACGATCAACTCTATTGGTCAACATTTTGACCAATTTTTTGGGAGATTTTGTACATGAGTGACACGTGACATTAAATAAAAATATCGTGCTATTGAATATAATCCGTATGTAGGTGCATTCACGCAGAAATTCTCCCTCAAAAACCAGTTAAAATGTTGACTAACGTAGTTGGTCCTTAAACTTTGGATGAACAACATGATTTAGAAGTATTAATGAAAATTGAAAATCATTGGCTGTTCCTGCTCGTACAAGCTATTCAACTGGTTTTTGCTTAGAATATTTTCAACAAAACTTGAAAAAATCTTGAAAAAATCGCAAGTTATTTTAACTTTTAACTTATCTCCCTTGACCAGTATTTAGCACAAAACGTTTGCTACTAATTAGTACGTAACTCGGTCATAACTGTAAGATTGGTGCATCATTTAATCTATGGATCAATCATAAATTCAATTTTCATGAATGTATCAACTTTATGGACTACTTCCTAAATGTTGGTCAAGTCCGTCTAAACGATCGTATAGACCAGTTTATGATATATGGTTAAATATTCATATACTACCGTAATTATAACCAAAATCCCCTCTAAATATAACTTTGAGGTCATCTCGATTGAAGGGTACGTCGATCAACCACACTATGCAAAGTCGAAAACTTTAGCAATGTTTGGACATGTTTCCATACCATGTTTGGTCCAAAATTCTCACCAAACCATATTTGGTTCACAAAATATTTGGTCAAAAATACACTACTTTTTTTGTCCAGAAAAAAAATATAATAATTATTTTCCATCTTTCTACACCTACTTTGTCCCTACACTCCTCTCTATGTGCTCTCTCTCTTCTCTCTCCTCTCTAACAGACAAAAGTTTCATGATTTGATTGCTACATTAACTTTTGTTCCCTCTAAAAACAAAACCAAACATTATCTCACAAAAAAAAACCACCCAAAAACTAATTCCCAAAATAAAACCAAACACAATCTCATCAAACACGCACGTATCCTCATAAATTTCTCACCAAAATATTATCCCAAAACATAACCAAACATAACCTTTGACTTTGATCCTTGCTGAAGTCACTTTCAGCTAGACAAATGAATCTAGCGAATTCCAACACATGTACATGCACAAATTTGGTGATATACATACATTTGCTTTATGTAGCTTTGTTTCTATATTGTACATGAATTGACTTGAGCGTCAGAGGGTCTTCACTCTTCATTAAGCAAAGACCAATGTGGCTAACGAGCATCTAATTGTTAGATTATAGAAAATCTCGTAGAAAACTTGTAATACTAAGTAACATATTTATAAAGTTACACAGACTTTGTAAATAAGAAACCCTAACTATAAATAAAAAAAAATACAAGAAAATATAAAAAAATTTAAATTAACATAAATATTAAAAAGATATAAAAATATATTATATTATCTAACACTAATTAGCCTCACACAACTATTTTTTTTCTTTTTGACTTGTGCTTGAGCCTAAGTACCAAGAGTGATCCCTCAAGGTGACAAATACTAATTATTTAATGCTATTGACTATTGTGGCCCTCGAGGAAATTTTCTGCATATTTTAGGGTTCAAACACAAAACAACTTACTTAAATCTAACAAAACTCTACCTTGTATTTGAACTAGAAATATTCAGATATAAATCAATCATTATTCATGAATGGTGTCAATATAGAGTGTCGATCAAGCCAGTGTACACATGTATATACCAAGTCAATTGCGCAATTTTTTTTACATATAAAATAGAGTCCAAAAGCACCTCCTTTTTTATGTTATATAATTAGAGATCGTGTTAAGGAAAGCTTACCTAGCAATTAAAGCTGGATTTGTTTCTTATATTAATTAAAAGCAAATTATCTAAACTAATGTTTGACAAAACTAAAATCTAGATTTACTAAGAAGTAAGAACAAGTACGGCTCATAAAAAGCAAATTAATTTGACTTAGACTTAAAAATTCGGATATAATCAAATATCATACATATATATGATCAACTTTATACGTGCTTGTCCCAAGACTTGAGAATGTTAGTGATGAGAAATTCTAGTTATTATCTGACTTGGTCTAGTTTGAGTGTAATTTTTTTTGCTCTGCGCCTCTGCAATCAATAGAAATATAATTCACTCGTCTTAATGAATTAAATTGAGGTTCAATTACCAAAGATAAAGTTTTAATTTTAGTCTCACAAGATATTGCGATTTAAGTATTTGTCCCACGCTTTACGGAATTTTAAAAAAGTCCCAATATTTCACACTAGTTGCAAACTTGGTCCCTTTTTTAGGCGGAGTTAGTCCCACGCTTTACGATATTTTCTATTAAGTTTTGACGGAATGAGCAATTGAAAATTGTATTTTGCCCCCTGAAATTATATACTCTGTACCAAACATCCCCTAAATTTTTTTTTTCACTTACCCCTAAACATATTTTTATTTCACTTAATTTTTCATTGATAAGTGACATTAATACTTATTTAGAGGAATATCTAATACATCTTATATAGTTCAGGGGCCGGGGCAAAATGCAATTTTTAAAAATACAGTCTTTTAAAAATAAAATATGGGATTAACATCGTTTAAGAAAATAACTAACATTACAAACTTTTGAAGTTATTGGCACTTTTTCTAAAATTACATAAAGCGTGAGACTAAAACTAAAATCGCGATACGAGTTAGAATTTTCCCCGGGTGATTAACAATCTAAACACCATTTTTACTCAACAGGGTCAAAGGTATCCAAATTATAGACCAGGTAAAGATAACCGCCAACCCCGCCGGAGCTGCCACCCAAGTCGCATCAAGCGCCGGGAAATTTCCTGAAACTCCGCCATGTGACTTCACGCCGTCGATCGAGCTGTGAAACCCAGATTTAAATACAATGCAACTGTACACACACACACACACATATATATATACACCCCAAAATAATTATTTATCACACATTATCAGAATATAATATTCTAACTTGAAAGTCAAAATAAGGATCCTAGCATGCATGCACGAAAAGCAACACCGGCATTGTCGTGGTCTCCTCATACATATACCTCATGCATTAATTCATCAATAAATGTTATCAATAAACTAATAAAGTCTTCTTTATTTTCGAGCTTTTGAGTTTTTCAAAAACCTTGGAAAAAGTCCATATTTATTATTATAATAATTATATATTATCATCAAATCCCCCCCTCCCCCCCCTCCCTCTCTCTCCTTTGAATTTATCCGTATATTGACTTCCTCCTCTTCCATATAATTCATGCAACTTGCACTCCATTGCTGTACATACATACACACGCACACATATATATAACCTTATCTTTACATCATCTCTTCATAATAAACTTGTACACCATTCAATTTGTTCCATCTTTCTTCAACTATGGAAGAAGTAAGATTTGATCATATGGAAATAGAAATTCCATGTTATTTCCTATGTCCAATCTCAATGCAGCTGATGAAAGATCCAGTCACAATCTCAACCGGAATAACCTATGACCGCGAAAACATCGAAAAATGGCTGTTTACGTGCAACACCACCACCTGCCCCGCCACGAAGCAACAACTCTCCGGCAAAGACCTCACCCCAAACCACACTCTCCGCCGACTCATCCAATCCTGGTGCACACTCAATTCCTACGAAAGATTTCCAACACCGAAACCCCCAATCGACAAATCACACATCCAAAAACTCATAATCGAAGCCGAAAATTCACCAGATTCACAGATTAATTGTCTCCACAGACTCCGATCGATCGCTCATAGAGATGAAAGCAGTAGAATGCATTTACAAACCGCAGGAGCAGTTGAATTCCTCGCATCGATCGTAAGAAAAAACGAAGATCTGAACTCGAGAGACGAAGCTTTGAACATTCTGCAACAGATCAGTTTATCAGAATCTGATTTGAAGAAATTAACATCAGATAACGGAGAATTCTCAGATTCTTTAATTTACGTATTGGAAAACGGAGATTACGAATCTCGATCGCACGCCATAATGCTGCTAAGATCCGCATTCAACGTCGCCGATCCGGACGATCTAATCGGATCCAAATCCGAGCTTTTCAACCAAATAATCCACATTTTAATAGATAAAATCTCGCCAATCGCAACGAAATCCGCATTGAAGCTCCTAATCGAGCTCAATCCATGGGGAAGGAACCGGATCAAGGCGGTTGAAAACGGCGCCGTTTCAGTCCTAATCGAGATGCTTCTAGAAACGTCGGATAGAAGAGTTTCGGAGCTTGTTCTGACGGCGCTGGATCAGCTGTGCGGCTGCGCCGACGGCCGAGCCGAGCTGCTGAGACACGGAGCCGGATTAGCGGTTGTTTCGAAGAAGATACTCCGGGTTTCGAATGTGGCGAGCGAGAGAGGTGTGAGGATTTTGTGTTCGATTTCGAAGTATTCTTCGAACGCTAGGGTTCTTAATGAGATGGTGCAGGTAGGGGTAGTGTCGAAGCTGTGTTTGGTGATGCAGGTGGATAGCAGTAAGAAGATGAAAGAGAGAGCTAGAGAAATATTGAGGATGAATTCTAGGGTTTGGAAGGATTGTTCTTGTGTTCCTTCTCATTTGCTTTCTTCTTATCCATCTTCTTAGCGGCTCGACCGCACCCTAGTGTATTTTACGAAAGGGATGACCAACGTGTGCCAAGTGCAATACACTTACTATCTTCTTATCCATCTTCTTAGTTTAGATATAGTTTGTTTTTCATTTTTTTCCTCTTTCTGAGAAAAATATCAAACTGTGTAAAACGATTTTGATTGAAATTACAGCAAATTAAATTAAACTCCATTATGTTTTTCTTCATATATATATATATATATATATGTTGTCTGTATTAGATGATTATAAAACATACGCATGGAGTGAATTTTCACTCCAAACAAGTCATTACATTGTATTATATTCAGAGTTAATGATTATAGTATGTTTTGATATATATTATTCGCTATAACTTCAAATAATAACTCTTAATAAACTTGTTCGTAATGAACTTAGATTCTTTCTTTTTTTAAAATATTGTATCCATATATGCCTATATATATTTACAAAGCACCTACGATGCACATATACGGATACGAGGATACGGGTATGATACGACACAGATACAATACTTCACGGGGTCAATTTTAGGAATATCCGTGCATTAGCAAAGCACGAGCAGTGTCACGGTGTTTATGATTTATATTGGGTGGTTTTGTAAATGGGAGTAATTATTTCTTATTTAGGCTTTGCAGTTTATTGCTTGTATAGTTTGACAAGGCTATGGGTTAAATATAGAAGGGAGAGGGGTCCGAAAAATCCTCCCACCGTGTCACGGTGGTTTTTGTTGGAAAAAAAAAAGCATTAGCATTGAATTAATTTCAGATGACTTTTGTAACCACTATTTTTAAAAATAATTTTTAGTTAGTTATTATACGGTTCAAATCCTTTGTTATACAATTGTGTGATATATTCTATTACATACATAAATGTGTAATAAATATATGTTATGCATTTTTCATTAGGATATTGACATCGGAAAAAAGTTTAATATGGCCGGAGAAAAAGGTGTGTGCGCCTAGCGTGAGGTGGGTTGTAATTTTCCCTAAACAATATTATGAATTAGTCAGTCAATGGATTATGGATATTCGATGCGTATGTGCAAAATAAAATTTAATTGAATTTAAGTAAAAGACCCTATGTTAAAGGACATCAACCTCTCACTCGGGTAATTCTATGTAAGATCGGGTCCAACAGAGCCACTGCACTATATAACATTGAATGCAGGGGGAAGATAGTAAAACACACTTAAAGTACATACATTCAATAGTAATAGATGGACCCGGTCCATCTTGAAATTTTTCCTCTCACTATTAAGTGAGAAGTGAGTGGATAATTCCATGTTTGACTGAGTCTAATAGTGCGAGTGTGAATTTTGTGTCTAGCTCTCTCACACAATTGTATGTGGGAACCACACATAATACACTTTAATATGTGAGAGATATAGACACTAAGATCATTAGACCTGGTCTAACATAGATTTTTCTGAGGTCAAGGGTTCAATCCCAAACCTATGTCTCCGTCGTTGTAATTCAAAAAAAAAAAAAGACGAGAAAAAAATAAAATAGAAAAAAAATAGATATGAAAAATAATTTTTAATGTGATTAAAAATAATAAAGAAAGAAATATAGGAAAAAGCTTTCTTATATCGAGTTTTATGGATCATTGGGGTGTCATCAAGCCACGTCATTAGAGCATAAGAAGTGACGTTATAATATTTACATGATGTGTAAACACCTGATTATGAGAAAATTCTCTTGCCCCACACCAAAACTGTTTTGCCAACCCAAAAACATTCTCCAAGTCTCTCTCCGTTTGGTTAACAATATAGATAATGAAGTTACATATGATTTTTCTTAGCATCTAAAACTTGTAAAATTTGAACCGTAATTTTTACCAAATGGAATTGGCGGGTAATTAATGAAGGTTCAACGAACACAATTTTCTGTATAGATCCATAATAAACCAACTTTTGAAATTGAGCGGGTCAGGGTCAACCATGCATGGGCGGCAGACCCGATTATTAGTCAAGTGTACTATTTTTCTGTCTCATTATTTGTTTTTTAAGAAGAATTTGGTGGTTTTCTAGCACACTCTAACGGAGTCAGCTCTTCCAATTGGATCATGGATCATAAACAAAATCCTTTTGAATTAGGGGTGTTCATAGTGCGATTTCGATACTTTTTGGCTATTTTGAAACCGAATTATCAAGTGCAATTTTTTGATGGATAAATCTCAAATTGCTATATATTTTTAAAAATAAAACCAATGGTGCGATTTTGAACGAATTTGGGTGGTTTGCGTTTTTTATCTAACAACAAAAACGGATCGAACAAAAAAAAAATACATATTTATAATAAAAGTGAAAAAGTAGTATTTAAAAAAAAAATCATTTAACTAAATCTGACAGTGGAGTTTGACAAAGATAAAAACTATGTTTAGCACAGAAATATTAATGCAAACAAACTAGATTAAATAATCAAAGACTTCATAAATTAAAATTTTGGACAAAGTTCACCTACAAAATAGTTCGTATATAATAAAATAGCCTACAACACTAAAACAAAAACTCTACAAAACTTGTCTATAGATAGCAAATAGCATAGTTAAATGCCCACAAGACTACAAGAAATTTTAAAAAGTTCGAATTCTTTGGTACTTAAACATTAATTAACAAGTAAAATAACTTTCTATTAATAAAAAAACTAATTTAAAAAATATATAATAATGACAGTTCGGTTTACAATTTGGTCCAAAACCGCCACTTAACCGATTTGCCGTGTCATGGTGGTTTTTGTTAAAAAAAAAAAAACTAGCATTGATTTAATTTCAAATGACTTTTGTATCCACTATTTTAAAAAGTAATTTTTAGTTAGTTATTATACTACCAAGCCCTTTGTTATACAATCGTGTGATATATTCTATTACATACATAGATGCGTAATAAATATACATTATGCATTATTAATTAGGAGATTGACATAGGAAATTTTTTTAACATGGCCGGAGAACAAGGTGTGCGCGCCTAGCGTGAGGTGGGTTGTAACTTGTAACTCTCCCTAAACAATAATATGAATTAGTTAGTTAATGGAAATTCGATGCGTATGTTCAAAAATAAAATTTCATAATATTTCTAAATTAAATTTAAGTAAAAGACCATCAGTTAAAGGACATTAACCTCTCACTATTAAGTGAGAGGTCAAGTGTTCAATCTCAAACCTGTCTCCATTATTGTAAGTTTAAAAAAACATGTAAAAGGCGAGAGGAAAAAAATAATAATAAAAAATAAAAACAGATATGAGAAATAAATATTAATGTGATTAAAATAATAAAGAAAAATAAAAGCTTTCTTATATCGAGTTTTATGGATCATTGGGGTGTCATCAGGCTACGTCATTATAATATATGAAGTGACGTTATAACATTTATATGACGTATAAACACCCGATTCCGAGAAAATTTCTCTTGCCCCACACCAGAATTGTTTTGCCAACCAAAAAACATTCTTCAAGTCTCTCTCCGTTTGGTTAACAATATAGATATTGTAGTTATATATGATTTATCTTAGTATCTAAAACTTGTAAAATTTGAACCGTAATTTTTACAATGACCAAATGGAGTTGGCCGGTAATTAATGAAGGTTCAACGAACACAATTTTCTGTGTAGATCCATAATAAACCAACTTTTGAAATTGAGCGGGTCAGGGTCAACCATGCATGGGCGGCAGACCCTTATTACCTTATTATTAGTCAAATGTACTATTTTTCTGTCTCATTTTTTTTTTTTTAGAAGTATATGGTGATTGTGTCAACTCTAGCACACCCCAACGATGTCAACTCTTCCAATTGGATCACGGATCATAAACAAAATTCTTTTAAATTAGGGTGTTCGTAGTGCGGTTTTGTTTTTTTATTATTATTTTGAAATTGAATTGTCAAATGCGTTTTTTTATGGAGAAATCTTAAATTGCTATTTTGAAAAACAAAACCAATGGTGCGATTTTTTATGGGAGAAATCTCAAATTGATATTTTGAAAAATAAAATCAGTGGTGCGATTTTGGGTGGTTTGCGTTTTTTAACTAACAACAAAAACGGGTCAAACAACAAGTAAAATACATATTTAAGGACATTAATGAAAAAATAGTAATTTTTTTAAGATCATTTAACTAAATCTGACAGTGGAATTTGACAAAGATAAAAGCTACGTTTAGCAAAAAAACACATTGATGCAAACAAACTAGATTAAATAATTAAAGACTTCATAAAAAGTTAAACTATTGGACAAAGCTCACCTTCAATATAGTTCGTACACAATGAAATAGCCTATATGACTAAAACAAAAACTCGACAAAACTAGTTTATAAATAATAAATAGCATAGTTAAATGGCCCACAAGGCTACAAAAAACTTACAAAAGTTCGAATTATTTGGTACTTAAATATAAATTAATAAGTAAAACAACTTTCTGTTAATATGAAATTAATTTAAAAATATATAATAAATGGCAATTCGGTTTCGTACAGTTTGATCCAAAACTGCCACCAAATCGATCATCAGGTGCATTTTTATTTAAAAATCTAAACCGCGATTTATGTATAGAATACTTTGACAGAAACCTTGATAGGTGAGAAACAACATTGAAACTTTACTATTTGGCAAGCACGTAAGAATCCCAATTCAGAAAATGCCTCTCAAAGATTTTTTAACAGCGACTCTCAAATTGTGAAAGAGGAGACAAAATATATGATAAGATTCTATCCGAGCATACACTTGTTACAAATCTATACGTGCAGGAGAAAGTACTACAAGCTTGTGTAACATAAAATTTGAACGTTAAATCTACTAGTTATCATACCAGTTGTTTAATTGAATGTTACAAATCTATACGTGTAGGAGAAAGTACTACAAGCTTGTGTAACATAAAATTTGAACGTTAAATCTATTAGTTATCATACAAGTTGTTTAATTGAAAGGACGTGAACACATTTAAATGCACAAGTACATAATAATTTTTGTAGCAGTTATGAAGTATAAAATTTTCATTACTTTCATTTAATTGCTCAGACTTCCCAAATTTTCATTACTTTCATTTAATTGCTCAGACTTCCCAAATCGACAATCGACAAGTCAACCAAATGCGCCAAGCGATAACCCTTCAAAAACCATCCTTCCCATATTGTGATCAAAAGCACAACACGAAACCAAACCAAATTTCATGATGAAACATGTTAAAAATGGTGAAATGAATTCAAAGATTCACAATCAGTTTGGCCAAATCACGTTTTAAGACGAAAAAAATGCAACCCTCTACTTTGCATCATCATCATCACCCCAAGCATCATCCTTCATATTTTGTCTCGAAACGATTCGATTTCTCCTCGCCTCTTCCTGTTTCCTTAATTCTGTTGATCCAAAGGTGGAAGGCAGCTTTATGCCCATTCCCTGTGCAATCAATCTTTGGGCGGTTCTTGCTGATGTCTGAGGCCTTTGACGAGGGGGCTCCAGATCTGAAATCAAACATTGTAAATCTTAAGCAACAACAATGCGATATTCCAAGTAAATATGATTAACGACAAGTGCAACAATCCGAATTATCATCACAAAACAATACTAGAATATCATACTTGTTCAATCTTTTTCTTTTTTATTTTTTGGAAACATAGTTTGAGGGTATATAGGTCTTGTTGTAACTGCCAGTTGGGTTTTTAACAAAGAAAAATTATAGGGGTAGTTTGGTAATCTTGAAAAGAGGAGGGAAGATTTTCGCAATTTTCCAGGGGCAAGGGTCCTTGACTTGTCATGCACGGCAAATATTTAAACCGGTTTACATGTGTATCTTTAGTACATATAACATGCACTTGGACAGGGAGACTAAAATAGATTTTACTAAGACAAATTGCTGAAAAGTTCAATAAATGCATAAACCAAAGTTCGATAGGTTTTCTTTCTCTAGTTCTTTTTATTTTAGCAAAATGTTTCACAGTTTATGAAGATATGAGACAAATAATTGTCAATTGTTACCTTTTGGTGGAATTGAGCTCAGGAGCTCATCACCCTCATCGAGTATATACACTTTAAACGGGCACTGGATTGAGTTACTAGCCTCAAGAGCTACACCAAGAAATGAAAGTGTAACTCAACAAATACAATCTTTCAACTCGGGTAAATATAAAACACCAATATACAAACATCATTTGAGTCGTACAAACGAGAGCATAGTTCCTTAAATCTTCTTAAAGCAACAAAGACAAAAGATGACAATATGAGCAAGGGCGGAGCCAGTTTTTTTAACCTGGGGTGCAATATTGAATTGTCGAATAAGTGAAAATGCCAAGATAGTACAATAAGTGAATAATTATTTCACTACAATGGAAGGAGAGTTTTGTAAGGTAGGCAAAAAATTTATGCTTCTCAACTATACATATAAAATAGAGAGGTGACACAGTTGAGATCAATAAATTTCAACAACTGTAGATGGGAATATGGGATAATATATCAGAAAACACCACATCTAATGCAAATAATGTAATATACATCATAAGAATTCCACCTTAAAACTCGCCAAAATTATAATAGTACTACTTCTTAAGCACTTGGACAATTGAAAAACCACAAAACTAAAAGCAATAGGTTACACAAAATGCCATTACCAATAGATGGTGTCCTAAACACCGCAAGCGCCATTGTATCATTCACCCAGCGAATTACAAAACAATCTTTGAATTTCTCCAACACTTTCTCTAGGTCAGTTGTCCTAGTGCTTGGAGGGAAGTTAGCTAGAACAAGAGCATGACGTGTACCGTATGTTACTGAAATCAGAACCCCATTAAAGTCGGTCAAGAAAATATATAATTATCATAATCAACAATTATTACCAAAATCACATCTAAGAAATTTCACATGTTATGCACATGAAATATAGAAATACTAGAGAACAGAATAAAGAAAAGTTTTATGCTACAATTGAAAAAAATGAAATTCCTATACACATACAATTGCATTTTTCAGGGGCTTCAGCATGGGAATTATTGTCCGAGTCATCACTAAGAGGTTCATCGGACTGATTATCACTGTGGAGTCCTTGTTTCTTGTATGAAAATGTTCCCCTTCCTCGCCTTTTGGTGCCTTGAGCTTCTTTTGGATCTTCGAGAGAGAGTTTCGATACCCCTGGCAGAGATTGTGGGGAAAGTAACTCCTCTGGAGCACAATCCGCAATAGTTTCCCAGTCTGTAAATTACCACAATTAGATGTAATTCCAACTAATATATAAATTTTGGAAAATGAGATTATGGAAATGTACCTGAAAAATGACGCGTTAAATAAACTAAAATCTAAATCATAGTGGTAGAATGTTACAGTGCATATATTTTATAGAATGCCACTAAAACTGCTAAGCGATTTCACAATTTTTTCGCCATCTCAGAAAGAATTATATTAGATTCAACAACTAAAACAAAGCTGCAATACTTGCACAAAATCTCCCACGATTCCACAAAAATCAAATGGTGCAAGTTATCATTATTCAAGTTTCGAGAATTCTCACGGCAGCCTTCTTGATGTTAAAGAAATAACAATTAGTCCCTCCGAAAGGTACAATGAAAAATAACACTATAACTCACAATGGTCATAACTAAAAAATTACAAAAACAATTTATCCGGAACATAACCACAAATGCGGTTCATAAAGAAACTAAAAGATGCACGAGATAGAGAAGCAAAACAAACCATCTTCTGCAATTCCACCAGAAGTAGTAGCTTCATTTTCTGACACACAAGCGTCTGAAGGACCATCGGAAATCGACCCCTTCGCAATGGGTAACCTCCTGAACAGTAAATATAAATCATAAACTTCCAAAAAGTAGTTGCTTTGAGCCAACTTTCAGTTTAACAGAGCCAGTCTTCAATCAATTCTAAAAGAACATAGTTTAAAATCATAAAATGTCTTGACATCTGTCTTTCAATTTCATTTTTTCCAAGACAAAAAGAAGCTTTCAATTTAACAAAGCCAGAATCCAGTCAAATTTCTACCTTTTATTTTCTAACTCAGATCATTATTCAATTCCATTTAATCAATTCTTCAATTCCATTTGACAGAGAAAAAATAAAATCTTAGAACAGTAAGCATGAAATCACCAAAATTCTATATCTACACATCATCTAGGTTCTGCGTTATCCTTTTACCGATTTTTCAATTATATATATATATATATATTGAAATACAATCACGAAAAAAGGACTTACCGATTTTTCAATTGGAGCGCGCGCGAGAGAGATTCATCGGCTCTTAGAGAGAGGCCTTTGGTGGAATAAAGCTTCGACAAGTCTTGAAGTGCAGTTGACAACTGATCATTTACATGTTCTTCATTTTCAACAATAATTTCCTTTTCGAGATTTGTGATTGTCGATTCAAGATACGAGATTGCTTGGTCGATCTCTCCGCCGTCCACTAGGTCTTCCACCGTCTCCGTCCAATTGCACGCGGTGGCGCCGCCGCTGCTACTCATCGCCGATTTGATCACTTTTGAGCTGGTTTTGAATCTTTTCGATTGATCAAGTGAGGTTCTGGATTGTGAGTTTCTGTGAGAGTTCACAATTTGGGAAGAACAATGAACAAGAATATTATATATATGTGTGTATGTATATTTTAAATAAAGGCTCGTTGGGCTGTGGAGTGTCGAACTTGCAAGGTTATGTAATATGATATAAATTGGGCCAACACGTTGGAGCTAATTGGGCTTATCAATAAACAGATCGAGTCGAGCCGAACGACTACGGTTATCAAGTTTTAACGTTAGTGATTGAGTTTAATTTAGTTGTCATTTGAATTGAGCTCGCATGAATTTTAATTGAGTGGAACCGGAGTAATTTAATTTTTTCCACATATTTTAGCATTTTTTACTAATGAAACCGAGCTTCAAAACCTATAAAACAAAAAAAATGTTTTAACTTGGTTGTGTTACGTTAATAAATTGCACTAAAAAGAGCTATTGCCTATTAACAATTGTTATGAATCGAATATCAAGCAACTTAATTTATTTTTCAACCCTAATCGTATAATAATAGCATAAATTTCTCCAAATTATTGAATAACTTGCATAAAACTCAACCTCAACATTTTAATTGTACATTTAATCGATTTTAGCTTCCTAATTTTTGGCAATACCTCTCTCCTCAACTCTCTCTAAACTCTTGTATTCTTTTTTCTTTAATTTTCCTCCGCCGACGATGACTTGGTGAAAAAGTCATCTACTTCACCACTGTTACCACCACCATCGTCGACGGATTGAGTTGAAGCACCCTTTTTCAAGTTGTACATCACATCTTCAAATCTGACGAGACGGATATGGATCTAAAGACACATCTCCAAATCTAATGAGACGGATATGGATCTAAAGAGACAAAGACAAATCTGACGAGATGAAGATGAGTGATAATTAAGATTTTAAATTTATATAGTGTTTTAGATATTTTATTTAGTATTTTATTTTCTCTCTTGTATGAGAATTTACTTTCTCTCTCGAATAAGAGTTTCATCTCTTCTTGAATAGGAGTTGCATAAGAATTTTCTTGTATTCGTTTGTAAGTTCTTAAGATTTGTTATCTTCAAGAACTTGATAGTTGGTGTTTCAGATGTTCTTACTATATCGTTTGAGTCGATATGAATTGTATTGTTTCAGGCGTTGTAAACTTTCGATTGAATGATATATAAAACCAATTTTTTTTAAAAAAAAATTGTACATTTAATTGCAATGTAACTTTTTTTTTTTAATATTTCATTATAAATGATTTATTCTCCCATTATACACAATTAAAATAATTGGAGATAATATCTTGTACGACTTTATTTCTCTATTTTTTCCAATGCATTAAATCGACGATGGTATGATTTTTATGGAAATGATTAAATGAATACTTTTAGTTGAAATATTTCGAATCAGTCCCACGAATTTTTATGACAAATTTTCCTATGTTACCGAGATTTATTGAGTTTTTCCTGAATTCCAATTTGTTAATATGATATTGAGTGTCATTAATTAAGGTATTCCTTTAGTAAACAAATTGCATATTTGGCCCTTTGGGTATGGTATTGGGACGTTTTTAAATTAATACTAATCCGAAAGGTACACACTTTATGTAAGTGCAAAAACACAAAAATTGATATTGAGTTTCTGAAACACCAACAATATGGATAGAGGAAAACTTGGAGATGGATCATACAGTTTCTTTTTTAAAGGCTAGATAGAAAAGTTCAAATTGTTGTCACTTCTAATGATCATATGACACTTACTACTTGACTCAACCACATTAAATGGATCATTCATCTATATGAGCCCAATACCTTGATTTGCAAGTGATTAATATTTCAACAGTTAGATACTTATCTATTCTTTCTTTATTTTGGGACGCGTTTTGTATTATTTTTATTATAGTCGAGTGAAAAGAGTTATATTCGATTTAGGTTAGGTTAAGAAAATTCTATTACTTATAGAACTAGGTTAGAAGAGTCTAAATTCTTTTAAAATTTGGAGAAGAGAAGAGTTTCTATAAATATATAGATTGTTTTAGAATGTCATTGTAATTATTTATATATATATACATATATATATAAATATATATAAATAAAATTTTACATCAATTACTATATTCCTCTATTTCTATTCTTCTCTAGTTCTTCAGTCTTCATCAAGCTCCCGCCCCGTCCTTTCAGAATCGCTCAACCGGTGGTGGCTCCGCCGTCAGCCGCCGCTGCCCCGTTTCCGCAACGAAGCAAAAAATAACCTTCCAAGTTCCAATCTTCATCACTTCAACCACAGATCTGCCAACTCCGACCACTACAACCACAAATCGCGGTTTCAGAATCATAGATCGCGACTTAATCGGCAACCAGTTCGCCGGAGCGCGGCCGCGGCGGTGATCGGAGGCGAATTACACCTATTTCCGCAGTAATTACACTTGACCTAATTGAAATTGGGGAAAGAAACAGAAAAAAATGCGTTTCTCCCTATTTCTAGGGTTTCCAATTTTCCTAGCCCTAATTTCTTTCATCCTCTTCAACAATTTCCCTCTCAAAAATCCCCCAAATCCTCCTAAATTATTCAATTCGATCGAATTATCTCTCCACAACGGATCCGATCCTCAATTACCGATCCTCCTCTCAATCCTAGGTTCAGTATTCGACGTAACGAAAGGCAAATCTCACTACGGCGTCGGAGGCGGCTACAACCACTTCTCCGGCAGAGACGCCTCTCGCGCATTCGTCTCCGGTAATTTCACAGGATCAGGCCTTACGGACACTCTCCACGGCCTATCCAGCACCGAGGTTAAAAGCGTTGTCGATTGGCGCGATTTTTACTTCAGATCATACGTATTTGTTGGTAAATTGATCGGTAGATATTACGACAGTGATGGGAATCCGACGAAGTACTTGAAAGGCGTCGAAGCGAAAGCTGCTAGAGGAGCTCAGTTGCTTGAGAAGCAGAAGAATGAAGAGGATAAAGTGAAGAGCTGTAATTCGAGGTGGAGCGACGATGAGGGTTCGGAGGTGTGGTGTGATGATGGGTATTATCCGAGGCTGGTTGAGAGGCCGATTGAGATTGCATTGACAGGGAAGATGAGTAAGCGTTGTGGTTGTTTTAGAGAAGATGAATTTGGGGGGAAAGGCTTGGAAGTGTATGGTGGATGTGATTATTTTGCCAAGAGATGTAAACTTTAGAGAGTTTGTTTATTGCCATGCTAGGATTGTAGACGAGGCGAGTCGAGTCCAACAGGTTGTTGTCAGGCTTGTTTAGATGGCCGTCGAGTTTTCGAGTTTTGTGTTATAGTTTGGTTTAATAGTTAATTAAGCAGAATTGGATTCGAGAAGTTTGATATTTATGCACATAGTTTAACATTTTCTATTAATCGAGTCAAGTTTCAATACTTATTTTGTTTAAATTTTGTTTGATATGTTAGTGAATGATTTCAAACAATTTTCTAGTGTTCGATCTTGAGTTGAGTGAGCGAGTTATCGAGAATCAAGTAGCTTGTTTTGTATTTTTTCAGTCATATCTTGGCAGATGATTTTGAGTTGTTGCCTAGTGTGTTTAGACCGCAGAAAGCTAACAAAATCTTCCCACTTATTTGGGTCAAATACGAGGTTGTTTGGCTAAATTTATAAGCTACTCTAAACATCTTATAAAATATTTTAGAGTTTATAAGCTTTATAAATTTGTTTGGTAAGTTTTTTTTAAAAACAGCTTATATGACCAAAAAATAAGATGTTTGGGTCTTATAAGCTGTTTTTAAAAAAGTAAGCCAATTTCACCTTTTTTTAAGATATTATATCTTATGAGCTCCTAAAACATCAAGATGTAGGAGCTTATAAGATGTTTTGGATAAACTTAGCCAAACACCCTCTAAATGCCTTTTTTTCACCGTTTATATTTGAATTCTGCAATACGATGGTTTACAGAATATCTTACCCAGTTCTAATTATAATTGGGCTTATTAGGGCCTGGACACCGGACAAGAAGGAAGGTTTAGTATACGAACCAAGTCGAGGTGAATAAAATGTTGATATTGAGTTCTGAGAATTGTGTTTGAGTTAACTTTATTTGTTAATTTGAAACAAAATTTGACCAGAGTTTTAATTGAGCCGAATTCAAATCAAGCTCCGGTAACTTACTTTTTAAACTTGCTTTATTGTTTTTTTTTTCTATTTTAGCCGAGCTCAAGCGACTTTGAAATTTTCTGAACTAAAAAAGGTGAAACGTGCATGGTTTGTTAATGAACTGAATTCAAATAAATTTTTCATAATCAATTTCAAGTCATGTATTGAATTGCTTTGTTTATTTTTGAATCCTAGTTATATGATCCTAGGATCCGCATTTTCAAAAATGGAATAAAACTCGATATTTTTGTTGTACCATCAATTGATGTGTGACAATATTCTTTCTAATAATATTTCATCAACAAAGTGATTCATTCGCGCATTTCATTGTGATTTTAATTTAATACAGTTAAAATAATGGAGACAATATTGTACTATTCTATTTTATTCCAGTACATAAAGATAATATTTTATGGCAAAATTTGTTATGTTAGCAAGATATAGTGAGATATATCGATTTTTTCTGAATTGTCCCAAGTAATAGCTACGAATTTTAAGACTTTAACAAATAATACTTCAATCACAATTTTGTTAATGTGATATTGAGTATTATCAAAGCAGCCCATTGAATAAACTACATATTTGGCCCATTGGGTAATATATTGGGCCGTAATGAAACTAATATAAATCAAACCACATTAAAAAAAGCAAATATAAAACGGTTCTGGCAAAAAATTGGGGTCATACTTGGTAGCTCTCGGGAGTTGGACTCCCAAAATTATCACCATCATCACATGTATATATGATTGTGGACACCGCACACACGTACGAATACATATATAGTGAAAATCACCGGGAAGTCCAACTTCCAGGAGCCCCCAAATATTAAAAAAAAAAAGAAAAAAGAGGTAATAATATATTTCATTAAATGCAACTCTTTTTTTTTTTTCAATTACAACGGTAAGAACTTATCAGTGAGGATTCAACCACTTGACCTTCGGGATTCGAACACTTCTCATTTAGCGGTGAGAAGTCAACAACACTTGACTAAATGGTTATTGGGTAAATGTAACTCTTCTAACATCATTATATCAAGAAAAGTACAAAGAGGTCTTTCTTGGTGTACTTATTAGAAGAAATGAATTAGTACATAGATTCGACAAGATGATTAGTACTAAGCAAGGAGATCTTTCTTTATTTTTACTCTAAATTCTCGTACTCTAATTTTTTGTACTTTTTATCTATTCGGACCAATCTTTTTCGTGTGATCAAGGTTTCACTCATAATTATCTCTCTCCAGGTACAAAAGAGATGTTGTCTTGGAATTTATGATATGAATAAATCTACCTTTTATTTTTTCATAAGTATGAACAAATCTGTCAAATCTTGAATTTTACTCTATGTCAAATCTGTCAAATCTTGAATTTTACTCTATGTACAAACTATCAGAAAAGTCGTAAATTATTTTCTCCACTGCGAACAAACAAAGTTTGAGGTCTATAAACATTGACCAAATGGATGATGTTTCCTTAGTTTTCTCCTAAAATTGTGAAAACTTGTTACTATTTACGGGGGTTTGAAAAACGGGGTAAATTATTTGATACTCGACTCGAGAATGATCATTATAAATTTGTTTGAGTTTAATTCGTTAATATGAAAAAAAAACACTTGAACAACTGACTCGTGTTTTGGTTCAATTAACGAATGTACAAATTTTATCGCATTTACAATGAAATCACACTCAAACACAAATATTAAAACCCAATAATATTTATTTTTTTTTGGTAAGAAAAACTGAATAATATTTCAAATAAGCTGGACTGTTTGTCTATAACCCTATTATTCATGTAGATAATAATCGATGTGGAAGCAACTTGTACCACATATGAAAATATGCTATACATCTTTTTGGCATGTCAAAACTCAAAATTGCTATTCCTTCACTATTTGGAGCTTTTAATTCTATCTTATCCAAATTGTGTGCCTATCCATTTTGACGATAATGAAACTTTAGGAAAATGGTTTTTTTTTTTTTTTTTTACACATTTATTGTCTTAAAAATTCCTTTGAGCAAATAAGGACAAAATCTTTATTTGTACTAATTGTGATAGTACATATCATATAATTGAGTTCAAGAATTTAATTTTTAGCTAATCTGATTCCAAATGTCATTCTTCAGCGGGGTTGACGAGCTATATACATCGAGTTGAGTTGTTCCAATTTTTATGGAGTTTGAAAATTTAAATTTGAGTTTTATTTGACTGTTAATATAATCAAACTCGAATAAGTTTTAACGAAACATAATTGACTTGAACTTGAGTGGCCTAATCTTTATACGCCTATTTTATCAACTTTTTCACTAATGAGTCAAATGTAAATTTAGCTTCAAATTTTATCAAATGAAAGAAATGTGGTCAACTTTTGTTTGTTTTGTTTAACAAACCAAATCCAATCAAATTTTCAATTATCGATATCGAGTCGAAAATTGAATAATTTATTTTCCTTATCGACCAAAAAAAAGTGTGCACCTCACTAGCTATATAAAAAGGAAACTAATTATATCACTCCAAAGTAAAAAGAATATATAGTATCATTGCATTTTCCCTTTCATGTATGATACAAAGAAGCAAAGGCTAGTAATTGGACATGATTTGGTCCAAGGCATGCCATGGCTCATGGCCTACCCAAGTTATGGTGAACATTCATCATTCTCAAGCTTCAATATATAAATAAATATCCAATAAGATTAGTATTTTCATGAATTATAATTATTTTGAAAGATATTGGGAAAATATTTATGATATTTTTATACTTCAAACCTACTTTATCTATATGGAAATAGAAACATATGATCAGATCATATCAATTTTTAGAAACTAGAGGGGCTCATTTAAATGTAGTAAGATACTTATCACCAAAAAAAAGACAAAAAAAAAAAGTAAAATTTCAACATACATTAAGTGGATAGAAAAAACAATTTGCCATTAAGGTCACAAATTGAGTGGAACCAAATAATATATTGTTCAAACTTGTTTGAATTATTGTCGAACTTCAAAATTTGTACTTGAATTTGGTTTGATTATTAACCAAGTTGAGCTCAACAAACTTTAATCAAGCGGAATATAGTAGAGTTTGAGTAACTTAATTTTTCTACACATGTATTATCATCTTTACTAACCGAGTTGAGTATCAAACTTATCAAATGAAAAAATATGTCCGAGTTTAGTTTGTTAGGCTAATGAGTCGAGCTTGATACATTTTTTTTCAAGTATCGAGTAGTTTTTTTTTTTTTTTTGGGGCCCTATTTACCATCAACATAGTTGGTCTAGTGGTTAAGCCTTTATTTTTTCAATAAAAGTCACGAGTTTGACCTGTTTTTTATCGAGTATCGAGTAGTTTGATTTATTGTTCAGTCCTATTTACCACCAACACAATTGTTAGTTTTAAGTCTTTATCTTTTCGCCTGAAAGTCCCAAGTCCGAATCTAACGGATTACGTCGAGCTCACCACTTTGCGTGGCCCGTGGCTATATTATGGGTTGTATCTATTTATAATGATTAATCCAGCAGGAATCGAAGATTTTTTTCTAGTCTATTGGTGGAGTTACTGTTACATATTTTTTTTTTAATTTACGACGAAGGAGAATACCCTAAATATCTAATCCGATAAAGTCAGGTTGATAATCATACTCTTTAGCCATAAAGACCTAGCTTCATGAAGAAAGAGAGAGCCACAACTTGTGGCAGTTTGAATTCGAATTCAGGACTTCTCACATAAACTGGGAAGTAGATACCACTAGACCAATAGATCTTGGGTAGTTACTGTTATATGATTGAGCGTTTGAGCTATATACCCTAATGAATTTTGATCAAAAAATAAAAAAACATGCAGTTAGGTTCCTTTTGTTGCGCTAAAACTACGAATACTACGTACAGTAGTTAACCTTTAATTTAGTGAGGAAAAAGGGAAAAACAAAACAATTTACTAATCCCATTTTTCTCAGCTGTTGAGCAATAAACTGCGTAACCCCACTAACCAACAATATCAAAGTGAGACTAATTGAGCAACTTCTCTTTTACAGAACAGAAAGGTACTATGGCAATGTCAATGCTCTAGATCTCAGTCTCTCATGATCATACACAATTTTACACCCCTTTTTCACACTTTGTCTTTATAATATGTAGTCTTAGAACTCAATTTAAACTTTAGAGATTGCCCTTCTCATGACAAGAAAAAACAAACAACTAAAGAAGATTGTGTTGTTGGGATATAGCAAAGCACAAAAGAAACTCTTGAATGTTGATGGGGTTGGAAAATGGATCCATACGTAATATATATATATATATATATACAAAAATTCATTTGTTAAATATATAGTAGTTCCTTGGTCCGTCCCCATATAGTTTTTTAAATAAATAATGTTGCGTATGAACTCGTTTATTAATAGTTGTGAATCAATCATCTCTATTGTGAAGGGACTGCAGTCTGGTTGTTATTTTAGTGGCATAATGGTGAAGAGCATGCACTTTGATCGGTAGTTATAATTCAATCTGGAAATTCTACAAGTGGAAAGAGGATTGTCTTGCTTTGTCGCTCGTCTCCTACCTTATGTACATGCGAGAGGGAGAAAAATGACATGTTAAATGGTTAAACTCGAGCGTTCATAATTGTGTGTAAAGGAGTTGAATTAAATATAAGTATGATGATTAACAATTAAACTTCAAATTTCACTGATTAACAAAGTAAATCTGAAGTGTGGGTCATTTAAGTGGATAATCCAAGCTTTCATTTTCTTTTTTTTTTTTCTCTCTTCATTAAACCACATTTTATGGGGGATTATGGTTCACACTCTATTCTTTTTTCTTTCTTTCTTTTCTTATTTTTCCCATTTCCAGATAAACCAATACATTTTTTGAACCAAATTAGTTGATATAAATCACTAATTATTCAAAAAAAAAACTCTTTTTTTTGAAAAAAAAAAGGAGTTATGGATAAAGTCAAGTTGAGCAAGCCAACCAATCTAATACAAGAAATTGATCCCAAATTACAATGAAAAACGTGACAGTGTGTATTGTTTTAAATTATTGGATAGAAATGAAGGCATTTAAGTGAAAGTGGAGACAAAATGAAGACTAAAATCTAAACAATATTTGGCAGATTAGTAGATACATATCAATTGGTGCATATCTCCTAGTCAAGATTCTCAAGCCTTATTTATGTCCCATTCTCTTCAATGTGACCCTAATAAATTTCATGGCTTTCCGTCATATCTTTCCTTTTGAATTTCATATGATTTGCAATATGTATATTGGACGGTCCACTTAACTATATAATAACTATTTAAATTACTAATAATTTAATTCAAATAGATAGTAAGGTAACTAACAAAGCCCAATACAGTTGGTAGATAGTTGAATTCTTTAAACATATTGTTTAGGATTTGATCACTGGCTGTGTATATGGAAAAAACTTTGTTGGGATAGACAAAACTCACTTCGGTGATTTCTACGCCTCAAAAAGATTAGTTTCCGACATCCGATTGAGAAAAATACTTGGTATAAATCAAAAAAAATTAAGGTATGTTGTAAGGGTCTCAGACTATCTTAAAATAATGTTATAATTATATATTAATCGTTTTAATATAACCTGAACCTATGAATTTTTCATCACATGGATAGTTGTTGTTAATTATTATTGGAGTCCGAGTCTAAAAAGCTCTTAAACATGACCAATTAAAGGTTATTATTTTATTTTTTTGGTGTTTATTAAAGATTATTATTGAGAACTCTTGAAATTCTGAGTTATGAAATAAATACGATGTGTTGGGACCCAATTAAATTCACCTTGTGTAAATCTTGATTTCACTAAAATTCAAAATTCCGAAAACTAATAGTTACAAAAATAGAACAACATAAACAACAACTATAATAAAATAATATACTTGAAACTAGGAAGAAAATTAAAACTACAATGTTGCATATTAGCAAATACCATTTTTACCCCTTCTTTTCAAAATTTGCATATAAATTAGGATATTATTTTATTAAACAACATTAGAATAAAAATTTACATATACTTTACAGAATATCTTACCCAGTTCCCCACAAAACTGAACTATAATTAAAATAAAATAAAATCAAGTATGTTGCAGTAAGGTTAAATAAAGTATAGTAACAAAACTCAAAAAGGTGCACTAACTCATGTGCATCCAACTAGTGCTCCATCTTTTCATGCCTCCAGAGACTTTCTTTATTTGCCCCTCTGTGATGTTAATTATTTTAGCCACAAATTTTCTTTTTTGCTAAATTATTTAGCCACAATTAATTTTTAGCTATTACTGTTAAAAAAAATAATTTTAGCCATCGATCTTATGCAATCTTTGCTCCATCCAAAGGTCGAGGTGTTCACACTTCGATTGATCGATCAAATCCAACTGAAAAGCGACAGATTGATTTGAGTTGAAATTAAATTAGAATACTTGATTCGATCTTTGCCTTTAAAAAATAATCAATCTTCAATTTGTTATCGTTTTAAGCATTAATTGACCAACTCAATTGAAAGTTGTATATATATATATATATATATATATATATATATATTATATCTAAAATAATAAAGATATTAAAAAAAAGGAAAATTTCCATATTTTTTCTTAAAGTTCAATTAATTAAGATTGAATCAAAAAGAATTTAATTCGGTTTTTAATTGAGCCGAACCAATCAATTTAGTTTGCATTCTTGGGAAAAGTGAAATTTTGGTTAAGTTGAACTTATTTTAGATAATTGAATCCACTTACCTAACGTCTGCTTGTAGTTCGATTTAAACCCTATTTATATGCATACCAAGTAATTACTAGTACAAATTTAAAAGAAAGGAATTCTTTGGGAATTGTTGATAATTGTTTCATTAGTTAATGGGATTCACCGATTTCAATACTAATTACACATGATTTATTTATGTATATATATAATCAACTTACAATACCTAGTTAATAAATTGCAATGTTTACAAAAGGACATTCTATGAGTGACAGTATTTATTCGACGACATGTTAGTATCCTAATTAATAAAGGTTTTTAATATTTTAAAATAAATTTTAATCATTTTTAGCATAAGATATAATAACAGAATAGAAGCATCATACTCTAAGAATAGGTCCTTTTATTTATGCAGAATATTAGATTATGAAAAGGTGTAGACAATTACTGGCTTTGTCAGATAATCACTGCCACAACACACTTAAATTCAACTTGTGTACCTTTGAACAACAAAAGAATAGAACTTGGACTTGATTAATCAAAATTGTCATGATAAATTTATATTTGAAAAAGTAATGTATGCAGTACAACTTGAATACTCTTGACTTATACGTCTTGTGACATTTTAGGAATTTTTCGTACTCTGAGTTTCAAAGTAATCGTTAATAAAATATTAATCTAGTTACGTTGTAAGATTAAATCACGCGATTTGGAGGTCATGAATTCGATCTCATCATATGTATAAATGATTCTTTATTAAATATTTAATAGTTCAATATTTATAGTTTGTAACAAAAGAATTAATAACTGATGATAGTTAATATGATATTTATGTAATTATATAATTGTTTTAGTTAAAAATCTCAAAATACTCATAACTGTTCTCGATTGACACCATAAGAGTTCTATCGTATAAATTGCTGTATGAAAGTCCAAAATTACGTATGAGGTCTTTAAATTTGTCATCTCTTCCATAAACACAAAAAGGATAAAAGAAAATGGACTTGATACCTAGCTTAAATAGGAACAAAAGAATGTATATCAATATATTTCTTAAATAGTGTTTTATGAAATTTAAGTGATAACATCAAAGTTGTAATTAAAAATATAATTAAGTGAAAATTAAAAATAATTAATATTTGCCACGATAATGATTCATAATGACAAAAATTATTTTTCGGTCATTATTTTTGACAATTAATAAAAAGTATGTAATGACAACGCAGTGACGATACAAATACAAAGTAGAGAGTCGGCTATATATTTGATGTTAATTAAATTTTCAATATATATGTATATATCATTAATTGTCAATAAGAAAAAATTTAATTATACAATTTTTGTGGTACTTACCCATGGCAATATATACACATTTACTTTTCTATTTCATTTGAAAAATTGTTATTGTAATAAAAAAATAAATCTTTTTTTTTTGGGTCAAAAAAGGAAATCATTACTATCATGTTACTAACACTTCTTTTTTAATGGCCATCCTATAAAAAAAATAGTGAAATAAAAGAATACCTAGTTGAGATTTTTATTGAAATGTTTAATAGAGTTTCTCATAAAGCTAAATAATGGAATTTTTTATAAAGCTAATTCATGGTAGATGGTATGATAAAAATTGCAACTAAATAATTATTTTTAAAAAACTTTTAATTTCCCAGACAAGGTGAAGTGAGATTCATTTTCATTTCATCCCACCATTGTATCAAACCAAATTAGAAACAACACCTCAATAAAAAAAAATATATATATATATATATTAGAAGCAAACCAATCTATCAAGTATATGCCCATTCTCAACTTTGGTTTTGGGGGGGGGGGGGGTTAGGTACTTGAAAAGGACATTAACATTACTAGAATGTTGCACAAAACTCAAAAGTAGCAACTGAAAAGCCTTGGAATAGCAAACTCATCATGCCCCTAAGGGGACACAAATTGCAATAGCAATTTGGACCACATAGGACCATTATTAGAATATAGTATTCAATTTGAATATAAATTACCTAAATTCTATGAGATTTAATTGCCTAGTCACATGAGATATCAATGCCTTGAGACATCAGGCATTTACATTTCATAGATAGATAGGATGAGGGGTTTTAGGGGCTCAAAGCAATCTAGTATCTAATCTGAAAATAGGGTGCATTAGAAATTTTGTTCCCACTATTTGGAACTTATAATCCAAAAATGGAAAAGGAAGAACTAGGGTGGTACCCAAGTACTGCAAAATTGAATCCTTATGAGCGGGTGGTACTTGGTGGATCCAGGAGTTTAACTCCCGGGCAAATATTCACTACTAACAGTGTTAAAATATGTGGGGGGTCCACCAAAATATATACATATTTTATTGTATTTTAACACTTTGTGTGATGGATATTGTCTGAGAGTTGAATTCCTGGATTCACTAAGTATCACCCCTCGTGAGCTCCATCCGATTATATGATATTTCGACAATGAACACACATTGCAAAGGGAGGTAACCAGGGGAGCAGAGGTCCCAAATAAGCTTGAGAAACGAATCAAGTACTCGTTACTCGGCTTGAAATCGATCATTAGAAGTTCGTTTGTGTTTAGCTTGTTATCATAACGAACTAAGCTTGTATCCTGATTTTTGTTCAATGAGTTTTGAAACTCGACTTTATAAGTTAGAAAATGAGAAATTATATTTTTAAAAGCAAGCTATTCGAGTTTGCGTCGTGTTCGGTCGATTAATGCTCGTTTGATCTCTGTTCAACTAACAATTAAACCAAACTCAAACACAAATTTTGAAGCTCAACAATAATTCAAACAAACATGAATAAAACACTGTTCAATTTGACTCAATTCAGACCTAGTCCAATGAGATTCCAAGAATTATAGGGTTAATAGGCTTGTCACCAAGTTTATTGATGAACTAAATTTACTAGGATCATTAGCATAGGACTTAGTGTTTGATCATTGATGTTGTAAGCATGATGACATTATGGGATAAGAAAGCATATTATTTACTATTATTTGGCATTTTTAAAAAAATTCTTGCACATCTCTTATACTTAGTTTTGTGCAAGAACGCTTTTAATTTAAACTTGCATCGTAGAATGTAAATTGGCATATAGAAAAAAAAAATGGCTATCAACCTTATTATCATTAATATGATTACAGATTATGGAGGAAAATTCTTAAAATTTCTAAGTAGATGTAAAATTAATGAAAGAAATTGAAATCTTTGTATTGACTAAGTTGAATTTCATGGAGGTATTTTTGAACCAAGAACTCAAAGCGACTCTGCTAATCGAGTGGATTGATTATTAATGGTTGGAAGAATAAGTCAAAATTGTAATAAAATTATTTTAAATTTGTAATAAATAAAAACAACTCGAACACATGCTATGATTTGTTGTTACGAATTTGAATCTTTTAGTTTAACTACAATCTTGTAAAACTTATTGTATTATTGAAAAACATCGTAATATGTATAAATGTTCCATTATAATTTGTTCAAATGTATTCAAATACTCCATAAATTGGTGGAATTTATTGAGTTTGTAAAAATATAAAGAACTTTTGGTGTTATTCCAGAAAATACAATAAAGTGTATTTTTGCTTTTTCCCTAACTAACAAGGTATAGTACTTGATCGACCAAGTCCCAACTAGTTTGTGCTTCAACCTTTTAAGAAAAAGGAGAGAATGAAATTAAAGATAATATTGAATCAAAAGAATACAAAATAAACTAAAAGTCTTGAAAATTCATGGCCCGTCTAATCATATATATGGAAGAAAAAAACTGGAGTTTCCATCACTGAGAGAAACCTATGATAAAAAAGAATAATGTACTAATAGTACCTAAAATTTAGGTTTGCATCGTTTTGATTTTTAAATTATTAAATGTTATGCTACTGTCCCTAAAATTTAGTTTATCAATTCGTCTTTTTGACCATTTATTGGTGGATTTTAATCGGATTGAAGAGCATGTGCACCTCAAGTGCCTGCCATCTTTAGGGGCAAATGCGAGGTGCATATATTGTTGTTGTAGGACTTATGAAGTGCATATGTTGCCCGATCCGTCAAAAAAATCATCGAAAGTCTGAAGGATGGATGTGAAACATAAATTAAACTTTAGAGACGATAACGTAACATTTGATACTTTAAGAACCAAAGTGTTAATATCATGAAACTTCGAGAACTATTAATAAAATTTACCATAAGAAAAAAAAAAAAACTAATTTTCCCATTTTATTTCATTTTCATTTTAATTTTTTTGTGGATATATCATACAAACAAGGACCTAAATTGTCGAAATAATGCGAGTAAAATTTAGAAATAAAAGTAATTAGTAGACGTTTCTTTCATTTCTTTTCATGTAATTTGTGGTTGTGCGTACGGTGTAAACGAGCCGAGTTGAACCGAACGAGATGTTGTTCAAACTTGTTTAAAATACAATCGAGCTTCAAAGTTTGTATTTGAACTTGTTTGATTAGTAATCTAGGCAAGCTCAAATAAGCTTTAATCGAGCCGAACACGAGTCGAGCTCGAGTAGTTTGAATTTTTTGTACATATTTTTATTATTTTTTACTAATCGAGCCGAGTTTCGAGCCAAGTTTCAAAACTTATCAAACACAAAAAGTTGTTCAAGCTTGATTTAATAAGTTAACGAACCGAGGTCAAACGAGCTTTTAGCGATCGAGCTCGAGCCGAGTATCGAGTAGTTTGGTTCGTCTTTCACCCCTAGTTGTACGACCAAAGAATTTCTACAATTTAGAAATGACATTTTATTCAAATATTATGAGGTAGGGCAAAATTCTTTTCACCATTTAAAAACTTAAAACTTTTAATTTAAACTTGCATCGTAGAATGTAAATTGGCATATAGAAAAAAATTGTTATAAACCTTATTATCATTAATATGATTACAGATTAAGGGGGGAAATACTTAAATTTTTTAAGTAGGTGTAAAATTGATGAAAGAAAATTGAAATCTTTGTATAGAGGGAGTTGAATTTGAAGGAGGTATTTTAAACCAAGAACTCAAAGTGACTCTGCTAATCGAGTGGATTGATTAATGGTTGGAAGAATAAGTCAAAATTGTAAATAAAATTATTTTAAATTTGTAATAAATAAAACAACTCTAACATTTACCGGTTTACGTCAAAAAAAAAAAAAACAACTCTAACACATGCTATGATTTGTTGTCACGAATTTGAATCTTTTAGTCTAAATACAATCTTGTAAATCTTCTTGTATTATTGAAAAACGTTGTAATATGTATAAATGTTCCGTTATAATTTGTTCAAACATATTCAAATACTCCATAAATTGGTGGAATTTATTGAGTTTGTAAAAATATAAAGAACTTTTGGTGTTATTCCAGAAAAAACAATGAAGTGTATTTTTGCTTTTTCCCCCAAATAAAAAGGTATAGTACTTGATCGACCAAGTCCCAACTAGTTTGTGCTTCAACATTTTAAGCAAAAAGGTGTGCTTCAACATTTTAAGCAAAAAGGAGAGAATGAAATTAAAGATAATATTGAATCAAAAGAATAAAAAATAAACTAAAAGTCTTGAAAATTCATGGCCTGTCTAATCATATACATGAAAGAAAAAAAAAACTGGAGTTTCCATCACTGAGAGAAACATATGATAAAAAAGAATAATGTACTAATAGTCCCTAAAATTTAAGTTTGTATCGTTTTGTTTTTTAAACTATTAAATGTTATGCTACCGTTCCTAAAATTTAGTTTATATTTCAGTTCGTCCTTTTGACATTTTTTGGTTGATTTTTAATCGGATTGAAGAGTATGTGTACCTCAAGTGCCTACCATCTTTTAGGGGCAAATGCGAGGTGCATGTATTGTTGTTGTAGAACATACAAAGTGCATATAATGCCTGATCAGTCAAAAAGTCATCGAAAGTCTGAAGGATGGATGTGAAGCATAAATTAAACTTTAGAGATGATAGCGTAACATTTGATACTTTAAAAACCAAAGGGAAAAATTGCAAATTTGGTACCGTAGGATAAGACAAATTTGCAAATGATACCACGTTTTTCAGTTTTCTCACTTTTGGTACCAAAAATGCTTTTTTTTTCTCACATTGGGTACCACCGTCACTATTTTGACGGATTTTGACATGTGCCGTGCACATGTCCGTTAACTTTTCCTTTTTGCGAGAAAATATACCGTTTGAGGCTGTTTTGAAGCGAAATACACGGTCAAATGGGTAAAATTTGACCAATTTAACTTTTTAAGGTCATTTTTTGTGATTTTGCTCATTTGAGATAAAAATTTTCGCAACAATACAATAGAATTGATAAACGAACTTCGTAACAATACAAGAGAATTGGAGAATCAAATTGTTCCAAATAGGGCAAATAAAATTGGTGAGCTACAAAATGAAATTGATGAACAATTTCATTTGTAGCAGTGTTTCTTTGTATCATTTGTTGGATGTTTTGAGATGAAATCTTACAATTCATCTCGATTTTGCAGCTAGTATATGTATTAGGATTAAATTGAAATCTAGTATGTACTTCAATTATGTTCTAATATGTAATGTACTTTTATGTGAAACTTATCGTGTTTATAATGCTTGGCACGTAGTGCATTTTTCTCGTTTAGTTTTGGATATACTGGAAGTGCTCTATTTTGGGGTCAAATTATGCTCTGTTTTGTGGCTTATTTCGTAGTTCCTCAATTTCATTTTGTAGTTCACCAATTTCATTTGCTCTATTTGGAACAATTTGATTCTCCAATTCTCTTGTATTGTTGCGGAAAAAATTATTTCAAATGAGCAAAATCACAAAAAATAGCTTTAAAAAGTTAGATTGGTCAAATTTGACCCATTTAACCTTGTATTCACTCCAAAACAGCCCCAAACGGTATATTTTTCCGCATAAACTAAAATTTACTGGACATGTGTCGTGCACATGTCAAAATCCGTCAAAATAGTGACGGTGGTACCCAAAATGAGAAAAAAAAATATTTTTGGTACCAAAGATGAGAAAACTGAAAAACATGGTACCATTTGCGAATTTGCCTTATCTTACGGTACCAAATTTGCAATTTTTCCAAAACCAAAGTGTTACAAACATGAAACTTCGAGAACTATTAATAAAATTTATCGTAAGGAAAAAAAGTTAAACTAATTTTCCCATTTGATTTAATTTTAATTTTAATTTTGTTGTGGATATATCATACAAACAAGGACCTAAATTGTCGAAATAATGCGAGTAAAATTTAGAAATAAAAGTAATTAGTAGAAGTTTCTTTCGTTTCTCTTCATGTAATTTGTGGTTGTGCGACCAAAGTATTTCTACAATTTAGAAATTACATTATATTCAAATATTATGAGGTAGGGAAAAGTTTTTTTCAGCATTTAAAAATTTAAAACTTTATTCGAACAATAAAATAAATGTAAAGTAGTTAATTAGCATATTATTAACCCTTATAAAATAATGGACATCTAAGTAGTGAATGAAGAAATTTCGTATCTTCATGCGATAAAATTCGGATCCCCTACTCTAGTTTGGTATTGCATTTATATTTTATTTTGTAGATGCACATTTAATATCATATGTTCATAAATGAATTCGGTGTGTATCTATACAAAATACGAAACTAAACACTAGAATAAAATAGGATATCGAAAAACGACTACATCATAATATGCCTCATATATATATATATATATATATATATATATGATATAAATCATATTATGCTACTTATTAAACTAGGAAATTTTGTTCGGGTCGTTGGGATGTACGCATGAAATACTTACCCATTACTAAACAAATTCAAACTTGTTAATCATAAATTAATTAATCTAATTATTTCCACATAAAGATATATATCCTCTCAACTAAACCTACACGTAAAACTGGACATATGCATGAATTTGCTCAACTATACCTAATTATGATTTATTTATAAAGGAAGTCAATTTTGCATAATTAAATTCAATTAAATTTGTGCTAGAGTAAGTGAATCATCAAGATAAAGAAATTAAAGATTGTTGACTTGTAATCATGATTGCAACCCCATATATAGTTAACAGATAAATTTTTAGATAAATAATGAAAATTGTAAACCAATGTACAGTTTTAATTTTAATTTAGCTAACCAACCAAAGAATAAAAAATTTAAAATTTAAATAAAAATAAAGAGGTGAAAGGATAACGTCATGGCCAGTGGACCGTGGTCCTGACCCAACATAGATCCTGCGGTCTAGAGGGACTCCTGTTTCTCTACAATACGCAACTTTGTGTAATTTAGTCCCACAAGTGAGGGTAATTATGACATTTAGCATGAGGACAACAACTTCCACTATTGGGCAATAACCTTTTTTTTCTAGAGTATATAACCTCTGCATTTTTTAATACTTCGGAAAAAATGCCAATACTCGTTAGCTCAATTGGTAACGGACCACTTCGATTCACTCTATCGATGTAAAGACAGTATTAGTGGGCGATCTGTAAATACCTTTACAAGCAAACTCTGGCCCCAAAAACATGCCCTGACCCATTGTAGATATCGAAGCCGATCCTACCCAACTTTTTGTTCAAAAAAGAAAAAATACTTATAAAATACTTCCATTCTGACCTTTCCAGGTTAAATTATTTTTCAGTGGAACGAGTACATCAAATTTAATTTATTTATACATTGATTGTAAGTGATGTAGTTGGTAAGAATAATCGAGTTACTCTAATTAAACGGTATATAAAAACTAGCCTAAATGAATGTGATCCACCATAAAAATGGATGATTAGACCAGATTATAAAGTCTAGATAATATAACTTCATGTAATTAACTTGACAAACATTTTAATTACAAAAATGATTAATGTCATACGATTTTAACCATAAAATTTTCAACAAAACATTATTATTTGAGTGAAAGAAAACATGGAAACTTAATATCATGAAATCGTTTAAAGAATAATGAGGGATTTAAAGTTTTCTTTAAAGGTGTCTTCAAATTTTAAAAAAAGACTAATTTTTCGGTGCACTGTCAGACACATAAGTGGGGACCTCTTCGAGAGAAACTTTCTGTACACACAAATGTAAGGACCCAATATCGTGTTTAAAAGACTAAAATCTCTACAGCTCAGATCAACATAGTTAATTAAATTATCAAAGCGATCAAATATTACTTCTTGTTTTTTTTTCCCGATGAATCGCTTACATGATACATGTCATGAAAATTAATTGCGACAAATTGTAACCAACTATTCAATTAGCTGGCAAATACTATGAAGTAGAGAAAAACCCACGTATTTTCGGAGAGTAGAGCCCAAGACTTCTAATATATTGGGGCCTTATTTTCGCGAGTAGAGCTAGGCTTCATCGACATTACTTTTTGCTTATTAACCGAGTTGAAAAACAAACTAAGGTACTCAATACTCGATTCGAGATCATTTAGTAAAAGCGTGTTCGAGCTCGATTCGTTAACATATCAAACCAAGCTTGAATGACTTTTTGTGTGTTTGATAAGTTCGAAACTCGATTTCAGCTCGACTCGATTAGTAAAAAGTGATAAATTATGTGCAAAAGATTCAAGCTACTCGAGCTTAACTTGCGTTCGGGATTAAAGTTCATTTGAGCTCGACCCAGTTAACAATTAAACCAAGTTTAAATATAAATTTTGGTGCTCAATAATAACTTAAACAAGTTTGAACAACAATTTTATTCGACTCGACTTCATTCGTTTACAGGCCTAGTTATTAACAACTAATTATGGACTTTTCTTTTCCCATTTTTAAATAAGAAAGTAAAACCCCAAACTTCACAATTTTTTTCCCTCTTTTTATCTCTAATCTCATTTTATTATTTCTAATTTTCTCCTTAATAATTGGATATATATATTTCAAAAAGTTATTATTGACTGAACCAGTTCCAAGATTCTTTTATACAGTTTCCAAAACACAGATACAAAAAATTCTGACTACCCTTCCCCTGAACAAAAAAAATAGTTTTAAAAACCAGAAAAAAAGCCGACAAAAACACCAGTGGCAGCCATCGCAATTCCACCCCAACTCCAGGCCTGTTTCCATCACCCCCCCTCCTCATTGGTTAATCATCAAGGCGCATTTTAGCACCCCCCCACCCCACCCCCCATCATCTTCTCCCTCTGGTGTAACAAAAGCAAAAGGCAGAGCATAGAATCATCATTCTTACACACTTGGAGAGCCCAGAAAACATATACACACACCACACACAAAAACACACACAACACACAAAAACACACACTCAAACTGACATCCCACTAAAATTTTCACCTTAAAGTTCTGATCTTTACTCCTACACACTTAAAACTTTTCATATTTTTTGAGGCTCCTTACATTTTGGTGTTATTTGACAATGGAGAAAGTAATTGTTGTGTTTAACTGTGAGCTCAAAGCTTGTGGGATTGTGTAGAAGCCCTTAATCTCTTACATTATTAGAAAACAAGATAATTTTTTTTTTGCATTTTCTCTCTCTAATTTCTCTCTCAAGAATGGATTGCAAGAGCATTATAGCAGTGAATTTGGATCCAGAGAGGAAAAGGAGTGGTGGGTTGAGAACAAAACAAGCTGGGCGTGGCTCTTGTAGAGGAAGTAGTTAGGCTAATCAAAGCATCTTTTTATTATATTGAAGAAAAAAAATGTTTTGAATCTTCCAGTATATCTTCATCTATAGATACAACATAAGAATATATATATTGTACTGCTCCATTAAGTAGTTGCAATGGGGTACTTGTTGAAAGAGGCTTTGAAGACTCTTTGTGGAGTTAATCAGTGGTCTTATGCTGTTTTCTGGAAGATTGGTTGCCAAAACCCCAAGTGAGTTTTAATAATAATCACATTTTTTTTCTTTTTTCTCTATTTTTTCAAAATTTAAAGAAAAATAAAACCAGCCCATGAAGTTTTTTTTCCATTTTTACCCCAAAGGTGGAATTTTTACTTTTCAGTTAATAATTTCTGGGCCTTTTGTAAAATGTTGCTCTTTGATGTGTGTTTTTGGTTAATTTATTAAAAATCACATCTTTTTTTTTAATCTCTATTTTTGTTGAATTCAAACATAAAATTAATTAATTAAAACCAGCCCATGAAGTTTATTTTCTATTTTTTCCCCAAAGGTGGAATTTTTAATGTTTATTTAAGTTAATAATTTAGGTTTTTTTTTTGTAAAATGTTACTCTTTGATGTGGGTTTTTGGTTAATTTTATTAAAATTTACATCTTTTTCTCTATTTTTGCAGAATTCAAAGAAAAAAATAAAAATAAAATCAGCCCATCAAATTTATATTCCATTTCCCCCCCAAAGATGGAAATTTTATGTAATTTTTCAGTTAATTTCTGGATTTCTAAATATTTAAAAATAAAACTCCTTTATGTGTTCTTTTGGTTAATTTTGCATTTTCTCTTCTTGGAATTCTGTGCTGACCACTAAATATGGAGAAGAAAAGATGAATTTCTCATCTTTCTTTGAATTTCCCTGCAAAACAACAAGCCACATACAACCAAAGCATATTTTATCTCTTTGACCAGCTTAGAGGATAGTGTAATATTTGATCTGTAATTCTTTATGTAATTATTTGTTGGTATATGATTAAAGTTGCCTAATTTGTTGGTAACTAAGATATGATTTGACATGTTACAGATTTATTGGATATGTTTGTCTCTTTTTCCCCCCTTGTGATCTGATAACTTTCATTTTCTCTAAATTTGGAGTTTTGTGGTTGGTGCATTCAATTTGTCTAGGAGAATCTTAGTGCAAGTGAAAATAAAAAGTGAATTTGTTTTAATCTGATGAAACCCTTTGTACTATTATGATTTCCTGTTCAGGGATTTGTTCATTTCTGATTTTGTCCTTGTTTGTATCTATCTATATGTACTTTTCTTCTTGTGTGCCACAATTTTAATTTGATATAATACATTAATTGAGGTTAATTTGATTTTTACAGGCTTTTAATCTGGGAAGAATGTTACTATGAATCTGGATCGTGTTCACAGGGTCTGGGGTTTTCTGGAAATGAAATTCCAGTAATTTACGGTAATTTACAGTCCGGTGCTCAGACAGGGGATAAAGTGCATTTGCTTGTAAACAAGATGATGATGGACAATCATGTTAATATTGTAGGAGAAGGGTAAAGCAACTTCATAGTAACTTAGTAATTAATCGCCTTTTTTTCACTTGAAAAATTAGAGAAGTTTTGTTAAGCAAAAGTTATTTTTTTTCCCGCAGGTTAGTTGGAAGGGTCGCGTTTACTGGAAACCACCAATGGGTACTATCTCAGAATTATTATAGAGACGCTCATCCACCAGAGGTATAATATAATCTTAAGTAACCATTCATTTGGTGCGATCCACAATACATGGATGGTTCTGTTGATACTGAGACGAATCAGAATCACTTGCATGATAAAGGATACATGATTTGAAGTCTATCTTTTGTTTATTTGTGTTCAATTCACTTTAGCATGCCCCGTGAGCTCATTTTAGTTACAACGGACTGCTGATTCTTAATGCTAAAAGTTCAATATTGCTGTCAGAGAAATAAACTTCTTTTCCTTTGTGTTCTAGGTTCTAAAAGATCTGTGTCAACAATTTTCAGCTGGCATGCAGGTATAAAATTGACATTTCATTTACGCCTATTGTTTTTGTTTTACGTCACAATGATTTGGTTATTTAACTAACTCTTTTCCCACCTTAATCAGACGATTGCAGTTATTCCCGTTTATCCTCATGGTGTTGTTCAATTTGGTTCATTCTTGACAGTAAGTTCTTCCTTCTCATTATTCCCTTATAACCAAGTTATTAATGTGTATGTTAGATAAATTTAAAATATCTTAACTGCTATGAAGTAATGTAATTATCGTTTACCGCCTCAGATAATGGAAAACACAGGATTTGTAAACGATGTGACATCATTAGTACTTCAGCTAGGATGTGTACCTGGTGTCTTGCTATCAGAGAATTATGCAGAAAAGGAATCATTTCGAGGCTCGTCTCTTGAATCAAGTATGGCCAATCCCTCGTGTTTGTTTGACAGTTTTAATAATCAAACATCTTATCCCTTGGCCCGAGATTTTCAAGCTTCAAACTCGAGCCCAAGTCATTTTAGGCCTCAAGATTACCAGCAAGAAGCCAAATTGATGAATGGAGTAGCAAAAGCCGAGGTTATTATCCCTTCAAATTCAGAAATATGGATGAGCCGTGGCGATATAAGGTGCACAGACCGAAAAATCTCGTCATGTACAGACAATAAAGGCCATTTTAGTGCCCCGAATGCGCCAGCTGGCAACCTGATGTCTTCATCAAGAACAAGTTCAGGCTTGATCTATTGTTCTAATGGTGGTTCTATTTCAGAAGTGAAACAAAATGGTGGTTCTATTTCAGAAGTGAAACAAGCAGCCTCTGAACTAAAAAATGTGAATTTATCTAATATAGAGGCTTCTAAATATGATTTTGTTGGTCATTTCACGCCAAATTCCTCGTTTTCTTACGATATTCCTCTATCTCAACACGAGCATCTAAATTTAGCGGAGGTCACTCCTGGTTTTGTTGAAGATGACAGAAAACCGATGAATAATCAACCAGGAGATGATTTGTTTGATGTCTTGGGGGCCGACTTTAAGAATAAATTATTCTCTGATTGCTGGAATAGTTGTTTGAGCAACGAATCAGCCCCTAACTTGCATAATTGGGATAAAACTAATTTGCCTTCCAAAAAGAGTATTGCTTCTTCAGAAATATCAGATAGTGGTGTTTTCTCCTTGACCGGGACAGACCATCTCTTGGATGCTGTGGTCTCTAAGGTTCATCCATCTTCTCCATCTTCCAAACGGACCTTGGATGACAACATTTCATGCGGGACGACATTGACAAATAGGAGTAGCTCATCTGCACCCAATATTTCCACTAGTATTAGTAGATTCGGGATTTCTGATCAAATGAAGGGAGAGTTATTGGGTTTTCCTAAATATCTAGCAAAAGCAGAAGCAATGAGTTCTTGCTCGTTAAAAACTGATACTTTCAAAGAAAATTCTGGAACCTTTTCTCAGAGTAGTTCCGTTTACGGGTCACAAATAAGTTCATGGCTTGAAAAGGGTCAAAAAACAAAACAGAAGAACAGTGTGTCTAGTGACTTTTCCAAGAAACCAGATGAAATGAGTAAAACGAATCGCAAAAAGCTTAAACCGGGAGAAAATCCTAGACCTAGACCAAAAGATCGCCAAATGATCCAAGATCGTGTTAAGGAACTAAGGGAAATTGTGCCAAATGGAGCAAAGGTGATATACTTTTTGTGATGAGAAATTGGTTTTTGTAATTTGTTTCTGCTATTTATACATCTTTTTTTTGTTAACAGTGTAGCATTGACGCACTTCTTGAACGAACTATCAAGCATATGCTTTTCTTGCAAAGCGTAACGAAGCATGCGGACAAGCTAAAGCAAACCGGAGAGTCCAAGGTATGAAAATACTATGTAGTTTATTGACAATTGCATTGGTTGGGGGGGGGGGATATGAAGTGACGGACGCGAATAATAGAACATTTGTCATCTTATAAATAATTCAAGGGTAAATTACATAAACACCCCTTGCACGAGACTCTAATTAAGAAACACCTCGAGATCTTAAAAATTACCGTAACTTCATCAGTCAGTAAAAACAGATTATTGTTTCACTCTTGTTTTTCGATGTGTCTTGTAGTTTGCAAAATATTAGAGGAGTCATGATAATTACCCAATAAATGAGGGTGTGTGCATGTAGTTATCCCATAAATTAATGACAAAAATATGACAAAGTTGCATGGACTTCTCGAAAAGGTCCTTCCACGCAGGGAAAGGGAATTCTTATATTTGTTGTTTATTTTAAGTTTCAGATTGTTAGCAAGGACGGCGGTTTGCTTTTAAAAGATAACTTTGAAGGAGGAGCAACTTGGGCATATGAAGTAGGATCACAATCTACGGTCTGTCCCATCATAGTTGAGGATCTAAATCAGCCCCGTCAAATGCTTGTCGAGGTATTAACAAGCCATCTTGCTCTAAACTTACTTGAGTCTTACCTTTTATAAAAAGCACATATATTTGTTATTTTCCTGATGCTTTTCCTTGTGCAACAGATGCTATGCGAAGAAAGAGGTTTATTTTTAGAAATAGCTGATATAATTAGAGGACTTGGGTTAACCATTTTAAAGGGAGTTATGGAAAATCGGAACGACAAAATATGGGCACGCTTTGCTGTAGAGGTAACGAATCTTACGAGTGAATGTATTATCTTGTTTTTGAAGTGTTCTATTGAGGTTATAATGTCTGCATACATGCATTTTCTTTTAAGCCAAAAGGGTGCCGGGATGGGGTTGTTGGATGGGTTTTGATGCTTTGTATTTGGTACCCTACTCTGGAAAAATTGTACTTTTGGTCCCATAACATAGGGGAGAGTTCACTTTTGACCCTAGGAAGATGCTTTAATGCAACCGGTGTATAAACACCAAAGTCTGCAAATGAAGCCACGTGAAGATGCTCAAATGCACCTGGTGTACAAACACCAAAGGATGCAGATGAAGCCACATCATTATCTACTATTTTCTCAATTTTCAATTTTGTTCTTTACTCCATTTCGGTTTGGTCCCAAATTTCAATTTTTGTTGTACATATGGGCCTGTTTTCTCAGGGTGTTAGTTTTTTGATGAAAAAACCTCCGTTCCGTGAAGTTAACTGCCAATGCCTTCTGCCATAAAAAAACTAATGTCTCATGAAAAAGGTACAAGTGTGCCACAAAATTTGAAAGTTGTTGCCAAAATCAAAATCTTATAAAGAGTGCGACCAAAAGTGAGAACACCCTATCTTATGGGTCAAAAGTACAATATTACCCCCTCTAATATGCGCCAATCCTGATCCTCTGTTTCAGTGTTGTTTCATTTCCTATTCCATTTCTCATATGCACGTCATGTTAAATAAAGTTTTCCTTAAATATACAAATGAAGTGGATTTTACACTGACTTTTGTATATAAAATGAAATACAAGATGGAAAGCAATTTTGGAACATAAGGATCCGTGTGCATCTGTGCAGAGTTGAAGTGTCACCAATTGCTTCTTCATCTGTATCTCCTATGTTGCAATCTCTCAAACTAGCTATTAACTGAAACTACTCTTTCAACAGGCTAATAGGGACGTCACAAGAATGGAAATCTTTATCTCGTTAGTCCGCCTCTTGGAGCAAAGCGCAAAGAGCAGTGCTGCACAACTCAATTCCATTAGCAACGAAAACAACACAACAATTCAACAATTTCACCAAGTTGCTTCCCCTCCCGTGACTGGTGGCTCCCGTAGTATGCAGTGATTGACGGTCATGATTAAATTTGGTACGTGAACGTGTTGAGAGCGAGTTAAAACTGAAGCTCGCCGTGACCAACACGTTTCTTCCCAGATATATTCATTACTTCTAGGCTATGGTCGTGGATTAGAAGGAGTAACTTGTAATCAAATGTGATACAGTTGGCTGGGGTAAGGATAGTAATGTATAGTAAGGATGGGGCTGGTATAATTAGGGTAATTTGTTGGTTTCAGACTTTCAGCTTACAGTTGAATTATTTTGCTTATTTATGTGAGATTTTGTTACGTGTTTCTTTTCCTCTTCCCTATGCTTTTTATTACGGTTCGAGTCGATCCATACACGATATTGTTAATGAAATTAGTTTAACTGAGCTTTTCTCAATAAATATGAGTTGAGCTTGAATAGTTTGATATTCTTGTACATAGTTTGTCATTTTTCTAACTAACCATGTCAAGTTCGAAAAATTTCTTTATTATAATAATTTCAACCCTATGGCCTATTGAAACTCTTGGAACTTCACCAATATCTAACTAGACACGTGCAATTTTTAAGGAGTTCGGAGATATCACATCCCAAAATGGGTCATTTTATATTGGACAAGCTGTGTTGCTCTTAATCCACTATGCCAATGACCATTGGGTCATTCTTCTTTAGGGTAAGAGTGTGGGTGGTAAGCGTTTTCATCAACTTTAATTCAATTGTCTTGGGTACATCAAGATCAATACCCGCAGTTCATTCAAGAATTGCAATCTCATGACAATCATGATCATTCTTGTTTAGTGAACGTTACAAACGCTACATATGTTTTTACATTCTTTGCAAGTGCAATATTTGAAAAAGGCCTAAACAGAGAATTGTGTTAGTGTGCATTTTATACATATTTTACTTATATTTCCTTTATTCTTTTATTAGTATGTGAGTTTAAATTATAGATATTTATTATGATTTTTATTTTGATAGGTGAAATTTGAAAGAAGAAGAAAAGGAAGAAAAAGATGGAGAAAAAAGAAGAAGACACGTGAAGTTGTAGGAGTCTTCCTATTTTTTAGGAGCTTTCCTATTTCTTTTAGGAGTTTTATTAGTATTTTCCTTATTCCTTTAGAATTAGAGTTTTATTTTAGTTAGAAGTCTTTTGGTTAGGTATATATAATTAAAATTGCTGGAATTTTAGGATCTCTTCTACACTATTTGATACTACACGTTATTTTCATGGAGAAGAGAAGAATTCCTGCGTTTTTTCTTTCTTTCAAGATGTATTGCTAAAAACTCAAGTTCTAGCCCTGGATTATTGAAGTTTTGATTCTACAAAAGTTGTGAGATCTAATTTATATTTATTCCTTCTTTGTTCTTGAGTATTTGCATATTTTCTGTGTTTGTTGAAATTATTATTTTGATTAATTAAATAATAAGGGCCCGTTATTTGATTGTCGGAATAGTATATAGCCATTTAGAATCCCAAATCCGTAATTGTTTGGTCAATTCTAATATTTGTGGCAGTTAATAACATTGATTACGGACAAATTTTCGATTGTTATTATGGGAATGTGTGATCTAATCTAAATGAACCAAGCTTGCAAGTTTGTTGGTTAGAATTGGTGTTTCTCTATTTCTTAATGCTATTGTTAAATTAAATCCTAAGAGCTTATTTAGGGTTGTTTAATTAATAAGAGAAGTAATCAAAGAGCTTGTTTTGGTTATCGATAAATTAAGGAGAAACTAGGTTGTTAGAGCTTGTTAATAACTATAGCCAATTTATTCATGAACATTGAAGTCTCTTTGCATCAAGGATCAACTATTTGAATCAAAACGGAGATAACTCCTTAGGCTAGAATGTCACCATAAATTGATTTCTTCTATTTATTTAATTTTGCATCTCTTAATTTTAATAATTTTTGTTATTTATTTTAATTTTAGTTTAATCGATTATTAAAAATCCCCCTCTTTTATTTTACTTTTGTTTATTGAGAAATAATCTGAACCAATCCCTGAGAATTCGACCCTGCTCATCACTATCTGCAAATTTAGGAGTAGGAATTATTTTTGTGTGAATTCGACACCCATCAAATTGACAACATTAGTAGCCGTTGCTCCAGGTATTGGAGGCTGGAGTCATCACTTGGCTAGTCCAACTGAAAAAACCAGTGACTCCATATTTATTGGACTATTTGTCTACCTACAAGATACACTTTTGATGCAAACTCCTTGAGTTCTTGAGTCACATTGCTACTATATGGCATGTAGCATTGTAGTTGTATAAATAGTTGTACGATTCTTCCCCAACGTGAAGGACAGATATTGTGGGATGCTTATGTTCATATCTTCGTATTCTATAGGTTTTTTGTATCTGATTTAAGTTGAATTTACAGATCAATCGGACTCAGTCAAGGTGACTTCTTATTTGATTCAAATGTGTGCCAATTGTAATTTTAGATTGCACTTGGGCTAACCAAGCTGCCTACGTACCTTTAATTAGATCAAGTCTTACGTAGTTGCTGATTGCAATATCCTTCCATTATCGTAGTTATGGTTCGTACACGAGATGCATTCAAATTTATGCTATAGGATCGTACCGTTGAGTTTATAGTCTCAATAACAAAGACACGATGCTATCTATGAAGTCCATTAATTGATTAGATTCCAGTCTCGTGCTCTTTATAAATGTATGTATTTATAGCGTTTCCACGGTGTATGGATGAGAAGTTGACATATGGGACACTACAATAGGATGTTGACATGTGAATACTATGGACGGTCTAGATGATGCCTCGTTGGGGGTCATGTGTTGACCCGATCCAGATTAATAAAAACATATGAATTTTGTAGTGTTGTGCAATTATGACACCTTTAAGGACCTTCGTCTAAATACTTGCACCTTCGTCTAAATACTTGCACCATGTATACAGCTCGAACAGGGCCTGTGGTTCTGCACATGTCGAGTAGATACGAGGCTTCGTGCTTTGATCGTAATTTAGGTATATCATTATCTTATAAGACTTTATTATATCTTATATAAAAAAAAATGACTTCATTAAGTTGTCCCAAAATAGGCTATCAACCATATATAGTAGTTTGTGCATCCATTATTGTTTCCTTCTGTATGGGTAGGTTGAAGATCTTCACAAGCTTTTTGCTAGAAATGTACAAAAGTCGTACTTCATATATCCACTATTATTATACAAAAATAGACTAGTATACTTTATTTTCTCTCGTATATATATATATATATTTACTTTCCTTTTTTAAAATATTTTTCCATAATGAATTTTATATTTCTCTTTTTTATTTTAGACTTGTAATCTTTATTTTCTCTCTCATATATATATATATATATATTTGTATATATACTCTATCAACTTGTTTAGATTTACTAAATTGATTTCATATTTTTTTGCGACTTACTAATTTGGATTCATTTGCATTGAATGATATCATTGCTCCTAAAATAACCTGAAACTCCGTCTTTGTTTCAATTTATAAAAGGTTTGGTACACAATTCAATTACCATTGGCGGTCGTACTGTATTGGATCAAATATATATTTTTATATAATTTTTATTGATATTTTTTATATTTAATAAAATTTATTTTTTAAAAAGAATTGTTTACTAGTTCACTTAAGTTAAACTCGATATACATTGTGTAAAACAATCGAGCATAATCAAAATATTCAACAAAGCATTCAGTACGTAAATTATGATCGTGTGGTGTAACTAAGTTTACGATAGTAATAAATTAATTTTATTTTAGTGAAATTTTAAGGGTCAAACATAGGGATGACAATTGGGCCGGGCTAGATGGGTATTAGCTCCGAATCCGCCCCGATGGGGAGGGTTTAGCTACCCCAAATGGGTTATGGGGCGGGTTATGAATATTAAATTTATAATTCAATAGGATAGGAGGCGGGTAGTGTGTATTGTGCAACCTGCCCATAACCCGCCACACTAATATTATTCTAATAAATAATTTTTTAATTTTTTTTAATATATTCAACATAACTTAAAGTTTGCATAACTTAACTTTTTTTATTAAACTTTATTTGTTAACCAAATTAGTGAAAATGTGAAGTTGAAAAGTCTTATAAATAGACAAATTGATTAGTGAAGACGATCTAGTTCATTTTATTTTATAGTTGAGTTGACGAAAAATTTGGAATATTTTGTTTTATGAATTATTTTTAATTCGATATAGTAGAATTGAAATACATGATCATGGATGTTATTTGATGTGGTATCGTATTGATATGATTTTAAATTTGGACTTATGAATGTAATTTGATTACTATTTATGTTGATTTTCATGATGTTTGTCTATATTGTAAGTTTATTAGTTGTTGGAATATTTGGATCCAGGTCGGACGATTGCAAATTTGATCCCCGGTATTGGAAAAATTTATACTGTATTGGATTAAATTTAATGGTCGTACGGTCTATTTCTCTCAAATAATAGAGCGTATTGTGTGTAATCTTTACACATAATTATGTTAAAAAGATAAAAACACAATACACATTTTTTTTAAATAATTACATAATACGCGTTCGAATCAATAGACTCCTGACATAAAATTACCATAGGACTTCTACATAAAATTCTATGTTGGATCGAGATCATTAATTTCGGTCCAATTTTGATCATTGGATCAATAATAGGGAGATTAATTTATTAAATAACCCCCCTTTTGGGATCCAATCGCCAATGCGAAACTGAACCGAGACATCGAGCATAGAATGCCCGACTTCTACCAAAGGTAAACCTACCATGAATAGAAGTTGGGGTTATCTCAAATTCCCCTGCTAAATCCGTCCCTCTATAAAACCCCGCTAAAGTTGTGCTTTTGATATGGTTGATTATCTGTGTAATTCTGATCGCGATCAGGTAAGAACACTCCTATATTAATAGTTGTTTTCTTAATCTGAAATTTTGCTTTTCTTAGGTAATATATATTCTTTTTTACGTCCGCTGTGATTCTATTTTTTTGTTTGGAATCTGAAATCGATAAGAATTGTTTGGGTTTAATTGTTTGGATATTTTTACAAGGAGAAGAAAAGGTTGATTATATTGGGACTACGATCTATTACTTAAATTGAGGAACATTCTGTTTACGTCTGTGTTAAGGCTTTGATTGATTCAGTTTTGACAATCTTTTTCTTTTTTTGATCAGATTAGGGTTGCCTTGGGGTTGTCCCTTTTTATTGGATTGGAATAAAATATAATAGCATTGTGTTCTTCCCTTTAATCTTTTAATGTGTTTCCTAATAATGATGGTGATGATGATTGCAGGAGTTGTTGCGGAGTTAGTATAATAATCAACAATGGCTGAAGTTCTGAGTCGTTTTCATGATTCATATGAAGTGGATGAGGATGATAACAATCAAGAAATCACCGATTCTCCCGGTGCTCTCGCACTAGATGGTCCGTATGCACATATATTTCTGGCTAATTTCCAAAGGGACCTCCAACAATCTGTCAATGCCGGAAAGAAAGCTTACAAGAACAACAAAAGAATGAGCTACAAGCCAAGCTTGACTGAAATCGAAGAACCACCAAAGCATGAGCCACCTGCTAAACCTCTTCCAGTGGATAATTTGAAATCCTGCCTCAAGAAAGGTGTCAAGAAAGAGGGAAAAGTTGGGCATAAGGCAAGGCCTAAGGTGACATGGGCACCAGGTGTGTATGATCCCACTCCTTCTGCCGACTGTCATTTATCAAACACTATGGAATGGCCTAAAGGCGAGAACAAGAACAAAAAGAGCGGAAAGAATCAAAATAATACTTCGGGTGCTTTACATGATATGTCAAACAAGGCTCAAAGTAGTAAGGGTGGTGATAACAGGAAGAGTGGGAAGAAATGGCAGAAAGGGGGCAATGAGAATGTTGTAGAGGGGGGAAAACACAAGGACGTCAAGAATCAAGTAGAAGTTGGAACCAATGGTAGAGGTGAAGAACGAACCAAAGGTGGGAAAGGCACTGATAAGAAATGGGAAAAGAAAGGGAAAGAAAGAGGCGGCAAGTATAGCAAATAATAAAAAGTCTAGAATGTAAAGAATTAATGGTGGTAGTGCCAGAAAAAGCATGTAAAGCATTTAACGAATGAAGAATTAACCAAAAAGTAGAATGATTATTGTTTTGTTCATTCAAGTTTTAGTAAATACTAATTATTATTAGAAATAAATCTCTGTCTTGCTCTTTAGCAATTGTACATCTTTATATTCCTAGCTGGTGTGAGTATATGAATTGCCAACAAAGCTAGTGTTCGTTTCAAGTCGAAGGGATTATTTTGTTAACTAGACTAAATTGTTGTTGGATTTGAAAGGTGTAGACAACTTATGATTTGACATTGTTGTGGATTGTAATAGCTTAGCTGATGATAACGTAGAAAATAGTTGTGCTATAAGATTTCTTGTATGGTATAGTTGCCATAGTTCATTTCTCAGACTTCTCATTCCCTCAGATTTTGATAAGATCATAGTATGTATGAGGTTGGATGATAAGAATTTGATTGGTGAGGAAGTGTTAATTGGGGGCAGGGTGTGGGGGGTCAATGGTTTTCGTCACCTTTGATTCGATGGCCTCGGAGGAGCAATATTTCTTCAGTCCATTCAAAAATCGCAATCTTATTACAATCACGGTTTTTCACGTTTAGTGGACCAACAAACATGTATATGTTCTTACATTCTTTGCAAATGCAACATTTGAACAAAGAATTGGCAACCCTAGTAACTGGTGCTCTAGGTCTTGGAGCTCATATTTGCCTAGTCTAAGTGGAAATATCGCTGAAGCTATATTGTTTAGACTATATGTCTCTTCGGACAAAGTATATTTTTGCATTAGAAAAAATACAAACTCTGTAAATTCCTGAGTCCCATTGCTAATCATACCGTTAAAGTTAATTTCTTTAAAATGTACTTTAGGCTTTGCAGTTTATTTATTTTAATAAAAAGAAAAAGAAAAACTCAGATCATGCAGTATTTCAATTGACAACGTTAGACTAGTGCATTAAATGAGCATCTATTTCTTAAAACAAGGGTAAATTTCAATTTACGAAAATATGATGAGCTAAGAGCAACTCCATCCGATAAACACTAAAATGGTGCAACTTTTACGTTTTGCTTTATAAGACCATCTCCAAGCCACTCCAAATTTGGGTTGAAGATCAGATGGGGTATAAATAGCGTGGGTTGCCACTCCAAATTTGGGTTAGAAATGGTATAAATAGCTTGTTTTTTAATTTTATTATTTAATATTATAAATAAGAATATATATATTTTTGGGATGAATATGTAAAAAAATTTAAAATTTCGCTGTTATTTGTGACATAGGGACAATAGTATAAAATAAGATGTAAACAAGAATATTCTTTTTGGTGTAGAAAATACAGTCGTGAATTTGAGTAAATTTACTATAGAACATTAAAATATTGCAAAAATTGCACCATTTTTGTGTTTATGGATTGGAGATGCCCTAAGCAAACTCTAATCCTTATCAGAATTATTCCTACTTTCATAATGTAGAGAATTCTCCCTCATATGCTTTATGAAGAAAATAAAAAAATAAAAAAATCATAGAGATGAACAAATCATCCAACTAAAGTTAGAGTTCATTACCTAAAATATGTTGGTTTAGTGGTATCCACCTCCCACTTTATGTGAAAGAGCTTTGGTTCGAATCCAAGATGCCACAAATTGTGGCTCTCCCTCCTTTATGGAGTTAGATAGAGTCTTTATTGTTCAAAATTATAACTATCAAGCAGACTTTGTCCGCCTAGATATATAGAGTATCCCCTTCCTCTTGAATTTAAAAAAATAAAAAAAGTTAGAGTTCATTACTCTTCTTTGTCTATTTCTTATAATATTGGTTAGGATTTAAATTTCACCTTTATTCTGTGTACTTGCTTTTACGTTTTATACGGGAGATTTGTTCATAATTTCCAGTGAAATAATGTCTTTATTTTTAACAAATCTATATATTATCATTATAGGCGCCTAGAACTTTGAACATTTTATGGGGATAACTTGAATAATAGTCTAATGACGGCTACTAGTTAAACAAAACATATAAATCACAAGTCGCAACAATGAATTTAGATAAGTTGTGTAATATTGTGACTCCATTTTGATCATCTCAACATCGATGAATGTGTACTTTCTATTATACATGTAAATTTCAGTGCCACAAAAATTCTAATATAAAACCAAGAATAAAGTTTAGCCAAAAGTCATTTTTGACAAATTCAACCCGATAAGGAGGAAAATCACAATTTATGACAATTTTGAAGTGTTTACGTCCGTGAATACAATTGCCATGCAAGTTTAGAAATAAGAACTCATTAAAATTCATATTTTATGGAAGCCCAATCCAGACTAATACTTTTGAAATATATACACAAAGCCCATTTCCCTAGGATTCATTTATTGGGTTCCTTTTGTGCTTTTTCTTCAACCAATCAGCCTAGTCCGCGTACGGGCTTTATGGCCCAGTTGTTTAGCTGACCCGGTACCCGTGCTGTGGCCCATAGAAGACCCGCGCGTCTGACCCGTTTTGTAGCTGGGACTCCGCGCCTCTTTTAGCTTTAGGGAATTTATGTATATTTGTCTATTCTTCAAGGGCCTTTATGCTAATACTTTACTAGGTTTTGCTTTATTATAAGCAAACGCTAACCCGTAATTCAGAATTATTCCTACTGTTTTTTCGCGGTGATTGTCATTGAAGTTCAAATCTTTGAATACTTAATTATTTGAGTCTTATTGATGCCTTCTTAACTACGAAAACTTCTAGCCCAGACCCAATTTGACCACGTTCATATATATATATATATATATATTTACAAGGAGAGTGTGTTACAGTAGCCATATAATTATGAAGTTATTTTCTGAAATATACATAGAAGTGGTCGAGCCGGGAGCGAGCTTGAATTTCTCTCTAACTACACTGTCTTTTATTTATTCAATTTTAAATGAACTTTCTATCACGGTAATCGTGTATGTAGAATTCCAAATTATCTATATACATATATTTCTTGAGAGTCTTATTCACAAAACCTTATGGCATTAACTCCTCAAAGTGTTTCAAGGTCTATATTTCGTTGTATTCTTAAATTTTGAACACCAATTGGAAAAAGTTAAGATTTGATGACTTTATGACTTTAATAACTCCCATTGACTTTAATAAAATTGACTTAAAAGTTTAGAGTTTCTCTTTGTTGTTTAAGTTAATTTCGTAGAATTCTAAATTACTACCTAGTAAGTTCAACATTGATATGTTATATATATATATATATACTTAAAATTGAGTCTTGAGGCACTGTAAATTTTCTTATTTGTGTCCATCACGTGCCGACGATTTGAAATTTTAACGAAAAACCTTAGTTGAACTTTTGTGATATTATTTTTTAACACCTTATTATTCATACATCATATTCTCTATGTCAATTAGTGTTATTGGACCTAGCTCATATAATCTTCGGATCCTCATATCTTGAATATTTCTTATTGCTACTTTCCTTTTATATCAATTTCATTTGATGTGAATCACTTATCTTTTTAGGTACTCTAATTTGATACTTGATATTTTCTCGACAAATCCTTAACACGCAACTCAAAGTAGACTGTTTGCTTCAATTAGTCAGAAAGCAGAACGTTTCTATACGTTCTTTTAACCAAATTCAGAGAATCTCTAGTCTCATTTTATTGAGAATACTGAAAAGTTTCCAACTGTGATTTAAGACAAAATCGTATCATATTGATGAAACAACATAACCATTGCCAACGAGCATCAAGCATATCCCATTTTGAATCATAGGATAGTATTAGAGGAATGGGTTACAAGCAATTCTAAAAGTAGATGCCACATTATTTGATTGTTCATTGATTAGTTTCTCTTTTTTTTTTTTTGAAAAGAAACGGTAAGGATTTATTAAACCAAATCAGCCAAAACGGCACCATCCACTTGTTAGGAATGGTAGGCATCAGAGCACGAAAAATAAATAAAAAATAATAAATTCTAAGTCTAGACACGAAGATAAACAACACGAGGATTTTAATGTGGTTCGGCATAACTTGCCTACATTCACGAGCCAACCTAGACTATATCTTTATTTCTCAATAAGTACATCAATGTTTACAAGAGTGAGTTCTCATATTTATAATGGTGGAGAAGTCTAAACCCTAACAAATTAGGAAAAACAATCCTAAACAATTAGGGAATAATTCCTAACACAATAGGAAATAATTCCAATCAAAGTAGGACTTAAAACATGCCAAAATAAGGAAAAACCGCGTCTAACTTAGACCTACAGTTCGTGATCATTTGTGTTTAGTGAACGTTACAAACATTACATATGTTTTTACATTCTTTGCAAGCGCAAAAGTTGAACAAACCAGTGAATCCATATTGATGGGACTATTAGTCTACCCACAAGATACACTTTTGCATTAGAAAAGATGTATACTCCTTGAGTCCCAATTGCCACGATATAGTATGTAGCATTGTAGTTGTGTAAATAGTCGTTGCGATTCTTCCCCAACGTGAAGGCCTAGATATGAGTGAGGAATGCTTATGTTCATATCTTCATATTCTATTGGGTTTCTGTGTCTGATTCAGGTCAATTCTACGGATCGATCGGATTCAATCAGGGTGACTTCGTATTCGAATCAAATATGAGCCAATTGTGATTATAAATTGCACTTGGGCTAATCAAGTTGGCTACGTACTTCTAATGAGATCAAGTCTAATGTAGTTCTCGATTGCAATGTCCTTTCACACTGCACCAAAAATTAATATTTGTGATAAAATTTGAAGTGACAATGTTAAAATTATCACTAGATATACATAATGAGTGACAACAAATTTTGCTTTGTCACAATAAGAATTTTTAGTGACAAAAGTTTCTATAAAGTTGTCACTATTGACAATTAGTGACACATGTATAGTGACAACATAAATAGAGTGACAACTATAATTGTTGTCACTAAGTTGTGAAGTGACAACACAAATAGAGTGACAACTATAATTGTTGTCACTAAATTGTCACAAAAGTTGTGTCACTAATTGTCAATAGTGACAACAATTTCCTTGTCACTAATTATCAAGAGTGACAACTTCTATACAAATTTTGTCACTATTAACATGTGGAGCATATTTTAGTGACAAGACAAAAGTTCTTTTCACTAAAGATTGATAATTAGTGACAATATTAATATTGTCAGACATTTTGTCACCAATGTCTTATATTTTTGTAGTGCCATTATCGTAGTTATGGTTTGTACGCGAGATGCAACCAAATTTATATTATAGGATCGTACTGCCGAGTCTATTGTCTCAATAACGAAGACACGATGCTAACTACAAAGTCTATTAATTGCTTAGATTCTTGTCCGTGCGATCCATAAATATATGTATTTATAGCGTTTACATGCTGTATGGATGAGAAATGTTGACAGATGGGACACTACAATAAGATGATGAAACATGCTACTATGGAAGGTCTAGATGATGCCTCGTTGGATCAGGTCATGGGTTGACCGGATCTAGATTAATTAAAACACGCGAACCTTGTAATGTTGTGCAATTATGACACCTTTTAAGGACCTTCGTGTAAATACTTGTACGATGTATAGACCTCGTATGGCGCATGTTCAACATATATCTAGTAGATGCGAGGCTTCGAGCCTCGATAGCAATCTAGTTATATTAGTATCTTATGAAACTTAATTAAGTTGTCCCAATTAGTCTATTAACCATATATATTATAGTTTGTGCATCCATTTTTGTTTTCTTCTGTATGGGTAGGTGAAGATCTTCACAAGGTTTTTGCTCGACATGTACAGAAGTCGTAACTTTCTTGGAAGGTATATGTATATGCTCTATACCACATATATCCACTATAATTATACAAAATTATAGCTAGTATACTTTATTTTTTTCATTTACTTTCCTTTTTTCTAATTTTTGTTTTCAATTTTCAATAGTTCTCTTTTCTATTATAGACTTGTAAACTTTATTTTCTGTCATATATATACGTACTTATATACAATACTCTCTCAACTTTATTTTTTTGCGACTCAAAAATTTGGGTTCATCTACATTGAATTATGCCATTGCTCCTAAAATATTGAAACTCCGCCTTTGTTTTTATTTTATAAAAAGTTTGGTATACAATTCAATTACCATTGGCGGTCTTATTGTGTTGGACCAAATATTTTATTTTGTTGTTTTATAATTTTTTATTGATTTTTTTTATTTTTAAGATTTTTTTTAAAAATTATTTTCTGGTTCACCTAATTTAAACTTGTTATACATTTTATAAAACAATCTAGCACAATCAAAATAATCAACAAGGTATACACTATGTATATTATGATCGTGCAGTGTAAGTAAGGTAATGATAGCAGAACAAAGTTTATTTTATTTTAGTATAATTTTATTTAAAGGTCAAATAATGAAAAACCATATCCTTAGACTAAGTTTAATGGTTTTAGGGTCTATATTTCTCGTACATTAAATTGTATTGTGTGCGGTCCCCAAAATCGACATACTTATTAGATAGTTTATTGTTGCCAATTCCTAATTATTCTTGTCCTCACCGTTAATCCTTATAGGTTCGGATGCCACAAGTTTCTCAACATTGACATTGCTTTTTTTCCTATTCGTATTACGAGATGCCCGAATCCATTTATCTTCCTCTTCATTGGAGCGCGGGTTAGTCATTTTTCCTTTTTGTTTTGGCACGTACACATGCACTGGAGGTCGAGTCTCCTTTTTAGATGGGCACATGGTATAGAGATGTACAAACGACTTACACGACGAGCAAATTAATGGTTTCCACTCATAGTCTACAGTAATCTCCGAAGGTAGCAGCATGAATACTATATATATATTACCATACTTAATAGGAGTGAATGACACTGCTACAGTAAAATGTGGTCGTCCATGCTGACGTGGCTATTTTTGATTTTTTTCCTCCAGCCAATTGCCAAAACGACGTCGTGCTCATATCTGCCCTTGCTTTCCTTCCCTGAAAATGTATACAAAAATATATAAATATACACACTAACACACCACTATCACTAACACACATATATATTATACAAAAGTATATACACTAAAAAAATTTAATATAAAAAATATATACAAAAATATATAAATATACACACTAACACACCACTATCACTAACACACATATATATTATACAAAAGTATATACACTAAAAAAATTTAATATAAAATGTTTTTTTGCCATTTTCTTGTGAAATTTATTTTACTGAAATAGCATATTGTTTTCTTCTTTCTAAACATGTTGTAGTTTTTGTTTTAATTTTGTTCCCTCAATAGTAATATTGATTTGCTTGTTACAACCACATAACGAGAGCTATGAGCCAGATGCCTGTTAAAGTTACAATGAGTTAATTTGTCATTTTAATGCTGAAGAATTGCGATTGCTTAAAATCGAATTTCAAAAGAAACATCTCAACAAACTCATCAAATGTACATTTGCTGAACCACTTTTCAGAGATGATCACAGATCGCCTGGGTGAAGTCGGATGTAGTTGATTTCCCACCAAGATCACCCGTTCTGTTCTTTCCTTCTGCAATTGTCTTCAATACGGCATCCTGGATTCGATCAGCTTTATCGTGGAGATCCAAATGGCGTAACATGTCACTTATTGAAAGCGGTCGAATCAAAAGTCAATACAAGGTATTTGTTTTGCTTACAATCAATAAACTCACTTAGAAGTTGGTAATGTTGCTTGGGTGTTTACTGCAGCTGCCTCTGGTTAATCGGCTTAACTTTTATCGTATTCCTCAGATGATTACTTGTGATTTTCTAGTACATGAAGTATCCCGACAATATCAAAATCATGCAGGCGAGGATATTATTTCCTTTGAATTTTTTGAGATTTAATGGTTTTTCAAAATAATTAAGAAAGAAAAAAATACTTTTGAGCAGATGTGAGTGTGTAAGTTCAGAATAAAATTTGTTGCCAATTCAAGACAAATACATAAACTGATAAAAATAATTGTTATCCGATGTTATTATTTCATCTCGTGCCTTATATGTAGCCAATTTTGAAGATCTTTAGTCAATTTAATCAATAGCAATAGTTGCTATTTAGGATAGTCACCCAAGAAGAAATGTGAATAGGAGAGCTAAGAATTTTCATTTTTATCTCACAGGGTTTCAATTCTTGAGGAAGTTTACAAGCTGATGTCCAGATTAAATTTGATGGTAAGCTACCAACCATCTTTTAGTTACTGTTGTACCATGAAATGTACAATCATCACTGGTTATATTTTGTTTTCAAGATTTTGCATCTGACTCTTTATAGGCAGATTTTTCGGAGTTCTCTCGTTTCTACGAATTTGTTTTCTTCATATGCAGAGAAAATGGCCAAAAGAATATCAGTAAGTCGATTTACTGGTTTTGACATCTTGCTGCTTATTTGTCTTGCCAAACATGGAGTAAGAATCTATTTCTAACTACCAATATCTCATGAATTCTGTTTTTCAGCTGTGAGCAGGGCTGTTATGGCCTGGAGATTGGTTTTAGCGGGAAGGTTTCGACTGCTTAATCAATGGTGCAACTTCATTGAGGTAAATTTCTTTAAGAAGAATTCCATTTTGATATTGTGAACTATTGAGGCTTCTTGTTTTTATCTTCATCATCTCGTGTCTGTTTTATATTTTTCTTTCCCCACAGGTTACACGTACCCCCCCCCCCTCTCTCTCCCTCTCTTCCTTGGTTTTGATATTATGTAGTGAGATATGTTTCAAAATCTTGTTTCTCATAAAAAGCCTTTCTGGAAACCAAATAATGGAACTGTTTTGAATCATCCTTTATGTACAATTTTAATTTTTGTCTCTCTTCTATTTCCCAGAAAAATCAGCGGCATAACATATCCGAGGATACGTGGCGACAAGCTCTGGCCTTCAGTCGCTGTGTCCATGAAAATCTTGAGCGGTACGATCCTGAAGGTATTACTCTATACTATTAGTTTGTTTATTCACATATATTTGGTCAATTCCACTTCCTTAAAATTATTTTCCTCCCATTTATCCATTTGTTTATGGCTTCTGTTGCAAATATGGTAACTGGAGTAGGAATATTGTTCTTTTTGCTGAAATGTGTCCTATGTGGTAATTGATGTTTGACTGGTGTTGCTGGCAAGATTTTTAATCTGTGGTAAAGATATATAAACTATGAAAAGTCCAATTTTCTTTTCTTGTGTTTATATGTTATATCTTTCGAGCTTGAAAGGGTTGGGAAATAAAACATCACACCAGCATTGGTAAGAGAATAACCGAACTGATGAACACCTCTATAGATTGATAACTTAAGCCCTAACCCCTAAACCCTAAGCTCTAACCCCTAAACCATGAACTCTAAATGCATGATAGATTAAATAAATAATTAAATAGAATGAGTTTCTATCTAATATGGACCAATAAAAAGTATATAAAAATTATTGAAGTGTCCACCCAAGATGCGTGTCCATATTTTGTTGAAGCATGGACTTGGAGAAATAAATGAAATCTTAGATATACAAATTTATATACTACAAATATAATATCTTTTTGAACTTTAGACAAATTAAAATAGCTACTTCAAAATGTTATTTAATTGATTTTTGAATATATTGTGTTATAGATGATATGTTCTAATTGAATTATAATTTGATAGAGATAATTTCTCGATAACTTATTATGCACGTATAACACATATCTCGTCTCAACCTTATAAATTTGAGGTGAGTTTAGAGACGAAAATATAAATTTAAATTTCATCTTCAATTGGAGACAGTAGATAAAATTAAAATTTTATATTAATTCAAAATAAAAATTATAGGTAAAAATTAAATTATATTAAAAAATTGAATTCATATTCATCTTAAATTCTTAATCATGAAACTAAAAATGATTAATATTAGAACAAGAAAACAAGTTTCATTCTAAAAGATTGAGTCTGTGACTTCTAAGGCTTTCAAAAGGCTAGCGAGCTTTGATTTCTTTGTTATACTAATTTCGTAATTTTTGCATTTTTTTTCTCTCTTTTTTTTTTTGTGGAATTATATGCAGTGGATGAATCACTTACGAGAACATTCCAGATTTGCATATATTTCCTTTTCTTTTATATATATTTTTGGGATTTTTTTTCCTGCCTGATTTGCTTATATAACTTCTCTTTTGTGACTGTGTAGCTTCTGTAATATGCATATTTTTCTGATGTATCTGAATTACTATAATCCTTATATGTGGGCTGTAAGAATTCATGCCCTTAAAAATTTTGGAACAAAATTGTATCAGTCAAGATCCATGAAAAGGCTTTCAGAGTCCGTCAGGGCCTGATAATCAACCAAATTCCAAAAACTTGAGATTGGTTACTTAAGAAAGGTACCTAAAAAATTTCATTTTATTTGCAAAATAGAAGATTCAATGGCTAAAAGCTTGAGATTGGTTACTTAAGAAAGGTGCCTAAATTTTTTTATTTTAATTGCAAAATAGAAGATTCAATGGCTAAAAGTTTGAGATTGGTTACTAAATGATTTTGTTATTATAGATATAGAAGATTTAGTGGATAAAATGAGATTTGTGGTTTGGTTCTAATTTCACCACACTATGGTAGAGTTTTAATTGCTTTGTTGTTATGTTATTAGAACTCATTTAATGTTCATCTCGTGTTATCCAGATTGCGCAGTTGAAGCATCGAGTTTCGTTATTGCATAAATCATCAGAGAAGGTATAGTTTCAATGGAGAATTTTTAAAAAGCGTTTGGTTTGTTAATCTTATATATGTATAATGCTGATTTATTTTGTTTTTGAATTAAAGGATGACAATTCCAAAATAGCCGGAACTGGAAACACTGTTCAGAGCACAAAGGTGGAGGTCTATTATCTTTTTTCGTACAAGTTGTATACATTTTTTCTATTTCGAGTGAAACTGTAAAACAAAAACAAAAGGAGTGTAACTCTAAAAGTTGTCCATTGAACAGAAAGTTGGTAATGCAGTAACTTGGTTTCTATGATTTTTTTGGCCTCTACTATATAATATCATAACTTGAAGGTAAAGAAATTGATCATAAATCATCTCCTTATCTACAGGCTCCTCTATTACCACAAAAAGGGCAGCCACAAGTATATTAAAAAAAACTTGTTTTAATTAATGTACATTTTCGAATATAATTTTCTCTGACTAAGCATTTTGCGGGGAATTTCGGGTGTTTTACTTAAAGACTCTGGAGAGAGTGAATCACCATGCTTTTGGTAAGGTAGGTTACTGATATAGATTGATACTCGGTATAAATTACTTATCCTGCTTTTGAAATATATGAGAATTTTAAATCATTGCTGAAAATTGTTTGAGACCTTGAATAGTCACTATCTATGACAATTACTCAGAAAAAATAATATTTTGGTGGCATGTATAGCCAAGTGTGACAGATACATATCCAGTGCGAGATGTAAAGCAGGAAAGGGACACCCTTAACAGTACAAGTCAATAACTATATTACATTTCTGCTGCTAAATGTTTTCCTATTTTATCGTCGAGTATCAAGTCAATTTAGCTTAAATCAAGAATGACTTCGATTTTCTGCATGAATTGTCATCTGTTGGTAAGGTCTTGGAAAGTCCACCAATAGATCTGTTCTCTAAGGTAAAAAGATTTTCACAGTTACTCATATACATATGTTTTGGCTTGTAAATTAGTTATACTCTTATACGAGTGCACATGAAATTGTTTTCGACCATATATCTCACCGAAAGTGGTGGAGTTATGGAGCATAATATGAGTGAACATGAAATTGTTTTCTCCAATTATTTGTTACCCTCTTGTATTTCTTCTTTTCTCCAACAGGATCTACATAGTCTAATATGATTGTCGCATATAAACTAATCATAATATATGGTTTTTGATATTTTTTTCATTTTCAAATTAATTTTATATTTTCTTTTATGGAAGGTTTTATTTCTTTTGCGTGTCTAATAAATGTTGAATCAGTTGAAGACTATGTTTGATCCACTTTTTGACATCATCTAGATGAAGTTCAATGGTTTAAACTATGATTAAAGTCGTGACTTTCTTATTATTTTTTTGTCTCAATATGGACTTCTCTGTAATTTTTTCGGTAATGTTCACCAAGTATGAGCATCTAATAGATCCTGATAATCATGGTTGCTTTTTCACGGAGTTGCTATATATTGACGGATATAAATGCTTTGTTCTCCATTGGTTGAAATAAGTTGGTATTGATATTTGAGGCAGTATTGGATCATCAATAGTAGTAATTGTCTTACAGACATATAGCTCAGGATGCATTTTCACACTTCCTTTTGAGTTAATGGAGCATCAACAGTAGTAATCTTGACATGGATTGGTGCTTAAAAGTCTCAGAACTTTATTTGATCGCACATTTTATCTGTGCAGGGGGCTTGAGGGTCATGATGTTGGATGTTGTGAGGAGGTAATAGATGTTGCTTTTGAGGGATTTGGAAATGAAGATTCTAAGTTAAGCTTGAAAATTTGAGGGTGTGTAACTGTTCAAAGTTTTTAGCAATGGAATCAGAAAAATATTGAATTCGTGTGAAGGTCTTGAGTATCTTGATGTGTATTCAATCCCCCCATGTAACTGAAGTGAGATGTAACAAAGCTCAATTGCAGTTCTCAGGATGATTTAAGGTGAGCTTTGCTGGGAGCTTAGCAGAGCCGGGATCCATTATGCTAAGGGCATACTAACACAGTGAGGCATTTAGAGCTGAAATGTTCAGTGATATCAAAGTGATTCTTATGCGTTCTGGAGCTTTTCACTTTGTTGATATGCTGACTATTTGTGAGTAATGGATACACTCCCATCCCTTGTACAAGTCCCTGTGCAGCCATAATATTATGTTTTGTAATTACAAAATGAATTTTAATTTTGAGTTGGCATATTTTGGTAGAAAGGAAATAGAACATTTTGTGGGCTATGTTTGGTCTTTGAAATACTTTTAGGCTTTGTTTCCTCGTCAAAACATTTCACATATTATTGTGTTGAGCAATCTCAAATTAATAATAAATTAATTCGAATATGTACCTTAAACAATTAGTTGTTATTTATCTATCAACGGATAATCGGTTCCCAATAAATTATTGAGTATATCTCAACTTGTTCTTATTAAATAATTTTAATGTAGTAGTGATCCGCCCTTTCTTCGCCCTTTTGTAATTTAAAAATGTACTCCTTGCAATTGGAATGTATCTTTTATATATTGTCATAATATCAACAATAATTGTTTGTGTGTTTTTGTGGTTCGGACCTCAAAATATGTTATTAATGTACTGTTACATACAATTATATTGTTGGGATGCAATGATCTACGTAAGATTTATGATACGGTTGACTATTGGGTTGGAACATTATGTTCGCACAACCACACTTGAACGACATTTTTTTTACGGATAGGTTCAAATTTGAATTTTCTCAACTTCTCAATATTCTGGTTCAAAAAATTGTTGTGTTCTATTTTTATATCGACTTTAAATATGCGTTTCTTGCATTTTCTGTTTAATTTTTGTAATTTTCTTAATATTAATTAAGAATATGTGGTTGTGTGGAACTCGTGGTTTTTAGATTATTAATTACTTGGCAAAGAATGTGAAATTAAGTGCCCTTGTGCAAATTACTTGAACTCGTACATTCATATTCAAATTAAGTACATTGTTGGATCAAATTGATGCTTCGAACCACTATAAAATTATTGTGCAATTTTCATTCTCCTCAAATTATAGGGTGAGCCCCTTTTATGAAATGAATTTGCACATTGTTTGACGCGGTACCTTCATACGCTCTAATTGATGTCCTCTTATACACACCAATTGGATCATCAAAAAATTGATTAACACAGTAGATATTTAGTGTACCCAACTCAGTTGCTTGCGACAACACGTACAAAATGTAGCTTAGCTCGCAATTAGAACCCGAGAAGTTGAAGATCGTGACCTCATTCAATGCCTCCAATCCCATTCTTTGCAACTTCCAGTCCTTTACGTAGTTGGATACACTAATGCCCGCTTTTTCCCATGGTGCACCCTACACATGTTAAATCAATTACAATTTTATTTTAAAAACCCAAATAAATAACGTGTTCAATAATCTATGTAATAACTAATAAGCGACAAACAATAAAAATTAACATATTACCACCAAATCGACTTTAAGCTCATTCAAGCCTGTACATCTACTGATGAGCACCAATGTGACCGCAAGATTGTTAAGCAGCTTCGAACAACTGATCTCTAGACGGTGCATATTAACAAAAAAGTACTTCGCCATAATGCGATGCAGAGACTCCACATGCGCCAACCTCTAAAAAAAAATAGGAAATCAAAACAACTTCTTAAAAGCATTCGCACTTATTCAAACAATGAGAGATAGATATACCCTAACAAAATCAACCGGGACACGTGCTCGTTCACTGGACAGCAATTCTTTCGTCATTTTTACAACCTCTCGGAGTAGTTGGTATGTTGAACAAGTTGATCCGATGTATTGTACATGACGGTGTACTATCCACTGTAAAGAACGAGCTAACGGCCCCAATACTTGTAAACGTCCGGAACCCTGTTCGTCTTGTTTCAATAAAATAACAAGACATCTACATTGGGGAAGTGTACTTTTATATTCACATTTCCTTGGGATCGATTGAATGCCATCTTGAATATTTTTACAGAAGGCAAACATGCCTCAAATTCTGTTAATCCTCTAAAATCACAGTTGAATAACTGCAAATCATTCAACTTGGGACACCATTTTCCAAGGCGGGAAGAAAATGTGTTATCATACAGTACAATGTGCTTCAATATGAGTTTTTTTAAATTTCGTAAATTATATCTATCTTCCCACCTAACAATGTAGTTCGGTAGATATAATTTTAACTGAACAATAGTTTGTGACAAAAACAGACCGCTAGGGAGTGAAGTGGACAACCGACCGACTAATTTCAGTATACGCACAGAATGATCTATTCCAAACACCACCCACTCTTGCCTTATCCAATGCAATGCCTCGGCCCCCATTGGTAACTCAAAGCTCAAAGTTTCAACCACACTTTCATTATGTTCAAGTATAGTGCGATTAACAAAATTAATAAAATCTAAACCATGATAACCCCTTTGTTCAAAACGGTTAATATCGAATAAAAGAGTAGGGATGGAATACCAACAATGTTGAAAATATTTTGATAAAAGACCCAATCGGGTTGCCTCCACAATGCATGCATCCCTTGATAACCTTCCCATAACATGAAAAATTATATCCTCACAAAGGAAACTAAGTCCATTATTAGAAATTGTATCTCGTTCCATGGTTGTTTATATGAACTATTCCTGTTTATACTCTGTTTCTACTCGTGCAAGATAATCCTTTGACTCACCTGTTTATACTCTGTTTCTACTCGTGCAAGATGATCCCCTGTCTCCCCTGTTTATATCTCCCCTTTTTTGTAGAAGATGATCCTCACAAATATCTCCTATTTATACTCTGAAAATTTTTTGTATGGTTTGGCGGAGGAAGATATTGTTCAATTTTGATCCTCACTAACTTTAATTAACCTTAATTATGCTCTGATCCTCACTAACTTTAATTATACTAACTTTAATTAACCTTTATCGATGATATGGAATTTCAAGATCTGCCCAATATCTTTCATCGAGATAAGGAAACAACTTTAGGATACAAAGAATTATTATTAAACATAAGCACATTATTAGACATTATTTAATGATAGATATATCTTTTTAAAGTTAAAAAGACACACGACTCTTAGAATTTCTACATTTAATTTTTAAAATTATAAATTGAATATTTTTTATAATTTATTGTTTAGGGTTTGGTGAAGTAGCTGAAAGATTTATAGGAAAACCTGTTAATGTTTGTATGCATAATATATATATAATTTAGTGACATAAGTATTCATAGGTAAAACACGAAGTCATGTTTTGTTATGATTCTTAGTGGAGTTAGTGGTGTGATTAGTGGATATAGTGGTGTGATTAGTAGAGTTAGTGGTGTGATTAGTAGAGTTAGTGGTGTGATTAGGCAGACTTTAATTATGGGTGGAATTTGTATTGGGTGACCACCGCTAAATTTGATCCCTTGGTTGGTTTCTTGAGCAATTTGCATTGTATGACGCATACTGCGGAGATGAAATTGTTGATTGAAGAGACTCTGAATGTGCTAATCAGTTCAGTAAGTGGATAGCAATTGTATTTTAATCTGAACAGACTGACTATGCTAATCATTTCGGTGGATAGCAATTATATTTTAATTATAAGTGGGGAGCAGCAAGACGGACAAATAACATCATTATTATCCTTAATTGTATTTTAATTATTAAGTTGTTATCAATTGTATTTTAATTATTAAGTGAGGTACAGCAATGAGGAAAGAAGATGTAGTTTAATATTTAGTATTATCTTTAATTGTATTTGCTTATTTAGGGATGTTGGAGTTTTAAAAGAAAAATTCACATTTTATGAACGTATTAGAGCACATTTCTTGGCTTTCATTATTGTATTTTGTGAAGTTCTTTGTGCTACCTAAAGTTGATACCATAAAAATGTGGACCATATCCGTAACTCCATATATCTGCCCAAGATCTTTCATCGAGATAAAGAAATAACTTTAGGGTACAAAGAATTATTATTAAACATAAGCATATTATTAGACATTATTTAATGATAGATATATCTTTTTAAAGTTAAAAAGAAACGCAACTCTTAGAATTTCTACATTTAATTTTTAAAATTATAAATTAAATATTTTTTATATAATAGGACAAACTTGCATCAAAATTTATTTTCAATGTTTAGAAAATATTTGTTTTCTTATTTTTCTCTTTTTTACTCTTAGATTATTGGTAAGGGCATATTTAACTTATTAGGTAAAAAAATAATGATAAAAGAGAAAAACAATCCAATGAAACGATGGACCCAATTTTAGTTATACTAACTTTAATTAACCTTTATCTAGGATATGGAATTTCACAATCTGCCTAAGATCTTTCATCGAGATAAGGAAACAACTTTAGGTTAATATCGAATAAAAGAGTAGGGATGGAATACCAACAATGTTGAAAATATTTTGATAAAAGACCCAATTGGGCTTTCTCCACAATGCATGCATACCTTGATAAACTTCTCATAATATGAAAAATTATATCCTCACAAAGAAAACTAAGTCCATTATTAGAAGTTGTACCTCGTTCCATGGTTGTTTATATAACTATCCCCTGTTTATACTCTATTTATTTTCTCTCTCGTATGAGAGTTTGTTTTCTAGAATTCCACAAGAATTTTCTTACACTCGTTTGTTAGTTTCTAATATTTATTATTTTGAAAAATCTCGATATTTGTTACTTCAATTATTCTTTACTAAATCGTTTGAAAAAAACTACTGTATCTTCTTCTTATGTTTCTCTTTTTTACTCTTAGATTATAGGTAAGGGCATATTTAGCTTATTAGGTAAAAAAATAGTGATAAAAGAGAAAAACAATGCAATGAAACGATGGACCCAATTGACAATGCGGTAGTTTCTTTATATGTTATTTTATTCCATTTGGATATATGTGGTCCTATCATCTATGTACACATTAGTGTGCTAAATTTAAATTAATGTCATATATATATATATATGTATGTATGTATATATATTATATACCATGTGATCCGTCCACCTTTGTCCATGCCAAATAACTTGGTTAACCTTTATCGAGGATATGAAATTTCAAAATATGCCCAATATCTTTCATCGAGATAAGGAAACAACTTTAGGGTACAAAGAATTATTATTAAACATAAGCACATTATTAGACATTATTTAATGATACATATATCTTTTTAAAGTTAAAAAAACACACGACTCTTGACATTAAAGGACACGACATCTCTTGACATTAAAGGAAACGAAGTCTCTTGACATTAAAGTGAGCACAGTCACACGACTCTTCACATTAAAGGACAAGGAGACTTAGTAAAACCAGAAACGTCTTCTCTTCCATATATATATAGATATATATAATCCCATTTTTTTCCACCACTTACCACCCCTATCGGAAAACCAAAAATTATTTTCATTTTCATCATCAAAATACGATGGAAACTGGGCAAAATAGTGGATTATTATCTGATTATAGTAGTGATTGAAATTTCCAACACGAATTTTCCATTTGTGAAACTGTATTTCATGTTGTTCCTTTGAGAGAGATGATAGTAAATGACCATTTTTATTTATCTTTCAGTCCGCCACATAACCCTGCTTTTTAACATTCCAGGTAATTAAATATAAACTTTTTAAAAAATATTATTATTTTCAATATATACAATATATAGTTCCATTTTCATTTTCTTGTGTTTAATTTCAGAACTACTGTGGAGCAACTCTGGGAATGAAGTGATAACAGGATTTGAAAATCAACTAAACCAGCAGCAATTGCTATTTGATAACTCTACCAATAACGCGACAATGGTGATATTTTCAGATTAATTACAAGAAAAGAACGCTTGGGAAGAAAACTAACTCACTTTAACACCCCCCATCAAATAAAAATTATAGAAAAATCAATAATGATTACCCACCATTGGTCATTGCAATGATTAACTTTAAGACCCACCAATCAATGTTGATACGGTATTTATAAGGATGTAAATGAGTCGAGTAGAGCCGAACAAACTGTTGTTTTCTCAAATTTCACGTGTATGAAGTAAAACAATCTGTTTGGATTTCAATGGAATATAAAGGAAACCTTTTATATAAAATAATGATGTCAAAATCATTTTGTTTTTTTAACGTACTGATATTTAATAACTTTTAATATTGCCATTGAAAATTATATACTGACCAGTTGCATGCAATTCTTTTTCTCATTTTTTAAATATAAGTCTGGGCATTATTCACCGCGCAACGCGCGGTTCTTGCTTTTACCTAGTATATATATATATATATATATATATATAGGGTTAAGATCTAATACATACCCTATATTAGATAAGATATAAGACCCAATATATACCATTGGATACATTAAATCCAACAGTCCAAAATTAAGCAAGAAACAGGCGGGAAATTTTGGAAAAAGATGGATTAGGGGTATAATAGACAAAATGACAAAATTATATAGCATTCACCTACCAAAAATAACGGCACGATCTTCCTAAAATCTCTCAAATTTGATACGCACGAAAATCTCTACTGCAATCTCTCAATTTCAGGCCAATATTAATGCAGTGATTTTATAGAATCGTATTAACCCTATATTCCATTCGATTATCACCAGAAAAAAGCACTCAAAAACAGTAAATTATTGGCGCAAAAAAACCTAAATTACAGAAACAAGAAACCCGGTTTTGTTTGGCAAATATGAGATTGAAAAACGCTCCCAGGAGGAATGGTAACCAATTATACAGTCGATTTTCTGTTGTTGTTTGAGCGTATTATGTATAATCATATGTTATTTTTGTTACAAACAGTGTTGTTGTCGAATTTCTGTGTCAATAATGTGTTTTTGTTTATTTGGCCTGCATATTTGTGTAATAGATGTTGTATATTATTAAATTAGATGGTTCATTCTAACTGTATGATTTATACATTCACGCTGTATAATGGTTTGTTTGAAACTGTATACTGATATATAAGGCACTGTATAATAGTTTATAAGAATTTAACTGTATGATGTATACACATACTGCATAATTGGATATATCATACTGTATAATGTGTTATAACACACTGTATAATTGTCTATAAGTTGCTGTATAATGCTCTCAAATAACTATTTGTATCTCACTAATAACACACTATATAACACCGTTGAATATACTGTATAATGATTTATAATCTACTGTATAATGGTATATAAGGTACTATATGATGGTTTAACCTCATTAATTGTGATGTCACTAATACCACACTGTATACCACCAATCATGCATATACTGAACTTTGTTTTATTATATACTTTATATTAGATACAAAAAGGGAATTGATGATGATATTATGTATTTGTGATTTACAATCTACATTATACTGATTTTTTAGTGTATAATACACTAATATTTGCTATATAATAGCTTAAATAATATTGTAATGTTCTTTTATGATTACTGTGTGATGTGTTAGCTTACACTGTATAATACAATTACTTTATTATTTATACAATGCAGCAAACACAAATTACAAAACTCAAAAGATTGAGAGGCCTTTATATGGAAAAGATCCTGACTTTCGAGCTGAATGCATTCAGAGACGACGTCATCAGTTGATCAAAGGAGGTGGAAAAGGCTCAAGCCCAAAAGAAAAGGGATAGAAAGGGAAAATAAGAGCAATGCGTAATGGACACAAATTATGAATTGGTGTTAGTATAATGTAAACAACAGATTGGATATATTAGAACGAAGGATAGCACTTCATTTTACGGTTTAATGTTTGACTTCTTTAAATTTCAATGTTGGTGTTTTTTAATTTATGAGTTCTTGTTACAATGTAACTTTCATTTTGGATCATTTGATTCTATACAATTTTTTCACTGCACATAACATGATATTGTAATGCACATTGAGTGTGCCATTTAGTGTTCATACATAATTTATACTGTGAAATTTTGATTCATATACAGTACATACATAAATGTTATACAATAAAGTATACTTCATTATACATTGACTAACACCTCATTATACAGTAAAAAGAATGCATTATAAAATGAAACATATTCATTGTACAGTATACAAAAGACAATACATTATACAGTGAATATGATGTAGAACAAGAAGCCGATGCATTTTTGGAGAAGTTTGAAGGAAGAAAAGTGAAAAATAAGCGAAAAGTTGACGGTAAAATTTCAAACAGCCGTAACTTTTGATCCGCTTGGAGTTACGGGGCCCATAAGATACCAAATCAAACATTAGGATGATTTTGGCGAAAAGAGTTTATGTGAGAAAAAATGAAATGAAGAAGGTTGTTGGATAGTTTTGTCCTAAATTGTGAAATTGCTTGATGAGTTCAAGAAATCAAGCATGGATTACATAGCAAAATGGAATGGATCTCAACAGTTTGAGTTACATGGGAGCTATGGTCAGAAGTTTACAGTATATTTGGGGGAAAAGACATGCAGTTGCATGAGGTGGCAGCTTATTGGAATCCCATGTGCAAATGCTATTTCAAGCATATATTTCATGGGATACAAGCCTGATGACTACATTGAAGACTGTTACAAAAAGAGCATTTATTTGAGGACATACAGTCACCTTATGTAACCATAGAATGGACCTGCAGAGTGGACTAAGTCAAACAGGCCCACTGCTTTCTCTTATCATTGAGAGGATGCCAGGAAGACCAAAAAATCAGGACACAAAGAAGACTCCTCACGAGATTCAACAGGAAAAAGAATTGGCAAAGGTTGTGGCAAAGGCAAGGAGAATGGCTAAAAAGGTTGTGGTGCAGCATGTTGGACAAACCGGTGGGAAAATAGGAAAACAGGGGCTTGTGATGACATGTGGGATTTGTAAAGATAGAACCCATAACAGGAGAATTTGTCCAATTAAATCCTTTGAACCAAGAAACTAAAGAGCATATGGAGGTGCCTCTACCTAATGCTGAAGGGGCAATTTAATAGCCTTTGTTTGTTCATACAATTATCTTATATCTTTTAAATTTTAGTAATGTTATTTTTATTGTATGAACTGACAGGGTGCCAAGAAAAGGAAACAAAGTGCCACTGTAACAAAAAGTCAAAATGAATCTGTCATTACGGCAAGAGCAAAAGTCATAAGAAGTGCCATTGTAAGTTAATTTTGTGTTTTGTGTAGTTTATTTTTTATTTGTGTAGTTACTTTTGTATCTTGTGTAAGTTAACATTATATTTTGGTCTCTAGTTGAAGGGTTTGATAGATCCTATCCCATCCACTCAAGAATCAATTTCATGTCCTGCCAATAGAATTAAATTGGATGTCAAAAGACAAAAAAAATCTACCAATTCAAAAGACAAGGGAAAGGGCAAGGGCAAGGGCAAGGGCAAGACTGTTGATGCCTCCCATGCTACTGAGGTTGAGATTGTCTCCAAAGACAAGGGTAAGAAACAAACCAAAAATGCTACCAAAAGCAAGACTCTAAAATCCAAAGTCATTGACAAAGCCAATACTATAGTTGAACAAGTGAACAAACCAGTTGTATATACTAAGGGTAAGGAAGTTGCTGCTAAGAAAGTTGATTCTTTGGGACCTGGGCCGGGTCTGAGAGGTACTGACTGGGCCTAGGCCTAGGTAATGCCTACCCAATGCCAGGCCTACTATCACCTACTTTCTTATTCACTCGGTTACCCATAATCGCAAAACCCTATCACCCATCTAGTAAAGAAAAAAATGGAAAGGGAAAGGAAAAGATACTATGCCTACTATCACTCGTTCTCACTCACTCGGTCACCCATCTAGCAGAGTTGACTTACAGCTACGTGTATGCGCCCCTATCACCTACTTTCTCACTCACCTATTTTTTTTCGTTTTAGCCATTTCGCAGAGAAAGGGAAATAGTCTATTTTTTTTTTTGTTTTCTTATTTTTTTGGTTTGATTCTGAAAGTACAGGGTCTGGTTGCTATTCTAGCCATTTAGTAGAGAAAGGGAAAGTTTATAATATTTTCTTCTTTTTTTGGTTTAGCCATTTAGCAGAGAAAGGGAAAGGGAAAGGTATTTTGGCCGTATTTGCGGTTTTGTTGCTATTTTAGCTCTAAAAGTACTTAGTACTTTTGTGGTCTTGTTGCTATTTTAGCCATGAAAGTTTAGATTGTGATGGAAGGTAGTATTCTAAAAGAAAGTTTAAATTTCATTTCTTAGAAAATTTCATTAAACCTTGCTTTTCAGGTATATTTCCAGAGAGCAGTTGTAATTCGAACAAATAATCATGCTTTTGGATTAACTTTACTTTTATCCAAGTTATAGGAAAAGATCTAATCAAGAATTAAGTGAGACTTTATTAAATTAACAATACTCGGGATTATTTAAGAAAGTTTAAATTATCCTTAGAATATCCCGTTCTACCTAGGTTGACTTAATTACATATACTACTATTTTGTTGCAATTGAAATAACCAAATTGTTGTTATGCATATACTTTCAACTGGCATTTTTACCTTGACTTAGTTTCTTAAATTTTCCCAAGTGCATTTCAGTTGTGTTGTTATAGTTTTGTCTTAAGAGTGTTAACATAGTTACGTAAGAGGATAGAGTCAGATCTATTTTCTAGTTCGCAGTCTCACCTGTCTCAATGATACCCCGGGCCTTTCGGGCTCCCCACCTTCTCCGCCTAGTTGGGACAATCTTCAACGTCGGCCCGCTGGCCTCGCTAATGCTTCTGATGCTGCTCCATAGCTTGACACCGGGTGGTTAACCACAAGAGTGTTTCTGCTTAGAACAATGTTCTTTTGTTTTGCCCTCGGTGGTTTACTGCTTTCGGTGATTTATTGGGTTAAAGAAAAAAAGATTGAATTTTTGGAAGCGGGTTTTGGGAATAAGAGGAGAAATAACATGGATTTGGATTTTCAGGTATGGGATTTGAAGTGGAAGTAAAGAAGGTTAAGTAAAGGATGTAAATAAGAGTAAATGAGAGTCCAATTGAAAAGAATCGAGTTGAAGAAAATATTGAAACAAATGTATTGATCTTTTTATGAGTAATGCTATAAATATACTATCCAGGAGGAAGTGAATTAAGATTCATTTAAGATAATATAGTACTTATGATAGTTTAAATGTGAAAATGATATAGTACTACATACCAATGGTCTAATTTCTTAATTGATGTTTCTTTGTAGGATGGATGATTTTACGTCGTTCATGCTCACGGTAGCGTACTTGCTGATGGTATGGTGGTTGTATTTATGTTGGGAAGATTGTTATTGTGGGGAGGGGGATTCCTTCTTTCAAGAAGAAGGAGATGGGGATAATTTAGTTTGAAATACACCTAGTAGGTGTATTTATATTTTTGTGGAATGATGTTGCAAAGGTCCGGTCCGTAGTATAGTTATCTAGCAATAACTATATTTATTTTTGTGGAATGAAGCCGCAAAGGTCCGATTCATAATAGGTGATCTCTTTATTTTGTTTTTGTATTTTGGAATGAAGCAGAAATGTAATTACCTATGAAAAACGCTTCATATTGAGAGACACCTAGTATTTGTAATTAAATATAATTTTGCAAGTTGAAAAAACTTCGTATTAAACTTATTATACTTACCGAGTTCTCATCGCCATTTCAGTCAAAGACATTTCTTGCTTTTGTCTCGAACTTCCCTGCAAATAAAGTCTCTACTTCCCTACAATTAACTTAGAGATTTGAAGACCCTCACCAGAAAGAGAACCATTTAGCAAATTAATGCACTTGTGAACTTGCAAAACCAAGAGAAAGAATAACATCGAATAAATAAACTGTATAAGAAACTTGAAGTATTGATAACATCTCAAAAATGAAAATCAGCATTACTGAAGTACTGGACAATAATGCAACCTAGATCCCTGCCTACTAAGAAACTCGTCTTTAATCACCACCAAGAAAGATGATTAATTTGTCTCAGCAACGTCTCAGCGATGGCATTATATATGAAATTACCAACAGAGATAAGCAATAACATCATCCAAAATAGTTTGTTGTGACCATTCAAAAATTTGTTGGAGCTTAGTGTTTTTGTCAGGTGTTAACTCAGTTTTGTGATTTTATAAGTGCACATGAGCCTTTTTTTTTCTTACGAGGAACTTATAATTTGACAGTGTCAAATGCACAGTTGTGCATTTATTAGTGCACAATATCGCACAACTGTGCAATTGCGTCTGATTTCAAAGTTGATAATTTGAATATAAACTCATAAAATAAAGGTAAAGACTAACATCCATCCTATCAGCACATCTTGGGGTAAAAAAGTTGATGAAGCTCCAAGTATTAACCGAACCGAAAATCGAAAATTCGGTTTGGGTTTTAATCGAGCCGGCAAATTCGATTCGTTTTTTGGTTTTGCATTTTTCGGTTTTCGGTTTTGAACAATTCGGTTCGGGCAAAAACGCATTTCACATTATTGTGTTTTTGAAAATGGGCAGATTAATTCATGTGCTATGAAGAAGAGTTGATTACTCTTGTATTTTCAAAAGTACGGTAAATAAGACGTCATATCTAAAAATGAAAAGAATAATCAACTCTTTCGCATAACAGCGGCATAAAATGTTTTTTACCCATCTAATTAGTCTTTATTATGTTAAATGTACATAATAATTATGAATTAATTACAACGGGGATGAACCATTATTCCTATGAGTCAATTAAGGAGCTAATGAAGTTTGGGGTCCACAGCCAATAGAAACTTTTGGAAATATTGAGAAATTAGACCATGTGAGGGGGAATTGTTTAATTACTCTAAAATTTCTACTAATCATAAGCCAAAACAGCGTTGCTTTGCAAACAAATGTAGTTTTGAAATCACAACACCGCTTCTTTATGAAGACGCGCTGTCTTGAGAAGAACTTGTATTCTAGTTTAAAAGTTCTTTGTATTTTATAAGAAACATGGGGCAAATCAAAAGCCAACACTTCTAGTGAAAAAGATTCGTGGCAAGGTCGGGCTCGGGCTCGGGCTCGCGGAAGGGGTTTGGGTTGGGGTGGACGGTTTGAAGAAATGAGACACGAGGACCGAAGACACTTGGCACGTTATTATCTATACTATCTATAATTAAATAAGGGTGAATAGAAAATATCTTGGATTGACAATGAGTTTTGGTATGACAATTTTACCACCTCTAGCAATACCCAAGTGTCACAAGTGTTTTTTCAATTTCTTTTTCCTTAATTTATTTCTGTTTCTTTTCTCTGTTCCCTCTCAAATGTTGACCTTCTTTCTATGGCATCTTTTTCTGTTTTTATTGACAACAATTTATATGAAAATATAGATGAAGTACTATACATACCATAATTTCAAGCAAAGTTTACATTCAAATAACAAATTAATAAATTATTTTATTGTAACCACGCAAGAGGCGGGGCGACAAGATAAGTACGGCACAAGACATTAATATTGAGGCTAAGCCTATGACGTTATTTGGACCTATGTCATGTAGCCTTTTACAATAAGGAAAATTGTATTTTTGGTATATTGAAGGGTCGTGTACGTTTTTTCTTTCATACAAAAAATGGCAATTTTAGCACACTCTGACGAGAAATTTGACAATTTTATAATATATCATAAAATTCAAATTAAACTATGTTTTCCAAATTTATCGCTGGAGAGTAACAAAATGGCCAATTAGACCCTTTTTTATTTGAACAATACGTACATAACCCTTTGGTGTACCAAAATGTAGTTTTACCCATAGATCATTTAAAGCCACTGCATATTTGCTTCGTTGATATTCTAGTGGAAATGCATCATTTGAAATTACAGTAACCTCATGCCTGATAAGAATAATTGCCTTTGATTTTGGTAAACAAAAGCTCATATATATGGTAGCCCATGATTTTCGTATGTAAGTCTTGTTGTTTCACTTGGTAATTGGTTGCTGATTTAGTGATACACTGATACTTATTTAGAAATTTGTTATGCATATTTGGAGCTCTGTCATGTAGCTTTTAACTCTAGATCATTTAAAACCATTGCATCATTGCAAATTCTAGTGGAAATGCATCATTTGCAAATTATAGTAACATCATGCCTGATAATTTGCTACAAGCTAATTCATTCGGACTAGCTCGATCACGAGTCATATTTGATCCTGGAGCTGATGCATGGAGATTTGGATACATTTATCAAAACCCTGAATGTAACACGATTAAGTCTAAGCTGAAGGCAAACAACGTTCATTTGCGAATAATTGAAATCTATTAATTCGCTATTGATTAACTTACTCTATCTCTTGAATGTCTTAAAAGGAATCTTCGCCAGATCCTCAGCGGTCTGGTAATATACTTACATGAAACTTGTTCGTTTATCCACCGGGATCTAAAACTTGACAACATACTAATCAAAATCCCAATATTTTTAAAATCGAGGATTTGGGTTTAGTTATGCAATTAGGCGAACCTGGCGAAACCTACAGCCCGGGGTAATATAAAAACCTTTTTTTTTCTTTTGTGTTTTTCGTATATGAATCCTATTCATTTTATTGATAATCTTTTTTTTTCTTTTCCAAAAGGGACTAATTTATTATAATGCCCTAGAGATCCTTCTAGGGATTGACATGTACTCATGTCCAGTTGACATTTGGTCAGTGGATTGTATCTTCGCCAAAATGGTCTCAATTTTTTTTATTCAAGATCGCCTATGGATTTAGATAGGGTCCGCTCCCTCACATTTAGGTAAGATATATATATATATGTATATATATATATGTATATGTTTATCTATACTATACTAAAAGTGTGGATTCTAAAGGGTGTTTCTTCCAATAATGTTATGTCAATCATACCTTCATTAATTGGTTGTTTATTTTATTACAATAATCTTCTAAGCTTCCTTAAGACTATCAAAAGTCTATTGATTAGTTACTTATTTTTATTTGCTATAGTCTTTAAACCGGCTTCATATATAGTATTAAAAGCTTTCATCCTCTTAATTTGCTTTTAGCTTTTGAACTTTTGCGACATAACATTGATATATAAATATCAATCCATATGGACGTGAAGAGAAATTATAGGGATCCCCAGGTGGGTATGAAGGTAGTGATTTATTGCAGCATTATACATTGATTTTTCTCAACAAAAAAGTTTTTGTTGGAATGAATAGTTATGGCGGGAAGTGGGAAGACGTTCGATCATGTGCTAATTAGGCAATATTTCTTGCATGTTAGATCTCTTTGATTGTATCTACTTAGTGTTGGTCATTGGTCATATGTAGATCTCTTCTATTGCATGACATTTTTTATCAAGCTTGTCTTGCATGCAGGGCGAAGTATTTGCAACTTTAATTGTTACCTTGATAATTCTCCGTAAACTCATATTGGGTTGAGATTTTCACTCCAGAGGATATGAATTGAAGTAGGTTATGGTTGCTTGGTTTCTATTCGAATTTTCGTGATATAGAGTTATCACTTATAATTTTCTAAACCAACAGTTCAATTTATATTAAAAATCTACCAATATCATCAAATATATGTCTCCGTTTTCCTTTATTTTGGTGTGCTCAAAAAGACATTACAGAGAATTTTTAGAAGGATGTTATCAAGAGAAAAAATGTCCCTTTGTATTTGTGTTGTTTTAGTCAATTGTTGGAAGGACTTTCATCTACTAGACAAGATTTAGATTACTGCTTGGCAAAATAAAAACATTGAAAAAAAAATGCTAATGAACTTTATATTGTAGCTCAAAAAGAAAATGTAAGCAAGAATGTCCTACATTAACCGCGAAGATAATAAGGAAGTGAATTGTCTGGCTAACTTAGATGAAAATTTGTTAATAACTCATTACTTTAAAGATTTATCTGAATTATATGTATTAGACGAGACATATTTTGTGTCTGAAATAAACAAATTTGACTATCTATATCAACCAACAAGTATTTTAGGATATTTCTTTATCTGTATTTATTTCTGTTTGAATTATTATAAATGTTGGGATATTCCAATATGAATTTTTTTTTTTTTTTGTAATTATAACTTCACAAAGATATCAAAAGTCTAATATGTTTGTTACTTCCAATTTTGTAACGAGAGTTATGCATCTAATCAATTCTTTACTTATTTGTTTATTTTTATATTCTTAACCTTCACATGAATATGAAAAGTCCTCTATTTATTTTTTGTTAATAGTTGCCTTTTGAATTTTTATAAGATCAATAATATTTATAATAAATACATTTTAAATCCCTACAGTAAATGATTGTTAAAATAACCACTATCGTTTTTCTTTTTTTGGAAAAACGTTTTGTTTGTCGATTTAAGTAATTTTGTTAGTAGGCAATTATCATGTAATTGATACTCTGGCAAAACATGTCTATCTAAGTGAAATATCAGTTATTGTTTTTTATATGCAATTTATGATTCTAACAAATAATTAAACATTGTACTCTAATTTTTATTTTTTTAATGAATCGATTACATGATACATGATATGAATATCTAATTGAGATAGATTACAACCAACTAGACTATTACAAATATCTAACAACCACTTTCTTTTTAAAAAAGATTCAATAAAATAATTGTTTTTTAAATTACCACCAATCAAATTTTCTAATTAAATAATACATTTTCTTCAACCACTTTATTTTTTAATTATTTTCACGTGCAACATACGTGCTTCTTGCTAGTAAACAAAAATATACCTATTTTTTCATGTCTAAAACATACTTTCGTTAGGATAATTGGTGTACTGGATGAAACAATGTGGCCAGGAGTGACAAACCTCCCAGCTTTTCCCAAGGACTTGAAGAGGTGAAAAACCCAGGTAGCTAATTCGTATACTTAAGATTTTTCTTAAATTTTGTTTTGTATAGCTAATTAGTGGCTTTGGTTTGATGTGCAGGGCTTGCCCCAAAAAGTCCTCGGGCTCAATAAGATGTGCTTCAATCTACTACAAAAGATGCTCATCCTTAACCCGGATTAGAGGATCATTGCTTTCCAAGCTCTGAAACATCCATTTTTGAAATGATGATGGCTTAAGCTGGAACCCTAAACCCTTCAACAACTCTCAAAGACAATTCTCAGTCATCCTCATTTAGCTCTTGCCTTCAACAACTCTCAAAGACAATTCTCAGTCATCCTCATTTAACTCTTGTTATTGTTTCTGCCACTTAATTTTGCGTTTTGTCCATTATGGTTTTCTTTGTTAATGTCTCATTACATTGACTCTGTTTGCTTGTTTTTCGCCCTGTGATAATTTTCTAGTATGGATTTGATACTGATAAGTTTATTTGTTTTGATAAATTGTTAGTACTATTGATTTTTCGGTCTTTAACATAATTCGCATTTTACACTTAAGAAGTATGGTGAATAGGCACCTCAAACCTTGAGAGAATAACGAATAGAATTATGCACCCTATAATTAGTTTAATCTTGGTCGATTGCTCAACCCAACATGCACAAATTGCAAAACATATATACAACTACGTATAAAATGCAAGAATTATTTGATTGAAAAATTGGACTTTGTTGTATTTTTCTTTTTTCAATATGGGGCAAAATGGGCTATGCTAATCACAATTAACCTAATGGACTCTTGTCTAGTCATAACCCTCTACCAAGTGACACCGACCCCATTCATCTCAAAAACACCATATTGCAATAGAATATCCAAACTATCATTCTTCACTGAGAGCAAAAGAATAAAATACATTTCCATTCAAATGAACGCAATCTTAGAATCTAACATAATATTACATAATAATAATAAGGGCGAAATTCATTTTTCCCTCCTCTACTATAGTCACACCACAATTACCCTTTTCTACTAGAACCTTCACACCCAACTCTACTACATTACATCAGAATATAACAAATACCCTTGTACAATCACACACACCACTGCCATATCACCGCCACGTAATGGGTCAAGGGTCAAGAACATTCCAGTCAAGTTTGCTGATTACGTACTTTAGGAGTTGAAGACTTAGGCTAATTTGTTTATTTAATTATCCCAAGGAGATGGAGCATTAAGCCACCATCCATAATTCTAGGAGTAGTTGATTTTTCTTTAACGTTGGTTATCAAATTAGAGGTATTTGAGTACAGTAAGGATTCTAACTTTCTTTTTATGTGAGATTAAAAGTAAGTTCTTCTTCTTCCTTTTTTCTGTCAATTTTAATTTGGAGATCACCTCTCTCGAAGTGGGTAACGTTTCATTGGTGCTTTCATTGCCATGCCTTGTTGGAAGCCTGTCGACGATATCAGCACTATGCAGGATGTTGTCAACTCTCTTCAAACCACAACAACCAACCATGATGCCTCCATTGTCGAACTCCTCCAAGCTTCCAACAATACTCAAAATCCAATGATACACTATCAAAATCCACCAAAAAATCAATCAACTCTCTCATAAAAACCATGAATGAAATCCTTGTTTCTGTGGCACGACTCCAAAAACAACCCGATACACCACCCCCATCTCAATCACCCCACTCCAACCATCAAAACGCATCCAACTTCGTCCATACACCCCCACTCCAACAACCACAACCACTCTACATTTTCGTACCCCGCCCAATCCTCCTTGAACTTACACAGTAGATGGCTCCTCCCCATTGGATTGGCTTCTCCAAATGGAATGTTATCTCGCACTCTATAACGTCCCCGACAATGACAAGATCTACTTGGTGTCATTTTTTTCATTGGGCCAACGCTCAGTTGGTTCAATTGGATTTCCAAAAATCATCAACTCACGTTGTGGAATGCATTCTCCCGAGCATTGGAAATTCATTTTGGGCCGTCTTCATATATAAACCATGAAGCCTCCTTCTTCAAACTCTCACAATCATCAATCGTCTCTTCTTATCAAACTGAATTTGAAGCCCTGTCTAATCGAGTTTACTTTCGGGCCTTAAACCTGCTTAATTGTTTCCTTTCGGGCCATAAACCCAAGATCCAACGAGAACTCTAGATTCTCAAACCTAACACAACAACAGACGCCATTAGCCTTACTAAACTTGTGAAAGATAAGATTCTTGAATAGCGCAGTTCCACTACTCGCTGGCAACCTCGTACACCCTTTACCCCATAAACCACTTCAAACCAACTACCGCCAATACCCCCTGCCTTACTGCCCCATTCACAAATACCAAACAAAGTTCCATTTCGCCGTCTCTCCCCCCACGAACTTAAAACACGTCGAGACATAGGACTATGCTACTCATGTGATGAAAAATACTCACCTAGACATAAGCGCAAATCAGCTAGCCTAATGCTCCTTTGGGATGAATCTAATGAAACTCTCGAACCCAACCCGCCTCCCACAATCGAAATTGACCCCACAACCGACACACCACTGACACTCATGACTATCTCTAGTTTTTCTTACACCAGCCAATACGAACCAACCACGCTCTATTTCCCGGCCACCATAAACAACCACCAAGTCATTATGCTCGTTGATAGTGGCAGCACAAACAACTTCTTCCACAACAGATTTATGGCTCAACTCAGAATTCCCTTACTTTCTTGCCAACCTTTCATAGTCACCGTCGGTAATGGTGAATTACTCCACTGCCATCAAGCCGCCAAACAACTGCAACTCACGATCCAAGATCATACCTTTGAGGTCGATTTTTTCCCTTGCCTATACACGGCTGCAACACCATTCTAGGAGTTCAATGGCTCCAAAAGCTCAGTCACGTTTCGACCGACCATCGTCTCTTAACCATGAGTTTTCACATAAAAACCACCCCATCACTCTATATGGCCTCACCAAAATAGCCTTCAACGTAATTCACCATTTGAACCTCAAACAATCAATCTAATCCAACTCCATCATTAGCATTAACCAATTTTGGCTCGCTTTTGCCCACACTACACCACTCGAAAAACAGTCCCTGCTTAACCAATTCTCCAACATTTTCGACATTCTCCCTGGGTTACCACCGCATCATCTCCATGACCATCACATCCACTTGCTCCCCGGTACACCACCCGTCAATGTTTGTCCATATCGTTATCCTCACTATCAAAAGGAAGAAATGACATTTTTTGTTACCAGCTAGCACTAGCCCCTTCTCTTCCCCGACATTCCTGGTAAAAAAAAAAGACGGCTCTTGGCGATTCTGTGTCGACTATTGCGCATTAAATGCGGTTACCATCAAAGATAAACTCCCCATTCCCACCATCGCCGAACTTCTCGATATGGCGCCACTATCTTCTCCAAAATGGACTTACGATCCGGTTATTTTCAAATCCGTGTACATCCCTCAGACATTCTTAAAACCGCTTTTCGAACAATTGATGGTCATTATGAATTCATTGTTATGCCGTTCGGACTCTTTCTTGGCGAGAATTCTTATAGTTATCGAACTTTTTTGCACCACGCTTCAATTATGTAGTTGAACTCAAAGAGTTTTGGGCTACAAATAAATTGGGCCAGGAGTTAATTCAACAAGTAACTAGCGGATCATAGGCTAACATTTTCACATGATTGATGGGCTTCTATTTTTCAAAGGAAGGCTTTATATTCCATTTCGTTTGGGCTTGCAGTTAAAAATATTACATGATTTTTACTCAAGCCCATTAGGGGGCCACTCTGGACTTAAGGCTACCCAAACTCCGCCAAACACCCACAAATTATTTAAAACTTGCCCCACTTATGAACAAGTTAAATATTCCACAACACCACCTTCTGGACTTCTTCAGCCTTTACCAATACTGTCGGCCGTTTGGGATGACATTGCAATCGATTTCATAATCGGTCTCCCATATTTACAAGCATCTGGGTTGTTGTTGATCGATTAGCTAAATACGTCCATTTCATTCCTTTCCTGACCGACTTCACCACAGCCAAGCTCGCCGGCTTATTCTTCGCGCATATTGGTAAATTACATGGCTTCCCAAAAAGCATAGTTTCTGATCGAGACAGCATTTTCATTAGCTCATTTTGGCATGAATCGTTTAAGCTCCAAGGCGCGTGAGTAGTGCATACCACCCTCAAACGAATGGTCAATCCAAAGCCCTAAACCATTGCGTTGAAGATTATTTATGGGCTTTTGTTTCTGAGGATCCAAAGCTTTGGTCAAAATATTTATCTTGGGCAAAATGGTGGTATAATACCAATTGGCATTCCGCGATCAAAATGACGCCCTTCCAAACCCTATATGGTCGTTTTTTGCCTACCATTCCCCACTACCTAGCCGGCGAAGCATCAGACTTGACATTGATCAACTCCTTCAACACCGCACTCACCTACTCGTTCAACTCAAAACTAACCTAATGCACACCCATAACCCAATGAAGCAACGTGCAAACCTCAAACGCATCGATCGCTCTTATGAAATTGTAGATTAGGTCTATGTCAAACTTCAACCTTACCGTCAATAAACTGTAGTTCGCCGAACATTCCACAAGCTCTCCAAACGGTTCTTCGGCTCCTACAAAATCATACAGAAGTTTGGTTCCGTTGCCTATAAGCTCCCTCTTCCCTATGATGCACGCATCCTTCCATCCCATTTTTCACGTTTCTCTTCTCCGCAGCGCCCCGCCACTTGCTACCAACCTTGAGGACAAGGTCGTTTCCGATGGAGTGAGGAATGATACAATCACACACACCACTGCCATATCATCGCCATGTCATGGGTCAAGGGTTAAGAACATTCTAGTCAAGTTTGCTAATTACGTACTTTAGGAGTTGAAGACTTGGTCTAATTTGTTTATTTAATTATCTTAAGGAGATGAGGCATTAAGCCACCACCCATAGTTCTAGGAGTAGTTGTTGATTTTTCTTTAACGTTGGTTATCAAACTAGAGATGTTTGAGTATAGTAAAGATATTAGCTTTCTTTTTATGTGAAATTAAAAGTAAGTTCTTCTTCTTTCTTTTTTTTCTGTCAATTTAAATTTGGAGATTACCCCTCTCGAAGTGGGTTAGCTTTTCACACCCCCGAGAATTACATTTTGTACCCTTGAACTATTCACTTTGTCCCATTTAGATCCCTGAACTACTAAATGTAACAAAATGGTCCCCCCAATCAAGTCACTACAAGCCATAAAAAGTCAAATTGAGGGACCATTTTGTTACGTTTAATAGTTCAGGGACCTAAATGGGATAAAGTGAATAGTTCAGGGGATACAAAGTGTATTTATTCCCTCTCTTACTTTATAACTAACTCAATCACTTCCTAAATCAAATCCCAATAAAATATCATCTTTAAATCACATCAAACTAATTCCAACTATTTTTAAAAAATACAATCAAACATAACACAAAATTCAACATTCTCACACGAATATCGATAATTCATATTCTCAATAAAAAATCCTTAAAATGAACTTGAAAATATGATCAAACACTATCTTATCTTCCATCAAGTTTGTCAATGCATTTGGTGCACTAGTTGGCCTAGTGCTCTACAACAAAAATGAAATATTAGTGGCAATACATAAAATGATAACGTTAAAGTTGTTACTAATTATATATATTGAGCGACAAAAATTTTATTTTGTCACAAAATATGATCTTTGTAAGTTCAATAATGACAAGAAGTGTCAATTTTATAAAAGTTGTTGCTCCTAACAACTAGTGGCGAAGAAACTATATATTAACAGTTAATGTCACGCATTGAGTTATAATTTGGTAACAATAAATATAGTTGTTACTGTATTTGTCTTGCCAAAGTTTTCACTAATTACTAATCATCACTAGTGACAATTTAAAAAGACTAACTGTCATTAAAAATTATTATTGAGACAAAGTAAAAAAAAATTGATCACTCGATTCTCATTTAATTCAATTAATGTAATTTATATAAAGACGATTACCAATCATACGAATTTTATGCTTTATTTTCTGCTTGCATTAAAGCACAATTTTTTAGCGCAATAATAAACGAATACATGCATTCAATCAATCAAAATGGTGAAGATCGAATCTATACTATTAAAAATTTAAAGGGGGTGTGGGACCCAAAATTGTTTAATTTTGATCCACAAATGATCAATTTTGACTAAATGGTGAATTCTTAGAATTTTGAATTAATTTTATCCTCTATAAATTTTTCATTTGCCACTTAATATTGTAAATTTTGAAATTTGAAGTCAACTACAATTTTGTCTAGCATTTATGGTATATTTGTGATTTCCTAAACCAGCCATCCTTCAAAAACTTTTGAATGGGCCAAATGGGGTGCGTATCGTATTTTTTTTCCCTTTAAATTATATGGTTGGATAGATTATAAAATACTAAATATATTTTATAACATTTTCTTATTAATAGAAAGACATTATGGAATTGTTTAAGTTACCCAACTTAACGTAATGAATCTATCCATAAAATGAGAAAATATTATTATAGTTCTTCTATATGGAAAGAAGCAAAGGCAATCAAATAACACAAATTGGGGTCATAATTGATTCCATAAAAGAATAAATTAAAGTTATTTTTCATAATTAAAGTTATTAAATTGATTACACCAATCTTAATGTGAATTTTGGTAATTTTGAATTATTTTTGTTCCTTAAAATAGTTTTATTGGTTAAATTTAAAATTTTGAAATTTTCTTCAACATTAAAACGTACCAATTTTCCATATCCATATTGGACTTTTCCATGTTTAGCCATAATAAGGCACTCTTACTCAATAAATGAGGTAATGTCTCAATTAAAATTAAAATGAACCAAATGAATTTGCAAAGCCTCCGTACCCATCTCTTCTATTCTGAAGTTCCATTAGAGGCTTCAAACATGTGCTCAGTTGGAATTGTCAAGCACAAAAATCAATTATTCTTCTTATTGATGTTCTTATATTATTTCCATATAATCACAATATGCTCTTCTTTTTTCCCTTCAAATTAGTATGTTCCGGGTTCTTTTTTTTCTTTCTAATTCGTATTATTTTTCTTTCATTGAGGGTTCTCTTGATTATGCTGTTGCAATATGTTCATCATCTCATTGTTTTTTTTCCTTTTATTGTTTTTTCTCTTTTTTCCAATATCATTTTTTGAAGTTTTCTGCTGATTTTGCTTTTGTTCTTTTCTGCAGATTTATATTTTTATATCCATAATTGATTTTTATACTTTTCTATATCTTTATACATATACATTATTATATATATTATGGCCATTCACCACAACATTGATTTATATGTTAATTTATATATAATTGTTTGTTTTTCATTACTTTTGTAATGTTTTCCCTATTCTATCATTAATATTTGGATTCGTTGTTGATTCCTCCACTTTACATTAATTCTTTTTATAGAATTATATTTTTATTTTGAATTAGTTTAGGGTTGGAAATCATTCTTTGGTTTTATTAGTTCCTTAGTTATAGTTTTGTTTAGTTTCAAAAGTAAACTTTTGTCAAAGTGTTCTTTTTATATTTCTTCCATACCAGTTGTATACCATTTGTATCTTCTCATACTAGGGATGTCTGGGGTTTTACCTTTCTGTTCTTTTAACGTGGGATTTGCTCTTTGCGGATATGCATGTAGACTTAATTTTGTTGGTAGGATATATATACTTAATTTTTTTGGTTGGATTAATCTTTAAACTTGAATATTATATATATATACATATTATTATTAGATCTTTAAAAAGTTATTTTTTTATATATGAGATTTAAGTACTTTGTTGTTGCTTTGCAGCCTAGCCTAATCTTGCATTTGCTTTCTTTTCTTCTTTTTACAATAATACCAAATTTGTTTGTAAAAGATTGAAAATTTTACTAGAGATTGATTTCCAAGAGGCAACTATCAAATTATTGATCTTTGATTCATCTTTCTTTTCTTGATGAATATTGGGAGCTAAATGCGTTGGAAAAGTTGTCAATCATGCATATGCTACATTTTGTTTATTAGAATGGGATGCATGTTTTGACTTTTGTTTGATTTTTAGTGGAATCAAGACTTTTGAGAATATAATTTAAAGGGGAGTCCTTTAACTCAATTGGTATTATTTTGACCAAACGAGGAGTTATTAGAATATTTTTTTAATTTGTTTGAAAATTTTGATTGCTGATCATTTACATTAATTCCCCATGCATGCTTTGCTTTTGGCACTTAAAAATGGCAAAATGTGTAATAGTTAACAAAACAATGGGTATTGAAGAAGCGGACGACGTAAATAAAAAAGAAGGCTTTGTGGTTGGTTGTGATATGGAGGGGGAGGGTGTTTCTTAGTTAACAAGTCAATGGTGGTGCGATGTCGCAATGAAGGTGACGGTGGCTGTGTGGTTGGTGGTGATATGGAAGGGAGGGTCATTTTAGTTTTTTTTTTGCTTTAATATAATTTTTTTTTAGCCTTTGATGAATTTTAGATTGAACGCTTCAAATCAACACTCAAAATGACTAAGTCGGATAGATTTATATACATTTATAAGAATAAATCTATAGATTTTTAAATTGTGATCCTAATTTATAAATTTTTTAAATATTTTCCGTGCATAGCACGAGGCATATGCTAGTTCTATATAGACAATACATATTCTACTGTAGTGTGTCCCAAAACATGGAATTGAGGATGGCCACCTCAATAATCTAGTTTTAGCTGCCTGCGGAAATCGTCGTAGTCATAGAGACAGAATTGGCAGTGGGGCAGGTTCGGCGAGTTCAATAATCAGTAATGTAGTTTTAAAATATTTTTAAGTTCGACTCTTTTGATTAAAAAGATAAAGGCTATGTATGTTTATGTTTTCTGAGACATTTTTATTTTTTGGATCACCAAAACATGAAAAATACACAATTCAAGTTAAATTTTACAAAAAATACCCTATTTTCAAAGGGAATTTATATTGACACTCCAATAAATGATAAAGGAACTCCTCTTTAATTTCTTTTGAAATGAATGAACAAAATTGCCCATTAATAAATAAGAGAATATTCTTATACTATTTTGTAATAAATATATATATATATATTATGTAATAAAAAAAATTATTTTACGTACACCAGGGAGTACTAATTAACATCCATATACCAAGGTATATAACATCCATATACTAACATCCAAATTTGATGTGTTTTCTTAATTTCCATTATATCTTTGTTAATTGTCTAAATATTAGTTTATATATGTTTCATTTTTGATTTCTTAATTATATGTTTTACAAGCTTCCATCAATAATGCATGAATTAGTAATTGATGTTTTCATTTGCTATTTGCTTGTTCAGGTACCAATACATTACATATTATTAGCATTATATTTATTATCTAGTTTAAGCTTGTTGACAATAAAATGTATGTAGACGATAATCTTCTTAAATACATTAATATTCGCCTCACATTCTAATTTTACGGGTTCGTTCTTACATATGTGATTTTTTTTAAAAAAATATATGCGATCTGTTAAATTTTGAGCATACATACTATTTCGTCTATTCTTCATTATAGTTAGTCGATTTTTTGTTTTTTTTGAAAATTCAATTAGAATAACATGTTAGCTCTAAACCATATTATCTTTTATTTTTTTTAAAAAAGCTTTTAATAATCATGAAGAAAGAATATAAAGTGTCGGTTACTATATAAACAATTTCGAACAATGTTAAAGGAGTAATTAATTCCATTTAATCATGTAGTGTCATCTTACATTGTTGAATTGCTTATTTAATATCAAGTTATTTAAGATACAAAATATAATTTCTCAAATCTAAAGGGCGGTTTAGTACATTACTTAAGATAAAAGTCAAAATGAAGTGCATTTACCAATTTTTAGAGTGCTAGTATAATTTTCCATTTTCAAATTCTACTATACATTTCCCTATATAATTACTCATCATCTCATCCTTTCAATAACTTTACACTCACTAATTTCTTCATTAATTACACTACCCTACTATCCAACTCATTCTCTTTCTTACATTATCATTTTTATATTATAAAAAATCATACTAAATAATTACAAATATTTGAATTATTATAATTAAATAACTTTATTATAATTTAGTATATTATAAATATACGTACGGAATTTATTGAAGTGTCTACTAACCTATCAAAATTTCAATTTTAGTTAGAATTAACTGTGATTATTGTCGCACTTTCAGAATAATTTCGAACTTAAATGACAAAGTGATCATTCTTTTATCGCCGTATATACATATATATAAATATACATATATATATATAAATATACATATTTTATTAAATGATTAAATTAACCTCAACTTTGTATGTATGTAGAGAGCCTTATTCAAGGGGACTAAGGCTCATCCCTATTTTTCTCTTCTTTTTTCACATTTTTTATTTTTCTATGTGTATATATATATATATATAAATATATATACACACACCATCCATTTATACATCCATAATATTATTTACCAAAACATTATTCTAATTTTTTTTCCTATCATCATTACATTTATGACAAATTCAATCATTTCATATATTAAATCTTAATAAAACTCAACATTATATCACATCCAAACACCACTTCCAACGGTTTTCTAAGAACACATCGTACAAACCACAAAAATCAATATTTTTACACGGATATTTATAATACACATTCATAAAAAAAGACTCAAAATTCATTTTCGAAAACACATTCATACAGAGCCTAAGTTTTCTTAAAACAATGTAGTTATTTTGAGAGAAAAATTCACTTTTGGTCCCATAGGAGTCGCCCAAAAGCACTTTTGGTCCCGTATGTAGGATTTTTTTCCACACTTTTAGTCCCATAGGAGTCAAAAAGTGATATTTTTGATCCCAAGCGTTAAAAAATGGATGAAAATTGGCGTGTATGTTACATGCGCCGTTAGTTTAATGAACAAAAAAAGAAATTAAAAAAGAAATTAAGATAAATTCAAAATATTAATAAAACAATAAAAAAAATAAACAAAAAAGAAAAAGAAAAAGAAAAGAAAGCTGTTCATCTATTAAAGTTAATTGGGGTCATTTATGTAATTACAGCAATTGGTTAACTAGTTGATTAGATTAGATATTTTGTTAGTTAGATATTTGTTAGCTTAATTAATAAGCTGAGCTTACTTTTTAATTCTGAAAATATCTAGCCTATAAATAGCTTTGTACTGTTCATTCGTCCTCAAGAAATACATTTCACAGAAATTCAAGTTTGCAGATCTTTTCTTTTTCTCTCTCAATATCATGCTCTCTTGATAATTAACATGGTATCAGAGCTTCTTCGATCCACACATCCTGATTCCAATTCTTGTTTGATTTTATCATCAGCTGGAGATCCATGCGATTGAAAATGGCGAATCCTAATGGAAATCAGATCGCATTTTTTCCAGGCGCCTTGAAACTTCAAAATTTAGATATGCCTGGAATGATTCTCGTTAATCAAAGTCTTGAAGGAGCTTCAAACTACATTTCATGGCGCAGATCGATGGAGATCGCATTATCCTGCAAAAACAAACTAGGTTTTGTTAATGGTGGAATTCCGAAACCTGCTGATGGTGATCCAAATCTCACACAATGGGAACAAGTCAATAACATGGTGATTTCGTGGCTCATCAGTTCGGTTTCTAAGGAAATAGGAAAATCAATTTTGCACAGCAACACAGCGGCTGCTATGTGGTCAAATCTACAGAGAAGATTCTCCGGTAATACAGGTTCACGAATTTATAGTTTAAGAAAGATGATTTCATCCTGCAATCAAGAATCTATGAGTATTGAAGCATATTACACAAAATTGAAACAGTTATGGGATGAATTAAGTGCTATGACCGAAATGCCTATTTGTAGAGGTAATGTAAATTGTGAAGTATTAAGAGCTTGGGAAGCACAGCAAGATGAACAAAGATTAATGCAATTTTTAATAGGGTTAAATGACAGTTTTAAGCCAGTTAGGGGCCAAATTTTATTGATGAAACCTTTCCCTAGTGTTGAAGATGCATATCTATGATACAACAAGAAGAAAGACAAATGGATATGTCTTACTTTGTATACAATGATGCAAACAGTACTGCATTGATGAGTGGAAAAAGTAACAATCAGACCAAACCTTGGATTGCAAACTCTCAAAGAAATTGGAATCAGAACACTCAAACAGATAAAAAGGACTTATACTGTGAATTTTGTCATAGAACAGGCCATATACAGGAAAAATGCTTCAAGTTACATGGATTCCCAGCAAATTATAAGCCTAAAGGAAAGAAAAGTCACATTGGTTTTCAGAGAGGAAATAACTCTGGCATTGGTGGTCATATGGTTCAACAGGTTACAACCAACAATCTTAATTCCACTAGTCATGCTGGTAATAGTGCCAATATTGATCAATCTTCTTCAGCTCAAATCAACAATGCAGCAGCTCCTCTCCACCAGCCTCCACAACTTACTTCTGACCAAATAGCTCAACTGCTTAGTCTCCTAAACAAACCATCCACTTCTACTTCTGAGTCTCCTTTCCATTTGGCAGTTATAAGCTACTGTTTATCTGTCAAACATGCATCAAATACTTGGATTCTAGATAGTGGTGCTACAGATCACATCACTAAATCCATGTCATTACTTGAATCTCCAAAGTTACTCACAACACCTAAATCTGTTCACCTACCTGATGGTTCCATTGCTTCTGTCACACACACTGGACATGTGACTCTCACTTCCACTATTATGCTCCAGAATGTCTTGTTTATTCCCTCACTTCATCATAATTTGCTCTCTATCAGCAAATTGTCCTGTGACTCCCATTGTAGCATCAATTTCACACCCACTTCTTGCATCATGCAGGGCCCTATGCTGAAGACTCCAGTGGTCCTTGGTAAACAAATAGATGGCTTGTACTGCTTTGATTCTTCTCACGATCATTTCCATTCTGCTTTGTCTACTTCCTTGAATAATATTGAGTTGTGGCATCATAGATTAGGCCACACCTCATTAGATAAACTCAAATGTATTGTTCATTATCTTTCTGATTTGCATATTGGTGATATCAAACCACTAGATTGTAACATTTGTCCTCTTGCAAAGCAATCTAGATTACCTTTTCATAAAAGTGATAGTCTTACTTATGCTCCTTTTGATCTTATACATTGTGATGTGTGGGGCCCATATAGATCACCCACTCATAATGGTCATAAGTACTTTCTCACCATAGTTGATGATTTTAGTAGAAACACATGGTGTTATCTCATGACTAATAAAACTGAAGTACCATCCATCATTCAAAACTTCTTTTCTTTGATCCTTACTCAATTCCATAAAACCATAAAAACTCTCAGATCTGATAATGGTTCAGAGTTCTTCAATCATACTCTAAAATCTTTTCTCCTAAAGCATGGTGTCATACATCAGAGTAGTTGCACTTACACACCTCAGCAAAATGGCATTGCTGAAAGAAAACATAGACATGTGCTTGATCTTGCTAGAGCATTGAGATTTCATGCATCTCTACCTATTCATTTCTGGGGGGATTGTATCCTTACTGCTACTTATATCATCAATAGATTGCCATCTACTGTTCTTCATTACAAATCCCCATATGAACTTCTTTATCACACACCTCCCACATACAATCATATGAAAGTCCTTGGTTGCTTATGTTTTGCCACTGTCACTGCCCCCCCATTCTGATAAATTAGCCCCTAGAGCAATTAAATGTGTTTTCTTAGGTTATCCTTATGGACAAAAAGGATACAACCTATATGATCTTGCCACTCATAAAATCCTCATTAGTAGAGATGTCAGATTCTTTGAGCATATCTTTCCTTTTGCTCATATTTCTCCTCAATCTTCCCATGTTCTTCCTTATCCAACTGATGATGTTGAATTTGAATCACCACCTCCTTCTACTCCATAATTTTTTGTTCAACTTGATATACCTTGCTCTTCATCTTCTCAATCACTTTACCACCACAATCCACAATTCACATGTTCTCCTCCTGTTACCAGACAATCCACACGATCCAGAGTACCACCACAATGGCAAAAGGACTATATCTGCACTCACTCAGCAGTTTCCACTCTTTCTGCTTGTCCTTATCCAATATCTAATTATATATCTCTTCACTCCACTCCCTCTTCTTATCAAATCTTTGCTCTCAACTCTACTCTTCATAAAGAACCCTCTTCTTATTCAGAAGCTTATCAAAACCCTTTATGGAGAGAAGCCATGGCCTTAGAGATCAAAGCTCTAGAAGATAATCAAACTTGGTACATTACTGAATTGCCTATTGGGAAGCAGCCTGTTGGCTGTAAATGGGTATATAGAGTGAAATATAAATCAGATGGTTCTGTAGAAAGATATAAAGCTAGACTTGTGGCCAAGGGATACACACAAACTGAGGGCATTGATTATCATGATACCTTTGCAACGGTGGCCAAAATGACTACTGTCAGGACACTTTTGGCTTTAGCTGCTTCAAAAGGTTGGTGTCTTACTCAATTAGATGTTAATAATGCATTCTTGCATGGTGAGTTATCTGAAGAGGTGTACACGTGTTTACCACCTGGTTTTGCCATTCAGGGAGGATATCATAAACCAGTTTGTAGGTTAGTAAAATCATTGTATGGGCTCAAGCAGGCCTCTAGGCAATGGTTTGCCAAATTTTCATCCACACTCATTAGCATTGGGTTCAAGCAATCCCACTGTGATCACTCCTTGTTCACCAGACATGATGGATCTGATTTTACAGCATTACTTGTATATGTTGATGATGTTGTTATGACAGGAACTAATAAAGGGATCATTGATGAATTAAAGGTATTTTTGGATCACAAATTCAAAATCAAAGATTTAGGTGATCTTAAATATTTTCTAGGATTGAGATCATTAGAACCAAGGATGGAGTGTATCTAACTCAAAGAAAATATGCACAAGACATTATATCTGATGCTGGATTATCTGGATCAAAGCCAAGCTCAATCCCTATGGATCAGAATCATAAATTGAATAACACTGATGGTGAAGAGTTAAATGATCCATCAGTTTATAGAAGACTTGTTGGCAGAATGATCTACTTAACTATTTCAAGGCCTAACTTAGCTTATTCAGTTCATATACTCAGTCAATTCATCGCAAAACCATATGGCTCACAAAGTCCTCAGATATGTGAAGGGAACTATTGGACAAGGATTGATGTTTCCAGCTACCTCTGAAACTAACAGCATACTGTGATGCTGATTGGGCCTCTTGTCCAATGACAAGAAGGTCTGTTACTAGGTATTGCATAAAACTTGGCAATGCACTCATCTCTTGGAAAACTAAGAAGCAAAACACTGTCTCCAGATCATCTGCAGAATCAGAATACAGATCAATGGCAGCAGTATGTTGTGAGTTAACCTGGCTCATCAATTTGTTAAAAGAGTTGCAAGTCACTGATTTAACACCTGTTCCCTTGGCTTGTGATAGTCAAGCAACCCTTCATATAGCCTCTAACCCAGTGTATCATGAGAGAACTAAACACATTGAGCTTGATTGTCATTTGGTGAGAGAGAAGCTACAAGATGGGATGATAAATCCAAGCTACATATCAACTAAAATGCAGCTTGCAGATTTATTTACAAAGTCTCTTGGAAAGGTTCAAATGGATCATCTTCTTGGCAAGTTGGGCATTTGCAATATGCTGCAAATTCCAACTTGAGGGAGGATATTAAAGTTAGTTGGGGTCATTTATGTATTTACAGCAATTGGTTAATTAGTTGATTAGATTAGATATTTTGTTAGTTAGATATTTGTTAGCTTAATTAATAAGCTGAGCTTACTTTCTAATTCTGAAAATATCTAGCCTATAAATAGCTTTGTACTGTTCATTCGTCCTCAAGAAATACATTTCACAGAAATTCAAGTTTGCAGATCTTTTCTTTTTCTCTCTCAATATCATGCTCTCTTGATAATTAACATCATCTTCTTCGTCCCCCCCTCAAAAAAAAAAAAAAGAACCTCCATCCCCATCCCTAATTCCATGCTGCAACCGCCGCCAAAGCTCGACCTAAAACTCACCAAAAACACCCTCCAAACCCCGACCCCCAAACCGTGACCCCGAAACCCCGACCCCCACAACTGAAAAACATCGACGACGGAGGCTATGGTGGTGGTGTTTGCGAAGATTGGTGGTGGTGGTGGTGGGGCAGCGTGGCGGTGGTGGCGATGGCGATGGCCGGTGGTGGTGTTGGTCGTCTTCCTGCCTTCCTTTTTTTTTATTTAATTAATATTTGTTTCTTTTTGAATTTCTTTTGTTTTTTTATTATTTTATTAATATTTTGCATTTATTTTAATTTCTTTCTGAATTTCATTTTTTTCTTAAAATTAACGGTGTGTGTTATTTCCGTCCATTTTTTAATGTTTGAGACCAAAAATGTCACTTTTTGACTCCTATGGGACTAAAAGTGCATGTAAAAAACAAAATCCTACAGGACTAAAAGTGTTTTGAGGCGACTCCCGTAGGACCAAAAGTGAATTCTCCCCTTATTTTGACGAATGAATCGAATGAGTATGATCACCAAATCAGGTACGAAAGTAGAAAATATTCAACATTCGTGAAATATGATCAGATTATGCAAATAACTGTGAGAAACAAACAAGGGATGCATCCTTTATGCATGGAATTGAATTTAAACAATAAAAGTATTACACTCTAAAATTAATTAAAAAAAATCATTTTCACGACAATCACAAGTTACAGAAATTATTTTCTTTTGCCCAAAAATATTTTAACAAAATTAAAGCAATCACCCAGTGATTGTCGAAATCTAGTTGCAATTGTTAAGGATGATGAAAGTCTTTCACTATTTTGCAATTGTTCTTGATGTGACCGACAATCACTGAAAGACTTTCATTATCCTTAACAATTGCAACTAGATCTCGAAGAATTGTCTCCATTAATAGTTCTAGATACCTCAATCTTTTCATCTTACAAATGATATTAAGCAGTTTAATAGGATATTGAAACATATTGAGAAAAGCAAAATAGAAAAGAATTTATTTTACTAGCATTCGCTGGTCGCCCTTCAATTCCCCACTCTTGAACCCTTATCGATTAAGCGGGTCTCCTTTGGTTGGTGGATTGGGTTTATGGGGTAAATTGAACACTTGAGTTTAAAATTCAAGACTATTGAAACCAACCTCACATAACTTTTGCCCCGTTTGGTCGGCGGGTTTGGTTTAGGAGCGTAAATTGAACCCATGAGTTTAAAATCCAAAACTATTGAAACCAGTCTTACATAATTTTTGTTTGGTTAGTCTTTTTAGTCTACCCAAATTAATGGCCCACCAACTTTAATTCATGTTTGGTTCAACGGTTTATATGGGTTGGGTAAGACTCATTATGGCACGATTACTGAAATATCCTCAGTAAAAATCCATAACCCTAAGCTGTCTCGCCAGTCAAAATATTACCATCCATTAATTCCACAATTAAGAGCCATTAATTACTCCTGTAATTTTATTTTTGTTTGTCGACAATAACAAAACATGATTTCCCATTATATATATATATATATATTTTTTCCCGTTTTTCCTGTGTATATTATAGGTAATAATAAGCATGAGCTTAAGCATAAAAAAAGAGTCCAATTCAAGGAGACAAAGGGATTTAAATTTTCTTTTGACATTTTTGATATCAAACAGTAAGTTAATTAGTCAATTTAAAATGTTATGACCATGATATCATACTGGATAATTTGCTTGTAAAAACCACTTTTAAAAACCAAAAAAAAAAAATGTCACTAAACTGTTCCATTACAAAAAGAATACACATTATGAAGATGAACAAAAAAAATATTTATTGAAGTCCATACGACAACTGGCTACAATTTCACCGACATCCGATGGTGTCTTTATGATTGCATCAAGAAGCTCATTATGCCTTTGGACATCTTCGCGCGTCTATCTGGATGAGAATATTTGAGTTAATTCCCAGAATGAGCTTCGGATAATTATACCAACTATATCTTGAAAACGTTCAATTCATATGAGGATAAGATGGGTTAACATGGTCAAACATCCTTGTTCTAGCTAGAATGGAGAAGTACAACACCTTAGTTTCTGAAAAATATGCACATAGTCATAAGACAATTCATGAATATGAAATAAAAAACATCGTTAATATAATATGAAAAGGAAACAAAAACGACAAGTAGCAATACATCTTTCACAATATGTAGGTATATATATAAAGACCTCAGACAAAGTGAAGATCAACACACAAAATATCTCGACCTTTTGTCCAGTAAAATTATCATTTAATAAGATAACAAAGTGGATGATCGACTCAGTCCATACCAGAAATAATAGCAGGAAATCTTTTGATAACGCGGATTCCTATTTCTCAATGATATTCCACAATCAAGACAATTGGCTGAATCCCGTGAAACCATTTCATAGAAGTTCATTGATATCTTTATGAACCACTAAAGCCCTAATCTTGCTTTGTCTACAGAATGTAGCAATAAATACCAAAAGAATCAAGTTAACAAAAAAATCTATCATGCATGCGTAAATGTAAAATAACATCAAGAGAGTGTAATTACTCACTTCAGTTAACAAATCACATGCACTAGCTAGGTATACAATGCTCCATACTTTATGACTGAAATAGAAAAATAAAAAATCAATGCTTTTTCACAGATAAATGAAAAATTCAATGCTTTTCCACAAATAATTGAATGTAATAAAAATCCAATCTTTATCTAAGTGTTGATACCCATGCAAGCGAAAGCAAGATTAAACATTAATCAACTCAAGTTCACACACGATTATCATGTAAAAAACTATTAATTTCAATAAGTTTGACCATTTTCATAAACTAATTACCCCAAGATCAAGATAAGCCCATAACCGAGCCATTAACCGAAACCCTCATAGAACCACAGTACAACCAATTTATACATAAATCTTATATATATAATTTTGCAAAGAGAACCTGAAATGAATGGAAGTGAATCACTTCTCGAGCTTGAGCCGAGCTTTAATCGCCTGCTCGCGAGCCACTCGACTCACTTTACACCCTAGAAGTGAGAGAAAAATTTGGTAGGACCTGGAATTGAAGGTCTTCAATGGAAGCTCAAATCTAAAAGGGGCGTGAGTTTAGAGAGAAGAAATGTAGGTGGATTGTGTAGTAAAAATTGAGAGAATATATATATATATATATATGCTAACCATCCTAAACCAAGCAACCAAACGACCCCTAAGTGAACCTTTCTAACATGTTTTTCTTGTATATTGAGAAACAATTTGAAATTTGAATTTGAGAAATTTGATACTTGTCTGCTGATGCAAACAAAAGATGTTACACTGGTGCATAACACGGTATTTGAACTGAAGTCTATTAACTTCCTTAATTTGTTCTTTAAAAGAGAATGATCGATGCAAACAAAGATAAGCAAATCAATGGAATTTATTTCGATGAAAGATAAGAGGTAGTACTCACCAAAATATATATATTCAACGTTCACCAGATTGAAATGAAAGGTACATGACAGATTTTATCATAATCTTGTCCTTTTTTACCATTCACGACATGTAATCTGTCGATGAATTCTTTGGGCATGAAGTAAATATCCAATTGTTGGAGTGTAGTGATGTATCCCAACCCATCTGGCATCATTTCTAATTTCTTGCAGTTGTCAATTTCTAATTTAGAAAGATTGGGCATTGCTCCTTCATCCACCCTCCATTTTTCTAAATTGAATAATGCTAGTCTAAGCATTTTGAGTTGTGGAAAAGCATTTGAATGGCATATCATTTCTGTGCCCATGAATGCTGTACCACCCAAACTGAGGGAGTTCAACATGGGAAACTTGCCCAATGTTTCCATTACATCTTCCTCTATTTCAGAACCGGAAAGCGACAAGTCAAGCAAATTCGTGCACAATCCCGGTTCATAGCATGGCAAATTGGAGCCTATCCGACCATGGACTTCCAACTTGACGAGTGAGTGAGACGTCAACAATTTCCTCAAATGACTTGGACTAATCTCCACCAAACTTGAATCATCAGCAATGAAAATACAAAGAATTGTCTCACGTAGCTGCCTCTCATTGTTGCTAATGTGATGGACAATTATTGAAATACTTTCATTATCCACCCGCCCAGAGATAGGTGCCTCAATCTTTTTATCTTACAAATCTTATTAGGCAATTCGAGAGTAGAATCCCATATTACCAAATTCAGGGTATGCAAATACGGCAAATTGCATACAGATGATGGCAACTCTTTCACACCACAGTTATACAAACTCAGTAATCTCAAATGGATTAACTTATCTATTCCGCTCGGTAATTTTCTATTTTCAAATCGACATTCCTCAAACACTAGAATCCTAATATATTTGAAATAGGTTAGACTGAGTTCATATCTCGTAACACGGTATTCTGAATGATAATGAAAAGGTAACTCAATTGCCTGTATTTTTTCCGAAAGGACTAAAAAGGATCTCAGATTTTTAAGCTTTCCTCTCTCATCAAAATCATCACTATCCAAAACTCCATGATCTATATGGATGGCTAATCTGGGAATAGTACCAATAGAAGGCACAGAATGTGTGTCTTGGCCAAAATTAACGACCTTGAGGAACCCTTCTTCTTCTCCCTTAGATAAACAAAGATCTCGCATCAGATCATGAAGGCGACATGATTCAAACTTTATATACGCCGATGAATATTTTGGTACCTTCACTTGAACCATACACCTAAATGCTAGTTCACTCAAATAACGTTCCGCCACATCTCTCAGAGTTTCTCTACTTCTTTTTTCTTCAGATGAAATCATTCCTTCGGCTATCCACAATAAGTACAATTCCTCTACATTTATTTCTCTATCTTCGGGAAAACATCCTAGGTAGAGGAAGCATGGCTTCAAGTAATAAGGTAGGGCATTGAAACTTAAGTCCAACACTTGTCTCACTCTTTTGTTTTCTCCAACTCCATCCCCATGATTCAAGTACAAATCAATGTTCTTACTGACCTTATCCCACTCGCTCAACGTTTGTTTTTGGCGCAAACTTCCTCCAATAACCCAAATTGACAGTGGTAGATATCCACATTTCTTTACCGTTTCTCTTCCAATAGTTTCCCGTTGTTTAGTCTCATCCGTCACAATCCCTGCATCATGAGAGGGTGAATAAACTAATTAAGTCACTTTAAAGAATATAATTAGATTCAATTATATAAGCAAAGAATTGTATTCTATTAGGTGCTCTTAGTTAATTTGACAGAAACAGAAATGATAATAATAACAAATTTCCTTCTAATTTTATTCACGACAAATAAAATATTAATTTTAGATATTCTTAAATCTAGATTATTCTTTTGTTAACCTAGTTCGAATATTTTTATGGTAATAGTTTCCTCTAGTAAAACGTTAACAGTGACAACAATTTTCTTGTCAACATAAAATATGTAAAATCTATCGTTCTAACGATATAAAAATTCTTGTCACTAAAAATATATAATTAGTGATAACTTTTACATTAATTATCACTAGAAATTGTGTGACTAATTAATGCCTTTTTTTTTTTGCCTTTTTCTTTTAAGTACAGCGAATCCATAGCTATTCAAAATCTTACCTGTCGTACTGTTACCTCGTTTCCAAATTTTAACTTATTCTCTCTCACACACATATATATAGACACACACATATATATTAGGAAATGAAGTCTATAGTAAAATTCACCATAAATGATAGAAAGAAACTAGCTAGGGACACTGAGTGAGTGTAGTATAATTTGTTTTTCCTTTTCTTTTATGTGGGATTTGTTTTTTTTGGGGGGGGGGGGGGGGGGGGGGGGGGGGTACATAGATGCATGAATGGAGATTTATGTAAGAATCTGACCTTGTGCGTAATCCTTGGGAAGGGCTATTTTCTGTAGTAACTCCCAACCTTGATCTTCAGTTAGAAAACCGAGTTCGTAAAGATATTGTTCCGAAGCAATATTCTTATTACGAGTGGTAAGTAAGATCTTGCAATCAGCGTCTGCAATAGGGAAGGATGGCTTTAAGATTTCCCAATGTTCGGTTTTCCATATATCATCAATGACAATGAAACATTTTTTCGAGCGCAGGACATTATAAAGTTCCACTACCAACTCATTTTGATTCATTGTTTCAATTTGTTCCTTCCTTTCATCCGGGAGAAGTGGCTTCATAATTTGTTTTAGAACACTCTTGGCATCAAATTGTTGGCTCACACAAACCCACGCACGTGCTCCAAAACTCCGTTGCACATCCTTGTTCTGGTAAATTTTTTGTGCAAGAGTCGTCTTCCCGAGACCACCCATTCCATGTATGGAAATCACTCGATTCGATCTCTTAACATCCAACACGAGCGATACCAAACTCTCAAGGTCCTTCTCCATACCAACAAAATGTTCTTCAATTTGATGACCATAAGTTTGCCTCAACTGCAAATTTTGGTCACTTTCTGAATTTGATGAGCTTTCTGCTTTGACCATTATAGATTCCAACCTTGTGGTGAGGTTGGCCATGCGGGATCTGATGACCTTAATATCTTTCCCAACCTGATGAGTACTTATGCACTCACTCAATAAACAAGCAAATCTGTTGAGCTTTGCTTTTAGGTGTCCTCCTCTCTTGGATGTCACCTCGATAGCATATGTCTCGAGAACATCTTCAGCTTTCAAGGACAGCTTTTTGAGGTTGTCGACCCATGTGCGTACAATATTTGAGTCGTATCGATCTGCTCTTGCATCGGCATCCTTCAAGAAATTATGAATCGTTTTGAGCTCCATTTCAACTTCCTCAACTTCACCACCCACGCCAGATAAAAACCTGACTTCTTCGACCAACAAATCGCGAATTGTTTCTAGAGCAATTTGGGAAACTTGATCAACCATTTTTCTTTTTTATGGTCTTATAATTTTGAGGGAAATGTAATCTATGTATCAGTATTTTGGAGTTGTTATCATGAGCTTGGCCATATGACAAGTTGCAGTTGATGACTATGAAATTAATAGGAAAACAAAGTCAAGATCTAAGAGGCACGCGCGTCTCCTTCAATTTCATTATGCTCAAACCCAAAGTTAGTTGTCCGTATATTTTATAAGGAAAAAAAAATGATAATTTATATTATCTTTAACACATCAAATTTGACTTCTAGCAAAGTGCAAACAACCACTTAGCACACACCAACTCTCCAATGAACGCACCAACACCATAATAACTCTAATAGGGAAATTCTAGCCCGCTCCCGCCTCGGCCAAACTTATGTGTATTTTACGAAATAATTTACCAATAATATGGCAAGTGTAATACACTTTCTTTGTGAAATACACTCAGGTGTGGCCAAGCCGGGTATGGGCTAGAATTTTATTGTCACTAAGTTATGACTTAAATATAGAGACAACTATATTTATTGTCACTAAGTTATGACTCAATATATAATTATCAATGGCGACAATATATTATTTGTCATCAATTGTTATGAATGATATATACAATTATTATCCTATTAACTTTTGAAAATTATTTTTGTGACAAAAGAAAAATTCTTGATATATTTAATTCTTATCACCAATATATATATATATATATATATATTAGTATAATGAAAATTACATTTTCTATTCTCAGATAAATATAGAAGACTCATTTTTTTTGTGAGGATGTGTAGTATACAATTATTTACTACACAATATTTATAATTACATTTCTGCTCACATCAAATCATTATTTGGTCCTACAAATAATGCAAGATGTAGTTTACTTTATCAAAAGTAAAAAAAAAAGGATGTAGTTGGGACAAATATATAAAGAAGTTAAAATAAAAATTGTAAATTGGGAAAAATATAATATCTAGATCGTGTGGATTAATTACAATATTAAATTAAGGTGGAGAGCTAATTATAATTTATTTTACATAGCACCGGGCAACTTGATATGCAGGTTGCCGGTTGGTTAGTTGCCACAATTAGTGGTTTGCAGTTGTCTGTAATCTTACAGACTGTTAGTTAGGCATTTTCCCTATAGAGTACCAAAATAGTTGCATTTTCTGATCAGCTACAAATCTTAAGAGGTCAAATTGTTCTTCAAGTATGCTTTTGGCAAATTAGAATATGATAATTATCTTAAGAGGCGGCGGCTATTAGAGTGGGAATTAGCTTTTGGCAAATTAGAATATGATAATTATATTGTTAAAAAACATTTTATATAAATTAAAATTGACTATCTCGATCAAGTATGCTAAATTTGTTCTAGTATAATCAATTTTCCACGAGTTAGGTGAAACTCAACTAAGTTAAGTGATAATTCTAAGGTTATTAAACTTTATTAACTAACTTGAAATTTTAATCTCTATAACGTTATTTGATATTTTATTATTCAAATACTTTGTGTAACAACTAATTAATGTGCTAAGACTTTTGTTATTGAATAGTTGGGCTAGGAAATAAAGAGCTTGGCTATGTATTTATAGATTATGATAGTAGAGTAAGCTAAAGATAACCCAATGCTTGTTAGTTTAGTGACATCATGCTATTATAGGTTGTGATTTTTCTCTTCTTATTTGGAGTCTTATAAAATCTATATATGTGATCATATCAATGATTATAAAATTATGGGGCCGAGTTTTTCGGGTCAGAGTATCCACTTCGTTTAGAATTAAAAAATAAAAAGTAAGCTAAAGATATAGTGTAGTGTCTATTTTGTCAAAATTTGGTGCTGCCATTTTCTTATACATGCCACATGCTTTGGTTGAAAGATTATGTAGCAAAATCATTTCAGTAGAGAAAAAAATTAGTTTGTAACTAGCTTCCTTTTCTTTCCACTTTGTCCCTTATTTTCTCTTGAGTTAATAGCTCTTATGCAACTACATTCTTTGTTCTACCATAAATCAACCACTATTTCTCACAGAAATCTTCTTCCAAAACAATCACATTTTAAGTTAAATAACATCTGATATTTTTGTTTTACAACATGGCAATGCACTTGGAGAAAAGGCTTGAAAGTCAACAAAATTTTTATAATCAAAATCGACAGTGACGTATAGTGTATTGGATGATATATACATGCTTAGGCTGGCAATACATTATATAACGGAAAATGATAGTTAAAATTTAAATAGCTATTGACAATCAAAATTGACAGTATTTTATGCCTAGAATAAAGCTGGCAATGACATACTTTATAATGAAAAACATTTAAGTTGCCGTTGATTGTGCTACATTGGTGCTCTTCATTCTATACCTAATAAACATAACATTGGGTGGCTAAATATATACAGATACTTTGATTTTTCTAAAAAATAAAAAATCAAGGGATGTAAAATAAACGATAGAATACTTGTCATACATTCATATACTCAATATATATACACCATATATATAATTTTAATTTTATCAAGTAATTTCGGTTCGTCATCCAAAATTCAGAAATCATAAATTTAAGTCTGTTTTGACTTTTGAGCGCATTATACACAATTTTAAAGAATTATTTCTCCAGAATATGTTTTATAATTTTTGTGATGTTCATTTAGAATGGATCTCATTATCATTGCCCAGGTCCTAGTGTTGCCTATCAACTGGATAGTGGATTGCGTACCACATTTATTATCCAACCATTAAATGTTGTCTGATAAAATAGTAGACAAATTGTACCCAAAAACCAATCAAGCCAGCTTTAATATCTACTCGAAGAAAAGTCTAGAAAATTTAAGAAAATATATACAGATTATATAGTGCATTGGACAATGGTATTTCTTAATTAGGCTGGCCATATACATAATATAATGCAAAACTGATAACTAAAAAATCAAATAGATATTAACACTTGAAATTGTCAGTATTTAAAATGCATAGAATAACAATATTGAGGATGATAATAGAAGATCTTATTTGGACAACGACAAATCTTATAATGGAAAAACATTTAAGTCGCATCGCTACATTAGATGCCCTTCGGTCTATACATGATAAATATGTATATCATGTGGTTGAATATATGGTAAGTATATTTATTTTTTCAAAATTGGGATTATGGGATACAAAACAAAATTTATAGGATATTTGTCAAGTGTTCATACATCCAATATATATTCAACAGGTGTAACTTTGTATGAGTTGGTGTCTTTCATCTGATGTGAATTTCTTAGCCTGTGTTTGGCCATATTTTTTGAATTGTGTTATCATATTTTGGATCAAAAATCTACACCCAAACTAATTTGCTCCAAAATATACTCATTCTCATTTTCAATTATACATTTTTCTATACAAACATCCATCATTACACTTTTCAATCATATCTTATCATTAATTAATTTATCTTCACTATTAAATTTATTCTCTATCTTACTTTATAACTAACTCCATCACTTCCTACATCAAATGCCAATAAAATATCATCTTTATATTACATCAAAACTACTTCCAACTATTTTTTAAAAATACAACCAGACGTAACACAAAATTCATCATTCTCACACGAATATCAATAATTCATATTCTCAAGAAAAAATTTCGAAAAATGAACTTGAAAAATTGGCCAAACACAGTCTTATCTTCCTTAACTTGTCAATGCATTTGGTGCACTAGTTGGCAGTGATAGCTGCCCCTCGTGCGCTAGTTGGCCTAGTGCTCTACAACAAAAATGAAATATTAGTGACAATACATAAATTGATAACGTTAAAATTGTTACTAATTATATATATTCATGAACGGCAAGTAACTTATTTTGTCGCAAAATATGATCTTTGTAAGTTCAATAATGACAAGTGTTAATCGTATAAAAGTTGTTACTCCTAACAACTAGTGGTGAAGAAATTGTTGCCACTATATATTGACAGTTAATGTCACATGTTTTGTGATAATTTGGTAACAATAAATATAGTTATCATTGTATTTGTCTTGCCAAAGTTTTCACTAATTACTAATAATCACTAGTGACAGTTTAAAAAGACTTATTCTCACTAAAAATTATTATTGAGACAAAATAAAAAATTGTTCACTTGATTCTCATTTAATTTAATTAATGTAATCTACATAGAGATGATTACCAATCGTACGAATTTTATGCTCTATTTTCTGCTTGCATTAAGTCACAATTACTTTAACTTGTTTGGCGCAAAAATAAACAAATACATGCATTCAATCAATCAAAATGGTGAAGATCGAACTCTAAATAGACAATAAATATTCTATTTTAGTGTGTCCCAAAACTTGACATTTGGGATGGGCTCAATAATCTAGTTCAAGTTGCCTGCAGAAGTCGTCGGAGTCATAGAGTTGGCAATGTGGCGGGTCCGGCTAGTTCAATAATCAATAATGTAGTTTTAGAATATTTTTAAGTTCAACTCTTTTGATTTAAAAGATAAGTTTTCTTAAAACATCGTAGTTATTTTAACGAATGAATAGAATGAGTATATTGTAAATATGTTAGACATTGTATTCTAGGGTTTTGTGTATGTTTAGAAGTCTTTCCTTATTTAGGTTTTTGAGTTGTATATAAGCTTTGTTTGTACTGCGTTTTTAACAATGAGAGAAAATCTTTTCCCACATCTTTCTTACGTCTTTCACATGGTACTTAGATGGAATGCCATTTATGTAAAGTTAGGAGAAGATCCTAAACCTAGCTCTAACTAGCCGCAGCGTTTTATGTTATATTTCATACTTAGATGGAATGCCATTTATGTAAAGTTTTCATCAACTTATCAAGAAAAACAAAATTAGTTTTCATCAAATCTATGCCTATATATATGTAAATCATACACATTGCGGCAATAAGAGTACGATATATATGATAAATAAGAATAATTAAAGTCAAATAAAAGACACATGTATGAGTGGAGTAATTCTATATCAGACCGAGACCAATGGTATGAGTGTAAATTCTATGTCTATTTCTCTCACATAAGTGTGTGTGGAGACCTCACATAGTACACCTTACCATGTGAGAGATATAGGCACTAGGACCATTGAACTCGGTTTGACATAGATTTTTCCCAGCCCCAGCGGCTAGCTCCGTCCATGAATTCTTCCAATCCCAATTCTCAAGAGCTTTGTTTGATTAAGAGTAACATTTAGAGTTAAATAATATAACTGAAATACCAAGAATCCATGTAACTGCATAGATTTATTACACCTAAGTCAGATTTATAGTTCATGCATGGGAAAATTCTAGAATAAACTTAGTCCAATGATCATAGTGTCTATCACTCTCACACAGTAAAGTATATTGTGTGTAGTATCCACATATACTTGTGTGAAAAGAGATAGATACAATATTCACACTCGGACCATTGAACTATAGACACTAGGATCATTGGACTAAGTTTATTCTAGAATTTTCCCATGCATGAACTATAAATCTGACTTAGGTGTAATAAATCTATGCAGTTACATGGATTCTTGGTATTTCAGTTATATTATTTGACTCTAAATGTTACTCTTAATCAAACAAAGCTCTTGAGAATTGGGATTGGAAGAATTCATGGACGGAGCTAGCCGCTGGGGCTGGTGGGGCGTTCGCCTCCCCTCAATCTAGAGGAATTTTTTTTTTGCCCTTATAATTTTTTTTACTTTTGACATTTTACCCTTCAAAATCTAAAAATATCAAAGTTTGCTTCCAAATTTTTTACATTCACCCCAACTCCAAATTCTGGCTCCGTTCCCGGAAGAATCCATAGAAAGATCAGAGATGTTGACCTCTTAGTCTTCCTTCAGCTTAATTTGTACAATCCACAGATAATTCTTTAAATAATTTCTTCTATTTGCAGTTTTAGTTTATAAAGATCATTTAATTGACCGTTTTTTTTTTCTCTTTTTAAGAAAAGGGACCATTATGTATTTTGAGAGAAAAAAAGAATCGTTATCATACAATAATATTTAATCTTGAAACAATAATTTTCTTTCTACCATATATAAAATAATATGATAAAAATGTCAAATTTATTTTGCGATCTTACTCTTAGTCCCATTTTTGTCTCATGCCTACAGTTTAATATGGTTGATTTGATTTCATAACTTTTTAATGAGTGCCCATTTCATTGTATCATTCACCTAAATTTAAATTTTAACCTAATTGATGCTATTTGGTTGTAGAAAATTAATGTCCGATAAGAGGATATATTTATATACATGCAATATATCATATTTCTGGTGTGCAAATCGAAAATTGGGAGAAAATTGTTAAAATTCAAAAGTGCAAAAGAATTTGATGAAATTCGTGACCATTTTCCTCCAACTCAAATTTCTGGCCCAAATAAACACTATATTGCGTCTATACGTATATAACCTCTTTCCAGAGGTTAATTTCTATCTAAATAAGGTCCTTTTAGTTAGAATTTAATTTTAGAGGAGTAATTAGATGAATGTATAATGTCACTAATAGTCCTGAAGTGTCAAATTTGTCTCACTTACATCCCTAAAGTAAAATTTATTACGCTACTATCTCTAAAGTTATATTTTCGTCTCACTTTAGTCCTTTTCGGTCATTTTTGACCAGAGCAACTGGTTTTTAGTTGCACTTTGGCCCTTAGCTTGAATTATAGAGTTGTATCACTTTTGGTCCCTGAAGTATCAGGCTCGTATCACTTTGGTCCCTATACCCGATACTTGCGGGACAGAAAACGGGCTGTTCCGGTCAAAAATGATCGGAAATGACTAAAGTGAGATGAAAATATAATTTTAGGAACGATAGCTTAACAAATTTTAGTTTAGAGACGTAAGTGAGACAAACTTGATATTTTAGAGACTATTAGTGACATTTTTCCTTAGACGAAACTAGAACAAATTGGAAAGTTATGATACGAAGTTGATTGCTAAAGTATGAATAAAACCAAAACGAAATCAAGAGTATGTTACATGACCGACATTGCAATTTTGCCTAGTAGTAATAAAAATGTAGTTAAAAACTTCACTATCAACTACAACTAGAAACATAATTAACTCATTAAGAACTTGAAAATAAGCCACCGGTCTGTATCTCAGGTTTTGGTGTGACATCAATCTATGCTAATAAATAACAGACAAGTATATGTAAGTTTAAGAACTGAAAGGGAAATTAAAAACTATAACTTACGGATGGAAACATGCTATTTATTTGTGTGACATCAAAGTGTTACACAAAAAATAAATGTGAGAAAAGATCCATTCAAAAGAAAACAAATAGAAAAAAAGGAAATATAAGACTAAACCTACTACTAAATTAAAAGCTCAAACATCAACATGTCATTCCAATACTAACTGATACTTAACCGCCGTCGGGCCGACACTAAAGCCGTTACTTCTACTGCCACCGAGATTTATATAAGCCGGGCAATTTGCATGCAAATGGTACTTCCCCTATATAAAACTCCCAACTTTCCATCTAATTCTGCCGTCAACTTTAACGTTCACCATCACCGTCCTCGCCATCTGGTCTTGGTTCATCGAAACGGCGACGTACGGTGCCACTGGAACTGCATTCCCGTATAGAAACAGCGACCATGTTGTGATATCATTGTGGCCTTGATAAGATGGAGGCATAAGACGCCCGATATTATCCCGATACGCTGATACCGATATGGAATATCACTCACCGATACCACGACTTTGAACCATGGCCATATGATGATGATGATGAAGAGGATTAGGATGATGAAGCCAAGGAAGGCGGCGGTAGAGGGTTTTCCGGTGGTCTTCGTCGTGGCCGCATTCCTTGGCCGACATGTTGGGGTGGTGGAAGTGGCGGTGGGAGAAGTTAATGAAGTGAGGGGTTCAATGTTTTTGTGTGTAATATAATGTGGGGAGTTCTATGTGCATAGGTGACATCTCATTTATAGTACTAATTATGAAGTTGTGAGGTTTATCCAAAGAAATGGGGTTTTGAGGGATCGATGTGTTTTAATTTGATTAAACCATACAATTAGATTGCTCTCAACACTTTGGAGCCTCTATTGCAATTTATATTTTAATATCTTGTATTTTATATAGATGCAAGTCAAATGTGGCATATTTCAAGACACATGCATTCATATCTACTGCGTGATATGAGATGAGACATCAAATTTAGGTAAGAAATCCAATCTATGCTTGTAGTTTGTACTTAACTAAAAAGTCCTGAAATATTTTATCTATCATTTTTACGCGGCTTGTGTTTGAGCAAATTGGATCTTCTATTATAGCTTCTTATTGCATCTCCTATAGCAAGGCACGAGTGAATGACACGTGACAGACAATTTCTTATTCATCAAATTGACACGTGTCACTTATTTGTAACTTGCATTAAGAGATGCAGTAAAAGACCATGTTTGGTGTTTAGTTTGAGACCTATCAATAGACAAAATATTTAGAAACCGATTATGAATGCTCTATCATAATTAAGGGCAAATAATTCTACTTCTCATATAGTTAATTGATTAGTCGAAGTTAAAAACAACTTTTAAGTTTGGGGTTCCGATGCTAATCTCGATGTTTTATGACACTTGGATGCCACCCTTGTGTGTAGATGACACTAGTTGTTTAGTTGTATTCCCAAGTTCAATCTAGATAAAGAGACATGTTAAATACATTGGTGTGAGTAGTGTAACATCAAAATGTTACATTATTACCAAAAAGATTGCTTAGCATGTACTTGGATATGTACCTTAATGACCGAAAGAGACGCTCATTAGGAACATGATTTTTGTAGATCGAATTTGTTTGGCTAATCAATTATACACGATTGAATCAGAGCTTGTGAGGCAATTTCTTTTACATTACCTCTATACCCAATAATATTTGCAGGACTAGCTCTAATGAATCCGATCACCAAGAATTATCTCTAATTTACACTTGAGATTAGTACTTTATCTCGCTTTATATTAACAACAACAAAAATTTTAAAAAGAACTTGCTTTGGAGTATGCAAGAAACCTTTAGTGCAGCAACCTTATCTTATTTTAGCGCCCTAAATATTTCAACCAACATTATGATTATACTGCATGTTCGTACGTGGTATGCTAAACCCTTCTTGGGTGTATCTTATTTTCGGATATTTATGATTCAATTTCTTTATCCCTTTAAGTTCATCTTATTTTCATTTTTTTGTTGAAGATCTAGATGATCAATTTAATATGTATATTTCATATATAGAAATCTATACACTGTGCATGTGTGAGGCCTTCTTTTTTTTTTTTGGAGAAAAATATATTGAGTATATTGACATGCTTTTATTGAACTAAGTTCACTTTTCTAGTTTACTCTAACATTTATTTGAAGATTTTAGAAACATACTTGCAGGGAATTTCTAGGAAGATAGCTAACAAACAAATATCTGAACATACTCTTGACATTCATAAAAAACTTTAGACAATCTTTTTTAATTGTTGGATGTTTTCAATCTACACCTTCAGTTTGAGGAGGTGATCATTATATATAGGTGTAAACTTCAATCAGTAAGACCAAGATCTCAAAAATAAAAATATGTACGATGTTATATATCTTATCTTGATATGTATTTATATAATTATTATCATTTTACTCCTGCAATGCATTTTTTATTATGATGTACTTCATTAACTTATTTAGATAAATTAATTAAAAATAAAAACTTAGAATTAATTTTATTTTCAGAAATAGAAAAAATAAATTAATTGTAGCTCAAGCTCGAGTTCGATTCATCTACTTCAAACTCGAGCTCGAGCTTGATTCATCTATGTCAAGCTCGAGGTTCAGCTCAAAAAATATAAGCAAGCTCAAGAGTAAAATTTTTGGCAAGTTTTGCTTGAGCTCGATTCGTTTACACCCTTAGTTGTCACTCATCCGGCAAAATACTCGAAATCTTATAATTCACAGTTGATTCTTACTACATTGATTATTTTAGGAATTTCTTCGTCAAATCTTATGCGGTGTCTTTCATCTTCACAAAAAATGCGGTTATGTTCATAAAGATTTGAAGTCCGGCAACATTTTAGTAAAAGACTGCCAAGTTCTGAAAATAGCAGACTTTGGTCTTGCCAGACCAATAGGCAAACCTGGCTGAGCTTATAGCCCGGGTGTAATGAACTAAAAACCACTCTTTTTTCACTTTATTTATTTCACATATTAATCCTATTACTATTATTGATAATTTTGTTTCCTAGGTAGGTGTAACTTGGTATAATTCCCCAGAAGTATGGATGATGAGACATATTCATTTCCAATGGACATGTGGTCCGGTTGGATGTGTTTTTGCATAAATGGTTTTAAAAAAAATATTTTGTTCAAGGGCGTTAGTAATCACGTCCAGGATCAGTTTCTAGCCATCTTCAAGTAGGATATTTATAAACATAAAATGTACCTGTTTATTTATTTTGTCATGTTTTTCTAATCATTTAATAATATTTTTCCTTATTTTGTAAGATCGTTGGCATACCAAATGAGATATGTGGCCTGGAGTGACAACTCTTCTAGGTTTCGTTTCATTATTTTGTGTTTTTTAACATTCCCCAATCTCTATGGCCTATGCACTATGGGTGAGGTTAGAGTAGTTATTAGTGTTAAGGTGCTATTTAAATGTTATAGTTTGTCATATATACCTTTAAGAGTAATTTGTCATCTATATGCAGCTTTTGTTGTACAACTTATCAGTACTCATCAAGTTGTGTCTTGCATTCGTGGTTTCATAGGCAGGGGTTTTGCATTTGTGGGTTTTGTAGGTGGGGGGTTTGTATTTGTGAGTCAAATTGAATGTACATATGCAGTTCGGGTTTTGACGGTTTTGTTAGTTCTTTAGTCTGCAGTTTGAGTCTTGCTTTGGATAGATTTGTAGTTGAGTTTTGCATGTTTGGGTTTTTCCACTTGGTTTTGCATTCAATCTTTTGGTCGTGCAGGAATTGGGTTATGCATAAATTTGGTCATGTAGGGGATGATGCTTGGTAGGTCTTGTGACTAGGGAGTCCCATGACCTAGACACCTTTGATTGTGTTGGAATCTCATGTGGACTCCATACAATCACTGGTGGAAATATGACCCTGCCACATAGGTTATGCATTTTGGGCTGCGCTACATGTTTATTAGAACTAAAAAATGTGGGATAGTAATTACAGACCATGTAAACTAGAATTATGTGGGCTATTGATGAGTGATAATAAAAAAAAAATAGGTGTAATCCATATATATTGAGAAATTAATCGTCACATATCTGTGTACCCATCTTACATTTAGTCGACGCTTTTTCAGTAACTTTTGGCTTAAAATTTCTGAATTAAATTTTAAATTAAAGTGAATTGATGTGCTCCAGAATTAAATCAAAATAAAACTAAAACAATGATTTTAACTCTTGCTATTGTTGGCTATGTATACCTCTGAGGTATTACATGACTACTTTATATGGCAATATTTTGCATGACAAATCATTGTTTTAGTTTTGTAACAGCAATTTGTAACGTTGTAGGTCAACTTGAAAGCCTTGTAGCAGAGATTCACGAGTAAGGAAAATCGCAGTTATAAAAAAGTTTTTTGCAGCAGAATTGCTGGTTCCCTATCGATACTGTACATACTCTGAGCTACATATATGTTAAAAATATTAGATGTGATTCACTTAAAAAAAATTGCATTTATAAAAAAGTTTTCTGCGGCAGAATTGCTAGCTACTATTGATACTGTACATACTATGAGCCACAGAAATAGAAAGCGTAGCCTAAAATTTCTGATATAATCTTTTCAATTTTCGAAAACCCATAATGGTTCTAAGTAAGACATCCTTCAAGAATTACAAAGTTTCATTCTACAATAAAATCACTTAAACATTACTTTGGTTCTTGTCTAACAATTCGAGTATACTTATCTTTTTCCATAAATTTATATTTGTGTATTGTGCGTGTGTGTTTTGAAGTGTTAATGTAAATGTAGATTGGTGGAAAATATCAGAATATGCTTGACATATCGAGGAATGATTGCTCATGGGTTCGTCTTATATTTGCTTCTACTTTGTCCAGATTGCTTCTTATTATCTATCAAAAGAGTGTTCAATTAACAGATATGATGTTTCTTGTGTCAGCCAAATCTCATATGTCTAGCTTTGTCAAATTTTTTGACAACTTATGCAGAGACGGAGCCAGGAGGGGCATGATGGGGCCGTCGCCCCCCCTCAATTATTAAAAAAAATAAAATTAGTGGTTCAAATTTTTTATAAAAAAATTCTCCCCCCCCCAAACGTTTGTTTTCATCAGGTTTTGCCCCCCGGCCCCACCATTTTTCTTTACTTTTCTTTATACTTTACATCTTGTCCCCCACAAACACCACTTTTTCTTTACTTTACTTAACTTTTCTTTTCCTCCCCAAATCACTCTTGTATTCACGCACCATTGTTCTTCTTCTGCAGATTACAAGCAAAACTGAAAGCTCCATTCCAGTATCCAACTCTCAAGTCTCAAGCTTTCTCAAGATCCACCACTGCTGCTGCTGCTGTCGAACTCGCCGCTCACACACGCCCTCACCCCTCGCCGGTTCGCCCCTCTATTTAGGCTTTATTACTTAATTTCAATTTCTAAATCTTAATTTGCCCAAACTTTTGATGTTGATTCAATGATTGATGAGTTCGATGACTTAAAAACTCGTCGAGTACAACTTAGAATGTCTAACTTAAATAAGTAGTCATGTTGGTTTGTTTTATAAGACTTCAATTGTATATTTTTGGATGAGACTTTTTAGTAGATATAGTATATTTCTCACATAAATATAGCGTACCGTACCGCGGGGGCAAGCCCCTCGCACCCCCCATAAATCTCACCCCCCCTCCGTAAGATTCCTGGCTCCGTCCCTGAACTTATGGAAAAGGGTCCAGTTACTAATTATATGTATTATTTTTTCTAGCTATATATATATATACTTTTCTTCTTGTGAGAAACAACAGGAAGAAGCATGCTTCTCCTAACTTTATCGAACTACAAATACATCGTTGGATGAGTATTAATTTTACCAATGTTTCCCATATACGTAAAGATCCCACTTAAAGACACTTGAACATTTTCTCAACTGTTCACCACAAAGTCATCGGGAACAAATACTGGAATTAACTATGTTATCTTACCGTGTGGGTGCTATAGACAACACATACATAATATTGCTATAGACGACACATACATAATAGATTTAAACTCTACTTAACCTACAACAAATAAACTCTACTTAACTTTTTTTTTTTTGGTACAACATAATTAGATATAACTACAAAAAGACATTTCAATGCTCAGGAGAGCATATGAAACGATTGATATACAAAGACATTTCATACCCAGGAAGGTCAAAATCAATGTGCATCCGTACCCTACTCGTACTCAATGGTTAATAAGTTTGTTTTGGGTGCAGAAGCTCGAATAATTATTTGAACATGAAATTTATTTGGTCCCAATGTTTATTAATAAACAAATATAACAAAAGTCTCACTAAAATTTTTCTGTTATTAAATATTATTAATTTCTAATTGTTATTTTTTTTATACAACCGTGGGGCTAATTGCATTTTTCGTCCGTTAACTTTTCCGTTTTGTGGTTTTGGTCCTGTTTTTTTTTTCTATTTTCAAAGTCGTCCGATAACTATCTTACTTTTGGCAATTTTAGTCCGATTTTGACCAGAACCGACCAATTTGGCTGGAATTTGCCACGTGTCGGACACGTGATGCTGACATGGACAAAAAATTGGGGATTTTCCAATGTTCCTGCCAAAATGGATGCTTACTGGGACAAATGATGAAGTGGCATGCCATATCATCAATTTTGTCCAGGTCGGCGCCTATTTGGTATGTCACCACATCAATTTTGTTCAGGTCAACGTCTATTTGGCATGTCACCACATCAATTTTGTCCAGTCAACATCACACGTAGCAAATTCCGACTAAATTGGTCAGCTTCTGTCAAAATAGGACTAAAATTGCCAAAAGTTGGATAATTACAGGTCGACTTTGCAAATCGAAAAAAAAAGGACCAAAATCCAAAAGTGAAAACAATAAAGGACGAAAAATACAATTAGCCCTACAACTGTGTTAGAGTGAGAAAACATTTGTCAATATGAATTTCTATTCAAATTTTACATAATTTTTGTTTTGCAAGTAAGTGAGAAAAACATATTTCTTGTTTTGCAAGTAATTGATCAATCAAGCTGGAGAATGAAGCGCGCTAGTAAATTAAGCGAGTTACTTTCTTTTACGAAATCATATTAGTTTAATGTGTATTTTATAGAAGTAAAGAATAAATTTTTTGGGATACATATGTTTTTACCTTTATAAATTAATGAAATTTCCGAATTATAGGCATAATATTTATTATTTTGTACCATATTTTTGAAATACCATTGATTAGGATGTTAAATTGAAAATTCATTTTCTTGAAATCTAACAATTATTTGAACACAAATTAAAATTGAGACTTAAGATCTTATAAAAAAAAATAAAAAAATTGAGACTTAAGACTTGTTATAGATGGATTGAAAGCTCAGACATTATTAATATATATATTAATTGCATTTACCTCCCCTCAACTATGAACATTTAGCATCCATACCCTTATCTTGATATATTGGCATGGACCTCCTATTCTTCAATTTTTTCATCATATTTATTAGCTATGCACTAAAATGCCTTCCATTTTAACTTGAAAAAGGTTATCTGTCACTTAGTAATATGTTGGAGAGTGAAATGATATCTTAAAATTTCATTAAATGACATAATAAACATAAATAAATAATGAAGCACCCATATTAAAAACTTATCAACGTATGACTCTAAAATTCTAAAAGAAAACCCTCTAAATTAATCATAGATTCCCTTTCGTACGTAATCTAAAAAGCCTTATTGCTTAAGTTTGATTAATTAAAATATTTTCTATGAATATGAATAATTCTAATTGTCTGTGTAATTGTTGATAAAAGTATATCAAGCTTGTTTTAATTCATGTTTATAGATAAAGTTTGAATTACATTAAACAAACGTTAGATATAAGATTTTCAGATCAGCAAAAGGAATTCAAGATTAACAGAGTCGAGAGTTATATTCTAATTTTTTTTAATTGCATATGGATGTTCATTTTTATTTTTATTATTATTATTATGTTTTTAAATAGCATTTTGATGTTCTTTCATTCTCCCACGTATCATTTGGTGCAAGTTAACTTTTAATTTAAAACTGGAGGGTATTTTAGTCTTTAACTAATAAATATAATAAAAAAATAGAAAGAGGAGAGGTTTATGCCATACATAAAGCGAGAGGTGTGAATGCTAAACGTCCATAAATTAGGGGAGGTCAAGTCATTTATCCCTATAAATACATAATAATAATAAAGGCAAATTCATTTTACCCCCTCCCCTTCTACTTCTAGAACCTTCACACCCCACTCTACTACATCACATTAGATCAGAATACATCAAACACCCCCGAGATAGAGAAACATACCATTGATTTATGTAAAATCATAGATTTATTTTCCACCCATATGTAATAATTGATAGCACTTTGCACTCATCTATAATAATCAAAAAATAATATTTATTTTATACATTTTCAAAAGATAAAATAAGCGAAACAAAATTGTTTGTTTTGCAATGGGACTTTGTTGACTCCAAGTGTCCAACCCCAAACTTTTAACATATAGATATGGGCTAATAAAGCCCCAAATACACACACAAAATAAAACTGAAAACTGACTTCTCTTCTCATGAAGAAAAACTCCATAGCCCTAATTCTTAAATCACGTTATCTCAATTGCCCAAATTTATCATCGAAATTCTATCGAAGGAACAATTTTGATAGGATTATAAACCTCCAATCACTTTTTTTTTCTCTCTCACTTACGGGAAGAAAAACCCTAAATCCCTAATCCTAAATCTGTTTCTTTCTCAATCATCGAAAGGCCTTCCTTCGGGGTTAAAATCGACCTTCTAAAGTAAGTAATACTTATCTTCGAACTGTTAAAAGTCTTTTATTATTTCATCAATGTAGTATAGATTGTTTTTATCAATATAGTATAGATTATTAATTGTGCTCTGGTTTTCCCATATAGCATGTAATCAACGATAGTACATCTTATTAGAACTCGATTGTTATACTAATAATGATGATGATGATTGCAAGAGTTGTTGCAGAGTCAGTATAATCGACAATGGCTAAAGTTCTGAATTGCGTCTATACATATATAACCTCTTTCAAGAGGTTAATTTCTATCGAAACAAGGTCGTTTTAGTTACAATTTAATTTTAGAGGAGTAATTAGACGAAGGGTTAATGTCATTAATAGTCCCGAAGTGTCAAGTTTGTCTCGCTTACATTCCTAAAGTAAAATTTATTATGCTACCATCCTTAAAGTTATATTTTCGTCTCACTTTAGTCCTTTTCGGTCATTTTTTACCAGAGCAACTGGTTTTAGTTGCACTTTGGTCCCCGAAATATACAGTTTCTATCACTTTGGTCCTCGAATTATAGAGTTGTATCACTTTTGGTCCTTGAAGTATCAGGTTCATATCACTTTGGTCCCTATACTTGATACTTCGAAAACTGGCTGTTCCGGTCAAAAATAACCGGAAAGGACTAAAGTGAGATGAAAATATAACTTTAGAGACAATAGTGTAACAAATTTTAGTTTAGGAACGTAAGTAAGACAAACTTGATACTTTAAGAACTATTAGTGACATTATCTGTTAGACGTAATGGAACAAATTGGAAAGTTATGGTACGAAGTTGATTGCTAAAGTATGAATAAAACCAAAACGAAATCAAGAGTATGTTACATGACCGACATTGCAATTTTGCCTAGTAATAATAAAAATGTATTTAAAAACTTCACTATCAACTACAACTAGGAACATAATTAACTCATTAAGAACTTGAAATTAGGCCACCGGTCTGTATCTCAGGTTTTGGTGTGACATCAATCTATACTAATAAATAACAGACAAGTATATGTAAGTTTAAGAACTGAAAGGGAAATTAAAACTATAACTTACGGATGGACACATGTTATTTATTTGTGTGACACCAAAGTGTACACAAAAAATAAATGTGATAAAAGATCCATACAAAAGAAAATCATATATAAAAAAGGAAATAGAAGACTAAACCTGCTAATAAATTAAAAGCTCAAACATCAACATGGCACTCCAATACTAACTGATACTTAGCCGCCGCCGGGCCGACACTAACGCCTTTACTTCTACCGCCGCTGACATTTATGTAATCCGGGCAATTTGCGTGCAAATTGTACTTCCCTGATATAAAACTCCCAACTTTCCATCTAATTCTTCCGTCAACTTTAACGTTCACCATCACCGTCGCCGCCATTTGGTCCTGGTTCATCAAAACGCCGACGTACAGCGCCACCGGAACTGCATTCTTGCATAGAAACGACGACCATATGGTGATATCTTTGTGGCCCTGATAAGACGATGACAAGCAGAGTGATTTGCGGGCCATGGTAGAGGCGTAGACATCGAATTTGTCATAGTAAATGCCGATTCTGCTGTTAGGGTTGAAGTAAGAGTGATTTGGAGGTTCGTGGTGACGGCGTTAGGGACGTAGGTGTTGAAGGCGTAGACGGTGGCGTCGTGGAGGATGAAATGTGGCTTTGTGGCGGCAGAGAATGAGCCATATGAGGAGGAGGATGAAGAGGATTAGTGTTAGCCCCTTAGTTCGTCGGGTACATTGGCACGACAGTCTTGCGTGCCGATGCACGTCGAGTTTGATATGTGGTCGGACTCGACATTCGAGAATGTGCTAGTGTCGTGGCATGAGTTGTTGTGACAACATATGACACAAGATTGGTGCAATCAGTGTGGGATGACCGAATCGAAATGTGGGTTAAGTGGCACTATCGAGAAAACTCGGCAGCTTGCAGGTTGGCTCGACAGTGTGCTTTCTCGGCAGCTTATGGGATTTCTCGGTTGTGGGCTAAGTTTCTTGGCAAATTGGCTAAGATACTCGACAGTGTGCTTGGTTTCTCGGCAGGCTGGGCAAAACGCTTGGCAGTGGGCTAAGTTACTCAGTAGTGGGGCAAGAGAACTCAGAAGTGTACGGGCAAGGCAAAAAAATGGCACGCCGGGTGAGCGAGGCGTCTGGGCGCGCTCGCGAGGCAGTTACCAAGCGGTTATCAGACTTGTGTGAGACATGTGCAGCGGTTGTGGCTTGATTACTCAGCACAAGCGCTCGATACCTGGCAGCATTCGATTGGCCCTTTGTCCTAGCGGTTAGGAAAACTAATTGTAGCCTATTTTATGTATATTTGAGCAAGAACTGGACGTTGTTAAGCATTGTGTACAAGCCTTGTTGAATGTATGTTCTTGTATTAAGGTTCGTGAATAATACAAGTTGAGCATTTCTCGTAATTGTTGTGTTGCTTTACAGTTCGTACATTGTGTGTGCTTTGGCTTGCTCATTGATCGAATCAAACATGAGTGTGGAAATGGAGAGATTGGCTGAATGGTTTGTTTGATAACCAGGCCGCACAGTGGTGAAATCTGGGCGCAAACTAAGGCTCAAAGTTTACCCTTGTGACAATTAGGATGATGAAGCCGAGGAAGGCAGCGAGGAGGCATCGGTAGAGGGTTTTCCAATGGTTGTCACTGTCGTGGCCGCATTCCTTGGCTGACATGATGGGGTGGTGGTCGAATGGTGGTGGGAGAAGTTAATGAAGTGAGGGGTTCAATGTTTTCGTATGTAATATAATGTAGAGGAGTTCTATGTGCATAGGTGACATCTCGTTTATAGTATACTAATTATGAAGTTGTGAGTTTTATTCAAAGTGGGGTTTTGAGGGATCGATGTGTTTTAATTTGATGAAACCATACAATTAGATTGCTCTCAACACTTTGGAGCCTCTATTGCAATTTATATTTTAATATCTTGTATTTTATATAGATGCAAGTCAAATGTGGTATATTTCATACCCACCATAGATTTTTCCTTTTGGTGGCTGTGAGTTTAATTTAATTTTCGGTGTTTGTGTGTTCTTCAATTGGATTTTTTAATTGTGGTGTAGGGAATGATGCTGTGATTTGGGCCGGAAAATTTGGGGAAAATCTTCTCAGCTTGTTAAGGTATAATTATGAGGTTTATCAATTAGGCAAAGAGTTTGAATTGAAAGAGGGTTATGCTGGATTTCATTTTGTGATTTCCCTTTCTTTTTTACTTGATTTGAAAAACTCTGAGAGGGTTATGTGCTTATTTCAAAAATACAATTATCGTTCTTACAAACAAAGAGGCGTCTTATACGTATTCTCCTTTTATAAATTAATTTATGAGATTCATATATGGTTTCTGACCTTATGCCTATTATAAATAAAGAAAACTTTTTGTAAATTAAGTTATAAAAAGGAGTTTTTAAGAATTCATAAAACTTTTCATATCTAATTTTTAGAAAATATATTTTATCAACATCTATAAACTTATATTGGTAAATATCTATTAATTTGATAATGCTAATAAAGTAGTGTTAAGCATAATAATATAACGACAATAGGTAAATTATGCACAACTTGATTTATATATGATATATGTTTCTACAAACAACGGGGGTTGGTCCGGGTGGTAAGCAGCTCGGTTCCGCTTAAGTAAGGTCTTGGATTCGAGACCTTGTGAATGCAGAAAACCTCCGCTGGGAGACTCACCCACCATTGCTAGGTGTGCGACGTGGGTTGGATCCGGATGTAGTCGGGGCAAAAGCTCCGGTGAACCGGGTGGGCAACCAAAATATATATACATATATATATATATATATATGTTTCTACAATATAAGTTCAATGAACTTCTTTCTGTAATTACCTCATATTTCATAAATAAAGATATATAAGATATTATTTATCTTATTTTGATATGTATTTTTATAATTATTATCATTTTACTCTTGCAATGCATTTTTAATTATGATGTACATTATTAACTTATTTAGATAAATTAATTAAAAATAAAAATTTAGAAATAATTTTATTTTCAGAATTCACAGTCAATTCTTAATACATTGAATATTTTAGGAATTTCTTCGTCACAATTTATGCGGTGTCGTTCATCTTCACAAAAAATGTGGTTATGTTCATAGAGATTTGAAGAGATTTGAAGTTGGGCAACATTTTAGTAAAAGACTCCCAAGTTCTAAAAATAGCAGACTTTGGTCTTGCGAGGCCAATAAGCAAACGTGGCCGAGCTTATAGGGCAATGAACTAAAAACCACTCTTTTTTTATTTTATTTATTTCATATATTAATCCTATTACTATTATTGATAATTTTGTTTCCCAGGTAGGTCTAACTTGGTATAATTCCCCAGCAATACTTCTGGACTATGAGACATATTCGTTTCCAATGGACCTGTGGTCTGTTGGATGTGAATTTACAGAAATGGTTACAAAAACATTTTGTTCAAGGGCGTTAGTAATCGCGTCCAGGATCAGTTCCTAGCCATCTTCAAGTAGGATATTTATAAACATAAAATGTACCTTTTTATTTATTTTGTCATGTTTTTCTAACCATTTAATGATATTGTTACTTATTTTGTAGGATTGTTGGCATACCTAATGAGGATATGTGGCCTGGAGTGACAAGTCTTCCGGCTTTCCCAATATTTTAAAAGGCATTACTAGGGGGTGTCTCGGGGCTCGCCTCAAGGCCGGGCGTAGCGAAAACGCCCCAGCTCATTGGAGGGAGGCGCAATTCCTATGGAGCGTACGCCTGATGAGGTGGGGTGTACGCCCCAGGCATCTGGGCGAGCTTTTTTGCGCTCCACGACTTGGGCTTTGTCACTGATTTCCTCGATGCTAACGCCTTGTGTGGCACTTGGCCTGCAAGATTGTACTAAGTCAAACTCACCAATCACCATGTGTTCGTGTATGAAAGAGAATACTATATTATTATTGTCAATAACTCTTAAAGGACTTGTATCTATACTTGGTTGGTTTACAAGTGACACTTTTACTTCTATTTATATTAATCCACCTCTCTAATGGACGGTGAATATTCATTTGATCCGACGAATTCAAGTGACACTCCAAGAATACTCCTTAGGATATTCTCTATCCTATAAACTTCTTATCATTTTCACTTGTTTTTAGAGAGGTCCACACATCTCTACAATATTCTACATACTTCTAATATCTAGAATAATCTCAGATATTCTACACAATTCTAGGTTAACTATAGCTCTACGTTCTTTTAGAGTATTCTAATACTTTCCAGAGTCTTCTAGACTTTTCTAGAATTTTCTAGACCTTTCAGAATACTTCAATAGTCTCTAAACTCCCGTCTACGAGTAAAAAGACAAGTTTTGATCGTCTCAAAATATTTGAAATTGTCGAGGCATGACAGTACGCTAATGTTGTTTTAGCCCGTATATAATAATTTTGGGTACTTATTGACTTATTCTAACTTTCAAGCAAAAGTGCCTGATAAGCTCGTATTTTACGCCTTTTGGGGCGCCTCTTTTCTTGTATTAAACTCATTTTCTTGTGAATTTTATCGCACATTATACCTTGATTTGTTTTATTTGTGTGTATCAGGTATAGAGCATCATTAGATCCAAAAGATGAGAGAAAAATCAAGAAAAGTTTGACAACACAGTGATGCCGCAACATCACATACCGGATGCCGCAACATCACATATCGGATGCCGCAGCATCCCGTTCGCGTACAGCAACCTATAAATAGCGTTTTAGGATAGTTTTGGAGGATTCCACACTTTTTACAATACTAGAATTGAGAGAAAAACCTAGGGAAGCAAGAGAAGACCTTAGAAATTAAGGAAAAACCTTGAAGACTCCGAATTTGTCTACGAAAATGGAGAATTCAGGCTACAACAAGGAATAGGGAGGTTTTCACTTTCTTTTGAGATTAGATCATTGAACATATATTTTAGAGATTGTTATTTCTCTTTCTTTTCGATCATGAACTAAATTCGTTTGACTAAGGCCGTGTGAAGGCCAAACTATGAATTATCGTTTATAAAATTTGTGTTTTTGATTATTGTTTGGCATGCTATTTGTTCAATTTGTTGTGTTTAATTCTTATGAATGCTTGATCACCACTTGTGCGATAAATTGCTTAACTTAGATTCCGAAGGATATAGGTTAAGGATGCTTGGGCCATTGAACATCACGTACGTCTTAGAATTGACTAGGAGTAGATTCGATTCATTCGTGTAGCCTTCCGGTAACGGGGAATCTCATAAATCTTGTTAATGCATGTTTATTAATTGAATTCTCATATAGGGATATAGAGGATCTTTAATAAATATAGGCGCGCTATACCAAGAGATTGGGTAGTGTATAATTCAGGAGCTTTAGCCATAACATGATGAGTTTCTAATTGAATAACACACTTCATAATCGATAACGAGTAATTTGATTGGATCACGTGTCTTAGTTGCTTCCCTCTGATTTTTCAATCTCTACATGTTTTACATAATTAATTTTCTTTAGTTTATTTAAACAATCATACCTCAAATATTTGATTTAAATTGGAATTAGGTAATACAGTAGTTTCAATACTTAAATACGTTGTCCCTTGGGTACGATAATTCAGACTTAAAATTCCACTATATTACTTGCACGATCTGGTACACTTGCTAGGTTTTTGTATGTCAAGTTTTTGGCGCCGTTGACGGGGACAATTGCTTTATTTAATATTGAGATTCTTTATTTGTTCTAAGCTTAAGTCATTTTTTTCCATTTTTTAATTGATTCTTGATGAGATGAATGATTATAACTTTAATTGGTCACAACGATGATGGAGTGCAGGAGCTTATGAGAGTTATATTCAAGATTTTTGTTCGTGGTGTGGAGGCATTCATCAGAGTGACTACTGCTAGGAAAGATGGAGAAATCATCAGGACTTGTGTTTGAGTTATTATGCAATGAGAGCTTCGCCAACATATCTGCAACATGATAGTCCCGCCATTCTGATGCAAGAGAAATCTCAATCGATTCACTTTCAAACTCAAGGGGATTATCAACAACATGATATGATCTTGAGTTTTGAAGAGTTGGTGATCCAATGGATGAAGTCGAATGATGAACGTAGTCAGAATATCAAAACATGCATCATGAAAGTCCAAGCACAACTAAACCAAATCTTCAACTTATTGGCAGAGAGGTCAACAAACACCAAATGTATTAGCACAGAAGAAAATGATGAGGTTCTAGAAGCAACACCACTAGAGGACTCACAATTCAGCATAGAGTCTTAGAAATCCATCCCATCAGATGACCAAGAAAAAACATTAGAAATCTTCAAGAATCCAACACCACTTACCATCATATCTCTAGATTTCTTAAGAAAATGCATCAATAATTAGAGAAATAAAGTGGCGGATGTTGAAGCCAAGGTATACAATTATAGTGACCCGTTCGAGGCATACACGAAGAACCCTAGTGATACTACGGTTGAGAATGAGGAGATCAGACGATATAAAAATCACTGGGATATATCACCACTAAAACTTTCACAACCAAAGCTAGGAGAGTTTGGGACAATTGAGCACCTATTGAAACCGTCAATGCATGGAAAATTCCTTATCTTTAGAATTCACTTTAAGTTTTTTGCAATTTTATTACATTTTTATAAAGGGGAATCTGAGCTCATATCTTAGTTTTTCAGGATTTGTGAGTGTGATGGGACATGAGCAACCTCTACGCAACTGGAAAAAGCACAAAAAGGCTCGTCCATACAAAGTTGGCACTACTCCTTATGATCCACCATGAGCAATGCAAAAGAGTCAAGCTAATGACTTTAAACAAGTGCTTCTTGGGAGGCAACCCAAGCTTTTTATCTTTTTGCTTGCTTTTCGTTTCTGTTAGTTTAGATTTTATTTTGGCCGTGTCTGTTTTTTTTTTTCTTTCTTTTGTTGTTGAGTTGGTTTATCTCCCTTGTTCCTTTTTATGGTTCCTATATTTTTCTATAGGTTGCAAATAAGTTTGGGAGTGGGCTTGCATCACCCAGGATCTTTCAGATGCACTACACCCAACTTCTGATTTCAAATTCTCCAATCAGGGCAGTATCTTCACTCTCTTCGCATTTTCTTGTTTAACATTGAGGACAATGTTGATTTTTAAGTTTGGGGGTGCGATACATGAATTGCATATGCATGTCTTATATTTTTTGTGCCTGAATTTTTTTACAAGCTGTACACATTTTAGCAAGTGAAACCCTTTGAATAATCTTTTATGAACAATTATTTGCTTAAAGCATGACAAATTTGTTGTTTCAAAATGTTTCGAGTCAAAACCCCTTAATTGTGATCACCATGTTTAGTTTGTGTCTTGACATTCGTGTTAGTCAATATTATGTGAATTTTAGACGACTCAAGACATAGAACTTCTACGTTTTTTTCACTGAGTGCATTGATATTGCGTGACCATGACATGATTTAGGCCATTTTTGATTTGTTTTGAGCCTTACGTTTGCCTGCACTATATTCATTATCTCTAGATCTTTATTTTAGCCTTAATGATAAGAATGTGGTGTGCTAAGCATACCAGAGACCACCATTCGACTGTCTTTCATGAACCACATCTACTACCCTTTGGCCTAGAGGAAAAACAAAAAATGATTACCTGGTTATGAGAGCGTAGAACTTGATATCTTTTAGCTATGATTGGGTATGCATCTTATTGTCTCGTGCACATAAGAGTAGGAAGATTGAGTTGGTTTATTTGAGAATTGATGAAGGTTTTGAGGTATACTAGATGAATGAGAAGGATGTGAGAAGCACTTGAATAAAGTTGAGCCGAAATAGTCGGAAAAAAATGAAAAAAAAAAGAGAGAAAAAAAAATCTCGACTAGGCTATATATGTGATGCTTCAATGATCATTGGTTAGGTGTTGTCACTCATACACAACCCAATATCGATAAGAAATAAGTTTGGGGGCTGTGAGTGAAAAAAAAAAAGAAGAGGAAAAAATGGTGAGAATTTTGATTATGATGTTTATTTAGTGAGTATAGATTGATGATATCGAGTTTTAGGCTCTTTAAGCCTTTAGTCACTTTTATCCGTAAATTCCCAACCTAGCCAACACCCGAGACCTACATTACAAGCCGAAAAAACGTTTTGATCATGGTTATCGTGTATTGTGCATTCAAATAAGTTTTACAATTTTGAAGTCGATTTATGTCAATAAGTCTGATTTGTTTGCATAAACTTGCCTAATTTTGAATCTTGACATAGAAAAGACATAGGATTCATGACTTAGGGGTAATGATGAAGATTTTTGAGACATATGAATCTTGAATATTTTTGATGAATGAGTAATTTTTCGTAAATCTTGTTTTAAGGGGTAGTGTCTTGTGTTTTTGTGTTGGAGTTGTAAAAACAATTCATTGAGCTTATGGGTGTGTTCTATTTTCTTTGCTCGAGGACAATCAAACTCAAGTTTGTGGGTGTTGATAAGCTCGTATTTTACCCTTTTCGGATGCCTCTTTTCTTGGATTTGGCTCATTTTCTTGTGAATTTTATCGCACATTATACCTTGATTTGTTTTATTTGTGTGTATCAAGGTATAAAGTATCATTGGATCCAAAAAATGGGAGAAAAATCAAGAAAAGTTTGACAACACAGTGATGCCGCAACATCACATACCAGATGCCGCAGCATCACTGTGTATAATGGCTCCCCATCTTGAATCCCGGATGCCGCAGCATCCCGTCCTCGTATAACAACCTATAAATAGCGTTTTATGTCAGTTTTGGAGGATTCCACACTCTTTACAACACAAGAATTGAGAGAAAAACCTAGGGAAGCAAGAGAAAACCCTAGGAAGCAAGGAAAAAGCTTGAAGACTCCGAATTTGTCTACGAAAATGGAGAATTCAAGCAACAACAAGGAAATCAAGATTGTAATAGGGAGGTTTTCACTTTCTTTTGAGATTAGTTCATTGAACATGTCTTTTAGAGATTGTTATTTCTCTTTCTTTTCGATCATGAACTAAATTCGTTTGACTAAGGCCGTGTGAAGGCTAAACTATGAATTATCGTTCATAAATTTTGTGTTTTTGATTATTGCTTGGCATGCTATGTGTTCAATTTGTTGTGTTTAATGCTTATGAGTTCTTGATCACCACTTGTTTGATAAATTGCTTAACTTAGGTTCCGAGAGGATATATGTTAAGGATGCTTGGGCAATTGAAAAGTACATCTTAGAATTGACTAGGGATAGATTCGATTCATTCGTGTAGCCTTCCGGTAATGGGAAATCTCATAAATCTTGTTAATGCATGTTTATTAATTGAATTCTCATATAGGGATATAGGGGATCTTTAATAAATATAGACGCGCTATACCAAGAGATTGGATAGTGTATAATTCAGGAGTTTTTGCCATAGCATGATGAGTTAATAATTGAATAACACACTTCATAATCGATAACGAGTAATTTGGTTGGATCACATGTCTTAGTTGATTCCCTCTGATTTTTCAATCTCTATGTGTTTTACATAATTAATTTTCTTTAGTTTATTTAAACAATCACACCTCAAATATTTGATTTAACTTGGAATTAGGTAATATAGTAGTTTCAATACTTAAATACGTTGTCCCTTGGGTACGATAATCCGGACTTAAAATTCCACTATATTACTTGCACGATTTAGTGCACTTGCTAGGTTTTTGCGTGTCAGTGCCCTTTTGGAGGATAACGTGTTAATGAATTGGGTGATTTGCAAATCTGTGTTGTTAATGAAGTTGAATGTTTAGAATTGGGAGCCGATAAAAATAATGATCTTAAATAAGAGTTTTAGGCAAGAGTTGAACTTGAACTTTTAGCTCGCATGGTTGAATATTTTTTTTAACTCTCTATCTTACTATCTTAACCTTTTTCCTCAAGTTTTATAATTTTTTGCTAACTTGAACCAATTTTAAACATTATATTTTTTTAATATAAAAAACTACAATTTGCGGGCCATATTCCTCGCTCCTCGGGGCTTACGCTTCGCCCTATGAGACATAGAACGTCCCATCCTGTGCCTTCGTCCTTTAAAACACTGGGGCTTTCCCAACTGACTTGAGAAATTTGAGACACACGGTAGCTAGTCTCGCCTTTTAATCTTTAGGCGGTTAGAGATTTTCTTCAATAATAGCTAATTAATGCTATTGTTTGATGTGCAGGGATTAGCACAAGCAGTTCGTGGTCTTGACAATGGCGGCTTTGATCTCCTTTCGGTAAGTTATGTTCTCGAAGTCAAACTCTTCTAATTGATTTTTTTTTCCAGAAAATGTTGTCTCTAAACCCCAAAAAGAGAATCAGTGCAAGTGAAGCACTTGCACATGATTTCCTTAAAAGAATGTAAAATGCAGTTACGTCCATTTTTGACGTAAACTGCCTCGGTGCAGGTACGCTCCCGTCATATTATGCCTTGTTTTTTCTCTTTCTCTCTTTCTCTCTCTCTCTGTGCTGAATTCATAGTATGTCTTGAAAAGATCCAAATACTCTAGATCTTGAACCGGTTGACCAAGTAAGTTTTTCTATTTTTTGACATATAAACTCACTTTTATTGAAATACGCCGTGTGTGGCACTTGGCCTGCAAGATTGTACTAAGTGAGACTCACCAATCACCCATGTGTTCGTGTGTGAAAAGAGAATACTATATTATTACTGTCAATAAATTTTAAAAGACTTGTATCTATACTTGGTTGGTTTACAAGTGACACTTCTACTTCTATTTATATTAATCCAACTCTCTAATGGACGGTGGATATTCATTTGATCCGACGGATTTAAATGACACTCTAAGAATATTCCTTAGGATGTTCTCTATCCTATAAACTTCCTATCATTTTCACATGTTTCTAGAGAGGTCCACACATCTCTACAATATTCTACATACTTCTAATATCTAGAATAATCTCAGATATTCTACACAATTCTAGATTAACTATAGCTCTACGTTCTTTTAGAGTATTCTAATACTTTCCAGAGTCTTCTAGACTTTTCTAAACCTTTCAGAATACTCCAATAGTCTCTAAACTCCTGTCTACGAGCAAAAAGGCACGTTTTGATCATTTCAAAATATTTCAAATTGTCGAGGCATGACAGTGCGCTAAGGTTGTTTCAGCCCAGCTATAATGATTTTGGGTATTTGTTGACTTATTTTAACTTTCAAGCAATAGTGCTCTTTTGGAGGATAACGTGTTGATGAATTGGATGATTTGCAAATATGTGTTGTTAATGAAGTTGAATGTTTAGAATTGGGAGCCGATAAAAATAATGATCTTAAACAAGAGTTTTAGGCAAGAGTTGAGCTTGAACGTTTAGCTCGCATGGTTGATTTTTTTTTTTTTAACTCTCTATCTTACTATCATAACCTTTTTCCTCAAGTTTTATAATTTTTTGCTAACTAAACCAATTTTAAACATTATTTTATATTTTAATATAAAAAACTAAAATTTGCGGGCCATATGCCTCGCGCCTCGGGGCTTACGCTTCACATCCTATGAGACATAGAACGTTCCGTCCCATCCCGTGCCTTTGCCCTTTAAAACACTGGGCTTTCCCCACTGACTTGAGAAATTTGAGACACACGGTAGCTAGTCTCGCTTTTTAATCTTTAGGTGGTTAGAGATTTTCTTCAATAATAGCTAATTAATGCTATTGTTTGATGTGCAGGGATTAGCACAAGCAGTTTGTGGTCTTGACAAGGGCGGCTTTGATCTCCTTTCGGCAAGTAATGTTAAGTTTACATAATTTTCTCGAAGTCAAACTCTTCTAATTGATTTATGTTTTTTCCAGAAAATGTTGTCTCTAAACCCCAACAAGAGAATCAGTGCTAGTGAAGCACTTGCACATAATTTCCTTAAACGAATGTAAAATGCAGTTACGTCCATTTTTGACGTAAACTGCCTCGGTGCAGGTACGCTTCCGTCATATTATGCCTTGTTTTTTCTCTTTCTTTCTCTCTCTCTCTCACTCTCTTTTTTTTTTTTTTGCTGAATTCGTAATATGTCTTGAAAATATCCAAATACTCTAGATGTTGAACCGGTGGACTAAGTAAGTTTTTCTTTTTCTGAGATATAAACTCACTTTTCCTCAAGCTCGAGTCCAGGCCAGGGGCGGAGCTAGGATTTTTGTCGAGGGTGGGGGGGGGCGAGATTATATATTGTGATATAGTTATACACTTTTTTTGGCTAAATGGACGAAGGAATTAAGGTACGGTACACTATATTTACGGGAGAAAATATATAAGGAACTAGAATTACCCTATTCATAAGTCTAAGATTTCTATTTTCCCCTTTGTTTGAGTTGTAAAAATGTGTGATGAAGGAGGGAGAAAGTGAAAATTTGAGAATTGGGAAATGGATTGAAAATGTCAAATGGCATACTAAGTATTTTTTTACTAATAGAGGGGGTTATTTTTGTCATTTTTGAGGGGGACAAAATTACAAATGTTATAGATTTATAGGTAGAAGTGACAATTTTAAAATTTTGAAGGGGGCGGGATTACAAATGTTATAGCCTTATACGTAGAAGTGACAATTTTAAAATTTTGAGGGGGGGGGGGGGGCGAAATTACAAATTTTATAGGCAAAAGTGAGATTTTTAAAAATTTGAGGCCCCCCCCTCAAAAAAAATAACCCATGATTGAAGCGAGCATGTTTCACTATTTTGCGTTTTTTAACCTTCCCCAATCTCTATGGCCTATGCACTATGGTTGAGGTAAGAGTAGTTATTAGTGTTAAGGTGCTATTTAGATGTTAGAGTAGTTCGTCATATATAATTTGTCATCTATATGTAGCTTTTGTTGTACAACTTATCACTCATCCACTTGTGTCTTGCATTTATGGTTTCATAGGCAGGGGTTTTGCATTTGTGGGTGAATGTACATATGCAGTTCGGGTTTTGACGGTTTTGTTAGTTCTTTAGTCTGCAATTTGAGTTTTGCGTTGGATAGGTTTGTAGTTGAGTCTTGCGTGTTTGGGTTTTTCCACTTGGTTTTGTATTCAATCTTTTGGTCGTGTAGGAATTGGGTTATGCATTAATTTGGTCATGTAGGGGATGATACTTGGTAGGTCTTGTAACTAGGGAGTCCCATGACCTAGACACCTTTGATTGTGTTAGAATCCCTTGTGGACTCCACACAATCACTGATGGAGATATGACACTGCCACATAAGTTATGTATATTGGGCTACACTACATGTTTATCAGACCTAGAAAATGTGGGAGTAATTACAGACCATGTAAACTAGAATTATGTGGGCTATTGATGAGTGATAATAAAAAAAATTAGATGTAATCCATATATATTGAGAAATTAATCGTCACATATCCGTGTACCCATCTTAATTTTAATTGACGCTTTATCAGTAACTTTGTCTTATTATTTCTGAATTAAAGTGAATTGAAGATGTGTTCCAGAATTAAACTGAACCAAAGCTAAAACAATGATTTTAACTCTTGCTATTGTTGGCTACATACGCCTCTGAGGTATTACATGACTACTTTATATGGCATTATTTTGCATGACAAATCATTGTTTTAGTTTTGTAACAACGATTTGTAACTTTGCAGGTCAACTTGAACGCCGTGTAGCAGAGATTCACGAGTACAGGAAAATCGCAATTATAAAAAAGTTTTCTGCAGCAGAATGGCTGGTTGCCTATTGATATTGTACATATTATGAGCCACATTTTATATGTTAGAAATATTAGATGCGATTCACGAGTACAGAAAAATCGCAGTTATAAAAAAGTTTTCTGCAGCAGATTGATGGTTGCCCATTGATACTGCACATACTATAAGCCACATTTTATATGTTGGATTTATTAGATGCAATCAAGTACCTTGATTTCAAATACTGGTGATTTTACTATAGACAATATTGTTTTCTTTTGTAATCTATTTTGTTCTGATTGAAATAAAATTTTGCTACATTACACGAGATAATGGAGAAAATTTACTTTCTAAGGTGAGGAAGTTTACTTCCTTCCATTACATATTAAATTTATAAGGAGTTATTTAGGACACGATAATTTATCCTAAAAAATGACTACTCAAAATAAAAATCATTCACCAAAAGATAGAAACATAGGAAAAGAAGTAAAGTTTCCTGGAGACAAACATGTCACGGACACACACATCGTCTTCAAATACGTTTAACACTTATATACATGACAAGTTCAATGTATTACATCTCTTATTGTAATGTATTCGTTGAATGGCACATGTCGACTAAAAATTCAATAATCACACGAGTCATTCACCCAATACATTACAATAGGAAATGCAATAAGAATTTCAATAGGAGATCTCATATGTGACAAAAAAAGATTTATTCGGATAACCATCAACTATAATCACTATTGTAACGTCCTCTTTCTTCTTTTTTATTTTTACTTTTTCATATTTTTTTCATCGCATATTCATCTTTCGTTTTTGAAAATCTAACTCTCGAAACACCCATGTTTTCACACTCTTTATGTTCCCAAATTCTGATTCAATTCACCGTAATAGTCTAAATTTCTGATCTAACTTTTTCAATTTTCGTAAACCCATAATGGTTCTAAGCAAGACATCCTTCAAGAATTACAAAGTTTCATTCTACAATAAAATCACTTAAACATTACTTTGGTTCCTGTCTTACAATTCAAGTATATTTATCTTTTTCTATAAATTTATATTTGTGTATTGTGCGTGTGTGTTTTGAAGTGTTAATGTAAATCAGTAAATGTAGATTGGTGGAAAATATCAGAATATGCTCGACATATCCAGGAATGAATATTCATCGGTTTATCTTATATTTGCTTCTACTTTGTAAAGATTGATTCTTGTTATCTATCAAAAGATTGTTCAATTAACAGATATAATGTTACTTGTGTCAGCCAAATCTCATGTCTTGCTTTGTCAACTTTATTGACAACTTATAGAAATGGTCCTTTTACTAATTATATGCATTATTTTTTCTAGATCTATATATACTTTTCTTCTTGTGAGAAACAACAGGAAGAAGCATGCTTCTCCTAACTTTATCGAACTACAAATACATCGTTGGATGAGTATTAAATCCCACTTAAATACCACTACAAAGAAATAATACATTAATGACAAAATATCAAGTGTCAATGTTAAAGTTGTCACTAATTGTATATTTTTAATAACAAGAATTTTTGTTTTGTCACAAGAATAGGTTTTACATGTTTAATAGTGACAAGATCTCTATAGAAGTTGTCACTCTTGATAGTTGGTAACAAGAAAATTGTTGTCACTATTGACAATTAGTGACACACCTTTAGTGATAACTTAATGACAACAATTATAGTTGTCACTCTATTTGTGTAGTCACTATACACGTGTCACTAATTGTTAATAGTGACAATTTTAGAGAAACTCTTGTCACTAAACATTCTTATATATAGTGGCAAAGCAAACATTTTTGTCACTCATTTTTTCATATCTAGTGACAATTTTAACATTGTCACTTCAAATTTTGTCACTAATATTACTTTTTGTTGTAGTGTACACTTCCACCATTTTCTCATCTGTTCACCACAAAGTCGTCAGGAACAAATACTGCAATTAACTATGTTATCTTACCATGTGGGTGTTATCACTACAAAAAAAATATTATTGCCTATGTCAATATGTTATGGTGAAAAGTCCATTTGCCATGATTAAAATCAATTAATCATGGCTTTGCTACGGCTTTGGCAGTGGTATTTGCAAGCATGGCCAAAACATTTACCATAGTTTATAGTCATGGTCAATGTTTTGCTCATTGTAAAGACCATGGTTTTTAGACATGGTAAAAAAATGTTAGATTAATATTTCTTCCACCACGGCTAGTTAGAGCTTAAAATAGCTAGCATTCTTTTTTACTATAACTAACTTTAGTGTAGTTATATGAAACATCTACCACGGCCAAGTTAGCCATGAGCATAGACCGCTATAGACCACAGTTTTAAGTCATGGTATATATTTTCATTGCCCATACTCAATTTTCTTATAGTGTAAAGACAACACATACATAATATAATACACTTAAACCCCACTTAACCTACAATAAATAAATGGATTAGTTAAAAATATTAGCGGAAAAACAGTTAAAATAATAATAATAACATAGTGTACTAAGGACCCTTGAACAATTTCTAGCTAGAGGGAGCAATTGTATAGCAGAAATACTAAATTACATAATTAGATAAAACTATACAAAAAGACATTTCAATGCTCATAGAGCATAAGAAAGGATTGATGCACAAAGACATTGCATTCCGTATCCTACTCGTACTCAATAGTTAATGAGTTTGTTTTGGGTCGATTCTATGCCCGACATAACCCGCTTCCGGATGAGTCCATATTTGGTACTTTGGAGGAGCCGAGTCATTAGTGCAGAAGCTCGAACAATTATTCGAACATGAAATTTATTTGGTCCCAATGTTTATAAATAAACTAAGATAACAAACGTCACTAAAATTTTTCTGTTATTAAATATTGTTAATTTCTAATTATTTTTCAATTTTTTTTATACCACTGTGTAATTGTAGATAAAAGTATATCAAGCTTGTTTGAATTTATATTTATAGAAAAAGTTTGAATTATATTAAACAAACATTAGATATAAGATTTTCAGATCAGCAAAAGGAATTCAAGATTAACAGAGTCTAGAGTTATATTCTAAAATTAATTAATTGCATATGGATGTTCATTTTTTTTAAAATTATTATGTTTTGAATAGTATTTTGATGCTTTTTCATTCTTCCACATATCTTTTGGAGCAAGCTAACTTTTCTTAATTAATTTAAAACTGGAGGTTATTATAGTCCTTAACTAATAAATATAATGAAAAAATGATAGAGGAGAAGTTTATGCCAATACATTAAACGAGAGGTGTGGATGTTAAACGTCCATAAATCAAGGGAGGTCAAGGCATTCCCTATAAATATTACATAACAATAATAAAGGCAAATTCATTTTACCCCCTCTAGTATAGACACACCACCAATTACCCTCTTCTACTCCTAGAACCTTCACACCCCACTCTACTACGTCACATCAGAATACATCAAACACCCCAAAATAGAGAAAAATACCATTGATTTATTTAAAATCATAAATTTATTTACCACCCATATGTAATAATCAATAGCACTTTGCACTCATCTATAATAATCTAAATATAATATTTATTTTATACATTTTTAAAGGAAAATTTCTATCTCACAGGAATTCTTCCTTACGGTCCATTTCCAGCCACAAGTTGTGGCTGGAAGTACCCGGCAACTAGCTATGCAAGTTGCTGGGTATTATACTTTTTTTAAAAAAAATAGTTTTATAATTCTAAAACAACCACATAAGTTATTCCTTATTTCAACATCCACCTCACTGATAAATTAAAATTTAGTAATTTGGTTTCAACTCATAATTCGTATAATTTTCATTAGAAAATTGAGATTCATCTAAAATATAGCAAAAATGAAGAAGTTAAGAAAACTCACCCAAACTATATCAAACTTTCATTACATAATAATGCATTCTGACTCTACATATAGATTATTGCAATTCAATATTCTCAGGCATAGAAGTCAAGAAAACGACAAAAGAAATAAAAAAAAACACGTAAGTTATAGTAAAAATAATATTCAGTAAATCCACTTTGATATGTTCTCCATGCATCCTCATAGCACTTCTACTCTAAGTCTATCTGGCTGCATAACCGAAAAAGTTCAATAATAGCCTATTTAATATATATATATATATATATATATATATATATAATCAAAATTCAAATTTTAATAAAAATAATTAAATAATGAATACAATTTTTAAAATTTAATATATTATTAAGAACTTTCCCATGGATTCCTGTATATTCATGTATGATGATAGAAAACTTTACCTCATTAATCTGCAAAACATAGGCTTTGAAATTTGACGTTTCTCCAAACCAAATTTATCGATCTATTTCTTTTTTTCTTTCACTATGTTATTTTGATATTCTTAATATTATATTAGGCAAATTATTAAGACTTATTATGGTAATTAAAATCTTTCCAAACACTTGGAGTCTTAATTTTGGTGATTTAATTAATATAGAAAATTAAGTTTTACCCATTATAGGATTCTTATTGGGGGTTATTTAGTGGGAATAGGAATCTAGGGGGGATTGTATTTGCAATATCCTAAGTCCCAGCAGAGGCCAGAGAGGGTATAACGAAACAAGATTGTTTGTTTTGCAATGGGACCTTTGTTGACTCCAAGTGTCCAACCCCAAAATTTTAACATATAGATATAGGCTAATAAAGCCCAAATTGTTTTTAACCCCCCCCCCCCCCCCCCCCCCCCCTTCCCCACCCACGCACCAAAATAAAACTGAAAGCCAACTTCTCTTCCCATGAAGAAGAACTCCAAAGCCCTAATTCCTAAATCAAGCTATTTTACTTGCCAAAATTTAGCATCAATAAATTCAATCGAAGGACAATTTTGATAGCATTACAAGCCCACAATCACTTTAGAAATTGGGTCGATCTTCAATTTCCCCCAGCTAAATCCGTCCCCATGCAATCCCCAATAAAACCCTAATATCTGTTGGAGTAGTAGCGGAAGTGTAATGAGCTTTTTATTAGTTAAAAGCTTTATGCTTAGAAAGTTTTGTAATGTTGGTAGAAAAAGTATGATAGGGACGGCTAATTGTTTAGTGAAGAGTTTTATATTATATTTGAATATTTTGCTAGAAGTTTGTAGAATTGAAGATGATAGTGGACGGTTGTTTTAGGATTAAAGGAATTGAGCTGCTGCTCCTTTTTAAGACAATTTTATTACACTTTATGCTTTATTGCTTTGGCTTTTTTTGCTTGCTTACAACAATGCATGGTACATCTATTTATACAAGTCCATAGATAAATCTAGATACCTTTACATCATTTTCAATGAGGTGATTCTAGATACTAGATATTTCTTGGTGTTAGGTACTAGATGCTTCATAGATACTAGATATTTCTAGTAGATAGTAATTTCTAGATGCTAGATATTTGTTGGATGCAATTCATGATGCTTCTAGACATATCTTGAAAATTGCAAATTAACTTTCAACACTCCTCCTTAATTTGTCATTTTCAGTTGATGCTTGAACTTCTCGAATTTCTCCAGTGTGACTGCTTTGGTAAGGAAATCAGCCGGTTGATCATTTGTGTTGATGAAATTCATCGCAATCTCCTCCTTGCCCACTAATTCTCGAATAAAGTGATGTCGTAGTTCAATATGCTTTGAGCGGGCATGAAACACCGGATTTTTAGTCATAGCTACAGTTGACATATTGTCGCAATATATTTTTGTCGGCTCCTTTTGTGTTTGTTGCATGTCACTGAGAATTCGTCTCAACCAGATTGCTTCACATGAAGCCTCTGTTGCTGCAATATATTCGGCTTCTGAAGATGATAATGCCACTGTCTTTTGCTTTCGCGAGCTCCATGAGATCACACTTGAACCAAGGCAAAAGATATAGCCGGACGTGCTCTTTCGATCATCTATGGATCCCGCCCAATCACTATCAGTGAATCCAACCAGCTTGTTATCTTCTTCTTTGACATATTGGAGTCCAAGTTGTTTAGTTCCTTGAAGATATCGCAAAATTCTTTTTGCAGCGACAAGATGATTTTTGCTAGGATCTTGCATAAATCTTGAAACCACACTCACTGCATAACATATGTCGGGTCTAGTGTGAGTGAGATAAATGAGTGAACCCACCAAGCTTCGAAAAACTTTCCCATCTGCCTTTTCCGAGCCGTCATTCAATTGCAATTTTTCACTTGGCATCATGGGCGTGTTTACGGGCTTGCAGTTGGCCATGTGAAATTTCTTGAGTATGTCTTCAATATATTTCTCCTGTGAAAGAAAAATTTCTCCCTTGGCTTGTTTAACTTGGATGCCGAGAAAGTATCTCATTAAGCCAAGATCAGTCATCTCAAAATCTTTCATCATTTTTAACTTGAACTCTTTCACTGCTTTTAGGTCAGTTCCAAAATAAATTAAATCATCGACATATAAACAAACTATTAAAAAATTCGTACCTTCGTTTTTCACATATAGCGAAGGTTCATTCTTGCTTCTTTCAAATCCATTTTTGAGAAAGTAGCCGTCAATCTTGCAGTTCCATGCTCGTGGCGCTTGCTTTAATCCATATAACGCCTTTCTAAGTCTATAAACTTTGTTCTCCTTTCCTTCCACCGCAAAGCCTTGTGGTTGCTCGACATAAACTTCTTCTTGTAGCTCGCCGTTCAAAAAGGCTGATTTAACATCGAGTTGATATACGTTGAGCTCCAATTGTGCTGCTACGGCGAGAGCCGTTCTTATGGTTTCCATTCGAACTACTGGAGCGAATGTCTCATTGAAGTCGACTCCAGGTTGTTGCGAGTATCCCTTTGCAACTAGCCGAGCTTTATGCTTTTTGATAGAACCATCTTCGGCATATTTTATTTTATAAACCCATTTAAGTCCAATCACTTCTTTATTTTTAGGTAAATCAACGAGCTCCCAAGTTTTATTTTTCTCAATTACGGATATTTCCTCTTTCATTGCGTCAATCCACACATCTTTATTTTTTGCATCTTCAAAAGATTGAGGTTCGCAAGCAAAGTAAGCAACATTTGAAGATTCATAAATATCTCGTAAAAGACGTACCTTTCGTACTGGAAACTCCGAATCCGAAGATGAATCTTCATCATTTGAGTTGCTGGTACTTGGGGCCGAATTTAAGTCTTGGCTCTGCGGGAGGTCTCTTGGTCCCGAGGTATTTATTTGAGTACTCATCGGGTGAAGAATGTTGTTTTGAGATGTTGCTTGATTGCTGTCTTCTTCCCAATTCCATGCTGCCATTTCATCGAATATCACATCCCTTGATATGATGAGTTTGTCGTTACTTGGGTTCAATAGTCGATAGCCCTTCGACTCCTCGCTATAGCCAATGAATACAAGTCTTTCACCCTTCTTTTCGAATTTATCTTTGTTTGGTGACTGATTTAGAGCGTAAGCGATGCACCCAAATACTTTCATATGATCGACTTGAGGCTTTCGCTTGTTCCAGGCTTCAAACGGTGTCTTATTCCGAACAGCTTTTGTTGGTGACCGGTTGAGTATATATACAGCTGTATTAACAGCTTCTGCCCATAATTTCTTTGGCAATCCTTTTTCTTCCAGCATGCTACGAGCCATTTCAGCAATAGTGCGATTCTTTCTTTCTGCCACACCGTTTTGTTGCGGACTATATTTCACCGTAAGTTGTCTTTGAATTCCTTCATCCTTGCAGTGATTCATAAATGCGTTGTAGATAAATTCACCTCCACGATCGGTTCGTAGAGTCTTGATTAGATGCCCACTTTGCCGCTCGACTAGGGCCTTGAACCGAAGAAATACAGAGAATGCTTCGGACTTTTCACTCAAAAAATAAATCCACATCATCCGAGTGAAATCATCGACAAAGAGAATAAAGTATCTCTTATTGTTTAGTGAAGGCGTCCTTGTAGGACCAAATATGTCGGCATGAACCAACTCCAAAGGTGTTTTTGCCCTCCAAGATGTTTTCGGGAATGGAAATCTATGCATTTTCCCGTAAATGCATCCTTCACAAATTCTATTTTCTTTTTCAATTTTAGGAAGACCAATAACCATATTTTTTGAGTTTAATAAGTGCAACCCTTTATTATTTAAATGACCATATCTCAAGTGCCATAAATAAGAATTTTCAGATTTTTCCATTTTCAAGGCACAATGGTCATTTAGTGGCAAAGTTAGACGAAAAATTTTATTTGGGGCCATATCGATATTTGCCACTGTTGTGTTATTTTTCTTATCAATGATTTTGCATTTATTATTATCAAAATTTACCGAATAACCTTTTTCTAAGAGTTGACCAACACTTAATAAATTTGTAGCTAGATTCGGCACGTAAAGAACATCATGAATAAATTTCTTTTTACCTTGCCTAGTGCGGACAGCAATGACACCTTTTCCTTCAACTTTCTGGACTTTGCCGTCTCCAAGTTTTACCTCTGATGTGAAGTTTTGGTCAAACTCCTCAAATATGTCGCGGTTGCTCGTCATGTGGTTGCTGCATCCACTGTCAATATACCATGTATCTTGCGACTCTTTTTCGACTTTTAGGCAAGAATAGAAAACTTGGTCTTCCTCCTCCTCTTTTGTAAAATTGGCCCTTTTCGTTTCTTGATTCTTTTGATATCGACAATCCCTTTGTGAGTGATTAGGGATTCGACATCTCTTACACTTGAAGTAGCAATCTTGTGAAGTATGATTATTCTTTTTGCAAATAATGCAACATTGATTTCCTTCACCTTTGTTGTTGAGTTTGCGCCTCTCTTGATTTCCTCCGTTGTAATGATTCTTCTTTTGAAATGCTCCTTTTTTGAAGTCAAGTTTGCTTGAGTCATTCTCCGAAAACTTGAGTTTGGATTGGAATGCTTGCTCGACGGACTGATTTGTCGACCTATTGATTCTTTGTTCATGAGCTTGTAGTGAACTCATGAGTTCGAATGTCGACAACTTTGATAGGTCCTTTGATTCTTCGATCGCGGCAACACAATGGTCAAACTTTGGAGGTAAGCTTCTCAAAATCTTCTCGACCACTTTCTTGTCTTGAATAGTATCTCCAAGACATTGAATTTGATTTACGATAGTTGAGACTCTAGAAAAAAAATCTCCAATTTTTTCACTTTCTTTCATCGATAAGTTGTCGAAATCTCTCCAAAGAGATTGCAACTTGATCGATATTACTTTATCATTTCCCCGAAATTCTTTTTGTAAAACTTCCCATGCTTCTTTAGCTTTTCTTTTATTAAAAATTCGAGGATAAATAGATTTACTTACCCCCTGTTTTATATATCGAAGTGCCGTCGCATCTTTCTTTTGTTTTTCTTTGAATTGCTTTTCTTGTGTAGCTGTCCATTTGGTCGGATCTCCTTCAGCGGGTGGCTCTGGATACTCCTCTTCTATAACTTCCCATAAGTCTTGAGAGATGAAGAAATCCCTCATCTCGCTGCTCCAATAATCATAATGCTCTCCTTCAAATATTGGTACTTCACTTGGAGAGTACTTGAACATTGTAGTGAATGAACTTGTCGCCATGATTTATATGATGACTGATCAAAGCCGTCTACACGGCTCTGATACCAAATTTGTTGGAGTAGTAGCGGAAGTGTAATGAGCTTTTTATTAGTTAAAAGCTTTATGCTTAGAAAGTTTTGTAATGTTGGTAGAAAAAGTATGATAGGGACGGCTAATTGTTTAGTGAAGAGTTTTATATTATATTTGAATATTTTGCTAGAAGTTTGTAGAATTGAAGATGATAGTGGACGGTTGTTTTAGGATTAAAGGAATTGAGCTGCTGCTCCTTTTTAAGACAATTTTATTACACTTTATGCTTTATTGCTTTGGCTTTTTTTGCTTGCTTACAACAATGCATGGTACATCTATTTATACAAGTCCATAGATAAATCTAGATACCTTTACATCATTTTCAATGAGGTGATTCTAGATACTAGATATTTCTTGGTGTTAGGTACTAGATGCTTCATAGATACTAGATATTTCTAGTAGATAGTAATTTCTAGATGCTAGATATTTGTTGGATGCAATTCATGATGCTTCTAGACATATCTTGAAAATTGCAAATTAACTTTCAACAATATCTCATTAGATTTCTTTTTCTTTCTCTCTTACGGGAAGACAAACCCTAAATCCCTAATCCTAAATCTATCTCTTTCTCAATCATCGAACGGCCTTCCTTCGGGGCAACAATCGACCTTCTAAAGTAAGTAATACTATCTTCGAACTGTTAAAAAGTCTAATTATTTCATCAATGTAGTATAGATTGTTTTTATCAATATAGCATAGATTATTAATTGTGCTCATGTTTTCCTATATAGCATGTAATCAACGATAGTGCATCTTATTCGAACTTGCTTGTTGTACTAATAATGATGATGATGATGATTGCAGGAGTTGTTGCAGAGTCAGTATAATCGACAATGGCTCAAGTTCGGAACCGTTTTCATGATTCATATCAACAAGCGGCAGTGGATGATGATGATGATCTTGATGACCAAGAAAGCAGTGATTCTCCTCCTCCGGGTGGTCTGGTATTAGACGGGCCGTATGCACATATATTTCTGGCTAGTTTCCAAAGGGACCTCCAACAATCTGTCAACGCCGGTAAGAAGGCTTACAAGAACAACAAAAAAATGAGCCACAAGCAAAGCATGGCTGAAATCGAAGAACCTCCAAAGCATGAGCCACCTGCTAAACCTCTTCCAGCGGATAATTTGAAATCCTGCCTCAAGAAAGGTGTCAAGAAAGAGGGAAAAGGGCATAAGGCGAGGCGGCGTAAGGTGACGTGGGCACCAGGCGTGTATGATCCCACTCCTTCCGCCGACTGTCATTTATCCAACACTATGGAATGGCCTAAAGGCGAAAACAAGAACAAAAAGAGTGGAAAGAATCAACATCATACTTCGGATGCTTTAGATGACGTATCAAACAAGGCTCAAAGCATTAAGGGTGATAACAGCAAGAGCGGGAAGAAAGGGGGCGATGAGATTAATGTTGTAGTGGGAGGAAAACACAAGGACGTTAAGAAGCAAGTAGAAGTTGGAAGCAGTAGTGGTAGAAGTGAGGAAAGAAGCATGAAGGGTGGGAAAGGCATTGATAAGAAATGGGAAAAGAAAGGGAAAGAACGACGCGGCAAGCATAGCAAATAATAACAACAAGTATAGTATGTGAAGAATTAATGGTGGTTGTGCTAGATAAGAAGTAGCATGTAATTAAGAATGATAATATGTATGGAAAGGCTTACAATGGTTCAATTTATTTATGCAAGTTTTGTATATATTGATTACTTTTCTGTCTAGTTCTTTAACAGACAGTTGTACCATCGTAATATATATTCCAACCTGCTGGTGTTAATATGAATTGTCAGCAGCCAGAGGGATTGTTATGTTAACTACTAGACTAAATTGTTTTTGGATCTGAAAAGTGTAGAAATTAGTGCTGGTACAAATATTCTGCTACAAGATTACTTGTAGTTTGGCATAGTTGCCATAGTTCATTTATCAACCTCTTCAGTCCCTTAGATTGTGATAAAGATCATAGGATTTTAAGATTGGATGATAAAGGAATTAGATTGATGAGGAAGGTAGATATAATCCTTAACCAGGACGCGTTAAGGTCATATTGGAGGTGGTGATTGGAGCTATGCTTAGAGGCTTCTAGGACTAGCGAGCCACGTGTTCGCCCTAATCACATGAGGGTCTTGATCTACTGAAAAATCAGTGATGATTGAAGTTATACTTAGTGGCTCCAAACTGGTGAGTTCCTTGGAGATCTAATGTTACCCTAAATATATTTGCCATAGATGGAGAGGTTGGATTTTTCGGGAAGTTCACGAGTTCTGAGAGTCTTTAAGAATGACCAAAGAGACCACCTGCAGATGTTGATAGCTGAGTTTTCTCTTCAAATCGGGACTAGACCTCGTAATTCAGGCTCCTTTTGGCTCATGCGGAAAAGAAAGGAAAAAGATTGCGTAGGATCTTGAATTTTGTAGTTGTATTGGTGAAACTGGCACTAGACTGTTGTAAGTGTTGATTGCTTACTATTACCTTATTTTGAAAGACGTGATAAATTGGGCTAGCTGTTTTATACATGACAATGCCTATGTATAAACGTTATTTGTTTTGGGTATATCTACACTGGTAAAATCCGACTATATGTCTATGCTAAGCTAAGGTATAATAAGCTGGCTTAAATTCCTAATTAGATTGATTCATTTTTAATGAACTATTTTTCTCCCTTGTCGAACTTTGAAGTGATTTTTGTTCAAGAGTGGTTTGGAAGAGTAATGTGAGTGGAGGGGAGTCTCTTAAGTGATTTTTGTAAACACAATTTCAATTCTGATTAATTACCATGCTAAACGGAGTATCAATATGCCATATTTTAGTGTCATCTTTATGTATGGAACATGATCATAAATTTTTACTATCAAGTTATCAGGAATTGATTTATTTATTTTTTGTCAACGAAAATCGGCAGCTAATGAAATATACTTTTAATTTATTTAAGATATAATTTTTAATATTTACTAATTTTTTATTTTTAAATTTTTTATTTTTCATCTTCATGTATGGAACATGATCATAAATTTTTACTATCAAGTTATCAGGAATTGATTTAATTATTTTTTGTCCACAAAAATCGGCAGCAAATGAAATGTACTTTTAATTTATTTAAGATATAATTTTTAATATTTTCTAATTTTTGATTTTTCAGAATTTGTCAAAAAAAAAAAAAGATATTTTGTTTTCCAATTTTTTTCTGAATTTTCTTGATACTTTTATTTATTTTTCAATGGAAAAAAAATATGTCTCCATTAAAAATAAATTTATTTATGATAGAATTGTTAATATTTTTTTGTTTTTATTTTAGATAAGTTTTTAATATTTTTGTAACTTAATTCGCATTTATATATATATATATAATATTTTTGTATCAAATAATTATTTTCTTAAACTTTATATTTGTTTGAAATGTACAATTTTAATATTTTGTAATTTCTTAGAATTATTTTATTTTATTTAGAGACGAAACTCTCATTCAAGAGAGAAAATAAAATACTAGAAAAATATTGAAAAAGCTATATAAAATCTAATGTATCGTCCGTCTTCATCTCGTCAGATCTCTCTCTTTCTCGTTAGAGTCATCTACCTCTTATCATATTTGAAGTAGGGATATACAACTTGAAGTATGGTGCTTCAACCCAACCCGAGGACAATGGTGGTGACCTCAGTAATAATGGAGGTGATTGATTCACCAAACCATCATCGACGAAGAAAAAAATGGATAGGGTTTTCAGAGAGAGGGGGTAAGGGAGAGGCTATTAATTATCGACTTTGACAAGTCAAAATCTACTGTAATCTCGCTTTAAATTTCTTAAATATTCATAAAGTTTCTATTATGTAATTAACTGGAAAAAATTCCAAATTTAATCACATAGCATAGAGCAGTTTTAGCTTTAGCCTCGCACCTTACATGATTTTAAAAATAATTTCAATAATTTGGTTAAGTTGTAATTAACGTTAGTCCTTTTTTTAAACAACATTTAAAAATCATAAAAGTCAACAGAAAAACTAACTGAGTTGACTATTACGTTAAAAACTATCGGAATGGCCAACTCAGAAATGTATTTTGCCCCTGAATTATACAAGTTCTACCAAAAGCCCCAATAAACAAAATATAATGAAATTTACCCCCTGAAAAATATATATATATATTTTTAAATCTTTTTTTTTCTTCTTCCTTTTTCCTGGGGGCATGTGACAAAAAATTGGTTTAGGGGGGGTATTTGATACAAACTATATTAGTTAGGGGGCAAAATGCAATTCTTAGTTGACCATTCCATTAGTTTTAACGGAATATTTAACTTCATTTGTTTTCCCGTTAACTTTTAACATAAAATAAGCGCGGGACTAGCGTTGTTTAAGAAAAGAGCGAAGTAACGTTGCAACTTGTCTAAGTTATTGAGATTATTTCTAAAATTGCGTAACATGCAGTACTAGAATCAAAATTATGGGATTAAACTTGCAAATTTGCCTAATTAATACGATTATTTGATGTGCTTCGAAAGGTTTGGACGAATATGTTCGGATCTCCGTTTTTTAAAGTAGCCATTTCAACTAATTAATACTTGAAAAGTGAGCTAAATTAATTAAAATGGGTAAAGTAAACGAATGCGGCAACATTATTAGATGTAAACTCAAGATGAATAAATAGTGAGATTGTTCATATAAAAAGAATAAATAGTGAGTCTTATCACACCTACATATTAAACTAATAAGTAATTAGAATCGTTCTCTTTTTCTTACATAGTTCAACAACATGGAAATTCTTGCATACACCAATGTGGCTTAATTTATACTATTTGGTAGACACTACACCCAGTGTATATAAGAATCTTCCAAGCAGGTCGGTTGGGACGATCAGTTAGTCCGTCATGGGCTTCATAAAATGGTTTGGGTCGGATCATAAAACTGAGAGAGGATCAAATTTGAAAAATTGGTATAACCACCGGTAAATCCGATTGACCAAGTACCAGGTAACGCGAACAGGTTGGTTCTTGACTTAATTCATGTCTTATTCTAATTTCACTCCGGTCGTCATTCTTTCAAACTGTATTCAATTAAGGTAATAATTAAATACATAATTGATACTAATTGTTGGAAATCTTGATTGAGTAAATAGTATTTTAGCATGATTTTGTTAGAGATTTAAGTGAATTCCACATGTTGAAATTGGAATATCTTTGGCTCAAATTAATCTACGTTTCGAGTAGATAAATTTCGAGTATAATTACTCAATTCCGATTTAGAGTGAATTAGAAATTAATTAATAAAGTATGTCAATTAAAAGTTAGTTTATAATTGGAATCAATGAATCAATATGAACGTACACGATTGAATAATCAAATTCATACGATCTACGGCCGCGATCGTATGGAAAATGGTTCATTTTTAAATTTACACCCACCTCCCTTTTTTTTTTTTTTTTTTTGATAGAAGCGATTACAACATCATATTGTATCAATTACAAGAGAATCTAATACAAGTAAACATTATGAGCAAATACAATCATAGACTAATAACTACTACAAACTAAACTACCATCTAAGTAGAGAGAAAATCCACATGCATTCAGTGGAATCGAACCCATAACCTCTTGGTTATGGGGTCTCAACCTTAACCAACTAGGCTAGGCATCATTGGCACCCACCTCCCTTTTTAAAAAGCTACAATTGATCTTTATTACAAAAGTATAATAGAACTCAACAAACAATTATTTGTTTTTACTTTTCAAACTCTAACATATAAAAGAGAGAGAAAAAAAATAGAACTTCATATCTTCTACTTTTTTCCTAATGGTATGTATTCCCTTTCATAAAACTTGAGGGTAGGAATCTTTTTTTTATTTTTTATTATTGGGGACTTAAGTGTTCGAATTAAAAAAGTGAGAGGCCAATTTGAAAGGAACTAATTGATCAAGATTCAAAGATTTGGGGTCAGTTTGAAAGTTCTGAAAAATCCGGGGCTGAATTGCACAGCAATGGATGCAACCGCCCGCACCAGATATCCCATGCTGACAGCGCACTGTGATTGGCTGGTCAGCAGGTGCACACATTAGATTCTAGCCAAGGGGGCTTTTCGCCAGCCAAGGCGACTTTTGGGGCTGATCTGCAAACTCCGAAAAGGTGCTTTCAGGGGTTTTTCGTCCAAAAGTCACATCTTTTGGGCCCTTCTGCAATGTACGAAGAGTTACAACTTTTGACCCAAAACTCTTCATTCTCTATAAATAGACCCTAATATTTTGAGACTAAACATACCGAAGTATTAACTTCACATTTTCTCTTCTCCTTTCTTCTCTTAAATACTATTTTGAGTATTTTAAGAACTTGTTAGTACTAATTTGAGTACTTTGGATATTCTTAAATATTATTTTAATATTATAAGAATAGTTTTGCATATTAAATGTCTAGATATGCATTTAATTCATTATAGTCTATCGAGAGAGTTTGGAACAAAGTTTGTTCATAGAATATCGAAGTTTATAGTGCTACTACTTCTTTAATAAGTCGTTGAATCTTGAAAAACGATTGTCAAATCCCGTAAGCACCGTGAGCGGGGCAATTTCGTTTCAAAGACAAAATATAGAACACTTGCCTCGACTTTGAAATCATTTTTGAAGTACTAAACCCGAGTAGGCTCACATATTATTTTCTAACACTAATTATTAGAAAAAATTGCAAATTTAGTCCCGTATTAATAGGGGGTGGCATTTTTAGTTCCGTTTTTATGACACTAGCAATTTAAGGACAATACGCGGTTCGGTTTTGTGATTTTTTGTATTAATTTCAATTCAAATTGCCAAGTGTGGCTTGGAGAAAATAAAATTTGAAATTGCGATTTAGTAAATCAAACCGACTATGCGATTTTGTGCGGTTCGGTGTTGTTTGGCATTTTTTCAAGTTATTTTACAATTTAAAACTAAATAAGCAAACAATGTTTGTCATCTTTTTGATTAAAATGATTAATAAAAAGATAATAATAATTAATAACTACGAAGATACTTGTCCGAGAAATATTTATCAAGATTCAACTCCATGGATCATCAAAAAGAACACTAATGTGATTACATATTATTATATAAAAGTATCATAAGTTTAGAACAGAAAAAAGTGATAGTATATCACGTTAAATGTTTGTTTTACATTGAGTATAAATATAATATGTACATATTTTACTATATATATAAATATCAAATAAATATACACTCATATATAATAATATATTTGGCAGGGCCTCCCAGGACGTCTTCGTGTGCTGGCGCTAGCCACGTGCTACATCGCAGGACGTAAACAATATATATATATATATATAATACACATATATATTGATAATTATAGTAATATATTATATATTTATTAGTAATATTTAATATAAAATATTAAATGTTAAATACCAACCATTGATCTCATCAAGAACTATGGTTGTTATTATTCCATCAAAAAATATAGATACACTTGATATTGACCATTGATCCCACACACAGTTGACCCAATAGATGTTAGATTAGGGGCAAAATAGTCCAAGAAAAGCCGAAACAACATAGCTACTTGCATAACGCGCGAGTGGGGCTCGTAGGGAGCTAAATTGCTCCTTTTTTTTCACATGGAGGTAAATTACTTATTGTTTTTTCACGATTTCTTTTGGCTATTTGCGAATTTCAAGGGAGGTAAATTGCTATTTGCCCCATCTTGAATGGATATTTATCATCTTTTTTTTTATATATATATTTATGTATACATCTATAAATAGTAATATGTATTCTAATGAATGTGATTAATCTCTGTCGCAAGACTGTCTTGATTTGTATTGTGTATCCAAATTGTTACGATCTTACTTGTTTGGTAATATTAATTGGGTACATGGATTTAGGATATGTTCTATCGATCACCTAATAACTTATGACGCTTATAATGAAGTTCTCATCTCTTTTAGTTTGTCGAGAGCGTATTATTTTATTTTTCAAGGGAAAAACGGTAAAGCATATTACTAAGTCAAATCATCAACAAAAGCATTAACTGCAAGTATCAGGATACCAAGAACACCCTTTTGATCCACTAAAGCAGAATACGCAAAACAATTCGCAACAAAACTAACAAGACGCTTCACAAAAGAAAACGAGCAAGACGAGGAAACAGAAACAATAGAACGAAAAATCGTCCACTAATAGAGAAGCAGAAAAGCGATCCAGTGACTGAAATAATCGAATAAGCGCTAAATAGTCGCTCTCCATTTGAACATGCAAACACCCATTCCTTGAAGCAAAATCCAGCACCACAAGAGTAACTAAAAGTTCCGCGTGCTCCAAGCAAGTAAAGAAATCAAACCTTCGCATACACCAATCCACACAAGACGCGCACTGTCTCTAGCTAGCGGCCACTCCCGCATCCATCACCCTTTGCTGAAATAAAGCTCCGTCAAAGTTGAGTTTAACAAAACCTTCCCCAGGAGGTCGACATTTATCCAGCCAAGGTGCTCGACGAACTGGTTTGCCCACTTCAGACAGCGTGACAAATTCTCGGATAAAGTCCCAAGCCTAATGTACAAGGACATCAGGCTGAAAGGTAACCGAATCCATTTAAGATTTATTCCTGCTAAGCCAAATGTACCAACCTATACTACACGAATATCGATATGACACAGTACGAATACGAAATATGACAAATTTCAAAATTCTAGAATATGATACGTCGATAATACCTTTATGTATATGCATGTATAGTATTTAAAAATAAGTTTAATTCAGTAGATTCATTTATATAGATAAATTTTGTCTAGTTCTTTAAAATTCTTTATCCTTTTATAACTTTTAATTTTTAACTAAATACCAAAAGTTTTATCTTTTTTTTTAATTAGTTTAACCCAAAAGTATTGTATAAAATACTCTGTCTGGTATTCATGACGTGTTAGATACTTCAAATTTTGTATTGTATACGGTATTCAAAATTTTCTCTTTTCTTTTTATATATTCGGATAATTTTCAAAACTATCTCGAACACGGTATCCGAGAGTATCCATCGCGAATACGATACTAAACGTGATTATTTTTAAAAGTATCCGTGCATTGTAGGTATCGACTTAACACAAGAAAAAAAAACAGCGCCAATTTCACTTATTGCAAAAGACTATAGGATGTCACCTATTTGAAGATGCTTTCTGGTTTAATTATTTGAATATCGGAAATAAATTAAAATTTTGCACCGATGGTAACGATAATTTTGTACTGATATAATAGTTTGCTTTTGTACTAATTTGATTGAATCAAGAATTCATCATCACACGTTCCAAGACTCAAAATTTACGAATTACGAAGAAAATTAGCGATAATGTTTGTGATGAATTACAAGGATTTGAAGGACGAGAGAGAACTGAGTGGAGTGTAAATGAAGGAAGAGAGAATTCAACAGTTTCTTTAACGGAAGAAGATTATTTGATTTGGTTACGGTTCTTTTTTTTTTTTGGGGGGGGGGGGGGGGGGGGGTTTGATTGTCAATAAAAAATGAAAAAGAGAACGATTGAAAAGTTATACATGTTTATTAAGCAGGAGTATAATTGCTAATGCTAGCATGCACGCAGATGAAAAATAGAGCTAATCTTGAACATCTATTTGCATTAATTATGATAGGTAAACTTTGTCTAGTAAATTTGGCTATAATTAATTCTCATGCAAGTTTACGATTGGAATGGTAAGTGAAGATTAAATATTCTTATTAGTCTACACTCTCATCTATTTGAAAGTATTCTTGCATTTTACCCTCACACACAAAACACTTATTACTTTCTCTCATATAACTAAATATTTCCGAATCCATTACCACAAAATATATATTGGTACCCTACATTTTCCACCTTGGCTAAAACCCATGATGCAGTTTAAACACTATATGTTTTTCAAATTCAGTTTATCACATCCATAGATTTTGATGAGATCAATGGCCCATATTAGATAACTTATATTTATTTGAATATATATTTTTAATAATTTGAAATTATAAATGGTAATATATATCTTTTATAAGGTGGAAGTATTATTCAGTCCGCTAAAAGCTATGGTGGAAGTATTAATCATCCCTACATCATCCTAAGTGTATTACACTTGTCATATAATTGGTAAGTTATATATATAAATATATATTTTTAATAATTTGAAATTATAAATGATAATATATATTATCTTTCATAAGGTGGAAGTATTATTCATCCGGCTAAAAGCCATGGTGGAAGTATTAATCATACCTACATCATCCCAAGTGTATTTCACAAAGAGAGTGTAACACACTTATCATATAATTTGTAAGTTATTTTAAAAAATACACATAGGTTTGGCTGAGCAGGGAGCGGGCTAGAATTTCCCTAAGTACTCATTGTTGAAAATTTTGATTGAGTAAATTGTGTTTAGCACGATTTTATTGGAGATTTTAAGTGAATTCCACATGTTGAAAGTGGAATGTCTTTGGCTTAAATTAATCTACATTTCGAGTAGATAAATTTAGAGTATTTAATTACTCAAATTTGATTTTGGGTGAATGAGAAATTAATTAACAAAATGTGTCACTTAAAACGTGGTTTGAATCAATAAATTGATATGAACAAAGGCGATTAAACGATCACAATCATACGATCGACTGCCGCGGTCGTATAGGAAATAGTTCATTTAGTTTGTGGTCTAAAATGTTCAAATCGAAAAATTGAGGGACCAATTTGAAAGGACTTAATGAATCAAGATTCAAAGTTTTGGGGTCAAAATTAAAGTTTGTGGAAAGATAGGGGTTGAATTGCACAGCCGGATGGTGCAACAGGCCGCACCTAATCACTGCCCTGACAAGGTGGCTTCTTATTGGTTGAGAGGCGGGTGCACGGTGAACCCGCCACACCGGATCCGAGCCAATGTCAGGCGCCTTTTACCTTTAGTAGTTCATCTATACTAGACCGAGACCATTGGTCTCGGTCTAATTTACACCATTGGATCCCCCCAATAAGGGGGGCATTTACTAAAATGCCCCTTGATCCAATGGTGTACACTAGACCGAGACCATTGGTCTCAGTCTAGCATAGAATTTACCTTTAGTTCAGGGGGTGTTTTGAACAGGTGCAACTTTTGGGGCTAATGTGAAAAGTCCAAAAAGGTTCAATCAGGGGGCGTTTTGTCCAAAAGACACAACTTTTGGACCCTTTTGCGGATGTCCGAAAAGTTGTCTTTTTTGATCCAAAATCTTTCATTCTCTATAAATAGACCCCCATAGTTTGGAATTAATCACACCAACATCATATTCTTTTCTCTCTTTTATTCGTAGTACTAATTTGAGTATTTTGAATCTTCTTTTGTTTCTTAAATATTAATTTTAATATGTTAAGAATAGTGTTGAATATTAAATGCTAAATTGAGCATTTAAAATATTCTTGAAATTCTTAAATATTATTTTAAGAATTATTTAGAACTAATTTGAGTACTTTAAATATTCTTAAATATTATTTTAATATTGTAAGAATAAGTTTGCATATTAAATGTTTAGATGTGCATTTAATTCATCCGTGTCTATCGAGAGAGTTTGGAACAAGTATTTTGTTCGCTAGGCTCGGAAATTTGTAGTGGTACTATTTCCGAGACGTTTGTCGTTGTATCTTGGGAGACAATTGCCGTATTCCGTGACCACCAAGTGCGGGGCAATATTGTCTTAAGGAAATAGGGTAACCCTTGCCTCAACATATCATTATCATTTTGTATCTTCATAAACACCGCCCGTTACGCACTAGAATTTTTCCCAACAACTTAAGACAATATTTTCGAGTATTTATTGAAGATGATCTTATTGACTATTCTCGTGGACGGTATTATGACTTCATGGCTTGCCGAATAAACTTCAACTTTGAAAAATATTATACCCATCAGGGAAGTTAATTTCCATTTCTCTTGTTTTAAACTAAAATGGTTTTTTACTTACATAATGTACGTTTTCTTACTTTCTTACGTAGGAAACATACTGTCACTTATTGGTAAAGTAAGAGTGGTCTCATTCTATGTCTTGTGATGAAACTACCTCAACAAAATTGGGACGCACCTACACAAACTTGTCAACAGAGAACTTGGTTGTCATGCAACTCGATCGGAAATCTCTGAACGGAGGATTGGCAACAGTTACGTCCAATTGATAATTGATTTTGAGATAAATTTTATATTTCAATTTGTGGTATTAATAAACCAATAGTGACTGTTTGAAAAATGAGACTTGGCTGTTTCGTGCCATAGTGACACGAAGTCAATATGATTATTGCCTAATGTCTTAGTCACGGTTAACTTGGAATTAAGGTTCCATATTGACTCAAAAGAATGATTATTTCTAATATGGCTCAACATATGAATCTGTTGACTGTGTATATATATTTATGAGATAAATATTTATATTTTATCTTTGTGATTTATTCTTGATAAAGAATTGCATGCTTAAGATTACTTTATTTTGCTACGCATATATGAAGTAATTGTTCAGTAGTTTTCTTTCGGCTTATGAATAAATGCAATAAGCGTGATTTTTCACTTTGTTTGACAATCTTTAGTATAAAGTCTGATCACAATGCATGAAAAAATGCATCATTTTAATAATTGATTTAAATTGTTTGCATATTATTTTCATGTGATAGTGACGTTTATTTAAAGAAGTCAATTTTGTGTTGAGAATAATTATTGCATTATTTAGAGTTATAGCCTACAATTTTCATCGTAAAAGTGAAATAGTTGTTGAGGCTAAACTAGTCGTGGTTTCATTTAAGTGAAAGAAAAACTAGTCTAATTTTAAGAAATTAAAATAGACAATGTGGAACGTCGTCACTATGAACCTATAAGGTTTCTAATTGATAATTTTTCCAAATGTTTCATATTATGAAGCGTGCTCTCCGAAGAGAGAAATGTGGACGACATATTGTACAAAGTACACAACTTGGTCAAGAATAATGGATGTTAATTGTCGGAGTAAGATCGTGAAAGTCGATCAAATGTCTGAAATTAAATCCGAGAAAATGACTTTAAGGATATAGACAATTTGGTAAAACCAAATTATAGTTGGTATACTGACAAAAGTCAAAATAAGGATAAGAAAAAATTATTCTGAGGGGGCAACAACAAATGTGGTGAGCCAAACCACGCTGATAGTGGTTAATTATAAATAATTCAAACCATGTAAATGGTAGGTGACTGTCGAGGACAGATTGAACCATATAATTGGTGGGTGTTTGTTAAGACAATCCGAACCACTCAAATGGTGGGTGATCGTCAAGACAAACCAAGTCAGGCAAATGGTGGGTGATTAAATCACTAAAACCAAGCTAGGCAAATGGTGGGTGGTCGGACCTTACGCTCTCAACTGTAGTATCTAACACCTATTATGGGAGGTAACTAAGCGAATGGTGGGTCGACACCAGTGCTACACATACATCCGAGTTGGAAAGGCAGATGTATTGATTATCACGAGTAATCGACGTAATGACCTTTTGAAGGTATTGATTAGAGTTCGTAAATATATAAAATATGCTATGAACTTTGATTACTCATATCCAAGTGTACTAATAGAATACATTGAGGAAAATTAGATACTCTTTATTGGCTAGATTTTGTGCCACCTGTTCCGTTACATTGTACAAAATAGTCGACAGTCGAAAGGGCACAAAATAGCATGTAAAGTGGTAGTCTCGACACATATGTCGAAGATATAAAACCATTAGCAGTGATCTTTAGTGGCATTGTCTCTATTGATTGAGTAAAATCAAATGAGAATGTATGGATCCAAATGTATGCCTAAAAGATCAAATAAACTGCATATCGATGGGAATGGGCCTAAAGCCTACATAATTAAGAATTGACATAGTGGAAACCCAACCTTGTTGACTGGAGATCCCAAGATCTTGGTTCAATGGGAGAACGAAATTATGAAGATTCAGTGATGCACTTGAGGAGTTTAAAATTCCTACCCATTCCTAGGATAAACAAGTGCAACCTGCAGAGCGTAGCTGAGGTTAAGCAAGTTGTTTTTAATGATTCCTATACTGTCTAAATGTGTGACGTAACAAAGTGGGGTACGGCAGGGTACTCTTTATAGGAGATCACATATGTAAGTGAGAAGTGAGGGCCGCTTCAATATAGTAAACACTTATGAATCCAAGATGGAGTTCCGTGGCCAAAACGGACCAAATTGAGAACAAAATCTGTTAGAGAAGTTATTGTGTGAGTATCATTGTCTTGGTTTACACAAACGGCTGGTCAATTCAAGACATTACGTTCATTGGGTAGCCAAGTAAATCCGATGGTATTTCACTAAGGAAGGTTCAAAGCCACAAGCTACCTCTCCTGATGCAATAGCTTTTTGCCCGAACTCTCTCAGTGTCTGCATTGCGTCTGCATAGTCTGCATTTGCATTAATTTCATTCATGGTGGGTATGTTGAAAATCTTAATTGAGTAAATTGTGTTTAGCACGATTTTATTGGAGATTTTAAGTGAATTCCACATGTTGAAAGTGGAATGTCTTTGGCTTAAATTAATCTACGTTTCGAGTAGATAAATTTAGAGTATTTAATTACTCAAATTCGATTTTGGGTGAATGAGAAATTAATTAACAAAATGTGTCACTTAAAACGTGGTTTGAATCAATAAATTGATATGAACAAAGGCGATTAAACGATCACAACCATACGATCGACGGCCGCGGTCGTATAGGAAATAGTTCATTTAGTTCGTGGTCTAAAATGTTCAAATCGAAAAATTGAGGGACCAATTTGAAAGGACTTAATGAATCAAGATTCAAAGTTTTGGGGTCAAAATTAAAGTTTGTGGAAAGATAGGGGTTGAATTGCACAGCTGGATGGTGCAACAGGCCGCACCTAATCACTGCCCTGACAAGGTGGCTTCTTATTGGTTGAGAGGCGGGTGCACGGTGAACCCGCCACACCGGATCCGAGCCAATGTCAGGCGCCTTTTACCTTTAGTAGTTCATCTATACTAGACCGAGACCATTGGTCTCGGTCTAATTTACACCATTGGATCCCCCCAATAAGGGGGGCATTTACTAAAATGCCCCTTGATCCAATGGTGTACACTAGACCGAGACCATTGGTCTCGGTCTAGCATAGAATTTACCTTTAGTTCAGGGGGTGTTTTGAACAGGTGCAACTTTTGGGGCTAATGTGAAAAGTCCAAAAAGGTTCAATCAGGGGGCGTTTTGTCCAAAAGACACAACTTTTGGGCCCTTTTGCGGATGTCCAAAAAGTTGTCTCTTTTGATCCAAAATCTTTCATTCTCTATAAATAGACCCCCATAGTTTGGAATTAATCACACCAACATCATATTCTTTTCTCTCTTTTATTAGTAGTACTAATTTGAGTATTTTGAATCTTCTTTTATTTCTTAAATATTAATTTTAATATGTTAAGAATAGTGTTGAATATTAAATGCTAAATTGAGCATTTAAAATATTCTTGAAATTCTTAAATATTATTTTAAGAATTATTTAGAACTAATTTGAGTACTTTAAATATTCTTAAATATTATTTTAATATTGTAAGAATAAGTTTGCATATTAAATGTTTAGATGTGCATTTAATTCATCCGTGTCCATCGAGAGAGTTTGGAACAAGTATTTTGTTCGCTAGGCTCGGAAATTTGTAGTGGTACTATTTCCGAGACGTTTGTCGTTGTATCTTGGGAGACAATTGCCGTATTCCGTGACCACCAAGTGCGGGGCAATATTGTCTTAAGGAAATAGGGTAACCCTTGCCTCAACATATCATTATCATTTTGTATCTTCATAAACACCGCCCGTTACGCACTAGAATTTTTCCCAACAACTTAAGACAATATTTTCGAGTATTTATTGAAGATGATCTTATTGACTATTCTCGTGGACGGTATTATGACTTCATGGCTTGCCGAATAAACTTCAACTTTGAAAAATATTATACCCATCAGGGAAGTTAATTTCCATTTCTCTTGTTTTAAACTAAAATGGTTTTTTACTTACATAATGTACGTTTTCTTACTTTCTTACGTAGGAAACATACTGTCACTTATTGGTAAAGTAAGAGTGGTCTCATTCTATGTCTTGTGATGAAACTACCTCAACAAAATTGGGACGCACCTACACAAACTTGTCAACAGAGAACTTGGTTGTCATGCAACTCGATCGGAAATCTCTGAACGGAGGATTGGCAACAGTTACGTCCAATTTATAATTGATTTTGAGATAAATTTTATATTTCAATTTGTGGTATTAATAAACCAATAGTGACTGTTTGAAAAATGAGACTTGGCTGTTTCGTGCCATAGTGACACGAAGTCAATATGATTATTGCCTAATGTCTTAGTCACGGTTAACTTGGAATTAAGGTTCCATATTGACTCAAAAGAATGATTATTTCTAATATGGCTCAACATATGAAGTTTTCTGTTGACTGTGTATATATATTTATGAGATAAATATTTATATTTTATCTTTGTGATTTATTCTTGATAAAGAATTGCATGCTTAAGATTACTTTATTTTGCTACGCATATATGAAGTAATTGTTCAGTAGTTTTCTTTCGGCTTATGAATAAATGCAATAAGCGTGATTTTTCACTTTGTTTGACAATCTTTAGTATAAAGTCTGATCACAATGCATGAAGAAATGCATCATTTTAATAATTGATTTAAATTGTTTGCATATTATTTTCATGTGAAAGTGACGTTTATTTAAAGAAGTCAATTTTGTGTTGAGAATAATTATTGCATTATTTAGAGTTATAGCCTACAATTTTCATCGTAAAAGTGAAATAGTTGTTGAGGCTAAACTAGTCGTGGTTTCATTTAAGTGGAAGAAAAACTGGTCTAATTTTAAGAAATTAAAATAGACAATGTGGAACGTCGTCACTATGAACCTATAAGGTTTCTAATTGATAATTTTTCCAAATGTTTCATATTATGAAGCGTGCTCTCCGAAGAGAGAAATGTGGACGACATATTGTACAAAGTACACAACTTGGTCAAGAATAAAGGATGTTAATTGTCGGAGTAAGATCGTGAAAGTCGATCAAATGTCTGAAATTAAATCCGAGAAAATGACTTTAAGGATATAGACAATTTGGTAAAACCAAATTATAGTTGGTATACTGACAAAAGTCAAAATAAGAATAAGGAAAAATTATTCTGAGGGGGCAACCAAATGTAGACAATTGTCAGTTTAGAATATTGCTAAGAAATTTGTTATTGAACCTGCATCTTGTTTAATAAGTTGAGTTAACTAGAATTCTTTTTGTTGTCATGCATGTTTTCATATGACCCTTTAAATTTTAGATTTCGTTAGCTTTCATATATCATTATAAAATAATCCCGTAAATAATTATAAATTTAGAGAAGGGAAAATTGCACTTCATGTCCCATTACTTTCCCCAAATTCAATTTTGATCTCAATCGTTACCCAAATCTCACATTGCATCCCATATAGTTCAAAAAATCTCACATTTGGACTCATCTGTCCATTTCCGTCTATTTTTAACAGTCAACTCCGTTAGTCAACCTTTTGACCAATTTTTTGGGGAAGAATTTGTGCATAAATGCACTCACACATGGATTACATTCATTATTACGATGTTTCTATTCTTTGTCAAAATTCTGTTATTTTTTGAAATGTTATTTTTGAGTAAAAAGCCCTTAAAGCAATTGAAATATCATTTTCAAGCAAAATATAAAATCGATGAAACTTTTGATTATTAGCAAGAGTTTTCAAAACTATAAAAATTTTGATATATAGTGTCTTGCTTTTGAATGAATAAATTTTATGATAGTTTGTAATAAAAATAGTAGTTTTTGACTATCAACTTTTTATCAAATATTTAGGATTGTGGACTTGTCAGATTCAAATAAAATATGGTGCTTGGAGCAAATAAGAAAATACAATATGGTACGTAACATATACATACAGAATAAATTGGTACTTGTTTCTTAAATTAAAATTTGTGATTAGTTTAACTTCATTTCAAAAATTTGACAAAGAATATAATTATATAAACAAACTTAGTTAAATATATTTGGAGTTTTATAGGGTTTTTGTGGCTAATACTTAAAAAACTATTGTCTCAGGTATGTCGAGTCACATTATTCGTCTAGAATTAATAATATATATATATATAGTATCATAATTTATAAACGTGTGTCGCCAGCTACAGTAATGGATGGTATTTATTTTTCCTTTTCTTTCTTCTTTTCATGTCATTTGATGTTCCCACTGTTAAATTATAGAAAATCTCGTAGAAAACTTGTATTATTGAGTAACATATTTATAGAAATACATGTATAATTTGATAAACAAGAAAACCCTAACTATAAACAAAGAAAAGATAAATACAAAAAAACATAAAGAAACCTAAATTAATATAAATATTAAAAAAATATAAAAAGATATTATGTTAACTAATACTCACTTTTTCCTTTTTAATTTTGTATTTGCTTTTCCTTTCGCCCCTACTCCAGTAAAACACCGACGTTTTGGCACTTTGGACTTCATTTTCCTTTTTTCAGCAGCCCTCAACCACAAATCCAGATGGCCCCACCCATGTGAACAAGAAGTAATTATATCTGTGGAGTTGTGGGATATAAATTTACTGCCATCTTCATTTATTTTGTTATTTGATTTTCTTAAAAAAATCCTTTTTACTTTCTTCTCTCTCCAACTGGGGTTTCAATTTCTTCATCAAATTCAACCTTAAAAGATAATTCATTGACTGTTAGATCCCATTGGAGTGATCACTGTAAGTCAGCTCTTAAGTCTTAACCTGTCAAGCATAATATTTTTTATTGCTTATTATAAATTAATCTCTTCAAAATTACCCAAATCATCTGTTGAATATACATTGATAACTAAATGAAACTTTAAACTACCTAGGAATATTTATATCTTTAGTGTATATATATTTATATATATAATTTAGTACCAAACATATAGAAGACCGCCTTGTAGAAGACAACATAGGAAAAAACGGGAAATTTTATGTTACCAAGTGAGTAATACTCAAGTGTATTTGTTAATTACTGGATATGTCTATAATGGTTTTATAAAGTGAAATAGTCAATTCATTATGAATGATTCAACGTTTTAAAACTCACTTGGACATATACTCACTTGAATAGTATGAAATTTCCCCGGAACGAAAGTTGTTGACAATCCATTCAATAATAGCCTTCATAGTTGCATTTATGACTCAATTCAATGGAATCCAAAGAGAGCTAGCTATACAAGTACGTAAATAAGGATATCTTACTCTATATTTATATTTCCTCCTCTTTTTCGCCCTGGCGCGTAAGCGGATAAATTGCAAATAAAGCTCGAAATAAATAAAAGAACGAAAAAAAAGAAGGGAAAACTCTCATATATAGACCAAGACTTTGTAAACTCTGTAAAATAGTGAGGCGAGTAACCAGAGCTAGCTTTCTTTAAACGAAATTGAGTTCATTATAAGTGCAAGTATGAAGGTTATTGCATGGTTTGTCGACAACTTTCGTTTCGATGTTGTCTTCTCCAAAGCCATCTTCTTCATGTTAGGTAACTAAGTAATATATATTACTTTAATTTTGGAGCTTAGTCTTCGAATTAATTCATGATATTATCCCTTAAGACACACACACACACATATATATATATATGTATATTTGAATCTTATAATTTACAGGTCTGATATGTAGCTACAGTTACGTGAACAAAGCAGTGATTGGTATATTGATAACTCATCTCACCGAGGCATTGATGCCTAAAAATCTGCCAAAAGCTGCCATTGTTGTGAATTTAAGTGAAGGAACTTCGGCTGTTCTACAGATCTTCTTTGCTGTTGTGGCTGATGCCTACTTGGGCCGCTTCACAATGGTGGTTTGCTCCGCCATTGCCTACACAATTGTAAGTAATGAAAGAGTTTATATATATATATATATATGCATATATAATTTCTTTTCTATTTCTCTTGAGAGCCATATTTGGTCCCATTGTATAGGGTTTTTTTTTTTTTGAGATTTTTTAATGATAAATTTTTTATAGGGACTTTTTAATTTTTTTTAATTTTAATGAGAATGTGAGGATTAATACACCTTTCAGACGATATTTGAGTGATTTTTTTTTTGGTAAGATTGTATTTGGTAATATCACTATTTAAATTTCTTTTTTCCAAATAGAGAACAAATACCAAAGGGAGAAGATGGAAAAGTGTCACGTAACTTCAATAGTACAAAAACTTTTTACCATTAATTTGAGTTAAGTTGAGTTTTCAATATACACACACATATATATAGATATATATATATATATATGATGGTAAAAATTGTTAGTCAATGAATGTCACGTGATTGACCATGTGCGGTGGAGGAACCAATCCAACACACGACAAATTGGGTTGGCGGTTGATAAATGTATAGATTGCACTCGAATGTAACGAGCTGTCTACGTACCCGATGAAAGTGGGATCAAGTCAATTCGTAGTTTTGTATTGGTTTTACTCTCAGTTCTTGCCAGTGGATTTTTCTGGAGAGAGTAGATAATGAGCCTATTCCAGCTCCTCTAAGGTATTGATATAGAACTGATAGTGGGGCATAGGCCGTGGGCTTAGCTTTATCAGCAGCCCATCAGGCTTAATAATAATCCCTTTATTAGCCCTTAGAGTAATAAAATAGTCCAAGTATTCTTATTAGGTCGTCAGCCTTTTTGGGCTTAACTAGTATATTACCTACGGACTTTAACTCACGGGTGGCGTCCCGGCCCGAGCCGGGGACATGTTTAATTACTGTAATGCCCCTAGACACTTTTGGCACACATCATAATACCCCCCACTCCCGGGTGTGCCGTATAGGATACCTGGGAGTAGAAATATATGTGGCAAACTTTGTTGTTTTGGGGGGTCTAACGAGTCACCCCTATGGAAAGGGATATCTTAAGAGTTATCTCGAGGCAACGTAGGTGTTATATTAAGGCAACACTCATAGCTACCTTGAGGTCTGACGCCTCGGTATCGAGCACCACGAGGTTGGACGCCTCGGGGTCGAGCGTCTCGAGGTCGAGCGCCATAAGGTCGAATGTCTCGCAACGCCAACGTGTGCGAGGTACTTCAATTTGGGTACGGGTTTTATGCCTTACGGGGGAGCTCTTAAGTTATGAACCTCTACCCCACTTGACTAATAACCTCAGAGGGGTTATTAAGTTAGTTGATGAGGCACTTTGGAAGAATTTTTTGCTGGTGAGATGTGCTTCAAGCACACCTCAATTTGTGAGATGCGCCTCCTAAAAAGAGAAGTGTATGCTAGGCCTAAGGGGAGGCTTGCGCTTTACCCAAGGGAAGCTTGTTGTCTCGACAGAGACTTAGAATTCTAAGGCCTCTATCTAGGGTTTTAGCACCCCGGAAGGGACCTATAATTTTTTAGACCTCAATCCGGGTATTTGTACTCCGGATGGGACTTAAGAATTTTTTAGATTAGCCTTTGCCCCGAGGGGAAGGGGCAAGGGTCATTGACTTATTACGAGAGGATAAGAGCTTTTGCTACTAGGTGAGAGTGCATGGTCCTTTGCCTCGAGAGGGGCAAAGTTCTTAGCTCTATGGCAGTGGGCAAGGTCCTTTGCCCTAAGGTGAGAGGGCAAAACCCTTAGCCTCTCTGGTGAATGGGCAAGGTCCTTTGCCCCAAGGTAAGGGAGCAATGTCCTTAGCCTCTATGGTGAACGGGGAAGGCCTTTTGCCTCGAGGTGAAAGGCAAAGTCCTTGGCCTCTATGGTGAATGGGCAAGGTCTTTTGCCTTAAGGTGAGAGGCAAAGTCCTTAGCCTATATGTGTGGAGGTCGTGTTTAGCCAACACCTAATTGATTCACTCTATGACCTCTCTGCCCTCATAGAGCACTTAATTTTTTTCGCGAAGCCCAGGGGCGCCGAGTGGCAGCCCCAAGGAGTTGATCTCGCGGTCGGGCCGCAGGGCTTGGTGCCTTGCTGCCTTGCCGCGAGGCACGTTGCCTTGTCGCAAGGCACGTTGCTTCGCTGCTTGGCCGCGAGGCATAGGTCCTCGAGGTAATTTTTTTTTCTCCCGGGTCCTAATGTGCCTCGTGGTTTTGTTTCAAGGTGCGACGTCAAAGTCGGCTTAGCCCTCGTTGATTTTTGTTGGTCCTTTTTTACATGTGAAAATTTTTGCTTGTGCTATCGTTTCCGATAACATCTATAAAAGACTTGTTTCTAATCAAACCCCCTATTTTTCATAAGATTGGGGAGCTCCTCCTCCTCTGTGGCTTCATGAGCTCTAGCGGTGTGTATTCCATGGCCTCATGAGCATTGGCGGGGGCTTTTTGTACTCCTTGGCTTCATGAGCACTAGTGGGGTGCTTTGTACCCCTTGGCTTCATGAGCGCTAGTGGGGTGTTTTGTACCCCTTGGCTTCATGAGCGCTAGTGGGGTGCTTAGTCATTTTTATGATGCTTTAGTAGGATTTCATGAGTGCCAATAGTGCTAGCCCCTCTAGCGTCTTGCTATACTTGAGCATCACTTGCTAGCATTTTACTTAAAAGACACTAGCGTTTTGTTAACTAGTTATTCACTAGTATTTTGAAAGCACTAGCATTTTGCTAGCTCGTTTAGACCCACCAACTTTGGGGGTATTATATATCGAGACTTGTATCCCACTAGGAAGACGTATATCCACTCATGAGGGTTACGGCGATAATGAACATTAGGCCATGTAGACCGGGGGTTGCTTAGTTTCGACCATCGTAATTGTGGCCACGTAGCTACTGAGAGGCTCGTTATGACTTGTGCCTTTTTTATATTCCTTATGTACGTGTTCATATACTTTATCTTACGGTCGTTTTTTGCTTATATGATTGATTATGAGCTAGTCGAACATTAGCAGCATTCTTGTTTTTTACTTTAGCACGTTTGTGAGCTACCCATTAACCCTTCGTAGGCTTTGAGTAAGTCATTTATCTTTCTAACCCCGTTGCCTCATGAGCTTTGTCGGGGTGCCAATGGTGGCATTTATTTGTTAGCGCCATCTGATGCCAATGGTGGCACTACTATGCTCATGGCATGTTTTGTTGTTCCGATCCCCATGATTTGATTTGGTGGGTGGATGATTTTGGTGGGTGGACACTTAGCGCAGTAAGACATCTTTTTTGCTAATGAGGGGCTAACTTAGAGCCTGATTTCGCCCTATACTTATGACTTTTAAGCAAGTGGCATGGTTTGTGACAGTAGTGGCCACATTTTTATGTGGTGCTTGGGTTGTCTCTCGTGTTTTTATTATTAGTGTGACATTAGTCGTCACTTATTTTAACTGTATAATATCAGTCTAGAACCTTAGTGGGAGGGGGGATCCTTTGTGGAGTCTCGACCTCTCTTGGTATTGCTGGAAGGATTATCGGGTGGACTATCCTCGTTCCAGTCTTTGGTAGCTTGGGGGATTTTTGTCTTTCCACCTATATTGACCTCTAACGAGGTCAAGGATAATTTGTCAATGCCTCTATTGGAGGCGTTTTTGGCCCCAAGGGGCCATATTGATATATTTCACTTGAGGCATGTCGGATATTTTACTATCTCCTTGGCATGTTGCCTTTTGGGATTTTCATTAATAATGGTTATCTGTTTCTGCCTCTTAGCTATCTTAGCACGTCGTGGGCGTACTTTTCTAAGTGAAAGATTATTTATTCTACTCTTAGCTTAGTACCTTGCAGCTTCATGAGTTTTAGCTTTGGTACTTTGTTATTCCAACGCACCACTGGTGGTTTTTTCACCGCTGGTTTTATTTACTCATGAAGTGAACTATGACCTCTGTCATGTTGGTAGGAGGTGAAATCTTTCCTTAGTTTTATTGGTAATAGGTGAGTTACTACCTCAGTTATATTTGTGTGAGGTGAACTTTCACCTTTAATTTGTCATATTTGTATGAATGAGTTTTCATCTTAGATTGTCTGAGGTGAGTTTTCACGTTTGATTGTATGAGGTGAGTTTTCACATTTGATTGTATGAGATGAGTTTTCACCTTCATTATATTGGTATGATCTCGGTCCAAATTCCATGTTGGAGGGGGGTTGTTTTTAGAACCTCATACCCTCTTGCTAATACTGGAGAGATCACAAGGTGGGCTAGTCTCAACTGAGCCCTCAAGGGTTTAGGAGGACATTTGTTGCTCCACCAATGTTAGCCTCGAGAAGGGGGCTTTAAGTTTTTTGAAGTAGCCCCAGTCGGAAACAATGATTCCGAGGGACATATGGTTTTAGGTGTTGTTCAATCACCCATTGGTTGGTGATATACACATTCATAGATGATGTGTTAGTGTGCGATCAGATATATTTAACTTCCACAACACTCTAAAGGGAAAGATGCCTTAAGGCACTTAACAAGCATATAGCGGAAATTTATATTCAACATTGGTGCAAAAAGGTGAGGGGGTGCACATGGGCACCTTAAAACTTCAGTAAAGGTAGGTTGTGCTGATGATCACCCCTGCTCAACGAGGAATATAAAAAGTATGATAATGTTTAAAGTTTTTTGTTACCTGTTGATGCCTCCCTGGGCACAATGAGTTAGTCGACTTGGGGGTATCCCCAAGTGGTTGTTTTTTCGTGCTTAGCCTCCAGTCCCAGCTCTCTGTCACCGTCGTTGGTTCTTTGCCCTCGGTCTTTGCTAGTATCACTTGACATTCGTAGGAGCTTTCTCCCTTAGTGACGGGCAGTGGGTACTTGGGGTGTGTTGCTCTTCCTTAGGGTGACTTTAAGCGATTCTCGCCCTTCTTGAGGGTGGCTAACCGTGAATAGGTTGCCCAAGTACTGACTGGTTGAGTCTTGCCCCCAAGTGATCTTTCTCTAGTGAGATCAAGTTTATCACTGCTTGTTTCCCTTTGTAGCTATGATCCACATCATCATGCTTCCTTTTAGGTTTATTCAAGTCGTTAGCATAATATTCTCTCGTCATCTTCACGTTGCAAGCAGCTTCTCCCGTTCCCTCGGGGGTGGGAAGCTTGACCTTCATATGAAAGGTGGATATGACGGCTTGGAATAGTTTTAAGTTCGGCCTCCCCAAAATGGCATTGTAGGTGGAGAGGGCTTTGATCATCAAGGACTTAACCATCTTTTTGCACCACCGTGAATAGAAATGAGGCTATCTTTGGATGCTTCTTGTTCATGGAGAAGTGGTTAAGGAAACGTCTTGTCAACTGCTCGAAGCCGATAATCCTACCTGCGAGCAATTGGTTAAACCAGGGTAGTCCAAAAAATCTTACAGTAGGTCGCGTCACTGACGTCATACATGTCAGTCTTAGCATTGAACTTGCCAACGTGCTTGTGAGGGTCTAAGTGTTGGTAAATATACATATAGCCCGACTAAGCACAGCGGAAAATTAAAATGTTAGTTTCTAGGATTTAAACATGCGAGTTTATTAATCCTACGGGCTTATCACGTATCATAGGCTTGCGCATCTTTGATTTGTTATTTAAAACTTAAATGAAGAAGATCTTACCTTATTCGATTTTTCGTAAAAATCGAAGAGTTTCTTCTTCCTTAACGTAAGCTCCCTAGCTTGCTTCTCGTTCCTTGAATCAACTCCTTTGTTTTTCCCTTTGATGTAGATTTCGAATTCCTCCACCAAAAACGTCTTTGATCGGATTCTTGATTCACTTCAGAGACCCAAGTGTTTCTCCTCTAAAGTTGATCCACACCCCGGATACCCACTCGTTTATAATCTTTAGCTAGGTTGATCTATAAACGTTTATTCTAACTCTAAGGAATAATGTATGGGATTAAGGTGAAAGCAAAAATTACTTCTCTAAGTATTTTGGAATAATTCTTGAATTCAAGATCTTGATGAATAATCAAGAACTCAAGAACACTATATGAGAGAGAGGAAAAAGAAACGATTTTTCTATGCAAGAGGAACAAAAATTTTTGGCTTCAAAAGTCATCAAGTTTTTTTTCGTTCTCTACATGTCCTATATATAGGACTAGGTTCTTGCAATTCTTTTCCATGTAGAACTCTTATACATTAATCCTTTTCCATGTAGGAATAGAAGACTAATTAATTTCTAAATAGAACTCTTCTATTTTAATTAGTTTCCTTTCTCTCCAAGAAATCTTATTTCCTTCTAGAAGAAAATTAATTAAACTCTTTAATTATTTTCCTCCACCAAATTTTCGACCAAGGCTTAATAAAATAGTCTTTTAATAATTAATCCACCATACTAGATTAATTAAAAGTCACTTCCAATTAAATTAAATGCTTTCTAGACTTAAGCTTAATTAAATTGATCTTATCAACTTAATTAATTTATTTATCCAACACTTGAATAAATAAAAGTCTTAATTAATTAATCTAATTAATTAATATATTAACTCAACTACTTTGAATTAAATTTCCTTAATTAAGAAATGGATTTGTCCGAGTATTGTGTGTGACCCTTTAGGTTCACCAACATACTAGTAATGGGTTCATAACCTTTATGATTTAATTTGGACAATTAAATTGTCTCGATTAATTAAACACTTTTAATTAACCATCTTATTATTTAATCTCCATTAAATATAAGATACCCATAAATCAAAGAAAAGTTTCTAGCTACTTATCTTGAAGACCTAGATGTAGGCGATTCAAAGTGAACCTTTCCAATCGCGCATTCCATGCAAGTGAGATTCTTCCATCAACTAATTTCCCAATTGAATTAAGGATCGAGGAATCTTATTGGTCGAGATCCTTATAAATTCAATCTTAATAATTCGAGTATGTTTGACTAGTGATTAATTAATTCAAGAAACTCATTTCTCAATTAATTACTTACTTGCCTTGGCCAAGGACTGACTCAGTCAAACCACTTAGAATATTATAGGAAATTCACTTGTTCATCTAGACAAGTGATGGATCCTTTGTTGTCAACACCAACCTCCATATACGAGTCACTACACCCAATCACCAGTCCATATGTGTCCTTGTAAAAGAACTGGCACAGGAGTCAAAGTGCAGTAAGTCAATATACAAGATTACTGTGATGACTCAAGTCAAAGAATTAATCTTGCACTATCGTGATTAAGAAACTCCTAATTCGACATATATAGAAATAATTCCAATTTAGGAAGTTTCAGTTAGGGTAATCAGTGAACTTGTTCTCAACAAGCACCCACGTATGTGCATTTGTGTCAACTACACTAATGTCTATAAAACGAGACATTCTCTAATTAAGAGTGTGCATCATAGGCGCAAGTCTATCCGAATTATCAATGTCCCATCTTGATAATTCTATGACTTGGATAGTATTTAGAAATCACAGCCTTAGAAACTTGTTTTATGATATCCATCCAATGAGATATCAAGCCCCATAGCTATGTATGAATTCTAGGGACTTCATCATACAGTTATAACAATATAAACATAAGATGAAGAAATGCCTTTTATTAATATAATGTAAAACGAAATTGTTTATTACAAGAATAGATAAAGAAAGCCTATCTAGGATTGGCTCGCAGGACACTATTCTAACACTAAGCTCCCTCATGCTCGTTCAGGTATAGTATCTTGAGCCCTTGCAGTACTGACTCTGCCAAAATTTCCAGGCAAAAAGGACTTCTCTAGGAGAGTGCTATAGCTAGTGGTACCAGCCGCATGTCTTCATATCAAGTATTGTCCTCCAGATTTCCATCATAGCGAGGTGCGCGCCTTCTTCGGCCCTCTTGCCTTGGCAAGGTCTTTTTGAGAGTTAATGAGACTTGACCTCGGCGTGGAGAACTAGGAGGCGTTAGCCTTCTATCTCTTCCCCTCGGTGGCCTCTCGAGGAGTGAGACCACAATATTTTCTTCTCTATCTCGTGCTGCCCCATTCACCGAGGAGTCAGATCACCTTGATCCATTCCCACCGGGGGTCAAGGACTCCTGACCTCTGCGGGGGGATTAACTAGGCACTACTCGGTGGGGGAGACTTTTGTCTTGATGCTTCCGACCTCTACGAACCGACTGAAGTGGCAGATCTTGGGACCCCTTTCCTTGAGGTGGGGGCATCTGTTGGGCATTCCTCACCTGAGAACCTTACCCCCCGGCGGCTGTCGGGGCAGGTGGTGTACGCGATCGATGTGCCTCGACGTATTGCTGAACCGCCTTCTCTGCTGCTCGCACAGAGGCATCTTCAACCAGGGCAAGCAATACCTCTTGAGTGATCTCAAACACCCTGAAAGCAGGGGGTAGAATCACTGTTAGTGTTGTGGGAGGCACATTTTGCTCGTTCATCGGGGGTGCTATTCCAGGACCCCCACCGTTAGTCGGACCATTGGAAGGGATTCTCTTCACCTACTTGAGTGTCGGGCCGATCTTCAGGTGTTGGGTTAGGAAGTTTATCGGCAGCCGCAGGCTAATGGTGGCTTGTCATCCTGTCACCGGTAGTACGCGCTTGTGACCTAGTTTGCATGCTCAATGGCTGGAATGCTGTTCCCACAGACGACGCCAATCTGATGATGGTAAAAATTGTCAGTCAATGAATGTCACGTGATTGACCACGTGGGATGGAGGAACCGATCCAACATACGACAAAATAGGTTGGGGGTTGATGAATGTATAGACTGCACTCGAATGTAACAAGCTGCCTACGTACTCGATGAAAGTGGCATTAAGTCAACTCGTAGTTCTGTATTGGTTTTACTTTCAGTTTTTGCGAGTGAATTTTTCTGGAAATAGTAGATAATGAGCCTTTCCCAACTCCTCTAAGGTATTTATATGAAACTGGTAGTGGGTCGTGGGCTTATCAGCAGCCCATCAGGCTTAATAATAATCCCTTTATTAGCCTTTAGACTAATAAAATAGCCCAAGTATTCTTATTGGGTCGTCAGCCCTTTTGGGCTTCATTAGTATATTACCTGCGGACTTTAACCCACGGGTGGCGCCCCGGCCCGATCCAGGGATATGTTTAATTACTGTAATGCCTCTAGACACTTTTGGCACACATCAATATATATAGATAGATAGATAGATTTACAGTGTGTGTATATATATATTTCTTATTTTCTCTATATATTTTGTTGTTCTTTTGTTAATCTTTTTGATCATCATATAAATTTTTATCTTAAATTTCTTTAGAGGAAAATAAATGAATATTTTTTTGTCCAACTCACAATTAGTGCAAATTTATTTTATCCTCATTCATTAGGTTTTTTGTTTCTTTCTTTGTTATGAAACTATCTGAGTTTTCAATATGCGACTTCAACTTATTTATCTTTCAATTTCAATATTATTTTTTTCAACCCATCTTTTTATTTCTCTCTCTGCTTTGTTTTGGGATTTTTAGGAATTTGTATAAATATATTTTTCTATTTATTCAACAATTAATTCCAGTATTTACTTTTCTATAATAATGTTTTGTCTTTGTATTATTCGATATATTTTGTGCTGAAGATTTATGTTTTGGTATTTTTATTGCACGTGAGATGCCATACACTCTTTTAGTAATATTATCTTATTTAGTTTGATTTTGGATATTTTTCTTTTTCAATGATGAGTGTTGGCATTTCCATGTTTATGTCATTTAGATCTATAATCGTTTTATTACTACTTTTTTTTTCTTTTTGTTAGGGGACATATAAAACCCCCCTTAAAACATACTTTTGTTTTAAAAAAACTCATGAAAATATTTTTCCATCTCAAATACTCGTTGTACCAAATTTTCATAAAAAAAAAATCAATAGTCACTATTAACAATTTTTTTGGACTAAACTACCCTTTTGTTTTTAAGTTAAAAATTGATTAATTCATTTTTATTTTAGTAATTTATTTTTTTTATTTTGAAATTGGTAAATTGTGTAATATGAATTTTACGTTTTAAATATTATTGTTTTTATATTTTTAAATTATATTTTAATTTAACTTAATTATCTTAAAATACTTTTTTTTCTAAGATTCAAAAATTCAAAAAGTTGGAATTAAAATCATAAATAATAGCAAAAATTATTTAAATTTTTTAAATAATAAATGTTCAACAAATAGTATAATTGGTTGATTCTTTATCTACAAGGCTAGAGGCATTTGAGTCAATAATTTCATCAAACTTAAATTTTGAATTTATTTGAATAAAAATTTGGTAGAATGGATCGTTTGGATGGGAAAATATTATCATTCAATTTTATGGATCTAAAAGTTTAAATTTATGGAATTTTTAGTAATATTTTATTTCATTTTTATTATTAACCGTACATTTAGCTGTTTCTTTTCAGAATGAATACAAAATGCAACCCTGAGGAATGGCTGGTGTCGCACCTAAGCTTTCTTAGATAACAAAATGACCCATTTACGTTGGCCATATGTTTTTTTTTTTTCATGCGGGATCAGTTTCTTATCTTAAAATGCTCAGAGTACATAATGAGATAGTTCATTAACTGCTATTTAACCACTCATTTTATGTCATGAAAATTTATTTTCTAAATTCTTTATCTAAATAAATGCAAAGCTAGGGTCTATATTCAAGTCTTTTCTATTTAAGAATTTTATATGAAGTTGAACTTGCATTTTTTAAGTTGCATGGTCCAAGAGTTTGTATTTATTCAAAGAAGTAAAGTAGGTCATTATTAACTTTTACTTAGACCATCTCCAACCCACTCTATATTTGGGTTGAAAATTGTATAAATGGTGTGGGTTGGCACTCCAACCCACACCATTTTTAACACCAAATTTGGTGCAATTGTGATGTTGGACGCTATATTTGGCATAAAACTTCACATTTGCACCAAATTTGGTGCAAGTCCTCCTTTTCTTTATTTAGTTGTATTTTAGTTTTTGTATTATTTTTCTTTTGCAATTTAGTCCTTAAAACTTTAAGAAGTTATAATTATGTCCAAAGATGTTATTTTTATTCAATTATATATGATTTCATTTATGGGAGCAATATTCTAATGTTGGGGATAGTGAATAATGTTTCGTCTTTTTTTATTTTGTTCTAGTATTAGTAGTTATTCAACGTATTTATTAATTATTCAAATAGTTTGTTTGTTATGTCTTTTTTTATATCATATGGTAAAGTCGATGTTAATGTATTGTGTAAATTTATAATTACGTATTTATTATTAAATAACAAAATATACTTTAATTATTTTTTAATCATTTCGATTGTTACTAAATAACATAAAAGGTTGTTTAAATAATTTTATGAAAAACCAAATAGGTTTAAAATAAGCTTTAATGATTTATTATTATTAAATAATAAAATGTATTTTAATTGTGAATTTTATTATTTAATACCAAGAAATAACAAAAATAAATAAAATTGGATGAATATGTAAAAAAACTTGAAGTTTGGGTGTTATTTGTGAAATAGAGACAGTAGCATAATATAAGATGTAAAAAAGAATATATTAGAGAATATTCTTTTTAGTGTTAAAATTAGAGTTATGGGTTGGAGTAAATTTACTATACAACACTAAAATGGTGCAAACATTGCACCATTTTTATGTCAATGGGTAGGAGATGCTCTTAGGTTATAATTTTTTGAAATCTTCATATGCTCGTTCCAATTATTTTTTGACTTGATGTTATCAGGAAAAGAATAATTCATTTTTTGAGTCGAATTGTTCAGTACATGTACTTTTTGTATTTTGAATGTCATACTTAGCTTGACGAATAATATTTTATTTTAAAAAAATTCTTATTTTTATTTAAAACTTAAAGTTATGATTACGTTAAAATTATTGTAAGTATCAATAGAATTTATACAATTAATAAATAAAAACATTAATGATTAATTTATAATATTAAACATTCATTATTAATTGTGACTCATACAAACTGTTTCATCTGTACGTTTACGAATCAAATTTATCTCCCTTTCGTGTACTTTTTAACCGATTTTTCATTGTAACTAATTTTAACAAAAAATCGCAATATACTTAGACATATTACATGCCAAAATTTTGCCATTTTGTATTTAACTAATTAGGATAAAAATTTATGGTTAAGAAAATAATTTATACACATAAAATGATAATTTGAAATAGAGTATTCGTGTAAATCAAACTTAATTTGGATCATACACATGTAAAATTGGCATCTTTTGATCACATCAATGGTATATATAAAAAATAAATTGTTTTGTGGCATGCAGGGATTGGGGCTATGTTATTTAGCAGCCCGGGATGAACGGTCACTTGAGCTTAGGATATTTTATACTGCATTGGCGATACTAACTTTGGCACAAGCAGCAATAAATGTAACGTTAAAGACGTTTCTCGATGATCAACTGTTGGCAAGAGATCATCCAAGCACAGAAGAGGAGAAAGAAAGAGCGCAGGGACGTAGTAATTTCTGGTGGAACTTTGCTACCACATTGGCTGCCATTGTTTTCGGGGTGTCAGTGTCACACGTTGATTCATTCCGGTTGCTTACATTTGCATCAGCAATATTAATGGCGGTTACGGTTGTATGGTTCTTGTTGGGTACCAAATTCTACGAGCGCATTAAACCTACGGCCGGTAGCCCACTCAGTGACGTTCCATTCGTCATTCATGCCGCGATAACTAAAAGAAAGGAGGAATATCCGCAATTTTCAGATCAACTATTCCAAAACACGAACAATCTTGTGCAAGTTTTACCTCACGTCTCATGGTTGAGGTGAGTGAAATCCGACCCCTACCACTGGTTATTTTTTAATGTTCGAAAGAAAATATATACTCATTATATTCCCCATGTTAAAATTATTTTATATCTATTGTGATTATAGATAGATTCATCGCAATGTTTATATTTTTTAGTTTTGTTCATTGGATGTCTATCTATAATCATGATTAAGTTCATTAATATCTATTAAGAAAGAGTGCATTAGAATATTAATGTATACTTCATTCCATGTACACTTCACTAGACGACGATGGTTACCTTCTTCTTTCTGTGGGATTCTTTTAATATGGTATAAAAAACGTATCATAAATTTGATTTTTGTACACTTATATATATTTATATATCCTTTCTTTCGCTTACACTTTCACTTATACATTGTATCCCAAATGATGATATGAAACCATTTGATATCCTCGGACCTTCCCCAAAGGAGTCTCCTTTTTATCTTGTCTATTTCATCACATAATGTTTTAGGTCTGCATATAATAGGGCGACATAGTGACTGTGACGGCTTTGACCAAAGTAGCATGCCGACATGGTAGTTGCTTTCTCTTCCACCCCTTAAATTAGCTTTTAATACGATCGTCGAGAAACTTGTTATCTGCTAAAATTCTATGAATAACCAATATTATTGAACACTTGTGAATAAAGGATACAAAGAATTGCAAGAAATATTAATTGAAAGAACTAAAGCAGAAGAGTGATCTGCCGTGTACAAAGGAAAAAGAAGAGAGAGTATTTTCCTAAGAGTACAAATCAATATGTTGAGTAAAGTGAGTAACTTTTTTTTTTAAACTCAAAATGAAGTGAATAACTAATAGAAGGGTTCTAGGCTTTTATATGTAAACACCCTGACATAAAGAGCCCTAGCTATCAACATGAGCCTGAGCGAGATGGGCCTGTCAGATTGAGATGGGTTTGACCAACAAGAAGGCTTGCACAACGACTGGGCCTATAATTTATTTCTTAACATTATCCTTCTTTAGAACATATAAGTAATGTAAAAGAGCTCTTAGATATCTACCTTAGTCTTTCCTCACTGTGAGTTGAGCCTTCCTACCAATGTCCCTAGTTGTTTGACTGGGAACATTAGATGAAAAACAGATTCTAGATTTGTGTGTATTCAATGACTGCCCTGCCCTGACATATAACAATAGTTCTCTAGAGTATCCTTGACCCTATCATTTTGGGGATTAGTGGCCTCCCTAAACAGAATGAGATCATCAGCAAACATTACGTGTGATATCCGTGGACCAGTACGAGAAGTTGGGATCATGTTCCAATGCTTCTCCAATGCAAGACCGCCCTGTTAATGATAGCTCAAAGCTTCTCGATGCAAAATACAAATAAGTAAGGGAAGAGGGGATCGCTTTGTCTTAGACCTTTCTTCAGATTGAAGCAATTCATTACCTCGCCATTCCAAATGAGGAATAATTTAGCAGTGAAGGTACATTCCAAAATGAGTCTGGTCCAAGTCTCGGGGAATCTTATATCAGCTAACTCATTCTCCAGAAATATCCAATCAATCCTATTGTATACTTTTTAAAAGTCAATTTAGCAATGAAAATACCTTTTCTTTCTCTTAGACACATACTATGAATAATTTCCTAAGTGACTATATTAACATTATCATTAGTGTGGCAACCTTTGATAAAGCTATTCTGGGTCTGAGTGATCAGCCCATCCATCAGGTGCTTAAGCCTATTAATCATCATCTTAATTACGATCTTTAAAATAACAGTAATAAGGCTAAGTGGACAAAATTAGAAATGCAGGGTTCCTCTCTTCAGGGATTAAAACGATAAGAGATTCATCAATACGACAATACAGCTTCTTATAAAACTCCATTGCCATCTGTTTCAAGTTCTCCGTATCCCCTTCCCATTCTCCATTATCGCGGTGCAGAGTTTGAATTTTCACCACCTGTCTAGTAACGGCCGCAATGTAGAAAACATGAATGTTTTTATCCCCCGCTTCTAGCCGTCGAACTCTGGACTTCAGCTTCCACAACAGAAGCTTCACTTGTCTAAGTGTGTCATGATATTGCCTCAACTGTTTACTGGAACTTCCGATGAAGATGTCTGTGGAAATTAAAACTTTGGGCCCTTTTATGTCGGCAATCTAGACTACTAGCTCCCGTTTCCTCTTTAAATATAGTCCAGAAGACCTCTCTGTTTTCACCTATTCGTACTTTTCGGATGCCTTGTAGCTAGGAGCTTAGGATTGTCAATTGAACCGGGCCTACTCGAAGCCTGATGGTTCGGCCCGTATATAGTTGAGCCGAGCTTAAATAGATATGAGTCAAACTTTAAATTAGACCCGATAAATATGTGAGTCGAGTCTGAGTTTATATAGCATGGCTCAACTCAAAATAAGTCCGTCTCGATTAAAAAATTATAATGTATATTAAACATTAATAATATCTTTCATATCGAACACTTGAAATGTCTATTGTTAAACATTTTCATACTTTGACTTCTATGCAAATAAGAGGAAAAATTGGGTGCAAATATTGTTTCTGTGATGTCCTACATTTTTAATGGCCTATCAATTATCATTGCTTAAACAAATCATTTGTTGCAATTTATGAATTGAGTCACTATAAGAAAATTGAGTATTGGCAATGAAAATATATATCATGGCTTAAAACCGTAGTCTATAGTGCTCTGCGGTCTAAGCTCACGGCTAACTTAGGCGTGGTAGATATTTCATATAGCCACACTAAAGTTAGCCGTGGTGACAAAGAATACAAGTTATTTTAACCTCTAACTAGCCATGGTAGGAGAAATGTTAACCTAACATTTTTTTACAATGGTTAAAATTAAAGTCATGGTTTTTACAATGAACAAAACATTGACCATGGCTATAAGCCATGGTAAATGTTTTGGTCATGCTTGCAAAAACCATGGCCAAAGCCGTAGCAAAGCCGTGGTCAATTGGTTTTAACTATGGCAAAGGGATTTTTCACCATGACATATTGACATGGGCAATAATTATTTTTTTGGTAGTGAGTTTTTACTAATACCTATGATGCACGGATACTCCAAAAATTGGACCCGTACGGTATCGCACTCGTATCAAATACGATACTCTGCAGATATCACCTGGATACTTATCAGATACCCTTTTTACGTATCCAATAATTAAATAAAAAAGAAAATTTAGTATACCGCATCCGATACTTCCGAATGACGTATCCTGTACAAAATTTGAAATATCTGACATACCTTGAATATTAGATACAGTATTTTTGAATATTATATAATATTTTATAGGTTAAAATACGAAAATAATAATGACTTTGATCGTACGTTAAAAAGTTAAACATACAATAAGGAAATTTACAGAAGCAAAAAACCGTTTCGATTTCACTTTTTAATATATTTTTTCTTCTCTCGAGAAATCTATCATTTGCACTGTATTACCAAAGATTTTGTATAAGAAGGTAAATATTGGTGTCAATGAAATGACATTCTTACACCACCGCAAATGATGAAATATTATGGTTACCTTCGAAATAAACTTATAAACAATGAACCTGTGTTAGCATTGCACTTTTATTTATGTTAATGAACATACTGACTCAAATTTATTTTTAAATATAATATATATATTCGTATCCCCAACGTATCATATCCTATAATTTTGAAGTTTGCCGTATTTCATATCCGTGTCATATCGTATTCGTATCTTCGTATTTGTATCCATGCATCATAGACTAATACTATGGGCTAAGAAAGCAAGGGTTTTTGAATCTCTATTTAGTAGTGCTTTCCAAGATCTGGAAGCATTTTTAACATTCATTTATGGAGCTGACTGTTTCATATTTTGTTTAAATTATATTTTTACTATTCTTAAAACTACTCAGTTGTATGAGGTTTTTAATCGTCTGTGTTAGAGCTGAGGATGCAACAAAAATTAGATTAAAGTGTAGTGTCCAATATCCTTTTTAAGAAATATATTAAAATAAAATGTTTGCATTCATATATATTTTTGAAAAACGTGTCGAATTCTTTAACTGAAAAACTATTCCTCTTTGTCTATTTCTTCTTCACATTATGTTGCATGGAAAATTAGGCTCTCTTTTGGTACCGTCATTTCCTAAAATGTAAGGGAGAATGAGCTTTTTGATTTTCGTGTAAAAATATAGGCATATTTGGTTGTGTTTCTGAAATTTATTGAAATTGATGATGTATGAAATGATTGAGTTAATTAAAAGTAATGATTATATGACTAATATATATAAAATAATAGGTAATAATATATTGATTAAATATATTTATAAATAAAAATGATAAAAATCGATCCCAAAAAGAGCATTAAAATATTCAAAATGAGTCTTAAAATGTGCACATGTGTATAAAGGTTAAAATCATGTATTTTATTCCACTATAACACCATAATTGTTGCCGAAAATGTTGACTTTTAGAAGGAGATGTGAGAGAAAGAAAAATGTGAGTGTGATTTGATAAAGTGAAAATGTAGTTATTTGAGAATATGAAAGTGAAAATAAAAATACGTATATTTTCAGATAAGAATGGTGTAAATTATGTATTTATATTTTTAAATGAGATTGAAAATAAAAATATGGGTTAAAAAACACAAACGAACATGGCCTTAGCTTTTTATGGGGCTGCTGGCAGCATGTGCAGCCCAATTAAATTACTTATTGACCATTTTCTTTTTTATTTTATTATGTAGTGTTAGAAAATAGTATGCAAAAATAGCATATTGTATGTGTTTCATTGTATGTATTTTTAGGAGTTTTGGGCTTATGTGAGCCGAGTTTGAGGCTAAATAGAAAAAATTGGTATGTGCTGAGTTTGATTCTATGGTCAATAGGTCCAATGCAATTTGAGCTTGAACGAACTAAAATTCGGTCATAAAACCCAATTGACAGGTATACTTGTAGTTGATCGTAAATATCTTATCCCACTCTTTTTCTGTGTTTTTTTTTTTTTGACATATCGGTTACATGTATCAATTACATCATGAATATGAATCATTAATCAACATATAGCACTAATACTAATTTACAACAACTAACAACTACCAATAAAGTAGAGAATGACTCACACGTTGTCGGTGGGAGTAGAACGCAAAACCTCTAATATCTTATCCCACTCTATTGGCCCACTGTTCTGCAACCATGCGAGAGTGTCTAGAATCTGTAAACCACGCTGTCAGAAATCTGAATCGGCTTGTATCCGGACCCACCCATGTTCCTTCTGTAGTGAAAGGAGTAACAAATAGTTATTCTAACCAAAGTTGTTAAGTGTATGTTCTTAAATTTCGATCGAAATATCGAAATTTTGAGTTTACTGAGGTACCGAAGTTAAATCTTACTTGCAATCTATTTTGCTTAATATCCTTCGAAATTTCGATCGAAACCCAAAATTTTCTGAAATTTAAAAATAATATTAAATTATTTTACATAATATCCGTTGAAAGTTTAATCGAAACCCAAAACTTTCCGAAATTTTCATTGAATCCCGAAACTTCTCAAAATTTAAGAATAATATTAAATTATTTGTGTTTGATTTGATATTTTATGTTTAATTATAACATGTAAAAACTAATTTTAAGCATTCTTTTTTCTATATTTGGGACCACACCTATCAACTATGAAAGTGGGGGTGGGAGTGAGCAATTATAATGATTTTGATCCTCCTAAAAACTCTATACAGTTTTGAATGATATATTTTATTAAAATTGTATGTGTTTTGCTTAGTGAAGTTTTCAAATATTTAGTCATTACTTTAATTTCAAATCCTGTTTATTTTAAATTTTCGCTACAGATTTTACTCATACTAATTAATAAAACTAATTATATATAGATCATATATACAATATTATTCTTGTAAAAAATGCATAATTATGTTGATTAAAGATATCTAAAATTTCATTTAAAATTTCCAATTCTTTCTATAAATTGTCATGTTTTCTCTAGAATCGAAATCAAAATTATGGATATCCCCGAAATTTTCATGAAAATTTTAGTAAATTTACTGCTCCGAAATCATGGATATCCCTGAAATTTCCATGGAATTTTTGGTGAATTTGCTGCTCCAAAATTTACAACGATACGATTTTTAATAGCTTGGTTGAGTTCTATTTCTGGCAGTGTTTGTTCCTCATGGTTGCTATTTTTTGTTATCTTGAATTTTCTCAACTGAGGAGATGATTTCAATCAAATCATGGCAGGTGGTTAGACAAAGCTGCAGTTAAGCCACAAGAAAAACCAAGAAGAAATCTCTGCAGTGTTGAACAAGTGAAGGGAGTGAAGTTCTTGTTAAAGGTGTTGCCTATATGGACAACTTTCATTATATTTAGTGTGGTAGCCGCCTCCGGTAGCACTTTCTTTCTTGAAGAAGCTAACCAAAGCGACCAATGTGCTCCAATTCAATATTTCGTCTTGATGCAGTCGTTAACAAAGTTTGTCTCCGACTTCCTACTAAAGATGCCCAAGTGGGAAAATGTACAAAGGGTGATGCTTGTGAGAATCGGAATTGGAATGATATGTTCCGTGTTATGTTGCATAACAGCTAGCGTAAATGCAGCTTATTGGCTGCATTTAGTGAATTTATATGAAAAACCGAAGAGCCACACGAATGTTTTTAGGCTAACTCCACAGTTCTTCTTATTGGGACTCATGGAAGGACTTTCTCAGGAAGGGTTCGATAATTTCTTCGAATCTCAGGTTTCCGAATCACTGAGCAGCTACGTGTCGCCACTCGGAGAATTCGTGATGGGTATTGGGAATTTTGTGAGTGTAATTTGTATACTCATTTTCAGCAGATGGTTCAAGGATGATATAAACTCGAGTCGTCTGGACAGGTATTATGAAGCATTGGCGGCTTTCAGTTTTGTAAATTTGTTAATCTACTGTTATGTTGCATATGGGTATCGAGATGATGGATTTTTCGTAGAGGAAGTCGATACAGAATCGGGTGGTTTGAATGTGAAGGAAGATATTGTTGAACCCTTTGTAGGGAGATCACTTTCTGATAAGGGGCATTACAATTACTCTCGATCAATTAGTAGCATTACTTCTGCTGCTTTCCAAAGGAAAACGCGTTCTTTCCCTGGGAATCGGCCTGAAGAACAACAACAATTACAAGTGAATGAAGAAAGTGTTGTTGCTTTGTTAATCCCGAGAGAAGATCAACAATTAGGAACCGCACCATTTTCACCTGATATTAACTCAATGGACATAGTTTCAGTAACTATGGATGGTTCATCTACTGCTACGTTATTGAGAGATCAGTCCAGATCATTTACGGGAATCCACAAACGCATCAACTCAATGCGTGAGTCAGATTTTAGTTATCCGGGCCCGGGGCAAGATTAGTCTCAGAAATATATAATATTTTACCGCGTAATTTTTTGACGTTTAGAATATTCTTCACTGTATTAATTAGCTTCTTTTTTTTCAAGTTTATAAGTTGTTAATGCTTAAATGTGATACTAATTATATTAATGTTATATCGGGTTCATTCGTCAGTAAGTTATATTAATGTTAATATATATATATATACTAGTGCATAGCACACCGCGCATTTGCGCGGTGAAAGTTGCCCAGACCAAGATTTCAGAAGTAGTGTATATTTTTAGATATTTATTTCATAATACGAATTTTAACTAAAATTTATGAATGGACGAATATATTCTTACACTGAAATATAAGACACCTTAAAAAAGATTCATTAGTTGACTTAATCCTTTTTCTACCATCTATCTTAATCGGTTCAAAATGCCAAGAAAGCTCAATGAGCTACTCTCAAGTACTATTACAGTTTTAAAGTAGCTCGTAGTTCTAGCTATCCCATTTGGACTTGTCACAGCTTCCTTTGCTGAAACCGAAGAACGTAATTGAGTCATTCTGCTACAGGAGTTAAAAGAAAAAGAAAAGGATGAGTAATCATCAGCAAGATACGAAACAAAGAATCAGGTCATACATAGTCCTATAATAACCAACTTAAACCAACACTACATCCACACTCACTCACATACCTTCTACACTCAACGCATTATAATAAGAATCCGATGACACTGTGCCAAAACCATCCTCATCAGAGTTGCCTTTGTACTTGAGTTTCACTTTTCCTGCTTTCAATTTCAATCTTAAAGTCCGTACACAACAACAATCATAATTTTCATGTAACACCACGTAGCAAACTCTCGAGAAGAAAATAAATAACAGTTTCAAATGGCGAGTTGACCGATTATTTCTGTTCTTTTACGTCTGTTTGGATTTGAAGGACTTGAAAATCAAGATTCTAACTTCATCGATAAATCCATTGAACTTGTCTGGATGATTTCAAGCTATATTGGGTTTCAACTGTGCCTTCGAATCATTTTCAACTATTATTTCAATCATTATGGTGATTTCAAATCCACCTTGCTTGAAGTCATTTGAAATCTCTACTCTAAATCCACATCTTAAATTCAAATCATCCATCCAAACATAACCTCAAAGATTTAAGGTTGAAAACAAAAAAGTGATTAATACATTGGACAATACTGGAGAACCCATAATCGGTAAAGAATTTCAATTGACAAAGGTAATCATAAATTACCACATATATGATTCTCCGGGCTATCCATTGGCATGAACTCATAAATAAAGCAAGAGCCTCTAGTCATCATCAAGTTCACAAGATTGGGATGGTGCATCAGACTTAGCCTTAGGACCTCCACAATAAATTCTTATCAATGGTCAGTGTGTATCAATTAAGGTGTTTAAAGTAACGCACGGTATTTATATGACTATGAATTACCCGCAATAAATTTATATATTAAATAATCAAAGAAATATTGTGTATTGATTGGTTCTTTTAAAATAACTGATAGTCGTAGAATATACGGGAAATGTTTGGTTACTTTTATGAGTCTTGTCTTTAAAAATAAACAATTCAGTATAATTGTAGTATTCTGAATACGACATTAAAATTAAAACTATTACATAAATGTATATGATCAATATTAATATATTATTTTCTTTTATATATGCTAATAAATAAGTTTATATATATATATATATATATATATACAAAAGTATACAGAATAAAAAAATTTAATATAAAAAGTATATAAATATACACTCACACACACACCACTATACACTAACACACCAATTATATAATTATAATTAGGTAATACATATATATATATATAGGATATGGATCAAATACATCCCAAGTCATTAGTTAAGATATAAGACCCAATCTACACCATTGATTCCATTTGATCCTAAGGTCTAATTTTAACCCATTTTTGAGATTATATAATTTTTTTTATTGCTGTCAGGGGTTTTTTAATCATTAAATGATAACAACACATGCAATTTTCATGCAGTATCAAATCAAATCCCCCATATTACGCGCCATAAACAAATTCAATATTTTCTTATTTGTTTAGGGTTTATTTGTTTACCAAGTTCATGTATCTCTATAAATATATTACTCAATACACTACAAGAAATTTGACTTCTAGCAAGGAAAAAATTTGTTACGAAACATTACTTTTTCGTCACTAAAACCTTTGGTAACGACATATTCGTTACTCTTTCTTGTCCTATAAAGCCTGTCGCTAGAAGTTCTTGCAACAAATACTTAATGTCGTTACAATTGTATTTGTAACAAACGTGGTTTTGTCACAATATCAGTAGTTCTAGTAACGATTCTGTTGTCACAAACACTTGTTTGTCACGTTACAAAAGAAAATTTTCGTTACTAAAAGTGAATTTTATAAAAAATTTTAAAATAATTTTGTAATAGTGACTTCCTTACAAATAGTTATTGTAACAAGATAAATTCCTTACCAAAAGTGTTATTAATATTATATATATATATATATATATATATATATATTGTAACAATGATTTGTTACCAAAGGTAACTATAAAAATTACAACTTCCTCACTAATTCTTTTGTCCACACTAGTTGGAAAGACTTATATACAAGATAATCCATAATGAGCATTTAATATATAAATTTAAAACAAAAGATCTCATACAAAATAGCTTAAGCAACAACAATAATTTGAGTACATTTATAAGCACAACCCAAACTAAGGAATGTTACAAAATAATAATATTAGAGATAACTCCTAAGACAGTAGCTACAATGACACAAAATCTAGAAACACAAAACAAGGGACAAAATATAGTGAATTTTCTCAAAAGAGTATCAATGAAGCTTTAACCGAGTGATCAAAATGCACGTGAATTTCTGACTTTGAAGTGCATGTTAAACGATTGGACATTTACTCCAAAGACTTGTAAATAAAATGAGAACATTAAGAGGTGTTAGAATGGACCAGGAAAACTATTGATTTTTTGATTTGCTTATTCAGGTTTCACTAGCTCCATAATTCAAACATAATCTCATCTGCTACTATTAACTTAAAGATCTTTGTTCTTTGGTGACTGGAGTAAAAAAATCAATCCCCTCTAGACACTACTCACCACAATAGAAACTAACAATGCATCTTCAAAAGTACAAGTTAGTTCACCAAAGCTTTTTTCCCTAATAAATCATAAGAACCAAGTCAAAGTTTAACTAAATGTAGAACTTAAAAACATAAACAAACAATTTCAACAACTTATCTCACTGATCCATAAGAATGAAAGATGATGAGAAGGATATGACCTTAAGGAATAAGGAAAGTGAAAGAAAATGAACTTGATAAAAAATGATAGAAAGTACCTATTTACATAACAAAATTCTTTGCTTATCTTCTCATATTACTGACTCACTTTGCTATCTCCTGCTTGGACATAGAGATAATATGAAAAAGTTCAATTTTTAGAAGTATACAAGATCTATTCTTGAGTGCATAAAGTTTAATAAATATCCACCAATTCATCATGCAATCAGACATGATAAACACATGCTATTCTATCTTACAATAAAGAATTTAATTAAGGAAATAGATGGAAGAGGAAAATGTCTAAGTTACTATAGTATACAAACAAGTAAAAAGATAAAAGAAAAGCGCTAATTTTGAATTAAGAGGCTATGATCTGTTCATTAGAAGGCAAGGTAATGGTTCATTTACAACTCTTTTCTTTTATATGATAACTAGTAGTTACTAGCATATAAACTACGAGACCTAAACTTTGCACGTTTATTAGTCAAAACTCCTAGATTTAATATTATAAAAAATGAAGTATAAAACAGAAATCATCCAATCACTATAACTGAAGAGGTAATCAATCATCAAATAACTAACGCAAAGTATATACTCTTATCTTTTTAGTTAGAGTTGATCCTAATTCAGTCACAGGGGAGCTTAGGGGGATTGAAAATTACTTAAAAATTGATATATAGAGAATTATTTGGGGACAAAAAGTTATGATTATAAAACTTCCATTCAGATTGGGGGATTTTCCTTTCAGAATCAGATACCCAAGATTCATATTTAATGTCAAACAAATAGAGTCATCACAATCACAGTGCAGAGAAACGCGAAAAATGTCCCTTAGTATGAAATTTCGTCATTACTAATTAATTATAGAAACTAGTGAAACTGATTCATCATTCATGTATTATCAATTTTTCGAAAGCATGCCCAAACTCAAAAATCGGATTAATGTTACCAAGTCTAATTTTGGGGGGAAAGTATACCTCGAAAAATGTAAGGATTTTGAGGCGGCGGCGACCGGATCTAGATGATACAACGGTAACCTAAGTAATTGCATTTCATCATGGCCATAATTCTAACTAGTCTATCTTGAAATTATTAATACCCAAATAACCCACCAACAAATGCATGCAATCCAACCATCCCAACTAGGTTAGGTTAGTATTTAAAGAATCCTAATAGACTAATACTTAGTTTTATTAAATCTAGTTAACAAGTCAATTAATTAAGCAGCTTAGATAATCAAGTTATAAAATCTATAAAGCCAAAACATTGAAGAGTACCTACCTGATTATAAGAATAAGAGCACTGGCACACGAGGTATTTGGTACTTTAATTAGAAGATGATGAGTTAAATATTTATAATTGAATAAGTTGATCTCAAATACTTAATAATATAAAATAATTCATAGAAAGAATTAAAGACACATTAACAACAATTAGTTAGGGAACCCATCTGATTATTTATATTCTACAAATCTCTAATGAATTAATAAGTAAAATGATGAAGTAGCTAACGTCCTAAAGTATATGGAGTGAGAAAGTGCCCCATGAATACTATATTACATCTCCTCCCATTTCCTTATTACTTTCTTGGGGTGTATTATATTTTACCCCCTGTGTTAGGCCGAAATTGCTAAACATCCCCCTATGTTAAAAAAAATAGGCGAAAGCACCCCCCTGTTTTAGTAAATCAAACGTGGAACCCCTTTTTCGTTAGAAAATTGATGAAAATAAAGTCTTTAAAACATCCCTATACCTTTGCCTTGTAGTGAATTCTAACCCTACAAACATGGGAAAGGTGTATAGATGTTTTAAAGGCTTCATTTTCATCAATTTTCTAACGAAAAAGGGGTTCCATGCTTGATTTACGAAAACAGGGGGGTGTTTTTGCCTATTTTTTAACATAGGGGGTGTTTAGCAATTTCGGCCTAACATAGGGGGATAAAATATAATTATCCCACTTTCTTGTTCTCTAATATGTTTCACTTGTATTTCTCTATTTCTATTTTCTTCTTTTCTTGTATCTTTTCTCTTCCTCTGTTATTGTCTTTCCTTTTTCCCCTATTGCTCTCTACCTTTCCACCATATTTCCATGAAACTCTCTGCCACCGTCACTACTACGCACACAATACTTATATACACGGTCAAGTACAACAATATCAAACACACACACATCACGCAAACCACACATAAATTAGAGAATACTGCAGCAACTAGAACAAGCAAGAACAACAGCTCAAAGATGTCTAAATAAAAAAGAAAACCAAACCAATTGCAACCTTCACCGAGCCACGCCGTTCCACCACCAACAGAACTCCGTAACTACCACCAAGCAATGGCGACTGCATCTCGAAACTCCGCTGCGCCACCACCTACAGCCCGTTCAGAATCAAAAATCCAATATTCATTATTTAAGTCCAAACAAATAGAGTGAATTTTATCCTCATCCAACACAAAGAGGTTAATTTCGAGTCATCCAAGAAAATATATCTCTCATATTCAACAACTTAATAATAAAGGGAATTTTTTTAAAACACCAAAACCAACCCTTCAAGCTCCCATAAACACAAAACAAAAACTCTATAAAAGAAAGTTGCATCATTCACAGTGGTTAAATTGGGGGATATTGTTAAAGCAAGAAATTAGCATAAATAGACTCATGTGGGATAGCAACATCAACATTTTCAGCAGTAAATCCTATGTAGAGAAAGTTGATTTAAGGAAAAGCTAATTCAACCTCAATTCCATATACGAAATTTTACCATATACGAAAAGAAACCCTAATCTTAAAGAAAACACAAATTAAAACATTTACCCATCACCATTGAGATATTCCACCACCATTGACAGAATATTAATGTTTAAACTGTTAATTTTTGGGGAAAATGTACCCGAAAAACTTAAGAGATCTTGAGGCGGAGGCGGCGGAGGCGGCACCCGGATCTGGAGGAGATGCGGTGTATGATAATGGTTTGAAGCAGGACGGAGCTGGGTGCTTCAGCAGCAATAATGGTGGGCGTGCGAGAGGGGTGAAGGTTTGGATGAAATTTTCCAAGTCCCAAATGATTTATCCTTTAAATCTTGAATCTTGAGCAAAGTATATTTAAAGCTATTGTAAGCTACGTTGGAGCCATAAAGTGGCCTGGTGTAGTGGCACTTCACATGCAACTTTTGTGAAATGTCCCAGGTTCAACTCTTCTAATGCACATTATTACTTTTGCTTTTACATATTAGCATTTTTAATTTAATATAATTAATATGAATTAAATTTTTTAATCTAATTTCCTTTGCATCTATAATTTCTATTCAAAATTAAGATAAAAAAATAATTTTATATTCTATCTCCGAGATGAATTTTAAATTAAATTTGCATTTTAGTCATTGTTAATTTAATCTACTTAAGATGCATATGAAATAAATTTTTAGTCTAATTTCCTTCTCATCTATAATTTTTGTTCAAAATTAAGATAAAAATTAATTCTATATTCCATCTCCGAGATGAAACTTAGTAATTTGCATTTTCATCTATAAACTCATCTCAAAGTTAAAAGGTTGTGACAAAATATATATTATACGTACATTATAAGTTATTGGATAATATGTATCAAATTAAAGTGTAGAATATATATATCGTCCAAACCACAAGATTCAAATATTACTTCAATTAACAATGTTAAGTATCTTTTAATATGTCAAAAGTTCCAAAAACTATTCATCTATCATACATTTAGAGTTTAGGGTTTAGGGTTTTGAGCATAGGGTTTAGGGCCTAGGTGTGAAGAATTAATATTACTTCAATAATCATATAATATACTTGTTATTTAATATATATATATATATATATAATCCAACGTTACTTTAATCATAATCTCAAATGAATAATTAGCTATAATAATAAAAATTAGTCTAATGATCAATGTCAATAATAAAATTTATGTAATAATCAGGTAGGAATGCTACAACCAATTATTTGGTGGGAAAACCCCCTTCATAATATAAAATTAAGTACAAGTTGTATATTTTACAAAATAATATAAAAATCAGACGTATTTTTACTCCCGAATAATTCATTTTTATTCGTATGTTACTCGTACAAATACTAATTCGTTTATTTCCCGTTTTCGTACTATTAGCCGACTATTCGACCATAACTTCCAATAAAAATTCATAAAATACTAGTACATATTAAATACCAAAATTTTGTCATCACATATCTAAGTAACTAGGCAAGAGACATCTATAAACCAAGAGTTATTAGTTAGAAAAATTAAAGAAAAAGATAAGGAAATAGAAAAAATGGGCGCTCATTTTATCGCCAAAAGACAAATGAATTGCTCAAACAATTTCAATTTCTTGTAAGGAACTAAGTTGTTACAAATGTATTTAGTGTAACAATATCAAAATTTGTTACGAGAAGATGAACAAGTTGTTACAAAATATTTTACATGGAATCAGTTTTTTACTTTGCGTAACGATAACTAATGTTTCGTAACGATATAATTTCTTTGTTACTAAAAATAAATTCTTTTGTGACAAGATTTTATTTTTTGTAACGAATGAACACGTTTGTTATGAAAAAATGACTCTTTGGTAACAATTAATATACTTTGTTACGAGAAAGCTAATTCTTGTGACAAATAATGACTTCGTTACCATATCTTTTGTCATAAGAAATACATTTTTTTGTAGTGATAATACAAGTCCCCTACGGGGTTTTCTCTAATCTAACATGATATCAGAGCCATGACTTCGAGCCATGGTTTCTCGATCTCTCGCTTTTGTCGCCATCCTCAAGTCGCCATCCCCGTCTGGCGCACCTTATCTAGTTTAGCTTAGGGTACTTTTTTTTTCTTTATCTTTGTTTATGTTGTCACTGCTCACCCTTGAAAAATCGATGACTTGGAGTCGCCGCCTTATTTAATGGTTTTTAGACGAAACTACTCCACATTGAGAAGCGTCTTCGTCGAACCGCTACCTTATTTAATGATTTCCAGACGAAACAGCTTCACCTTGAGAAACCTATTCGTCAAAATCTCTCTACTAAGTATTCTTTATGCCCGGATTGTCGTAACATCTTTTTTCGATTTTTAGTTCAGTCTCAATGTTCAAAACTCTCACGTTTCGACTGCGAGTGAGTGTTAGCTAATATAATATATTTCTAGTATATATGTTAAATTAGGTTTCTTTATGGTCTTTTATTATTATTGGCTATAAAAATTGATTAAATAAAAACTTTAAGTTCTAGTCATGGTCAATATTGGTTCAACCTTAAAAGTAATTATTACAGGGCCTAATTAGCAGGAAAAAGTAGTCATGGTCAATATTTAGTAATCATTATAGGTTCTAGTCATGGTCAATATAGGTTGATTACCCTCATTAGCATCATTGTGATTGGATTAAATGTTATAATGGAAGGCATTCTAAAAAAATATGGATTATTTGAGAGATTTTATCTTTTGTATCCAGATCACATCTCTTTTAGTTTGAAATTTTAGCAAATCTCTCTCTCTCTCTCTCTCTTTTCTTTCAAAGATTGTAATAAAATATTACTGGAAGATCAATACACCATTATCCTCTATCATTACATTCAACATAATTTATAATTATTCTCATATAACATAAATTTTTTTTTTTAAATTAGGAAGCAGAAATACGTGATACCAATTTAAAATTCTGGGATCTCATGAATGATATAAACTTGATAGATCAATGTTTGTGTTTATAATTAATAACTTTAGAATCATAAATAGATTAAGATTCTTTAAACTATATAATTAAATGAAAAGATTTATTTTTCAATACATTTTTTACACACATATATAGCCTAATATTCTATGTATTATTGAAAAAGATGTGTATGTCATATACATGTCAAAATTGTGCTTCTTAAAAAACTTATGCATTCATGTTTTATTTTAAGCATATAAATTAAAAGCCGATCTATAAGTTTTTCTTTTAGTAAACGTGGTTTAGAATTTTTTTTTTCTTTTACTTATTTTTAAGATCTATTCATTTCAAGAACCATTTTTTTAGTTATTTAGAAAGTAATGCATTGTTTTACCTATATTAATTTTAGGATACATGTTTTATGTAATTCAAGATATTTTTGTTTTTCATTTTTTATTATGAAAATAATTTGCATTTAAATTTTAAAAATAACTTGACATTGAAAGTTTATCAATAATATATTGTTGAAGGTGGTCTCGATTGAAAAATTGAGAGATTAAAATAAAATATACATTTTGAGTGTGAAGTCTATTTTTTAATTAAATAAATATAAGAGCATTTTGGTCTTAATCGAATTTGAATTTTTTGGCTAAAAAACAATTGGAGGGAAAGTCTTTGCCAGGTATTCAAATATAACGGAGGTGAATGCCAAAAGATCAAGCAACAAAGGAGATATATGCAAATAACTTAAAAAATTAGTATATAAATATTTTATCTACCTGGAAGGCACTGTGATCATTCCTAGCTATTAAACAAATGGAGATGACTGTCTTTAATATGACAAACAACGAAAATATAGACTATGTTTGGTTATGTTTTGCGATGGTATTTTGGTGAGAATTATTGGTGAAAATTTTATGGGGACACGTGCAATTTTGATGGGATTATGTTTGGTTATGTTTTGGAAGTTGGTTTTTGAGTGATTTTTTGGTGAGATATTGTTTGGTTTTGTTTCCAGAGGGAACATAAATTACTGTAGCTGTCAAATCAAGTAAGTTTTTGTCTGTCAATAATTAAAAGTTAGGATATAATATTGAGATTGTAATAATTATTATATAGATAAATATATATATGTATATATGTAAGTAATAATTATTATCGAATATACAAAAATATATGTGGTATATACTTACATGTATATCTTATATAAATACACAAAATACTTACACAGTAAAATAGTTTTTAATATATTCCCAATATGTGTATATATATATACATACTACATACAAATTTATAAATATTATATTATATATATATATATATATATATATATATATTTATAATATTTTGTTTATCTATGTTCTGTATATACCAAATATTTTGTATGTTCAGTATACATAATACACACACACATATCTATATATATATATATATATATATATATTATTTATTGGTTACACACTAAAATAACAAAAGCTCAAATAGAACTCCAATAAAGTTGTCCTACAACAGAGTGCATAGAAGTCCCCCATAAGGCTTGTTCCAAATAATTTTATGTATAGATTTGTTAGTCAAAACTCGTATTATACCCTATAAAAAATATATATATATACGTATAATTAAAAAATATTTCTGTTTCCCGTATACTTTCGAACATAATGAAAAATACTTGTACTTTTGAGTTGAACCATTTAATACACATACTTTATGTATCCCGTATTATATTTAACTAACTAGGATATATATTTCATAAGATTCCATATAAATATTTATTTATAAATATATTGTATAGATATATTCTAATTTACAAATATATATAAAATGGCGAACTCTATATATATATATATATATATCAGGGCCAGGGGGATATTTGCTGGTTTGAATGGAGAGAGAAAGAGAGATTGTAGGCTGTGTATTGACTTTTTGACCGACAAAAGCTGATAAAGTGGGCCTAGTAGGTTGAAAATAGGGTTCGAAATTTTCGAACCAAAATTTTTAAGTTTTTTTCTGACCCAAATTGTATAGACTAAACATAATTTGGTCAGAATTTTGGGCCAAAACAAGCCCAAAACATAACCAAACATAGCCATAGGCTTCGACACGACTGTCCAATTTTATATATATATAATTGTATTTTACTTGTTTCTTCGTAAAGTTATGTATATTGCAAATAATTCAACTACTTATCAATAACAAATGCAAAGTAAAAATATAAACATAAACTAAATATAACAATAAACATGTTTTCAATCCAAAACATGATATAACAAAAATAAATACTCTATTGTTCAAATCCGTGTCTTATAAAAAGCTGGTATTTTTTTTATATTTAGAAAATTGGTAAGTTTTTATTTACAATTTGACCCCCAAAGTTTTAGCATCTTATGAAAAGTGACATGGCCGTGTCCTAGCCGTGTCCAATTATTTATTTATTTATTAGGGACACGGGATAGCCGTGTCCGTGTCCAAACGCTCCCGACACCGTCCGTGGTGATTTTTTGGAGTGTCCGTACTTTATAGGTAAAAGTTTTTGTGATTTTTTTGTTGGGCACAGCTGAAAGTTTGCAAGTTGATCCGAGATTTAAATTATTAGAGATTGACTAATTTTTTTTTTTGGTTATAGAGATTGACTAATACCATCAGCAAGTTGGTGATAAAAAATAGGGGTAAATAATAACCCATCCAAACTTATCGTGTTTATATACTTTTTTATATAAACTTTTTTTTTAAAAAAATACAGTTTCTAATTTGAATTACATTGGTTTTTATACTTTTTTAGATAATTTTTTTTTTTTTTACACTTTCTTGTCTGAGCTACACAAGTTTATACAAGCATTTTCTGGTGGAATATTCGTTAGGATTCTATTAAATACATTGCACGTGACCTTTTAAAGGGTAAAAATGATATTGTAGGGCTCTTGTGGTTCACTACTTTTACCTTTTTAAATTGAAAAGTAATTTGGAATAGTATAATTCAAAAATAGAGAAATCACAACAAATTATTGTTTTAACTAATGTCATCTTTACTCTTAGAAGGGTCACATGTGATGCATGTGATGAAACTCCAACGGAAGATTCCGCCAATTCTATCGAAAAATGTTAAAATATAAAATTTTGTAAAAATCATTGTAGTTCGGATAAGAAAGTGTAAAAAAGAAAAGTTTATATAAAAAAGTATGAAAATGCAAAAAGTTTGTATGAGTCATAGTGTTTACCCCTAAAAAAATAATATTAGGCAAGATATAATAATACTACACAAAATTTACGTGATTCTACAAAATTACGTTTATGAGAGTTTCCGTTCTTCATGTGAAAAAATTTACAAGGTATAAAAATAAACTATTGAATTTAATAGTCAAACTCAAGAAATCATTTTTATACAACTACTTTCAACCTTTTATATTGTCGTAATACAATCATCCATGAGTGTTTCTCACACCTAACAAATTGCTCTCACGAGGTGCACACACCTAGCTCTCTATTTCTTGTAATGTTGGAGTTGTTCTTCAAATGCAACTTCGTCCCACATTTTGTACGAGTTGAAATGTCAACAATCATTTCGTTCGATGAATCATCGATCTTTCAGTAATGAAAAAGAGGTTTGATGTTCAATCTCCAGGAAAATTCTTTAGGGCACTCTCATTGGTGTAAATAAAAACATCCTGTTTTTGCTTGATTTTGCTGCCGTAGCTCCTACTATATTGAAAATTGTCGGTTATGGTGTTGAATAATAAAATTTAAAAATCACTTTCCTAGCTAACTAACCTGTCGGTTTTTTCTATGAAAGTTGTGTTTCTTGTCCTCTTCCCTCTAAATATATAAAAAGTTAATTAGTACTAAAAGTTCCTTCCCCCAAGATCATAATTATTCTAAAGTACCCTTACTCGCCTCACTATTTTACAGAGTTTACAAAGTCTTGGTCTATATGTGAGAGTTTCTTTTTTTTATTTCGAGCTTTATTTGCAATTTACGCGTTTACGCGCCAAGGCGAAGAAGAGAAGAGGAAATACCCTAAGAGTAAGATATCCTTAGTTACTATTTATATATAGCTAGCTCTCTTTCAATGCATTTAATTGAGTCATAAGAATTTACCCAAAAAGATAAAATAAAATTGAATTATTAGTCATAAGTACAAGTATGAAGGCTATTATTGAATGGATTGTCAACAACTTTCGTTTCTATGTTGTCTTCTACAAGGAGGTCTTCTTCATATTAGGTAAATTATATATATAAATATATATACACCAAAGATATAAATATTCCTAGGTAGTTTAAAGTTTCATATAAATATTCCTAGGTAGTTTAAAGTTTCATATAAATATTCCTAGGTAGTTTAAAGTTTCATATAAATATTCCTAGGTAGTTTAAAGTTTCATTTGATTGTTAATGTATATTCAAGAGATGAGGTTTGAATGAATGATGTTGTTCGCATATATGCAGGTCTGATATTTAGCTACAGTTTAGTGGACAAAGCAGTGGTTGGTATCTTGATAACTCATCTCACTGAGGCGTGGAAGCATCAAAATCTGCCAAAAGCTGCCATTATTGTAAATTTAAGTGAAGGAACTTCAGCTGTTCTGCAGATCTTCTTTGCTTTTGTGGCTGATGCCTACTTGGGCCGTTTCAGAATGCTGGTTTGCTCCGCCATTGTTTACACAAGTGTAAGTAGTGAGAGATGGTACTATATAGTTATGTATATCTTTTTTTCTCTCTCTATTGCATTTATTAATATTATTGACCTTTCTGTTAGTATACTACTATATTTTATATTAGGCCGCCCCATCGGCTACCGTCGCCGCCGTACTTCCCCTCTCCTTCTCTCACATCCCTCTTCAATCTTACTTCAATTTAAATTTTTTAGACAGTAAATGTTCATACAAAAAATATTATTAATATTGTTATTTACGAAGCAGTGATATGTAAAGTTCTAGGCCTCATGATTAAAAGTCGGGGCTAGGTTTTTTTAATCAGTAATTTTGACATTTTTTTCTAATTTGTACCTCTTTTGTTAAAGGTAAAATTATCTCCTCCTCTTCTATAAATAAAGGTAATTGTCGAACCATGTGAATTGCTATGTTGTTTAATTGTTTATGCTTTTATTTTCGTATTTGCTCTTGTTAGGAATCAATGCGCATAAAACGAATAAAAGTAAATGAAAAAGCAAGAAAATAGAGACACAAAATTTACGTGGTTCGACCAAGAATGCCTACGTCCAGGGTCTACACTAGAGTTTTTATTGATTGTATGATGATAAATTACATATTACAAGAGAAAAGTATGTATATATACTCTAGTAGTGTCTTGGAAGACTTGTAATCAGATAAGGAAACAAAATCCAGCCTTAAACAACTGCAAAAACGCGTCTTTTTACTAGTCTTGGTCAACACGCCAGTCAACGCCGCGGCGTTCGACCCTGAACGCCGCGGTGATGACCACTGCCTTTGAACACCGCGACGTTGAAACCTGAACGTCGCGACGATGGCTACTGCATTTGAATGCCGCGGCGTTGGAACCTGAACGCCGCGGCGATGCCTGTTGTTCCTTCCTTATACTTCAAATCACTTCCAATCAGTCTACATATCCCATCAATCTCCCACTTGGAGACTGATCACCTCAACTCTTGTTATACTTCTTCACCACCCCGGTGAAAGTATCCTCTAGTGCAGACTAGGCTCTTTCATCACAGAAACTCGAGGCCAATTGAGGCCATGCAAAACCTCAGTTTCTCGATGGTAACTCCCTTAGTTAACATATCCGCCGGATTCTTTGTACTAAGCACCTTCTTCAACTCCAAAGTTCCATCATCTATCATCTCTCGGATATGATGATACCTTAATTGAATATGCTTCGTCCTTGAGTGAAACACCGGATTCTTTGCCAAACAAATGGCACTTTGACTATCACTATAAAGTGCACAATCCTGTTGCTCCTTGTCAATTTCCCTCAGAAAATTCTTCAACCAAACCATCTCCTTCCCAGCTTTTGAAATAGCTATGTAACTCGGCTTCGGTTGTAGAAAGTGCTACACACTTTTGTAGCCTAGAAGTCCAACTTATTACCGTGCCACCCAAAGTGTAAATGAACTCGGATGTACTCTTCCGACCATCTTGATCACCACCTAAATCCGCATCCACGAAGCCCTCCAAAGTCACGCTACTACTCAAAAAACATAAGCACATGCTCGATGTACCCCTTAAGTACCTCAGTAGCCACTTTACCGCTTCCCAATGCTTTAACCCCGGATTAGCCATATACCGACTCACAACTCCCACTGCATGGGCTATATCCGGCCTTGTACACACCATTGCGTACATCAAACTCCCAATGGCAGAGGTATAGAGAACCTTTGCCATTTGATCTCGCTCTTCCTCAGTCTTAGGTGATTGTTCCTTGCTCAACTTGAAAAGACTCCCTAAAGGTGTACTTCTAGACTTTGCATTTGAGATTGCAAATCTAGCAAGTACCTTTTCAATGTACTTTTCTTGAGTCAACTTGAGACTACCACTCGACCTAAATGATCCTTATCCCGAGGATTGTATTTGCAGCTCCCAAGTCCTTCATCTCAAATTCCGTGGATAGTTGCTTCTTCAACTTATCAATTTCTCTCATGTTAGACCCAACCACTAACATATCATCCACATACAGTAGCAATATTATGTAACAATCCCTAAACTTCTTGAAATAACAACAATGATCCATTTGACATCTAGTATATCCACTACTAGCCATGAAGGTGTCAAACTTCTTATACCATTGCCTCGGAGCTTGTTTAAGTCCATACGAGCTTTTCTCTAGCTTGCATACAAGGTCTTCTCGTCCATTCTCCAGAAAACCCTCCGGTTGAACCATGTAGATATCCTCCTCCAAATCCCCATGAAGGAATGCCGTTTTTACATCTAATTGCTCAAGATGCAAATCCTCTGCAGCAACAACACTTAGAACCATCCTAATAGTAGTTAGCTTGACAACCGACGAAAAAATTTCAGTGTAGTCAATCCCTTCCTTCTACTGGAACCCTTTGACCACCAACCTCGCCTTGTACCTTTTACTACCATCCGTTTCATCCTTAACCCGGAATACCCACTTGTTCTGCAAAGCCCGTTTCCCTTTCTGTAACTCAGTCAACCTCCAAGTTCTATTTCTTTCAAGCGAGCTCATTTCATCCTTCATGGCTAGCTCCCACTTGAGAGAATCTCCCATACTCATCGCCTCTTTGTACGACTCGAGCTCACCCGAATCCGTTAAAAGTAAATAGTGTAAGGAAGGGGAATACCTCATGTTTGGTTTAGGAGTTCTACTCGATCTTCTCAAGGTTGGTGGTGAAGTCTCCGGATCATCCTCGATCCTATTCTCAGTGTCATTCCCAACAACCTCGTCTAGAGTGATCTTTTCCAATATCGCCTTTGGTTTTTCGTTTTCCTCAGTCTCCGCTCCAAGTCTATCCTTGTAAAGCACCCTTTCGTTGAACGTGACATCCTTATGTCTTATGATTTTGTTATTTTGGTAATCCCAGAATCGATACCCAAAACTCTCTCCTCCATAGCCAATAAAGATGCACTTCTGTGCCTTAGGATCCAACTTATCCCTGTCATCAGAACTTCGCAAGACATAAGATAAACAACCGAATATTTTTAAATGCGATAAATTTACCTCATTTCCAGACCAAACCTCCTCCAGTATTTTGAAGTCCAACGGTACTGAAGGTCCCTGGTTGATGAGGTAAGCCGCCGTGCTCACTGCATCAGCCCAAAATGTCTTTGGCAACCCGGAGTAAAGCCTCATGCTCCTAGCTCGTTTGTTCAAGGTTCTATTCATCCGCTCTGCAATCCCATTCTGCTGCGGAGTCCCCGGAATGGTCTTGATCATCTTGATCCCATTCTTTGCACAATAGTTTTTGAACTCTTGGCTATCATACTCCCCACCATTATCCGACCTTAGACACTTCAATCTCATCCCCGTTTCATTCTCGACTTCTGTCTTCCACTTCCTAAAGGTATTAAACACATCCGACTTATTTTTCAGAAAATAGACCCATACCTTTCGAGTGGAGTCATCTATGAAGGTGACATAGTATTTCGACCCTCCAAGTGACTGTATGGGAGCCGGTCCCCATACATCAGTATGCACAAGCTCCAACTTCTCTGCCTTCGGTTCTCTACCCGTCTTGGAAAAACTCAGGTTGTGTATGGTTATGTTTTCAAGATTGCATTTTCATTTTTTGGATCACCAGAAAATGAAAATGCACACTTCTAGGTAAATTCTACAGAAAATACTCAAATTTTAAATCCTACTACACATTCCCCTATACAACAACCAATCATTTCACCATTTCAATTAATTCATAATCTTTCATCATTAATTACATCATCCCACTTTTCAACTAATTATCTTTTTTACTTTATCATATTTTATAATAACTAAATATATATATATATACACACACACACATACTTTAGATCAAATCATTCATATATATATATATATATATACACACACACACATTCATAATTAATTTAATCACTTCATATATAAAATCCAATAAAATTCAACTTTATGTCATATCAAACACCACTTCCAACTATTTTCTAAAAACACATCCAAACAAACAATAAAAGTCAATATTTTCACACGAATTTCTATAATACACATTTTCCAAAAAAAACTCAGAATTTAACTCAGAAAACATAACCATACGGAGCCTCACCTTTTTCTGCTTCCCAAGCACACAGTCTTCGCAAAGACCCAATTCAACCGACTTTGAGATTGGTAGCTTCCCCTTGGATGCCATGATTCTCATTCCCTTCTCACTCATATGCCCAAGTCGCCTATGCCATAAGTGAACATCCTCTATAGCCTCGATTGCAGCAAACGAGTCCTTCTTTGTTTCTGTGGTATACAGAGTCCCTGACTTCTTACCACGAGCCACCACCAGATTACCTTTGGTGATTTTCCATACACCACCACCAAACACCGTGGTGTACCCATCACTGTCAATTTGACCCATTGAGATCAAATTCTTCCTCAATCCCGAAACATGTCTCACATTATGCAGTTTCAACTGCATTCCTTGTGCCGTCGTCACCGTGACCTCACCCTTACCAACTATTTCCAAGGGTTCGTCATCTGCAAGAAAAACTTTTCCATTCCAAAAAACATAATTTGTTAGATAATTCTTACAAGAAGTAGCATGGAACGACGCACCTGAGTCCAGAACCCATTGGTCGACTGGACTGTCAACACAACAAACCAAAGCATCTCCGACGTCGTCTACTGCTACGTTTGCTTGTTGATGTTCCCGGTTTTGATTTTGACCCGCCTTTTCAGGACAATCCCTCTTGTAATGGCATTTCTTCCCGCAGCCCCAGCAATCAGCCTCCTTGCGCGGTTTTGACTTCCCTCGCCCCTTAGACTTGGATCGACCTCTACCTTTCTGACCACCCCTTTGAACACCTCTCCCTCTGCTTTCCGCATTCAATGCAGCAGATGTGAGTTCTCCCGATTCCCTCCGGCGAATATCCTCGCTCAGAATCAGATCGCGAATCTCCTGAAGCTTCAACTTTCTTTGGCCAGATGAACTACTCACAGCAGTTACCGTCGCACTCCAACTTTTTGGCAAATAAGACAATAGAATTAAAGCCTTTAGCTCATCCTCAAAATTGATATCAACCGAACTCAACCGAGTGATGATAACGTTGAATTCGTTGATATGATTTGTTACGGATCCTCCTTCAGTCATCCTTAAGTTGAATAAACGTCTCATTAGATAGACTTTATTCGACGTTGATGGCTTCTCATACATGTTGGATAGCGCCTTCATCAAACCCGCAGTGGTTTTCTCTTCCAAGATGTTAAACGCTACGTTTCTTGATAACGTGAGCCGAATAACCCCCAAGGCTTGCCTATCCAACAACTCCCAATCTACATCTGTCATCTTTTTAGGCTTCTTCCCCGACAACGGTTCATGGAGTTTCTTCTGGTACAGATAATCCTTCATCTGCATCCTCCAGAATCCGAAATCCTTTCCATCGAACTTGTCAATTTTTACTTTTCCATCTTCAGACGCCATTGATTCGCACAAGACGCTATAACCTTGCTCTTGATGCCAGTTGTTAGGAATCAATGCGCATAAAATGAATAAAAGTAAATGAAAAAGCAAGAAAATAGAGACACCAGATTTACGTGGTTCGGCCAAGAATGCCTACGTCCACGGTCTACACTAGAGTTTTTATTGATTGTATGATGATAGATTATATATTACAAGAGAAGAGTATGTATATATACTCTAGTAGTGTCTTGGAAGACTTGTAATCAGATAAGGAAACAAAATCCAGCCTTAAACAACTCCAAAAACCCGTTTTTTTACGAGTCTTGGTCAACACGCCAGTCAACGCCGCCGGAACGCAGTGACGTTCGACCCTGAACGCCGCGGTGATGACCACTGCCTTTGAACGCCGCGGCGTTGGAACCTGAACGCTGCGGCGATGGCTACTGCATTTGAATGCCGCGACATTGGAACCTGAACGCCGCGGCGATGCCTGTTGTTCCTTCCCTATACTTCAAATCATTTCCAATCAGTCTACATATCCCATCAACTCTGACATACAAGGACAAGGCAATTATATAAAGTCAATAACTTTAACGAAAATATGGTGGAGTGCGTCTTTTGGATAGTAAAATATTATCACTGACTTTTTATATATAAAATTTATTTTAAAAAATTAGTAATTTTTCCTATTTTTATAATCGTTAATCCTTATCTCTAGATCTTTCTTTATATGTCATTCGAATTTATTTTTTATAATTCTTTATCTAAATAAAAGCAAAGCTTTGGCCTGTATTCGAGTCTTTTCTGTTCAAGAATTTTATATGAAGTGGATCTTCAAATATTCTTCAAATTAAACTTTTAGTACAATAGCGTAATATTTGGTATTTAAGGATTAAAATGATACAAAGGTGAAACTTCAGGGACTATTAGTGACATTAATCTATTTAGTATCTTCAACTAATGACTCATACACAATATTTTATGTTGGGTTAGTGGAGCTGGATCTAAAAGAAAAGTCGAGAGTTGAACAAACGAGTCAAGAAATGAAGATTGGGCGAGAAACAAGTGGTAGCCGCGGCTTCCGGGGGGCTTAGCCATGGCTACGCAGAACAAACTCTTTGCCTACCTTTAGCCACAACGAAAGTGAGTCAACGAAAACCTGGGTAGATCGAGCGGGCGAATTTTTTGGGCAGTTTTTGTTTCCTTTTTGTTTGCTAAGTGCTTTTGACTTGTTCCCTTAAATTAGGATTGTGTTTCCTAGTTTGATAGGGTTTTATGTTGCTGTACTATTATAAATAGTAGAATTCAACTTGAAATATTGGATTCACTCTTAAGAAAAAAAGATGTGGTCTAGGTGTTAGCTCGTGGATGTACGCAATTTGCCGAACCACATTAAAATCCTAGTGTTGTTTATTTCATGTTTAAGCTTAGTTTATATTGTTTCTTGATTATTTTTTCATTGTTCTAATGTCACCATTCCTAACAACTGGTATAAGAGTCATAGGTTGTAGATTTAGAAAACGTCCTAGATCTAGATCTATTGGGGAAGCGCTTTTGTTAGTGCGAAATCTTTCGTGGGAACAATGATACGAGAAGAAGGAATATCAAGCTCGATAGTTTTCGCTGTAGGTAACATAAATTGAGGTCGTGGTGAAGGTGGAGAAGATGATAGAGGAGGATGAGATCGGTTAGATCGCCAACCAAAAAGAGTAATCACGTTTAAAGTTAATGAGAAAATGTTGAAAAATCATGGTGTCAGCAGATAGGCAGATCTATAAAAGCAGAGGATAGATTCGTTGTTACTAGGTGGGCAGACACGAAGCCATAAAGAGCTGTTGTGGTGCCGGTGGCTGATCCGTAGAGCCAGAGATTAGATGGCAGATTAGTATTGCCAAGAGGGATGAACTAGTTATCAGAGATCGGGGGCGGCAGAGTTACCGACCCAGAAACCAAATCCACCGAGCCAGAGGTCGGAGTGATAGCATCGGTAATCGAGAGGGTAGAGTCATGTAGTTGAGAAACCCGAAAATGGGGTCACTACTACAGAAATGACCTATAACAGCGGTTTTTTTGGGCCTATTACAGCGGTTTTGAACCGCTGTCATAGGTACCGCTGGCATAGGTCAAAACCATATGACAGCGGTTCCGGAACCGCTGTCATAGGTCACCCTATGACAGCGGTTCTATAGAAACCGCTGCAGTAGGGTGACCCTATGACAGCGGTTTCGGCGGAACCGCTGTCATAGGGTCATTTATTCAAAAAAAAAATTAAATTGGACCCTATGACAGCGGTTCAGCCTGAACCGCTGTCATAGGGTGGTTTATTTTTATTTTTTTAATTTTATTTTATCGTTTATAATGTTGCCATATCGGAATGACACGAAATTCGTACGGTCATAGCGAAACGGCATTCTGAACAAAACGTAAGTTTACTTGCGCTCTTGTGATTTTAGCCATCCGAAATTGTTTAAGGCCTCAAATACGCGTTTTATTACAAAGATGCGTATCTTTGTAATAAAACGCGTATTTGCGGCCTTAAACGATCTCGGATGGCTAAAATCACGAGAGCGCAAGACCAAGTCTTGCGTTTTGTTCAGAATGCCGTTTCTCTATGACCTTGTGAATTTTGTGTCATTCCAACACCGCAAAATTTCAACCGAGAAATATTTTCATAAATACACAAATATACGTACACCCACACATACACAAATATACGTACACCCACACATACACAAATATACATACACCCATCAACATTTACACAAATATACATACACCCATCAACATATACACAAATATACATACACCCATCCACATATATACATACACAAATATACACACACCCACACATACACAAATAAACCCATTAACATATACACATATATGCATACACCCATGAACATATACACAAATATACATACACCCATCCACATATATACATACACAAATATTCATACACAAATATACATACACACACATACACAAATACACATATACCCACATATACACAAATATAAATACACCCACACATACACAAATATACATATATATATATTTATATTTATCTAAAAAAAATACCAAAACTAAATGGAAGAAGGCGGCAGCGGCGGAGGTGGGCGGCGTCGGTGGCGGCGGAGGTGGAGGTGGGCGTCGACGGCGGCGGAGGTGGGCGGCGGCGGTCCTATACCGAGAGAAACCGAGAGAGAGAGAACTAGATCTAGAAATCGAGAGAGAAACCGAGAGAGAGAGAGAAATAGATCTAAAAATAGAGAGAGAAACCGAGAGGGGCGGCGGACGGCGGCGGCGGTGGTGATGGTGAGAGAGTTGAGAGAGAGAGAGAGAAAGAGAGAGAGTGAGTGAGAGTGAGAGAGAGGGGGGGCCGGTTTGAAATAAACGCGCCCAAAATTTGAACTTTTGGCAGCGGTTTGGCCGAACCGCTGCCAAAAGTTCACTTTCTGGCAGCGGTTCGGCCAAACCGCTGCCAAAAGTTCACTTATGGCAGCGGTTCGGCCAACCGCTGCCAAAAGTTCACTTATGGCAGCGGTTCAGCCGAACCGCTGCCAAAAGTTCAAATTTTTTTTTTATTTTTTTTGACACCTATGACAGCGGTTCGGCTTGAACCGCTGTCATAGGTCCGAACCGAGTGCCCCCTATTACAGCAGTTTTCAAAACCGCTGTCATAGGTGCGCTGTAACAGGACTTTTTTGTGGTAGTGGGTTGTGGAGGTAGATCCACGTAGAGATTATCCATGAGATAGATGCACTGCGCCAGGAGGGCAGATGAGGAGCCAGAAGTCATGGAGGCAGAATGTGAAGCCGGGTAGGCAGATTTGCGGAGCTTGGGTTTTTCTTTGGCATATGAACATGACATAGCTCGTGGAGTGGGAGCATCGAGCAGATGTGTCAGTGACCCAAGTTAGCCATTGGAAAATTGAGTGGGTGGCTGGATCAGACATAACTCATATAGGGGCAAAGAACAGATATGTGAAGGATCCAGGATTACCATTTGGAAAAATTCATAGGTGTATAGATGTCAGTAGACGGGTTGACCAAGGCAATTTTGGGTGTGAGACATGTTTTGAGTTTTGAAGTAACCTATATCGTGGGTTAGCTAGACCGAGAGGGATATGCCACGGTATTCAGGAGTTGGCCGATCACCTAAAAAATAGGGCAGTGGTGAGGTTTCAAAGAGGGGGAACAATATTCACATAGAGAGTCCGTCAAGTTGGTGACATTAGAGCTCAAATGAATTGACGAGACATGGAGAGGTCTCGGGGTTTGAACTCCATTAAGTTTGGGGATGTGTCAACTAGATCGAGATTTACTTGGGAGAAGTGAAGGTGTTGTTCAAGTTGAGTTCGAGTTATTTTGATCAGTCTCCAAGTGGGAGATTATTGGGATAGTGGAGCCAGATCAAAAAAAGAAGTCGAGAGTTGAACAAACGAGTTAAGAAACGAAAATTCGGTGAGAAACAAGTGGTAGTCGCTTCTTTCGGGGTTTAGCCATGGCTACGCTGAACAAACTTTCTGCCTAATAGTCGAGGCTTTGACAGATTTTAGCTGCGGCAAAAGTGAGTCGACGAAAATTCAGGCAGGCGGATTTTTTGAGCAGTTTTTGTTTCCTTTTTTTTTTCTTAGTGCTTTGGACTTTTTCCCTTATATTAGAATTGTGTTTCCTAGTTTGATAAGGTTTTATATTGCTCTACTATATAAATGGTAGAATTCAACTTGTAATTATTGTATTTATTCTTGAGAAATAAAAAAGTAGTCTAAGTGTTGGCTCATGGATGTAGGCAATTTGTCGAACCACGTTAAAATTCTCGTGTTGTTTATCATGTTTAGGCTTAGTTTATAATGTTGTTTGATTATTTCTTGCTCTAATGTTATCATTCCTAACATTTTAATGAATCAGTTATTGCCCTTTCACCTACGTTTTATTTATTAGCATATATTTTCAGCGTAACTATTAACGAAACATTGTAATATACTATTATAAATGCCTAAATTTTTTGTTTTGGGTAAATAAATTGCATTAAACATAAAGAATGGTGTTACAAAAAAGTGCACAAGGTACTACCTTGCCACTACCAACTCGAACTACAATCGAGGCTCTACTGTTGATACACGATCCCACAACATTAAAATTATGCTCACATTATATCCAAAGATTAGAGGCCTGCAACCCGTGCAATGTATTAAACAGTTAGGCGACTAAGTTACCCTTAAGTGAGCTTTCAGTCAATGACTTCCAAACCAGTTGGTTCCAGAGCATTAGGTGTTTAGACACCCCTTAGGACTTAATAACTCGAGTAAGTTAGGCCTTAGATTAACACGAAGGTTATTATCCTCACCTCTTAGATATGTTCGGAACATAAAGCTTTATGTTGCAGTTATACACGAATATCCAAGAGATACAACAATTTTCCCTATTACAACCATTTAGCAAAAAATTACCAGGCTATACGCCAAATCCTCTTAAGTGTTGTAGCTGAGATAGAATCATGGATTGCCATAGACACCAACCGATTTTTAACAATGTCAATAACATTGAAAGCTATATGCTCTGGGACATCTACTTTATTGCTAAAAATTCTCGAGTTTCTTTCCTGCCATATCATGTAGACTATGGCTGCAAGTAGCATTCGGTAAGCTACGTTTATCCAATGTTTTCCTCTCCATTTAGAGGAAGCCCTTAACACCCCAGCTTGCCAATTAGGACCTAGCCATTGTAACCTAACCTACTGCTTAAGAATGGATAAACACCTTTGTGAGAAAGAACAATGAAAAAACAAGTGAACATGTGTTTCAAGAGCATAAGATTCACACAAAGTGCAAAAGGAGCTATGAACTCCCACCCACGGCTTATCCCTAGTAGATAATCTTTCACGAATAGCTAACCATAGAACAAAGTTGTGTTTAGGGATCTTACCTGGGCCACTCAGTAGTTGGTGCCAAGTCTTTGGCTCTTGAGGAGTGCGTACTATTTTCCTTGCTGATGAAGTAGAGAACTTCCCATTGCTAGTTGGTTTCCATATGACCGAGTCCACAACATCTCTCTGAATATTATGGAGGTTAGGTTCTCAATCTCGGCCACCTCTATTCCCCCTCTCGGATCACTTTTGAAACTTTAGAATCTTCTGGTAATCCTAGTAGTCGCTGGCCATTGGGGTATAGATTGATCATACGTCCTCTTTCATGCCAAGGGTCACTCCATAATCCAATATCCTCACCCATCCCAATACAGTATCTTACATGAGGTTCGATATGATTTCGTAATTTGAGGATCTGAGTCCAACTCCATGAGCTCAAACTAGATGATTTGACTTGCCAAATTATTTTACGGTGTAGCTTATTAGAGAGAATCCACTCCACCCAAATTGATTCTTTATCCCGTGAAATCACAGCCCATATGTGACAGTACAAGGGCTTTATTAGCCGTAAGTATAGAATGAATGCCCAATCCACCCTCAACTTCTGGAATATACACATCTGTCCACGACAACTTTGCATAGCCCGAGTTATTGTGTCCGTACCATAAGAATTGACCAATCAATTTTTCAATTTCTTTAATAATGGTCTTCGGTAGAATGAATACACTGGCCCAGAATACATGGAGTGCAGATAGCACTGACTTGATAAGTTGAAGATGGCCTGCGTATGACAGTGACCGGTTCGTCCATGAACCGATCCGCTTACTAACTTGAGCCACCAACGGTGCACAATCCGAGCGTTTAAGCTTTGATGTTAACAACGGGACACCCAGGTATCTAAGTGGCAGGTGGCCTAGAGGGTACGTAAAAATTGCAGCCTCTACTGACCTTGCTTTTGCTGAAAGAAAAAGATTGCTTTTATTCGGATTCTCCTTAAGACCCGAAATTTTATTGAACAAATCCGTACCCTGTTTTAGAGTACCTATAGATTGGGAATTTGCATTGCAAAAAAACAAAAGGTCATCAGCAATTGAGAGCATAAATGTTCGAGTTTTTGAGCATTGCCAATGATACTTAAAAGCTGTAGAGTTTTCAATAAAATTCATTAAGATCCCATTTAATACTTCCATTGCCAATACAAACAGGTAGGGAAAAATGGGATCTCCCTGTCGCAGTCCACGAGCTCCCCTAAAATATCCCTCCGACGTGTCATTTATCTTAATAGAGAAAGAGGGCGATGTAATACACTCTTTTATCCAGTTAATAAATATAGGATGTAAATTCATGATTGCCAGAGTTCTTAATACAAAATTCCACTCCACCGAATCATATGCCTTCATGAGATCAACCTTAAAAGCACACCTTGCTGGGAGATTTTTCCTTCGATATCCATGGAAGAGCTCTTGAGCAAGTAAAATGTTGTCACTGATTTTTCGGCCCGGAATAAACGCCGTTTGAGATTTATCCACTAGAAAATTCAACACCGGCGTAATTCTATTTGCCATAATCTTAGATATCACTTTATACAGAACATTACAGCAAGAAATTGGTCGATAATAACTCGCCTTCTTTGAAACTTTGCATTTAGGAATTAAGGATATTAGAGTGGAGTTAAAAGATTTTAGAAGTTTTCCAGATTCAAAGAAATTTCGAACTGCATGACAAATATCTGTTCCTATTATCGGCCACGCTTGCTTATAGAATTCTGAAGTATAGCCATCGGGACCCGGAGCCTTATCTTTCGGTAATCTGAACAAAACCGCCCTGATTTCCTCATTGTCTATAGGTTGTATCATATGAAGAGCTTGTTCATCACTCAGTTTTCTTCTTAAGAATGGTGCAAAATCCGGTAAAGGAGCCCCTGCTTGATGTGAAGATACCCCAAGTAAATTAGAATAGTACCCTACAATTTCTGCTCGGATTGAAGCTTGATCCGTTAATTCGTTACCATAAATATCTTCCAGCCGGTAAATTTTAGACTTTGCTTTTCGAGTTGTAATCTTTTTAAAGAAGAAAGATGTGCACTGGTCACCATCCTTAAGCCACTCCGCTTTTGCTCTCTGGATTAAGTAAGATCTCTCCATTTTTACAGCCTTAGCAAATATGTACCTGCAGAATTTTTCAAGCTCCTGCACTTGCACATCATCTGGAAAATCCATTAGAAAAGCTTGTATGACATTTAAAAAAATTCTAGCTCGATCTACATTAAGTGTTAGTCCCCTTTTTTCTTACGCAGATTTTTAAATAATGGTTTTAAGGATTTGAGCTTAGTCATAACAGAATACATAGGCACACCTACAATTTCATGCTTCCAGATAGACTTAACTAAAGGTAAAAAATTCAAGTCTTCAGTTAAAAAATTATCAAATCGAAAGATATGTTACCTTTTACTGAACTACCACCTTCAAATGAGAGAATCAACGGGCTATGATCCGAGGTTCTCGGGGTTTCACAAATGTACGAAGTCGCTGGGTATTTAACGAACCAGGATGGGTTTGCTACAACACGGTCAAGACGTCTCCATATCCTCGCCAAACCCCTTTGCTGGTTGGACCAAGAGTAGACCGCCCCTTGCATGGGCACCATATTCAAATCTGATGCAGTTAAACATGCTTGAAAATCACCACTTCGCGTGCCCTCTTCACTTCCTCCTAGTGTTTCACTTTCATCAATAGTTTCGTTAAAATCCCCCATCACCATCCAAGCCTGCTCTCCCATTGTCGCTGAGTACGTCAAAATGTTATCCCACAACTCGCGTCGTTCTTCTATAGTGTTAAACCCATAGGCAAACGACACATAGAGATAGTCATTATTCTCCAGGGATCTAATCTTACAATGAACAACCTGGGAGGATTGCGATTCTATATCAACCACAGCACCCGTCGGATCCCAAGCTATCCATATGCGTGTACCCGGTCCATCTACATAATCAGTATGTCATTGCCATAAAGGACGTATTTGAGAGCTTACCTGTGAAAATTTACGAGCAGCAACTCTAGTTTCAATGAATGCAATAACTTTCAATTTAAACTCCAAAATAATTTCCTTCGCCGATTCTTGGTGGTCTAACTTATTTAAACCACGAACATTCCAACACGCTATAGGTATCATCTAATGCCTTCCGTAGGGCTGCATTTGTTATAGGGCCATTTTTCTGAAGAATCATCCTCTAAAATACAGTCAACAAGACTCGTGTATTTATTGGCAAGTTCAATAGTATCATTTTCAACATGTTTTTGTACGCATCCTGAACCATTATCATCTTTAGAGGGGCTCTTTTCTCTAGCTGTAAGAACCACTTCATGGGTTGGCTTTTTTTGTCGAGAAATCTTTGTCCATGCTTCCTTTGTTTCTGGAGCCTTAGTACTTGTATTTGGAAAAGATTGTTCTTTCTGCTTGGGTACATAGACATTCACTGGGGTTCTTGTGTTACGATTTCTAGTGGGACATTGAGTGTTTTGGTGCCCAAACGATTGACATATGCTACAAATCACCGGCTTCCACTCATATGTCACGTCAATCCTACAAGTACCATTAAACTCCCCACTTTCTGAAGGAAGGAACATGAAAATTTCATTGGTGAATTCACCATTTACCTTCATCAAAATGCATACCCTAGCATATTCAATACGCTCCATAGCTACTGTTATAGCATCCGGGTAAAGTGGACGTCCTACCACACTAGCAACCACACTGAGACCCTCAAGGGTCCAATACTCTGCCGGTAACCTACGTAATTGAATCCACACCGGCACCTCATAGTGCAATTTTTTCTCCAACGTCATTCCAGTCCTCCATATTTCTAAGAAAAGGGCTTGACCTTCATAAATCCATGGCCCGCCCTCTAGCACTTCTTGCATAGCTGAGTTCGATTCAAATTTAAAGAAGAAAAATCCAGTAGATGTGGCCTTGACTCCTGTAATTCCCTTCCATACCGAGAGGACATAGTTCCGTACACCTACGAAGTATGGTTTTTTCCAATGAAATAGCCAACTAACGTATTCTCCCAACGTTGTACCCCTTTATTCACATGATTCCAGGAAGGCCGGACAAAGCGTTTTCCATTGATTATTTCCGGAGCAACATATTGTAGATTAGTTTTCTTGGATTTGCAAAAATCACTTTCAGATGCATGGTTACTATTGGGTCCCACTTGAATATTGCCCACCATAAACAATGGCTCCATGTGGTTGCTCATAAATTCACTAGAGCTGCTAGCAGTATTACTCATCTCTGCCATAGAAGAAGGATTATGAGTTACATGCATGTTCTCGCTATTTTCCAACAAAGGGATGCCATTAGGGTTTAGAGGCGAAGCTATATTCTCATGATCAGAGTTTGTATCCCTAGGATTATGGCTGTTCGTATCAGTTAAGGTGTCAGAAACTATGCCAGGGACGATTGCCGAGTCAAGTTGCAAGTCTGTTATCGGTGGAAGCATAAATCTTCCCTTATACAGATTGGGAGAAGAGACTACATTGGCAAACCGAGTAGAGAGCGGGGGTGAAAGCAAGTCATTAGGACTACCATAAGAAGAGCTGTGATCCGGTTCAGAAATTCTCGGACTGATAGGATGACCTTCTATTTGATCCACTAATTGTTTGAATTCAGGTATGCTAAATTCATGGTTAAAGTTCGGGAACCGATTAGAGATGGCTTCGAAATCAGATGGATTGGGGATTGATGGGGTAGTATGGACAGCTGCAGAGGCAGATGGCCCGCAAGAGGACGAAGAAAATGCCTAAATTTTGTTGTTCCATATTTAACCAGGATAAAATTCTCTATTTAAGAAAATGTATTAAGCTAAATGAGAAGTGAATAAAACAATAATTTAAAGTAGAGTATCCAAACTGCGAACCCCATATAAATCAAACTTACTTGGAAAGAATAATTTACAAAGAATAAATTGATTTTGCATGCAGGGATTGTTGCTATGTTCTCTAGCAGCCTGGAATGAACCGTTTCTTAACCTTGGGATATTTTATCCTGCATTGGCGATAATAACTTTGGCACAAGCAGCAAAAGAAGTGACTTTAAATGTGTTTCTCGATGATCAAGTGTTGGCAAGAGATCAACCAAACAAGGACGAGGAGAAAGAAAGAGCGCACAGCCGCAGTAATTTCTGGGCGATCTCGGCCGCCGCATTGGCTGCCATTGTTTTCGGGGTTTCACACATTGATTCATTTCGGTTGCTTACATTTGCATCAGCGATACTAATGGTAGTTGCCTTCCTATGGTTCTTGTCGGGTATCAAGTTCTACGATTACATTGAACCAACTGATAGCCCGCTCAGTGACGTTCCATCCGTCATCCGTGCAGCGATAATTAAGAGAAATGTAGCATACCCGTGCACTGCAGATCAACTATTCAAAAACACGAACAATCTTGTGCAAGTTTTGCCTCAAGTCCCATGGTTGAGGTGAGTGATGATCGATTTTTTAAAGTACGTAGCGACCTCTAGTTTTAATGTTAGAAAGAATAAGTATACTTATTAGATCCATTGTCTAAGAGCATCTCCAACCCATAGATATAAAAATGGTGCAACTTTTGCACTATTTTAGTGTTATACAGCAAATTCATTCCAACCCATTACTCTAATTTTAACACCAAAAAGAATATTCTCTATAATATTCTCTTTTACATCTTGTATTATGCTATTGTCTCTATTTCACAAATAACACCCAAACTTCAAATTTTTTTACATATTCATCCAATTTTTGGATTTTTTTTTTCTTATTTCGTGGTATTAATAAAATTCACAATTAAAATACATTTTATTATTTAATAATAATAAATAATGAAAACTTATTTTAAATCTATGGGTATTTCATAAAATTATTTAAACAACCATTTATGTTATTTAGTAACAGTCGGAATGATTAATAAATAATTAAAGTATATTTTGTTATTTAATAATAAATACGACACAATACATTAAGATCGAGTTTACTATCTTGATTAGATAGATTCATTACAATGAGTATATGTTTATTTACATTTATTGAATGTCACTTGACTAAGTTCATGTGGAAAATATGAAGTGATCTTTTAAGAGATATAGTTGTGGAAGAAAGATTTCTATATAAAGATATTGAAAATGACACTTTTAGAGTAGGAGAGATTTTTAGATGTAGATATTTTGAGTGAAATTTCTAGATTAGGAATTAAATATTAGAATATAAGATATGTAGGAATCTAGGATTAAAATATTACTGTCTAGATACTTTAAGTACTAGATGCTTCCGTTGAGTAGTATAAATAGGAATCACCCCAAACACTTGTAAGCCCCTGAAGAAAATTCAAGTTAGTGTCCTAGTCTCAAGAATTATTCTCTCCACTCTAATAAAAGTCTTCTTTGTCATTCTTGAGTAATATTCTTCTTTGATTGTATCTTCCATATTTTGGTTGTCCGTCTTGAGCTAGTAGAACAATATATATTCTACTGTCGTACATTAATATCTATAGAGAGAGAGTGCAGTAGAAAACGTTGATGGATGTACGCTTCATGCCATGTTAATTCACTTTAATAGACAATGGTTACCTTCTTTCTTTATGATTCTTTTAATATGTATACAACCGTGTCATAAACTTGATTTTTCTACACTTATATCCTTTGTTTAATTTCATTACACTTTCACACATTTGTTTCTTCATAGATCTGTCAATGTGTTCTTACCTAAATCCAAACTCAAAAGTCTGAATCTAGGCACAAACCAAGATCAAGATTTGATATTGGGCATAGACTGAGACTCGGACACAATGGTTGAGCCTAGGCCTAGACTCAAACCTATTAAAACAACCCAATAAAACATCAAAATTTACCTCTAGATCCTCTACCCCTCGACAGTACCCTAATAGTTATCTCTGCCCCTCTCAAAACCTAATATCTATCAGGCACCACCCCAAACACTCACCTATTCCCCTCAATATCTATTAGGTATAGATCCAGACCCGACCCGAGTTTTGTGTTTGAGTCTATTAAGAATTCTTTTTGATGGACAAGTTGAAAATACGTGATACTGGCGAGTTATACTTTTGACTGTGTTTGTTCCTAACAGGTGCTATTTCACAACAAAAAATTAAATAATTTATTTAGTCACAAGATTTCAAGTGACAACGTCATTAATTAAATACATTTAGCTATAAGAATTTATGTTTTGTCACAAAAGATATTTTCAAAGATTTAATATTGACAAGAGTTGCATAACAATTAGTGACAAGAAAGTAGTTATCACTATTGATAATTAGTGTCATATGTTTAGTGATAACGTAGTGACAAATAAATAAGTTGTCGCTTTATTTGTATTGTCATTAAATTATCACTAAACATGTCTAAGTAATTGTCTTAAAAAACAACTTAGAAAGGATTTTCATCAATATAATAAATAATTATAGTGACAAAGTAAATATTATTATCACTAATTGTGTATATATATTGAAACTTTGACATTGTCACTTCACATTTATAATTTTTTGTTGCAGTGTTTTGTTGTCTTGAATTTTCTTTAACTGGGAGATGCTTTTGGTCAAATGCATGGCAGGTGGTTAGACAAAGCTGCAGTTGTGCAGCAAGAAAACCCAAAAAATCTTTGCACTGTTGAACAAGTGAAGGGAGTGAAATTTATGTTAAAGGTGTTGCCTCTATGGACAACTTTAATCATATTTAGCGTGGTAGCCGCCTCCGGGAGCACTTTTTTTCTTGAAGAAGCTTACCAAAGCGATGATCAAGATACTCCAATTCAATACTTCATCTTGCTCCAGTCGTTAACAAAATTCATCTCTGATTTCCTACTGAACATGAGCAAGTGGAAAAATATACAAAGAGTGATGCTTGGGAGAATCGGAGTTGGAATGATATGTTCCGTGTTATGTTGCATAACTGCTTGCGTAAATGCAGCTTATTGGTTGCATTTAGTGAATTTATACTATGAACCGGCGAGCTACACAAGTGTTTATAGGCTAATTCCACAGTTCATTTTATTGGGACTCATGGAAGGACTTTCTAAAGGAGGGTTGGAAAGTTTCTTCGATTCTCAGGTTCGTGACTCAATAAGCAGGTTCGGGCCGCCATCTGGAGAATTTATGATGGGCGTCGGGAAATTTATGAGTACAATTTGTATACTCATTTTTGGTGGATGGATAAAAGATGATATAAATTCGAGTCATATGGACAAGTATTATGCGGTGTTGGCAGCTTTCAGTTTTATAAACTTGTTGATCTACTCTTATGCTGCATATTGGTATAGAGATGATCGATTTTTTGAAGAGGATGATGATATTGAATTGGGTGTTATGAATGTGGGAGAAGATATTGGTGAACTCCTTGTAGGGCTGGAGGATGTCCATACAGAATCGGGTGGTTTGGATGTGAATGAAAATATTGTCGAACTCCTTGTAGGACTAGAGGAAGTCCATGCAGAATTGGGTGGTTTGGACGTTGAGAAAGTTATTGTTAAACCCCTTATAGGGCAAGAGGAAGTCCATACAGAATCGAGTGGTTTGTATGTGAATGAAGATATTATTGAACCCTTTGTAGGGCCACTGGAAGTCCATATAGTAACGGGTGGTTCGAGATTGGAGGAAGATATTGTTAAACCCCTTGTAGGGCGATCACTTTCTGATAATAAAAGACATGACAATTACTCTCGATTCAGTACTACTGCTTTCCAAAGGAAAACGCGATCTTTCCCAGGGAATCCGCCTGAAGAACAACGACAAGATTAGGTCTAAGAGGAGTAGTGATTACCATGTAACTTTCGATGCTTGATTTTTTTTTTTTTTTTGTTACACTTGAATTTTCTTCTTGTATCGGTTTTATTCTCCAGTAAGTTAAATTATTATTAAAAGATAATATCAATACAACATCTTTATTAAATATATATATATATATATATATATATATATATATAAATCGTGGAAGGACATTAATAACACTCCATATATTACTTTAAAGCTCCAACTTTAATTTTATACTTAAATATAAGTAGAATGCTTGAGTCCCAAATATACACTTATGCATGCTATCAAAAGTAACTTATATACTCTCTTTGCTACTTTATACCAAACCAAAGTCAATCAGTTAAAAATCTAGAACATCGTCTAAGAAAACAAAGTATACAATATGTCAAATTTGAGAATTAATAACTATGATATAAATTCGAAAAATTAAATAAATTGAACTTTAACATTAATTTATTGCATATTCGCACCAAGCAGTTGAGTTCCATCAATAAGTTTAACCCATAATTATAAGCACAATTACACATACAGAGGCCATCAAACTCAGAGTGAATCTTCTATCCCACAATGGTGTATCATAATGGTGTCACATCATTGTGGAATTGACAAGTGTCCTTTTAATTTGAATTATTATTAGTAGTTTTTTTAATTCAAATTAAAAGGACACTTGTCAATCCCACAATGATGTGACACCATTGTGATATACAATTGTGGGATAAAAGATCTGTTCCGCATCAAACCAAACCACACACCCCTATTAATTAAGCAAAATTAGTATTAGTGAAAGTAGATCGCAACTAATTAACAGCTTGTAAATAGATAATGTATGGGAAAATTATTTTTTTAGTCTATTAACTTGGTCTCTCTTGCGTTTTAGTCCTTTAAGTTGACGTGTTGCAAAATTGGTCTGTTATCTTCTGACTTTTTGTAATTTTAGTCCTTTTGTGCTAAAAAAATTGGTAACTTTAGTCCATCGATTTAGTCAGTGGCATAGTCAATCGGTAAAAATTGGGAAATCTGATTAGGTAGATTTTCACTGCAATTTTAAGTTTTAAAATGCGTAAAGTTATCTACTTCATACAATAAAGGTTTTGCGGCTTTGTGCTTTTTAACTTCTAATTGATGATATCTAATAATAATGTGTGATGGTGGTATTGATGAGTATCAACAGACTAAATTTATCAATTTTTTAAGTACAAAAAAACTAGAATTACAGAAAGTCAGAAGATAACGGACCAATTTTGCAACACATCAATTTAAAGGACTAAAACGCAAGGGAGGTCAAGTTCGCGGACTAAAAAAATAATTTTTCCGAAAATGTATCTAAATATTTCAATTTTTTTTTTAGACGAAAGGGATACCCTGACTCGATAAACCCGGGTTGATAGTTTTTAATCATGGGCGGATAGTTTCTAATCACATTCCTTGAAGCATTCTTATATAAACCATAGTCATATGAATCATTCTTATATAAACCATATATATGTGAAAATCATACTCATAAAAGTAATCTAAATCAAACATAAACCCTAAAATTCTACTTTCTTAACTAAAATTCGACATTTTAACTAAAATTCGACTATAAAAATTCGAGAATAGTATCCTAAAATACAAAATTTTACCATAAAATTCAAAATTCTACCGTAAAATTCAAACATAAACCCTAAAATTCTACTTTCTAAACCAAAATTCGACAATAAACCCTATAATTCGAAAAGTATTAAATTAAACAAGCACCACGACTCTAAATAAATCATAAAAATTACATCTAAATTCATAAGCATAAAATTACAAATTAAATTAAAATAGATAATTACCTCAAAATTGGAAAAAAGGAGGAGAAATTTGAAGAAATGAGAAGAAAGAAGAACTTTCGATTTTGTGTTGTTGAATAATTTCAAAAAAAATAAAGGGGATGGTGAGAGAGATGAGAGATTGGAAATGGGAGATAGATGGAGAAAGGGAGAGAGAAAAAAAAAATAGAGAGAGAGAGGAAGAAGAGAGAAAGGGAGAGAGAAAAAAAGAGAGAGACAGAGGAAGAAGAGAGAAAGAGAGGGAAAAAAAATTAAAGTTGGGTGTGCCATTCACAATGGCGAACCCTAACGTAAAAAAAATTTCAAAAAAAAAAAGAAATTTACGTAGCAAAATGAAAAGTGGGTGCGCCACTACCAATGGCGCACCGTGCTAGATCTGGAGTTTTTTTTTAGTATTATTTATATAAAAAATATTTAAAACTATATTATTTTTAAAAAAAATACCTTGATAAAGACATGTTTTTGGCAGTATCGTGCGAGCGATTCATTAAAACATTATTTTGCATCATTATCTAGGCTCTGAGAAAATTTCATTTTTGGTACCATAGGACACGCGAAATCCAATTTTGGTACCACGCTTTTGAAAAGTAACACTTTTGGTACCAAATCAAGTTTTTTGTCTCAATTTTGGTACCGCCGTTAGTTGACTGACGGTCAACCCAAAATATCCGTTAGTTTCTCATTTTGGGGGGGAAAAAATAGAATGTGAGCGAAGTTGGAGGGAAAAAAAATCAGATTTAGTTGAAGGATAATTGATTTTGGGTATGTTTTTAAGCTACAATTTTCATTCTTCTTCTTCTTCTTCTTCTTCTTCCAAATGGCTTCTTATTCTTCTTCCTCGAGTAGAGCTAGTAGTAGACGAAATGATCAAAAGAAATGCAATTGTGGGAAGTATCCTTATTTGTGGACGTCAAAAACCGAGAACAACCCACTCCGAAGATTCTATGGTTGTGTTTATGGCGCTAGAGGTTGTGGCTACTTTGCTTGGTTTGACCCACCATATTCTCCACGAGCTTTGGATGTGATAACCGAACTCCGCAACAGTATAAGAGAATTGGAGAATCAAAATATTCCAAAATCGGGCTAACGAAATTGATGAGCTACAAGAAAGGGTTGATGAGCTACAAGAAAGGGTTACAAGTCTGCAGAAACGAGAGAAAACATGGCGATTTTTGTTTCTCATTGCAGTCGTGCTTTGCATAATTTGTTGGATGTTTTGAGATGTAATTTTACCATTCATCTCGAATTTGCTGCTAGTATATGTATTAGGATTACTGGTTTCGTAATTTAATTCCAGTTTAATTAATGTTTTAAAGTAATATTATATTATTGTGGTATTTTTATTCAGCTTATTTTCATATTTTGGTGCTCTGTTTTTGGTGTTCTGTGTTTTGGTTTTGGTTTCAGTTTAGAATGCTGCTTGAGGTCTTTGTTTTGGTTTTGGTAATCTGCTTTGGTGTTCAATTTCGGTGCTCTGTTTTTAGGCCACAATTGGTGAGTTTTTAGGTCAATGTTAATCAATTTCATAGGCCATAACTAACCAGTTTTATAGTGCAAAAAACAGAGCACTGATTCAAGGTTCAATTCTAGAAACAATCATCCAAAAATGCACACTAAAACTATATCACCACTAAACCCAACAACATTCCAACAATACAAGTGAAATATAACAAAATAAGTTCATTTCAATAAACAACAATCCAAATACTGGAAATTCCTTGTTTCTGTCAAATCAGTTACAAAATATTCATTATGCCCAACTAATGGCAGTATAATAAATAGACAAAAGCTCAAAAAAACCAAACAAACCACAACAACACATCACTAGCACTCACAGCCTACACTTTCTTATCCCCAAGCAATCTTGCAGTTCGTTCTCTCAATGCAGAATTCAATTGTGTCATTGTCACAAACTTTTTCCCATCTTTATCAATTGTTTTTACTCCTAGTGGTTCTTTTTTCCTGGTGGTTAAACTGACAACAACTCTTGGATGCTCTGGAGAAAAAGGGACATGCCTTATCTTCACACCCTTTGAAGGTGATTCCAGTGCTGGACTAGTAGTAGATGCACTTGTAGCTCGAGTTGAATTGGATGCGGTTTTTGTTATGCTTGAGGGAGGCCTTGATGGCATTTTAGCTGGAGACCTTGATGGCATTTTTGTTGTTGAAGGCCTTGATGGCATTTTTGCTTCTAAACCAGGATGACATTCTTGCATTGTTGCCTTTGTTAGCACCTTTGTTGCCTTTGTTAAACCTGATGCCTTGAATGCTGCTTGAGCTCTAGTTTCCCTTGATGGAATTGGTGGTGGCTTGAATGCTGCTTGAGCTCTAGTTTCCCTTGATGGTACAAGTGGTGGTACTAGTGGTGGCATTGGTGGTTGTTGTGAGGCTGCTTGTGATTTTGTTTGCCTTGGGGCTTTAAAGGTAGGCCCCTTCTTGGCTAATTGGCAACATTTTCTTACTGTTGATGAGCCATCCTTATCAGTCTGCTTAGTTGTTTTACCTTTTTGCATAGCCTACAATGAATCACATATGTAAACAAGTTTCCTATTAAGTAGTATTAGTTAAAATAGTATGAAAGACAAAATAATTCTTACTGTAAACTGAGTTTTTGATGAGTCTTCATTGGAAGATGCAACTTTGTTTTTCTTCCAAGCCTGCAATTAATACATTATTATTCAATAAAAAATGTGTTATTTAATCAATAATGTGTTAGTACAATAACATACTAATTGTACAAGAACATGACTTCACTTACACTGAATTGCTCCTCTAAAGACTCTTCTGGAGCAATCAATTGTTTTTTGCCTCTTTTTTGGCTTGACTGCAATGACAATTAGGTAAGATAAATGAATGTTTTATATATAAAAATAATATAACAAATTGTAAATTACCTGGACTGCAACATCAGGAGTCTTTTTTGTTCTTTTCCTAGCCTATAATACCATATAGCAATTAGAAACACTTCAAATTTAACATATAATAAAATAAAATTATTAACTTTACTTACAGTGAGTTTGTGGGACATTTGTGTAGGTTGAGAGCTGAAGTCCACCTCCAAATCATCATCAATACTGACTTGAGGATCATATCCCAAGTCAACTGCAGCCCCATGATCTCTAATGTCTTCTGTCTCTCTTTGAAATGATGCTTCTCTTTCAACTGATTGCAATGCTGCTTCAAGTTCTGCCTCATCTTGTTGAAATAAGCCATCTTGTTCATCCTCAAAGTTTGCTGATTCTGCTTCTGCTGCAACCTGCCCATTTTCCTCAGCTGCTTTTCTTGCATTGCAACCCTTTTTGTTGTGTCCCTTTTCCCCACAAAACTTGCATCTGACTTTGTAATTAGATCTTTTCATCCTAAATTGGTTTGAATGGCCTCTTCTTCCCTTATTACTCTGCTCACCAACCTCCATTCTCCTTGCTGTTAGTGGCCTACCAATACGTCTTCCAACATTTGGTGGAAGTGGTGCTCTAAAATTTGTCCTATGCCACTTATCAGGACCATTAACAGGATAAATACATGGCTCATATGCTTTTAGATAAGTGTTTACACTGTAATACTCATCCACAAAATCTTGACCATTCAACTTTTGACTACATATAGCACTCATGGCATGCTTACAAGGAATGCCTGATAAATCCCATTTTCTACATGAGCAAGAGTGCTTTTGTAAGTCAACAGTGCATTTTGTCATATCATAGCATGATATTTCATAGTGAGTATCTGTGGATTTAATGGGATTGCAGTCAGAAGCAGCCTTTTCCATGTTTTTTTTAAGGATCTTTTTTATTCTGGGACATATTTTCTGGCCAGACCAATTCCTTGAAGCCCTATCTCTATTTTGTTGCATTCTTGACATTAAATACACCCTAATCATCTCCAACATAGTGTAAATTTGCTTCTCCCTAGCATCTAAAATTTTTGAATTGAAAGACTCACAATAGTTGTTAAGTAGAATGTCACATTTTGGGTAGACAGTGAAATGTGACCTACTCCATTCACTAGGAGTTTTATCAATCAACCATTCACCTAATTTCAAGTCCAATTTACACAACTCTTTATATCTGACATCAAATTGAGCAACAGTAGTGGCCATAGCAACCTTCCACAAGGCCTTTTTGTGTGCTTGACCCCTGAACCCAGCAGTTTTCATGTTCCCATGTAGGTGCCTAATACAAAACCTATTTACAGAATTTGCAAAAACTTTTTCAAAAGCAGGCAGTAGACCCTTTTGTTTATCTGACATGAAAGTGTACTCAAATTCTGCCTCTATATTCAAGTCACTCTTTAGGAGACTTAGAAACCATTCCCAGGTTGCTTTAGTTTCCCTAGCCACAACAGCATAGCAGATTGGGTATAACCCATTGTTAGGATCAATGCCTACTGCTGAAAGCAACACTCCACAATGTGGCCCTTTTAGATGAGCCCCATCAACACCTATAATGAGTCTACACCCAGCCAAAAATCCATCCCTCAACCCTTTAAAGCAACAATAAAATTTATCAAACACAGAACTTCCACTGCCAACATCAGGTAAAACTGATAATATAACTGTGGAGCCTGGGTTTGATCTTCTAAGTTCCTCTACATAGTCCCACAACTTCCCATATTGTTCCATAGAATCACCCTCTATTTTTTTAAGTGCAACCCACTTTGCCCTGTAGGCTTGCTGCCTAGAAACATGCACCCTGATCTCCTTAACGACATCCTCTCTAAACCCTTTCACTCTCCTTTTAGGATCAGTTATGAAAAGATGTTGATATTTTGTCCCAACCCATGAGGATTTTAAATTTTTAATGTGATAATTTGTTGCACAGTTGTGGACAGATCTATAATCTTTAATCTGAAAGGTTGATTGGCCTTTACCTATAGCAAGTGCATGTATTCTCCAATCACACCCCTCTTCACCACACTTGGCATACACTCTTCTGTTATCATTACTTGTTATTTTGATGTTTCTTCTAGTTTTAATAGCATGGGAGTACACTGCTTCTATGAACTCTTTTTTGTACTGAAATACAAGGTAAGTTCAAAACGAGGGTCATACAAGTCAACATGAGAAAACACAGGGTAATTAGGAGCATCTTCTTCATCACTGCCCTTTCTAGAGTCAAAATCAGATGAATTTGACACTATGTCTCCCTCCTCTGCATCATCACCCTCATATTCTTCACTTACACCCTCATTCCCAACCTCACTCCACCCACCAGCCCACTCCACCCCCTCATCAACATGCCTACTGAACAACTCATTATCTTCCCTTTCATCACTCTCATCACTGCTCATATCAAAGTCACTATCTGTGAACCCCTCACTCATATCAGTCTCATACTCTTCATCATCAACCTCTGTTGGTTCAGAAATGTGCCTACTAGATGAGCCTACTTGACTGGTAAAAAGATTCATACTAGCCTCCAATTAAAATGTACTTCTCTAGAAAAAATCCTGTGAAAGGCATAAATCTAGAATTTGTTCCCCATCTACAAGCAAAACAAACCCACAATCACTACCATGAAAACCTATAGTATCTTTTAGCTCCCATATAACCCAGCAATTCACATAACTTATCAATATATGGGAGATTGACATACTTTAACTCTACAAAGTCAAATATACTAATTGTTCCCCCATGTATTCTGGTTTTGTAGTCTAATTTCACCCCCATGATGTATAATCAAAGTAACAACTGGTTCATCATCATCTGAAAAAAGAAAAAAATCACAAATCACGAAATATGTCATTCATACAAAACTAATAAATCATATTCAATGGAATAATCAAACACTAATTAACATAATAACCTGATGTAATTAGCGCAGAAGCCCTAAACTAAAATACCCCTAAATTATCAATTGCAAGCATGAAAAACCCTAATTTCTCAATAAGTGAAAATTAAGACTCTAAATCATAAATTGATTGAATGTATAAACGCATATCACTGTAAATAATAAAAACTAACATTAATCATCCAAAATCGTATAAAATCACTTCAAAAATATGAAAGCTTCAAAATGCAACTTACGGTATACTGGGTGAGGTATTTGTTGTGCTTCGGATCGCGTAGACTCATTTTTAGTCGAAGATATACTTCTTTCTTTCTCGAGCTTTAATAGAAATTTCCAATTTAAACCCTAATTTTCCCGTTCGAAGCTTTAGCTTCCTTCAATTTGATTTTTCCGACAAAAAACGAAGTTGTGTGCATGGACAATTGACCTTTCTCTTGCTTTCTTCACTATTTGCAGAAGATTTGAGGATTTTTTTCACTATTTAGAGTTGATTTTTCAGAAGGAGGTTTTTGGGATTTTTTTGGGAGAGAATTTTGAACGATGGAAGTGATGTTGGGTTCTTGTAATTCGGGTTGGGTTATTGGGGATTTCAGCATCATGTGCACAACACGTGCAAAATTTCCCCCCAAATGTTAATACTAACAGACATGTGACTAACACGTGATGTTGACCGTCAGTCAACTAACGGCAGTACCAAAATTGAGACAAAAAACTTGATTTGGTACCAAAAGTGTTACTTTTCAAAAGCGTGGTACCAAAATTGGATTTCGCGTGTCCTATGGTACCAAAAATGAAATTTTCTCTCTAGGCTCTTATACAATTTGATCCTTATCAAGTATCAAGCATAAAAAGATTTGATGGTCAAATGGTTCACCAGGTGGAAAAAGAAAAGAAAAGAGATCGTATGAGTTTAAAAGATTTTATTATTATAAGAATATTTCCATCTTACAAATTTAGCAATTTATTAAGTTCTACTTATAAATGGGTACTTATTCTTGTTAATTTTTTTAGAGATTAGTAAGGTGCACGCACATTGGGCGTGAACCAATTTGTTTTTCTTGATTATTTTTTTGAAAAATATCATATAACAATTAACATAGTTACTACAAAAAAATTCATTTATTGCGAGGAACATCTTCGTCATAATAGTGCTAAATTTCATCACCTTGTTATAATGCGAGGAAAAATATTCATCACAGGGTCGTCGCAGCATCGGCCTTGCAATAACTTATTGCGATGAAAGTAAGTTTCCCCACAAATACTATTGAGGAACCATCATATCATCACAACAAGGAACTTATTGCAAATGCAACAATGATTATCAAAATTTAGAATACTTTTCATATACATGAAGCAAACGACGTAAAGTAATATGAAGTTATTACAAAGTCTCTTTAGATGAAAATTTTCAACTAAAATTTTAACGACTTACTTCAAGCTTAAAAATCAACTACGAATCTTTTATAAGCTAACTTAAAAATAATTTAACTATGTATTTGAAACAAAGCATTAAATTAGAAGGTTAAATTGAGTTCGGACTACTCGGGCAAAGTCTAATAAAGCTCAAGCTCATCTCACAAATTAACCGGGCTCAATGTGTAAGCTCAAGCTCAGCCCGATTCATATTCAATTAAGCTCAGTTCAAATATAAGTGAATCGAACAATGGGGTTTCGGCTAGGCCCGACTCAGTTGACAGTGCTAACTCAAACGAAGAGAAGTGAGAAAAAGATGGTATGTAAGCATGTTGTATATAGCAATATAGCATTGCTCTAAATATAATGTAAATATAGCATATCTTACTAACTAAATACATATAAACAATATATGGCACATTTTCATACTAATCTAATAAAATGCAGCTTTCTGAAGCAAAATGAAAAATGATCTCTGACATTAGTTAAAAACAAATATAAGAAGTCTATGGAGTATGACCTAAAAATAGAAGTAGCTTCAATTCAACTTCAACTTTTAAAATTAAGAATATTAATAATCATTATGTTAATCAATTAATAGCGCCTAGTTTCATGGACAACGGCTATGGAAAATTAAAAGGAAACAGAAACACTTATTACATAAGTACAAAAATAAATGTAAGAAAAATACTTAAAACTGAATGGAAAAATAATTTAGATGAAAGATTGACGGAACAAAATATATAAATTTGATCACAAGAAATTGTCTATCAATATTTTTATATGGAGACAGAAATATGTATTTTCATATACGTAAATAGGATTATCAGCCCAATATTGGAAAGCAACTCTCTATCTATGAAATTGCGCGCCTTAATATGTATAATCATTATTTGTTTGAGTACGTATATATGTATTAGTATAAACTGAATTGATCATGTGTATGATTTAATGGATTGATCAATTGATCTAAAGGTATATTAATCAAGGTTCTTCAGTTCATAGCTTGATTCAAAATAAACTTTATTTTTTTCCCCATCGAGATTTAAAGTGATTTTGGGAGTGTAACGGCAATGTCAATTCGTATTAATTAGCATGCAGTTCAAAACGAGTTAATGGCATTGATTTTGGTGTCCAGCAATTTATGTTATGATGATCCTTACATTATAATTGGTCATTTCTCATGATATGTACATCAACGAAATACATTTTGTTTGTCAGTTGATCAATTTAGATATAATCAAACCCGAACTAAACTAATTTACCACACACAAAAAAAAAAAAACACGAATTAAACTAGAGCTCTTTTTGTTGTACGTACACATATAAATGTATTCACGTAATGTGAATTTTTTATTTTAGTTTTAATGTTTTGTGAAGTTTTTACTTTATTTTTAAGGAATAATGGCATTTTTAGTCCCTTAAATGGCCAAATAATGTCAAATTAGTCCCTCAAGTTAAAAAGATTAACATTACCATATTTCTCTCAAGTACTAGTTTGTGTTTCGATTTGGTCTTTTTGATCATTTTCCGGCTACTTTTGTCAAGCCAACGTGGCATGTGCAAGCTCAAATGACTTTTTCCAGTGCTAGGCTCGTCTTTTTGTTTCCTTTTAGATCCTATACACCAAACTTTCACTACAAAAAATTCATACATTGGTGGCAAAATGTCAAGTGACAATGTCAAAGTTATCGCTAATTGCAAATTTTTAGTGACAATAAATTTTGTTTTATCACAATAATAAGTTTTACATGTTTAATAGTAATAATATTTGTGTAGAAATTGTCACTTTTGATAATTAACGACAAAAAAATTGTTGTTACTATTGAGAATTAGTGACACGCCTTTTGTGACAACGTAGTAAGAACAATTATAGTTGTCACTCTATTTGTGTTTTTCACTATACATATGTCAATAATTATCAATAGTGACAACTTTAAAGAAACTTTTATCATTAAAAATCCTTATAAATGTGATAAAACAAAAATTATTATCACTCATTGTGTATATCTAGTGACAATTCTAGTATTATCACTTCAAATTTTGTAACTAATTAAACTTTTTGTTGTTGTATCACTTTAATCCCTTGTCATCATTTAGTCCCACTCCACAAATAATTTCAATGGCAAGTGCATGCTATGTGATAATTAATATGCGATTGGTCAATTATAAAGCAATTATTAGAAGTTAGAACACTTGCATGATTAATTGGACTTAGCAAAACCCTCGCCTAGTATCATGCTAGCCACATTTGTTTTCTTATTGACAATAAAGTAAGTTCATCACAATTTAGGGCGCTAGTCCTTGTTCCATATTCTTTTCAACAATTTTTTAGTCTTCTAAAAATGAAAAGAGAAAAACTTTACAATCTGCTTAGTACAATGTCCTGCCACTGATAAATACATAAACAAAAGGAGATCCAAGTCCTAAAAAAAACCAACAAAAAGAATAAGAACTATAAATTCAATTAATCAATAAGCTTGGTGAACCAACATATCTACACTATCAACTCGTTCATATAATTAAATTTAGGACAATGAACCAAGTTGATGTCAGGAACTGATGCTGCTAAGCGGAGTTGCAAAGAGACGTACGTGCCGCATACTGAATTCTTCTCGCAACTTAACCCGCAATGAGAGAACGACGCGGCAAGGTCGTCGTTCCAAAATCTAAGATTTGGGTTCTCGCAGATGCATGACGGACGACTCGGCCTTCTTGATTGCCGAGCAGCAGGTTTCACCCCCACCCGCGGTGCACTCCTTAAAAGTATTCATAGAGACGCCACATGTTGGATTGTTATCGCAATCGATCAATTCGCAGCCATAGAACTGCTCGGCATGGAGGACCCCGTACTAAAGGACGGGGTTATCGCAAATGCAGGAGCGGGCCTGCTTGATGGGCTCATAGCAGTCGCCACCGTTGCAGTTTTGCAAAGTGTTGAAAGGGAGGTGGCGTTAGTTATAATTTTTACGTATAGACGACGTTTTTGAATGGGTGGACTGGCAGCTACTATTGTTGTTTACCAGAAGCATAAACAGAAGAATAAGAAGGTGCCAAAAGGGTGTTTGGCAGTAAAAGTTGGATGGGGAAATGAGGAGGAAAAACGGAGATTTGTAATTCCTGTTATGTATTTCAATCATCCATTGCTTTTGCAGCTGTTGAAGGAAGCTGAATTAGATGAGTATGGTTTTGATCAAAAGGGTGCTATTACAATTCCTTGCCATGTTGACGGCTTCCTCTTTGTTCAAGTGATTATCAATAAAGAGCGCCATCATCTCACAATCATCATCATCGTGTTGCCTGTTTTAGGGTTTTATATATCTAACTCAAAAAACATTCTAAGTTGTACAAAATTTTCTAGGAGTTTTAGTTATCTCTATCTTTCTTTATTACATGGGAAAGTGAGAGTAGTTTCTTTTCTTTTTATTAGTTTTTTCAGTTTTAAGTTTGGTGGGAAAAAATTGAAGATAGGACCAGGACTAAAATGATACAAAAGTTTGGTGTAAAGGGACTAAAATGAAACAAAAAGACGAGTCTCTCTCTGAAAAAAGTCATGTGCGCTGCACATACCCCATTGGCCCGATAAAAATAGCCGGAAAATGATCAGAATGACCAAATTGAAACTAAAAATGGTACTACTTCAGGAACGATAATCCTAATTGTTTCACTTGAGGTACTACGCTTACACTATATGGCTATTTGAGGGATTAAAAATGTCACTATCCCTAGTTTTAATGTTTTTTTTTTATTTCAGAGTATGAATGGATTACCAAGTATATAAGGGTTTTGTTAAATAAATGCGTATATATGTTAGATTTTGACGTAGGAATAATATAATGTAAAATACACTATGTACCTTTCAACTATAGGGTTTGTCACATTTAGATCCTAAACTATTAAACGTAATAAATGATACTCCACTTAACGGACGTCTACCTTGCCATGAGTTGATGTTGATGTGACACTCATTTCAGCTGCGTTTGACCATTGTAATGTGCCTATTGAAAAAGTATGCCAATTTTGCCCCCATTTGCTTGATATGAAATGGGTCTTTTATGTGCATATAATTTTTCTACTTTTCACACTAATTTTTACTGAATTTAATTTGAGTTGAAAGTAATACTCTCATTCTCTCCTAAATTTTGTGCTGAAAAATTCTCACGCTTTGTCTGTCTAAACTATTTTCAACGGTCAAACTCAACTGGAACGAGTGCCACGTCAGTATCTACTCACGGCAAGACAAACGTTCCTTAAGTAGAGGGACCATTTTGTTATATTTAATAGTTTAGGACCTATATGCGCAAACTCAGTAGTTTAGGGGTGCAAACTGTATTCAACTGACGATGATGATGATGATTGCAAAAGAGTGATGTTGTTTGTGTGAATTTTTGCTTGTTTTTCTTCTTAAATTTTTAGGGAGCTTTTGAATCCACTTTTCATAGAGTAAGTTTATTTGTAGGATGAGTTTTTAAAATAGGCATTTCAATAATTGCTTTTAGAAAATGTAAAGTGTGTGATGAAAATGAACTTAAGTGGCTTCTTATAGAAAAAATAAAATAAAATCAAAGTCACTAATATTAACTTCTCCAAAATGAATTTCTAGAAAAGTGACTTGTTACAAAAGTTTATTAATATTTTAATATTAAACCAGTAAAACTTTTACAAGTGGCTTTCCATCTTTAAAAGTCCATTTAAAATGGGCCTCCAAACACTCCCTTAATCTTAATCTTTGTTTTAAAAAAAAAATTAGTATTACGCATTATATATATTTAATGACAATTTAAATATTATCACTTCAAATTTTGTCACTAATATTATTATTTTTTAATATTTTAGACGAAAAGGAATACGCTGACCCGACATAGGCGTAGTTTACACTTGCAATCTCTTTGGACTTTGCCCATTAAGTGTACCAACTCTTGGCTTGTCCATCACATGTGTAGTTTCCCAGCCTGTTAGGCAACTTGGCCCAGGCCCAGTAACGCGCTTTTGTGGTTCACTATAAAACGCTCCTACCATAGCCTTTCTTCTTCTTCTTCAGATTTTTCAGAATTCTCGATATTCTTTAAACTATAAAAACTCTCAATCTTAACGGCGCCGTTTTCCTCTCCTTCCGTCTCAGAAGGTTTTTTCACTTTTCTTCAATAAATTTCTTGAATTCTTTTCTTTTCTTGTTTAGAGTACTATTGCAAATAAGTTCTTGTATTCTAGATTTTGATCGAAATTGTTAGTTTATATTTCAATAATATTCTGTTTAGGTTTTTTAACATTGCAAATAATGATTGCAGGATGTAATGGCCGAATCTCAATCCAGTTTCGATGATTCATATAATTCAGATGATGATAATGATAATGATGAACAAAGCTCTGAATCTCCAGGCCTAGTATTAGATGGACCTTACGCCCATATATTTCTAGCTAATTTCCAAAGAGACCTTCAACAATCTGTCAATGCTGGTAAAAAAGCTTTCAAGAAGAACAAGAACATGAACCATAAATCAAGCTTGAACGAAATCGAAGAACCGCCTAAGCACGAGCCACCGGCTAATCCACTTCCGGCAGAGAATTTAAATCCTTGCATCAAGAGCAGTAGTGGCAAGAAGAAAAGTAAATTAGGGATTACGCCCCATAAGATGACGTGGGCAGCCGACGTGTATGATCCAACGCCTTCTGTTGAGGCCCTTGATTTATCCGACACGATCGAATGGCCTAAGGGCGATAACAAGTATACGATATCCTCTCCACATACTCGTGAAATATGGCTGGAAAATCCTCGAAATTTACTTTTATATGAAACTATCAAGAGATTCAATAAGACGAAGTAAACGTAAGCGTCTACACCAAGATTCCGTCACATCTTCTCGGACCTTATACTTATAAGCCTCTATCGATCGTGTCTCCAAGAAGTTTGGTCGTAAACGTAAATCCGAATATTCTGCTGTATACTTATAAGCGTCTATCGATCTCTTCTCCATGTAGTTTGGTCGTAAACAGAAATAAGTCCAAATATTCCGCTGTATATTAGTTGATTTCATCCCCGCGTTTGATTTGGTGGCTGCAATTTGTAAGATTCATGGTAGGGGGGAATTACTAGAATTTTCAAATACATGTTAAAGGACATTTTTCTTGATCTGTAAGATTCATGGTAGTTGTTTGAATCCACAATATGAAATTGCAATCTTGGTTTTGATTCATTATGTAAATTAATAATTGATTATCTTGTTTAATATTTTGCGACTGATTTCATTGTGTAAATTAATAATTGATTATGTAACATTTTGCAAATTTAAAGGAGTGACCTAACTTCGATAATACAGAATTTATTTCTTCGGGAAGCCAAAGGGACCATCACTCTTCATAAGTATGTTCATATTTCTTTTAATTTGATAAGTTCGATTTTGTAAATGATTTGCTTGAAGACATTCATCATTGTAATATGATGGTGTTCATAGATAATTTACTTGCATATTTTAAGTAAAATTGTGATTCTTTTTATTTTTTGGTACAGATCATTTTTTTATTAATGTAATCTCACAAAGCATGTGTGTCTTTTGAAGCAATTCAAGTTTCATTTTCCGACTAATGAACTGAGAAGGCTCACGTTTCTTCCAATAATTGATGGTGAATGGGATGGTGAGCAGTTAAAAGGAGACTTCCGTTTGACACACTTTAGCAATAATTTTTGTAACCATTTAATTTCGATATTTAAATGGATTTTTATGTGCTTCGGTGTAGCTTCTGCTAATTGTCATTTCGTTTGATCTTTTTATTTTGCAACCTTTATGTGATCGACTTGGAGGAAAAACTTTAAACGAAAAAGAAAACACGTTACACCATCTAATCGCAAAAATTACAAATAACCTACCGAATGAATTACCTGACCAAACTTAAAAACCTGGTCGATACGTACAACGTGAAAAGATCAGAGCACTGTTCTTGAATAACTACCACAAACGAAGTAAAACATAATACACATCAATCTTAATCAATTATCTTATTCTCGAACTAAAAGATGTTTTCTCGAATTGAATGTAATCTTCCGAAGGAGAAAAGGAACGGGAAGGGTCGGTTCGGTTTAAAATAGGCTTGTATTAGAAAAGGTGAACAGCAGCAGCGTTTTCTTGGTTTTTTTTTTTTTTTTTTCTTAATTCAAGACGGAGAGGGATCCCCTAAACATCTAGTCCGACAAACTCGGGCCGATAGTCATAATCTTAAGGTATAAAGACTCTGTCTAGCTCTATACAGTAGGGGAGAGCCACAACTTGTGGCAGTCTGAATTCGAACCCAAAACTTTTCAAATAAAGTGGAAGATGGATACCACTAGACTAACAAATTTTAAATCTTGGTTTTTCTTTCTTATAATTCGAACCATCAGCTTATTAAATGTTCTGCATTTGGGCTAGATTGGGAAAATAGCTTATAATTAAACATTAAGATAAGATATAAAGCCCAGTTAAATTTTGGCCCAAACAATGGAAGGCAAATTATTATCTGTATGTGTCAAAATTTATGTTCATCTGCTTTTTGATTTCTGAAGTTTATTATAAAATTGACGTTAAAAGATGGCAAAAAGTTTTATTTTTTGCCATATCTTCTAATAAGTTTTGTTATTCGGGTTTGTTAATTATTTTTAACAATGTTGATAAATATTTAAAAATGGAAAAAAAGTTATGTATTTGTACTATATTTACTATTAAATTTTTTAATCAGTATTGCTAATTATTTTTAATGATATTTATAAATTAGATAGTATTGAATGACCAACTCTACTAAAAGTTTAAGCTATTAGAGAGAAGAATCGTTTAATATTTAAATACTACGTCTAACACGCCCCCTCACGTGCAGGCGGTATTTTTTTTAACCAAGCCTAGCACGTGTAATACTTTTTCATAAATGGGTGGCGATAGGGCTTGAATACAGGACCTCTTTGTTTGGCCTGCTCTGATACTATATTGAATGACCAACTCTACTAAAAACTTAAGCTATTAGAGAGGAGAATCATTTAATATTTAAATAATACCTCTAACAGATCGCTATGTAATTCTTTCTTTTGATTTCCAACTTGCATATGAATAGCTTAATTTGATACTAAATTTAAAACTATCTAGGATAACTAATCTATTCACATTGATACTTTGAGATTATAAGTTGGGTAACACAGTATATGCTCTTATATATTTTTTCAATTAGATTTTACTAACCAAAGATGGTGATTATATTTTATGTGTTTTCCAAATTGAAGGTATATTTAACCTCCACTTGTATAATGGGTGATTATGAATAACTCCTTCATATATAAATATTCGTATAATTCAAATATAAAAAACTTTCAAGGGGATGTTGGTGACTCCCAAAGCATGAGTATTTTTTTTTTTTGGCAATTATACATTATAAAGGGTGTTCGCCTGTAATTATCTCATATATATAATTATTTCAAGCACATTTTCACTTTCACACAAACAATCTTATGTTAAACGGTCTGACGGTAATTTTTTCCCCCTAAATTACAAAGAATACAATTACTCATAGTTGTTTTCCTAAATTACTAATATAACTCACGTAAATGAACTTATTGAATAAAAAATTAAAACCAACGTCTATGTGTAATGTAATGTAAAATGATCTATTAAAATATAGAAACTTCCAGATTATTGCCCAAAGCAAAAATGCGTGCCATGCTTTATAGGTCAAGGATTAAAATTTTGTTTCGATGATAAGTTTCGAATTCTTAAATATACGAAACGTTTCGAAAACATCATGGAAAACTTGAAAAATGCTGGAAACAAGATGGAAACCGTGAAAAAAGAAGTAAAGAAGAGTTGATTCCTCTTTTCACTAGCAAAAAATAATAGTTGTGTAAAATGTTTATACATCTACATCAATAATCGATCAAATTACACTAATAAATAAAGTGGTAATGTTTTATTCAAATTTAACATTCACAAAACATATAACCGACAAAATTTTAGTAACTTAAATTGTGAAATAAAAAATTCTAAAAATATTATCGTGAAAAAAATAAAAAGTGGAAATGTTTGATTCAAGATAAAAAGTTGCTCCTCGGTGAAATAAATATTTGTTTGATTGTTAGATTTAATACTCTTCATTTCTTCTTCTTTTTTCCTTTTTCCCTAACATTGAGAGATTTGAGAGCTATGTTGTATTTGCGATAGAGCAAATCTTTTTAAAAAAGAATTACCAAACTTTCAACGTTTCCATGAAAATCTTTTTGAAACTTTCAATGTGTTGGTGATAGAGCAAATCTTTTGAAAGAAATTACCAAACTCTCAATGTTTTCATAGTTTCCATATTCCATGGAAACGAACATGGAAACAATGGAAACATTGAGAGTTTCCATGGAAACCTTGGAAATATTAAGAGTTTTCTAGGAAACAATATAATTTTGAAACTACGTGGTGATTTCTTTTCCGTAAGTTAAAAAATAGAAATTTTTCGGACGTTTCGGTGGAAAAAAAAAAAACTTTGAACCATGTAATATGTATATATTTGATAATATAATATAATTCAAAGCTAAACCGCAATAACTCAACAACCTAATTAATGCATTAATTAGAAACCACTACCCACCCAAATTAAACAGGCAATAAATGGTCAGAAGACATGGATGGGATGTATAGCCATTTTGCAGGGCATATTTCTTCTTGGCAGCCAAATCTTGCAAGATATTGACAAAGTCAACAAATTGCTTTACTTGCCCGAAAATTCTAACTCAGATCAGATATGATCATATTCAAATGTATTTTAATTAATGAGTGTATTATACTTATCATATAATTAATAAATTTCTTATAAAATACATATAAATTTGATCGAATCGGGAACGGTCTAGAATTTCTCTGCATATAAACATTTAATGCTGTAAAAGAAAAGAAATCATAAACCAGTTTTTATCTTCTTTTATGCCCTTTTTGCACATTTTTGCAATATATCGAGCAATTAGTAGTAATTAATGACACTTGCATGAATTTTTTTCAATAATCTCTATGTTTTATTCTAATGAAAAAAGTAAACAGCAAAATTAATCATAATTTAGCTATTTTAACACGCTATTTATTAGACATGAAAATAATTATACTATTAACTACTCTTCAAATTAATACAAAAAGAAGAAATATGAGAAATAACATGTCCACAAACTGTTTTGAGACCAAACAAATCAAAATGAGGTGGATCCGATTGTTCGTTCCTAGCCCCGTGATAATCTATAAATTGAGATTATCTTTCAACCCCTGTGCTCGATACGCTGGATGGTGGTTCACGTCTTTAATTAATTCTAGGTTATTAATTTCGAGTGTAGAGATAATAGATCGAATAACTCAAGTCAAGATAAAATCAATCTATCAAATACTTAAATCTAAAAAAAGGATAATTTATACCTCCATGAGAGTCTTCGATCGAGGATTGTCTCTCAACCCCTGCATTCGATTTGCTAAACGGTGGTTCAAATCTTTAACTAAGAGGTGTAGAGATAATGGATTGAATAACTCAAGTCAAGATAAAATCAACCTATCAAATACTTAAATCTGAAAAAAGATAATTTATACCTCCATGAGAGTCTTTGATCGTGATGATTACAAATAAACTGCGGGTACAAACTTTACATTATTCTACGGCTACTCCTAATTTACGCTATGAGCTACTCCTAAATTATGCTATGAATTACTCCTAAGATTAGAACTAATTCTAGGAAAATGAAAACGTAGAGTTTTGTGATTCTGATGATCATGATTTTCCTTTTCTTCCCCTTCTTGGCCGCATATATTTCGTCTTTGGGGAACCCACGTTCCTCTTCATCGGGAACCGCCTTCAACTGCTTCTTTCAAATTTCTTATTTTAGCGTGTCCTTCTTGAATGCAGATTATTATCTTTTCGGTTCTTTTCGTCTCCTCCGATTCGATTCTTGGGTTTTTATCAACCAAGCCTACAATTCTGCCATTTTCTGAGTTTTTTGGGCCTTATCTTACCTACATGTGGACCCAATTTCCTTCTTTTTGAATTTCTACAGTTTAGGCTATTTGGGCTCTATAATTCGAAAGTCCACATTATTTTATAGTGTAAACAAATGCCCCCCTAATATACATGAACGTTTCGAGTTTATGTGTATTAAAAGACACGTCTTTTGGTTAAAGACAACTTCTCTCTCTCTCCCCTCTGTATCGACTTCTTGATTTTTTGTCCTTCACTTTCTCGAAGAACAGTCCCTCTGGTTTAACTTCTCGAATTCTTCCCCCTTCTCGAAATCGTCATCTTCCTCGCCTGATTTGACTTTTTCACCTTCTCGAAATCTTCATCTTCGAGCATCTCTCAGTTATCTTCTTTGATTCGCCTTTCGAGCAACCAGAGATTGCTGAGAAAATCACATAGAAATTCTTTCTTTCATTTTCTCGAGTTACCCCTTCGATTAAGATTCGATTAATAAAAAATCCCCGAATTCTTGCCCTTCACGACCTATTCCATTTAGTTCCTCGAGCACATATCTTGAATTGCGAGGATGCCCAAGATTTGTGTCAAATAATCAAGGATTTCGAATTACTTTATCGAGATACGAAGGTAGCATCTCTTGGCTTCGCTCATGTGGTTCCTCCGTGGGCTTCTGACCGTCGAGGTTAATCACTCGACCACCTTGGTCTTCGGCCATGTTTTGAATCTTCTGCATTCGAGCCCTCTACTGGCAGAAACCCTGATCTTCTAGGGACTTGGCCTGCATTAGAAGATGATGGCCCTCGGTTCCAGTGTAGAGTAAGTGATAAATTAGCTTGGGGCCATTGATGTTTTCCCCTGGTTTAATCGATTGTGCCAATTTCATCAAAAATGGGAGGCAATCGAATTATGAGGCTTGTTCGAATGGCATGTTACCCTATCCTTCCTTTCGAGCAAGTTGTATCTTCAAACTAATATAAGTTAGTCTTGGTTCTTCAAGTGCACCAAGATTAACCTCTAACAAGGGATCTTGGATATCTTGCCTGATATCTTCATCATGTTCCAAGATTCCTTCCTCGAGCTGCTTTTCAACTTCTTTTTCTTCTGCATCTTCCCCTATGGTCTTTTCGAGAACTGGGACAGATGCTTCCTCCTGATCTTTCACTTTGGGCTCTTCGGTGTTGTACCTTCCTTCGGGGTTGTCAAAACCTCCAAAGCATTTTCTTTTTCATCTACTTCCCCCCATCTTCGAGGCAAATTCTTCCGGGAGAACCGTTACTATATTGCAGTCTTTTTCCTCTTCGAGATTCAAAGCCCTTCGAATAGAGGCTTGTTTTCCATTTCTCTCGATTTCGTTCACCAACCCTTCTTCCGATATACCATCCAACAGAATGTCCAGATCGTCTCCAGATTCAAAATCTGCTAAATCATCTTCTCCAGTTGTAGCTATCTTATCTTGAAGGTGTCCTTCATTTGGTCACTCAGGCCGTCCATCTCCTCTTTGAGGTCCTCATGGCTTGACCTTTTGACTATTTTCGATTTCAATATACCTTTTGCCAAGGCCTCCTCCTAGATCCTTAAATTGGCGATCACGACCTCTTGTTGCATCTCCATCGCTATGGCCGCTCTCGAGTACTCCACTTGTTGGGCTATCGATTTAGCCCTATTACTCTTGTTTGGTTCGAAATTCTCACAATATTCACTTCTTCGTGGGTGATTATAAGGTAATCCTCTGCCCCCCACGACATCGAAAATGCCTTTGGTGAGGCATCGGGCCTGGATACCTGTTGCCTAGTTCCTGTCTAGGCCTCTTATTCCAGTTTTCCGCCTTCTGATAAGTGGGAATCCAATTGGGGTCATTTTCGATCACTTGCAACCTCACCAATTCATAATGGAGAGTATCGGCGCAATGATGGCACAGAACCTTCTATAGTTTAGTTAAATTATTCACCACTCGAGTAGGTGTCTCGTACTTGGTTTCACACAGGGGCATTTCGAGCACCTGTTTGTAAGTCATTCCTTCATTCTTTGAGTTTTCCTTGTTAGGTTTGATTTTCTCTTGTTTTACCTTCAGCTTTTCTTCTGGGGTCAAGCCCAAAATCCTCTTCTCGGCTGAGGATAAAGTGACCAGATTTCTTTCCAGCTGCTTAGCAACAAAGCATCTGAAAATCTGGCATTGGTTAGTGGTATGGAGGGTGCTCATATGCCATCTGCACATTCCTTCGAGACCCTCATCTTTGGCCTTCGGAAATGTTAATATCCCTTCGTTAATTAGCCTGTTGAACTTCCTTATAACCACCTTAGTCTCAATAGTGACCTGCAAGTTAGAACATTCCATAGTGTTAATTTCGAGATCCATACTGGAAATGGATCTTCATCGATATTAGTTTTTTGAATATCAGGGAATATAAGGTCTTTCGAATCTATCTTTTCTTGAATCAGATTTCGAAATAAAATGCAATTATTTGTGTCGTGGAAACATGCATTATTCCGTTTACAATAAAGTTTCCCTTTTATTTCAGATTTCGAAGGAATTCTATGTTTTTCTTTAAACTTTAATTTCTTGTTGGCGAGTAACCAATCAAAAATTTGTTCGGTTTTTGTTACGTCGAAAGTGTAGTTCTTTTCCTTTTTCGTTTGTAATGACCCATTCGCCATGCAGTCCTTCTTTTCGAGGGCTCCGCACTGATAAGGGGGTCCTTTTACAAATTCTGCTAGGTCTACTTCATAAGCATCCTCGAACACCCATGGAGACCCTACTTCGAAGGCATTAAAGCCTTGGTGTTTTCTATGACTTTCTACTTTGAGCATATTTTTATATCTTATTGTGCTCTCAGCTATACTTCAAAAGTCAGCAAAAGGCATACCGTCGAACCTCAACCTATATTCGAAGGTTATGTTTTGTTGGGCTAACTGAACAAACTCAGTTTCGGGTAGATTAAGGTGACATTTAACCCTTACTTTCTTAAAACGTATTAGGAACTCTTCGACTGATTCTCCTATATTCTGCCCTATCTTAGCAAGATCACTCATCAAGATCCCTGGATCTGTTCGAGCAAAGTGATTTTGAAATTGGAACTGCATCTCATCCCAATTATTCATCGAATTTGGGGATATGCTTATGTACCAATTGAAGGCTGATCCTGTTAATGAACTAGAAAAAAGCATTAGTTTGAGAAAATCTTGATTTGAAGCTTCTCTACACTGGCAAGTGAACCTAGATAAATGTTCGAGGGCGGATACGTGGTCATCTCCAGAGAATAAGGTGAAATCGGGAATTTTCTAATTTCGAGGAAAAGGGAAATTCCTATCTACCCAATCACGATAAGGCTTTCCTGGCATTAACCTATGGTTTCTTCGAAAACCAGGTCCGTACATCCTCTCAATAATCATTTCGATCTGATTTTGAAAGGGATGGAGGAATTATCCCCCAATATTTCCTCCCATATGGGCATCGAACACAACTTGCCCCTCTGCATATGGTACCTGAATATTATTAGAGAACGTAGGAATTCCTTGACTTATTTGTACATTTGAAAAACCATGGTTTCCCATGGGAAAATGAGCATTCGAAACTCCTGGATAAGCTGGTGTTTGACTTTGCCCCCCAGGGTATTGCCCTTGGGTAAAAATTGGAGTTGTTTCGAAATTATTAAAAGGGCTGTTAATGGGGTATCTAGCGGGCACCTGTCCATAGCCAACTGTCGGGGTAGGGAAGTTTGGTCTCGCAGGATATGACTGAGACTGATTCCCATTAACATTTTGAGGAATAATTGGAGGAAGACGCATGTTTTGAGTGGAACTTTGCTGTCCCATTCCTGTGTGCCCTCCAGGCACAGATGTATTTAGAAAATTGTGTTCGTTTACAGGAGAAGTATTTGATGTTTGGCCAATTTTGAGGCGGTTACTCCTATTTCTAGTTTCTCTAAAGTAACCAGGCGGCGGTTCTCCCAGATTTAAGTGTCTCGTTCGCATTCTAGGCTCAACTGCTATTAGTTGTGACACTTTTTCTATTAGGACATTATGTTTTTCGATCAACGGCTCCAGCGCAGTAACTACTTGGATATTTACCATTCTCGAGAAAACATCGCAAGTCTGGTTAAATATCTCTCCTAACTCGGTTACAACTCGAGTAACTTCTCGAGCAAGGCCTTCTCGGTTATTAATTTCGAGTGTAGAGATAATGGATCGAATAACTCAAGTCAAGACAAAATTAACCTATCAAATATTTAAATCTGAAAAAAGGATAATTTATACCTCCATGAGAGTCTTCGATCGAGGATTGTCTCTCAACCCCTGCGTTCGATTCGCTAAACGGTGGTTCAAGTCTTTAACTAAATTCTTAGTTGTTACTTTCGAATACAAGAATAATGAACGAAAAACTCAAGTCAAGATAAAATTACCTATCAAATACTCAAATCTGAAAAAAAATAACTTATACCTCCATGAGAGTTTTCGATCGTGATGATTACAAATAAACTGCGGATACAAACTTTACATTATTCTACAGCTACTCCTAATTTACGCAATGCTACTCATAATATACGCTATGAACTACTCCTAAGATTAGAACTAATTCTAGAAAAATGAAAACGTAGAGTTTTGTGATTCTGATGATCATGATTTTTCTTTTCTTCCCCTTCTTGGCCGCATATATTTCGTCATTGGGGAACCCACGTCCCTCTTCATCGGGAACCGCCTTCAACTGCCTTCAATTGCTCCTTTCAAATTTCTTATTTTAGCGCGTCTTTCTTGAATGCAGATTATTGTCTTTTCGGTTCTTTTCATCTCCTCCGATTCGATTCCTGGGTTTTTATCAACCCAGCCTACATTTTTGCCATTTTCTGAGTTTATTGGGCCTTATCTTACCTACTTGTGGACCCAATTTTCTTCTTTTCGAATTTCTACAGTTTGGGTTATTTGGTGTTAGTGTGCATTTTATGCATATTTTTCATATAATTCATTTATTCTTTTATTGGTATTTGAGTTTAAATGATATATATTTAATATGATTTTTAATATTGATAGATGAAAGTTCAAAGAAAAAGAAAAGGAAGAAAAAGATGGAGAAAAAGAAGAAAATGATGAAGACACGTTAGTTTAGAGTGAAGTAGAAAGAGAAAATCCTATTTTTTTGGGAGGCTTTCTATTTTTTCAGGAGCTTTCCTATTTTTTTGGGAGTCTTATTAGTATTTTATTCTATTAAGGAATTAATTTCCTTATTCCATTAGAATTAAAGTTTTATTTAGTTAGAAATCTTTTGGCTAGACATATATAATTAGAATTGATGGAATTTTATGATCTCTTCTACACTTTATCAGACTACACGTTATTTTCATGGAGAGGAGAAATAATTCCTGCGTTTTTCTTTCTTTCAAGATGTATTGCTAAAAACTCAAGTTCTAGCAAAGGATTATTGAAGTTTTGATTCTATAAAAGTTGTGAGATCTAATTTATGTTTATTCCTTCTTTGTTCTTGTGTATTTGCATATTTTTTGTGTTTGTTGAAATTATTATTTTGATTAATTGAATAATAAGGGCCCGTTATTTGATTGTCAAAATAGTATATAGCCATTTAGAATCCCGAATCCGTAATTGTTTCGTCCATTCTAATATTTGTGGCAGTTAATAACGTTGATTATGGACAAGTTTTCGATTGTTATGGAAATATGTGATCTAATCTAAATAAACCGAGCTTGCGAGTTCGTTGGTTAGAATGGGTATTTCTCTATTTCTTAATGCTATTGTTAAATTAAATACTAAGAGCTTATTTAGGGTTGTTTAATCAATAAGAGAAGTAATCAAAGAGCTTGTTTTGATTATCGATAAATTAAGGAGAAATTAGGTTGTTAGAGCTTGTTAATAACTATAGCCAATTTATTCATGAATATTGAAGTATCTCAAGGATCAACTCTTGGAATCAAAACGGAGATAACTCCTTAGGCTAGAATCTCACCATAAATTGATTTCTTCTATTTGTTTAATTTTACATCTCTTGATTTTAATAATTTTTGTTATTTATTTTAATTTTAGTTTAATCGATTATTGAAAATCCCCCCTCTTTATTTTAATTTTAGTAATTTGAGAAATAATCTGAACCAATCCCTGTGGATTCGACCCTGCTCACTACTATCTGCAAATTTAGGAGTAGGAATTATTTTTGTATGGATTCCACACCCATCATTTGGGCTTTGTAATTCGAAAGCCCAAATTATTTTATAGTGTAAACACAAACAAATTGAAAAAAATCCAACCATTAGCATGAGTGCACAATCCATTTTGTAATTGTTAGTCTTGAATAAAAGATCCTGTACAATTTGGCCTGCTATCGCCCAAAAGAAAGAAAACCCAAAATTGTTTTATCCCCAAAATTTAAAAGAATTTCAAAATGTGAAAGTTTAACATATATTATTTATTAAGTGATTTTTTAAGAAAAATAAGATGCAACAAAAGTAACTAATGGTATTACGGTTGTCTCTGTTTAGACGTATGGCTTGTTTGTTGGATAAAATGGTACAAATTGTGGTTGAGTACGAAATTCGAACGCCGTTAGTATCCGGGATACTTAAAATTATTGGATAATCTTAATCTACGTTCCGAGTAGATGAGTTTAGCATTTCGAATTTCTCTAATCGGAACGAATGAGAAATTAAGTGCTAAATTGAAGGGTTTGAATTTGTGTATCCCATATTTTGATATAATTTTATTTAATATGTCATGCATATATCATGAATGACACAACACATTTTAATGGAAAATATGTCATGAATACATCATGAATGACATATGAGCACTTCAAGGTGGTGGAGCATCTTGGATGGCTAAGATTTGATCTTAGAAATGGATGGTGTGGATTGATTCTTATGGAAATGGATTTTGCCTATAAATAGCAACCATTCCAACCATTTTGAAGCACACCAACTCAAAACACAACATATTTCTCTCTAAGTGTTCTTGAGTTTTAAAATCATCTTCATCTTTTTCTTGAGATTTCAACAGTAAATTAAGTTCGTAGTTTCTGAAATTGAAGTGGTTCAATCTTCAGAAAAGTATATCGTTGTATCTTGGGACACTTGTTGCAAGAACTCGTACCACCAAAGCGGGGCAATTTAGTGTTAAGGATAGAGAGTTCTCTCTCGCCTCGATATAATCTTTCTTTGTTATTATCAATTTGATACGTTTGTGAAGTTTTGAAACAACATTATTTATATAGGTGGTCACTAATTTAATGTTAGTAGATGTTAGGTTGCTTTTATGAGAATGTGAGGATTAATACACCTTTCAGGCGATATTTGAGTGACTTTTTTTTATTTTTTGATAAGATTGTATTTGATTTTATTTTTATATGCATCGGTATAGGACTTCTATCAAGACACAATAAAAAATGTTAGATTAGAAAAAATTTCGTAGGGAACTTGTATTATTGAGTAACATATTTATAGAGTTACAAGAGAGAGAGAATACAAAAAAATCCTAAACTATAAAGAAGGTAAAAGATAAATTAAGTAATAAAAATACTAGTCTAACTAAAAAAGTAATAATAATACTAATCTAATTAGGAGAACAATAATAATATCTAACAAAACGTAATAGAAAATGCATATTTAAGATGAAAAGAAGTCAAATATTTTTTTTATTGTTTTTTATTGTATGTTGATGCATGCAACCGGGTTCTAAATTGAGTGTATATAGAATTTTCCGTCCTCTTCCTCTAAATATATAAAAGTTAGTATTACAAGTTCCTTCACGCTAGATCATAATTTTTCCAAAGTAAAGTAACCTTACTCGCCTCACTATTTTACAGAGTTTTCAAAGTCTTGGTCTATGTAGGAGACTCTTTTTTTTCTTTTCTTCTTTTCGAGCTTTATTTGCAATATACATGCCAAAACGAAGAAGAGAAGAGGAAATATCCTAAGAGTAAGATATCCTTAGTTACTATTTATATATAGCTAGCTCTCTTTCAATCCATTTAATTGAGTCATAAGAATTTACCAAAAAAAATAAAAATTGAGTTGTCTTAAGTGCAAGTATGAAGGCTATTATTGAATGGATTGTCAACAACTTTCGTTTCTATGTTGTCTTCTCTAAGGCGGTCTTCTTCATATTAGGTAAATTATATATACATATATATATACATACACTAAAGATATAAATAGTTTAGAGTTTCATTTAATTGTTAATGTATATTCAAGAGATGAGGTTTGAATGAATGATGTTGTTCACATATATGCAGGTCTGATATTTAGCTACAGTTTAGTGGACAAAGCAGTGGTTGGTATCTTGTGTTGAAGAATGGCTCATTTCAAAAGAAGAGTAAAAGTCCCACATAGGAAAACATTTGAAGTGGAAGGCTCTTTTGTTGTATAAAAGTGGGTCTTCTCTTCACCTTAGAAGATATCCCAAATTGCCTAAGTCTTTTAGCAATTTCTTCTTTCTTCCTCTATAGTTTGTAATATTTTCACTTTGGTCCTTTAGTGAAATATTTTGGTGGGGTCCGAGGACGTAGGCTAAATTAGCCGAACCTCGTTAAATTTGGTGTTCTTTATTTTGTGCTATTCTTCAAGTAGCCATTGTTAGTTATAGTTATAGTGTTATATTGTGCTATTAAATTCGTCTAGTTAATTCTGTCGAGGAGGTTGGGTTTTAAGCGCGACCGTTGTGACGCCTCCAATCTTTCCTGGGAATTAAATCTAGTGTGGTTTTCTAGTACAATATTTCCCTCGCTATTTCTATATTTGGTGGAATATGACTCTGAGTTCCACAACAAGTGGTATCAGAGCTCGGGTATTCTGAGTATGCTCTGTGGTCGCAGTTTAATCTGATCTTCCACATCAAAAAAGTTTTCCCTGGCTATTTGGCTTTCGCATTTGGAGGGCTCTTGAAGAATAATTTGTAACCAAAAATGGAAGACACCTCAAAAGCATCGTCGTCGTCCATTTGGGCGAGAACCACTGTGGCGAATACGCGATTGGCAGTGGAGTCTTTTGATGGCACAGGCCATTTTGGTATGTGGCAAAGCGAAGTTGTAGACGCACTCTTTCAACAAGGTCTATACTTAGCTATTGAAGAAAAGAAACCAAATGATATGGAGGAAAAAGATTGGAGTATGATGAATCGGTTGGCATGTGGAACAATTCGTTCGTGTCTATCCAGAGAGGCAGAGATATGCGTTTTCGAAAGAAAACTCGGCATTTAAATTGTGGATGGCACTGGAGGAGAAATTTCTGAAGAAAAGCTGTCAGAATAAGCTCCATTTGAAGAAGCGGCTCTTTCGCTTCACATTTGTTTCGGGTTCCACTATGAATAGTCACATTACCAGTTTTAATCAACTGGTTACCGATTTGATCAATTTGGATGAGACTTTTAAAGACGAGGATTTGGCTCTGATGTTGCTGGGATCCCTTCCTGAGGAGTTTGAGTTTCTTGAAACAACTCTACTTCACGGGAAGGCTGCTGTATCTCTTAGCGAAGTTTGTGCTGCCCTGTACAGTTATGAGCTGAGAAAGAAGGACAAGCAAGTTAGTTCAGGCGGAGATGCAGAGGTTTTGTTCGTCAGAGGTCGTTCACAAAACAAAAACAAAGGAAAGAAAGGGAGATCCAAGTCCAGACATAAACTAAGCAAAGACGAGTGTGCCTATTGTCGAGAAACAGGACACTGGAAGAGAGATTGCCCAAAGCTGACAACTAAGGGCAATTCTAAGGCCGTGGCGGAATCAAATGTAACCGTGTGTGATGATTCCGAATCGGACTTCTCATTGGCGACATCATCCAGCGGTGCTTCTGAAGTATGGATGCTGGATTCAGCATGTAGTCATCATATGACACCACATTTGGATTGGTCCTTTGATTTCAAAGAACAAAATGACGTTGTCTTTACAGCAAATGAAGCTCCTCTTACTACACTTGGGATTGGTTCAGTTCGCTTGAAGAATCATGATGGATCAATCATAACCCTAAAGGGTGTTCGGTATGCACCAGAAGTGAGGAAAAACCTTATTTCCGTTGGAACTTTAGAATCGAAAGGTTTTGAAGTAAGAGCTAAGGATGGGGTGATGAAGATCATCTCTGGTGCACTCGTGGTAATGAAGGGAATTCGGAAGAACAACAATACGTATCACTACATGGGTGGTACAGTTGTGGGTGCAGTAGCAGCAGTTACTGTTGATGATCGGAATTCAGAAGCAGTTAGGCTATGGCATATGCGCTTGGGACATGCAGGTGGAAAATTCTTGAATCTCCTCATAAATCAAGGATTGTTGAAAGGAGTGAAATACTCCAAATTGGAGTTTTGTGAACATTGTGTTCGTGGGAAACAGACAAGGGTTAAATTTGGAACAGCAATCCATAATACTGAGGGTATCTTGGATTATGTTCATTCGGATGTATGGGGTCCCTCAAAAACGAGTTCTTTGGGAGGGAAACACTATTTTGTAACCTTTGTTGATGATTTTTCCCGGAGAGTTTGGGTGTATACTATGAAGACGAAGGATGAAGTGTTTGAGGTATTCCTCAAATGGAAAAAGATGGTGGAAACTCAGACTGATAAAAAGGTCAAACGTCTCCGTACAGACAATGGTGGAGAATTTAGGAGTGGTCCATTTCAGAAATTTTGTGAGGATGAAGGCATTGTCAGACACTTCACTGTCAGACATACACCACAACAGAACGGAGTGGCAGAACGCATGAACCGGACTTTGCTGGAGAAAGTTCGGTGTTTGTTATCCAATGCTGGGTTGGGTAAAGAATTTTGGGCTGAGGCTGTGACATATGCGTGTCATCTCGTTAATCGTCTACCATCTACTGCTATTGATGGAAAAACACCATTGGAGAAATGGTTTGGAAAGCCTGCTGATGATTATGATTCCTTACATGTGTTTGGTTCCGCTGCATATTATCATGTTAAGGAATCAAAGTTGGATCCTAGAGCAAAGAAAGCTGTGTTCATGGGGATCACCTCTGGTATAAAAGGCTATCGTCTTTGGTGTCCAGAAACAAAGAAAATAATCTTTAGCAGGGATGTCACCTTTGATGAATCTACCGTGTTGGAAAAGGTGAATGCAGAACAGCATGATGGTACTCCTAAACAGGTGGAGTTTGAAAAGTTTGTTGTCCCAGCAGATCAAGAAACTCTTGATCATTCTCCTACGGTAAAAGGAGATTTTGAAGAAGAGGAAGTTCAACCCCAAGAACTTCCACAGCAATTTGAATCAATTGCAACTAGCAAGCCAAAGAGGACAATCAGAAAGCCTGCTCGCTTAGATGATATGGTGGCTTGTGCATCTGCAATTGTCGCTGATGATGTTCCTACCACTTATATTGAAGCAGTCAAAGGACCAGAGAAAGATAAGTGGAGGATTGCCATGAGTGAAGAAATGCAGTCCCTTCATAAGAATCAAACATGGGAACTGGCCAGTCTCCCGAAGGGAAAGAAGGCAATTGAATGCAAATGGGTATTTGCAAAGAAAGATGGATTTCCTAGCCAAGGTGATGTTCGCTACAAAGCCAGATTGGTGGCCAAAGGTTACGCTCAGAAGGAGGGCATTAATTATAATGAGGTGTTTTCTCCAGTTGTAAAACACTCCTCCATTAGAATTTTGTTGGCTTTGGTAGCACAGTTGGATTTTGAACTAGTTCAGTTGGATGTAAAAACTGCATTTTTACATGGAGACTTGGAAGAGGAAATCTATATGACTCAGCCAGAGGGATTCAAAGTTGCTGAAAATGAAAATTTGGTTTGTAAACTTCAAAAATCGTTGTACGGATTGAAGCAATCTCCGAGGCAGTGGTACAAGCGATTTGACAAGTTTATGATGGGAATTGGGTACACAAGAAGCAAATACGATCATTGTGTGTATTTGCACAAGCTACAAGATGGATCCTTCATATATCTTCTTCTGTATGTTGATGATATGTTGATTGCCTCCCCGAGTCTAATAGAAATTGAGAAGTTGAAGACTCATTTGAAAAGGGAGTTCGAGATGAAGGATCTAGGTGAGGCGAAGAAGATTCTCGGCATGGAGATTTTCAGAGATAGAAAATTGAGGAGGTTTTGTTTGACTCAGAAACAATATCTGAGTAGGATGTTGAGGCGTTTTGGCATTGATGAAAAGTCAAAACCAGTTAGTACTCCGCTTGCTCCTCATTTTAAGCTTAGCGCCGCTTTGTCACCGAAATCTGATGCAGAACGGGAATACATGTCAAAAGTACCGTATGCAAATGCTGTTGGTAGCTTGATGTATGCTATGGTGTGTACGAGGCCTGATATTTCCCAAGCAGTGGGGGTTGTGAGCAGGTATATGCATGATCCTGGAAAGGAACATTGGCAAGCTGTGAAATGGATTTTACGATACATCCATGACACAGCTGATGTTGGTTTGATATTTGAGCGGGAACATAGTCAGTATGTAGTCGGATATTGCGATTCAGACTATGCTGGTGATTTAGATAAGCGTAGATCAACTACAGGCTACGTATTTACTCTTGCTAAAGCACCAGTCAGTTGGAAGTCTATCTTACAGTCAACGGTTGCTCTGTCTACTACGGAAGCAGAGTATATGGCAATTTCAGAGGCTGTAAAGGAAGCAATTTGGCTTCAAGGGTTGCTTGGTGAACTGGGGATTGGACAAAAGTATGTGAAAATACATTGATAGTCAAAGTGCTATCCATTTAGCAAAGAACCAAGTTTATCATGCAAGGACGAAGCACATTGATGTTCGGTATCACTTCATAAGAGAGATACTTGAAGAAGGTGGAGTCAGAATTGAGAAGATCCATACTACTGAGAATCCTGCTGATATGTTGACAAAAGTTGTGACTGCAATCAAATTCAAATTTTGTTTGGACTTGATCAACATTGTCAAAATTTGAAGATTGGTTTTGGTGACCCCGTTTGATGAGGAGATTGAAGATTTTGAAATTCGCCAAGGTGGAGATTTGTTGAAGAATGGCTCATTTCAAAAGAAGAGTAAAAGTCCCACATAGGAAAACATTTGAAGTGGAAGGCTCTTTTGTTGTATAAAAGTGGGTCTTCTCTTCACCTTAGAAGATATCCCAAATTGCCTAAGTCTTTTAGCAATTTCTTCTTTCTTCCTCTATAGTTTGTAATATTTTCACTTTGGTCCTTTAGTGAAATATTTTGGTGGGGTCCGAGGACGTAGGCTAAATTAGCCGAACCTCGTTAAATTTGGTGTTCTTTATTTTGTGTTATTCTTCAAGTAGCCATTGTTAGTTATAGTTATAGTGTTATATTGTGCTATTAAATTCGTCTAGTTAATTCTGTCGAGGAGGTTGGGTTTTAAGCGCGACCGTTGTGACGCCTCCAATCTTTCCTGGGAATTAAATCTAGTGTGGTTTTCTAGTACAATATTTCCCTCGCTATTTCTATATTTGGTGGAATATGACTCTGAATTCCACAACATCTTGATCACCCATCTCACAGAGATGTGGAAGCATCCAAATCTGCCAAAAGCTGCCATTGTTGTGAATTTAAGTGAAGGAACTTCGGCTGTTCTACAAATCTTCTGTGCTGTTGTTGCTGATGCTTACTTGGGCCGCTTCACAGTGGTGGTCTCCGCCGCCATCACTTACACAATTGTGAGTATATATAGTGGAAGATGTTCATATAAAGCTTATAATTCTGTTGTAGTATATTTTATATTAGGCCGCTGCACAACCGGTTGCCGTCGCCGCCTCACTTTTCACGGCCACAACCACCTCTTCTATCTCCATATATATATATAGCACAGCCACTCCACTCCCTCTTCAATCTTCATCATTGTTTGCGGGAACGGTACAAGTATGAGCTAAGTATCTTTGTGGTTGGGTTATGTGAATACTTTGTGATGTTTTGTGTTTAATGAATCATTAATTTCTGGATTTATTACATTCTTGTTACATGTTTGATTTTATGTTTAATGTTTTCACATGAATGATCATCATGTGTTTGATATAATGCTTTGTTTTGAGACCGAGAGGAGATAGATAAAGGGAGATCGAAAAATCAAACATCATAACTAGGGCTGGGCATTGGGGTCGGGTTTTCGGGTACCCACCCGACCCGATCGGGTTCGGGTAATTCGGGTAGCAATTTTTTTCAAAAAATCGGGTATCGGGTAATACCCAAACCCCATTCGGGTATCGGGTTCGGGTATCGGGTAGGAAATTCCTACCCAAATACCCAATTGGGTACCCGAAGTTTCAAAGCAAATATATATATATATATATATATATATATATATATATAATATACATACTAACATTACATAGTGGCATATCACACATACACATATGACATATCCGTAGCCCGTAGGCAGTGGGCAATTATTTCTTGTTAATTGTTGATTAGTTGTTAAATCGTAAATAAATTAATTGTTAAATCTTAACTTATTTCTTAATTACATAGTTAACTATTTTTAATAATATTAAAAATAAAAAAAATGCAAGCAACAAAGGCTAAAGCCCTCTGTTGCTTGCAATTTTAAATCCAAAACAGAGGCTTCAACACCTCTGTTTTGGTCAGCCTTTGCAATCTGCTTTAAAAGCAGATTGCAATAACCGGGTACCCGAAACCCGAAATTTCGGGTACCCGGTTTTTCGGGTACCCGAATATCGGGTACCCTAAATTATCGGGTATTAATTGGGTAGCAATTTTTGCTACCCGAACCCGAAATACCCGAACTCGAACTACCCGAACCCGAATTACCCACCCGACGCCCACCCCTAATCATAACGTAACAATTGACTAGAGATAGAATCGATTGCGGTTGCGGCATCCGTAGCGGAGACCATCCTTGCAATGTCGCGGGACGGTTTCAGACTTTTGTCAACTAAAATATTTGAACATATTACATTATTATAAAAGAACTAAAATGAGTGTCTATTTATATTAATCGGCATAAATTTTTTAGTTAATATTTAGTCATTCTTCCCGTTCTAAAATAATATTTCAAAAATTTAATGTCGCTATTTCATTAAAATTAAATCATTTCTGCTTTCAAATTAGATAGACTCATATATAGTAGCTATATAAAACTTAATTTTGGGCAAAAATATCAATTTATTACTTCCAGTTTCAAGTCCAAAATGTAATTGATTTTCTTTGCTTTATCATCACAAAGTTTGAAGTAAATTAGATGCTTCTTTCCTCCTTTCTTATTGTCAGATATTTGTCTCTTTTCGTACTTTTGTTTTACTCTCTCCTCTCTTTATATCAACATGTAACAATTCATCTTCTCCGACGTAGTCACTTCCGATAAGGCCGGTAAATCTCCGGCCCAGCCGTTCCGCCGAGAAAATGCCCGATCTACTCTGATCCATGCCCATCCCCGTGATAGCCCGCAACTTGAAACCCGAGATCCCGGCGTTCCGGCGAACCATGATATTTGAGAAAAATATGTATATGAATTCCTTTATAAATTATCCATAAATTTACTTTTAATTTTTTTGGGAAAATTGCACTTTTGGTCCCATAAATTTGGTCTTTTTTTCACTTTTGGTCCCATAACTTAGGCTTTTTTTCAATTTTGGTCCCATTGTTTACGGATTTATCACATTATATCCTATAATTTGTAATTTTTCTCAATTTTGGTCACATCCGTCAATTTCCGTTAATTTCGAACGGAGAAGACACGTGTCAGTTAGTGAAAGGCCAATTTTCTTTTTATAAGTAATTATATATATATAAATAAATAAAGAAAAAAATTAACTTTTTTATCGGCCACTGTTCATAGTCACTGTTCATCATCTTCACAGACTATGAACAGTGACTTTTAGTTTATTTTTATTTTTTGTTATTTAATATTTATATATAATATATTATATAATTTTGTGGTGTATATATACATATTATATATATCTATGTGTGTGTCTATACATATGAGATTGGTGGTGGTGGGCGGCGGATTTTGGGGATGAAAATGGTGGTGGCGGCGGATATGGGGGTGAGAATGGTGGTGGCGGCGGCGATTGGTGAGGTGGCGGCTGCGGGGGTGTGGGGGGTGAGATTGGTAGCAGTGGTAGCGGATTTGGGGGTGGCGGTAGATCGGGTGGTGAGAATGGTGGCGGCGAATTTTGGGGGTGGAGGTAGATTTGGTGGTGAGATTGGTGGTGGCGGCGGCGATTGCTTGAGGGTGGTGGCGGCGACGATCGAGTGAGTGTGATGGTGCAGCAGGTCGTGGTGGTGGTGGCGATGCAGCGGGTCGTGGTGGTGGTGGCGGCGGCTCTGGTGGAGGCGGTGGAGGTGGTGGCGGGCTGGGATGCGGAGGCGGTGGAGGTGGAGGGAAGGTGCTGTTTATGATGTTGGGTATGGATTTGGTGTAGAGATTAAAAATTAGGGTTTAGGGTATAATTTTTGGGGAAGAAGATGAAGAAGAAAAAGGAAAAATTAAAATAAAAAATAGAAAATAATAAAAAAATAAAAAATAGGTTATAAGATTTTTTTTTATTTTTTTTAAGGTTTGACTAACGGAGAACAAGTCAGCTCCGTTAATTTTTGGACGGAAATCGTTAATGGGACCAAAATTGATAAAAATTGCAAATTATGGGATACAATGTGATAAATTCGGAAACAATGGGACCAAAATTGAAAAAATCCTAAGTTATGGGACTAAAAATGAAATTTTACCTTATTTTTTGAGAAAATTGCACTTTTGGTCCCATAATTTTGGTTTTTTTCGATTTTGGTCCCATTCTTTACAGATTCTTACATTATAGCCCATAACTTTCAATTTATGAATCAATTTGTTTCCCTTTCATGTACGTTTTAGTGTACGTATTTACAATACCAAAGTTTTGTCATTCCATATCTATATTTAAGAAAATGTATTAAGCTAAATGAGAAGTAACATAATATATCAAACTTACTCAGTTACTTGGGAATTACTCATGTAAATTTATCATATATATAGAAGTATTCTTTTTTAACATCACTGGTATTTACATAAAAAAAAATTATAAAAAACCTTGTTTTTGCATGCAGGGATTGTTGCTATGTTCTCTAGCAGCCAGGGGTAAAGCGTTTCTTGCCCTTAGGATATTTTATACTGCATTGACGATACTAACTTTGGCACAATCAGCACTAAAAATCTCGTTAAAGACGTTTCTTGGTGATCAAATTTTGGCAAGATCAGATCAGCCAAGCACAGAAGAGGAGAAAGAAAGAGCGGAGGGACGTAGTAATTTCTGGTGGAACTTTGCTGCCACTTTGGCTGGCATTGTTTTCGGGGTTTTACCTGTTGATTCATTCCAGTTGCTTACATTTGCATCAGCAATATTAATGGCAGTTGCCTTCGTATGGTTCTTGTTGGGTACCAAATTCTACTATTGCATTGAACCAACGGGTAGCCCCCTGATCAGTAATGTTCCACCCGTCATCTGTGCTGCGATAATTAAGAGAAACGTAGCATACCCGCGCACTTCAGATCAACTATTCCAGAACACAAACAATCTTGTGCAAGTTTTGCCTCATGTCTCATGGTTAAGGTGAGTGATCGATTATTAAAATTGGACCCCTGTTCTTAATTAAAGGACTCTACAGAGTTTTAAATCTTTGAATGGTTTACATCTCCTTCTCCAGTTTGAGTAGATGGCTAGTATATATAAATGTAAGCTTTTAATGACCAATATCAAATGTATGGCAGGTGGTTAGACAAAGCTGCAGTTGTGCAGCAAGAAAACTCTACAAATCTTTGCACTGTTAAACAAGTGAAGGGAGTGAAATTTTTGTTAAAGGTGTTGCCTATATGGACAACTTTCATCATATTTAGCGTGGTAGCGGCCTGCGGGAGCACTTTTTTTCTTGAAGAAGCTTACCATTACCAAAGCGATGATCAAGGTACTCGATTTCAATACTTCATCTTGCTCCAGTCGTTAGCAAGATTTGTCTCTGACTTCCTACTGAACATGTGCAAGTGGAAAAATGTTCAAAAAGTGATGCTTGTGAGAATCGGTATTGGAATGATATGTTCCGTGTTATGTTGCATAACTGCTTGCGTAAATGCAGCTTATTGGTTGCATTTAGTGAATTTATACGATGAACCAGCGAGCTACATGAGTGTTTATAGGCTAATTCCACAGTTCATTTTATTGGGACTCATGGAAGGGCTTTCTCAGAGAGGGTTAGAAAAGTTCTTCGATTCTCAGGTTTCTGACTCAATAAGCAGGTACGGGCCGCCATTTGGAGAATTAATGATGGGCGTCGGGAAATTTATGAGTGTAGTGTGTATTCTCATTTTTCACGGATGGATAAACAATGATATAAGTTCGAGTCATCTGGACAAGTATTATGCGGTGTTGGCAGCTTTCAGTTTTATAAACTTGTTGATCTACTCTTATGCTGCATATTGGTATGGAGATGATCGATTTTTTGAAGAGGAAGATGATATTGAATCGTATGTTATGAATGTGGGACAAGATATTGCTGAACTCCTCGTAGGGCTAGAGGAAGTTCATACAAAATCGGGTGGTCGGGATGTGAATGAAGATATTGCTGAACCCCTTATAGGACTGGAGGAAGTCCATGCACAATTGGGTGGTTTGAACGTGGACGAAGTTATTGTTGAACCCCTTATAGGGCGATCACTTTCTAATAAAGTACATTACAATTCCTCTCAACTTAGTACTGCTTTCCAAAGGAAAACGAGATCTTTTCGCTGAACCCGTCTGAAGAACAACTACAAGGGACCGCATCATTTTTACTTGATTCAATGCTGAATTGGTCTCGCTCATTTCAGCGTCCATCCTTTACGGGAATCAACAATTGCTTCAACTCAATTCGTGAGTCAGAGTTTAGCGAATGGGCGAGATGAGGTCTAAGAGGAATAATGTTTTACTATGTAACTTTCGATGCTTGAATTTTTTCAATTTTTTGGTATGATCAGTTCTATTCATCATGTGAGTAAGTTATTAATATTAAAATATAATATAAATATAACACCTCCTATTAATTAAATATATATAAATATTATTGGGGAAGGACATTGACACACGCCATATATATATATTATTAGAGGACCTCCAACTTTAAGTTTTATACTTAAATATAGCAACAATGTCTTTGAATCCTAAAATTACACTTGAGAAATAATATTGGAGCTTCACAAATTACTATAAAGCTCCACTTTTTTTTCTCTCTCTAGAAAAATAAAATTAGTGCCCATTTATTAGAAAAAGAAGTCAATTGCTAAAATTTTACAAGATAAAAATGTTTTTTCATAACCAATTCAATATTTTCATTTTCTTATTTTTTTTTCTTCAAATAATTGCTTTATGAATTCGTAATTGGACGATACATACATGCATGCAAGAGGAAAACTATCAATTTAAGAACATAAAAGCATTACATAAAGAATAATCTTTTAGTTACTATTTTGGGGATTCAAATATGAATTATGTATTTATGTACTTTATCTTGAAATTATTACCCGTCGTTGTATCATCATGTAACTTTTTGCCAGGATCAAACATATTTAAACATTTACTTATGCCTAAATTATGATTGACTACTGTAATAAAATTATACATAAAATTGATGGTTTGATGCTAATATATCGTAAAATTGAGATGATTTTCATTTGAAGTTCAATGTTTTTGTTATTTTCTGATTGATATACTATGTATGTTATATTGTTGATGACGTTTTAATTTCTTCATTGACAGACTTATGTTACAAGATTCCATATAAATGTGAAAAAAATTCAACTTTCAAGTTTATGTACTTATTATTTGGTATGTAATAAAATAGTGACCATAATATCATAGCTTGTTTTGATTGCATAAAGATAGTTTTGAAATTACTTTTGAAGTTTATAATATTTTTATACACTATGGGCATTGTTGTTATATTTTAATATAAAAACTGAAGTTGGAGCTCATATAGTACTTTATGGAGTGCCAATAATATCATTTCTCGTTACACTTGTTCTATCAAATCAATCGCTATCACGTTATAGAGTATCATTAAGAAAACAAAGTGTGCAATATGTCAAATTCGAGAATAACAACTATGATAAAATTCAAAAAATAAATTGAATTTGACTTTAATTCTCTTCACTTTAATTGCATATCTAAAATGTTCACGTTCGAATGTCTCGTGGTGTTCAAAACTTGAGGCTACTGCTTGGCATGTTAGAACGTCTCGACTGTCATGTTCAAATGTTGCCGCCTAGAGTCCTTGCATTCAATGCTTGTTTCTTCGACTCTCTCTCAATCAATCCACGTATCCCATCAAATATTCCATATATAAAGATAGAAAAGATGAAGAAATGTTATCGTTTGCACAATATTATGCTTGATAAAGACGTTTCTGAAGTATTATGCGACTCATTAACACATTATTTTGCATCATTAATTATCTAGACAAAATAAATTGAGGTCTTACTTGGTCTTTATCAAGCATATATAAAAAAGATTTTAATGGTCTAGTGGTGCACTCGGTGGAAATAGGAAAGAAAAGAGGTTGTGAGTTAAAAATATTTTATTTATTACAAGAATATTTTCATCTTACAAATTTTAGCAATTAAGTTCTACTGATAAACTAAATCAGCATCCTTGTTATTTTTATAGAGATAATAATAAGATTGGAGCTTCTTTAGTAATTCTTGAAGACCCAACATAAATTAAGTATATGATATATTTTCATACTAAGAAAATATAGGTTCTAAAGTAAAATATAAGAAGATCCTAACATTAAATTAAAAGTAATTAAGAAGTCTATGTAATATACAGATATGTGAATACAATTAATTTCAATTTTAACTGTTAAAATTAAAATTGTTAGTTATAATTTAATTTCATAAAAATCAACTATGAAAAATTAAAAGGAAATAAAAATGATAAAGTACTTGTTATATAGAAGAAAAAAAATATGAAAAATATCTAAATTGAATGGACAAGTCGTAGTTTAAAACAACAATTGAGTTATTATGGATTTTTGTTTTAAAATATTAAAATAATGAACTACTTGTCCACTATTATTACTTTCTTAGGGGCAAAAATACGAATTTTCATATAATATAGGTACCCCTTGGCTCCATATACCTTTAGTATATATATTTAAGAAAATGCCTTAATATGTATATCATTATTTGTTTCATGAGTTAGTATATATGTATTGGTTGGAAGCTTAGTGATCAATTGAGGTAAAGGTATACATAATTATGGTTACTTAGTTCATAATCAGCTTGACTCAAATCAAACCTTTTTCCCTGCCGAGATTTGAAGTTAACGACAATTTCATTTCCTATTAATTAGCATGTTGAACCTAGTTTCAAAATGCCATTGATTTTGGCGCCCATCTTCATGCATGCAACATGATCCTAAAATTATGCTGTCAAGTTATCTGCATTCCAGAAAAAAATTGTACGAAATATTATTGTTTCCTAGTGTCATAATACCTTTTCTTAAAATTATATTGGTCACTTTTTCTAAGTTAATTGTACATCGATACATGTATTTCATTTATCATATAATTCGTAAAGTAGATCGAGCGCGATTAATTAAACCAAAATTTTCAAATTGCACGTACAAACATATGTAGTGTGAATTGAACTCTTAATTTCACTTTAACATATGTATATGACAAATAATCAAATAAAAAAAATGATACATGTATGCACAGGAAATATGTATAATAAAATTGTAGTTACCTAGATTCTTGGTATTTCAGTTATATAATTATTTAACTTCAAATGTTAGCTTTTGTCCAACAAAGTTCTTGAGAATTGGGACTCGAAGAATCCAAAGAAAGATCAGAAATATCGACTCCGCACAATTCATAGACTAAATAAATATTTCTATTCTCAGTTTAGTTATCAGATGATATAATTAATTGCACGTTTCTCTTTAAAGAAAAAAGTAAATAATATCGTACGTAGTACGTACGTTTATATTTAATCCTGAAACATTAATTTTCTTTACAGTAAAAATAATAATAATAAGGTAAAATGTTAAATTGGTCCAGAATCTTAATGTTAATTCCATTTAGGTCTTATTTACTATTTTACGGTCCATTGATCAATTTGGTCTTGAAGTTATTCAATTTATACTCATTCCATATTTCCGTCCAACGAAATTTGAATTATGATACAATGAACGTTACATGAAGAGAAACTTATGTCCAAATAAAGAATAGGCATATATACATTCAATATATTATTTGTATTAGAGTTCAAATTTAGGTGGTAACTCTAAGGTGCATCGGGGCCATTGATGTCAATCCACAGTACACTATTGAATGGAGGGTTGTGATGGTAAACTTACTTTAATCATATCATGCATCCAACGCTCTACAATGGACTAGGACCATTGGTCTGATCCACCTTAGATAGATTCACCCAAATTTAGCAAAGAACTTTGGTAAGATTTTTGCACCATTTTTTTTTTAATTTTGTCTCAAATTTCTCGAAAAAAATGTATAATATATTGAGTGTATATTGATTTCATCTTCTCGAACGTTAAGTTTTGTTCAGACAAAGTCTATTGAGTTAGGATCCAAACTACTTAGATGAGTAATGAGACTGGGGATCAAATTAACCCTTACTTGATTGAGAATGAATGAGACCAAAAGAAAACAAGAAGAAAGATATAAAACCAAGTCAACAATTCTTCCTAAAAATAATGAATCAATATATGTAATTGCACATGAGATCTTCTATTTTAGAATGGTATTACATCTTATTATGTCTATCCAACAATGGTATATAATCCATTTTAAATTTATATTCAAGGAAATATTTGTAACACACATGTCATGCATATGTGAAATACAATAGGAGTTGCAACGACGTTTGCAATAGAAGATCCGAAGTGATGTAATTGGCTCATTGCTTCATTATCAACTCCAAATTTAAAATAAAATTAGCATCACATAAACATAATTAACTAAAAGAAAAAAAGACACCTTTCCTCAAAAGAAAAAAAAACATATATTTAAAAAGATAAATAGAATTATAAACCTGCAGATAAAGATCAAACATCAACATGGCACTCCAATGTTAACATATACTTAACGGCCGCCGGACCAACAGCAACGCCGTTACTTTTGCTACCAAGATTTATATAAGCCGGACAATTTGCATGCAAATGGTACTTCCCCGATATAAAACTCCCAACTTTCCATCTAATTCTTCCGTCAACTTTAACGTTCACCATCACCGTCCCCGCCATCTGATCCTGGTTCATCGAAACGCCGACGTACGGAGCCACCGGAACAGCGTTGCCGTACAGAAACGGCGACCATATCGTGATATCTTTGTGGCCCTGATAAGACGGCGGCAGCAGCGTTGGCAGAGTGATTTGCTGGCCGTGATAGGCGGCGTAGACGTCGACTTTATCGTAGTAAATGCCGATTCTGCCGTTAGGGTTGCGTGAAGTGAGAGTGATTTGGAGGTTGGTGGTGACGGCGTTAGGGACGGAGGTGTTGAAGGCGTAGACGGTGGCGTCTTGGAGGATGAAATGTGGCTTTGTGGGCCGGAGGATGAGCCATATGAGGAGGATGATAAAGAGGATTAGGACGATGAGGCCGAGGAAGGCGGCGAAGAGGCGGCGGTAGAGGGTTTTCCGGTGGTCGTCGTCGTGGCCGCATTCCTTGGCCGACATGTTGGGGTGGTGGTGGAATGGTGGTGGGAGAAGTTAATGAAGTGAGGGGGTTCAATGTTTTTGTGTGTAATATAATGTGGGGAGTTCTATGTGCATAGGTGACATTTCATTTATATATAGTATAGTAATTATGAAGTTGTGAGGTTTTATTCAAGATTCTTAACAGAAGAAAAAAAAAACTGAGGTTTTAATCAAGGAAATGGGGTATTGAGGAATTGATGTATTCTAGTTCGAATTTGATTTGATTTGATTAGATCATAAGATTAGGTTGCGCTGAGTAATTTGGATCCTTTATTGCATATGTTTCTTCTTATATTTTACATAAATTCATATATTTCAAGAAATACTTCATACATGTGCATTTATATTAATTCGTGATACGAGATGAAACACCAAACTTGAGTAAGAGAGATCCAATCTGTGTTATTAATTTGTACTTAACTAAATAGTCCTAAAACATCTTATCTATTATTTATACGTAGCTTGTGTTTGGGCAAATTGGATCTTTTGTTGCAATGTCTTATTATTGCATCTCTTATAATTATTACAAGATACAAATGTGTAATAAGGGATCGACAATTTTTTATTCATTAATTATAAAATTCCACCATTTTATTAAAAGATGCCATATATAGAAAATGTATTTGGGACCTATTTATCAATAGACAGAATATCTTAAAAGTTAAAACCGCCTGCGAATGTGCTATCATAAAGGCAAAATTAAATAATTATACTTCTCATACAGTTAATTAAAAATATTGAATTTATCGAAGTTAGAAATAACTTTCGAGTATTGGGGTTCCGATGCTAATCTCCATCTTTTATTACACTTTGGGCTAATCAATCATACACAATCGGATCAAAGTGTGTGAGATAATTTATTTCATCACACCCTTGTATCCAATAATAGTGGATGGACCAGTTCCAATTAACCTAATCACCAAGAATTATCCTTAAGTTACACTTAAAATTAATACTTTAACTCGTTTAAAAAAAAAAACTCGCTTTGGACTATGCAAGTACCCTTTAGTGCAACCTTACCTTATTTTAGCGCATTAAAGATTTCATCCAACATATAATTATTCAAAGTTTGATATCGTCTGACCAATGAAGCCTATCTCAATTGACAAAGTTGATGTCCCAAGTTATTAAAGATTTTGAATTTGAATTCCACCGAAAGTGTGTGAACTTTTCTCTATTTATAGTAGTTGTTAGATAATTGTAACAATTTAGTTGGTTGTAATTTGTCGCGTTTGATATCAAATTACATGTATCATGTAACTGATTCATTATAAAAATGTTTGATATCATCTGACAAATAATTAAATTCAAGATTCTATTGCATATTCAGGGGTTTTTCTTTTCAAACCATATTGAAGAAAGAATAAAACTTTGCATATGTTTGTTCTCTTTTTATTGAAGAAAGAATAAGGCTTTTCACAAGCTAAGGATATCCCTTCGCTTTCTGAAGAGATATATATATATATAATTTGGAAATATATTTACTTCCTAGTGCTATTAGATAAAGATCCAATTGCAAACTCAATCCCCTTCGTACTGAACTAAACATACTCAGAATATATTTTCTTTTTAAATCTATTCTGAAATACGGTATCATAGTTCTTGCAGTGGACTTCATTTACAATTACACACAAATGGTAATGGGCCGTGATCCATTATATTAGGTTACTAGTGGACTGGATCTTGAATATCCATTATTCAACCACAATTCGTATATGGTTCTTATCAATTCGTGGGTGATTTCCATGAAATTCGGGATATGAAGGGAACGGGTTTAGGATTGTTTCGGAGCGAATACAAAAAAGAAAAAGGATGTGACCTTTTTTGGGGGACGCGGGGCGGCAAAGTTTTAAATATTCAAAATTTGTTAGCCAATTTTTTCGTTTAAAAAAAGTAGAGCTAATGTCGGAAACTTGCCGTTCTCAACCAAGGATTAAAATCTCGTGTTGACTATAAGTTTCGAATTGTTAAATATAAGAAACGTCACGGAAAACTTGCAAAATACTAGAAACAAGATAGGAATAGAGAAAAATGAAGTAAATAAGAGTTGCTCCCTTTTTTTCATTAAGAAAAAGTCAATATTTTTCGTCACAATTTATACAACTGCTCCAATAATCGATCAAATTTCATTAACAAATAAAGTGGTAAAGTTGGATTCAAATTTTGCATTTATAGAGCATCAAATCGACAAAGTGCTAGAAACATATATGATTTTGTTGATTATTTAATGGACTTGTTTGATTCTATTTAGGATAATTTGGTAGATTGTTAGATTTATTACTCTTTTTTTATTCTATTTTGATTTTTTTTAAAATTCATATATTTGAGAGCTTTGTTATCTTGGCAATAGAGCAACAATTCTTTTCCTAAATGAACTACGAAACTATCAATGTTTCCATAATTTTGGTGGAAACTGTGGAAACTTTGAGAGTTTCCGTGGAAACTATGAAAACATTAAGAGTTTCTCAAAAAATAATGTAATTTCGAAACTCCTTCTCTGTTTTTTTTCCGTAAGCTGAAAAAGAGAAACTTTTCGGACGTTTCGAAGGAAAAGAAAAGAAAATTAGAACCATGTTCTCAACTAGCTCCATTGGGTTCATCCCTGAAGATATGGAAGATCAGAATGATTCATTACATTGTGGTTGTTTTTGTTTTGGACTATAAAAAACGAATTGAATATAATTTTTTATTTTTTTGCTATAGTACGTATGAAAAAACGAATTGAATATAAAGTGATTTGATGTGACCTCATTTTTGCACGAGATGTATCTAAAGGTGTAAAAAAGGCCCTAATGGACCTGACTAGACTTTTAGCCCCCTTTAGCAAACAAACCTTGGTCGGCCTATTAAGGCCATTTTAGCCCCCAAAATGAGGGGCTAAAACGGCCCGTCAGGTCAACCTTAAGCAGACTCTTTTAAGGCCTGGTTTGGCCGGCCTTGTTAGGCCTATTAAGGCCTTCTTTTGCATTTTTTGATTTTTTTTGTTATTTAATTTTATTAATTGTTTATTTGTTTATTTTAATCTAATTATAATTTATTTAGTATTTGTTAGTTCACTATATATTTCACAACAATTTATTTATTACTTGTTAGTCTACAATTGATTACTACAATTTAGCTCGTGAGCCTCGATCAAATGGAATTGGGTCTGCTCAAGTTATAGCCCTAGCATACATGTACATATATTATATTATATAAAACAAAAATTGCTGATGACCAGAGATTTTTGTTTATATTTCAAATAAAACTGAAGCTTCAGTTTATATTTCATTTTTGGTCTGTATCTAAAATTTGTGTCTGCTTAGACCCATATTTTTGGGTCTTGTCTGGATAAAACTCACTCATTGACATGTCCCTTGCTTCCACCTCCGGCCAACCCCTTCACCACCCTATCCAGGACCTGCTTCCTCCCCCTCTCCTCAAAACCCAACCCTGCCATTGAACGACCGAAGTTTTAACCAACCCCACATGTCCACCCTCGTTGTTGCCCCCTAGCCCCACCCTACCCACCCATATGTGGTACTCCCCTCGCCCCCACCCACATTACGACCCCATTTAGGGGAGAAAATTCTTGTATAAATCGGGTCTTGGGCGCCACCTGTAAATCTTGTGGTTGTGAGTAAAATACTCACTTGTTTTTTAATTCAAAATTATATATTAAGTGATGTATACTATTCACATCCACAAGGTGCACAAGTGGAATCCAAAATCCGGTGTGTACAAGTGTTTTCCATTTTGGGGGATTCTTCACTATTCTTTGTCTTTTACTTTTTCCTTTCATTTTTTTTTTTTGAAGGGTATTCTGATTTTTTATAATTTCTTATTTTTGAGGATTAAGGGATTTTTTATTTCTTATAAAAAAAAATTAGTGAAGGGCAAAATAGTCATTTTCCCACTTAAGTATAATTTCTTATTTTTGAGGATTTCCCAAGGGTTTTTTTTATTTCTTATAAAAGAAAATTTACTGAAGGGCAAAATAGTCATTTACCACTTTCATAAACGGAATTTTAAAGGAGGTGGGTAAGTACCAAACTCGAGAGATGTATTTAGCCCATATATCGGTGTGTTTGGCAACTTTCCTCTTTCTTTTAACCATTATCCTCTTCTCAAAGTGTTACCAACACCACCTGCACAAAACCCAAGGGTTTTTTTATATTTGTTTCTCTCACCTTCTACCTCAGACGCCCATGAACCAGGGTAAAACAACATTGTGACAATAGAAATTGTGATAATCTCCAACTAAATACAACTTCATCATGTTACAGAACCACAAAATTATGCCTTTGAGCATCCAATAAGGAAACTGAAACGAGTTCAGTTATTTGAAATAGATAACATCCCAAAGCTGAAGAGTGAATCAATGCTGAAACAGAATAGTAACAACTAACAAAGAACTAAGAGCCAAAAGATTTCATCTCCGATATAACTCAGCTAAATATTCATACCATTCTGAGGTAGTCTTTAAACATGACAATCAACTACAAGCGGAAACTCTTTTATTTCACAATTTATACAGACCAACAATATAATCTCAAAACAAAACATCCCAACAAAATCGTGGAGCAATAAAAAACATACCCGAAAAATCATACCAAGCAGTAATCTCATACAAAATCCTTAAACCAACCAGTACTTTCATACCAAGCTAAACATCTTAACAATAGCTATGTAACGAAAGTAAGTAACACAATCAGACTTGTAACAGAGATGCGTGCTAAGTTTTTATACATACTGAGCCAAAATAGGGTTCTGAGATACATTACTCGAGATATCTTTTCTGAATCTGCAAACTGACTGTTTTAGTCTAGAATTACATGCTTAATTGACACCTCCCAATAACTGTTCATAGTACTAGTAGGAAATCATCGAATGCAGTCAAACTTCCTAATGGCACTATAACAGATTTGGGTCACGATAAGCAAGTATTGAACAGGTTCAATGAAATTAGTTCTATTATTGCAAGTTTGAGTACAGGGAAATGTCTTAGAACTACTAGGGCAAAGGAAGTACCAATTGCATTAAAAACATTGCTTATTTCTCTCAAAATATAGAACATGTCTTTGTTTTACAAGCTCATAGTTTCTCTACTGTGGACATATGTTTACGTACCAACAAACGTACAAAAATCATTAAAAACCATTTTCCGCCTTATTTAGAACTCATCTCTCTCTCTTAAACAATAATTCTAGTTCATCGGTTAGTGAACACGTGTGTGTAGCAACGGATAAAACAAAACTAATTGTAAGAAAATCTCCACAACATATGCGTTGACTGTTGTAATGACACAATGGATTTTGTACTATTATAACATACTTAAAAGTAGTTTCATATGTTCACAAGGAAACCATCTCAAAAACAGAAAACATACAAATCAACAAGCAAATACTACATAATTAGAAACCCTATTGCATGCTTTTATTAGGTAAGTGCAAGAATGGAGACAAATCAAAACTCCTCTAAATTTGCACCAAGACATTTAATTTCTCACAGTTATTTCATAGGTACATATAAAAAAACCTTTCAATTGGCTCCCTCCATTCTAACTGATTTATAGAACACAATTGACAAAATACTGAAACACGAACAATCACACAAAAACAGAGCACGAAGAAAGCATAATTGTCTAAAAACAAATAAAAGTAACCAACAACAACACAATACACGTTTCAACTATACACCGACATAAGTTAACCAACAACTAAAAATCAATAACACGAAGAAAAATTCAACTGTACAACGAGTCAACAATATAAAATTAACTAAATCAAGAACAGCGGGAAAAAATTCAACTGTACACCAACATAAATTAATCCTATGAATCAACACTTCCTGTATATCAAAAGAGCAGGAACCAAATTAGATTCATCATCTTCATTCAAAATCGAATACGAAAAAAGCATCCTAAACACCTAACAATTCAGCAAAAAAAGACATTCAAAAACTCATTAATTCACCTCAAATCCCCACGCGACACTGCCTCGGCCTGCCAGTTAACATCCCGGACCTCCCATTACTCGGAATCCCAACAACCAAATTCCCACAAAACACCTTCAAAAACCTACTCCTAGCCCTCCACGCCTTTGCCCTGAACCTAACCCTAGAAATCATCCTCAAATTAAACTCCACATTCCCATTCCTCCCCCTCTCACCATTCACCCCATTCGACACCGAATTATCGACGAAACTCCCAGCAGCCGCAAACCTCGCCGCCAACGAGGTCTCATTCTTCGTCCCCTGCGAAAACGGGGGTATCATAGTCTCCGAAAGCGAATCAGATTTGTAAAAAATCACGGCCTGGATATGATCATACGCTAATGTCATCTTCTTGTTAGGGTTTCTAGCGGTGAGTCGAATTTCGGAGGTGAAGGATACGAGAGAGTTGTTACCGATTGTGAAATTGGAGAGTGAGAACGAGTCGACTCGGAATTCCGGTAATTGCGGTCGGAGTACAAGCCATACGATGAAGGTAATGGCGGCGAAGAATATGACGAGGCCGATTACGAAGGCTAAGATGCGGCGGAGGCAGGTGGCGCGGCGGACGGCGTCGTAATCGGGTTGGTAGTTGTGGTAGTGGTGGTGGTAGGGGTTGTTTTGGAAATTGTACTGGGGGTTGGGCGGTGGAGCGGCGGCGACGTAGGGGTAGGCGGTGGCGGACGGTGGGGGGTGGGGTGAGTGATTGTTGGGGTTAGGGTTTGGGTTTGGGTTTGGGGCGGGATAGCCTGTGACTGGTCTATTGGGGTCTTCCATGGGAGATTTAATATTGAGGTTGATGGTTGTTGATTAAGAGTGGGTGTTTGTATATAGTGTGTTTTATCTTTGCTGGGGGGAGAGAATCAAAACTGACACGCGGTGAAGGTGTTTGTGCGTGTGGGGCAGAGGGAGAAGGAGATGGATCACGGGTAATGATTCTCTGTCTTTCAGATCGATTCTAATAATTCGAGTATATATTATGTATCTATTTCTCTCTCACATAAATACGCGTGAGATCACACACAATGCAATTTAACTTTACTGAGAGAGATAGATGTTAAAATGAAATAAATTTGGTGCAACGTAGATTTTTCCATGGATCACTCTCAGTCTCATATGATTAACTCTATTTTATTTTATTTTTGTTTCACCTTCTTGGTTAAGAATTATGGTGGGATGAATATTATATTTTGTAGCTATTTTGAAAATATGATAATGTTTGTAATATGTTTGAATGAGTGATTGTTGCATGTGAAATTATGTTTTGGTAATACTTGACAAATTAGTTTTGAGTATTTGTGGAAATTAAATGACTATGATTCAAAATTATATGAAAAAAGGACTATGATTCAATGAGTTATAATATTGTTGGATTTGAAGATGATCGGTACAAATTTAGGAAGTAGAAGGTTGAATTCGAAGATGATCAAAAGTTGATACAAAGTTGTAAAGTTGATTTCATTTAATTTCTCTAATGTTTTAAGTCAACAACAATTTGGTGATGACGAATATGAGGGTGGAAAGTTGAGATTCTATCACTATTTCATGATCTTCTATTTATATGAGGTTAGATAAATATTATATTTTAGATTCAAAAAATGACTCTTCTAGGATTCGAATCCTTTATCGCAATCATATAAAGTTAGTTTATAAGTCCTTAATTTTAGTGAATTGACTTGACCATTATTGTTGTAATAGAATCGCGTTTTAGTAATAATATGTCTCTTTAAATAATTGGAAAATACTTTTCGTCATGCTAAGATTTAATATAATAGTTTTTTTCAAGTTATTAATATCGTTTCTTTTTTGAGTAGTTTTGAATATTCTAAAGCTTTATGGAAGGAAGAATACTATTAAGGGTAATAGGATTTTTTACAATTAAATTAGCAACTCATTACTTTTTACAACTTTTGCATTTATACGAACTCTTAAGGGTAATTCCATATCAGATCGAGTTTAATAATTTGAGTATGAATTTTGTGTTTATCTTTGTCACACAAGTGCGTATAGAGACTGCATACAATTCACCTTACTATACGAGGGATATAACATTAGGACCATTGTACTTGGTCTGAATAGAATTTTCCAACTCTTAATCTATTTCTCTCCCCCCTCGTATCATCACCAATAGTAAAATTTTCATAGGTTTTGTCCAATCGATAAGTGCATATTTCTTATCATTCCTTGAGATATAAGTGCCTGATTGGATAGACGTCTATTTCTCATTTTTCATAGATAAAGTAAGAAAAATTATTTTTAAGGAAGTAGAAATATGATGGAGAAAGTGTGTTTGGATGAGTTTTTTTTAATAGAAAAAAGTGTAATGATTAAGTGTGATGTGATATGTCTTTTTTTTGTAAGAAAACTGTTTTCTTTGGTTTTATAAGAAAATTTAGACATATTTAAGTTAAACTCATCGATTAAGACATCAAAAATATGTAAATTGCATCTTATTTCGCAACTTACATCATTTCAAATAAGGATATTTGATTATTCTGATGATTATATTAATATATTGACAGATAAAATACTTTTAGTTATTGAGTAAATTGTCTAATCATGAATAGTAACAATTCTGATTTTCTGAGAAAGATTTGAGAGAAATGTCACCTAAATCCATTTTTTAGAGAAATTTGAGATTTTCTTTAGGGAAATTGTATATAGCATTTCTTTGGGATATTTTTAGAAGATGTCAAACAAATGCATTATTAATGAAAAAATCTCTGAAAAATGGAGAAATGGAAATATCGTGTCATCCAATCGGGCCTTAAGTGTTTAATTTTTAGTGCGAGTTTTAGAAAAATTTAGAATGAATTATAAGTAGTTAAATAGATCTGGGGTGCTAAAGCTCCACATGATAGGTAACTATGTATTTTTTTATTTTTTTTAATAATTGGTTATATGTATCAATTACATCATAGATATAGATCGTCAATCAACATATAACACTAATATAATTTAATACAGCTAACATCTATTAATAAAGTAGAGAAAGACTCACACTCTTTTGGTGAGAGTAGAATCCAAAACCTATCATATATGGGGGGCATCAGTTTTATCAGTAGGGCTAAGCATCATTGGTATGTAATTATGTATTTTGAACATCATATTACTTCGTTTGGTGCAAAGCACATGAATGACAGAATGAGTGGATAAAAAATTATTTATGACGCGTCACTAATCAATGTCTTGCAATAAGAATTGCAATAGAAAAGTGTAATAAAACCTCCTATTTGCAGCGTAAAAACAACTTATTCAAGTAATCCTTTAACCTTCTATTGCAAAATAGCGTTGAATCTTGTATTGCGTATTATGTTTGTACAGACTGTACGATAAGTGTATATAATTTATATTAAATTTATATTCAAGAAAATATTTTATACAAATGATATTCATATGTGAAGCGTAATAGCAAATTGCAATATATGTAACTCGCAATAGGAATAGGAAATCCAAACTGCTCTGACTTACAATTAACAAGAGTCTTGATTTCTTCTACTTATATGTAATTATTATTCTATCAACAAATTTTTAATTTTTTTACCATTAGTCTACCTCAATAGTAATTAAATACAATCACAAAACATAATTGGATACGATAAGTAATTTTGAATCAAGGTATATATATATATATATATATATATATATATATATATATATATATATAGGGTCAAGATCTATTATATACCCTGTATTAGATAAGATATAAGACCCAATATACACCATTAGATCAATTAAATCCAACAGTAAAAAAATAATCCAAAAACAGGCGAAAAATTGGGTTTTAACTGGCTCAAGGGGTATAGTAGTCAATTAGAACCCCTACAATCTCTCAGTTTGAAACTGCAAAAATCTCTCCTATATTCTTTCAATTTGATGTCAAAATTAACTCAACCAAGTTATAAAATCTCTCCATCAAACCCTAATTTTCGATTTTTACAGAAGAATTCTTGAAATCTTTTCCAGAAAATCGATCTAATTCTTTTCGGATTTGTTCGTATTGTATCGTGTACTTCATTGATTTGAAAAATTCAGCTCATTCCATGGATCCAGATCCGTCTTCACCCTCACCAAGAAAGGTTACTATATGAAAAAAGAGACAATTAAGATCATGGTTAGATACATGCTCTCCTTACATTCAAAGGGTTGTACAAGTAATATCAAAACAGAGCCAAAGTGAAAAAAGACTCTGGGATTGGATGAATAAGTTATAAATTCACAGTGTATAATGGTTTGTATTGTAGTGTATAACGGTTTGTATTGTAGTGTATAATAATGAATCTAATCTATAATTGTTATACCATTCTATATAGTTGTATATAAAATTCACAGTGTATAATGGTTTGTATTGTAGTGTATAATGGTATGTTATTGTAGTGTATAATGGTCCGTTACAGAGAAATAAAGAGAAACTCATTTGTTATTTTCTTACTGTGATGATTTGAAGATCTGAGTGCAATTAATGAGTTGGAATTGAATCAAATCGGGTGTCTGTTATACCATTCTATATAGTTGTGTATAAAATTCACAGTGTATAATGGTTTATATTCTAGTGTATAATGGTTTGTATTGTAGTGTATAATAGTATGTTATTGTAGTGTATAATGGTCCGTTACAGAGAAATAAAGAGAAACTCATTTGTTATTTTCTTACTGTGATGATTTGAAGATCTGAGTGCAATTAATGAGTTGGAATTGAATCAAATTGGGTGTTGAAGTTAACTCTCTCTGATTTGTTACTTTTTACCAAAAAAGGATGAGATTGTTGAAGGTCTGCTGCATGAATTAACGATGATGATGAATCGAGCTTGATGATTAATTGAATTTGATAATGAATAAAGTAAATAAGGGGGATTTGATTTCTGTATATTGAGTTTGATGATGATTAATTGGGTTTTGTGGATCGATGAGGAATAATTTTTTTCTCTCCTACGTGAGAGTTACCTTATCTCTCACGCATGAGAGTTGAAGCTATTAGGGTTAGGGTTTGTGTCTTCAAAATCACGTTTCCAGGAGCATAATTGCGTCTCAACTGATTAAGAGTAACTGGTTCTCGGGAGTGTGAGGCTTGTGTCGATCTGCTCGGACTATCTGGAGGCGCTTTGCACGTGGAAGTTTTGGGAACCTCGGCATCTCAACCTTGTTTTCAGAATTGTATTCGAATCTCTTGTTCTGTTTGTTTTAATCTTCTGTTTTTCTTGTTTTTCTCTATTGCGTTGATCATCTGTTTAGCGTATCTTAGTGTCTTGTCTTCTTTCTTTTTGCCGTTGGTTCTAGATTTTTTAGCATCTGTTTTTGGGATTTTAACTGGCTTTGGTTTTGCTGTGTTGCTAGGGATTTCTGACGTCAAATTTTTATTCATAGTGGGGCAGCTGAATCTGGGTTAGCAACATATCTTCGCAAGCTTTATCTGATGGGATTAATGGACGAAGAAATTGCAAGGTTGGGCGATAGGCTCTCACTCACGGACCGGGAATCAACCGAAGTAGAGGTACCAGCAAATCTGTGGAAAAAGGGGTTCAATCATAATGGTTTGATAATAGTGGCGAGACTTCTTACGGGACGTCGAGTCAATTTCATGGCTTTCAAGGATACGGTAACAAGGATGTTTAAACTGCTAAGGGGAATGGAGGTGGAAAGGTTAGAAAACGGGCGCTTTCTCTTCAGTTTTCGACATACAATTGATCTGAATAAGGTCCTAGATGGAGGCCCGTGGAGTTTTGATAAGGAATTAATTGTACTAAGGAAGCTGGGCATTGACGATGATCCAATTTCAACGCCTCTGGACCAAGGGGAATTCACGGTGCATGTTAAGGGGCTCCCGTATAGCCAGATGACGAGAGATATTGCATCTTTCATTGGCAATAAGATTGGTAAATTTGTGGGAGTGGAACTGGCGGAGAAGGGTGTCTCATGGGGCTCGGTAATGCGAATCAGAGTATCTTTGGATGTAACAAAGGCCCTGTTGCGAGTGGTGAAACTCAGGTCGAGACACGAGACTATGACGGTTCAGTTATCGTATGAAAGATTACCCGACTTTTGCTACCTATGTGGTGTTATGGGACATCTGAATACTTTCTGTGAGCTTAGATACAGGGAGGACTTTGTGGATCCAGGGGTGGAACTCCCTTTCGGACCCCAACTAAGAGCAGTGGGGCGGCCTCCAGTGGGAACACGACAAGGAAATTCCAGCAGCAGCCCACCTCGGTCACTATCGGCAAATTCGGTTCGTAACATGGCGGATACTGGGAATTGGAGGCCGGTGCGGCAACCTAATATGCATAGGCCGTTTGGAAGGAGACAAGAACCATCGGGGGAGAGGGGACTAGCTAGTACGGAGGGCTCCGGGGAGAATGGGGTCGAAGACACGGAGAATGATAGTAGGGCGGTGTTTAGGAAGGTTCGACTTCATACGGATTTAGGGGAGGATTATGAAGTCTATCAACACACTCTAGTGGCTGCTGAAGAGAATAATATGCAATTGATCAACCGAGTTTCAAACCCCACCGAGGACCACATCAATACACCAGTCCGCAATGTTGGTAGTCCAATTCTTAGTGTTAACGGGTCGCTTCTTATTAATGTTCAAGAGTTAGTGCAAAATCCTACCAAGATCACGGTTTTAAACACCCCTCTTGCTAATATCACTCAAAATTTTCAACAAAATAGGGTGGTGGGCTCTCCCAATATCCAACCAAATCAATCGAACCCGATTTCGGAACAAAATTCGTTTTTAATTAATATCCCTCTTCAAATAGCGGTTACACCACCTTGCCCGAAGCCAAGGCGTTTTTCAAGAAAATCAAATCGTTCAAATTCGGTGCGTATTTCTGAAATTATTCCTTCTTCTCCGGGGTCTTTCAAACGAAAACAATTAGATGAGTCGGAGGTACAAGTGGACATTCTTGAACCATCACCAAAGCGCCCTGCTCTTCGTCTTATTGACGAACCCGATAGTCCGGCGGAGACTGCAAGGCAACAGTCCCGCCAGGAACCATGAGTATCCTCTGTTGGAACTGTCAGGGACTGCGAGGGTCCCGGGCAGTTCAGAAGCTCGCTGAGCTTATTAGTTTTTATTCTCCGTTGTTAGTTTTTCTTTCAGAGACTAGATTAGGTAAACCTGCTTTTGAATTTCTAAAAAATCATTTTAATTTTTTTGGGGTTTGTGTAGAGTCTAGGGGTCAGTCGGGTGGTTTGGCTCTCATGTGGGACAAGTCTATTGATGTGGTTCTTCAATCCTTTTCTACTAACCATATTGATGTTAGTGTGGGAGGTTTTTCGAATGCGGAAAGGTGGAGATTCACGGGATTTTATGGAGAGCCAGAGGCGGGTAATAGGAAGTTCAGCTGGGCTACGCTAAAGAAGTTACGTAGAGGGTCTTTTGCTCCTTGGTTGGTGGCAGGGGATTTTAACGAAATTTTGCATCCTCATGAGCAGATAAGCAATCGTCGAAGAGCGTTATGGCAGATGAGGGACTTTCGAGATGCCCTGTATGAAGCTGAGTTGTTTGACATAAGGTTTACAGGGAACATGATCACGTGGAATAATGGGCGTCAAGAAGAACATAATGTGCAGTGTCGTCTCGATAGGGCATGCGCCAATATCAAATGGAGCCAAATGTTCCCCTCAGCGGAGGTTATTTCGAAAAGGGTTCTCCATTCGGACCATAGTGCAATTGTGATTGAAGTAGCACCGGTACATGTTTCAAGGAGGCGCCCTCGCAAAAGGAAATTCAGATTTGAGGCGGCGTGGGTAAGAAGTAGTGAGTGTGCGAAAGTCATACAAGATGCATGGGACCCATGCGACGACTCGAGGGTGAATGAAGTGGTGTGGAACAACATTAAAAAGTGCCGGGTGGGTCTCCTTTGCTGGGACAAAAATGAGTTTCGCAAAATCCCACGTCGAATTAAAGAATTAGAGGATCGGTAAGTGGAGCTTAGAAATGGCCGAATTTCAGCTTTAGCCAAACACGAGCAGGCCACAGTGGAGGTTGAATTGGAGGAATTAAGGGCTAAGGAGGAGACGGGTTGGAAACAGCGAAGTCGGGCATTATGGTTAAACGATGGGGACAGAAATACCTCTTTTTTTCATGCTAGTGCAACGGATAGACGAAGGCGAAATGCTATAACACGCCTAAAAGATGACACAGGGACTTGGAAAGAAAAAGACGAGGACATCCAACACATTATTACGGAATATTTTGGGCACATTTTCTCGTCTATTAATCCCTCGACACCTGAGCTTGATGAGGTAATGGATCTAATTCAGCCGAAAGTTACTCTTGCTATGAACGAGGAGATGACTCGGAAATTCATGGCAAAGGAAGTCTCCCAGTCATTATCACAAATGCATCCGTTAAAATCTCCAGGCCCCAACGGTATGTCCCCTTTATTTTTCCAGAAATTTTGGCCTATTATTGGTAAAGAAGTGACGGCTTGTGTTCTTAATCTCTTAAATCATCAAAAATTCCTCACTAAGCTTAATTTCACACACATCGTCCTTATTCCAAAGTGCAATAATCCTGAATTAATTACTCAATTTCGCCCTATCAGTCTATGCAACGTAATATACAAAATGGCTTCCAAAACAATCGCTAATCGTCTAAAACCTTTCTTGCATGATATAGTATCCGAAACCCAGTCCGCGTTTATTCCAGGTCGGCTTATTTCCGATAATATCCTTGTCGCATACGAGATTAATCATTATCTGAAAAACAAGTTTTGGGGTAAGGAGGGACATACAGCCCTGAAACTTGACATGAGCAAAGCGTACGACAGGGTGGAGTGGATCTTTCTTCGGAGAGTTCTAGAGAGATTAGGTTTTCATCAGCGTATAGTCGAGCTTATTGTGTTGTGTATTTCTTCGGTTACATATTCTTTTATGCTCACAGGATCACAATTTGGTTTCCTCACCCCCAGAGAGGACTTCGTCAAGGAGATCCTCTCTCCCCTTACCTTTTTCTTTTATGTGCGGAGGTTTTTAGTTGCATGATACAGGCGGAGGAGAATGCAGGAAATTTAGTGGGAGTTCAAATAGCAAGAGATGCCCCGGGAGTGAGCCATTTGTTGTTTGCAGACGATACGATGATATATTGCCAGGCAACAGCGGGAGCAATGAGGTGCTTAAAAAATTTGTTTGCCAAATATGCCAGAGTTTCGGGTCAGGAGATAAACTTGCAAAAATCAATAGTGGTCTTCAGCAAGAATACACCGGAGGGAGCAAGGGAAGGGTTGGCGCATATTTTAGGGGTTCAGTTAGCAGAAAAGCATGACAAATATCTGGGGCTTCCAGCAGTGATGGGAAAGTCGAGGAAGGAGGTATTTGCGTCTATTCGGGATCGTATTCATAGCTGGTTGGAGGGTTGGAGTTCTAAATTCTTGTCACAGGCGGGGAAGGAAGTTTTGTTAAAAGCAGTTATACAATCTATGCCAACTTACGCAATGAGCTGTTTTAAGCTCCCAGGTTCCCTCCTCCGGGAGATTGAAGCGACAATGGCTAATTTCTGGTGGAATAATAGGGAGGTAAAGAAGCTACACTGGGTGACTTGGTCGAATTTATGTGAATCAAAAGATGAAGGCGGACTTGGGTTTAGGGCTTTAAAGGATTTTAATTTAGCAATGTTGGCTAAGCAGGGATGGAGGATTCTACAAAACCCCAATTGTTTGTTGAGCAGATTGTTAAGGGCCAGGTATTTCCCACATTCGAACTTTCTTGAAGCCGGGGAATCTTCAAATTCCTCTTTCACGTGGAAAAGTATTCGGGCAGCGAGGGAAGTTCTTAAGGGAGGTTGCCGGTGGCGAGTAGGATCTGGGGCTGATATCCGAGTATGGGAGGATCCATGGATACCGAGACCAAAGAAATTTATGATCCAAACAATGGAGAGGAATTTGCCGGATGAGACTCGGGTTAGTGAGTTGATAGATGAGAATACGGGATGGTGGGATTTACAACTGTTGGAGGAGAACTTTTGGAGAACGGATGTCGAGTGTATAACATCTATACCTTTGGGCTCACGGACAAATATGGACAAGCTGATTTGGCACTATACGAGGAACGGGATTTTTTAGGTTAAGAGTGCATATCATGTCGCGAGAGGATTAGCGAGACAGAATTTTAGTTCAGCATCGGGGACCAAAGAGGGGTTCGAGAATAGTTCGTGGAGCTTTATTTGGAAGGCGAGGGTGGCACCGAAGATCCGGGTTTTTTGTTGGCGAACATGCAAAAGAGCGATACCGACGGCGTGTAACATGCGATGGAGGCGTGTGAAAGCGGATGCTTGTTGTCCGTATTGTGGAGACCGGGAAGAAGATTCCCAACATGCACTTCTTAAATGTTCATTTGTGAGGTTGGTGTGGGTATTGTCAGATTTGCCATGGCATACAATTTCATTTTGGAGCTCGGATGCAGAACATTGGTTCAGACATTGTCATGATAAATTGGATAATGAAAGCTACTGCTTTTTTCTCACTCTTTGTTGGCTAATCTGGATCAATAGGAATACATCCATTATGGACAAGTTAACCACGTCCCCTGATATTCTGGTGGCTACAGCGCGGTCTTTTCGGTCAAATTACCAGGAAGCTTTTGAGGAGAGCCCTCGGTTAGATAGAGAGGCTCAAGATGATAGATGGATTCCGCCGAATGAGGGAGTGATCAAGATTAATTTTGACGGAGCAGTTTTCGCACCGACGGAGGCCACGGGGGCGGGCTGTATAGCAAGGGATTGGAAAGGAGTCTGCGTAGCTTGGAGGCAGCAAAGGTTTCAGTTCCGGGCGAGTCCGGAAGTAGCAGAGGCTTTAGCTGCAAGAGAGGCATTAACTTGGGCTCGTCGTAAAAGGTGGAGATTTATTCAAGTCGAGGGAGATTGCTTGGCGGTGATTCAGAAGCTACGAGCAAAGGTTCGGGATCTCAGCCCGATCGGCCCTCTTATTGACGATATTTTTGATCTTGTTTCGTTTTTTGATTCCGTTTATTTTAGTTGTGTTAGACGGTTAGGCAATAGACCAGCTCATTTTTTAGCTCGTTCTGCGATGGGGGAACTGGAGGGAGACACTATTTTACCACCTCAAGTTCATCCGGATGTTTTAGCAATTGCTTAATAATATTACCATCGTTTCTTTTCAAAAAAAAATTGAGTTTTGTGAATTGATCGAATTGTAATTGGAAAGAAAAAATTAATTGGAGAAAAAAAATCTGTCAATGGGCGAAATAATGGGGATAAACTGATCCTGCATGATATTTTCATCTGTTTGTTTGGACTTATTGACTAAAATGCCCCTATCATCATTAAATTAAAGATAAAACTGATATAATGGCTTTAAATATGGACCTTGAGATCAAATGGTTTAAATGGTTAAGATTGAGTCTTAGATCTTACCTAATGTCAAAGTATGTATTTGATCCATACCCTATATATATATATATATATATATATATATATATATATATATAGGATATGGATCAAATACATCCCTTGCCATTAAGTAAGATATAAGACCCAATCTAGGCCTTTGATTCAATTTGATCCCAAGGTCTACATTTAACACATTTAACTGATTTAATAATTTGTTTTAATTATGTAAAGGGCATTTTAGTCATTAAATTATAACTAACAGATTCAATTTAATACACAGTATCAAATCAAATCTCCAGTTTCACGAGTCATAACCGATTTCATATATTCTTTCCATAATCACATATATCAGCAAAATTGATAAGAGATATTTTTTTACCCATTCAATTCATCATCAAATCGATTGTTTTTCAGTAAAATTGATTCGAGATATCGTTTTACCCGTTCAATTCATCATCAAATCGGTTGTTTTCCAACAAAATTGATACGAGATATTGTTTTTTTCCCATTCAATTCATCATCAAATCGATTGTTTTTCAGTAAAATTCGAGATCGGGGCTGTAAAGATCGAAGGATATGCAGAAATCGAATTCCTATTCATCATCTTCTTCTGTTTTCAATTCAATTTTTTCTGAATTCTTCTTCTGTTATCAATTATGAGTCTTCAAATCATCATTAAGCAACTGATCTAATGTAATAGATAGAGTGAATTTGAACAGATGAGTTTCTCTTTATTTCTCTGTAACGGACCATTATACACTACAATAACAAACCATTATACACTACAATACAAACCATTATACACTACAATATAAACCATTATACACTGTGAATTTTTATACACAACTATATAGAATGGTATAACAGATTGTAGATTAGATTCAATATTATACACTACAATACAAACTATTATACACTATAATACAAACCATTATACACTGTGAATTTTATACACAACTATATAAAATGGTATAATAAATTATAGATTCGATTTATTATTATATACTACAATACAAACCATTGGAAGTCTCCCACAAACCATTGTTTTTCTTCACTAATAGAATTTATTTGACGTGTTTTGATGGGTGAACAACTATCAGGCATTCATTGGTGGTATAAGACAACAATTTCTATTAATTTTGAAAAAAGTGTAGGCATATTATGCAAGCGTGCATATATGTAACTTATCAAAATACATATCAATATATATGATGTATATGCATTACACAAAAATCATATTATTAACACAGGAACTTATAGCAAGTGTTATCTTCTTCTTTATGGATTCAACTTATAAATCTTATTTTATAGAATAGTATAACAAATTATAGATTAGATTTATTATTATACACTACAATACAAATCATTATACACTACAATACAAACCATTATACATTACAATACAAACTATTATACACTGTGAATTTTATACACAACTATATAGAATGGTATAACAGATTATAGATTAGATTCATTATTATACACTACAACATAAACCATTATACACTACAACATAAACCATTATACACTGCAAAAACTATTTTTGAAATTTGGTCTCAAGCTCTACTTCAATCTTGTAGGAAACGTCGTTTTAAAAACAACTCAGCATACTTATGATAAGTATGCTGAGCACCACCCTCTCGGGCCCAAATTCCATCGTTTTAATAGGTTTTTTTGGCATTTTTACGTTTTCAGTCGGATTTTTATTTTTATTTTTATTTATTTCCATTATTTTCGTACTTTACCTTGTTTATATTTACTGTATATTTAATTATTAACTATTATATAATGGATTAATTAGCTATTGTATTCACTGTATAATGGCTTATATGATAATGTATAATGTAATATAATATGATGTATAATGTAATATAATATGATGTATAATATATTCAACTAACTATTGAAAGGAGCACAATCACGTGTTATATATCCCTATTGTATGAACTGTATAATGTAATATAATACGATGTATAATTGAATATAATGAGCTGTATAATGTGTTCAAATCACAATATATGGTATATCACCATTATAGTTTACTAATTAAGCAATATACAGAAATAACAGAACATTCAAAAATAAAAAATCAAAGCAAATAACAATGATGTAAGCGAAAACATGTGGAATTCAATCTTTTCAGATTCTGGGTTTGCAATCTCGATTTTCAGAATTTTTCGTGGGTTTCAGAATTTCCAGAATATGAGGGTTTAAGAATTTTTTTTCTGTGATAATCGAACGAAATCTGAGGTTAATACGATTCTATAAATTGAATGCGTTAATCTCGGGTTGAGATTGTGATAATAAATGGCTGAGTTCGTGGGTATCAGTTTTTGAGAGATTGTAGGAGATGATTGCCGTTATTTTTGGTAAATGGGTGATGTATTATTTTGTCATTTTGTCCATTATACCCCTAATCCCTATTTTCCATTTTTTTCTGCTTGTTTATTTCTTATTTTTTGGACTGTTGGATTTAATGTATCCAATAGTGTATATTGGGTCTTAGATTTTATCTAAGAGAGGGTATGTATTCGATCTTGACCCTATATATATATATATATATATATATATATATATGAAATAGACTACTGTATCATTTAATGAATCTGCACATAAGTCATTACTACCACTAGGATCAAACGAAATACATATACCTTAGACGGATCATAAGTCCTAGACTAATAATCTCACTATTGTAAATTGGGCTATTTAAAAAATCCGTGCCCTAGTTGCATCTTCTCCCCCTTTTATTAGGTTTCTCGAGTAATCCCAACTAATAAGACTAATACTAAAAGTATATCAAGTGCAATTACGAAAATTTATTTTAAAAAGTTTTATTTTTAGGATATCAGAATCTCTTCCACTCACATTTACATCCGTAAAAACCTAGCTATTTGCATTTTTTACCATATAGAAAAGCATCTAATTTTGTGGCACATATTTGAACTTGGCAACTCTTGGAACCATCTGATAATCTTCCTTCACTCTGGTTTAAAGGGAACTTAATCTTTAACTCATTGCAATCAATCATCACGAATGCCCTTCTAACCAATTCCGAATCATCAAATTTACGCGTAACATTAGCCTCCACAAGAAAATCAACACTTGTATCCAATTTATGCGCGAAATCTTCCACAATATTTTTCTCCAATGTCGTGAAATTTGCATGCACAAGTAGTTCTCGACCCTCGTAAATTGTAGATGGGGCACTTATACGCGTGCTGGAGACAAACCCGTTTCTATGAAAGAGCCAAGCTCGAGCCGTATAGTTGACATAAGCAAGCTTATAGTTTTCGGGATAAAAAGGATAATAGAGAGACAATGTGATATCCCAATTTAGCCCTTTTGTCTCGGAAATACTATTTAAGACATCGAAAGAAGAAACGAAAACAGAGTTTATGTGGGATTTAGGCGCTTTTAGAACTTTGTATGTGCTTATAAATTTTGTTATGTAGAGTAGGACGAGTAAGGAGAGGATTAGAAAGACAAAACATATCAACCAATGCAATATAACATCCATTACGATGCGAAAGTTAACTTTGTGAGAGCGTCGAGGGCTCAAGAATAACAATGGATTTTCGAGGTCATCTTCGTAGATTGATGAAGAATAATGACCCGACATCTTGAAATTTTGTGACGATTTTTGTTTTAAGGATTTAAGAATTTTGGAGAAGAAAGATATGGTTAGATATACATATAGTACTTATATGATCGGCAGCCTGCTATAGTCCTAGTAGATTTCGGATACAGAAAAGTTCAAATCCTTGTAGATGTATAGAACATGTATAATACTAATAGTATAATACTACCTCCGGGACGGTCAGTTGATGCTAACCAATTAAAGGGATTAATTATTAATTTATTAGAGATACTTACCTGCCTATCTTACCAAAAAACCCCTAAATTTTTCGAAATTTCATAAAATTTACAATTGTGTTGAGATATTTTTATAAGTACACCCGCTGTTTATTTTTAATTCTTACAATTCCATTCTTATAAATCTTACAAATAGAATCTTACAATTCTGATCAACTTACTGATTATTTGTTTTTTTCATGATGTTTTAGATTCTCTTAGTTAGATTCTTTTTCTTTTTCGTTGGTTTTAGTACGTCGTCAATCGAATTGTGTTGCTCATCGTTTGGCAAGGAATGCTTTTAGATTTGGTTTTGTGGAAGGACTTTTGCCTCAAGATTTTGTTCGTTCTCATGTTGATGCTGATTTAGCATTTGTTTAATTGAAGTTATCGTTTCGTTTAAAAAAAAATGCAGTACTACTATTACAATTTTTATATAAATAAATTACAAATGTAAGAATGGATTTCATAAAATAATTCAACTGTGTGTTAGCCATGTTCATTGATTTATTTTCCCCAATTAATATTAAAACCTTTGACATTGTGATTTATCTTTCCTTTTAAATAAATAAATAAATTATTTGAATCAATCAATATTATACAAAATGAACATATATAATAACAAAACTGAAATTAAGGAACATACAAAGTGATATAAACATTGGAAAATGCTAATGTTTTTTTTTTTTTTTTGTATTGCGCTAAATCAGAATGAAGTTGTTAAATTCAAAGTTTTGGATACTCATATTTTTATTGCTAGAGCTAAGGTTCATCACTTGTGTAACAATACATAATAGATGTGATGTGACATGAAGCATTTTGCATATACTTATAACTTAATTATAAGATCTTGTAAATACTACACCTGATGTTTAGAAAAAAGCTGGTCACTATATTTATTATCGTATTCTTTTAGTATAGTGTAAGGGCTATAAGTTATAAATTGCACTTCACTCCCGCGAAAATCTCCATTATACCACTAACCCTCTAGAAAACTCGTTAATGAGATTATGATCTCTATGAATTTAATTAAACTTTGTTGCATCTTGGCATCTTGCTTCAAAATCTATTATCTGATCAAAGTGCTATCCCAAGCCCATCACGTGTCTGGTCTCGTGCCACTTCTGAGGGCAGGATCGGCATTTTTCATCTTTCGCGTCCAAACCAACTATTTCTATGATATCGCACCATTGAACCACTTCATCAATTATATATCCTATTAAGGGTAGAATTAAGGGCAAAAAAAATTGTGCAAATAAAGAAATTTCTACTACATACGAGCCCAATGTCAATACATGGATGGCCATTGATTTTGCGGGATAGTGATTCTACAAAATGGGTTTCAGGGCAATGTGACAAGACGTGAACGGTTCCGTTAATATTTTGATCGAGAAATTGATTTTGAGATAAAGTGTTACAGTTTTACCAAATAAAAAGTGAATGAAGTGTTAAAATTTAAGGGGGCTTGACCTTTTGACCCCATTAATTTGCGGGCTGTTTTAAGGGTTAGTGCAAAAAATTGCAATTAATTGAGGTGAAGTAGATTTTTCCCCAAAATGGACGTTGTGACAATTTTTTAATTCCTTAGCATGTAAGGCATCCCACCTTTCATTGTAATTAGTTGACTTTCGTTTTCGCTTTTAAGACCTGTACTGACTAATACAACTTGACTGACTCAGTCATATGGACACAAATGCTCATATTCTAAAAAATTTCATTTTCATCTCTACTAAATTTGACACGGATTGTATTTATTTCATGCAAGAAGTCCCTGTCTATTTTTTAATTGGTGGGACCATAATTACAAAATATTGTACCTTATGGAGTTAATTTTACAAATTTATAGACAAGGAGAATAAATTTGTAGCTGGGCCTATCATAATGGATTAATATTGTAATATTCCCCAATATTATAAGAAAAAATTACATGCATACCCCTCACTTAGTATTAATTACCAAAAAATCTCTGATTTTTATTTGTAAGGTCTACATGATGAATCTGTAAGAACTATTTAAATAAATAGGGAGTGTAATTGTAGAAGCGCCTTAATACGAAAAGAACTTTATAATTGGCGATGAGCAGTGTTTAGGTAAATTTCTCTGATTATAATTTGTCTCAAAATTCCATTTAAATTGAGGTCTGAACTAAAACTTTTCAACATAAAATGGTGAACGAGAATCAATCATTTTATCCCTAATAAAGACCAAGTCATACCAACTTCCTTCGGCCTTCCATTGTTTTTCTTCAATATATATATATATATATACACATATATACATGTACACAAGTAATTAACTTGACACTACTTTCTTTATTATATATAATCTGTCAAACAGGGAGCTAGCGGAGTTGACACAGTATTATTGGTGGAATATCTATATGGCGGAGAAGCCACCGGAGATGGAAGGAGTGTGGAAGAGGGTGGCGGTGGTCGGCGGTGGCGTCGCCGGTTCTCTCATTGCTAAGTCTCTTCAATTCCTTGCTGATGTCACTCTCATTGATCCGTATGCCTTTAATTTCCAATCTCTCTCTCTCTCTCTATCTCTAGATTAAATTCTCTGTGATTATTAATTGCATGTTTAATTTCTTGAGAGTTTCAATTTATGTAACTGTTTGAGTAATGGATTAGATAATTTGATCAAATTCTGTTCTACGAGCTAAGATTAGAAGTGGGAATTTCGTATTTATTTGAGTTTTGATTTATTTTCTTTTCTTTCAAGGATTACATAATTTTGCTTTCATTTCATATATATGCTTTCACAATTACTGCAAATTTGAGGGATCAATTCTTAAGGGTGTGTTTGGATTGAAAGATTTAAAAGCCATGTATTTCAAATTCATCAACAAATTCATTGAACTTGTTTGGATGATTTCAAGTTATAATGAATTTCAAATCCACGACGTTCTTGTCTGAATTTATGTTCATTGCCACACAAAATACAGAGCAAACCTGCAAAATTGGTCATAGCTATAGGGGTGAAAAGTTTAGTCATGTAAATACTAAATTGTGACACTTTCAGTTTAAGGACATTGCCTATCCAATTGTCGTGGATTGAGGATAAATTTCGTAAGAAACTAAAAAAATTTGCCGGGAATTTGCATGTAGTCGTGCACATGACCTTTTTAATATGGAAAATTTCAATTTTTGAGGGGAAATCATCTCGCAAGGAGAAAAAATTTCACTTGTCATAACTTGCAAGATTAGGATTGCAACTTGTGCTAAGGTGAATTTACAAATTTAATCATGTAAGTTAAGAGAATATTCTATTTTAGTCCTATTCTGTAATCAAAATTGATAGGTAACGGTTCTTGGCCTTAAAATTGTAGAGTATGCTTGATATAGTGTGTTAAAAGGTTGTCGGATGAATATAATCATTGTAAACCATCTTACCAAACATGGTTTTGCACTGGAATAATCGACCCAACCAATCTCGTCATCAACTAATATTCTATTTGATTCTTTACATATACAAATGTAAATTTGATACTAACGTCAAGTCTAAGTATTGAGCACTATTGGCTATGTTCATTAGTATATTTTTCTTCCTAGCTAGTAATAATACAAGCTTTACCTTCATATAGGAAAGAATATTTTGAGATTCCATGGGCAAGCTTGAGATCAATGGTGGAGCCATCTTTTGCAGAGAGGTCTCTCATTTATCACAAAGATTATCTCACGAATGGGCGTCTTGTTGTATCGAAAGCCATAGACATCTCCAACTCTCAAGTACTGACTGCAGAGGGCCGTCTTGTTACCTACGACTACCTTGTCATCGCCACCGGCCACAATGATTTTTTCCCCAAAACTAGATCTGAGAGACTTAAAGAATACCGAGCAGGTATGATCATGGCGTTAAAAGTCTCGTTAATATTCGAGTTATTGAATTGTCTACTGGAACATGTAGGCATTTTAAACTAATCAAAATATTCCAAGGTTGCATTTGGATGTGAGGATTTGCAGAATTGCAGTTACATAATTCAAATAACTCCAATCTTAGGTGGACATGAATTTAGCATAACAATTACACAGTAGCTTGAAATGAGTACTAATGTATTTGAAATCTTTTGTAGCTTGAAACTATCTTAACAAGCTCGGGATTTGTTACTATGAACTTGAAATGCTTACCTCTAAAGTCCTTCGATCCAAACATAGGGAACATTTGCAGTGTTAGTCCCATATAATAGGTCCCTTGCAATTTTAGTTTCATTGTTTTCAAACTTGCGAAATTGGTCTCATAGGGTGCATTTCTTTTAGCAATTTTAGTCTCATCATTAAAAGAACTCCCATCCCTCTTCAGAAATTCCGTCACGGATGCAACCCAAAAAAAAAAGGAAAGAAAAAAGAAGAAATCCTATGCGACTATTTTTACTACTTTAGAAATAAGGGGACTAAATCGCAATAGGCCCTAGTAGGACCAATATGGCAATTTTCCTTCCAACCGCAATCTAAGGTTTGTACTTTTTATTAGCTAGAATTCCCATTTATCATCTTAAGAATGAAGATTTTCATGTGATTAAAAGAAAGACAAGAAAAACTCTCAAGATTATGGGAAAATGATCATGATGACCATTATACACATCCAAACACTAATTTTCAACTGATCTCTTTCTATCTGTATGCAGAAAATGAAGAGATAAGATCTGCTAATTCCATCTTGATCGTCGGAGGTGGCCCCAATGGTGTCGAACTAGCTGCAGAAATCGCCGTTGATTTTCCAGATAAAAAGGTCGTCCTTGTCCACAAAGGGTCCAGATTGCTCGAGTTCATTGGGCCAAAAGCAGCTGATAAAACTTTACAATGGCTGAAGTCGAAGAAAGTCGAAGTGAAACTGGGACAATCAGTTGATCTTAACGAAAGTTCTGAAGGAAGCAAAACTTACGTAACTTCAAATGGAGAAGTAATTAAAGCCGATTGTTGTTTCATGTGCACGGGGAAACCACCGGGGTCCGCATGGCTTCAGGAGACCATGTTGAAGGACAGCATTGATGGGTTTGGAAGACTGAAGGTTGATGAGAATCTTAGAGTTAAAGGATACAAGAATGTTTTTGCTATTGGAGATATCACTGATGTTAAGGTGAGTTACGAATTGCAATTCTTTTCTTGCTTTCTCGTTTTGTGATCGGTTTTTCTGGATGAGCACAATCACAGTCATCAATGTGGCGGGTAGGCAGATTATTGTGGTTATACCGGGACAATCATAAATTTGACAGGATCCCACATGGGGTCCACCACACGCGGATTATTGTGGTTGTATCGGGACATTCATCAATGTGGCGGGACGCATGTGAGACTCTACAGCGGAGTCCCTAAGAATCACTATTTTCTGATTGTGCAATGATTGAGCAAGATTATATATATATATATATATATATATATATATATATATATATAAGATATATTCCTTAGGTAATGGAGAATTGGCAAAATGAAATTCGAACTTTTGGACCTTTCCGTATCATGAGAATCCATGGATTTTGCGTTAAGGGTATTAGAAGTCATAGTAAAGAGACATACAGACCTTATACCTCCTAAGAATCACTCGTAAACCTACTCTCTCATCCTCTTTTCTCTTAAAAGATCTCGCGTATATGATGGGATCAAGATGTGGTCTACAAGACACGAACGGTTGTGATTGTCTTGGGACCCATAATTCTGGTAATCACTCGTAATCAACTTCTTCTCGTTGAAACTTGAGCTATGGATTTCTCTAGCAATCCGCTCAAAAATGTCCAAAGTATCTACACAATCCATCACGGAACATTATGATCAGTTTCTAGACATAGATTTCATTCGAAATTTTCCATGATATATGTTTGTACTTATATTTAGCCCTCGAAGATCCAATGTACGTCTCTTGGCATCTAATCCTTAGTGTTTGTTTTCTTTGTACCATATTTCAGGAAATTAAGCAAGGATACTTGGCTCAGAAACATGCTCTAATTGCAGCAAAGAACTTGAAGCTTTTGATGAATGGAGGAAAGGAAGACAAAATGGCAAGTTACAAGACAAACTCAACCAAAGTTATTGTTTCATTGGGGAGACAAGATGCAGTTGCTCAGTTCCCGTTAACGACGTTAATCGGACTTGTTCCAGGGTTTATCAAATCCAAGGATTTATTTGTCGGAAAAACGAGGAAACAACTAGGTCTTGATTCCCGCATTCTGGATACTTGAGCTTAATTAAACAATTTTTTCTTGGGAAATTCAAAAAAACTGATTTGTTTGTATAAAATGTGAAATATCATGAATTCATATTTTTGTCAATAATTTTGTGAAAATTCATTTTGTATGGAGATTTTGGAGGTTTTCATGGGACTATGTCTTTTTTTGGCAAAATGTATGACGAAATGTGCACTCATGCTGTAAACTACAAACATGAGAAAAAGAAATTAATTACTGCGACTCTTCACTTAGTTGGATTGTTTTTAGTGGTTTGGGTCTATTGAGATTGGTCCTTATTTTATTATCTATAATTTAATTTATAATTGTAAGTGAATTACACATGACATGAAATTTGGTCATAAGAAAAGTAAAATACACTTGGATTCAGTCGAATCAGGTTCGGAAAAGAATTTCTTAGTGAATATATAATTAGGTGAGTTTTATTACCTTACCACCTACAATCAACGATGTTGAGTAAATCGACTTTAATGGAGATAACACACCCAAAGAGTTTTCCCAGTGTGGTAAGTTAAGAATCATTCTTATGATTCCTATGGTTCCGTATAGTTGTGTTTTCGAAAATGAATTTTGAGTTTTTATTGGAGAATGTGTATTATAGAAATTCGTGTGAAAATATTAATTTTTTTTGTTTGTTTGGATGTGTTTTTGAGAAATATTTGGAAGTTGTGTAGATGTAATATAAAGTTGATTGAATTAGTTGTATATATAATGATGATAGGGGAAAAAAAGATAATTTTTTGTTTATAATAAAGTAAGAAAGAAAATGAGTTGGATAGTTGAATTGTGTAATTAATGAAAAGAGAGAATGAAAAGATTGAAATGAATGTGTGGTAGGCTTTAGGGAATTTTTGGGAAAACTAATGATCATAATGTGGGTGGAATTGCAGAGGTGATTTCGGTTTATGAGCAATGGTCGGGCCAACTTGTGAGTAAGGATAAATCCGTTGTACATTTTAGCAAGAAAGTCTCTTGAACTGTGAGACATTTGGTATGTGCGAAGCTTGGTTTCCGGGAGGGCAATCACAAGATCAAGCATTTGGGGCCCCCCTTTTGTAAACCGGCTACGAGATGTAGGGATTTCAACGAGCTTATCGAGCGGGTGGAGAAAAAATTGTCGGGTTGGAAAACAAAATGCCTTGCCCATGCGGGGAGGAATGTCCTTGTTAAAAGTGTGGCTCAATCTCTTCCGGTGTACTTCATTTCTCTCTATGATATCCCTAGAGCGGTTTGTGATAGAATTGACAGATTAATGAGGAATTTTTGGTGGGGAGATAAGGATGAGAATAGACATCTCCATCTTAGAAGCTGGGATTTGATTTGTTCTCCAAAAGAATTTGGAGGTTTGGGGCTTCGGCGTACTCGAGATTTGAATAGATCAATGGTCGCGAAGCTTGCATGGAAAATGTGTGAGGACAGGCCCCTCCTTTGGGTTAAGCTCTTAAAATATAAGTATCTCCGGGGTTCGCATTTTATGGATCAAAGCGAGACCCCTCGCACATCTTCGGAAATATGGAAAAGTATCATGGCTGGTAAGGTTTCGATTCGGAAAGGACTGATTTTTTCTATATCTACTCAAGGTTGTACGCGAACTTGGGAGGATCTGTGGATTCCGACAATCCCAAGTTTCATTTCTCCTTCAAATCAGCTAACGGAGGATCTGAAAGCTCAAACATATTTAGTTCGCTATTTTTTGGACACCTCTACTTTTGAATGGAATTTAAATCGACTTCATGTTGTTTTCCAACCCAACGTTGTTTCTGAAATTTTAAAAATTCGCATTCCAACTGGTGTGGAACCCCGGAGGATCCTTTGGGCCCCCTCCAAAAATGGAATTTTTTCGGTTTCTAGTTCTTATCGGCCTGATCATCGAGTGTTTCTTGGCAAACAATCGGGGAGAGGAAAAATTCTGGAATCGATTCTGGAAAATCAAAATTCACGATCGGCTTAAATTCTTTCTATGGAGGATTCTGATTCAGACGCTACCAACAGGAAATAGGCTTCACAATATTATTCGTCAAATCATTACAGTGTGTTTCTTCTGCCAGGCGGAGGTTGAATTTGAGGAGCACATCTTTCTTCACTGCCCAAGGTCTCGTAATGCCTGGTGGAATTCGAAATGGGGTTTGAGAATGGACCATTTCGAGGGTTATAGTATGTTTGAATTCATTGGTTTTGCTATGGACAGAAAGAATCCAATGTTTGTCTCCATTGATGTCCATCTGGAGTTTCTACAATTTGTTGCCTGCCTTTTGAACCGTATTTGGCTGAATCGAAATTGTCTACTTCATGGAGAACAAATCGAATCGGTGGAATCTCTTATCAACCACGTCCAGGCCACGACTAATGATCATTACCAGGCTCAAAGGATTAAACTGACAAATTTAAGGAACATTACGTCTAGTATGAGGACTTCTCCTCCAAGTGAGTTTGGACTTAAAGTCAATGTTGATGCTGCTTTTAAAGAGGGATGCTGCTGCGTTAGCATGGTTGTTCGAAATGAGGACAATGGTTTGTTGTTTGCTGCTTCACGGAATTTCTCGGCGATGGATTCCAAGGAGGCTGAACTCTTGGTTATTCGCTTCGCGTGTTCTTGGTTGGAAAAAGCGCCTTTTCACTCTATTGTCCTTGAAAGTGATTGCTTGGGAGCTGTTGAGGAAGTCAACAACATAGGGGAGATCTCAAATTGGATCTATGAAACTCTGGTGCTGGATATAAAATTCTTTTTTGGCTACAAACCTGGTTGGACTCTTTGTTTTATTAGACGTGAATTAAATATTGTTGCCCACAATTTGTATCAGTGGGGTTTTTGTAGGAAATGGGATGGACCTATCCCTCTAGATCCCCTAAATGAGGATATTCTTTGTAATGAGGTATATATACCTCCAAACTCTATTCCATTCTTCTCGGATTTATATAATTGAACTTTTGCTGATAAAAAAAAATGCGTGGTAGGTTTTGAAATTGAGGCATTTTCTGTAGAATTTGGCTTGATGTGAGCATTTTTATTTTTTGATGATCCAGAAAATGAAAATATGATCCACAAATCACAACCATACAGAGCCTATATGTTCCACAATTACAAGCATTTATATCGTGGATATCAATATCACATATGATTTACAATCGAGTTTTTGTCTGCACCGGCTGGTACTCCCTCGAAATAGGTCAAGTCGAATGCATGTTCGACTCTAGAATTGGGTAAAAGCAAGGCTGCACCAATAGCTTCTCGGTTATGGCAGTCAAAGACGGAGGAATATCCTAGCAATCCGAATCTCGAATTTGAACGAGCACTGTCTCTTCAACCGTTAAGACTACTAATACCGCGTCAGCGACTCAAGCAGGGACGGAGCCAGGAATTTCAACGAGGGGGGGTGAGATTGCTGTGATATAAGTATAAAATTTTTTTTTGGCAAATAGTTGAAGGAGTCAAAAGGGGGTGTGGGGGGCTTGCCCCCCGCGGTACGGTACGCTATATTTGTGGAGAAAAATATAATAAGAAACTAGATTTAATTACAACTTTTGACATACTTTATACTCTTATATCTCTTTCGTTATAGTCAGGATTTTGGGTTTTGGGGGGGGGGGGGGCGAACTCAAAATAAAGGGAAAAACATGATACTTTTCCGATTTTGAGGGGGGGGGGGGGGAAATTCAAATATCAAAAATTTTGTAAGGTAAAAAAATGATTTTTCAAAATTGAGGGAGGGGGGGGGGCGACCGCACCCTCCAGCCCCCCCCCCCCGGCTCCGTCCCTGGACTCAAGTAGGCTCTTCTGCTAACCACTCGATTGCGGTAACAGAAGAGCACACCTCTCCCAATTCAGCATCTCATACGTTCGTGGTAGGTAACATATATGTAGGGGAGAAATCTCCAACAAAAGATGCAGTTTCAGACTCCTTCCATGCGGCAAAACGAATGACTTTGCATTACGTCAAACCGGAAACAATAAACGGGCAGACTTTCGTTCGACCGAAATGGGATCATGCTCAATAAGTATGAAATGGTAGACTAATACTCTTGTAGGATATTTCATTGGAGAAAAAGGGTATTTTATTGGGGTGAAGAAATTTGTACTTTCGGTTTAGAAGGGATTGATTGAAGTTAAAGCAACAAGTAATGGATTTTATTTTTTCAAATTTTCTTCTTTTGAATTTATGCGTGATGTTCTTGAGGGTGGTCCTTGGTTGTACGAGGGGCAGGAGCTATTCTTTGAAAAATGGAAAGAAGGAATGACACTTGAAAAAAAAAAGTACATCTTGAAGTTCTCGTTGGATCAAGTTACGATATCTTCTGGCTGAATACTGGACATTGAATGGATTGAACACGGTTGCAAGTGTTGTGGGTAGACCCCTATACTCGGATGCATTTACTATTATAATGGAATGGGTTGACTATGCACGGTTATGTGTTCTTATGAATGTTCATGATGCATTTACTGTTATAATGGAACGGATTGACTATGCACGGTTATGTGTTCTTATGAATGTTCATGATGCATTTCCTAGCCAATTTTTCATGCTACTACCATCGGACTCTGGTGACTATAATGGTACTTGCAAAATTGATGTTGATATGAGTGGAAACCTATGATTTGTAAGATATGCGACTAATTTGGTCATACAAGCAAAACCTGCCCAAAGGATAAGCAGGTCTCTTGACCACCTATAAACATTTATGTACTAAAACATAAAGAGGGTACGAACCATAGCAATACGACCAAGGTTGGTGATCAAGAATGGACGGTGGCTGCTAATAAACATATTGAGAAATGAAAACCAGGAAATTCGAAGTCTATCGAGGTGGAAAATATCACCCATCCCCCACAGCAATTGGATAGAGAGGCTCGTTTGAAGACATCTGTTGTGATATGTCTTAAAGTCCTAGGACCAAAATTATGCAGCAAGCGCATTATCAAAAGGACTGCAGCTACAAGTGTTGAGCCCGCTTCGATGAAGGATCGCCAGGGGGTGTGAGGGCTTGTCCCTACGGTACGGTACACATGTATTTTAGGAAAAAATCAGGGGTTAAGTTTTAGTTTTAGAGCTTTTGACATTCATTGTAACTTGTACCTCTTTCATCAATAGTAGAATACTCTCTCCTCTCCTGTGGATGTAGGCAATTGTCGAACCACGTAAATTCGTGTGTCTTTAATCTTTATACTCTTATTTCGTGAATTGTCATAACAACATCTTCCCAACCGAGTGGCACGAAACATTCTAAGGATGTGCATGGGCAACATGTCGAAGGAGAAATAGCACTCTCGAACACCTTTGTGAGTCTAGTTGCGAAAATTCTTGATTATGATCAAGATTTACCACTCGAAAAAGATACACCTCGGGGCCCTAAAAGTGATACCGCCCTCGGTAATGTGGTTAAATGATCCCGTTGCAATCTAGTTTCCACGTGGTATTAAGACAAATTTGGAGGATTGCTTGGTAATGTGTCCAAGAGGAAACATATGGTGGTCATATTTAGTGGGTTTGTCTGATTTACAGCGGGAAGCATGGGGTGGCCGTGTTCTTCAAAAGAGACAGTGCTTATGTCTGTGTTGGTTCGATTTTCAGGCACTAAGTAGGTTTTTTTTTTTTTTTTTAAGTTTGCCTCTATCAAAGGATCTTTGGTGTCTAGGTAGTTTTTTGCAATTTGGCTCATCAAAGGGGCTCCCTTTGTATGACATTATGTTTTCACCTTTTATTTAATAAAATTGAGCTTTCCAAAAATAAATATACGAATACTTGTAGTTGTAGTTATATTGAAAGTTGAAGTTTGAGATTTTCTAAGAATCATTGTCAATTATAAATGTTCTAAACACTTCAATTAGTAGCACTATAATTGATATGATACAATTGACACATAGTCTATTCTTTTGGTAAATTATATAAAAGTAGGAGTGTAAGTAAACCGAATCGAACCAAACAAGGTATCACTCAAGCTTATTTGAATTTTTATCGAGATTCAAAATTTGATTTGATTGTTAATCGAACAATTTTTAATCTAGTAGAACTTGACTATCTTGATAATTTTGCAAATATTTTATGACTTTTTAACTAATTAAGCCGAACTTCAAACCTTATAGTATTGTATTCAAATTTGTTTGTTATGTTAAATGAATCAAGTAAAAACACAAATTTAAATCGAATATCGAGTAAGTTGACTCATTTTAAAGACTTATCTAATATACATGGACCGTTGAAAATAAATATGGAACTTTCGAAGTCTTCGCATAAAAAAGTATTTGAAATAATTTTACAGCATCAGCATTAATAATGATTGCAAATTAAATCACCTGGTTGACCACTATCACATTTGCAGAACCCCAGCTGTAAAAATAACCTATAAATTTAATTCCCTCCTTCTGCAGATATATATTATGGATAGAGTTCCAATCAACATTAACTCACTTGATGTCAATGGAATCTTGCCAGAAAGGCCCTTTAGGTTTATTTAATGTCAACCAAAAAAAAAAAAAAAAATGACATAATCACGTTAGACTAACAGAAGGGCATCGCCGTCAATTTTACACCATAAAAGGCATGGTCCTAGAAAAGGTAGTGCACAACGCAACGGAAACTACTACTTCTACAGCTTTTCTTATGAACTGGACTTGGTCATATATATACATATATATATATATATGTATAAATATACATATATATTTATAAAGAAGAACAGATTTTAGAAAGAAAAAAAATTTAATCTTATTATGTCACATTTATGTTCTATACTTAAGGGGTGATACTTTGTGGCTTCCAAAAGTCTAACTCCCAGAAAATATCCACTAAACATACGTGTGATCCATCAAAATATATATATATATATATATATATATATATTTTATTATATTTTAACAAATTATGTGGTGGATAAATTTTAAAAAGTGGACTCCCAAAGTCACTAAGCCTCATACTTAAGTATGTGCAGGATAGGTACATATTTTAATTGTTTCAGTATCAAAAGTAAAAAGAAAGGTGACAAATCTTTTTTTTTTATTTTGGTAAGAAAGAGAAAGGTGACACATCAGTGATAAATAAAAGATCTATACGTATGATATATAAGATATGTTTATTCTAATATGTAACTAGACCTAACCCCGTGTCATGCCACGGGAGACTGAATATGTGAAAAAGTATTTTAACAATATAGATATCTATCATTACATAATTTGTTTATGTTAATTAAAAAAATTAAAAATAAGATTCAATTTAAATAATTATCATTGATAATTTCTTCATATGAGTATTAATTCATATATTTTGATTAAAAAACAACTATTAATAATATTAATGAAATAAATATTAAAAATAAAATGAGAGGTATTACTAATGAAAAAATTGAACCAATTTTGTTTGTTATCACTGAAAAATTTATTTATATGAGTATTTAGTCCTATTATTTATTTTAAAATAATAATAGTAGATGATTAGTAAATTTAATTAAACAGTTATTAAAGAATGACTAATAACTATATAACTATAAATCAGATGGATATAAAAAAATTATTTTTCATTTGAATATGAATTCTAATGGTAACCTTATTTTGACTTCAAATTATGTTGGTAACTAACTTATTTTGAATTTTTAGAATTGATTCTTTTGTATAAACATTGATAAATATATATTTATCCACATTCCATTGAAGAAATTATGTGGCACAATTGAGTTTAATTATGCTATCCACATGTGCGCTTACTTAGATAGGCTCAAATGTTGTATTTTATTATATATAGATTCAAATATCAAAATATGCTAAATAATAAAAATCAGAATACTATTGTGTTTGTTTTATGATTTGTTGATTCTATCCGTAAATTAATTATAGCAAAAATTACTAAAACCTTCTTAAAATAAACTTTTGTTCCAAAAAAATATTAAAATATTTTTGAATCAAATAACCAATTCTACCAACTTTTCATTCCAAAACCCTCAAAATTTAGGGTTAATATGGATTTAATTGCCCTTAGCCTTCTATATTAAAAATTATTCCATTGTAGTTTCGTATAGAAATTTATTTATTTAGAACTTTTATATTGATAATCGATACTAATTGATTTTAATCTTAAATTTTCAAATTTTTCTAATCTTTTTAAAAATTTAAAAAAACATATTTTTAAATGATTACCATATTAAAATTAAAAATAATTATATAAAATATTTATTATACGATTTATCAATATAAATTTTTTTAAATAAAAATAATCTGATAATGAAATTAATTAATCAATTGTTAACTTAATAAATAAAGGGTAATTTAGTCTAAAAAATTGTTAATCCTAAATTTTGGATTCTTCGGATGGTAAAGTTTGTAGAATGGGTTTTTGATATCGAAAAATATTTTCACGAGTTTTTTAGTTACAAAAATTGATTTTAGGGGGTTTGTAGTAATTTTACCGTAAATTATATGACAAAATATAATCTACTAGACATATATATTAGTGTGTAATTTGGTTTGGTTTATCATTTAATCTCACTTGCATCATCTTGACTTTGTTCCACCTTAATTAACTAGCTAAATAATAACTTATTTTTCACTTAATGCCTCTCACCAATAGTTTTGTCTACATAAATCTAATTGACTACACCCAAATCACAAGACAAATATTAGCCGAACGTTTGGATTATAAATAAATTATACGATCATTGTAATTCAATAATTAGATAATTAATTAAGTTTGTTGAAGCCAACGCGAATAGTCTAGTTTGATCAACGTATATCTACCAATATGCTAGAAATAAATCATATTCTTTATTAGATCAAGTATAATAAACTAGCTACTGGCGAATCATGATAGACTTGTATAAAGCAACGAGCTCGGTATTCTTTGTAAAATTTAATCTTACAACATTAGAGTAAAAGCTTAAAGAAATACTTACTGCTACGTGTTCTAATGTGTAATTAAGCTATAGTAGAAAAGTTGTTGGAAAAAATTGATTTGAATTTAATTACTTAAATTCATTTTGAGATGAATGAGAAATTAATTGATCGAACAGAATTGGAGCAATTGATTGCATTCATACAGTTAGCGTTCACAATTGTACGGACGCACGTGTTCGCACGAATGAATGTGTCTAATAAGTAATGACGATTTGACACATTAAACTCTATAAATAATCTTCCTCATTTCCAAAATTTAAATGAATTGATTCTCCAGTCATTTTCTTCAAAGAGAATTCAAAACATAATTTGCTAGCCTATTCTCGGGATTTGTAGTGCTACTATCACGAGAAACAAATTATTGTATTTTGAGAGACACACGATTGCCACATTCCATAAGCACCGAGTGCGTGGTAATATCATCTTTAAAAAAAAGAGTCAAATTCTTGCCTCGACTTTTTCTTTTTAAACGTTCATTCGTTCTAAATTACACGGTCCGACATCAAATTTTTCAGATTTTTCTATGGTGCATCGAGAGCATTGCTCCTAATACATCCAACACCACACAATTATTATGAAGTGGGTGGTTTTCATCACCCATCCACCCTATGACTCATCCACCTCTAAGTAGTTGTGTAGTGTTGAGTGTTAGTGTATTTATCTAATAGAATATACACAAGATCTAGCCATATTTATAAGAATATACACTAACATTATAGTTGTGTAGATTTGAGTGTTAGTGTATCTACTAATAGAATATACACAAAATCTAACCGTATCTAAAAAAATATACACTAACATTGAATGCAGCTGAAACAATGTTCTCGTTGCACCATAAAATTATCCAAATCTCTCCTACAAAAAGTTACTTCTAAGAGAGACACGAACCCATCAATCAGTCCCTTTCTAGCCCTTTAATAATTAAAAAAGATGAAAATTTTAATTAGATAATATCCATATCAAAGGATTACATAAAGAATAATCATATATAATGATCATAGGTGGTATCATCAGCATTACCACTACTGACAAAATCTCAGCAGCAGGTGTACTATCCTCTCAGCATTAATTTATTTCTCAGAGATATATATCTCTTCCCAAAAATATGAAAAATGCCCATTTCTGCAGAAAAAAATTTATGCAAAGTGTCCTGAAAATAGTACGAAAATGGGAATATTCTTGTTAACGGAAACTGGTAGTAGAATAGTATGCATCTCTCAAGGCTTTATGTCAATTAGTCTTTTGGGTTATATATCAGGTTTTGCCTCTGTTTTTCTTTTCTTTTTCTTTTTGATGGGAAATTTGATTCAATAACTCATTTTCGAAAATTGTGTTTCAAATATTGGGGCAGATCTATGCCACACCAATATCAATAGTTTCGGTGTGGCATAGACCATTGAATCCCTCAAATAAAATATAATGGTCGATGCCACATCGAGATCATTGGTACCGGTGTGGCATAGAATTTTTCCAAATATTGGAAATAAGATTCTCTTGAAAGGAACTGGAAATAAGTTAAGCACACAATTTTTCAGCAAATGAAAATGAGAAATTGTATAATTTGTACTTGGAAAAAGAAAAATATTGCGAATTTTGAAAGATGAAGGCTCTGTTTGGATGTATTTTTATTTTATTTTTAAGAAAAAATCGTCATTTTCTAAAATGTGTGGAGGGAACGAGTTTTTTTATTTTTGTGTGAGAAAAGTGAAAAAAATAGATGTGTTTGGTTGTGTTTTGAAAAATGATTGAAATTGGTGATTATGATATGTAAAATGATTTAAAAATAATAATTAGACGAATAATGTTAGATTTAAAAATTTAAAAGAGAGGAAAAATTTAAAGGAGAGAAAAGAGAAAGGTTTAAAAAATTAAAAGGAGCTGAAAGAGAAAAGTATGAAAAGAAATTGTGAGATGAGTGATGTGAAATGTAATTTTAAAAAAGTGGTTGAAATTTATTGGGAACGTAAAAAACGAAAATGAAAATGAGAATATTTTCAGTTAAAAACAGTATAAACTGTATATTTTCATTTTCAGATTATACTGAAAATGGAAAAAGTGATTTGAAAACACAAATAAACAGAGTCGTAGACTTCGAGGGGTTTTTGAAATTATTATTAAAACTAAATATATATGTTTGAAAATATTTCTGATCCCACCCTACCAAAATTTGAAAAATTCTTATATACACCTGGTATAGGACCCGGATGTATACACCAAGGCACAACAAAAAAGAATAAAAAATGTATTCAATATAAAAGCGAGTCCAACCTTCTTTATTGTGTTTTGTTGTGTCTTGATGCATGCAACTGTGTCCCATAACAGATGCTTATAAGAATTTTTCCCAAAATTTGCTTAGGAGCAATTATACATGCATATTCCCAAAACGTGAAACACATAACAATGTGAGATCAAATGAAGCCTTTATTGAGGTTATTCTTAACAACTTTTGGGACCTCCCAATCTTGGCATATCACAATTATTTATATAGTTAGAGTCGAATTCATTTGAATTGTTGAGATTATAATGAAATTTAGAATATTGACTTTCTCAGCAGTAAGAACATGACTCTGCCTTTGGTCACTTTAGGGCTTAATTGGATGGCATATCCATCTCGAAGAATTTTTTTCCACAACAAAAGTGAAAAAATTGTTTTTAGAGATAAAAAATGTAATGTTAAAAGTGTGTTGGATGAGTTTTTTTTTAGAGAAAAATATGTAATGATTATGGTTGATGTGATATGTTTTTTGTTGTGAAAATTTGTGTTTAGATATAATATTTCATATACGAATTTTAGTCAAATTCATCTATGTAGACATCAAAAAATAGGCAAAATGGATCTTATTTTACATTTTGTGTTATTTTGCATTAGAATATGTGATTAATTTTTCATTCGGAGTTGCCAAAAGCCGGATAAAACCTTTTTAGTCGATGAGAAACTGTCAAATCATAAATAGTTTAAAGTTACTTTTTCTCTTTTTCTTGGAAGAATTTTTTCAAAAATTAGACAAAAAAATTTTTGAAAGAAAATTTGGTAACTGCCACCCAACCACATTGTTTGGAGATTTTTACTGGGAAAAATAATTTTTGGGGGTAAAACATGCCAACCAATTAGGCCCTTAGTTATCTCAGTGCCTTTCGCTAAATCTTTTAATTTGTCTAGTTCAAATTTGGCTTCATCCAACCATTTACAACGCAAATATTGTATCAAATCAAGTGTCATAAATTATAACACTTGTCGGGAAAAAATTATATATATTGGGTGTGGTGTACACCAACTAATATAAATTAAGCCACTTCAAGTCTTCAACAATGGTATGTTTTATGTGTTGATGTGGTTTTTTCTATACCACTTGTTGTTTAACACCCACTATATGCAAGAACTTTTCGCACTTGTGTAACGAACTCTTCTGCTCGAGTTGTATATCGATAATAATTGATATTATAACAATTTACTCACCGTTAATTCAGGTTCGATTTAACCTAATCCGAGCTAGCTGCATGAACAGTAACTCGATGAAAAGGCAGTTTGCTTCCTACTTGGTTAATTTAGGTTCGATTTAATTTGATCTGAGCTAGGTGCACGAATCGTTACTCAATAATAATGCCTTTTACTAATTACTTGGTTAGTTTAGGTTCAATTTAATCTGATTCAAGCTAACATAAACTTTTAAGAAAAAGAATCAAATACCTTCATAAAATAGAGCTTTAGATTTATAATATCTTAAAGAGAAAATTACACAAACTTCCCTTGTTATAATGTGTTTCATATAAAAAAAAAAAACTCCTTATTTTTGAAATTACATAAACAACCCTATTATAACGCATTTCTTACAATCACCTCCTTATGTATTAAAAAACTCTTATAATTTTAACTCCTAAAACCTTACAATTAACTCCCTCTCGGGGATGTTGGTACTTTTAAAAATATTTTTTTTATTTATAATTACATATTATAAAAGGGGTATGACTGTAAATCACCCTAACATTTATATCGTCCAAGATATTAGCAACCGATAAAAATAATACTTTTTAACTAAATCTAATTGCAAATTCCCATGATTCTTCAAACCAAAATTTGACATAAAAATTCTTATGTATGTTACATGGTTGAGTCTATAAACAAGCGATGCGTGTGTATGTGTAATTTCCACAAGATTTCCAAAATGATGAAACGCGCCTGAGGAGTGACGTTATAATACTGTCACAGTCATCTGAAACGGCGCCGTCAAGAAATCTGGCTCGAATATCAAATAGCTATAGCCACTCAGATGCAATTAGCAAAGATTTTCTTTCTCATCCATGCATGGTTTAACATAATATATATATATATACACACACACACATAGATATATATGTGTTTGTGTGTGTGTGTGTGGACGTTTGGACACATAGTGTCATATCATATATTATCATGTAATTAAATGTGATGATATCTTTATAACAAAAAAAAAATGGCTGCATGAGCAATCATTCTCCACAATAATTTCTCTCTATAAATTGGCCCTCAAATACAGAATTTCTTCAATCCCAACTTTAATATTAAGCTTATACAGAGTTCTTGCTATATACAAAACTCTCTCAACTCATTAAATTTCTTCACTAAATATAGAAAAATGGCAGTAACTAACAAGTTCACTCTGGTGTTTTGCATGTTGCTGATTTCAACCCTTTTGATCCACGACCTTGCTGGTTTGCTCTTCTCTCTCTCTCTCTGTCTGTGTATATGTGTGTGAGTGTATATATATACATACGTATATATGTATGTAAAAGACATCACTTCGGAAAGTTTTGTTGAGTAAAGATGTAAGATGTATGTTATGTATTGGCAGAATGCAGCAGCAGGGGAGCCGCGTTGGAAATTCTGCACCGAAAGGTTGATCTCATTTTCTGCACTATATTTCATATGTATGCGTGTGTACATATATATATATATATACATATATGTGTTCATGCTTGTGTGTATATATATACTTCTGCATGCAGAGCTGTTGAAATAAATGCCTGGAAACTTCTGTTTCATTGATAAATATTTTAAAATTTTGAGCAGCTATTTTTGGAGATGAAAGAGATGGCTCTGAAAAATGGAGTCACCAAAATGGGTAGCTATGGGGATAAGGAAATGCCAGAAGATTGGGAACTGAGGAGGGTTCCGGCGGGTCCCGACCCGTTGCATCACAACGGGCAGGGTCCGAACAAGCCCAAGACTCCATGAACTGATCATCCGACCCGGCCACCTACCTAAAATTCCCCCATTTTGTTTATTTTGTCTTTGGCCAAAAAAAATCCTAGTTGAATATTATAAGTGCGAAATATAGTTATATAGGTCTAATGTTTTGCTCTTGGCAATCAAATGCAAATCAGAGATGTTATCATTGTGTATGCTGGGAAGATATGTATTAATACAATTTTGTGCAAATGAATACTATATAACCTAGTCATTCCGAGTTTCGGGGCGATCATTATGCGATGAAATCTACGTTAATTCATAGCTATTATTATATTGAAACTCCGAAATCCCGAGACTTTTTAACAATCAATCAGTTAACCTAGGTTATCATATTCATGAGTGCAGATGGAAAATTAATAATGTTTTTGAATCCAGAGCTAAAATTGGATATTGGAAAGAAAAATTACAAGTTTGGGAGTAAAATTGTTTAATGGTATCCTGACTTTCTGCGGAACTTGGCAAGAGCTTCAGAGTACAACAAATAAAAATATTTGCTGTTTCTTTTTCTGGTTTTTTAATGGATATATTAGTGAAAAACAGTAAAAAGAAAACGTTAAGATAACTCTTTTTCTTTCAATATTTAATTGACTACAAATGTATGAATTAATACGCATGTTAGAGCTTAAGGACCAAAACTATGCACTCGAGAAGTTTACAAACTCGAATGGTACAGTTTTTAGAGTTGAGGGACCAAATAGCAATATACTTGAGAGTTTAATATTACAAGCTCAAACAGTACAATTTTGAGACGTTTGAGGGCTTAAACAAATAATCTCAACGTTGTGATATATTCATTCCATTATGGGAAAATTCTAGACCAGACTTGATTTGATCTAATTCAAATATAATTCATTTGTCTTATACCTAATTACATACATCGGTATAATTCACTAACCTTGTGAATTTGTATCTGGGTTTAGCCATCTGGACCAGAATTTTCCTTCAATCACATTCACATGTTTCCATGAAACTAACTTCTAAACTCGAGCCAGAGATCCTTAACTCATCCGACAATTGCTTGAGCATCATATACATGCTCTCTGATTCCATATGAGATCTATCACCCGCGACAAACTCATGAACGATACCATTAACCTCAACAGAGCTAACTCCCGGTCTCTTTTGCACCCCGAGAGCCTTCATTTTCTTCCTCACGTTGCTCGCCCCTCTCCAACTCCCCCTTGCTGCATAAATATTCGAAAGCAAAACGTAATTAAAATCTCCACCGGGGTCCAACTGGTAAATATACTTCATCAACCTCTCAGCCAATTCGACATCTTCACAAGCTCTACATGCTGCTAAAAGTGACCCGACGACAACTTCATTTGGCTTCATAGGCATCTTTTCTACCACCAATAAGGCCTCTTTCAACCTCCCGGCCCGACTATAGAGATCCACTATACATCCATAGTGTTCAATTCTTGGAGTGATTTTATAGACTTTTTTCATGTCTTCATACAATTTCAGCCCCTCGTTTACTAAACCAGCATGACTACATGCAGTGAGAGCCCCGGTAAAGCTCACACCATCTGGTTTAAAGCCATCGTTTTGCATCAAATGAAAATAATTCAAAGCTTCCTCCGCGTGTGCATTACATGCTAAGCCCACTATTATCGAGTTCCACGAAACTAAGCTTCGTGTAGGCATTTTTTCAAATACTTGACAAGCTAATTCGACACATCCACACCTACAATACATATCTATCAACGAATTACTAACCCGTATGTTATCCCTAAAGTTTCGCATCAAGATAAACCGATGCAGCCATAGCCCTAAACCAAGTGTTCCCAAATTAGCAATAGCAGAGAGCACCGATACCATTGTTACGAAATCGGGTGACATTCCACACAGCTGCATCTCTTGGAACCATTCCAATGCCTCCTCAAACCTTCCCTTCTTCACAAAACCATCAATTAAAACAGTCCACGACACGGCATCTCTCTCAGGCATTTCATCGAACAGTTTCATTGCAGCCTCAAACTGACCATTCCTCATGTACCCATTGATTATCGTATTCCAAGAGACCCTATTCTTACAGTCCATATGATCAAAACACAATCTGGCCAAGCCCATTTTACCAAACTTTGAATACATGGCAATTACAGACGTCCCAACCATCACATTATTAACATCCAATCCGATTTTTCGTGCATACCCGTGAACGGAAGGGCCAAGGAATAAGCCCTGGGATGGATAATGGGCACAGCCAGAGAAGAGAGTAACGAATGTTACATGGTTTGGGTCAATACCGGATACACGCATATGCGTAAATTGCGAGATTGCTGTGGACAAACGGCCGTTTTTGCAATGGAGGGCTATTGATGAGGTCCATGAGGCAGTAGTGGCTTCCAGGGGAGCGCTGGAATCGTTGTTTTGGGAGGTTTTGAAGGAGAGGTTGTGGGATTTTGGAGGTCTAGAGCTGGCGGAGTATGGGCGGAGAGGCGGCAGCTGTGGCGGTAGGGGTGGTGGTGGAGAAAGCTGTTGGATGGTTATTGGGGCGGCTGTGAAGGCGGGAGTGCTCATTTGTTTCAAATTACAGTTGGGAGTCGTTGAGATAATCGGATCAATTATTCTCTATACACCATATGGGCTCTTTTCCTTGTTTTTACTGGTAAAAAGCATTTTCGGCCTCAATTTGAGAGTATTTTAATTCTCAATCTATTAATTTTGACATTGACTTTCCAATCTTTAAGACACATCAATCCATTTTACCACACTGAGGGAATCTTTTGGAATATTCCGTCCGAACCAATATGTAAAGTGCACATATTATGTAAGATGAAAGGAGGGGGTGCACAAATGTCATACGATAGCATACAAAGTGTACAATTTTTTATGGGTTTACGATTCTTTTTTATTACGTCGATTGAAAAACGAACTAAGCTATTTCATATATTACGGCGATTGAAAAACGAATTAATCTATTTAATATTTGACTTGAGAATTGAGATTGAAAGTTAAAAAATCATTTGAGTTTGATTCGCTAAAAAAAAATTAAGCTTGCAAATATTTTTACTTTTAATAAATTTTAAAACTCAGATTAATTAGTAAAAATGAGCATATATGTGCAAAAATACCAAAATTAATCGAACTCAATACATGTTCAACTAAAAATCGGACCAAATTCAGAAACAAATTTTGAAGCTTGATAATTTTGTGACAAGGTTGAACAACACTTTTTTGGCTCGTCTCAATTCGTTTGCACCCAGGAAATTCAATGGTAGCATTCTTTATAGAAAAAATAAATTAAAACTTTTATTGTGAAAAAAATGGGTAGTGCAAATTTAAATCTTCCTCTTTTAAATTTTAAACAAAGGTGATACCATGCCACACTTTTCTTGGCAATTTTTTTGAATATTGGGTTAAATATTATAAAGATTATTTGGATAGTTGTAATTGTTTTAAGAGCCGATCGTAGGATCCGAAAGAATAGCCCAGAACGACAACTCCTTAGACTACGTTTGGTTTTCCTCACAAAAAGACTGAATTTTTCTCCAGATATTAGATGAGCTCTACGCAGGGGTAATTCTATGTCCCACCAAGTCCAACACTCCGAGTGTGTATGAAATTTGCCCTCTGCTCAGCTATAATAGACTTGACAGAAGTTCAGATTGCCTACACCAAAATCATCATGATCTAGAAAATTTTTGAACATTTGGGCTACACCGAAACATCATAAGCAACATAAGAAACTTCATAGGTTTCGGTATGTATCTACAACAAAACATTTTGATCACTCCTGCGATTAATCACACCATAAATTGCGTAATAAATTGCATTTTCCAAAATAAAATCATCATCACGCGCAAAACAAGCAAATTATTAAGAACAAAAAAACATCTGACATTTCCAGCTAGTAAAAAAACTACCTTCCATTTATCGAGCATCAGCAGAAGTGAACGAATCAGCAAATCCCGATGGCTTAGCCGGTATACTTCCTTCACTATCCCCACTAGTTCCACTGAAATCTTTAGTATCACCTTCTGCTTGCCAGCCCTTCAACTGTTGTGGAAGAGGTAAAACTAAATTGATACCCGAATACTGATCCGTTTCTGAAAACGGGCTCCACTTTTCAACCAATTGAGATAGCACGTTTACGGCGTGTCCCATGTCGGGACGGTGATTAGGGTCCCGCGTAGTGCAATGGCCTGCCAGTTCAGATATAGCATAAATGCTTTCATATATGTCTTCTTTTGCATCGAGGGCGGGGTCCACGGAAGCAATAAGTGTCTCTCTGTTGGATTTTATCTGCCAAAACCACTCAGCCAAGTATCGGTTTTCCTCGGGGCGTTGTTCATCAAGTGCCGCTAGTCCCGTCAAAAGTTCCATTAATACCACCCCGAAGCTGAAAACATCTACCTTCGTGGAAATTTTCCCCGTCACTGCAAAGTTACAGAAATATGAATTAGAGGAGACTAAGGACGACACAGATTAAGCATTAACAGATGGATAAAAGTTCGATTGAAACAGAATATCACAAAATATGAGTTCTAAATATCATTGAAGCAGGATGATGGATCAAGATTGAATGTCATAATTCCTATCACAATATTGATGAAAAAGGATGGTGTAACAAGGTGATGTGGTCTATCGTATGTAGGGGTGTAAATAAATAGAGTCGAGCCGAACGAGTTACTGTTCAAACGAATTTTGATCGAGCTTGAAAAAACATGCTTGAGCTTGTGATTTCAAGCTCAAGTCAAACATGATTCAAGCTCATGATTCAAGCTACTCATCTTTTAACACATATTTTATTGTTTGGGAAAAATTGCAAAAATGGTAGGATAGGACAGAGAGTCTATTGCTATTTTAGCCCCCTTGTTTCCAAAGTTAAAATAGTCTCATAAGATTTTTATTTTTTTAACTTTGGTCCCATCCATAAAAACGGACAAAATTTCGAGCTTAAAGATTTTCTGAAATTTATGCAATGATCATGCGCAAAGCACATGAATAAACTAACTGTTCTCGTCTATTTTCCAACGGATGGGACTGAAAATGTAACAAAATACTTCCTATAGGAACAATTTTGCAAGTATGTTTAACAGGGGTTAAAATTGCAACAAGATGTCTATGGGACCAATACTGCAATTTTTTCTTTTTTAACTAATCGAGCTTGAACTCAATTTGAGCTTCAAATCTTTTTGGACAAAAGAGGTGTCCAAGCTCGGTTTGTTACTTTTAACAAACAGAAGCTTTAGCGATTAATCTCGAGACGAAGTATTGAGAAGTTCAATTTATTTGTCAACCATAAACAAATGTTTACATAATTTTTTCTTACCAGCATATTCAGGAGCAAGATATCCGAAAGTTCCAGCGAGTCTAGTAGCCACAGACCTGTCTCGATCAGGAGCCAATTTCACCAACCCAAAATCTGAAACTTTTGCCCGAAAATCATCATCCAGAAGAATGTTTGCTGATTTCAGATCACGGTGTATAAAACTCCGGTGCGCCAAACTATGAAGATATTCCACTCCTCTAGCAACATCAAGAGCAATATTAAGCCTTCTTGTCCATGACAAAGGCTCTAAATTTAGACTCTTCCAACGAAAAAGATGTCGACTCAAAGCCCCCTTCGGCATATATTCATAAACTAAAAGCCTCTCGTTTCCTTCAACCGAATACCCGAAAAGAGATACGAGGTGGCGTTGGCGGACTTTAGAAAGAACAGCAATTTCAGCATGGAATTCATCCAAAGCTTTGTTACTTATTGCCCCGGATTCCATTCTCTTAACTGCTAGTTTTGTTCCATCTTCGAGTTCACCTTTGTAAACTACTCCAAAACCTCCACGTCCTACCTCGTTTTCTTGTGCAAAGCCATTTGTCGCCTTGCGAAGGACCTGAAGAGAAATTATCAGCTGTTTGTCGTTCACTTCAGAATTATGTAATCCATCGGTTGTCCAACTTGATATACCACTTCCATTTTGAGCTTCTAAGGCATAGGAATTATCTGCTACTGCGATCTTCACCGTGTCACTGTGATCCGACGAACCATTAGGATGGATCACAACACCACCATTAGCCATTTTTGTTCGTTTTCTCTTCCTGAAGCAGAAAACAGCCAATAGGACTGCGAGAATAGTGAAAACCGTCGAGCCTGCAGCTGCAGCCACGACCACCACCACACTGGAATTTTTCTCGTGCTTCGGTTGTTCACTAGGTGCACTTGAATGTAAACCTTTACCATAAGAAGGTGGAGAATCAATCAACGGTCGATGATCATCATCTGATGGTGGATTTTTAGATGCCGGCTTCGCACTGTCACTCGGAGAGCGGGACAGTGGTGGGCCAGCAACGGGCGAGGGCGATTGAGTGGGCCTGGAAAGTATCAATTTCGGATTATCATCAGTTACTACCTTCACGCCATCGCGGAATCTAGGCAACGGTGGCTCAAAATTGTTCCCATTTAAATTCAATAACCTCAGTGATCTCAAAAGAGTTAAATTCGCAGGAATTACACCATGTAAATTGTTTCGTTCCAAGTGAATTTGAAATAGTGAAGGTAAGTCCACTAGTGAAGGACTAAGTGTACCGTTAAGTCCAAGATTCTGCAAATTTATAACCGAAACTTGATTTCTTGTATTACAAGTGATCCCCCACCAAGGTCCTATACATGGATCATTACCACTCCATTGAGAAGCAAGTCTTTCAGGGTAATCCACATCATGAAGAAAATCTAAAAGGGCACCAACTTCAGGGGCACATAGCTCACCGGGTTTAGATTGACAGAACGAATTTGAATCATATGAAACATTTGCAGCTTTAAACTTTGGGATTGGACCCATGAACATATTATTGTTCAAATTCAATAATCGAAGATTCAAATTGGCTAGGCCAAGGGGGATAAGGCCGACTAAGTGATTACTATTCAGATTGAGTTCTCTTAATGAAGTTAAACCTCCAATACTATCTGGAATTGTTCCTGTAAACTGATTTCCATGGAGCCATACCTGAGTTAACCCAACCATAGTCCCGATCAACTCAATCGAACCAGTCATCCCGCCCCCATCTTGATTATTCAACCACAAAATCTGCAACATTGAATCCCGAAAACTAGAGGGTATTTCGCCACTCAACTCATTATACGACAATGTCAACAAAGTGAGCGACGAAAATCTACCAAAGAAATCAGGGACTTCTCCAACTACATTGCAATTTGAGCAAGAAAAATTCACCAATTGAGTACACTCAGCTAACTCACTAGGTATAACCCATCCATTACTCTGATTAAACGGGTTCTCGTCTAACGCTAAAACACGAACATCGCTAAGCCCATTAAAGAAATCAGCAGGAATCGTATCGAATTCGTTAAAATCCAAATATGCAAATTGAAGATCTGATAATCCACTAAAAGATGGCAACTTTCCATTGAATTTGTTCCTCTGAAGTCCAACATTCCAAAGCTTATCTAATTGATTCAAATTGTGAGGTAAAGGGCCTTTTAATCCAAGCCCTTGAACTTGAATTTGAGTTACTCTGCCATTAGAACAGAACACATGAGGCCATGCAGGAGGGCCACATGGATCATTCCCATTGGCTGGCCATTTCAATAGCTCTGGATTTTCCAAACCATTTCTGAAATCATCCAGAATTTTGTAATCATTTGGATTCGTGAAACAATTAACACTCCTCACAAGTAAAATTAAAAGCAGTAACAAAATGTGTAGATCAGGTTCCATGTTTCATGCATTATATATATATCATGTATCTATATTTACATACAACCCCATTATTTTTTCCAGAAGTGCCCAAATCAGATAGTGATATAAAACTCAGAAAATTAAGAAAAATTAGGACAAACCTTTGTTACATGCAAAATTCATGAATGGGTTGAATTGGGTTTGTTCTGAATTTTCATAAATGGTGATGAAAACTTGGATCTTTCTAGAGAGAGAGAAAGAGGAGAGAGAGAGGAATGGAGAAGTATCGATTATTTTGTTTAGGGTTTTGAATGGTTTTGCATTTGGATCAAAAATCTGAAAGTAGACGGAAGTACAATACTATGATGACTCTACTACAATACTACTACACAATACACATCTTCTAGCGTTCTCTCTCTTCTTTCTCTCTCATTGCTTTTGTTCTTTGATGAATTAATTTTTTCACATTATTTAATGCATTTCATGCTTTTATTGTTGTGACTGACAAAGCGTGGTACAATGGGAATACAACGGATGATCAAAAATATGATGATGTGTTGCACCGGTTGAAGACACGTTTGGAAATGAGTTTTAATGGACTTAGCTCTATATTCCACACGTTAGTTTTTTTCTCATAATAAATTGATTAAATTTACAATAAAATCACTATGAATAAGTGATTTTCTATAGTTTTGAACAAAATTTAAGGATTGTATGTAGAAAGTTATTACATGGAAATTTAGTCTGATCATTCGCAATAAAAAAAATTCATCCGCAATAAAAAAAAAACTTAAAAACATTTTACAACATCTTACGTTTATTGTAACATTGTGTGTGATATACAAAAAAGTTACCTCGTTACTTCGTTACATCGTTATGTCGTTAGCGTAGTATACGACGATACGGTACGATCAATAAAACAAACAGATGCGTATCTATATCGGTTCGTTAGCATGCTTTTGTTACACAGAGTACGGGGAAGATGAACGATACAAAGGGTATAAGGCCATATTTGCATTACGGATCCCTATCGAACCTCAAAATGGCAAAACACTAAAGACACGTGTGTTCCTTCCATTCAGGTAGGGTTGACCCGTACCTGACCCTAAAAAGCTATGATCCGAACCGTTCACTAACGACACGTGGCATAATTTGGAGAGATCATCCAGCTGGAGGAATAGTATTTGTACAGCATGTATGGACACTATAAATACCCGCATTTATGAATGAAAAAGGGGAGACATTCGATAACCAGCTCATATCTTCTTATTCAGACTAAGATTGGACAGTACGATCTCTTGTATAAATTTGGATAGCTCGTACAACGAATCGTCTTTACGATAGGAAATTCTTACATAAATTAGGAACTACGTTAGACTTGATCCCAAAGTGGTACGTAGGCAGCTCGATTCATCGGGTGAAAAGCAGTCTATAATCTTCATTTAGTTGCATTTCGGTCTGTTTTGCGAGGTCGTCCAGACTGAGAGGGTAGGGTTAAATTCCGACCTAAATCAGTTGGCGCCGTCTGTGGGAAACTACTGGAAAATTGCTAAGTCTGAATTCTGAAGGAATGTCTAATGAAAGGGAAAAACATGTTCGCATCGAAGGTTCGTCATCGACTGAGCGGATGGAGTCTCCAAGAGGAGGTTTGGAAGCAACACATGAAGAAAGAGTGACGATGACGAAGAAGGCTCTCGATAAGCTGGTGCAAGAGCGGATTGACGAGGCATTACGAAGGTTTATGGAGGCAACGCCCAACACTCCAAATGTACAGCCGGGGCGTCATGTCCCACTGGCACCGAGGGGTTTGTTTCGTGATACCGAAGGGGTGAGCCGGTATTGGGAGATCAGTCGGAGGAGGAGAGTGATAGTCGGGTTGTTGGTAGATCGGAGGATCGGAGAGGTAAACAACCGTTACACAATCCCAAAGAAAGGCCCATTTTGTCTAGGGCGGAGATAGAAGAAATGTACGAGAGATTAGACAAGGCAAATCAAAGAGTGGAGCGCCCGAGGGAGAACGTGGTGCCTGTCTCGGCATTGATGGCAAAGCATACACCTTTTTCTGAGCAGATATTGAGAGAGGCTCCACCGAAATCGTTCAAAATGCCCAATTTGCCGACATTCGACGGAACAGGTGATCCTAAACCTCATTTGACCTCGTTTGAAATGCTTATGACGTTGTATCATCAGACTGATGCAGTGAATGCGAAGATGTTTGTTACAACGTTGGTAGGGCGGGCCCAAGATTGGTTCACGAGTCAAAGGTCGGGGACCATTGTGTCGTACACACAGTTGGTTAAGAAATTCGAAGGTCACTTTGCCAGTAACAAAAAGGCCAAGAAATCTGTCTCTGCAATGCTGAACTTCAAACAGGGCTCGTCAGAAGGCTTACGTGATTTTGTATACCGGTTCAACCAAGAGGTTTTGGAGATTCCGGAGTTAACTGCTTGCATTGAAGAAGGGACCTTTAGCGTCGGCACTAGCCCGTCGCACTCCACGGGATCAGGAGGAATTAATGCAGATCCAAGAACAATGCATTAGTGAAGAGGAGATGAATTTGTCGAAAGATGAGAGCTTCACCATAAACGATCGAAAAGATCGAAAGGATCGTAACAGTGATCGGATTGAGGGACCGAGGTTAGAAAAAAACCATCAACGGCCTCGCCGATATGCTAAATACAACCAATATACACCTCTAAATGCACCACGTACCAGGGCGTTGCTGTCTGTTCAAATGCACAATGTCAATGCAATTCAATGGCCAAAACCGTTACGTGCAGGCATGAAGAAAAATCCTAATAAATATTGCGAGTTTCACAAAGACAAGGGGCACGATACGGAGGATTGCTATCAGTTAAAGGATGAGATTGAGCATTTGATAAAGTTGGGTTGTTTAAATGACTTTATTGATCATGCTCTAGCGGACGTAAGAGCTCCCGAGGCCGATCGCAAAATAGAGGTAAGACGATCTCGAAGTCGATCACGGGAAAGAGATCAACGAAGCTATCGAAGTGATAGGATGAATGAAAGGTCCCGTGAAAAGGAGCATCGGAGAGGTGAAGATAATCGATATTATGATAATTACCGATATGATAGTCATGAGCGTTACTATAACAATCATCGTCGCAATGACGGTCATTAGAGCAATATTCCGAGGAATGAGGATATTCGTGGAAAAGAACCAAGAGAACGTCGGGAGCAAAACCTAGCGAATCGAGGGGAAATACATGTGATTGCGGGCGGTCCCGTTGATGGAGATTCGTCTAATTCGAGGAAAAGGCTTGCCAGACGAATGCATTCAAAATATTATCATTCCGGACCACTGAAAGTATTATCGGTGGGTTATGATGATCCGCCAATTACCTTTGATGATCGAGATTACGAGGGGATGATTGTACCACATAACGATCCTATGGTCATAACTATGGATGTGGCAAATTATGCTGTACATAAGGTTCTGGTGGATACGGGTAGTTCAGCTGATATTATTTTTTGGGACGTTCTACAAAAGATGGAATTGGGCAATATAGCTTTAAAGTCGGTAAATACTCCATTGATGGGGTTTACTGGGTCTCAGATTATGCCAAAAGGGTCTGTGGAGCTCGATGTATCCTTGGGTTCGGCACCAAAGCGGAAGACGATGAGGATAACATTTTTGGTGGTCGACACTCCGTTTGCCTATAATATGATTGTGGGCAGGCCGATGTTGAACAAATTTGGTGCGATTGTGCCAACACCTCACCTTAAGATGAAGTTCAAAACTAGAGACGGAATTGGAGAAGTTCGTGGAAATCAGCTCGAGGCACGTCAATGTTATACTACTTCTTTGAGGCCAGAGTCGGGGAGGAAGCATAAGAGAGAAGTAACGAGGGTGCATTTAATTGATCACGATGCAGAGATTCTGATGAAACAGCTGGATAAGAAGCAGAAGAGGGAAGATACGCGAGTCCAGTCTGCAGAACATAAAACGATTCAACTTTTTGAGGGTGATCCGGAGAAGACAACGCGGATCGGAGGACAGTTGGACCGGGAGTTGGAGGTGAAATTGGTGAAGTTTTTGAGGAAGAACTCGGATATCTTTGCATGGAAAGCAGCTGATTTTCAAGGAATTGATTCTTCGGTTATTGAACATCGTTTGAATATTGACCCCGATGCAAAACCAGTTCGACAGAAACGAAGGAATTTCGGGCCTGATAGGGATGCTATCATAGAAGAAGAAGTAAAGAAACTCCTAGATGTAGGCTATATCAATGAAATTCAATTTACTGATTGGCTATCTAATGTAGTTCTTATACCGAAAGCCGAAAACAAGTGGCGTATGTGTACTGATTTTACCGATCTTAATAAAGTTTGCCCTCGGGACCCCTACCCTCTGCCTCGTATAGATTTGTTAGTTGGTTCTACTGCAGGTTGTGCGTTATTAAGTATGATGGATGTTTACCAAGGTTTTAATCAAATAATGATGGCCAAAGAAGATCGTGATAAAACTTATTTCGTTACAGCACGAGGTGTTTATTGTTATAATGTTATGCCTTTTGGATTGAGAAACTCGGGAGTAACATACCAACGACTCGTGAATATGATGTTCGCTGAGGAGATAGGTAAAACAATGGAAGTATATGTCGATGATATGTTGGTAAAGAGTGTGAAAGAGGCAGATCATGTGGATCATCTGAAGAAGTCGTTTGAGATCATGAAACGATACGTGATGAAGTTGAACCCTCACAAATGTACTTTTGGGGTACGAGGAGGTAAATTCTTAGGATACATGGTCACCGAACGAGAAATCGAGGCAAATCCTGAAAAGATCGAGGCGATACTCAACATGGTGTCGCCGAAAGATTTGAAAGATGTTCAGAAATTGACAGGTCGAATGGAAAGTTTAAATAGATTCATCTTAAGGTCAGCTGACAAAGGATTGCATTTCTTCAAAGTTTTAAGGAAGGTAAAAAAATTTGTATGGAATGAAGAATGCGAAAAGGCATTTCAAGAGTTAAAAGCGTATCTGACTTCACCTCTGTTGCTAACGAAGCCTGTGTATGGGGAACCACTTTATCTGTACCTAGCAGTGTCGTTGCTATCGATAAGTGCTGTGTTGGTACGAGACATCGAGGGTGATCATCGTCCGGTTTATTATGTGAGTAAAATGATGCGGGGAGCAGAGCTGAATTATTTGCATATTGAAAAATGGGCATTGGCCCTCGTGACCTCAGCACGAAAATTACGACCCTATTTCCAGTCTCATCAAATTGTGGTGTTAACGGATCAACCTCTAAGGCAGATTTTGGCCAAGCCTGATGTGTCGGGAAGACTTATCAAATGGGCCATAGAGTTGGGAGAATTCAGTATTGAATACCGAAGCCGAACAGCGGTCAAGGCCCAAGTAATAGCCGACTTCTTAGTGGAGATGGCGGAGACGGGAGCAGAAGTTGTTTCAATAGTAGAGCCGGTGGGAACTTGGATTTTGCATGTGGATGGTTCCTCCATGACGAGACGTGGCGGAGCGGGGGTGTGGCTTCGTTCACCCGATGGAGCGGATATAGAGTTTGCAATAAAGTTGAATTTTGATGTAACGAATAATGAAGCGGAGTATGAAGCGTTGATTGCAGGATTAAAAATGGCAAATGAGCTAGACATAAAGAGTATTAAGGTGTATACAGATTCACAATTGGTGGCAAAACAGGTGGCTGGAACATACGAAGCACGAGAAAAGACAATGGTGAAATATTTGGCTAAGGTAAAAGAGTTGATGCGGTAGTTTGAACAAGTGGAATTATGTCAGATACCAAGGGAAGAGAACGACCGTGCAGATGCGTTGTCAAAATTCGCGAATCAAATAAAAGGATCTAAGTGTCGTAAGGTTCACTCTTAATAACGGATCATTCTGAGATTGAGCCTCCGATGATGGCTATTCCGATAGATGAAGAACCGAGTTGGATGGACACGATAGTGGACTACCTTTCCCGAGGAAAATTGCCCGATGACAGAATGGAAGCACGGAGAGTGAAAAACAGAGCAGTAAGGTTCACGATCCTTAATAATATGTTTTATAAACGATCCTTTGGGGGACCGTTGCTTTGTTGTTTGAAAGATACAGAGGCACTATATGTGCTGCAAGAAATACACGAGGGAAGTTGTGGTAATCACTCAGCAGGAAGATCGTTAGCTCAAAAGATAACGAGACAAGGATATTTCTGGCCCACACTAGTGAGAGACGCACATAAATTTGTCAAGAGATGCAGAGCGTGTCAGCTTCATTCTAATGAAATCCATCCCGAGGAAACCCATGGAGGTGATAAAAATTGCCTACCCATTTGATCAATGGGGTATTGATATATTAGGTAAAGAAATTTTGAATCCTAAAAATCTTGGTTCATTACATTAAATATAAAAATAAACAATTTGATGATTGTAGGACCGTTTCCTCCTACACAAGGTCAGAAAGAATTCATTATTGTGGCGGTGGAACACTTCACGAAGTGGATTGAAGCCGAAGCTGTGGCTCGTATTACGGAAAAAGTTATTATGGACTTTGTGTGGAAAAACATTGTTTGCAGGTTAAGGCGATAAAATGTGCATATGTAGTATACAATAACGATGTACGTGTATATACTAAAGGAAAAACATTGTTTGCAGATTTGGCATTCCGAGAGTCTTAATTTCGGATAACGGAACTCAATTCAATGGAAAAATCATAACAGCCTGGTGTCGTGAACTAAAAATTCAATAGAATTTTACATCGGTGGGTCATCCTCAAGCCAACAGATTAACTGAGGTGGCAAATAGAATCTTGCTTCAACACCTAAAGACCAGATTGGATGGTGAACGAGGTGCCTGGACCGATGAGTTGCCAGGAATACTTTGGGCATATAGAACGACACCACGCTCCTCGACAGGTGAGACACCGTTTTGCCTGGTGTATGGTTCCAAGGCGGTAATTACTACGGAGATCGGAATGTCTATGCATCGTGTGAGTTCATACTTTCTGAGTGAAAACGCGGAAGCTAGAATGTTCGAGCTTGAGGTGGTAGAAGAAATCAGAGAACGAGCTTATGCAAATATCCTCAGACAAAAGAGTGCCATGGCAAAAGCATACAACAAGCGAGTGAAAGAAAGGTCATTTCAAGTAGGGGATCTTGTTTTAAAGAAAGTAGAGGTATCGAGGCATGTCAAGAAGCTAGAGGCAACGTGGGAAAGGCCGTACAAGGTGATAAAAATTACGAAAAGTATGACGTACAGATTACAAGATTTGGAAGGAAAAGAACTGCCTCGACCTTGGAATATTAGTAATCTCAGAAAATTCTATGCTTAGATTATATGATGTTTGAGCTCAATGAACTATGATTTATCATATCAAAATATGTAAACAGATTCGAATATTATATTGATCTATAAATGATATCTAACAAGAAACGATTCAAATAATGAGTCGATAAAAGTTAAGAAACCAAGTTTGATAAGGAATATAAGCATCACGATCTGAAATAATAATAAACAAAATGATTCGATAATTTGACAAAATAGTTTAATTCAAGAAGAAACTTTTGAACAAGTCAAAGACAGCTAACGATCTGGGACCCTGCCCCGATCCTCGACAACATGAGAAACTGTAGCATCAAGTTCGCGTTGGAAAGAGGTGCTGGAACGAGTTTCGTCAGGTTCGAATCCCAAAGACCGAATGATGTTGTTGAATTCGGGGAAGTTGATATAATCAGACTCCTCATCTGGAGTTAAGGATGGACGAATGAGATCCATATTGACATAGTCACGTTCAAACTCGTCGGGATTAACACCAATATTGAACCCACCGAGCTGCTTTAGATGGTCTATGGCTTTGAAGAAACCGTCTCTTTGATCATCGATGGCCCGAGAAATGATGATGTCGTCGAACTGAGTTGAACGGACAAAGTCTTTTACCCCGTTTAGTCGAGCATCTTGAAGCTTAGCTGCGAAGTTAGGGCTAGAAATGAACTCTTTAACTCCCAGTTCGTAAGCTTTACGACGTTCGGAGTTTAGCAGTTGTTCGAAATCTAAGATCTTCACCTTGAGATCTCGATTTTCAGCCTGAGCGTTTGTCTTGTCGATCTGGATTTGAGTGGATTTGGCCTTTTCGAGGTCCAAGCTCTTGCAAACTGTGTCAAGTTCAGTTTGGATAGAGGCCAATTTTTTCCGATCTTCCTCGTTAGTTTTCAACTCAGCAGTTACTTGTTCCTTGTAGCCCTCGAGCTCTCTCTCAGCAGACGAACTAATATCTTTGTGATGAGCACTATTGAGGGTGAGTTGATGGATGCACAAGGCAAGCTGGACATTAAAAGGGGCTTAGTTCAGGAGATTAAAGGAATTGACGATTAACGAGGTGTATAAGTTTACCTTGGAAAGCAGAGCGAAGGCATGTTTCTCCACCCAAGGATGGGAATGGTTCAACATTGTCAGTTTATCCCGAGGCATCAAGATATGGCTCATCATCTCAAGAGCCGTGCTCGATCCATCGGCACCAAGGACGCTGCTATCCTCGTAGATTCGCCACTCGGGGTGGATCGGAGTCGCGTTGGGTCGAAGTGGTGGACGATCCACAATATTGCTCTGCATATAATCCTGAAGACGAAGACTCTCTAGTTTGTCCATGGCCTCCAACAAGTCAGCGTCGATTCCCATTGGTCGAAGACCTAGAGTCGGAGCCTTCGAGGTGGAAGGAGCTCGTGACGAAGGAGAAATAGGTGGAGAAGGTGGCATTTGTGTTGAGGAAGAGGGCATGGAGCCCTTGCTAACCTCATAGCGTCCTCTTTTCTGACGATGACGAGGATCGCCATCACTCGGCTGAGCTGGTAACGCCAAAACGAAGTCAGTTACGCCGGGCTCTGGTGCATCGGAGTAGCGATGTGACGATGATGCCAGCAGACTCTGGAGAGCGGAAGAAGGTTCGATTTGTGGGTCGTCTGGTTCAATGATCCGGATGGAGAATCGACGAGGCTGAGTCGAACCAGCTGCCCCTTGTTTACAAGCAGTTGCAGCAGCCTTCTTTGCTACTTCCTGTTCGTCGATCAATTTGCGGCTCATTCGGGCTTTGCGAGTAGCCATCCCTACAAAAGTTAGAAAATTTCAGAATCTTATAGAAATAATTAGTATTAAATTTACGACGCAGATATCCTTACCGACGTCCCTGACGGGTTAACATTAGCAGCACTTAGTCCACAAGCTCGTAAAACGGACTCATGGACTAGTGAGGTTTTGTAATACCACTCGAGGAGGTCGTTGAGTTTTTCGAGTGAGATGGTAGGATTTGGAACTCCTAGAAAGTTGGTGGGAACATTCAAATTCCACTTGCGACTCACCGACCAAGACTCGCCTCGAGGAGGAGCGATAAAAAAATACTTATCTTTCCAAGATCCGAAAGACGAATTAGGATAAGCTTGGAGTCGGTGATGTTTTTGAGGGGAGAGAACATAAAAACCTAGTTCGGTAACTTTCGTACATCGTTGAAATTTGAAAAAGCGATTAAAGTTTGCAACATCGGCAGGGGAGTCGTAGGTAGTCATTAAAACGATAAAATATGCGAGGTGCCGATATGAATTTGGTAATAGCTGAGTAGGGCACAGATAAAGAAATTGGAGAATAGAAATGATGGCCGGATGAAGAGGGAATCTAAGTCCGGCCATCAAATGAGCGATGTGAAAGGTGCGAAAATCTATTGGAGGCCGATGTAAACGGTCATTGGGGCCGGGAATTACTATACGGTAATTGGTAGTAATGTGATATTTAGTTCTTATTTCGGCAACTTTGGCCTCGGTTATGGAGGATGTGGTTTGCAACCATGTGATACGATGAATATGGGAAAGATTTGGGAAAAGATTTGAATTAGGATCGTCTCCACCCTCGTAATCCGCATACAAGGCTGGAGCAAGTTGATCCTCGAGGACTTCAGTAGGCTCGTGAGTTCCCAATTCATCCTCCTCGGAGGAATCTGACTCGGAGCTCGAACTCTCTTCTGAGCTACTGTCGGTACTAACACTAGGAGCTTGGATTTGAGTTAATGGTTCCTCAGTTCCTTCTATATCGGAATCCTCCAAAATGTCTACTATCTCGTTTATAGGATCTAGAGCCATTAGAAAAAAATAGTAAGAGAAAAGTACTATACCTAGACGAAGCGTCTGACGATGCAGATGAGTAAAGACGAGGCAGATGAATTTACTTCCTAAACTCACGAACGATTAAGATGAAGATGGACGACACAAATGAGTCTTTCAACAAGAATTTATGAAAAGTAAAAAGGATGAAAATGTCGAAACAGTTTATATAGTAAGGTAAAAACGGTATATGGACGGTTTGGATCAATTTGATCGGTTCTAATCGGACGGCTCGGATGCGGTGACGTTTCGGGTTGATGATCTGTTATCGGAAATAACGCCCTGCATAAGTAATAATTACTGCGGCGCGCGTGTATATGTCAGAACATTTATTACTTTCCCAGCTCATCGTTTAACTCGTTACTTCGTCACTGACTTGTGAAAATTCAAGATAAATAATATACATTTTCATCATCACTAACGAAGTAGGGGACTTAATGATATACAAAAAAGTTACCTCGTTACATCGTTATGTCGTTAGCGTAGTATACGACGATACGGTACGATCAATAAAACAAACAGATGCGTATCTATATCGGTACGTTAGCATGCTTTTGTTACACAGAGTACGGGGTAGATGAACGATACAAAGGGTATAAGGCCATATTTGCATTACGGATCCCTATCGAACCTCAAAATGGCAAAACACTACAAGACCCGCGTGTTCCTTCCATTCAGGTAGGGTTGACCCTTACCCGACCCTAAAAAGCTATGATCCGAACCGTTCACTAACGACACGTGGCGTAATTTGGAGAGATCATCCAGCTGGCGGAATAGTATTTGTACAGCATGTATGGACACTATAAATACCCGCATTTATGAATGAAAAAGGGGAGACATTCGATAACCAGCTCATATCTTCTTATTCAGACTAAGATTGGACAGTACGATCTCTTGTATAAATTTGGATAGCTCGTACAACGAATCATCTTTACGATAGGAAATTCTTACATAAATTAGGAACTACGTTAGACTTGATCCCAAAGTGGTACGTAGGCAGCTCGATTCATCGGGTGCAGTCTATAATCTTCATTTAGTTGCATTTCGGTCCGTTTTGCGAGATCGTCCAGACTGAGAGGGTAGAGTTAAATTCGACCTAAATCAGTGTGGTTGTGCCCCATAGTGACTCATTTTAGATATTGTTAGACGCATTCATTGTAGCATTGTGCCTCATAGTGACAATTTTAGATATATTTGTTAGGAACACTCTTTGTTAGCGGTCGTTTGCACATTTTTCGCATATTTCCCTCCAAAAAACGAGAAAAAGATTTCGTCACATTTATATTACCACTATTGATGAAGGCACTCCAAATACTCTTTCTCACAAATAATATCAATCGTTGTACAAAAAATTGATAAAATGGTCGATAATTACAATAAAGATGAGCAGTATGTCTTGATGTAGCATCGAAGTCTAGAGGCCAAATTGATTCGGCATTGGCAGAAGAAGAGCTTTTCAATGAAATTTTGATCTATGAATTTAAGTTGATGGACAATATGCTTTTAAGTTATTTTTGGAGGATAATATGCTTGAACAACGAAATTTCGGGGTGAAGTGCTCGTTATTCTAATTATATAGTATTTAAATTATATTTATCATATAATTAATGTACACTTAAATAAAATAATCGAAATGTTAAGACGCTATGGGGTTGATTGTTATAACTTATCCAAATATAAAGATGGGTTGGGTTTGATTTAACTAGTAAAATGTATCCTAGTGTAAATGCTTTTTATATATATTTTTGGTTTGAATATATTAATGAAACAAATAAGAAGGTTGAGTTTATTTGATAAGTTTTTTTCTTGTACTCTGATTCAATATAATGTGTGAAATAGGTAAAAGAAAATTTTAAAATAGTTTTTCCAATGAATAAATATTCGCTCCATCCTACCAAGGGGGATGTCACATTTGGCATTTTCGGCAAAATTTGACAAATTTGTTTATCCCCCTAATTGTTAAAAAAGGTAAAGCCCCAAAAAGATTAAATGAATCTCTATTATTATAAATATTTTCCATTGATTCAAATGTAGTTACATTTTGAATAAGTGACAAAATTATTATTTGCCACCAAATTAGCTTTTTTCTATTAGATAATTATTATTATATTATGAAAGAAAAATCTACCTTTTCCGTCATTAAGAACAAACAGATGGGTATTAGAGGGAGATACATGAATAAAAGTGTATCTTTTTTTTTTGTCATAAAAAATTTGGGTAGGGTTAGCGCTGACAGGGCATGCCTTCGGAATCAAAGGTCAATACAAAGGTACTTACATATCGGTCACCATTATCACCCTCACATCGGTAGAGTTAATCAAACCTACAACTTATGACAGAAAGTGGCTCGTTTCTAGAGTTAATCGAATATACAACCTACAGAAAGTGATTCGTTTTTACCAACTGAACCAACATATACTGACGAATAAAAGTATATCCTGGAACAAAATGAACCATCAATACCACCCTCACATCGATAGAGTTAATCGAACCTATAATTTTATGACAGAAAGTGATTTGTTTTTACCAATTGATCCATGACGAATAAAAGTATATCTTGGGACAAAATGAAAATAAAATCGAACAATCTTATGGGACCGATAGAGTGGTAACTGGTAATAGACTCGCCACTTTAATTTTCTTGCCGACATTTTAATTCTCTTCCGAAATACCAAACGTAACGGGGAGAAAGACCTTTTGTCCCCTCTAATTTCGTTCTTTCTACCTCTTTTAACACCCGTGAATCTAGGGTAAAACTTGGTCCTACTTACTTCCATTTGCAAAATTATTTTAGGAATTTTTTTTTCAATAAACTTTTTTGACGTGGAACCAGAAGCTGGTTGATGTTGAATAAATTTATAAAAATATTTAGTAGTTATACTTGATGTAAATGGCTCAAATATTTTTATTTTATTTGATATTTTATTTTATTTATCATACCATATATGTATATGTATCAAATGCATGCATACAATTCATATAAATTAAGTGTCCATTGAAGTGAAATTATTGTATATACAAGTTTTGAGATTGTGAAGCCTGATATTAGAAAATGATTGCACGTAAAGGACCCTAACAATGGATTCATTTGGGAGGGTATTTTGGAAATTACACCACTTTTTTGTAGCCATAAATTTTGACTATAAATAAATAGATCCGTGTATTATAATTTGTATATCAAAATGTCAATAAAATATCTAGCATAGTCGTAAAGTAGACGTTATTTGTAGAACCTCGTAAATTATGTTTTATTTGTATGCTTAATTTTACGTCCAACATTCCTCCACCACTCAACACTACATCTATATGAACTGGAGTGAGCACAATTGAATGAAGAGGTTGTTAGTATATGGATAATTACACTCACACCTCCTCAATGATGAAATAATTATACAAATCTTCCCTCACTAATTGATAATTACAAATACACCCCTTCATGTTAAAAATTGCTTACAATTGCACCCCCTGTATGCATAACAATTCTTAAAATTGCACCCCCTGTAAACCTTACAGATAAACCTCCTGAGGGGGTGTGTTTGTATCTATCAATTAGCCAAGAAAGATTTGTGTAATTATCCAATTATTGAGGGGTGTAAGTGTAATTATCCTATCTGATACTATTACATGAAAGCAAGGATGGAAAAGTCATGAGGTGCCTGCCGACAAAGAGCCATGAATTCTCAAACTTCTTGTGACTTTCGAGTTGTTGAATGTGTATGATGTGGCATCATTTTGATAAAGACTAATTTGGATATTTTAGTCATAAATACTACGTACAAGGGGCTTATTATGAATTATCAGACTTAATCCATTAATTCTATTGACTAAATTAAAAATTAAAAAAGCCTGAAGTTCAAGACTCAATAGGCACCGACTTAAATATTAAGATAGTTAGATTATAGGGATCCTTATCTATTCACTTTAAAGGTTCTACTAAGTGTCATATTAAGGAGAATTAGTTTGTGGTGTTGTAGAGCAGATCCATTTCACCTTAGCTTATTTCTTGAAATATTTTGGTCCGAGTTGACTAATTTTTTGCTTTGGTTTCATCCAAGAAATATCTATATAAACTAATTATCCAATCATTCCCTTGTTTCGCTCATGCATATTAATAAAATTAATATATGACAATATATTTTGACTTTCTTCAACATAACAATTGAGGAATTTTATTAATATTTGATATAATAATTCTAAAATCCTCTTTATCATAATTATTTAAGTCCAAATTACCTAAAATTGCCTTTTATTTTATTCTTTTTCCCGTTTTTGTTAAATTTTTTGATGATAACCAACAAAATTGAGTCAATTTATTAATGATGATAGTTACCTCTCATTTTATCTTTTAATATTTTCTTGTTGAATTTGCCAATAATATACTCTTTTTTTTTAGATTATATATAAATAAATTATGTAATGATATATATATATATATTTAAATATTTTTTTACATATTCAGTATCCCGTGCCTTGGCACGGGTCTAGTTTCAAATTAAAAAATGGCAATTATCGTTACATTTCATCAATAAGATCCAATTTCATAGAAATCGACTATAAAAAATAAAGTAAAAATAAAAAGATACTTATCATATAGAAGAGGCAAAAAACAGTTGATTGGATTTGAACAAATCGTGGATGATGAGAAAATGTAAAATTATAACAAGAATTCCAACTTACAATTTTGATTATATAACCTATTGGAATGTTAACTCAGTCAATTTTTGGCTAGTTTGTGGGTTAGGAATATAAATTAATTTTATTTTTTGTTATTTTTAAGGGGGAGCGAAAATACAAATTTTTAAAAATTTATACTTGAAAATTAGAAAATGAAAAAATTGAGGGGACGGTGACACCCTCCAGCCCCCTGACTTCATTCTTGAGTTAAGTACATTTAAATTCAATCAAATCAAATTTGGAGTTTTAGAATTTAGACTAAATTTTCTGTGTGGGTAGTTAATTGGGAGGGACATACATTAATCAATGAACGTTCGGTTGTGCATAATCTAAATCTAATTCAACAAAAAATAATGTAATGTGGTGGACACCCATGATTTGTTTAGATTTCTCCATCGTATTTATTAGCCACCAAATTTGAGTTGTCCATTGATCGTAAATTTTCTTTATATAATCAGTTACATAATACACATTATAATCATCAATTCTAACAAATCAAAATCAATTGACAATTTTACAATCAGTTAAACATTATTACTATAAGTACGTAGAGAAAAGCTCACATATTATCGGTGGGACAGTGAGAATAGAAACCAAAATATCTAATATCTTGAGGTCCTAGTCTTGCCAGTAAAGTTAGATTTCATCGGTCATTCACTACAATATAAAGTAATACTATATATAGTGACAAATTTTGAAATAACAATGTTAAACATAATTAATGACAACAATTTTTATTTTGTCACGGTAATGATGTTTAGTGACAAAAGTTTCATTAAGTTGTTATTATTGATAATTAGTAGCATGCCTTTCCTGACAATTTAGTGACAACACAAGTAGAGTAACAATTATAATTATTGTCATTAAATTGTCATTAAAGATGTCTCACTAAATATTGTCAAGATTGACAACAACTTTATTGTCACTAAATATCAAAAGTGACATATTTTATACAAATTTTGTCACTATTAAATATTTAAAATCTATTTTTGTAACAAAACAAAAAATTGTTATCCCGAAAATTTATTATTAGTGACAACTATAACATTGTCACTTGACATTTTCTCAATAATATTTATTATTTAGTGATTGATCATAATTTCTTTTAGGATTTTTTTTCACAATACTCCTATCCAAACGCTCAAAATTCATCACTTATTATTTTTTATTTTTTTTGGTGATATAAATTCATCACTTATAGTACTATCTCTATCAAACGTGATTGCAAGAACTTTTTTCTTAAAAAGATCTATATGCACGCAATAGCTTGAATACGAAACCTTTTTACTTAAATAATCAAAATACCTTTGTTTCGGGTCAGTCTCCATTAATATCCATTGATCATAAATGTATATATTTTTAGGTGGTAAATGACCACATGTGCAATGATTTAGACGTGTATCAGCCATAAATTGCGCCTCCATATATATTTCAAAATTGAACAGCCAACCCCAACCCCTTCCCTTTTTCTGAAGCAAAATGATATTCCATAGATATTTTAAACTTTTTTGCACTCGAAATTAAGAGAGGAGAAACCTGAAATATTGGGTACCCTAGCCAACTTTTATTGTATAAAAATTTAGAATGTTAGAAATCGAGACTCGAGAGTATATTTAATGTGGAAGCATTATTTGATCGAGTTTGATTAGAATTATGTTTTTCAAAAACTTTTTGAAACGAATGAAATACAAACAGTGTCAAGAATTTAATTACAAGTATTGAAGACATTAATTCACAATTTAATTATTTTAAGTTTAGCAGAGCTTATGTTATGTGTTTTCTTTTACCAAAAAAAAAATTATGTCATGTGTTTTCTCTATTTTACAAATAAAGAGAACGACTAATAAAAGACGATATTTATAGAGGAAGATACCCTCTCTCCGAGCATATTGCAACTTTTAGATTTATACGTATAAGCTTAAAAGTTACATCAAATGAAAATAACTTTCATTAAAATTTGCAATTAATGGTTACATCTCATGAAAATAACTTTTCATCAACGAGTTGCATTAAATGCTTAATGACATGTGTGTTGGGTGCTTAATCTAATATAGAAAATCAGATAAACCTAAGTTGTTCAATATATAAGCACATTCATCATGATATAATGAACGCACTCTTTCTTACCAAAAAAAAAAGAATACACTCTCAATAACACAATGTTAATTCAATTGATATTAAAGCAAAATTGCATTCTTGTACTATTAAATAAGAGATGAGAGTTTGTATAGGTACTAACTTAATGCGCTCTGGACATTTATTTCATAGTTAAAAGATGCTAAACGTTTGGGCTCAACCTTTCGTTTTTGAACAAAATTGGCAACGAATATATATCATGTAATTATATATTAGTTATGTTGATGTAAATGGAAAAATTAATGTAAAAGGCACATGAAAGCGAACATTTTCACATAAAAAACTCACACTATATGACATGTATTTTTATCTTATAAAAACCATCATGTGTCTTTCATATGACTTTTTTTCACCAAGTTAGTATAAGTTACGACCACATGATACTAACGTGATCAAATATGTAAAAAAAGAAAAACTAATTATGTAAAGTCAATTAATGTGAATTCTGGACTTTGTTTTCCTGCACTTCTATACGAAGTTATTTAGGTGCATTTTCACCAAACACTTTTATATTTTTAAAAATATTTATTTAATATGTTCATTTTGAAAAGATCATCCCGTAAATGGACTTGCAATTACTTGAGAACTGAATCCAAACACTCCCTAAATGAGTCAAAAATGCAATTTTACCACGAATATAATAAGTTAACCTACATAATGGGATTCATGCCATTTAGCAAATTGCATATTGGAGCCAAGAAATGGAGTACGTATCAGCATTTCAGCATCATGAAAGCAATTGTTTTATTTTGTTAAGATAAAGCATGACAAAAGAAACATTGCATATGATAGAAATAAATAAACATAAGACAACATAAAATTAGGTCAACGGTCAATTGTCTTTTTTAACTCCCAAATTAGGTTATCAAGAGGACCACCTAAAAGATAGAGAGATTAATACTTTATTGTTTGGATTTCAACTTTAATAGATTTGCAGAATCTAAGGCTTTCTTCAGCAGCAGACATTCGGATATAAAAAAAATCTAAGCAAATCTTGTGAAGATTGAAAATATTATAGGTTCAATTGAGTGTTTCGTAAGAAGATTTCAGGCTCGAAGTCTCCATATCATCACAATAATATATTTATGTATGATGAAGCTATGAGCAGTTCCGTTAAATGTATGGTATAACTATCCGGGGATTCAAATGCTGAGAGTTTCTAAAAATGATACCATATTTAATTAAAACGAAGCTCAGCTCTAAATTATCTATTTTTTATTTTTATTTTTTTTGGAGTTATTGTGTGGGAGAAAAGGTTGACAGTAGATCATATTATCACTAATGTGTACTAGATCGGCAGCAAGAACCTCCTCACTGAATTCCCGAACACTTGAAACAAAATTAACCTCATATGTCAAGTTAAAAGTTGTCTCTTTCGCCCAAATATATAATGTAAGATGTAAACCCCGACCCACCCCTCCAAGCTCCCGAGCAAATTTATACATGATAATTCACCTTCGACGCTCAAGTTAGAAATTGTCTCTTCTATCAAGAGAAAAAAAGTTAATACACAATGTATATGTAGAATGTGTGTATGCGTGTGTTTTATGATAACTTACATATGGAGCCTCAAGAAGACCATAACCTGCCATCATTAAATATATATTATCCTTGGGTCCAAAATTACCCAATTAAAAGCAAGGTATTTGTATTCAGGCCTATTGGGCTTTTACAACTTCATGTTCAATATGCGGCCTAATTGAGATTGACCTTAGCTAATGTTTCCACTTGGGCTAAAGGGAAAATTACACATAGACCCCCTAATTAATTGTGTAATTGTCAAAACTACCCCTCACTTATTAGAATTTGCCAACACACCCCCTAAAGGATCTATCTGTGGGTTTATATGTATAAAATTGTAAGAATTTTTAAATATATAGGAAGTTTTATAATTGTAAAAAATACTTAACATGAGGGGGTGTGTGTTGATAATTTTTAATAAATGAAAAAATATTTGATAATTAAATAATGAGTGAGAGGGTCTGTATCTAATTTTTTCTAGACTAAAATATGCCCTACTTCGGCTCAGCTATAGTTTTTCTAGAACAAGCCCATCAAATTGGGTGATATTGTTTGGCTAGGCAATAATGTATGTTTCACGCGTATCGGTCTCCACTAATAAATGTCCAAATTAGCACACAATTTGTGGAGAATTTTATGGACGTCATGTAATGAAAGTACTTTCGGTCTGCTGTATACTTTTAAATTCAAATAGTAGATCCAATTGATTTTGAGTTCTAACTGTTGAATAGGATATAAATTTATATGTTTTTTTTTAATATCTTTTTATATCTATTTGTATATCCTTTCATATCTTTTTCTTAACTAATCAAAATTACGTGCGTTGCACATAAATACCCTATTTTTTATACAAACAAATGGTAATGAAATATGACCTATATATATATATATATACTTCATAAGCCTACTATTTGCCTAGTTTTGAAGATATCATTCACATTTTATTTTTGGTTGATCATTAATTTTCATTAAGAAAATACTGTTAATTTATCATCTTTTGCTAATTTGACAGTTGAAGTTCTACTGACCTTTTCATTTGTAGTTTTTTGGCTACTTTACATGTCTATTCCTTATTTGATGGTTAGGTTCTCATTTTCTCGTTGCACTATCATCACTTAACATGACGTCAATCGTATTTTTGAATATTTTTGTCTGTCTGATATTTTCTTTATGCTTAAATTAATATGATTTTTCTTGTTCATATTGAAGACATATTTGGTACTTTTTTTATTCTTAAGGTTTTATGTAGGAGACTTTTAATTGGTTTTATTAGCCAAATAAGACATATCATCTAGAATGAAAGTACGTAATGATTATTTTTAAACATAATCAGAATTAATTGCAAAAAGTATCGCACACAGTAAGTCAGATCACATTTGTCATCTCATACTCATAAGGCAAGAGGGGTGGTTATGTCTAGTGATATATTTACTTACGGTCTGTTTGGTTTAAGGAAATTGATTAGGAAAAGAGAAAATAACACAAGAAAACCATTTCTTTTTCCCACCCTTTTCCTCACCATAGAAAAGATATGGGCTCAAATTATTGTACGATTTTTTCTCCTATTTTCTTTTCCTTTTCATTTTCATTTTCTCTAGTAACCAACAGTGGAAAGTAGTTTTCCTTGTGTTCTTTTTCCATTCTCTAGCAATTTCTTTGAACCAAACAAAGAGTTAAGGTGCATGTATTGTGAAACTTTTAAATCCAACAAGAAACTGTTTGCTGGTTAAACTAATTTCTAGTATGGACATGACATATTTATTCAAAAAAATGTATCATGATTAAATTAAACCTAGAACAGTAAACTTAACAAACTTAAACGGTCTTGTTATAGACACAGGCTCAACCCTTTATTCAACTAACTCATAACAATGTTGAATACTAATCCGGTCATCTCTCTGAAAAAATTGACACAATTTGCAATTCATATTTCCAATGTGCATTCTCATGGCTTGTCTTTTCTTCAACTGATGTCTTGTCTCACTTCTTAGCCACTCAGCAACTCAAATTATTTCAAAAATAAAATAAAATCAATCTAACTCAAAAAGAAATTTGTACTTTGTAGATATGATAATCGAAATGAGCTTTTGTTCCCTCTTATTTTGCTAATTACCAACAATAAACAATTTTATAATAAGTTAATTAAATTATAAGACTTCCATAACTGTTGGAAAAATTATGAAAAATATTAATTCAATCAATTAGATTCATCGGCTACTTTGCATATGAAAAGGCTTTGTTAGGGGCATTGAAGAGTTATGATTTATCATTAAGTTTTTCATTGGTTGATGGAGTAATTGCTAGTATATTATGTGTTAAATTCATTGGAAAACCTTGATCTCATGATGTCATTTATCAAAATGTAACTATTATTTTAAGTTTTAAAAAGGATAAATTAGTCAAATCACAATTGGAAGAAATACCTTCCAAAATCCATACTTTTATAGCGATATAGATATAGATCATGGCAATAGGGTTACCTTGTATTCTCTCACAGGTAACTATTTCTACCTTATTTTGTAATACAAGTTTCACTACGGAGTTTTACCTAATCTAACATGATATCAGACACCGAGCAAAACGAACCTGTGACTTCGTCTACGGCCCCCACGACACCTATAGCCTATACCATAGCCGCCTCCCCATCCAGTGCATCTTCTCCTCCATCTCTTTCCTTCTAGGCTACTGCCTATTCTCCTTTATATCTTTCTTCCTAAAATCTCTACTCCCTCGAGCAACCATAACACACGCTAACATCTCGTCTCCCTCATCTTCCGCTTCCGCCTCCGCCACTACCATCTCTACCATTGATGGGGTTGTAGTGCTCTATCACATCCTCTCTGTCTCTCTTTTTCCCCTTCTCTAGTTTTTTTTTTATTAAGGTCTTTTGCTCATCCGCCCTCACGATGAGTAGCAACAATAAGGATGCTTTCGACTTCGCTGATCTTGGCGCTGATGTGCTCTATTCCTAGCCGCCACGTCTCTTCTCCTGAATATGAGTCTTTTGTCATAGTTGTTTCTCTGACATCTACTCGTATCTCATTTGATGATATTCGTGTGAAGCTTCTCCAATGTGAGGAACGTTTACGTTGAAATCACTCTTCCTCACCTTGTTGGTGGTACAGGTCGTGGAAACTCTCGTGGCCGTGGTTCTACTTTATGTCCTGACTCCATTCTCCTCAGCACTTTACTCATTATTCTCTATGCCCCAGACTGTCGTTTCAATTCTTCTTGGATTTTCGGTCCAGTCAAAGCATTCGAGAACTTCCTGCTCCGACTATGAGGGCGTGTTGAATAAGATATAGATTTATATGTTTCTTTGTATATCTTTTACAACTCCTTGTATATCTTTTCATATCTTTTCCTTGTATATATTTTCCTTAATTATAGCATCAGAGTTACCTTGTATTCTTCATATGTAACTATTTATAGCTTACATTGCAATACAAGTTTCCCTACAGGGTTTTACTTAATCTAGCCCTAACCATTGGGTCATCTAAGAAAAATTTGTATCCTTTTGGTCCATCTTTCGATACATCTTCTTAAAACGGATTGTCAATAAGCAGTGAACACCATCAATGAACCTTTGAGCATTGTCATTTTGGATTCATTGCCAACACTAGGAACATGATGTCCTTTCCATTGCGAAATCAAATAATCGATAAGCAGAGGGAGGCATATCGTACAACAGAATGACAGATGCTTTGGCGAAATAAGGCTTTTAGAAACACTTGAGGACCCGGATATGGATCATAACTTGAATGAGATTGATAGAACTGATCATAGTTGGATGAGGCATATGACCCGAGACCCGGGCTCATTGGGTCGAGTCTCCTAGGGTAGCATCCTTGATTTGTATTCAATGGGGGAAAAAGTCAGTATCACTTTCAAGAGATATTTTCCATTTCCTATTATTTAATTTGTACTCCGAAAATATAGTATTTATTTTATCTAATCCCATTTTACCAAAGTATATAGATATTTTCTAATGTTTCAAGCTTAAAGTAGAAACGGATCATATCGTTTACAATGATCCTATTTAATCAAAGCTGTCACTCCTACTTAATCAAAATAAAGTGCACATGATTAATATTTGACTAAAATCAAACTAATCAGTAAATATATATAGGTACAATGGTCTTATTACATATTCGAAGGTAAAGATGTCAAAATTTATAATATCAGTCTAACCATAAGGTCGAACTCCGTGTCCTAGTCCTTTTTGGGGTCTGAATTTCGTAAAATGACATTTTTTGAAGTTTGACTTGCAAACAATGTAGGTGTAGCTATGAATAATGTGCATCCCCAAGGAATATGTGAAAATTTTATGCTATACCGAGATTAATGGTCTCAGCGTAGCGCTCACCGTTGGATATAAGGATATTATAATAAAATGCTCATAAATCACTCCCATCCGACAGTACATTGTATATCGAGACCATTGACCTTAATCCATGATAGAAATACCCAAGGAATAAGTGAGGTTGTATTTTAAAGTTTAGAAACAGAGCTATCAATCTGGCTTTCTTGAGCTTGCATACCAAAGTTAGGAATAAGTGAGCTTGCTTTTTTTTTTTGATCATCCAAGCCATTAATTATAAAAATACGAAAAGCAGGAAACAATGTTTGGAGAAATAATCTCCACATTACACAAAACATCATCATTAAGAAGGGATAAAGGAATAAGTGAGCTTGCGTACCAAGCTAGGAATTACCCAAGGAATAAGTGGGGTTGTATTTTAAAGTTTGGGAACATGCTGCTCAATCCGTCTCCGTACACTTATAAAAAAAAAATCTGGCTCCGTACACATGGTGGTATCTTTTTTTTCTTAGATAATTGGTTATGTGTATCAATTACCATGAATATGAATCATCAAACAATATATAAAACTAATATTAATTTACAACAATTAACAACTACCAATAAAGTAGAAAAAGACCACATGACGTTATCTTTTAAGTGCAATTGATAGAAGCCAGACCGAATCTGCCATGTAGGCCCCAGCCCATTCGGGTACCCACGTGGGCCGGGCGTGAACAAGTCTGGGGAGAATCCGAGTATTAAAAGGGGAAGGTCTTCAGTGCTGCAATACCCGACTTATACTCGCCCCATTGTCATCCCTAATCGAATTGAGCTGACCTTGTTTAGTAACATGACGTCCTCTTCTAGTAACAATTGGTATTGATAGATCATTATTTAATCATGTCGAGATCACATAATCCTCCATACAGGGGCGACGCTCTAGCACTCTGAGCTCGTTCTCGCAATTTAAAAACGAGAGATTCGTTCTATTACTCTCTTAAAATTTTGAAGTCTCGCACTAAATATATGTACCATATTTTAAGAAATAATCAAATAACAAAGTTTTTTCGCTAATAGCTAAAATTTTATGTAAATCCAATGAAAATTCTTTCACTAGTCAAAATATGTAAATAGAGTTGCCTTATATTTACTTGTTACAAAATAAGTAAATGAAGTTGCCTTATAGTCTTGTGATTTACAGTGATATTTCATGAAGCTACAAATATAATTTTTGTAGAGATGCAAAAGTTGTAAGTTGTGAGGTTAAGTAGGAATGTCCGTGTCCTTTTCAATTAAAAATTGGGGGAATATAGTGTAGATTATTTTAATAATTTTAATCTTTTTTATTTCATCATACTTAAATATATTTTAGGCCTACCAAAAAAAAAATCACATCATCTAATTATTCTTAAAGTTCAAGTTAAAAATTAATTAATTTAAAATGAGCTTATGATATAAAAATAATATCTAACGATGATTTGGTTGAATAATTTAAAATAATTATTTTGATTTTTATTTTATTAACACGCCCTAAGGCGCTCCCCCTCTCAAGTAATTTTAAATTTTGACGCGCTCCCGCCCTCAAATTAACTGTCGCTCTATGTTACCTAGGATCTGTTCCTTCCCAATGTGTCGGGCTCCATCAATTAAATATTCCATATAGGATTGAATAATTCTATGTCAGATCGAGTTCAATGGTCCAATTGTGTATTTTGTGTCTATATCTTTCAAACAAATGTGTGTTTGGACCACACACAATACATGTTAATGTTAAGCCACATCAATATTAAATATAACATATGTTCATATATATATATATATATATATATATATATATATATAACTCAAATTCTTAAAAATGAAAATTAAATAAATTCCATTCTGAAATTAATTCGAGCAAATCGCATTATAAAAAATATAACATATTCAACATGTTATTTGACTTCTTGGTGAGATTTTGTGCGTGAGTGGACGTGATATTGAATGAAAATATCATGATATTAAATATAATCCATATGTGAGTGCATTTACACATGAATTCTAAAAAAAAAAAAAAAAATGGATCAAATGTTTACTAACGTAATTGACTGTTAAATTTTGGACCAAATATTCGGTTGGTACCAAAAGTGAGACACTTAACAAGTTATGAGACGCAATGTGACATTTATATAAAATTCGGGATTAAAAGTGTACTCGAGCATAATTACGAGACCAAAACTGGAATTTTCCCAATAATTCCTTAGGCTTTGTTTGTTTGTGTGTACTTTTTCCATTTTCATCTAAAAATGAAAATACACACTTTACACTAATTTTAACTGAAAATATTCTCATTTTCATTCTTGTTTTTACGTTCTCGAGAAATTTCAATCATTTATTTAAAATTACATTTCACATCACTTATCTCATATTTCCTCTCTCATCCACCCATCACCACTCTCTCTCTCTCCTCTCTCATCCACCCATCACCATCTTCTCTCTCATCTCTCGTCAATATTCATCATCAAATTCAATACTATTCTTCTAATTATTATTTTTAAATCATTTCACACATCGCACTCACAGATTTTAACTATTTTCAAAAACACAATTAAATACATCTACTTTTTTTATTTTTTTTATACGAAAATAAAAAAATATATTCTCTCATATATTTTAAAAAATAACAGTTGAAAATAAAATGAAAATATGTCCAAACAAAGCCTTAGGAACTTGCTTACATTTATCTCCATTCCGGAGCCGGAAGAGGCAAAAGTCTCAAGTGTAATCATTGCAAGCCCCTCGAAGATAGCAGTAATTTTTACGGCGGTTAAAACTTAAAATCACTAAACCAAATCTTTATATCGATATATCCTTGGTCTACCAAAAGACACAAGTATATATATTTACATCTAGCCCATACAAATCTCTTCTTTTTATGCTTGGAACTCGGGTTTAAGGCATGATTGGATGAGATATTATTTTTTATTTTTATAAAAAATAAGAAAATTTATTTTCAAAAGAGTAGAAATATGATTAAGAAGTCTATTTGGACGAGTTTTTTTATAAGAAAACGTGTAATAATTAGGTGTGATGTAATATATATTTTTTTAAAAGAAAAGTTGTTTTTTTTAAAAATTGATATGAATGAGTTTTTATTTTATAAGAAAATTTAGGTATATCTAAGTTAAAATATGATTATTTCTTAGCTTATGTCATTTCGAATCAAGATATGCGATTATTTTGATAAATATGTTAAGATATTGGAGAATAAAAATTTTTTAGTTGTTAGGTGAACTGTCTAATTATGAATATTAAAAATTATGATTTCCTAATTAAAATTTTAGTAAAATACCACCTAAAATTTCATTTTTCAAGGAGACTGTGCATAACATTTTTTTACCAAACAAATGCATTTTCGATAAAAATCGAGAAAAATAAAGTTTATTTAGAGCAAAGAGTGACTTTCTTTGCCCTTAGGCCTTGACCCAATAAAGGAGAAAAATAAAGTTTATTTAAGAGTACTAGGAGTGACTTTCTTTTGCCCTTTACCCAATGAAGGAGTGCCACTACATTCCATCATCCAATCGAGTTATGAAGAGTAAAGAGTGACTTTCTTTGGCCTTAACCCAATGAAGGAGTGCCACGGCACTACATTTGATCATCCAATCGAGGTCTAATCGTTCACTTCTCGGAAATTCTTCTAAAACTCTTGTCACTGTTACATGAGCCACTGCTTTATACATATATATATATATATATATATAGAGAGAGAGAGTTATCGTAAAATCACACAGAGACGAGAGAAAAAAAGAAGAGAAGAAGAAACAATGGGAGTGCCGTCGTTTTACCGGTGGCTGGTTAATAAATATCCAAAAATAGTTTCAGACGCCATTGATGAAGACAAAGGAGATTATAAGCTGGTGGATTGTACTTTGCCAAACCCGAATGGAGTGGAGTTTGATAACTTATATCTGGACATGAATGGAATCATACATCCTTGTTTTCATCCTGATGACGATAATAATGTAATAATCCCAATTCTTCCTTCGTTTTAGTCGACTCCTGGCTCGGCCATACCCAAGTAAGTGTATTTCACAAGAAAAGAAGAGTCTCGTCGTCAATTTTGTGAAATACACTTGCGCCGAAGCTTTCTTGTTCCTCTCTTAATTCCTTTTATAAGTTGTTTGGGATTTTTGTCTAGTTTAATTTTCTATTATTTCTGAGTTTTTCTGGGTGTCTGATATTCAGGTTTTTACCACGACGACAACCTTTGATCAAGTGTTTAATAGTATATATGAGTACATTGATCACTTGTTCAGTATAGTCAGACCTCGAAAGCTGCTGTACATGGCAATCGGTAAACTATTCTTTGTATATATATATATATATATATAAATCATCATTAATCAAATAAATAGATGAAATTTATTTAATCATTAAACAAAACCCCAGACGGTGTTGCTCCCCGGGCCAAGATGAACCAGCAAAGGGCCAGACGATTTCGGACTGCTAAAGACCATCAAATGGCCGTACGTCAATTGCATTCATCTAATATATATATATATATATATATATATATATATATATATATAGGCCCAATGTGGTTAAGGATACACGTGGTTTAGACCAAAAAAAATAATTGATTGGATATTTTATTTTAATTTTAATCTTCGTTTTCCAGGAGGAAATGGAGGAGAAATTGAGAAAACAATTTGAAAAACAAGGTAAAAGCCTTTTGCCAAAAGAAGAATCACAAGTTTCTGATTCGAATGTGATTACACCTGGAACAGAATTTATGTACATGCTGTCAGAGAAACTTCAAAGTTACATTAGGCTGAGGATGTCTGAGAATCCAGCCTGGACAAACATTAAGGTTGTAATATATATATCAATTTTCTTATATATGTTTCCTGAATTTTGAAAATGTGTAACATTGTGTTTGTTTTCAGGTAATTCTGTCGGATGGTAATGTTCCTGGTGAGGGGGAACACAAGATAATGTCTTTTATTCGGAGTCAACGTTCGTCGCCGGGATATGACCCCAATACTAGGCACTGTCTGTATGGCCTGGTAAAAGATCTCCTAAATGATGCTTCTTTTATAATGAATCAAAAATAGTTTTAAAATTAATTTAATTGCTTCGCCTATTGTTTGAATCAAAATTTATTGAAAATTAATTTTAATGCAGGATGCTGATCTGATTATGCTTGCATTGGCCTCTCATGAAGTCCATTTTTCGATTCTGAGAGAGGTTTGATTTTTATGACTTCTCGTTGTTAATTGTCAGTAGCAAAATTATCCAATTTAATATGATTTAGCCTGATCTATAGTATCCGTTAGTGTGGGACCTATCATATTGCATGCCTTAACCCGCGGTGATACCCCTCATTGTTTGAGGTGGGAAATTTAGAGTTGTTATAACTGACTCTTCTAGCAACTTAAGCTAATCATTTTCGCAAAGCAATGATTAAGTCGCTAGTGAAGTTGATTCTGTATGGTCTTGCTATATTGGGTCCACCCTGTGGGCCCGTGGGTAACCGCGCATGTAGTATCATTTAACTGTCAAACCACGTTGTTTCGAGCTTAAAATACTTTGTCGTTTCCCTAATATAGGCTTTCAGCCTTATGATTGGAGTGCTTACATATTTATCTAGATTTTGTTGATCAATATTTTTTTAGAGTAGAGAGGTTTTGATTGTTAACAGGAGGTCCTATCTCCGACTCCGAGCAGTCAACTTGGTCGAGCATCCGCTTTAGAGAATAGTATATATAAAGCTGAGAAATGTTCCTTGAATGAGGTATTGGATTGGTTCATAAACATCATTCACAAAATCTTCTATCTCATTTCTTCTCGATCCAGTTATAGTTTTTTTCGTTTTTCTATAATCTGAAATATTGTGCTTTAATTGCCCCTCATGTTTATTTTTCTCTGAATGCCATCCATTGCAGAAACCAAGCGTCAAGTCCGTTACTCCAACAGGAAAATTGGTTTCGTGCGAGGAAGCAGTATTCCCTGTGAATAAAAAACAAGCTTATCAGGTACATTACCTCACGATAGATTTGAGCTGATCTATGATTTATTTATTTTTATTTTCAGTTATTTATTATGTAATATTTTTTGTGTTTTTGCAGTTTCTAAATGTATGGATATTGAGAGAATATTTAGCTTTGGATTTGGAAGTTACTAGTTCTCAGAAGTTTGAATACGATCTTGAGAGGCTTATCGATGATCTCATCTTCATCTGTTTCTTTGCTGGAAATGATTTTCTTCCCCACATGCCTACCCTTGAAATCCACGAGGTTTCTCTCGTTCTTTGTTTCTAATGAAAATTTTCAATTATTACATTATAAGCCAATCAGTTCATGAAACGATAAGAATAATCTTTTCATGTTAATCGCTAGGGAGCTATTGATCTGCTGATACATGTGTACAAGAAAGAATTCGGTAATTTGGGAGGTTACTTGGTTGACATGCAAAAGGTAATTTTTATGATCTTCGAGATTTTGTACTACGTTGTACTTATCTTATCATGGTACTTGAAATAGATCGAAGATAAGAAAGGTGCCTACATCAAGTTAAAGAGAGTGGAGAAGTTCATTCTTGCTGTAGGCCAATACGAGGACCAAATATTCCAGAAAAGAACTCAACAGAGAGAGAGATCGTTGAGGCGGATTCTATCCATATATAAGGATGCTGTTAGTTTGACATTCATAACTATCTAAATTCTCCTTATTTCTGCTGTCTTTTGTAAAACGAGATTTTTCTTAATCCAGAAAGATTATGAGAACGAAAACGACCTTGATGGTGGAATATCATCAGATATTGTTGCTCCTTCAGATGTTGGCAGCGTTGATCAAGTAGGATTATGTCCTTTTGCACTAAATAATAACTTTTTTGCTTCGTCTACATTTAAAACATCAACGAGCAACACTTTTTTTTAAAATTTATTTCTGTGCTATTAAATTAGATATTTCCTTTTCTTTTCATATACTATTAATATATTATTACTTCCTTTGTAAAGTTCTTTGAAGTTCCATAACATTTCTTCTAGTGTCCCGATGCTCATTCCCCGTCCTCCTTTAGATTGTCGATCTTAATTATGCTTCCTTAAGCAAATGAATTTGTTTCTCATATTTAGACATGAAATATTATGGTTATTTAATTTTATTACAGGTTTTAACTAACACAAAAGAGCTGAAACAGAAGCTGAAAGATCACATCAAACATCAATCGGATTTGTTCAAAGACGGTGGTGTTGGAACAGATAAAGTCTGTAATTGTATCTTTTTAGTACTGTACTCATAAGATGGCATTTTTATCGTTCCATGGTAGTGCAAATCTGATGCATTAGTTTGCCTACTTTCTTTATAGGTAAAATTCGGGATAGCAGGCTGGAAGGAACGGTTCTACAAAGAAAAATTTTCTGCTCAAAGTCCAGACGAGATTGAAACAATAAGAAAATCACTGGTTTGTTATTTTCTATTTGTTTCCTAATTTTCTAGTATTATGTCTCACATACATGTGTAAGGTTACTATTGACTTTTTAGGTCATGAAATACGGTGAGGGGCTACAATGGGTTCTTCTATACTATTTTTCTGGAGTTCCTTCTTGGACCTGGTATTATCTTATTTCGCTTGGTTCGCTTTTTGAGATTTTAATAATAAATGAACAAATCTTTGACATTTTTGCCTATACGGTAGGTTTTATCCTTATCACTATGGTCCACCCGCATCAGACTTGAAAGGACTCTCCCAATTGAATGTGAAGTTTCAGAAAGGTTCGCCTTTTAAACCGTTTGATCAGCTAATGGGAGTCCTTCCTCCGAGGAGGTAAATTTAATTTATTAAGCGTTTTACTAGATCTTTTGTGTAAGTATGTGTTTGGATTGAAGGAATTGAAAGCCATGGATTTCAAATTCATTTGAGGTTACATTAGATTTAGAATACCTTGGAACTTATTTCGAGCTACTTTTTAATCGTTGTGGTGGAAGTCTTTTAAAATCCTTTTAAATCATTCCTCAAATTCAAATCCATTAATCTAAACACACCCTAAAAGAAATGTGATTCTGATATTTGGAAATGTATGCATGCAGTTCTCATGCACTCCCAAAAGCTTTCAGAGAGCTTATGGTTGACGAGAATTCAAATATTATTGACTTTTATCCTACAGGTGACTTGTGTGAAAGATACGTTCTTAAGATAAAATGTGACAATCTTAACGCTTTTAATAACTTCTCCTGATGTTCAGATTTTGAGATTGACATTGACGGTAAACGATTTATGTATCAGGTATCACCAGATTTTTGATTGACTTGATTTATTTAATAACTTTTGAGATTTTTTTGATAATGAGATGTATATATATTTTTTTCCTCGTGAAAGGGGATCTGCAAACTCCCTTTTATAGAGGAAGAGCGTCTTCTTACAGAGACGAAGAAACTTGAAAACACATTGAAGGTGTGATAATAATTTTGATTAAGTACTCATTTGTTGCAATTGAGAATGCATTGAACCCTTTTCTGGTTCCTAAGTTCCCTAAATTTGATCCAATTTTCTTTTTCCTAATAACATATAGGATTATGAGAAAGACAGGAATTCGCAGACTCTAGATTGGTTATTTATGCGATTTTCAAGCAAAAGGGAACAAGATAATGTTTTGTGCTGCAGAAACAGAGTGGCGTCAGAGAAGGTTAAGGGCGCAATAAAGATGGATAGTACTATGTACGGCTTATTTTTGCTTCAAGCATTCTAAAATTTGAATCCATCATTTGTTGAACCACCTATAACTAATTTTGTTTCAGTGAGGGAATCAAAGGTACTATACATCTGATGCCCGAGGACCTTACTGAAGACGATGATGAAAAAGTGGAATGTGAGAGAAATAACTTGTGAGCAAACAAATAATATGTTTAATTGAAGTTCATATGCTTTTTTCTTTATTCTCGTCTCATGTTATATGTCCTGGATGGTCAGATGTTTGTTTTATGAGATAAATCAAGCTGCTCATCACGGTCCTCGCCTTTTGGAAGGGGTAAATATTCCCGAAAAGGTAACAAATTGTATCCATGATCAACTAACCTAGATTCTCTATATACTGTAAATTCATATGCTCAATTTTTCTTCATAAACGTCTTGTGTTTTGAAGACCGTAGACAAAGAGGATATTGTTGAGACCATTCTTTGGCATGAAAACCATGGGAATAGATCAATTCCCGCTAACAGGTTTTTGTCTCTTTAAATTTCGTAAACTCTTTTCTTGTGGGGTATACTTGTGATGTCTCGTGAGTCCGATTCCGTGTTCTGTGATCATCATAGTCGTCCATGTGGTGGAACAACACACGGGATCCACTTAAATAGACAGTTACAATTGTCTTATGACCTATGATTCAGAAAATGTTGGCATGGACTGGGTGTTTATGCACTAAAGTGTCCAGATCATGCTGTCACTTCATCTAGTGCTGAACACTTGGTCCATGCAAACATTTTCCCTATGAGTCTTGGGACTCTCCATTAGTCACCCAAAAGGGCCCGACCACAACTTATCGTTATGTGGTATCGGGATTTCATAAGAGTCGCCCATTCTTTTGTTCTATGACTGTTGTAAACTAAAAGATCAAACATGCAGGTTTCACAATCAAAGATCGAAGGAACCGGACAATAATCTGCATTATGGCTCACAAAATCCTACTCCCGCTATCATATCTAAAGGCGCCGGGGTTGGATTCAGTTCAGGTAGAGGCAAGTCATCGACAGCCTGTCAGTTAGAAAGAGGGAACAATTTTCCCAAGCGTGATGTGAGCAAACCTGGATCTTTTAGAAGGGGCGGCTACGGACGCACTGAAGATCTTCGTATGTCGGGCCCGAGCATGAGCCCGAGCTCACAAACAATATCAAATTATGGACCTAGGCCGGTAGGCAACCCTTTTTGGTCGTCTCCGGATGCTAGGAATGAAGATTGGAGGTCCAACCAAAGGTGGACCAATGGTCCAGGGTCATGTTGGCGGAGAGACGGCGCAGAGAGCCCTGACCAGACACGAAGACCTAATCAATCATTCTCTGGCGACGGTGGTCGTGGCCGGGGAGAGGCTGGCGAGCGCCCGGGACTTGAAGTTTTAGCTGATCTTGTTTTTAACCTTTTTGACTTGGAAGGTTAAGAAAAGATTGAATTATAGTTTATTATGATCAAGAAAGTTGCGGGAGATGGAATTGTGATATTTGCACAGAATGTGCCTATAGAGGTCATTTTCTTAAGTTGTTATGTTGAGACTGATATATGTATACAATCTAGAATGGTAAGATAATTCCATTGTCAAATGATTGACACACAACTTTGATAAGTTTGATTCGGGCTAGAATTTCTCGTGTTATAGTGTTACAGTTCCGAGGTATGACTTCAAAACTTGAAGACTGTTTATTATGACATTATTTCTCCAGTAAAATCACCAAAAAAGTAAACGAAATACCTAATGTCACAGAAAAACTGAACTTTTATAAACTCCTAAAAGTTAAAAAAAGGGAACCTTTCATCTAGTTTCTGAACATCTCCTCTTTCTCTTGTCTAGATTGATTTTTGCATGGGATGTGTACTTATTGGAGTAATCATTCAGAATCAGGGGCGGAACCAGGAATTTTGTCGGGGGGGGGGGGCGAGATTATATATTGTGATATAGTTATACATTTTTTTTTTGCTAGATAGATGAAGGATTTAGGGGGGGTGTCCCCCACGGTACGGTACACTATATTTGTGGAGGAAAATATAATAAGAAACTAGAATTACCCTATTCATAAACCTAAGATTTCTGTTATCCTCTTTGTTTGAGTTGTAAAAATGTGTGATGAAGGAGGGAGAAAGTGAAAATTTGAGAATTGGTATTGGATTGAAAAAGTCAAATGACATTCTAAGTACTTTTGAGTAATAGAGGGGGTTATTCTTGTCATTTTTTAGGGGGGCAAATTTACAAATGTTATATCCTTGTAGGTAGAAGTGACAATTTTAAAATTTTGGGGGGGGGGGGGCAAAATTGCAAATGTTATAACCTTATAGGTAGAAGTGACAATTTTAAAATTTTGAGAGGGGGCGAAATTGCAAATTTTATAGGCCTAAGCGAGATTTTTAAAAATTTGAGGGGGGGAGGGGGGACACTGTTCAGAATTATACCTGCGAGATCAGAATTTGTTTCGGGCTAGAATTTCTCGTGGTATGATTTTGAAATGCGACTTCTATCATCTGATTTATGTTAGAATTTTTCGTGTTATATCTAATATACAATTTCGGAACACGAATAGAACGTCGATCATGACACTATTTCTCCAATAATATCACCAAAAGTGTATATGAAGCACCTTATATCATAAAAACTACACTTTTCATAAACTTCTAAAACTTCAACTAAAGTAACCTTTCATCTAGTTTCTAAACATCCTCGTTTTCTCATGAGCAAATCCTTCGCCCGAATCCAAACCTCTCGTTCCTCAGATCATACTCGACGTCAATATTTTGCATGAAGAAATTACACAAAATGATCGATGGCCCGCTTACCAGCTCCGGCCCGAACAACGTGTTATCCGTCACCATTGTCAAACAAACAACCAACTTCTTATCATCTCTAACAACAAAGAAATAAGGGAAAATTACTCAAAACCCCCTAAAATAATTTTCATATCCAAAAAATCCATGAAAATATTTTTCAATCTTAAAAACCCATTCTACAAACTTTTCATTCCGAAAACCCCAAAAGTCAGGATTAACAATTTTTTGGATTAAAGTACCCCTTCATTTATTAAGTTAATAATTGATCAATTATTTTTTCTTAATGTATCGTTTTGTTTTGATTCTTTCAAATTGATGAATCATAAAATACGGATTTTCTTTTGTAATATTAATTTTTTTAAATATTTGTATATAATTTATTTTTGATTTTAATATGGTAATTATCTATAAATATATGTTTTAAATTTTTTAAAAAGATTAAAAAATCTGAAAATTTAAAATTAAATGATAATTAGTATCAATTATCAATACAAAATTTTTAAATAAATGAATTTTATTGCATAACAACAATAGATTAATTTTTAATCTAGAAGGCTAAGGACAATTAAATTTATAAATTTGTTAACCCTAAATATTGAGTTTTTTGGAATGAAAAGTTGATGGAATGGATTTTTTGAATTGAGAAATATTATCATGGATTTTTTGGATATAAAAGTTTATTTTAAGAGTTTTTTAGTAATTTTCCCAAGAAATAATTTTCCAACTGTAACGCCATTTCGGCGGCCCCCTTAAAATGCAGCTTCATCTCCGGCATTTCAAATCCCTCCGGGCCCTTAACATCAAAACAGGGCCTTAATCCTGTCAAAGACTCCACATCCTTAGTCCTGTCATATTATTTCACTTGCTCAGAATATGCAGCTGCTACAGTATCAAACACTTCAGGATTCATATAAGTAAAAGTCGAGCCCGAATCCACTATAGTTCCACCATTGCCCTCAGAATCGGGTGATAACTCTTTACACGATTCAAATGTAGTTACATTTTGAATAAGAGACAAAATTATTATTGGCCAGCAAATTAGCTTTTTTCTATTATTATATAATTATTAGAGAAAATTGCACACAGATCCCCTCATTTATTGTGTAATTACAAAAACTCCGTCTTATTTATTGAAAATTACCAATATACTCCCTCATGTTAAAAATTTCTTACAATTACGCCCTTTGTGTGTAACATTTCAACCGCTTTAAACCTTATAAATAGACCCCATGGGGGGTGTGTTAATAATTTTCTATAAGTGACGGGAAGTTTTTGTCATTACACAATAAGTGAGGGATCTGTGTGTAATTTTTCCTAATTATTATATTATGAAAGAAAAATCTACTTTTTCCCGTCATTAAGAACAAACAGATGGGTATTAAAGGGAGACACATGAATAAAAGTATATCTTTTTTTTTGTCATAAAAAATTTGGATAGGGTCACTTACCACAAGACAGAGCATGTTTTTCGTAATCAAAAGTCAGATATAGAGGTACTTACATTTCGGTCACCAATACCAACCTCATACGGCAGAGTTAATTGAACCTACAACCAAGGACGGAGCCAAGAATTATAAATAAGGGGGTGAGATTGTTGTTATATATATGCGTTTCGTTTGCTTGGTAGCCTAAAGATTGCATGGAGGGGGTCCCGCAGTACAGTACGTTATATGTATGCAGAAAAATTGGAGATTAGGTTTAGTAAGAACTTTTAACATACTTTGTACTCTGTATCTCCTTTATTAATAATACAATTCTTTTATTCTCTCCCGTGGAATTAAGCAATTGTCAAACCACATAAAATAAATATTTAATTCATTTTTCATAGCTAATCAAATAAAATATAATTTTAAAACTAAAATAGAAAATTGTCCTAATATTAAATAAAACAAAATATAAAAAGTCTAAAAAGTATGATCTGACTAATATGAATTTTAACGTTTCAAATAAAAATGCAATCATCATTACATTTCATCAATAATGTCAAATTTCGTGGAAATCGACTATAAAAAGATAAAGCAAAAATGAAAAAATACTTATCAGAAGAGACGAGAAATGGTTGATGGGATTTGAACAAATCATGGTGATGAGAAAATGTAAAATTATAATAAGAATTCTACCTTAAAATTTTGATTATATAGTTTATTGGAATATTCAATTGAGTCAATTGTTCTACTATATGGCCGGTTTAAGCTAGCTTGTGAGTTAAGAATCTGAATTAATTTTATTTTTTGTTACTTTTTAGGCGGGAGGAAAGTATAAATTTTTAAAAATTTATATTTGAAAACTAAAAAATAAAAAAATTGAAGCGGATGGGGGGGGATTTCTTGCCTACCACTTTATCACAAAAAAGTGACTCATTTTTATCAATTGAGCACATGTATTGACTAATAAAAATATATCTTGGGACAAAATGAAAATAAAATCGGACATTCTTATGGGACCGATAGAGCGGTAAATTGATAAACTCGCCACTTTAATTTTCTAGCCGACATTTTGATTCTCTTACGAAATACCAAACGTAACGGGGAGAAAGACCTTATGTCCCCTCTAATTTCGTTCTTTCTACCTCAAAGAAACACCCGTGAATCAAGGGTAAAAATTGGTCCTACCTATTTCCATTTGCAAAATTACTTTAGGAATTTTTGATTCAATAAACTTTTTTGACGTGGAACCAGAAGATGGTTGATGTTGAATAAATTTATAAAAATATATAGTAGTTATACTTGATTTTGTAAATGGCCCAAATCTTTTTACTTTAATTTGATATTTTATTTTATTTTGTTGGACAAAACTTCAAAAAACGTATCAAATTTTAACAAACAATTTGATGATTATATCGAGCGAGAGAAAACTCTCTATTCTTAACGCTAAATTGTCCTGCCTAGGTGGTATGAGTTACTGCAACAAACGTCCCAAAATGCAACGATATATATGTTCTGAATTCAAAATCACTTCAAATTTCAAAACGAAATGAACTTTTGCTACTTTAGAACTTTAGAGAGAATGAGAGTGAGAGAAAAAATGTGAGAAGTGCTTTTTGGTGTGTTTTTTCATCTACTGGAGGAGGTCTATTTATAGGCAAAGAAATCCGACACATTAAGCACGAGAATTAAATTAACAGTCTGAAATTGTCGCTCACGTTCGAACGTGAGGTCCCAACGTCTTTCAACTGTTAATGCAGCTGAAACGTTCCAAGCGTTTCAGATATTCTTCTAGAAGGTGTCAACGTTTGAACGTTAAAACCGAACATTCGAACGTGAGCATCTTCACGTTCGAACATGAAGCCTTCTAGAGGGCCAATTCAAAAGTGAACACATGTGGCCAGCGTTTGTTCAATCTTAATTTAACGAATCGGATTTTCAGTTTTTGGATAAATTCTTAATGGATCAATTTTTGTGGAATTAATTTTGTCCAAAAAATTAACTAGCTTGCAAGCCCAAGCCCAGGCCCGGATGGGAGGTGGCGGAGCGCATGGTAAACCAAACCATGGTTAGGTCCTTCCCCCTCACAAAACCCACAAAGATATTATGACCCAAATGAGCAACCATTTACCTCAAGTTAATTGTATATAAACCTATTACAACTTTGATCAATTTCCTATGTGGGATAACTCACTTCAAACACCTCACTTTAACATTTAATCTCTCATTCGTTTCAAATTCGATTTGAGAAAATCAAAAGGCTAAGTTTATCTACTCGGAACGTAGATTAATATTATCCAATAATATTTCGTATTCCAGATACTTATGATGTTCGAATTTCTTATACAAAAGTCGCGTCCAACACACTTTTCATATCCAAATATCCAACATATTTATCATACCACATATGTAAATATCTCAAATGCATGCATACAATTCATATAAAGTGTCCATTTTGGGGGTATTTTGGTAATTACACCGCCTTTTGTAACTATAAATTTTGATTGTAAATAAATAGATTCGTAACGATTGTAGTTTGTGAATAAAAATGTCAATAAAATATCTATCGTGTGAAGTAGGCGTTATTTGTAGAACCACGTAAATTATATTTTATTTATATGTTTAATCTCACGTTCAACGTTCTTCTATCACTCAACACTTCATCTATATGAACTTGAATGAGCGCAAGTGAATGAAGAGGTTGTTAGTATTTGATAATATATATTACATAAAAGCAAGGGTGGAAAAGTGAGGTGCCTGCCGACAAAGAGCCATGAGCTCAACCATAGGTTCTCAAACTTCTTGTGACCTATGAGTTGTTGAATGCGTATGATATGGCATCATTTTGATCAATGAAAATTTGGACATTTTAGTTTATTTATTTTGAAACTTTGGACATTTTAATCTTAAATACTATCTATGTATGGACTTTTTTTTTTTTTTTTTGGTTAAATCTATGTTTGGACTTATTATAAATGAGTATGAATTATTAGGCTAGACTTATTAGCCATATTGACTAAATTAAAGGTGTAAAGAAGCCTGAGGCCCAAGACCCAATAGGAATCTATATAAATATTAACATAGTCAGATTATAGGGATCATTATCCATTCAATTTAAAATTCTTACTAAGCATCATATCAAGGAGAGTTTTTTTTTTTTTTTTTTGATAGAAATATCAAGGAGAGTTGGTTTGTCGGGTTTTAGGTCAGATCTATTCCACCTTAACCCCGCGGTACGGTACGCTATATTTATGGAGGAAAATATAATAAAGAATTAGGTTCAATTACAACTTTTGACATAATTTATACTTTTATACCTCTTTTGTTATAGCCATAATTTTGGGTTTTGGGATGACGAACTCAAAGTAAAGGGGGAAAATATAATATTTTTTGATTTTGAGGGAGACGAAATTCAAATACAAAAATTTTTGTAAGATAAAAAAATAATTTTTTAAAATTGAGGGAGGCATTTAATAATTTGAGTGGGGTACTAATGTAATTATAAATTAAAATTTAAAAACATCTATATATTAAAATATATATATATATATATATATATATTCAGTGGGGACACTGCCTGGGCCTAAGGTAGATCCGCCCCCCGGGTACACGTCACTTAATACTTTTCCAAAATGAACTAGATCCATGTTACAATTGTTTTGGTAATACTTTAATCAAACTTTCATGTCAGTGAGGTAAAACTTGTCAGTTTATAACTCAGTTTGAGCATCTTCTAACGAGGAATTCCTGCAACCACGTCATTCCCTTATCACATCTTTCCACATTTTAATTTACCATAATAATCAAAAAACCTTAGGCTCCATATGGTTGTGTTTTCGAAAATAAATTCTGAATTTTTTTTGGGAAACGTGTATTACAGAAATTCGTATGAGAATGTTGACTTTATTTGTTTGTTTGGATGTATTTTTAGAATTTGATTGAAAGTAGTGTAGATGTGATATAAAGTTGATTTTTATTAGAATTTGATATATGAAATGATTGAGTTGGTTATGAATGTGATGATGATGGAAGAGAAAATATTAAAATAATATTATTTTGAATAATATTATGAGTTGATAATAAAATAATATGTATGTATATGTGTGTATATATATATATATACATACATAATATAATATATATTATACAAATAAATTAACAAAACAAAAAAAAAGAAAAATTGAGAGGCAGTTTCGGTTAATGGGTGGGATGGGGGTTTGGCATGGGGTGGGGCGGGGTGGGGCGGGGCGGGTATGGGTTTGTTGGGGGTGGGGGGACCCTTCATTTTTTGTTTTATTTTAGTTTTATTATTTTATTTTTTTGATCTTTTCATTTCTTTTTAACTTTAGATTTTTATCCTTTTTTTATTTCGTGTGTTCTTTTCAATTTTATATTTTAAAAATTCAAAAAACTTGAATCTTGCTCGTCTATATTTATAATAATTAGTGTGACTATACGGTTCGCATTGGACAAATATAAAAGTAGGATGTGGTCCATATATACAATATTTTATAAAATGTGTAAATATGATTAGAGCATAAATAGTTCTATATGTTATGAATAATTATATGAATGTCCATGTATCCTCCACTACATGATATGATGGATAATCATTTCTCCTCCTCTTTATGTTATAGTGGATGATCATTGCTCTTCCACTACTTGTAAATCCATCTTTTCCATTATGCACTCAACTCTTGAAATAATTGTACCTACTATTTTGTGCCTATAAATAGGACATGAAGTTGTATTGTTAAGACACACCAAAATCAAAGAAAGAATTCTCTTCTTAATTCTCTAGTCTCTCTACTTTAGAATATTTGTATATATTTCATAATATTTGGAGTTATTTTATAACACGTTATCAGCACGATCCGTCTCAAAGGGTTAATCATTTTAAAATTTGGCAAAAGATATACATGGGGTACTCAACGTATGATGTAACATCCATTGAGAGATTTTCGTGAGTTATTATGAGTTTGTAAAGAAAATTGATGGACAAGATTTTTAAAACAAAGCAAGAAGAAAAGGCAAAGAAAAGGTACGTATATTTCAATATTTAACAAAAATAAAAATATGCAATAATTCTCTTGATGTTTGGAAAGAAAACATGTGTATATGTGCATATATTTGATTAGTATTATTCTTTTGAAAAATCCTATCATGTTGAAAATATTTTAAGAAGTTGAATGATTGTTATGTTATTCATTTTATACTTTGATAATAGTATTATATTGATGAATCTTGAAAAAAACTTGACTTTGTGACTCTTGATATTACGAGGAAAAATTATTTTTCTTGGGCGTTAGATGTTGAAATTCATCTTGATGCAAATAACTATACTCCATTCACTGAAATGAATGTGTTGAGCAATATATAAATTCATATATGCAAATAACTATACTCCATTCCCTGAAGTGAATGTGTTGAGCAATATATAATTATTTTAATCATGAGTCCCGTCCAACTAGTTCTGCTACATTCCCTGAAGTGAAAGTAGCAGCACATAACTATTTTAATCATTAAATAAATCATGGACGTGGACGTGGTCGTGGATATGGTTTTGGAAATCGTGGTAGTTATTCAAAGAACACATCTTTCCACCAGAAGTGGAAAAATAATGAAGAGAAAAATGAAGGTGGCCAAAATAACCAATCTGTAGAAAATTTATGTTATCGTTGTGGTGGTAAAGGTCATTGGTCTCGTACCTGTCGTACACCAAAGCATCTTGTTGACCTTTACCAAGAATCGCTGAAAAGTAAAAGAAAGAAAATAGAAAAAAAAAAATTTGCTTTTGAAGAAGGCGATTCTGATCATGGCCGATTTTGATGACACTCATTTAGATGTTGCTGATTTCTTTGATGATCCTAATGGAAAAATTGATCACTTGATTGGAGATGGAAGTGTTCAAAATAAATTTGTTAAATTTTAATTCTAGTACTTTATAAATAAATATTTAAGCATGTTGTTTTCTTTTTAAGAATGAATTTATTCATAAGATTATCGTTTCTTATATTAAATAATATTGTTTGATATTGATTTATTTCTTTTTATGTTTCAATAAAGAATGAGTATTTACTCGATCAACAACAACATCAATAATGAAAATATATGTCTCGCTGATAGTACAACAACTCACACCATCCTCAAGAATAAAAAATACTTCTCTTATTTAGTAATGCAAGAAGCCAATGTTAGTACTATATCGGGTAGTGCAAAATTAATTGAACGCTCCGGCAGAGCTAATATATTGTTACCCGGAGGAACACAATTTTATATTGATGAAGCCTTATATTCTACTAAGTCTCAAAGAAATTTACTAAGCTTCAAAGATATCCGCCGAAATAGATATCATATTGAGACAACAAGTGATGGCAATATTAAGTATCTTTACATTACTAATACAATATCTGGTAACAAATGTATATTGGAAAAGTTGCCAGCATTGTCTTCCGGTTTGTACTACACGCATATATCTACTATTGAAACACATGTTATCGTAAACCAGAAATTTACAAATCAAAATAAGTTTGTTGTTTGGCATGACCGGTTGGGCCATCCCGGATCAATTATGATGCGAAAGATAATTGAGAATTCATGTGGCCATCCATTGAAGAGCCAGCAGATTCTTCAATCGAATGATTTCTCATGTGCTGCTTGGAAAGTTGATTATTCGACCATCAACAACAAAAATAAGAAGTGAATCTCTTACGTTTTTGGAACGTATTCAAGGCAATATTTGTGGACCAATACACCCGTCGTGTGGACCATTTAGATATTTTATGGTTTTAATTGATGCATCAACAAGATGGTCACATGTATCTTTGCTATCAACTCGCAACCTGGCGTTTGCGAGATTGCTTGCTCAATTGATTAGACTACGAGCACATTTTTCTGATTATCCAATTAAGAAGATACGCCTTGATAATGCGGGTGAATTTACTTCCAAAACGTTCAATGACTATTGTATGTCTATTGGAATTGATGTTGAACATCCTGTAGCACATGTTCATACACAAAACGGTCTAGCAGAATCGTTTATTAAGCGTCTGCAGTTAATTGCAAGACCTTTACTTATGAGATCAAAACTTCCTATTTCTTGTTGGGGACATGCTATTTTGCATGCAGCAACACTTATTCGCATAAGACCAACAAGTTATCATAAGTTCTCCCCATTACACTTGGTTTTTGGTCAGGAACCAAATATTTCCCATCTAAGAATTTTTGGATGTGCGGTATATGTTCCAATTGCTCCACCACAACGCACTAAGATGGGTCCTCAAAGGAAGTTGGGAATATATGTTGGATTCGAGTCTCCATCGATAATAAAGTATCTAGAGCCATTGACTGGCGATTTATTTATGGCTCGATTTGCTGATTGTCATTTTGATGAATCAGATTTCCCAACATTAGGGGGAGAAAATAAGCAGCTGGAAAAGAAAATTAGTTGGAATGAATTATCTTTATCTCATCTTGATCCTCGAACAAAACAAAGTGAACTGGAAGTTCAAAAGATAATTCACTTGCAAGGTTTAACTAACCAACTGCCAGACACATTTACTGACCTAAAAAAAGTGACTAAGTCACATGTACCAGCTGTTAATGCTCCAGTAAGAATTATTGTCCCTGAAGGTCAAAGTAATGAGTCTACTGCACGCCTGAAGCGTGGTAGACCTATCGGTTCCAAAGATAGTCATCCTCGAAAAAGAAAAGGAGCTAAGAATTAAGATGGTCTAATCGAGGATAAAATAACTCCAGAAGAGTCCCCAGTCATAACTAATATTTCGGTTCCAGAAGAACCTCAGGTACCTGAAAATTGTGAAAATAATGAGATCTCAATCGATTATGTTATGAACGGGAAATGATGGAATCGAAATGAAGTCAACGTTGATGATAAATTTGCATATAATGTAGCGCTAAATATGATGAATGATAATGAGGATCAAGAACCAAAGTCTGTTAATGAATGTCGACAAAGAAATGATTGGCCAAAAATGGAAAGACGCAATGAGGGCAGAGTTAAACTCGCTTGAACCAACGAAAAGTTTTTGGACCTGTAGTCCGTACACCTGAAGATGTAAAAGTTTTTGGACCTGTAGTCCGTACACCTGAAGATGGAAAAGTTTTTGGACCTGTAGTCCGTACACCTGAAGATGTAAAAGTTTTGGACCTGTAGTTCGTACACCTGAAGATGTAAAGCCAGTAGGATACAAATGGGTATTTGTGCGAAAACGAAATGAGAAAAATGAAATTGTAAGATATAAGGCACGTCTTGTTGCCTAAGGGTTTTCGCAACGACCTGGCATAGATTATGAGGAAACTGATTCTCCTGTGGTGGATGCAACTACTTTTCGTTATATAATAAGTCTGGCAGTGCATGAAAAACTTGATTTGCATCTAATGGATGTTGTTACAGCCTATTTGTATGGCTCGCTTGATAATGATATATATATGAAAATCCCTGAAGGATTTAATATGCCTGAAGCATATAATTCAAGTTCTCGAGAACATTATTCAATTAAATTAAGTAAGTCATTGTATGGACTGAAACAATCTGGACGAATGTGGTATAATCGTCTCAGTGAATATTTGTTGAAGGAATGATATAAGAATGATCAAATTTGTCCTTGTATTTTCATGAAAAGATCTGGAAATGAGTTTGTTATAATTACAGTTTATGTTGACGATTTAAATATTGTTGGAACTCCTGAAGAGATTTCAAAAACTGTTAATTGTTTAAAGAAAGAATTTGAAATGAAAGATCTTGGAAGAACAAAATTTTGCCTTGGGTTGCAAATTGAATATTTAAAGAACGGAATTTTTGTATATCAAGATGCTTATATATCAAATGTGTTAAAGCGATTCTACATGGATAAATCACATCCATTGAACACCCCGATGGTCGTAAGGTCACTAGATGTGAACAAAGATCCTTTTCGACCTCGAGAAAATGATGAAGAATTACTTGGTCCTGAAGTACCATATCTAAGTGCAATAGGTGCACTAATGTATCTTGCTTGTCATACTCGACCTGATATAACATTTGCAGTTAATCTATTAGCAAGATATAGTTCTTCTCCTACGCGAAGGCATTGGAATGGGGTAAAGCAGGTACTTCGCTATCTTAGAGGAACAATGGATATGGGCTTGTTTTATTCAAATGTACCCAAATCCGAACTGATTGGATATGCAGATGCTGGATATATGTCTGATCCTCATAGTGGTCGTTCACAAACGGGCTATTTATTTACATGTGGTGGCACAGCCATTTCATGGCGATCTATGAAACAAACTATATCGGCCACATCATCTAATCATGCAGAAATCTTAGCTATTCACGAGGCGAGTCGAGAATGTGTTTGGTTAAGATCTATAATTCAACATATTCGAGGGACTTGTGGTTTATCTTCTGGAAAAATGATCCCAACGATCTTATATGAAGATAATTCCGCATGTATCGCACAATTGAAAGAAGGGTACATTAAAGGAGATAGAACAAAACATATTTCACCAAAGTTCTTTTTTACTCACGATCTTCAGAAGAATGGTGATATCAATGTTCAACAAATCCGTTCCAGAGATAATCTTGCTGATTTGTTCACCAAGGCACTTCCTACAGCAACATTTGAAAAACTAGTTTACAATATTGGCGTGCGTAGACTTAAAGATCTTGACTGATATTGTCATGAGGGGGAGATAATACGCGCTGCACTCTTTTTCCCTTAACCAAGGTTTTTCCCACTGGGTTTTCCTGGTAAGGTTTTTAATGAGGCAGCATCTGATTGCGTATTGAAAGAATTATGTACTCTTTTTCCTTCACTAGGTTTTTATCCCACAGGGTTTTTCCTAGTAAGGTTTTAACGAGGCATATTCTTAAGTGATGGACATCCAAGGGGGAGTGTTATGAATAATTATATGAATGTCCATGTATCCTCCACTACATGATATGATGGATAATCATTTCTCCTCCTCTTTATGTTATAGTGGATGATCATTGCTCTTCCACTACTTGTAAATCCATCTTTTCCATTATGCACTCAACTTGAAATAATTGTACCTACTATTTTGTGCCTATAAATAGGACATGAAGTTGTATTGTTAAGACACACCAAAATCAAAGAAAGAATTCTCTTCTTAATTCTCTAGTCTCTCTACTTTAGAATATTTGTATATATTTCATAATATTTGGAGTTATTTTATAACACTATATTTCTTTTTCCATTTACATATAATATTTTATTTTCAGTTTGATTGAGGCAAATTTATTTCCATCTTCTTATAATGAGATACTATTATGTTACATAAAATCTTTGCTCGTGGGCAATCCTATTAAATACCACGTTAGTACCAAAATGAAATAATCGAGATTCAGTCGATATTTATTTGAATATTGAGAAGGTAAAAAAGTATAATTTAAAATCCAATAAACAACAAACGAAATTATTAAAATGATATTATAAATCACACAATATTGTACATACTTATAAATCACACAATATTGTACATACTTTTGGTAAAAACATGGCCAATTAAGTCTCAATTCAAGCACACATACATGAAACAAACAAATAGGAACTTACAAATAAAAATACAACATTATCCATTGCAACCACCAACACCAACAACCAAATACAAATCATCACCACTTTGGCCAACCAAAATAGGGAGAACGAGCAGTACTACTAACGTTGCTGTTGCTAGACCCTTGCTCGCTATGCTCTTGATGGGCAGATCTGATCCTAGCAATCTCCCAAGGATCCGTGGGCCCATTTCTGGATGACTCGTCTGGCACGGACGATGAGCTCGACACGTCAATCACATGAACAACTGGGGGCTTGGAATGACCCACTTGTCTACTTTCTTTACGTCGGGGTTTGGAAGACCCGCCTGTCTGGTGGCTGTTTTCGGAATCATTGTCTGATAGTATTACAGGGTCATGAAAGCGTCCCCCGGGCTCATAAATTGGGCTTGTAGCTGCTAGCCCACGAAAAATCACTTGCAAGTCAGACCAACACCTCTCTCCTGTGTGCCAGTAGCGCTCCACACTATTGCCATACTATTATATTGAAACAAGTGCTTGAAAAATTATTCATAGTCCCTAATCAATGGTTGCATAAATCATGATAGATAATCTTAATTGATACGTTAATATTGTAGTTAACGGTTGAGTAAGAACAAGAGAAATGATAACATAAATTGAAGACAAACCTCAAGCAACTCATCTCTATACTCAACTGGGACATTCATTATATTTGTACGCGGGCAATAATTCACACCGGGCCATACGGTCAGTCGCTTAAATGTAATATATCTATCTTGCAACTCGTTGAACTTTTCCCTCAGCAGATTCAAGCTGACATGCCTCTGTAGCTCCACGCTCATGTCCTGAGCAATGCGACAAAGGATACGATCGACAACAACCACATTGTGCCAGTTTGTCGATGCAGAAGCAATTTTCAACTTTCTAACAAAAGAATCTTCAGCTGTTGTGTCCCATGATGCATTACCGAATAATTCATCAACTGTGGCATTTTGCCTATTGGACGTCATTTCTGCAGTCAACACTAGTTAAAAGAATATAAACAAATAATTTCCAAGTAATTTTTTATATTTTTCAGTATATGATATCCGAGAAGTTTGTTAAATGGTACTCATATTAGATATGTAAATTGCAACAAGTTCGCACATGAATCTATTTGTATTATTCTAATATCAAGAATACGCGATTTATTCATATGCAAAATAATAAGTGCTATAAGTTTTGATTATATGAAATTAGCAAAATTTCGCCTGGGTACTTAATAATATAAGTAGTAAAATTTTTTGTCAATTTTTTAAGTCACACACACATGTAAATACATATTTATATATATATATATTTTGCACATATAATTATCCTAATACGCAAATTATATAATATAATTTAGATTATATATATAGTTACATAGTAAATGATCAAATAACAAAGACACAACAAATGGAGATAACATCTACGGTGACTAAAATACGACAAAAACAAATACATAATATAATCACGTGCACACTACATGATCAAATAACATAAGACAGAACAAAAAGAGATAACACCAGATTCCCAACTATCACGCTAGCCCCCCCTAATAGTTGTGCCACATCATCATCATGATCTGGTCCCTGAATATTGATTGTGCTGCAATATCCGCTGCAGTCGGTTGTATTGGGCGACGTGGATTTACCATCTCCTCCTCTAACTTTTCATCGGGTAAGTTAAAAATGAAGTCGTCTCGTTGGTATCTCCTTATAAAGTTATGTAGGACACAACAACCAATCACCAGTTCAGTTTGTCGAGTTAGCAAATAGTTTGGCATCCCACACCTCAGAATCGGGAACCTCTTCTTAAGTATACCAAAACATCGTTCTATAACATTTCGAAGCTTCGAATGACGATGGTTGAACAACTCCTTTGGGCCGCGAGGTCCACTATGACCCCTAAACTCGGGAAGATGATATCGTTGCCCTCTAAAAGGCGCAAGGAAAGGAGAGAAGTTGGCATATCCAGAATCAACTAAATAATATTTTCCTATAATGATTTCACCACACAGTTATAATGTTAAAATCAATGTGAATGATAGATCTTTATTTTAGAAAATAGCTATTTTGGAATAGTGTACCAGGCGGTGGCAAGGGAAAATTTGGGTCGCTTGCAATAGCGTTGCTCAACACTCGTGCATCATTAGCACTCCCTTCCCATCCTGCGTACACATATGTGAACATCAAGTTGAAGTCGCACATTCCAAGGACATTTTGACTTGTCGTCCCTTTTCTAGAACGATACGCAGTCTGCTGGTTCTCTGGAACGAGTGCTTCGATAATGGTTCCATCAATAGCCCCAATGAAGTCCTACACATATGATAGCTATTAATACAGACGTGCATTATAAAGTACGATTGCAAACTATTGCTTCAACGACATTATGCAATTACCTTGAAGTAGGGGTAGAATTCTGGGTTATGTACGATATGATTTGGGGTCTCCGCGAAATTTGGTGGAGTAATGAATTCAGGGGCCATTAAAAGTAAGGCATTCAGTGCCCTACGAACATGTCGGTTAATCGTTTCCAATGAATGTTGAAAACGCTCACAAGTGTCACGCTGCCTCCTATGCAATCCCACCGTTTGGATGAAGATGGCTATGCTCTCTTGGATCGACACGCGGCATCGCTGATTTTGACGAATGTAGCCTCGCTCCGTGATGAGGTCACACAAAGCTAAGAACGGTTCTTTGTTCATTCTTAGCATGTTATAAATTCTTTCAGGGTGACCCCGCAACAACTCACTCAACCAATCGGATCCCTTGAAACGAGAATCATAAAATGGTGTCTTTTCGATCCTTTCGAATGACTGAAGAAGATGTGCCACGATGAATGCATCCTCTTCGTCCGAGTCATTGGAATTGACATCAACATCGGGATCCACGTAACCATCATCATAGTAATTATTCTCATACTCGTCATAGTTAGTGCGACTAGGTCCATCATCCCCGTGATGCGCCATACTTATTAAATACTTAAACCAAATAGTAAATTGAAACAAGAAATTTAGATAAACCAAATCGTAGTCCCACATAATTATTTTAAACTAATAAAACACATACTTAAAACGTGAATATAAAATTACAATACCATTCATTATTAAACCCAAACACACCTACTTAATAATTTTTTTAAAACATAAAATTGTTCGTCATCCAAACAAACGATAAAAAGAAATAGTACACCCAACAGATAATAAACACATAGATAATTAGACAATTAACCAGATAACTTAAACAGGTCTCATCCCACCATATCACATCGCATCTAAAGGCAGTCCACCCAAACCCGTTGTTGCTCGGGAGTCATGAGGAGAAACCAACATCGCCAATGTTGGGCAGTGAGTCGTTCCATTGCCTTGTGGAACTTCTCCGCACTAAGCCCCTCCATGGCTTGGAGGCAAGTCATGCATCTCTCTATGCCTTCCTGCAATGATGCATTAGAACGGGAAGCCCTGTCAGACTTAAATTCCTCCCAAGACTGTAAGGCTGACTCCAGGTCACCACTCCTCGAGCTCTTTCGAGACCTACTCGTTGTCGCAGAGGTGGCCATGGACTGTGTGGGTGCACGGGAGGCACTATCATTCATTAAATCAACATTTGTGTCTTCTTCATCCACCAAATTAAACCTCCCACGTCTTCGCCTATTGACCTGCGAGTCACCCTCCAACTCTGATGGACCTTGGGTCGATGCTCTAGCTATAGCTCCCGTAGCTATATGGGGTAGGAACATCTCAGTGCACAAGTCATACTTGGGTAGACCACTCTTACGCAATTTACATCGCCTGGGTACTCCTAAGAAGTGTGTAGAATGCCGAAATTAGCAAACCTAACCCAATTTTAGATAGCTATTAATATATATTGTGTATATATATAACCTAAAAGTTAGTATTAGGAAGATACCGCTAGGTGGGCCTCCCAAACAGCATCAGTAGCAGTGACAGTGTGGTTCTCGTAATCCCACCCAAATCCACTTCCACTTCTTATCAATTCATTGAACCTCCTCCACATGACCCTAATCCTATTCAACTTGCTCTTCAACTGAGGGATATTATACATGTAAAACGGTGCAGCAGCCGTATTCAAACCTCGCTCAATGTCAGTCCAAGTTTGCGGGGTAAATGTCGTCCCCCTTAGATTGCCTTTCTTGAACTCCTCGTACATGAGTTCAATAAAAACAGAATCCAAATCGGTGTTCCAATAGGCCTCACCAGACTTTTTCTTGCCACTACTAGAACCTCCACCACGATTCATCTATCACATATAAAGGAAATAATATTTATCCTATTTTGGTTTTTAAAAACATAAGTAAAAAGTGTTACTCATATCTAAAAACTTTTTTTTAATTATTAGTTATGGTAGTTATTCGTTACTTTTAAATTTCAAAATTATGAGTTGTCAAATTTTGAACACTTATTCTACATTTAGATAGAAAAATAGTACAAAATTAATTTGTCAATTTAAATAAAAGTGGAGTGGCTATAACAAAATGTGGAGTGCCATTATCAATTTTTTTGCATTTTTTGGGCCCACTTTTTCCATACTAGTAAACCTTGAAATGACATAGCCTCTATATATAAAATTACTCATCGTATACGTAATTGTAATATGAAGACTTGTCATTCTGCCAATAAAGCTTGTCCGGGTAGTAAAGTGGTTTTTTTTTTTAAAAGTAGAAACGTAGTAGTATAGTTGATACTGGAGAATTTTATTTGTTACCACTTACAACATATCACTATATCAGATGTATATTTTATGTTATGCCATAGAGTTTTTTAAATTTGGTTAATCTCTATATAGTTAGAAGTGGAGATAATTTTGATAATTTACCATTACTTATGTTAGTTACTGTTCATCGTCTTCATTGAAGACGATGAACAGTGGTTTTTGTTTTTTTTTTGTTTTTTTATATATAAAATAGGGGTAAAAACAGTATCATACCTAAACTTTTCGAGTTTTGACACTTTTTTATACAAATTTTTTTTTTTACACTTATTTATCTAAACTAATCGAATTTTACACAATTTTATCTTTTGGCATTTTCAAGCCAAATATTCCGGTGGAATCCAATTTTTGGCTAAAAGTCTTTTTGCCCTTACTTAAATTGGTGAGCCCCACTTCTTCAAGCCCCCGCCCCCCAACACACACCAGACGCACACACACACTCACTGTGTACATATATATATATACACACACACAAATATACATATATATATATATTATATATATAGACACACACTCAGTGTGACTCACTGTGTATATATATATACACACACACAGACACACACACAAAAATATATATATATATATATACACACACACACGCAGACACACACACACATATTTATATACACACACGCAGACTTCAACTCTCACGCACACACACACATTTACACATATACACACACACGCAGAGTAACCCAAAAAAAAATGTGTGTGTGTGTGTCTGCGTGTGTGTGTGTATATAAATATATGTGCGTGTGTGTATATAAATATGTGTGTGTGTCTGCGTGTGTGTATATAAATATGTGTGTGTGTGTCTGCGTGTGTGTATATAAATATGTATGTGTGTGTCTGCGTGTGTGTGTATATATATATATATATAAATTTGTGTGTTGTGCGTATATGTGTGTGTGTGAGATTCAAATTTTTGTGTTATATATAAATATACACACATATATATATGTGAGGTCAGTGTGTGTATGTGAGTCAGTGAGTGTGTGTGTGCGTCTGGTGTGTGCGTGTGGGGGGGGGGGGGTGTTGAAGAAGATAGGTTAGAGAGAGAAAAAAGAGAGGGTAAAATGGCAAATGACTAAAATAACCTTCAAATTTTGTGTGAAATTCCATTTTCACCCATAAATTGGTCACATGCGTTGCAACCGTAAAGGTAAGTGATATTTTTTTTTAAATATTCAAAAGTATAAATTAGTTATTTTTCTCATTTTGGCTCCAAAAAAATTGTATAACTTTAAAATGACTTCACACGTATTTTTGGAGTATCGGATACTTCTCATTTTCGTATCCGATACGTATCTAATCTTTTGGTTTTTATTTTAATTTCGGATACTTAAAATTCGTATTCGATACGTATCGCAGTCGTATCTGAGCCGTATCCGTATCCGATACGGGTACGATACTGCACGGGCCATAATCATTAGGACTGGAGCACATTAGAATAACTTACCAATAAACCATACATTCACATATATCGTATTAACTAAAACCAAACACAAAAAGAACACATAAACGAATTTTAAAAGTAGAATATAAAAATTGAATATAAATTTGAGTGCCAATTGAACTGCTGTAGATTCAAAAAATTACTTTCAAAAAATAATTAATAAATATGAACATACAAGGCTTAAAAAAAAAGAGGAAATATGCACCTTCTGTTTCTTCAAAAGCAAAGGAATATCAGAACTCCCAACAGAGGATGTACCACCAAATTTTGCTTCAAACATAAAAAAAAGTAGTTAAAAAATAATTAATAAATATGAACATACATAAAAAAAAAAAAAGTGATATGCACCTTTTGTTTCTTCAAAGGCCGAGGAATATCAAAACTCCCCTCAGAGGATGTACCATCAAAGTTTGGCGTTTTGAGTGTACTTCTATGAAGTGGAATGAAACAATGCAATTTGTGGTGTACTGGTGTAAGTCGTTCTTATATAATAAAAGAAACTCAAAACACAACAAAAATTTAAAGAAGATGGGATGTATGTATAAATTACTTTTCAAAAAGATATCCGCAATTGAACAAAAATATTGAGTTGAAACTTTTCTGCAAAAATATTAAAGATGAGAGATGAATAATGAGGGTACCCGTGGGTTGGGGGGGCCCATGGGTGTTGGAATTTGGGGGGATGGCACGTGTTGGGGGGTGGGGGGCCAATGGGTGTTGTGAGATGAAGGGAGGCCACTTGCCTCTAAAGGGTGTGGGGGTGGGGGCTGGGGTGTAGATGTGGGCGTGGGGGTGGGGGTGGGTAGTTGTGCAGGAGGAATAATGGAGAGGGCAGGTGAGGTATAGTGAGGATCATATATTATTTAAATTATATGTTATTTAAATTATATGTTATTAATATTATTTAATAATAATAATAATTAGAATATTGAAAAATTGAATAGGAATTTTATTTTATAAAATATGAAAAGTAAGAAAGAAAATGAGTTAGATAGTGAAATAGTGTAATTAATGATAAAAGATTGTGAAAAGATTGAAATGATTGGTTGTTGTATAGGGGAATGTGTAGTGTATTTAAAATTTGACCATTTTCAATTGAATTTGGCTTGGACTGTGTATTTTCATTTTTTGGTGATCCAAAAAATAAAAATATTTTTAGGATTTCTAACCATACATAGCCTTAGTTTTTCAATGAAAAGAAGTTATTTTTATTACATCCAAAATCAAAGAACAAACATAACAATGTGTTTAATGTGGGGGAACCCTAATCCTGTTTTGGAGTGGTTAAATTCAAGTTTCATTTATTTATCTTGTAATTGCACATGAGGGAATGTAATTGATTCACGGTGTTAACTGCTATATATATATATATATATATATATACACTTGAACTCAGTCAAACAAAATTTCGACTAAATTAAATTTTCCGTGTGGTTAGTAAATTGGGACTTTGGGAGGGACATTAATCATTGAACTTCCGGTGGGAATTCAACAAAAATTAATGTAATATGGTGTGTGATCCATATGGACACCCCACGAAATGTTTAGATTTCTACATCTTATTTATTAGCCACAAGTTATGAATAAGCTACATAATACATGTTATGAATATCAAATTTAACAAATTAGAATTAACTGACAACTTTTACAATGAGCTAAAAATTATTATGGAAGTCGAGAAAAATCTGCACGCCGTCATTGTGATTGAAGCATCAACTTCATTAGTACAGTCATGTAATTAAAAAAATTATTCTCATATAGTTAAATAATTTAGAAGGTTTTGGTTCAACCCTTATAGTTTTTAAAGAAGCCGTGTCATGTAATCATTAGTGAAGAATTTAATGTAAAAGACATGAGAGTTTCAGAAGAGCATTTTACCTTAAAAAATATCCCTCTATGTGACATGCATTTTTCTCATTGAAATCGCTTGTGTCTTTCTTATGATTTTTTCCGTCATATCAGTATAATTTATCATCACTTAACACTCATGCGGTCAATTATGTTAAGAAAAACTGTCATTCAAATATGAAAAAAAAAAAAAACTGTCATAAAGTTCAAATCAAAGTGTTCCACTTCTCACGTAATGAGATTAGAAATGCAATTTTAATGGGATTAATGGCTTTTAGCAAATTGCATATTGGAGCCAAGAAATGGAGACTTATCAGCAATTCAGCATCATGAAAGCGATTGTTTTATTTTGTTAAGATAATGCATGACAAAAGAAACATTGCATATGATAGAAATAAATAGTAAATAAATTAATAAAAAGACGACACAAAATGAGGTCAACGGTCAATTATCTTTTTTAACTCCCATATTAGGTTATCAAGAGGACCACCAAAAAGATAGAGAGATTAGTACTTTATAGTTTGGATTTCAACTTTGATAGATTTGCAGAATCTAATGCTTTCTTCAGCAGCGGTCATTCGGATATAAAAAAAAATCTAAGCAAATCTTGTAAAGGTTAAAAAAACATAGGCGGTACAAGTTATTTTTAAAAAGTATCAAGACTAAATTCATATATAATCATATATCGTTGTGTATGATAGAGCCCCAAGAGTCCTACTGAATGTATAGTAGTGCTCAGGTGATTCTTGTATCAGCCACAAACAGTGTTAAAATATTTGTGGGGTCCATCAAAATATATATATATATATATATATTATTGTATTAATACATTTTGTGTAGTGGATAGGCTTCGAAAGATGAAATCTTCGAGCCACCAAATATGATCCTTAGAGCTCCTAAAGATGACATCTTACTTAACTAAAGCGAAAGAAGAAGCATTCATCTTAAATTGACAGTGTGAATTATTTATTTATTTTTCTTTCATTTAATCGACGTGAGAAAGAAAAAAAACCCAATTAAAACCAAGCCATTTGTATCTTCAATGCACTCCACTATTGGAGTTGTGTGAAAAAAAAAATTATTAAGTAGCTAAACTTTTAATGTATTAATAGGTTGTTTTGTTAGTTAATTTATTTTAAGTATCAAAGAATGTGTACTTTTCTAAGCTTTATAGACAATTTTGTAGTGTTTTTGTTTAAGTTTTATAGGCTATTTCATTATTATATATGGATTGTTTAGTAGGGCGATTTTGCCCAATATTTTAAAATTTTTATATTATAAATTTTATTATGTTATGTAGTTTTTTGGATAAATACTTTTTTTCTAAGCGTAGTTTTTATATATGTGAAATATATTATTAGGCTTAGTTAGACAATGTTAAAAAGATTACAATTTTTATGCTATAATATCTTGAAATATGTATTTTTAGTTTTGTTTGACTCATTTTTCTTAAGATAAAAATCGCAAATTACTAGACTGCCCCAAACTGCTCAAACCATACCATTGATTTTGGTTTCAAAATGACAATTCGAAATTTTCCTACCGAAAAATTGCACTTGGCATTTTGATTTTAAACTAGCCAAAAAAAAAAAAAGAAACTGCTCCATTAACACCCCTGTTTAAATTCATAGACTGTTATTCATTTGAAGTTTGAGCTGCATATTGCTATCAATAAAGTGCATCTAAAAGAAATAAATGTGGTTGTATTTTAAGGCGCATAAGATCCTCTATTGCAAAATAATATTGCATCTCCTATTGTATTTATTCTATGCATAACAAGTGTATAAATATTTTTTTTAAATATATAAGTAATTTCATATATAGAAGTAAATGCAATAGAAAATGCAATATCATTTGCAATAGAGGATCTAAATACATTTTAAGGTTTAGAAACATGTTGCTCAATCTGGCTTCATACACATGATGTCATCTTCTAATGACCCCATTGGTACTGATTGGTTATTCTAGGACGTGGAATTAATTAAGTCGACCTTGTTCAGAGGTTTATTTCGTATTACCTAATTTGGTGACATTCAATAACGTATGTGAATCGTTGAATCTGTATATGCTGATGTAAATAATGATATTATCATATATCATCCAACGACTTGCAACTTACTTGAATAACAGATAATGGGTAGCCTGATTTAGGAGCACATTGCTCAATATGACTCCATACACATGGCGTCGTCTTCAAGGTCCAATTGATATTGATAGCCATATGTCATTATATAATTCGGTCGAGCCTATAGATATGCTTGTGAAGAAGCCAACTATCCCCACCCCGACGATAGCTGCTAGCTTTCCCCATCTGTCCTAAACTTCCCCCGGTCTTTGGCCCGAGCAGTATGAGGCAAAGACTCGTCCCACGTATTTTATTTTTTTTGCGAGCAAAGTCGAGCAGAACCTACACTATTCATCTCATCTTTTCTATGATGGGACTCCAGTCACTCTATAATAATCCCGAATAGGGTTATGTCCTTATCGCGGGGTATTTAAGTAAATTGAGTATCGACATTTTAAGTCATATCAAAATTAAATATAACTCAATTTCTTTAAAAGAAAATTAAATAAAATCCAGGGCGAAATCAATTCCATAGGAACTAACATTTATTTTCACCTGACCCGGAGCTCGAAGAGGCATAATTCTAAAGTGCAATCATTGCAAAGCGCCCCTCGAAGATGGCAGTAATTCTTATGGCGGTTAAAAAGAGTAGAGCAAATCTTCACCTTCTTTTCTTTATCATCACCATATATCCTTGGTATACGAAAAGACAAATATGTATATATACTTGCCTCAATCCCCGTGCATGATACTGATACAAATCTGTTCATCATTTGTTTGGAACTCGAGTTTTAATCATTCATTTTTGAGATACTTTTCTAAACTCAGTCATTGTTAAAAGAGCCACTGCTTTATATATATACGTACACACACATATATATATATATATATATATGTTGTGGAACTCAAAATTATATTCCATCAAATATAAAAATAGCGAGGAAAATATTGTACTAGAAAATCACATTAGATTTAATTCCCAGAAAAGATTGGAAGCGTCACAACGGTCGCGTTTAAAACTCAACCTCCTCGACAGAATTAACTAGACGAATTTAATAGCACAATATAACACTACAACTATAACTAACAATGGCTACTTGAAAAATAACACAAAATAAAGAACACCAAATATAACGAGGTTCGGCTAATTTAGCTTACGTCCTCGGGCCCTACCAAAATATTTCACTAAACAAAAGAAAGGACCAAAAGTGAAATATACAAAACTATAGAGGAGAAAAGAAGAATAGCCAAAGATAAGAGCCTAAGGGATATCAAACAATTAAAGGGTGGATCCCTTTTTATAGGAAAAGGGATGGCCCTTTACAAAATTCTTCCTATGAGGGACAAATTGCTCTTTCATTATCAAAGGGAAATGAGTCATTTCTTCACCACAATTCAACAAATCTCCACCTTGGCGAATTTCCAAAATCTTCAATCTCCTTGTCAAACGGGGTCACAAAAAACAATCTTCAAATTTTCCAATGTTCCTTTCTAGGATCATGCATATACCTGCTCACAACCCCCACTGCTTGGGAAATATCAAGTCTCGTACACACCATAACATACATCAAGCTACCAACAACATTTGCATACGGTACTTTTGACATGTATTCCCGTTCTGCTTCAGACTTAGGTGACAGTGGCGCTAAGCTTAAAATGAGGAGCAACCGGAGTACTAACTGGTTTTGAATTTTCATCAATGCCAAAACGCCTCAACATCCTACTCAGATATTGTTTCTGAGTCAAACAAAGCCTCCTCAATTTTCTATCTCTGAAAATCTCCATTCCGAGAATTTTCTTCGCCTCACCTAGATCATTCATCTCAAACTCCCTTTTCAAATGAATCTTCAACTTCTCGATTTCTATTAGACTCGGGGAGGCAATCAACATATCATCAACATACAGAAGAAGATATATGAAGGATCCATCTTATAGCTTATGCAAATACACACAATGATCGTATGTGCTTCTTGTGTACCCAATTCCCATCATAAACTTGTCAAATCGCTTGTACCACTGCCTCGGAGATTGCTTCAATCCGTACAACGATTTTTGAAGTTTATAAACCAAATTTTCATTTTCAGCAACTTTGAATCCATCTGGCTGAGTCATATAGATTTCCTCTTCCAAGTCTCCATGTAAAAATGCAGTTTTTACATCCAACTGAACTAGTTCAAAATCCAACTGTGCTACCAAAGCCAACAAAATTCTAATGGAGGAGTGTTTTACAACTGGAGAAAACACCTCATTATAATCAATGCCCTCCTTCTGAGCGTAACCTTTGGCCACCAATCTGGCTTTGTAGCGAACATCACCTTGGCTAGGAAATCCATCTTTCTTTGCAAATACCCATTTGCATCCAATTGCCTTCTTTCCCTTCGGGAGACTGGCCAGTTCTCATGTTTGATTCTTATGAAGGGACTGCATTTCTTCACTCATGGCAATCCTCCACTTATCTTTCTCTGGTCCTTTGACTGCTTCAATATAAGTGGTAGGAACATCATCAGCGGCAATTGCAGATGCACAAGCCACCATATCATCAAAGCGAGCAGGCTTTCTGATTGTCCTCTTTGGCTTGCTAGTTGCAATTGATTCAAGTTGCTGTGGAAGTTCTTGGGGTTGAACTTCCTCTTCTTCAAAATCTCCTTCTACCGTAGGAGAATGATCAAGAGTTTCTTGATCTGCTGGGATAACAAACTTTTCAAACTCCACCTGTTTGGGAGTACCATCCTGCTGTTTTGCATTCACCTTTTTCAACACGGTAGATTCATCAAAGGTGACATCCCTGCTAAAGATTATTTTCTTTGTTTCTGGACACCAAAGGCGATAGCCTTTTATACCAGAGGTGATCCCCATGAACATAACTTTTTTTGCTCTAAGATCCAACTTTGATTCCTTAACATGATAATATGCAGCGGAACCAAACACATGTAAGGAATCATAATCAGCGGCAGGCTTTCCAAACCATTTCTCAAATGGTGATTTTCATCAATAGCAGTAGATGGTAGACGATTAACGAGATGGCACGCATACGTCACAGCCTCAGCCCAAAATTCTTTACCCAACCCAGCATTGGATAACAAACACCGAACTTTCTCCAGCAAAGTCCGATTCATGCGTTCTGCCACTCCGTTCTGTTGTGGTGTATGTCTGACAGTGAAGTGTCTGACAATGCCTTCATCCTCACAAAATTTCTGAAATGGATCACTCCTAAATTCTCCACCATTGTCTGTACGGAGACGTTTGACCTTTTTATCAATCTGAGTTTCCATCATCTTTGTCCAATTGAGGAATACCTCAAACACTTCATCCTTTGTCTTCATCGTATACACCCAAACTTTCCGGGAAAAATCATCAACAAAGGTTACAAAATAGTGCTTCCCTCCCAAAGAACTCGTTTTTGAGGGACCCCATACATCCGAATGAACATAATCTAAGATACCTTCAGTATTATGGATTGCTGTTCCAAATTTAACCCTTGTCTGTTTCCCACGAACACAAAGTTCACAAAACTCCAATTTGGAGTATTTCACTCCTTTTGTTTTGTGAACGACCTCTGATGAACAAAACTTCTGCATCTCCGCCTGAACAAACTTGCTTGTCCTTCTCAGTTCATACTTGTATATGGCAGCACAAACTTCGCTAAGAGATACAGCAGCAGCCTTCCCGTGAAGTAGAGTGGTTTCAAGAAACTCAAACTCCTCAGGAAAGGATCCCAGCAACATCAGAGCCAAATCCTTCTCATCCAAATTTCCGTTCTTTTTCCTCTATATCATTTGGTTTCTTTTCTTCAATAGCTAAGTATAGACCTTGTTGAAAGAGTGCGTCTACAACTTCGCTTTGCCACATACCAAAATGGCCTGTGCCATCAAAAGACTCCACTGCCAATCGCGTATTCGCCACAGTGGTTCTCGCCCAAATGGACGACGACAATGCTTTTGAGGTAACTTCCATTTTTGGTTACAAATTATTCTTCAATAGCCCTCCAAATGCGGAAGCTAAATAGCTCGAGAAAACTTTTCTGATGTGGAAGATCAGATTAAACTGCGACCACAGAGCATACTCAGAATACCCGAGCTCTGATAGCACTTGTTGTGGAACTCAGAGTCATATTCCACCAAATATAGAAATAGCGAGGGAAATATTGTACTAGAAAACCACACTAGATTTAATGCACAGGAAAAATTGGAGGCGTCACAACGGCCGCGCTTAAAACCCAACCTCCTCGACAGAATTAACTAGACGAATTTAATAGCACAATATAACACTACAACTATAACTAACAATGGCTACTTGAAGAATAGCACAAAATAAAGAACACCAAATATAACGAGGTTCGACTAATTTAGCCTACGTCCTCGGACCCCACCAAAATATCTCACTAAACAAAAGAAAGGATCAAAAGTAAAATATACAAAACTATAGAGGAGAAAAGAAGAATAGCCAAAGATGAGAGCCTAAGGGATACCAAACAACTAAAGGGTGAATCACTTTTTATAGGAAAAGAGATGGTCCTTTACAAAATTCTTCCTATTTGAATCAAATTGCTCTTTCATTATCAAAGGAAAATAACTTTCTTCACCACAATTCAACAATATATATATATATATATATATATAAAGAGAGAGAATCATCGCAAAATCACACAGAGAAGTGAGTAAAAAAAAGAGAAGAAGAAACAATGGGAGTGCCGTCGTTTTACCGGTGGTTGGTTAAAAAGTATCCTAAAATAGTATCGGACGCCATTGATGAAGACAAAGGAGATTATAAGCTGGTGGATTGTACTTTGCCAAACCCAAATGGGGTGGAGTTTGATAATTTATATCTGGACATGAATGGAATCATACATCCTTGTTTTCATCCTGATGACGATAATAATGTATATATTCATCTTTCATATATATATATATATGTATATGTATAGCTTTGATTCTTCTTCCTTCATTTTAGCAATATGCATGTGGTAACATGGGAGGGTTTATTGTTCGTTTCTTTATTAATTCGTTTCAGCAGGTTTTTACCCCGACAACCTTTGATCAGGTGTTTAACAGTATTTATGAGTACATTGATCGCTTGTTCAGTATAGTCAGACCAAGGAAGCTGCTATACATGGCAATCGGTAAACTATATATATATATATATATATCTGTTTGTTCTTTTATTCATTTTCTTGTCTTGTGTTTGTGAAACAAAAAAAAATTATATATAAATGATCTTGATTAAATCAATTAAATGTAAATTGTTGCGTAACAAAACCCCCAGACGGTGTTGCTCCCCGGGCCAAGATGAACCAGCAAAGGGCCAGACGATTTCGGACTGCCAAAGACCATCAAATGGCCGTAAGTCAATTTCGTTGATCTAATATATATACACGTATATATATTCATTGCCCTTACCCAACGTGGTTAAGGATACACGTGGTTTAGACCAAAAAACATAATTGATTGGAGATTCTATTTTGATTTCCAGGAGGAAATGGAGGAAAAATTGAGAAAACAATTTGAAAAAGAAGGGAAAACTCTTTTGCCAAAAGAAGAATCACAAGTTGCGGATTCGAATGTGATTACACCTGGAACGGAATTTATGTTCATGCTCTCAGAGAAACTTCAAAGTTACATCAGGCTGAGGATGTCTGAGAATCCAGCCTGGACAAACATTAAGGTTGTATTATATGTATCAATTTTCTTATATATGTTCCTGAATTTTGAAAATGTGTAACATTGTGTTTGTCTTCAGGTAATTCTGTCGGATGGTAATGTTCCTGGTGAGGGGGAACATAAGATAATGTCTTTTATTCGGAGTCAACGTTCGTCGCCTGGATATGACCCGAATACTAGGCATTGTCTATATGGCCTGGTAAGCGATCTCCTAAATGATGCTTCTTTTATAATTGAATCTATAAACGTTTTATTTACTTTAATTGCTTTGCCTATTTTTTAAATCAATTTATTTTTAATGCAGGATGCGGATCTGATTATGCTTGCGTTGGCCAGTCATGAAGTCCATTTTTCGATTCTGAGAGAGGTTTGTTTCTATGACTTTTTTGTTATCCGTTAGTAGCAAATTATCCAATTTGATATGATTTAGCCCGACAGTATCCGTTTGTACGGGATCGTATTGCATGCCTTCACCTGCAGTGATATACCCCATTGTTTGTGGTGGCCGGGTAATTTAGAGTGGTTATAATTAAGTGGCTTTAATTGACTCTTCTAGTAACTTCTGTTAATCATTTTCATATAAGTGCTAAGTAGTTGCTAGCGGGGTTGATTATGTCTGGTCTCGCTTTCGGGCCCCGCCTGGGGCGTGACTCATATAGTATTATTTTATCGAGCTACAATGTTTCAAGGTTAAATTGCTTTTTTATTTCCCTAATATTAATGTTGATTGCATAACAAGCCTGTTGAAGATGACTCATTTTTTATTTGGTTAAAGAATTGATTGTTATCCCCCATAGGAAAACATTGAAAGTGGTGAGTTCAATTCTTGTATAAAGGTGGACTACCTCTTCACCTTTTAGATATCCCAAATTGCCTAAGTCTTTTAGCAATTTCTTCTTTCTTCCTCTATAGTTTGTAATAGTTTCACTTTAGTCCTTTAGTGAAATATTTTGGTGGGGTCCGAGGACGTAGGCTAAATTAGCCAAACCTCGTTAAATTTGGTGTTCTTTATTTTGTGCTATTCTTCAAGTAGCCATTGTTAGTTATAGTTGTAGTGTTATATTGTGCTATTAAATTCGTCTAGTTAATTCTGTCTAGGAGGTTGGGTTTTAAGCGCGACCGTTGTGACGCCTCCAATCTTTCCTGGGAATTAAATCTAGTGTGGTTTTCTAGTACAATATTTCCCTCGCTATTTCTATATTTGGTGGAATATGACTCTGAGTTCCACAACAAGTGGTATCAGAGCTCGGGTATTCTGAGTATGCTCTGTGGTCGCAGTTTAATCTGATCTTCCACATCAGAAAAGTTTTTCCGGGCTATTTGGCTTTCGCATTTGGAGGGCTATTGAAGAATAATTTGTAACCAAAAATGGAAGTTACCTCAAAAGCATCGTCGTCGTCCATTTGGGTGAGAAGCACTGTGGCGAATACGCGATTGGCAGTGGAGTCTTTTGATGGCACAGGCCATTTTGGTATGTGGCAAAGCGAAGTTGTAGACGCACTCTTTCAACAAGGTCTATACTTAGCTATTGAAGAAAAGAAACCAAATGATATGGAGGAAAAAGATTGGAGTATGATGAATCGGTTGGCATGTGGAACAATTCGTTCATGTCTATCCAGAGAGCAGAGATATGCGTTTTCGAAAGAAAACTCGGCATATAAATTGTGGATGGCACTGGAGGAGAAATTTCTGAAGAAAAGCTGTCACAAATGCTCCATTTGAAGAAGCGGCTCTTTCGCTTCACATTTGTTTCGGGTTCCACTATGAATAGTCACATTACCAGTTTTAATCAACTGGTTACCGATTTGATCAATTTGGATGAGACTTTTAAAGACGAGGATTTGGCTCTGATGTTGCTGGGATCCCTTCCTGAGGAGTTTGAGTTTCTTGAAACAACTTTACTTCACGGGAAGGCTACTGTATCTCTTAGCGAAGTTTGTGCTGCCCTGTACAGTTATGAGTTGAGAAAGAAGGACAAGCAAGTTTGTTTAGGCGGAGATGCAGAGGTTTTGTTCGTCAGAGGTCGTTCACAAAACAAAAACAAAGGAAAGAAAGGGAGATCCAAGTCCAGGCATAAACTAAGCAAAGACGAGTGTGCCTATTGTCGAGAAACAGGACACTGGAAGAGAGATTGCCCAAAACTGACAACTAAGGGCAATTCTAAGGCCGTGGCGGAATCGAATGTAACCGCGTGTGATGATGCCGAATCGGACTTCTCATTGGCGACATCATCCGGCGGTGCTTCTGAAGTATGGATGCTGGATTCAGCATGTAGTCATCATATGACGCCACATTTGGATTGGTTCTTTGATTTCAAAGAACAAAATGACGTTGTCTTCATAGCAAATGAAGCTCCTCTTACTACACTTGGGATTGGTTCAGTTCGCTTAAAGAATCACGATGGATCAATCATAACCCTAAAGGGTGTTCGGTATGCACCAGAAGTGAGGAAAAACCTTATTTCCGTTGAAACTTTAGAATCGAAAGGTTTTGAAGTAAGAGCTAAGGATGGGGTGATGAAGATCATCTCTGGTGCACTCGTGGTAATGAAGGGAATTCGGAAGAACAACAATACGTATCACTACATGGGTGGTACAGTTGTGGGTGCAGTAGCAGCAGTTACTGTTGATGATCGGAATTCAGAAGCAGTTAGGCTATGGCATATGCGCTTGGGACATGCAGGTGGAAAATCCTTGAATCTCCTCATAAATCAAGGATTGTTGAAAGGAGTGAAATACTCCAAATTGGAGTTTTGTGAACATTGTGTTCGTGGGAAACAGACAAGGGTTAAATTTGGAACATCAATCCATAATACTGAGGGTATCTTGGATTATGTTCATTCGGATGTATGGGGTCCCTCAAAAACGAGTTCTTTGGGAGGGAAACACTATTTTGTAGCCTTTGTTGATGATTTTTCCCGGAGAGTTTGGGTGTATACTATGAAGACGAAGGATGAAGTGTTTGAGGTATTCCTCAAATGGAAAAAGATGGTGGAAACTCAGACTGATAAAAAGGTCAAACGTCTCCGTACAGACAATGGTGGAGAATTTAGGAGTGGTCCATTTCAAAAATTTTGTGAGGATGAAGGCATTGTCAGACACTTCACTGTTAGACATACATCACAACAGAACGGAGTGGCAGAACGCATGAACCGGACTTTGCTGGAGAAAGTTCGGTGTTTGTTATCCAATGCTGGGTTGGGTAAAGAATTTTGGGCCGAGGTTATGACGTATGCGTGTCATCTCGTTAATCGTCTACCATCTACTGCTATTGATGGAAAAACACCATTTGAGAAATGGTTTGGAAAGCCTGCTGCTGATTATGATTCCTTACATGTGTTTGGTTTCACTGCATATTATCATGTTAAGGAATCAAAGTTGGATCCTAGAGCAAAGAAAGCAGTGTTCATGGGGATCACCTCTGGTATAAAAGGCTATCGCCTTTGGTGTCCAGAGACAAAGAAAATAATTTTTAACAGGGATGTCACCTTTGATGAATCTACCGTGTTGAAAAAGGTGAATGCAAAACAGCAGGATGGTACTCCCAAACAGGTGGAGTTTGAAAAGTTTGTTATCCCAGCAGATCAAGAAACTCTTGATCATTCTCCTACGGTAGAAGGAGATTTTGAAGAAGAGGAAGTTCAACCCCAAGAACTTCCACAGCAACTTGAATCAATTGCAACTAGCAAGCCAAAGAGGACAATCAGAAAGCCTGCTCGCTTTGATGATATGGTGGCTTGTGCATCTGCAATTGCCGCTGATGATGTTCCTACCACTTATATTGAAGCAGTCAAAGGACCAGAGAAAGATAAGTGGAGGATTGCCATGAGTGAAGAAATGCAGTCCCTTCATAAGAATCAAACATGAGAACTGGCCAGTCTCCCGAAGGGAAAGAAGGCAATTGGATGCAAATGGGTATTTGCAAAGAAAGATGGATTTCCTAGCCAAGGTGATGTTCGCTACAAAGCCAGATTGGTGGCCAAAGGTTACGCTCAGAAGGAGGGCATTGATTATAATGAGGTGTTTTCTCCAGTTGTAAAACACTCCTCCATTAGAATTTTGTTGGCTTTGGTAGCACAGTTGGATTTTGAACTAGTTCAGTTGGATGTAAAAACTGCATTTTTACATGGAGACTTGGAAGAGGAAATCTATATGACTCAGCCAGAGGGATTCAAAGTTGCTGAAAATAAAAATTTGGTTTGTAAACTTCAAAAATCGTTGTACGGATTGAAGCAATCTCCGAGGCAGTGGTACAAGCATTTGACAAGTTTATGATGGGAATTGGGTACCCAAGAAGCAAATACGATCATTGTGTGTATTTGCACAAGCTACAAGATGGATCCTTCATATATCTTCTTCTGTATGTTGATGATATGTTGATTGCCTCTCCGAGTCTAATAGAAATTGAGAAGTTGAAGACTCATTTGAAAAGGGAGTTCGAGATGAAGGATCTAGGTGAGGCGAAGAAGATTCTCGGCATGGAGATTTTCAGAGATAGAAAATTGAGGAGGCTTTGTTTGACTCAGAAACAATATCTGAGTAGGATGTTGAGGCGTTTTGGCATTGATGAAAAGTCAAAACCAGTTAGTACTTCGCTTGCTCCTCATTTTAAGCTTAGCGCCGCTTTGTCACCGAAATCTGATGCAGAACGGGAATACATGTCAAAAGTACCGTATGCAAATGCTGTTGGTAGCTTTATGTATGCTATGGTGTGTACGAGGCCTGATATTTCCCAAGCAGTGGGGGTTGTGAGCAGGTATATGCATGATCCTGGAAAGGAACATTGGGAAATTTGAAGATTAGTTTTGGTGACCCCGTTTGACGAGGAGATTGAAGATTTTGAAATTCGCCAAGGTGGAGATTTGTTGAAGATGACTCATTTTTCATTTGGTTAAAGAATTGATTGTTATCCCACATAGGAAAACATTGAAAGTGGTGAGTTCAATTCTTGTATAAAGGTGGGCTACCTTTTCACCTTTTAGATATCCCAAATTGCCTAAGTCTTTTAGCAATTTCTTCTTTCTTCCTCTATAGTTTGTAATAGTTTCACTTTAGTCCTTTAGTGAAATATTTTGGTGGGGTCCGAGGACGTAGGTTAAATTAGCCGAACCTCGTTAAATTTGGTGTTCTTTATTTTGTGCTATTCTTCAAGTAGCCATTGTTAGTTATAGTTGTAGTGTTATATTGTGCTATTAAATTCGTCTAGTTAATTCTGTCTAGGAGGTTGGGTTTTAAGCGCGACCGTTGTGACGCCTCCAATCTTTCCTGGGAATTAAATCTAGTGTGGTTTTCTAGTACAATATTTCCCTCGCTATTTCTATATTTGGTGGAATATGACTCTGAGTTCCACAACAAAGCCATACAGGCTTTAAGCCTTATGATTGGAGTGGTTACATTTTTATCCATATTTTGGATCAATGTATTTCTTAAGCTAACGGGGTCTTTTAACAGGAGGTCCTATCTCCGAGCAATCAATTTGCTCATACATCATCTTTAAAGAATAGTTTACATAAAGCCGAGACGCGTTCCATGAAGTCAAGGGGATGGTTTAAGAAGGTATTGAGTTGGTTCTAAAACATCATTCACAAGATCTTCCATCTCACTTTTTATCAATCCAATTAGAATTTTCTGGTTTAGTCTATAATCTGAAAAATTGCACGCTAATGCCCCTCGTGTTTATTTTTCTCTGAGTAGCATCCATGGAAGAAATCAGAAGTTGAGTCCGTTACTCAAGTGGAAAACTTGGTTTCTTGCGATGTGGCTGGTTTGACTGTGAATAAAAAGCAAGCTTATCAGGTAATTACAAAAAATTTAACTCACTATAGATTCGAGATGGTGTAAGATTTATTTATTTTTAAATCATTGATGTAAGTTTTTGGTGTTTTTGCAGTTTCTCAATGTATGGATATTAAGAGAATATTTGGCTTTGGATATGGAAATCAGTAGTTCTCAGAAATTTGAAGATGATCTGGAGAGGCTTATTGATGATTTCATCTTTATATGTTTCTTTGCCGGGAATGACTTTCTTCCCCATATGCCGACACTTGAAATCCACGAGGTTTTCCCTTCGTTTCTAGTGAAATTTCCTAGTATTACATAATAAGCTAATCATTTCATGAAAAGACAGGAATAATCTTTCTATGTTAATCACCAGGACTGTATAGATCTACTGTTGCATGTTTATAAAAAAGAGTTCAGAAATTTGGGAGGTTATTTGGTCGACATGCAGAAGGTAAGTGCTATGATCTTCGAAAAATAATTATTAGGGAAAATTACAATTTTGGATTCCACAGAATATCGCTTATTCGAAATCTAGTCTCATTGTTCCCAAAGTTATAGAAATTGTCCCCTGTGGTTCTTTTTTTTTGTTTGTTTGCAATTTTTGTCACATTCATTAGAAAACGGATGGAATTTCAAGCATGGCATACACACGCCGCTGGGGTCGAGGATAAACTGAATAAATTTATGCAAATTATGCTATGGTCACGTGCGAGTCAAATGACCAAACTAACGATTCCCTTTCATTTTTTAATTTTTTACGACTTCCACTAAAAATGCAAAAAGAATATGTTGTATCACTAATTTTGCTATGGGGCTAAAATAGAAAGGGACCTGTCCTATTAGACCAATTTTGCAATTTTCCCTTTTGTACTATTTTATACTTATCATGGCACTTGAAATAGGTCGACAATAAAAAAGGTGCTTACATCAAGTTGAAAAGAGTGGAGAAATTCATTCTTGCTGTAGGCCAATACGAGGATCGGATATTCAATAAAAGAACTCAACAGAGAGAGAGATTATTGAAGCGGACTCTATCCAAATACAAGGATGCTGTTAGTTTGACAATCCTAACTATCAAAATTCTCCTTATTTCTGCTGTGTTTTGTACATAAAACGAGTTTTTTCTTAATCCAGAAAGAATATGAGAACGAAGACGACCTCGATGGTGGAAGATCACCAGATGTTGTTGCTTCTTCAGATGTTGTCAGCGTTGATCAAGTAGGATTATATCTTTTTGAACTAAATAATAATATTTGCTTCGTTCACATTTCAAACATCCACGAGCAACACATTTTTTTAAAAATTTATTTCTGTGCTATTAAATTAGATATTTCCTTTTCTTTTCATATGCTATTAATATATTATTACTTCCTTTGTAAAGTTCTTTGAAGTTCCATAACATTTCTTCTAGTGTCCCAATGCTCATTCCTCGTCCTCCTTTAGATTGAAGATCTTAATGATGCATCATTTAGCAAATGAATTTGTGTCTCATTTTTGGACATGAAAATTATGGTTATTTAATTTTATTACAGGTTTTAACTAACACAAAAGAGCTGAAACAGAAGCTAAAAGATCACATCCAACAGCAATCGGATTTGTTCAAAAATGGTGGTGTTAGGACAGATAAAGTCTGTAATTGTATCTTTTTTAGTACTGTACTCAAAAGATGGCATTTTTATTGTTCCATGATAGTGCAAGTTCGATGCATTAGTTTGCCTACTCTCTTTATAGGTAAAATTCGGGATAGCAGGTTGGAAGGAACGGTTCTACAAAGAAAAATTTTCTGCTCAAAGTCCAGACGAGATTGAAACAATAAGAAAATCACTGGTTTGTTATTTTCTATGAATTTCCTAGTATGATGTCTCACATACATGTGTAAGGTTATTATTGACTTTTTAGGTCGTGAAATACGGTGAGGGGCTCCAATGGGTTCTTCTATACTATTTTTCTGGAGTTCCTTCTTGGACCTGGTATTATCTTATTTTGCTTGGTTCGTTTTTTGAGATTTTCAATAATAAAGAAACAAATCTTGACATTTTTGCCTATACGGTAGGTTTTATCCGTATCATTATGGTCCACCAGCATCAGACTTGAAAGGACTCTCCCAATTGAATGTGAAGTTTCAGAAAGGTTTGCCTTTTAAACCGTTTGATCAGCTAATGGGAGTCCTTCCTCCGAGAAGGTAAATTTAATTTCTTCCACGTTTTACTAAATCTTTTGTATAAGTATGTGTATGGATTGAAGGATTTGAAAGCCATGGATTTCAAATTCATTTCGAGTTACAATACCTTGGAACTTATTTCGAACTACTTTTTAATCGTTGTGGTGGAAGTCATTTAGAAATCACTCCTCAAATTCAAATCCATTAATCTAAACACACCCTAAAAGAAATGTGATTTTGATATTTGGAAATGTCTGTATGTTTACAGTTCTCATGCACTCCCAAAAGCATTCAGAGCGCTTATGGTTGACGAGAATTCAAATATTATTGACTTTTATCCCACAGGTGAGTCGTTTTTAAGATACGTTCTTAAGATAAAATTCGACAATCTTAACGCTTTTAATAACTTCTCCTGATGTTCAGATTTTGAGATGGACATAGATGGTAAAAGATTTATGTGGCAGGTATCACTAGATTTTTGGTGACTTAAATTTATTTAATAACTTTTCGAGATTTTTTTGATAATGAGATGTATTTTTTTCTTGTGAAAGGGGATTTGCAAACTCCCTTTTATAGAGGAAGAGCGTCTTCTTACGGAGACGAAGAAACTTGAAAACACATTGAAGGTGTGATAATAATTTTGATCAAGTACTCATTTGTTGCACATGAGAAAGCATTAAATCCCTTTTCTGGTTTCCTATATTCCCTAAATTTGATCCAATTTTTTTTTTCTTAATAACACGTAGGATTATGAGAAAAACAGGAATTCGCAGACTCTAGATCGATTATTTATGCGATTTTCAGGCAAACGGGAACAAGAAAAAGTTTTGTGCTGCAGAAACAGAGTTGCATCAGAGAAGGTTAAGGGCGCAATAAAGATGGATAGTGCTATGTGAGGTTAACTTTTGCTTCAAACATTCTAAAATTTGAATCCATCTTTGATTTAACCGCCTATAACTATTTTTTTTCAGTGAGGGAATCCAAGGTACTTTACATCTGATGCCCAAGGATCTTACTGAAGACGATGATGAAAAAGTGGAATGTGCGAGGAATAACTTGTAAGCAAACTAATAATATATTTAATTGAAGTTCATATGCTTTTCTCTTTATTCTCGTCTCATGTTATATGTCCTCGATGGTCAGATGTTTGTTTTATGAGATAAATCAAGCTGCTCACCATGGTCCTCGCCTTTTGGAAGGGGTAAATATTCCCGAAAAGGTAACAGATTGTATCCAGGAGCAACTCTAGAGAGTAACCTAGATTCTCTATATACTGTAAGTTTATATGCTCAATTTTTCTTCATAAACGTCTTGTGTTTTGAAGACCGTAGACAAAGAGGATATTGTTGAGACCATCCTTTGGCATGAAAACCATGGGAGTAGCTCAATGCCCTCTAACAGGTTTTTGTCTCTTTAAATTTCGTTAACTCTTTTCTTGTGGGGTATACTTCTGATGTCTCATGAGTCCGATTCCGTGTTCTGTGATCATCAGAGTCGTCCATGTGGTGGGACCCACATGGGATCCACTTAAATAGACGGTTACAATTGTCTTATGACCTATGATTCAGAAAATGTTAGCATGGATCAAGTGTTTGTACGCCAAAGTGTCCAGATCAAGCCGTCACTTCATCTAGTGTTGAACACTTGGTCATGCAAGCATTTTCCCTATGAGTCTTGGGACTCCATAAGTCGCCCAAAAGCACCCGACCACAACTTATCGTTATGATTGGCCCAGAACATGTGGGCCATTCTTTTGTTCATAAGAGTCGCTCATTCTTTTGTTCCAAGACTGTTGTAAACTAAAAGATCAGGACATGCAGGTTTCACAATCAAAGATTGAAGAAAACGGACAATAATCTGCATTGTGGCTCACAAAATCCTACTCCCGCTATCATATCTAAAGGCGCCGGTGTTGGATTCAGTTCAGGTAGAGGCAAATCATCGAGAGCCCATCAAGTAGAAAGCTGGAACAATTTCCCCAAGCGTGATGTAAGCAAACCTGGATCTTTTAGAAGGGGAGACTATGGACGCATTGAAGATTTTCGTATATCAAATCAAAGGGCGAGTACGAGCTCACGAATAATATCAAATTATGGACCTAGGCCAGTAGGCAACCCTTTCTGGCAGTCTCGGAATGTTAGGAATGAAGATTGGAGGTCCAATAAACAGTGGACCAGTGGTCCAGGGCCTTGTTGGCGGAGAGATGACAGAGAGAGCTCCGACCAGACACGAAGACCTAATCAATCATTCTCTGGCGACGGGGGTCGTGGCCGGGGTAGAGGCTGGCGTGCGCCCGGGACTTGAAGTTTTAGCTGATTTTCTTCTAAACTTTTTGACTTGGGAAGGTTATGAAAAGATTGAATTGTAGTTTGTTATGATCAAAAAAGTTGGGGTAGATGGAGTGTGATGTTTGCGCGGAATGTGCCTATGGAAGTCAGTTTTTGAAGTTGTTATGTTGAGGCTGATATACACACACACACACAATGGAGAATAGTAAGAATAATTCCATTGTCAAATGATTGACTCGCAATTGTTATAAATATATGTGTGTATATTACCTTATATCTATAAGCACGTATTACCTTATGAACAGGAACGTTTGGTCGTCGTAATTCAATCATTTTTTGTAATTCAATCATTTTTTGTAATATTTTCCTCAGCCATTCAAACCGAAACGACATCTTTTCAATCCCGCCTCCCTAACAACCAATCGAAATCCAACAACACTAATACCGTGGGTCCCCCTCTTATGCAGATGCAGACTCCAATCAATATAATTACTTCTCTCTCCGTCTGTTTTCTTGGTTAATTCTCTCTCCTCTGTCCAAAAGCTCTCAGCAAAGCACCATTCATTATAATTATTGCTTGAATGATGATGGGGTTTATCAATTAATTGTAAAGAAATAAGTCGAATGAAACAAAATACTTTTTAAGTTTGTCAAGATCTCAACCCCAAAACTCCCAAAGATCCAATTTTTCTTAACCACAACGCCAGAAATGGAGATCAAAACCCTAAAAACCGAACAAATTCCCACTCTCCCCGAAGAAATCATCGAAGAAATCTTGTCAAGACTTCCGGTAAAATTCCTCTTGCAATTCAGGTGCGTTTCGCGTTCATGATGTTATTTAATCGGCAGCAAAAAGTTCATCAAAACCCACCTCCAAAATTCAACAAAATTATTGCTTTAGGTTTGGTTTTGCTCTGCATTTTCTTTTCGTTTTTACAGAGTCAAGGCAATGTCCCTCCAAGGTGGAGGTTTAATTGATGGCAGAGGTGAACAGTGGTGGGAATTACCCTGCAAACCCCAGGTATTTATTTAATTTTTTATTCCTTTTGAAGCTTTTTGCTTCTCAAATTTTTGCATTTTTCAGGAACAAGAAGGGGAAAGGAGATGAAGGCGTTGACTGAGGTGAAAGTGAGTACGATCATCGAGGACTATGGCTATGGTGCTGAGGATGAGCTGTTGAGTCTGAACAAAGAATCATCAATCTTAAAATTGACAACTGGTGGTTTTACATCCGCGTTGGATCCGACCCGGGTCACCCAAAACTCATGGAGTCCCAGGTTTTATTTTTAATCATTTTGTTTATAGAATATATATATATATATATATATACCTGTATGTGAAATTGTGTGTTTGTGCGTGTTTTTTACTCATTTTTTGTTATGTGATAATTGGAATTCTACAGGGCTTTTTTGTACAGAGGATTTTTGACTGATAAGGAGTGTGATCATCTCATTACTTTGGTTAGCTATTGTTTTTCTTTTCTTTTCTTTTTATTAATCAATGAAATTTTTTCTTAGTTTGTTAAAGAAATCAATGCATAAAGCTAATATTTTTGGATATTATCAACTAAACTTGATAGTAACTGGTGAAAGGGTTAAATTTATATGTATTTTATGTTGTATTTTTGGAGGAGTTGCAAACATAAAAAAAAATGGGCCTTTTACTAATTTGGTGGATATTTGCTTCTCAGATTTTTGCATTTTTCAGGAACGAGAAGGGGAAAGGAGATGAAGGCGTTGACTGAGGTGAAAGTGAGTACGATCATCGAGGACTATGGCTATGGTGCTGAGGAGGAGCTCTTGAGTCTGAACAAAGAATGAGAGGAGCAGATTTGCTGAGCTGAAGGGCTGAAGCTGTTATTTGAAGAGAAAACAGAGAGGAAAATCCGTCTGGGCGTATGTCTGTTAATTTCATGGCTCGGCGTTTTTTTTTACTGATAAGTACTATTGGGGTTGAAGAGTTGGAATAGTTTTTGCTTGATGCAGCTTCCATATTGTGGTTTTTCAGATGGTACCATTTACATTCGCATTCACAGACGAACTAAAAGGTTTTTCTCTTTTTTCTGGTTTCTTCCTACCATTTTTATGCTTTTTTAATTGTTTCTGATTTGTTTTGATTTTTCTGAATTTTATTCAATTTGTTTTTAATTTTATGAGTTTTTTGGGTTCATTATTTTTTTTCCTTTGAATTCTTTTCTAATTTGTTCTGATTTTTGATTCAAATCTCTTTTAAATTTTTTCAGAAATTTTCAGATTTTTTCTGATTCATTTTCTTATCATGTTTTATTTTCAGATATTTTGTTTATTTTTTGTCACTGTTTCTCTTTTTTTACATTTTCTGGATTTTCTATTTCTTTTCTCAGTTTTTAATTTGCTTTCCAAAGTTTGTTATTTTTCTGAATTTTTGCCAGTTTGTCCTGATTTTTATGAATTTTCTGGATTCTTTTTGTTTTTTTTTTGGTGATTTTTTTATTTTTCCTTATTTATTTTGACTTTTCTGACTTTTAAGGTTTGTTTTTCGTTTTTCTAAATTTTTTTCCTATTTGTTTTTATTCATTTTTCTGATATTTTTCAATTTTTTTTGAACTTTTTCCCTCAAGTTTTTCCTAAATATTTTGATAAAATTGCAAAAAAACCGAACCTAATGGTGCGTGATGGTCATATGACGATTTCCATTAAGTTTCAATGTTGTTTTGAATGATTCAGTATTTAGATTATACGCAATAATACAATTGGATGATTGAAAATTAAAGCTTGTCATTGGACTTTTTCTTATCTGATTATTGCAGTTGCGCCAAGAAAAAATAGCCGAAAGAATAAGAGCATTGCAAGAGTTAGTTCCCAGTGTCAACAAGGTCAGCTTTCTATCTACTAGGATACTCATCTTGCAGTCAAGCAGACATATTCTCTGCAGTAATAGTATACTCCGTGTTTTCATCTAATACCACTATTTTGCCTTGTCCATGTCTTTTGGAATATCTTTTTTGTTATATAAAATATATTTGAGAAGATTATTGCTAATGCTCTAACTAAAAGAATTTATGCAGACAGATAGAGCAGCCAAGCTTGATGAAATTGTGGATTATGTGAAATTCTTGAGGCTGCAAGTGAAGGTACCATTATGAATCCCTTTAAGTATTGCTCGCTTAAGATGTAAATGTGTTAAAGATTTGAGGATACTTTATCTGTGCACCGCTATCATTGAACTCAACAAGGTTTAACAGTGCCTTTTACACAAGTTTTTGGTCTATATTCGGAGGCCATATTCTAAGCATGAAAAGAAATTTCAAAATTTTCCTAGATAACATATGTAATATGGCAGCCTGCTGGCTTTGACTCCAGAATATATTTTGTAATTTCTTTAAATTTGTTATCAGGATAAACTTTGTCAATAATGCTGAAGCTTATTATCTGATGATAACAAAAAACAGAAATGATGTTTATGTATATTGTTATGAATATTTATGTCGTTTATTTTCATGTCTTGAGGTTGTGGTTGAGTAATTTGGAATTCTGGTTTTTAAAATTTTTTAATTGCAGAAATAGTATATCGGATTTTTTTTCTTCATGAGATCCACCTTTTCAGCTTGTTCTTGTGCTGATTCATAAGAATTCATTTGAACTACCAAGGACTGAGATTATTGAAATAGAAAAATATGGAGGATTTAACTATGCCTCCGGGAGGTGGATACTTTTATTTCCAGCCACAATTGATAAACGACGTCGTTTTAAGCTATTTAAAGTTTTATTTCTTTTTTCCCTTCATTTACTTCCTGTAGGCAGCCCGTTCCCATCACAAATTCCACCCATAATTAAAATTTGCCTAATCACACCACTAACTCCACTAATCACACCACTATCTCCACTAATCACACCACTATCTCCACTAATCACACCACTAACTCCACTTTGTGTTTAGGTAAATTTGCTATATTACTAATTTTTTTGTTTCTTATGTCTGTTCTTTTTTCTTATTTTCAGGATAGTGGATGGAAAGGTTGGGGGGAATCTCCTATGGAGGTTATGAATGTATACGGCGTGCTAAAGCTGCTGAATATTTGGTAAGCATCCCAATTTATCATACATTTGTATTCGTTTCTTTTTCGAAAGTGCAATTGAGATTTGTGCATGTGCAAGTTACATGAATGTAATTATGGCATGTTGAAAGGCAAACTAATTGACTTTTGAACTATTTTAGTGATAATCATCAGTACTTCCGTTCAAAAACTTTGCTTAGCTTGATCCTCTGGCATCAGGTAAGGGCATGGATTGAAGAATTATATCCTGGTATAAGCAACCATATTGTTTCCTACATTTTTGGTCTGGATAGCCTAAAGGCCACGTCCATAGGCGATATATTGCCAAAGCCTAATGAAGATATTAGATTACGGATGGATGACTTGTAACATATTTTATATTTTATTAGTGGAAATGGCCATGAACAGTTTTTGGCCAATTTTTATTTAATTTTTTTTGCCCATTTTTTTTTTTGTCTATAAAAGTTACCCTCTCTTAGTCCATTCTCATCTTTCAAAAGTCTACCAAGTTGTGTAAGGCATATTCTATCTTCTTTTCTTGTTTCTTCTCCTCTTGTTGACACTATAGGTAATATACATATATAGATATTAACGAAAATAATATCTAAGTAAAATATTTTAGTCATTTCTCCTCTTGGATAGTAACTCTGTTATTGAATGAGTTTCATCTACGAAAATAATTTGATAGCTAAGTAAAATATTTTAGTCATTTTGCTTTACAAATTTTTTTATAAATATTATATACCATCCGAAATTTGCATCCAAATTGAAATTAAATATTTATCGTCAATTAGTCACACGATTATTACAGCCGAGACATCGGGTAGTAATTAATTAAGAGTTTAGGGTTTAGGGCCTAGGTAGCCATTTATGAATAATTTTACTTATAATCATATAATATACTTGTTATTTGATAATTAGCTATAAAAATGAAACTTAAATCTAATAATCAATGTCAATATGACTGATATCATATTATATATAGTGAAATAAATTATGTACGTTTTCTATACCATCTCATTATAGTCATAATTAACAAACAATAACTAAATTTAAAAATATTTTAATGCTCTTTCTAGCAAAACTATAGTCTGATTTCTTAAGAAAGTTTTTAAGGTGGACCGGGATTGTTGCTCCCGATTCATTTTACACCACATTCACAATGAGTGGGGTTTTTTTCATTATCTTCCCGCCATATGTAGCTAACTATTTTTCTTTAAGTGAGTCGACTACATTATACTATTCATATCAAATTATATTTATCCATAAACACAACATTTACATCCCTATAAATATCGTATCAACATTGATTGGTTGGTTTTAAAGTTAATCATTGCAATGACCAATGATGGGTAATTATTATTGATTTTTCTATAATTTTTATTTGATGTGGGTGTTAAAGTTCTTCCCAAGCTTTCTTTTCTTGTAATTAAGCTAAAAAAATTTCATCCTTAGCCTCTTTGTTTGTTCCTCCAATTGCATATCTGGAATTTCTTCCATTAATTTCATCTTTTGTTCCAATTTCTGCAACTCTCTCAACTTCCCATCTCCTTCCTCTTCTCCCAATTCCTGAACATTCTTGATTAGAGTTTGAAGGCTCATGAGTTTTCTATGAGGCCATCTCCTAATTCCCAATTCCCTGCACTTTTCCTTCAAAAGGGTTAACCCTACACTCAATTCTTTTGCTGCTTGTATTATTGGCATGTAAAAATACTGCGAAATCGTTTTCCTCGACAAAGTTTTCATTACTTCCCTTGATCTTTTAACTATTTTCTTCTCTTCATCCACATGTAAATTCTGATCAAATATCATCATTGTCGCGTTATTGGTAGAGTTATCAAATAGCAACTACTGCTGGTTTAGTTGATCTTCAAATCTTGTTCTCACTTCATTCCCAGAGTTGCCCCACAATAGTTCTGAAATTAAACACAAAAAGAAAATGAAAATGGAACTATATATTGTATATATATTGAAAATAATAATATTTTTAAAAAAGTTCAAATTTAATTACCTATAATGTTAAAAGTAGGGTTATGTGGCGGACTGAAAGATGAATAAAAAGGGTCATCCACTATCATCTCCGTCAAAGGAACAACATCAAATACAGTTTCGCAAATGGAAAATTCGGGCTGGAAATTTCAATAACTACTATAATCAGATAATAATCCCTTGTTTTGCCCAGTTTTCATCGTAGTTTGATGATGAAAATGAAAATAATTTTTGATTTTCCGATAGGGGTGGTCAGTGATGGTAAAAAATGGGATTACATATATCTATATATATATGGAAAAGAAGACATTTCTTGTTTTACTCAGCAGACATTTTTTACTCAGCCTCCGTCTCCTTTAATGTCAAGAGTCGTGTGACTGTACTCACTTTAATGTCAAGAGACTTTGTGTCCTTTAATGTCAAGAGGAGCCGTGTCCTTTAATGTCAAGAGTCGTGTGTCTTTTTAACTTTAAAAAGATATATCTATCATTAAATAATATCTAATAATGTGCTTATGTTTAATAATAATTATTTGTACCCTAAAGTTGTTTCCTTATCTCAATGAAAGGTGTTGGGCAGATCTTGAAATTCCATATTCTCGATAAAGGTTAATTAAAGTTAGTATAAATCTGCCATTTTCTCACCCAACCAAGAATCCTTCCTCTTTTGATGGGCATAACTTTATTTAGTGGAGCATTATCTACCATTTTCTCACCCAACTAAGCATCCCTCCTTCCTCGGTTCCTTCCTCTTTTGATGGGCATAACTTTATTTAGTGGAGCATTATCTACTATTTTCTCACCCAACTAAGCATCCCTCCTTCCTCTTTTGATATGCAAATCGAGTAGTCCATATATATATATATATATATATATTACCTAATTATATAAGTGGTATGTATATATTTATATTGTAATTATATAAGTGGTGTAGTAGTGGTGTGGTAGTGGTGTGTTTATATTTATATTGAAATAAAAATAAATAGAAACATTTTTTACGACCAAAAATACTATTCATCTAGCATATAAATTTTGATGCAAGTTTGTCCTATTATATAAAAAATATTCAATTTATAATTTTAAAAATTAAATTTAAAAATTCTAAGAATCGTGTGTCTTTTTAACTTTAAAAAGATATATCCATCATTAAATAGTGTCTAATAATGTGCTTATGTTTAATAATAATTCTTTGTACCCTAAAGTTATTTTCTTATCTCGATGAAAGATCTTAGACAGATCTTCAAAGGTTAATTAAAGTTAGTATAACTAAAGTTAGTGAGGATCAGAGTATAATTAAGGTTAATTAAACTTAGTGAGAATCAAAATTGAACAATTTTTTCCTCCACCAAACCCTACAAAGAATTTTCAGAGTATGAACAGGGGATATTTGTGAGGATCATCTTCCACGAAAAAGGGGAGATATAAACAGGGGAGACAGGAGATCATCTTGCACGAGTAGAAACAAAGTATAAATAGGGGAGATAGAGGATCATCTTGCACGAGTAGAAACAGAGTAGAAACAGGGGATAGTTCATATGAACAACCATGAAACGAGGTACAATTTCTAATAATGGACTTAGTTTCCTTTGTGAAGATATAATTTTTCATATTATGGGAAGGTTATCAAGGGATGCATGCATTGTGGAGGCAGCCCGATTGGGTCTTTTATCAAAATATTTTCAACATTGTTGGTATTCCATCCCTAATCTTTTATTTGATATTAACCGTTTCGAACAAAGGGGTTATCATGGTTTAGATTTTATTCATTTTGTTAATCGCACTATACTTGAACATAATGAAAGTGTGGTTGAAACCTTGAACTTTGAGTTACCAATGGGGGCCGAGGCATTGCATTGGATAAGGCAAGAGTGGGTCAAGTTTGGAATAGATCATTCTGTGCGTATACTGAAATTAGTCGGCCGGTTGTCCACTTCACTCCCTAACGGCCTGTTTTTGTCACAAACTCTTGTTCAGTTAAAATTATATCTACCGAACTACATTGTTAGGTGGGAAGATAGATATAATTTACGAAATTTAAAAAGACTCATATTAAAACACATTGTACTGTATGATAAAACATTTTCTTCCCGCTTTGGAAAATGGTGTCCCGAGTTGAATGATTTGCAGTTATTCAACTGTGATTTTAGAGGATTAACAGAATTTGAGGCATATTTGCCTTCTGTAAAAATATTCAAGATGACATTAACGGGCCCAAGGAAATGTGAATATAAAAGTACATTTCCCCAATGTAGATGTCCTTGTTATTTTATTGAAACAAGACGAACAGGGTCCGGGGCATTTACACGTATTGGGGCCGTTAGCTCGTTCTTTACAGTGGATAGTACACCGTCATCGACACTACATCGGATCAACTTGCTCGACATACCGACTACTTCGAGAGGTTGTAAAAATGACGAAAGAATTGCTGTCCAGCGAACGAGCACGTGTCCCGGTTGGTTTTGTTAGGGTATATCTATCTATCATTGTTTGAATAAGTGCAAATGCTTTTAAGAAGTTGTTTTGATTTCCTTTTTTTTGAATTGTTTGTTTAGAGATTGGCGCATGTGGAGTCTCTACATCGCATTATGGCGAGATACTTTTTTGTTAATATGCACCGTCTAGAGATCAGGTGTTCGAAGCTGCTTGACAATCTTGCTGTCACATTGGTGCTCATCAGTAGATGTACAAACTTGAATGAGCTTAAAGTTGATTTGGTGGTAATATTTTAAGTTTTATGGTTTGTCGCTTATTAGTTATTACATGATTTATTAAACACGTTCTTTGTTTGGATTTCTAAAATAAAATTGTAATTCACTTAACATGTGTAGGGTGCACCATGGGAAAACGCGGACATTAGTGTATCCAACTACATAAAGGATTGGAAGTTGCAAGCAATGAGATTGGAGGCATTGAATGAGGTCACGATCTTCAACTTCTCGGGTTCTGATTGCGAGCTAAGCTACATTCTGTACGTGTTGTCGCAAGCAACTGAGTTGGGTACACTAAATATCTACTGTGTTAATCAATTTTTTGATGATCCAATTGGTGTGTATAAGAGGGCATCAATTAGAGCGTATGAAGCTACCGCATCAAACAATGTGCAAATTCGTTTCATAAAAGGGGCTTACCCTATAATAAGAGGAGAATGAAAATTGCACAAGAATTTTATAGTGGTTCGAAACATCAATTTGATCCAACAATGTACTTAATTTGACTATGAATGTACGAGTTCAAGCAATTTGCACTAGGACACTTAATTTCACATTCTTTGCCAAGATGTTCCATAACGAAATTCATAAACGAATCAACTCCGCGTACATACTCAGGAGAAAATTTTCTTACATTTATCCAACTTTTATCCATTTTCTTATATCCTACTGTAGAATATATAAAAATATATCAAGAAAATAATTTGATGATTGGTTTTCTATAAGTAGTATATGAAAATTTGACTAATATAGCACAAATGTTAATAAATCAAGGAATGAAATAAACCCTTTTTTCAATTTTATTTAAAAGAATGAATTTTAAAATTGTAATTTTTTTTCAAATTCTTTCATTGTCAAATTTCTGAATATTTAAATAAGTCAACAAGTTTGACAAAACCTCGTAGATCAACCAGAAAGGGCAAACGACGTTTAATTTATGGAGGTAAATAAAACAAAATTTAATTTTAAATTTATCAATCTTTGGTGGTGGTATAATTTGTTTTAAAATAAATTCCCCAGATGATGAATGCGATGATGATCAACCTATCATTAAATCTCTCAAGCACAAGAAGTTTTAAGGGGAAACAACAATTTTAGTGTGCCATTATCAGAAAAAAATTATATTTTCCGTTTAATATGTAATGTTTTATTATCTACATTTTGCACAATATGCTATTGACCATGTTTCCAGGTAGTATTATTAACTTTTTGTATGTATCTTAAAACTTTTTATATTTAAGGTAATTTTATGATGCTATAATATTCGTTTTGGCTTGGATAGTAACTCTGTTATTGAATGAGTTTCATCAACAAAAATAATTTGATAGCTAAGTAAAATATTTTAGTCATTTTGCTTTACAAAATTTTCTATAAATATTATATATTATCCGAAATTTGCATCCAAATTGAAATTAAATATTTATAGTTGATATGAGTCTTAACTTACAATCAATTCTCCTTTCATTTAATTATAAATCAAAAAACAAATTTAATTTACACAATTGCTATGTAAAGCAATTCGGGCTAACTAAAATTTTCCATTAATTAACTTGAGAAAAAAATTATAAAAAAAATGTGAGTTGATTGATTTTCGCTCCACATCATAATCACCTGTATTATATATTCACTTGACACATCATAATCATCTATATATTTACTTGACACAAATTTATGCAAATAATATATTCTATCAAATACTTAATTCAACATCGACCATGTGTAATCCACATTTGCTAATTCAAACTTAATGTATGTATGCCATTTTTGCATTACTAATTTTGTTAATTTTTACTTTTTTTATTATGAAACATTAGCGATATTAAGCAGTGTGATATGTGTTGTTTTTTCAACTTTCACGTGCATGAAGTAAAACAATCTCCTCGAGTTTCAATGGGATATATATCAAGGAAACTTTTTATATAAAATAATGATGTAAAGATCATATTTATGAGTATTGTTTTTTAACGTACAGATATTCAATCACTTTTTATAATACCATTGAAAATTATATATTGAGCATTTACATGCAATTTTTTAACTAATTTTTAAAATATAAGTCTGGGCAGTTGCGCGGTTCTTACTTTTACCTAGTATATATATATACACGCATACAATCTAGAATAGTAAGAATAATTCCATTGTCAAATGATTGACTCGCAATTGTGATAAATCTGATTCGGGCTAGAATTTCTGTTGTTATAGTATTACAATTCCGAAATATGACTTCAAAACTTGAATACAATGTTTATTATGACATTATTTCTCCAATAAAATCACCAAAAATGTAAATGAAATACCTAGTATCACAAAAAAAGTAAGGGATAATTACACTTACACCCCCTCAATGATGGGGTAATTACACAAACCTCCCCTTACTTATTAATAATTACAAACACACCCTCTCTGGAGGTCTATTTGTAAGGTTTTCAGGGGGTGCAATTGTAAGAATTGTTACACACACAGGGAGTACAATTGTAAGAAATCTTTAACATGAGGAGGTGTGTTTGTAATTATCAATTAGTGAGGGGAGGTTTGTGTAATTATCCCATCATTGAGGGGGTGTGAGTGTAATTATCCCAAAAAGTAAACTTCTAAAACCTCAACAAAGGAAACCATTCATCTAGTTTCTGAACATCTCCTCTTTCTGTCATCTAGTCTGATTTTTGCATGGGATGTGTACTTATTGGAGTAATCATTTTGAAGAGTAATGTTTTGTAAGTTTAGAATGATGTATCTAAACAATGTAGAATGATAATAATAATTTCATTGTCAAAATGATTGAACTGTGAGATCAGAATTTGTTTCGGGCTAAAATTTCTTGTCGTATAATTTTGAGATATAATTCCGGAACATGAATAGAATGACGCTATTTCTCCAATAAAATCACCAAAGAGTATACGTAAGTACTTCTCATAAAAACTACACTTCATAAAAACTCCTAAAACTTAAAACAAAAGTAACCTTTCATCTAGTTTCTGAAGTCTGAACATCTTCTTTCTCTCAAGAGCAATTCCGTCGCCCGAATCCAAACCTCTCGTTTCTCAGATCATACTCGATGTGAAAATTCTGCATGAAGAAATTACCCAAAATTATTGACGGCCCGCTTACCAGCTCCGGCCCGAACAATGTATTATCCGTCACCACAGTCAAACAAACAACCAACTTCTTATCATCTCTAACAGCAAAGAAATAATTTTCCAACGGTATCGCCATTTCTGCTCCGCCCTTGAAATGCAGCTTCATCTCCGGCATTTCAAAGTCCCCCCGGCCCGAAACATCAAAACAAGGCCTTAACCCTGTCAAAGACTCCACACTCTTAGCCCTTTCATATTCTTTCACTTGCTCAGAAAATGCATCTGCTATAAGATCAAACACTTCACGATTCATATATGTAAAAGTCGAGCCCGAATCCACTATAGTTCCGCCATTTCCCTCAGATTCGGGTGATAATTGTTTGTACGAGACTTTAACTTTTTTCCCTCCAACCGTAATTTTCCTCAGCCCGACATAATAGTAATCTGATAAAGCGGGCCGGGCCGGACTTTTCAGCAGAGGAGTGTAGCTCAGATTTTCCGTCTTTTTATCAGAGGCCGATTCGCTATCCATTAATAGGAAGCTGTTTTTCGGGGTGTTATCGAATTTGTGTGAAACCATGCAGTAAGAGAATTTCTTGAGTCCTAGTTGGCTTGGCAATGAAGAAATCCCCCTGCCAAAGCCCGCTACACCAGCGGGCTGATTTGACGAGAAAATCGAGCATCCCACGAGAAAATTTTGAACTTTCTTGTGTGGAAAATTTAGAGTTTCCACCATTGGTACTCCTCCGGTGGAGCCTAAGCCATAGAGAATAAGATAAGGTGGGCAGATTTTTGTACAGTTTGTTCTGTTCAAACAAACTTGACAATCAACTGATTTATGAATCCAACTACATTTAGGATTCATACATCCTAGAATTTTGGCTGAAGATGATTTTTTAGGTATGAATGACGAAATGTGTGAATTAGAACAGCTTTTGCAGATATATCTTTCGGTACAAGGAAACCATGAAAAGCTGCTACCGGTGTCGATGATGAAAGGAATGGGCTGTGGTGGAGTGCCAAAGCTGAGAGAGATTGAGTAAGCTCCACTATAGGGGTACAAAGGGGTGGTGGAGGTAGGGGCATTTTGGGGATTTTTGATGTGTCGGGCTCGGGATATGGAGGTTGAAGCTAAGTGTGTTAGCCTTTGGTATGGTTCTGAATGTGGGATTTGGTTGAAAAGTGAGATGGGAATTGATGAAGAGATTGAAGCTGAGCATGAATGTAGGAGAATTAGAAAGACAAAGTGGAAAGAGAAGAAAGCCATTGTTTTGGAGGTATTTTTTTTTGTGATCAAATGGAGAGATTATAGAGTCTTGAAGTAGTTTTTATTCATGTTTTTGGTGAAAAAAAATATGGTTTTGAGGTGGTATTTATGGTGAATATGTTGCTATATTTGTTAGTTCTGAGATGGTGATAAGGAGTAGAAGAAAGGCAAAGAAGGGGAAGAAATGTGAATTTATAAGCGATGTGGGCCTTAAACAGCTTGGGACAGCCTGATCTGGCATTTAATGGCCAAGGCAGTCGGCAGTAGCCGTTTCCTATTCAGGATCCGTGGTTATCATGGGTGATTCTTAAAAAAGTCTCAGAGGCATGGTGATTCTAAGACACACCGGACTCAATGGAACTGATGTATCAATCACCATTAGATTCAAGAATAAGATAATAAAAAATATCTAAATCACTCGCGTTCAAAGTTATTAGATGGACCGACTCCAATAAATTCGATTTATTTTAGAATTTTTCTCTGGATTAGAATGTCTCAATACAAATTCTACTATTGTCTCGGAGTTTCTCAATTTTTTCATCACCTGCCTAGTGACAAAAGTTTCAAGAATCTCTTTTTCGTTATATTATAAGATTGGGAATTCAAGAAATCGTATACTAATCATGGAGATACAGGAACAGGTTCAGAATTCTAGATCCCGAATGAGAGAGAGATTTTCAATCATTATTTTAAGTGGGCAAAATCTTGATTTTTTTTATATATATTTTATATATATATTATACTGAATTTTGACCCCCGCTAAGTTTGATCCACGTCCTACGCGATATATTATACTGAATTTTGACCCCCGCTAAGTTTGATCCACGTCCTCTCAAAAGCTGAGACATGTTTTCTCGTACTGCAAAACCTCTTAAAACACTGACTAATCGTTGTGAGAAGCGATTGCAAAGCTTTTTCTTAAGAAAGTTTTTCATTTACACAGGAACTCGAATTCGAAGCCTCCTCCAGAACCAATCAGGGAAAATTCTAAGATGGACATTGTCTATTGGGGTCGGTCCATCTAACAACGTTGAATGCACGGAATTAAGGTGTTTTTTATTATCATGTCCCCGCATCCAATGGTCATTGGTGCACCGACCACATTGAACACGGTGCACCTTAGAATCACCCTCAAATCAGCCCCCATTGATACTTCCTATATACACGGTTTCTGGTCAATGTAGCTCTCAGTGTCATAGTACAAATTTAGTTTTTTACAAAAGAACAAAAGTTCAATTCTAGTACAAGTAACACTAAAGTTGGGTACAGAAATGTAAGTCACATGTATGTTGTCACTTGGTCTGGGATCTCTTGGCTATAACATATCTTAGGTGAAAAGTAGCAGCAGTGACACATGGGCACACCATATGCAACACGTGAATCGTCGTTTTCAAATTGAGCTGGGCTGACAATGAAGACAACCAAGCTACAACTCTTTAACCATAAAGATTAAAGACAATAAGTATGGTAGGTATTCCAAAATTCATCAATAATTTCCTAACTCAAATCTACAGATATCAGATTGGCTTAAAAGTAAGTTAGGCACTTGATACTGCATCTTAAAGCTTATATCTATATAATAAAGGTGAATATGAAACTGTTCAGGAATAGTAACTCAACTCCAAGGAAAAGGAATAAGCTAAAATAAAAGTAAAATCGGATACAAAAAAATAAATTCAGAACTAAAACACATATAGTACACAGCCCATTATTTTTCTTGTCAATAAAGACTTCCAAAGTGCACAATGCCCGTAATTGCTTCTCTACTAAGGAGATTATATACTCTTACACATTTTTCAAAAATTTGTGTAACCAAAAAGAAAAATCATAGGCTTCAGTCTTGACATATTACCTCATTACAGTGTTATACCTTCGGCTTCTTCCTCGCCAAAAATCGTGCTTTAGCTGCAGCTACTGCATCCTCACTTCTTTTATGATGATCAGGTCTTGGTTGGTCACTAGCAGAAGGTTCGTTTGGGGCTTGATCTTCTGAGGTAGCATCAGAAATAGGCTTCGCATATGATTGGTCAGATTTTCCCTTTGGAGATAGATTTTGTGCATTCTCGTCTTCTTGCCCTTTACCTGGTCCAGGTGATCCTAAACTTGTATCAGTAGCTGTAGGAGGGACTTCTCCAGGTGACTGAACCGAAACTTCTTCAGGCTGCTTTTCAGGTTTTCTCGAGTCAGCCTCTCCAGCACCAAATGCAACATTTTTTGCCAGGTTGAAGTAAAAGTCACTGAGGTCTGTCTTCTTAGTGACCTACTAAAACAAAGAACAAAATTAACATCTAAAACATTCTACGCATACAGAATTGTAAATGGTAATATCCTCTAATTTTCAAAACAATAATAATACCAAGTTTCCAATTTTCAAATTTCCTTTGTTCTGCTCAAATATGTGAATTTTAAAGATAAACGAATGCTGAACATGCTGCACACAAATTTGTGTACTGACAAGTGACAACAAAAGGTGTTCACTATTAAGTGCTCATATAGAACTAAAGTTACAGGCAATAAAAGACAACTGGGAATTATAAGTCAAATCATCGAAAGAAAAGGAGATTTATGAAAGGCTGAAGCATAGTTAACTTACATCTTCCTTCTCCTCTCTCATTTCACGAAGCCGCTCTTCCTCCATCCATTTTGCTTGCTCTGCCAATTTCTTCTTGTAAGCACTAGTTACAAACTTATCTTTATCTGCATAGAGGTGTTCGTCTTTGCTTCTCTCTTTAGCAACTTTCCTCTCATAACTTATTTCGTGTTCTCTTTCTCGTTGTTTTGCCTTATCCATTAGTGCTTTAATATATCTTGGCTGGAAAAAAGATAAAATGCCAAGTAAATCACCTACACAGCTCATAAACCAAAAAAGACAGAATGTTCGAAATAGTAGAATGTGACTCATTGTTTAAGCATATATGAGCAAGAACTTCAAACACTTCCCATTTAAGAGAATGTGGATCTTAAGCTATTACTTACAGTTACCATGTATAATCAAGGCATCAAGAGAAGGATAACTCTATGTAACCAAAAAAGCTCTTCCATACACCTAAAATCCCTAGTTTATAAAATTAGGTTCAATGATCATTGAATCAAAAACAGAAGCAACTAGTGTAATCAGTTTACTCAAGTACAATAACATTGTAGGAATATTTATAGGAAAGGGACATGTATACGGAAACTAAAACAAATTTACTTCAAAGGAACTACACTTAAGGGCATGGATATAATGTGTATGCTCATTGTCACAATTTAAAACACCTTCCACGAATTAAAGTGTGATGTTATAGGGCGCACTTGCTTATTATCCGATGTGAAAGCCCTAAAAAGTAAAACATATGAGAAAAATGAGTAGTAAATCACAAAAGAGTGAGCATCTATCATCCTTGATGGGTAGGTATTTCACTTTTTTTCTTACGGACGACAGGATAATTTGTTATTATTTTTCACATGAAATTTTGCACTTTATGACTTTCACGCCCAGGACATTAATTTAAAATTTACCCATCGTACAACTATGAACCATCAAATCGCTTATATATTTTAAGATTCGCTTATCCCCAATTATTATTCACTGGATTACACTATTCACTGAAACATTTGTCACTCAATCGCTGTTACATTTATTCCAAGATAAAATTGTCTAAGTAGAAATACATCAAAAGTTAACAGATACCAGAAATTATTTAATCAATTGCAACAACTTAGCAGACCCAAATATGAATTAAGTCATTTTCTATTAAGAAAAGCAACAGATTCGATGTTTTAAGTCATTTTCTATTAAGAAAAGCAACAGATTCGAATAATACCTTTCTATCTTGGCGATCCTGCTCCACTGGGCGAATTTGTTTCTCCTTCATCTTATCATATACACCATCATAATCAAATGCCGAAGGATCTTCTTCAAGAGCCTTCTTATGCTGCTCTTCAACCTATAAAGTTCAAGAGGAAACGCATATTTCCATGTAATTAACTTAATTGAAAAAACAAAATTATACAATGAAGTAGCTGAATTATTTCTTATACTTATATATGGAGGAGGGGGACTAACATCCTTGTGAGTTTTGTTTTTGTGAGCCTGGCGCAGAATGTCTCTCTCAACATTATCATCATCGTCATCATCATTAAATCCGAGTGGGGTAGGAATTGGCGGTTTCGTGGGCTGTTTTTTCTGCTGAGGTTGAACTCTAAGTTGCAACCCGTACTTCTTCATTTTTCTTCGTTTTCCTTCAGCCCTTCAAATTCAAATGCTAAAAAGAATCGAAGTATTAGCAATAAAACAGAAGCATCATAACTTTAAAAAGCTACTTCTATAAATAAAGACCAATTTCTACCTGATATTCATGCAAAGACCATAAATTACTGATTCTTAGGCATAAGTCTTTTTGCTTCTGAATACTACCCCAAGTGCAGCTATTATTTGTGTTTTGGAAAAGTTCAAACTCAGTTTCACCATATAATGCATATAAACGGACAATCTTTCTCGGAAATAAATTTAAAAGAATAGCACAGACTGAAACCTATGAACCCTAATTCAGCAATCAACAATTAAATTGGGGATTCCTAGATACACATGCTTCAAAAGCTCTACCCAAACTAAAAACGCAGACTTTCACCAATTAACCACTGGATTGATGTTGAACTACCGCAATAATATATGTATATAAATAACGAAATCAACACAAGTAACTGAATTCCTCTAAATCAATTAATCCAAAGACAAAAATTGCATTTAAATTGCAGAAAGAAAAAAAAATCATCAAAATAAAATCAAAACAGGTATTATTACCGTATATATTCGATTGAGCGTCGCAGATTGAGAGAGAGAAAGAGAGATTGAAGCCTCAAGGCGTGTTTTTTTCTTTTTTCCTGGATTTTAATTATTAATTTAGGTTTTGATATAACGTGCTTCACTTCGTATCCAAGACTTCAGTAATTACACTTTTCTCTCTAAAGTATATTCTATATGCATAATGCACCCCATAACAAGTCGAAAAGTATCATTTTAGTCTTGAATTAATAAAGATTGAGTGATTCTCTCAGGGACCCAAGGACTTCCAATATTGGAGTAATCATGGGATTTCAATGCCCAATTTTGAATGGCACTAATATTTCATTTTGGTTCAATCGATGGTCGGGTAAAGATTATCTTTGCGACATTATTGAGACTGGCATTCTTTTGGAGGAGACGCAACTTACGGTGTCTAAGGTTCTTGACGGCAATGACAATTGGTTGTTAGACAAAATCAAAACTGTTATCCTAGATCCTATCAAGCAACTTATTTCGAACATACTCTGCCCTCTTAATAAAGATGCGATTGATAAGCGCATTTGGCTCGGATCTTCAAATGGAATTTTCACCTCCAAATCAGCCTATGAATCCATCATTGCCTCTAACCAGGCCCCTCTTAACCATAACCATCGATCATGGAATTGGATATGGAAACTCAAATGCCCTCAAAAGCTGAAAATCTTCCTTTGGTTAATCCATCATAACTGCCTTGCAACTAATCTTTTGAGATTCTCTAGACATATTGCTAATACGAGTTTTTGTGACAGGTGCGGGACCTTTGTTGAGGATATTTCACATGCCCTCAGAGACTGCCCCTTTTCCAAACGGGTTTGGGAGTTCCTAATCCTCCCCACCCAACTACTTGAATTTTACTCTCTTTCCACATCAAGTTGGATCCAATACAATTTCTCCAAAAGCTTTGGTAACATCTTAGCCCCGGAGGTCGACTGGAAAGTCGTATTCCTTGCTTCTCTTTGGCATATTTGGAAAGCCAGAAACACCACTACCTTTGAGCACAAATTTATACATTACAAGGAAACCCTCTCTCAAATCAATTACATGATCCTTGACTGGGCCAAAGCTTTCCCTTCTACTTCCAACCGTTTGTCCCCTTGCCACGACCGTCTTACTTGGGCACCTCCTCCTCTTGGATGGTTTAAACTTAACACCGATGGTAGCTTCTTCGCGAACACCGGCATTGCTACTGTCGGAGGTCTTCTTCGCGACACCCATGGTAATTGGTGTTGGGGCTTTAGTTGGAGCATTGGACCCCAAACAATAAACATGGCTTTAAGAACAATACCATGAGTAGCGCATATAAGGGTAAAAATGGTAATAGATATAATTTTTTATACGGAGGGATAATGAATGTCAAATTTTAGTACAATAGGGGATGACACTGCCCAAGTGCAGTACCTCAGATGAGGTGGATACATACAACATACATACATATATATATATATATATCATTTTCTATTTTAAGTTTACCCTCTAAAAGGTTGAGTTCTACTCATGGACATAAATTTAGGTTGAAATCCCAAAATTACGATTAATTTTGGGTTTCCTAAGTCCTGAAGCGAAATTTCACACTCGATCCAAGTTTGCAAAATATTTGTCGAAATTTCAACCGAAATCCGAAATTTCTCAAAACTTCCATCGAAGCCCGAAATTTAAAAATAAGATTTTTTTTTTTTTTTTGCAGAATATCCATTGAAATTTCAACCAAAACCCGAATTTTTAGAAATTGTAATCGAAATCCAAAATTTTCCAAAATTTAAAGATTATATTAAATTTTTATATTTGATTTAAATATCTATTCTTAATTATAGCATGTAAAATAAAAATTTTGATATTCTTTTTCTTTCTTGGGGACCACAATTATCGACTATAAAAATTTAATGTGAGACGGAGTATAACGATTTTTATCCTAGAAATTCCATATAATTTTGAATATCATATTTGATGAAAATTGTATGTGTTTTGTTTTAGTGAAGTTTTAAAACTATTTATTCATTACTTTACTTTGAAATCTTATTTATTTTAAAATTCCGTAAAAAATTTTACTCATACTAATTAACAAAGCTCACTATATATACATTATACACACAATATTATTAATATAAAAAATACATAATAATGTAATAAAGATACTCAAAATTCCATTTTAAACTGTCAATTATTCTATAACTTTCCATGATTTCTCTAGAATCAAAATTGATATTATGGATATCCTTGAAATTCCATCAAAATTTTGTAGATTTAATACCTCGAGATCTACAACGAAACCAATATTTAATACCTTGTTGGTAACAGTGGCACTTGTTCTTTGTTGGTAGATATGATCGACATTTTAATTTATTTGGAGATAGAAAATATTTTGGGGTGTTTTTTTCCGTTGCAGGTGATGAAGAAGGTGACTTAGGTTAGAGTTTTGGTGAAGAAAATGAAGGGCGAGGAAAAGATGAAAAAAAATTAAAAATTAATTAAATGTAAATAATTTTGAAAAGGTAAAAGAAAATAAAAAATTATAGTGTAAATACTTTTAGAAAGTAAAGGTATTTTGGTTTTTACATTGCTTAATCTATGTCAAATACGTTTAGGGAGACAATGTTTTTTTTTTTTAATTTTACACCGACAGTTAAATTGCCACTTTTTGTTTCACGATGGTTTTTCTGTATTTTCGATAATTTTGCACGTGTTGCTGTATCCGCATCCATGTAACCTAGCTTTTGGGTGATCTTATGTTGTGTATGAAAAGATCAATCAAAGAGCACATTCACTACTGGTTTCACTTGTATATAGAACTGTCAATGAGCTCAAATTGACTCAAAACTCGCAAGCTTAACTTAATTTTTCACAATTAAGCCAAAATTTATGGCTTGAATTAAAATTCAAACCGAGCGTGAGTAGCCTACCAAGCTTGGCTTGAATTGAGATTGAGCCCGTTAAGTAAACAATATATAAATAAATAAATAAATATATATATATACAATATATAAATAAATAAATAAATATATACAATATATAAATATATATATATATTAACAAAGATAACATGTAAAATTATATTAATTTTATTCATATAAGCAGAAACACGTTATGTGAAGGGATAGTTCAAATTAGAAAATAACTAACTATATTTTAATTCTACATGTTATCCAGTACAAAACTAACATAGAGAACAATTGGTGTTTTGGTTTTCTAAAGTGTAAGAAATTTTAGTACTGTTAAAATTTGACTGTGATGATTATGAAATATTTGGTAAGTATTATTATTTTTGGTAGATTTATCTTATTAATTATACTAAAAAGATAAATATATTGAAATTTTAAATTCAAGTCAGCTCGAACTCGACTTGAGTATAAAAGCTCGTTTAATATCAGAGTAGAGTGTGGACCTAAGTAAGAGGCATTATCACGCCCCTGATGTTTGAAGTATTTCGAGACGATCAAGACATATCATTTTGCTCATAGACGGGATTCTAGCGACTAATGAAGTATTTATAATGGTCTAGACTACATAAAGGTCTAGAAAAAACATGTAGAAACATATGTATATGAGAAGAAGATTCTAGGATAAGAATATCTTAAGAAATTAATATCTTAAGAAATACTAGGACAAGTTTTTAGTATAAGATTATCTTAAAAATTATATTAAAGAATATTCGTGAAAGCTTTGCATAGCCTCTCTCATTTGTATGATCAAATGAATGTCTACCATTCTATTAGGGATGTGCAATGATCAAATGAATGTCTAACATTCTATTAGGGATGTGCATTGGTATATGTAGTAGACTCATTTGTAAACCAACTCCATTATGCAGGTGAAAAAGTATAAATAGTTAACTAGGGATGCGACTCGCAACGTCAGAGTATTGGTGAGGACTCCCAAATTCCCTGATGGGACGCCCCAGGAATTGATCGGGTTGAGGGTAACCCCACCATTTCTGACTTATATGTCATCTTGAAGAAGAAGTGAGAGATCGAGGAGGCTGAGGGAGAGATCGAGGAGGCTGCTATGGAGGGAGAGATCAAGGCTATCAAGCTGCAGCAGAATGAGAGATCGAGAAAGCTGCTGGAAGGTGATTTAGGCAGCTGCTCTAACTGTGGAGAAGGCGATTGAGGCTGTTGCTGCTGAAAAGACGATTGATGAGGATGTTGTGTTGGTAAATGAAGTTTTTTTTTCTGAGATTCGGGAGAAAGATGCTACTTTTCAGAAGAGTGTTTTTCAGTTGGTGAACGAGAAGCTCGCATTGGACGAGCTTCAAGTCAAGTTGGACCAACGTAGGCAAATGTTGAATAAGGAATTGAAGGATTTGGATGACGAGCAGTACAATTTGAACCTACAACCCTTTTCCATATAGTGACGACATAGTTTGGTTTTGTAGTTAAGCTCGTGTGACTCAGCTCCATGTGGCATCACCTCTGTCATACGAACTTGACGTAACTCTTTGTACCTATGAGCATGCTATAACACCAAAGACAAAGTAGAGTAAACTATATGTTAAAGTACACAAAATTTAAATTTGAAACTGTTCGAAGGTGTGGGAAACCTTGCAGTCTGCATCAAAAGGGCACCATCTATTAGCCATCCAGTGGGCACACAAGTCAATTTTGCTGGGCACCTCGATGAAGCCCAAGGATGCCCTTACTAGGCTTTAAGTGTTTGTTGTTTTTTATTGTTGAAATTTTACTTAAGTTGTCTAATTTTTTGTTGAGAACTTGAAATCTTCAGATGTGTTATAATGGTTCTTTTATAGTATGCTATTGGACTTGGATGCTAAAATTTGCATTATTGAGTTTTGAATTTGGAATTTCGATTTATGTGTGACAATATGATTAGATTTTGAAGATTTTGTTGAATGAAAGTAATGAATCGAAAGTGTTTGTCGTTGAAAAAAAAAACATCAATAGTTAACTCATTTTTTACATTTTCCTTATCTTTTTTTCCCATCCTTTATTGCCTTTCCACAACCCCTGAGCAATTTATTTGGAGAACACTCTTTTTTTCTATATACTAAGGAATCAAACCTTAATTTACTAGGCCCCGTCCGAGCCTATTAGAGACCCTGCCCAAGCTCGAGAACCCATTTAAATATTTTCAAAATTGATATTTAGGCACAAGTAACCTCTTAGGTCGAGTAGTTCAAACCTTTTTAGCCATGTTAGAGACCAGAGTTTTATTCTCTTTTACCCTTGAATTGTTAATCCAGCCCCACCCAAAATAAAGTCCTGAAAGATGTAAACAAAAGATGGCCGAACAACCCTCAGGCAGACAAATTAGCTGGAAAATAAGAAAAAGAAAAAAGAAACTTTGTTAAGAAAAAGATCTGCATATTAACCATCATATTTTCAAAAACTAGTGTTTTAGTGCTTGGGAAGCACGGATTCTCTTATCTGGTTTAAGAATCAGCTTCTGCAGTAGATCGATGCCCGTCTTATCAAGTGTGGGCACTTTTTGGGCCAACCTCTGCACATAAAGTACTAATTAGCTTTATTTTTTTAGGTAAAAGTAATGAACTTTATAACCTACTGGCAAAAGTAACTCATACAAAACACTCAAGAAGATAATCTTTTATCTACCCTTGGTGACAATTGTTAAAACAGAAACAACACAAACAAGCTAAGAATAAAGATACAATTTGATTCCAATCCTTTAAGCTAAGATAGTAGCAATATATTCTTCATCCCTCGGCTTCAAGTTTCTTCGGTATGCTCCAGCTATCTTCAGCCTGAGCTCCACTTTCAATTCATTAAACACCACTCACTTGGCTTAGCCACTTGTTCAAAAATACACAGATTCCTTTTATTCCAAATCCTATCTGTAACTCTAGCAACACCCGCCATTATAATTTGTTGCTTACATTTCCATCTGGTGAAACCAAATTGAATCCAATTAATCCAATATGGGTACTGGCATGTCCATTTGTCCATTTTCAACCATTGCAATAGGTATTGTAATATCTGTTTGCTCTATTCACAATCTAAGAAGAGATGCTTGATACACTCCATCTCACCTCCACAAAGTACACACTTACAGTCCACGTTTTGCAAAAATCTACTCAGCCTTCCCTTGTTAACAGGTTTTTATGCATAATTAACCAAATTGTAAAGGAATGTGTATGGATATTGATTTTGTTCCATACAAACTTTGCACTTCTAAAATTACTTTGAATTCCCATCAGCCATTTATAGCAACTTTGAATAGTAAAAGTTCCTGTAGGGGTGTGTATCCATTTGTTAAGCACAAAACCAGATTGGATCTTCCTCTTTATCCTATTGATCTTCTTCCAAGCCCAATGGCAATCTAGGGAAGGGTTATAAGACCAAAAGTCTTGCTCTTTTAGATATTTACTTGTGATCCATTTTACTCATAGAGAGTCATTCTTTTGAGATAATGCCTAAACTTGTTTTCCAATTGAAGCAACATTCCAAGTCTTGCAACACTGTAGATTTAATCCTCCATATCTATCCTGAGTACACACTTGAGCTCAATTTACAAGGATCAGTTTTCTCCCCTGTTTAGTTTTGCCCCCTAAAAAGTCCCTACACTTTTGTCAATCTGTTTCATAATAGACCGTCGGATTATGAAGACAGAGGCCCAATAAACATGCATATTCAATAGCATAGAATTAATCAATTGCACCCTCCCAGCATACGATAAATGTCTAGAAGTCCAGCTAGACAATCTTTTTGCAACTTTTTAAACTAAAGTAAAGCAGTCTAGTTTATTCCGCTTATTAGGAGACAATGGAACTCCTAAATATCTCATTGGGAACATCCCTTTTGTAAAACCAGTAACCTGGAGAATTTCTTGCTTAGTGGCCAGAAAAACTCCTCTAACAAAAACATTTGACCTACCTTAGTTAGTAAATAGGCCAGAAGTGTCAGAAAGCTGCTTAAACGCATTCCACAAGATCTTTACTACTGTGGGAGTGGCTTTGCAAAACAACATAAGGTCATCTGCAAAACAAATATTAGTAAGTTGCAACTGTTTACAACCTGGATGAAATCTAAACTGTCTATTGTCATGCCACTCTAAGACTCCGAGTTAATATTCCATAACCAGGACAAATAAGAGGGGGGATGGGATCCCCTGATCTCAAACCTCTCTACCCCTTGAAAAATTCATAGGTTTCCCAATTTAAAACTACTAAGAAGAAAATAGTTGTTACACACTCTAGGATCCAATTACTGAATGTTCAAGGACACCTTAACCCCTCAAATATCTCCTTCACAAACTGCCATTTGACAGAGTCATATGCCTTTTTTATATCAATTTTCATCAGACAATGGGGAGACACATTCTTCCTATTATAAAGCCGGATAAGCTCCTGACTAATTAAAACATTATCAATAATGGACCTTCCCTTAGTGAATGCTCCATGGTTCTCATTCACTAAGATAGCGAGCACTTGAGCAGTCTATTAGTCAGCATCTTGGACAAGCATTTGTAGATTGTGTTACAACATGCAGTAGGCCAAAATTCACTAGCCAAGGTAGGGTTATCAATTTTTGGGATCAAACTCAACAGGGTACAGTTAATCTGCTTGAGTAGTTTCCCATAATTAAAGAAATCCAGGATAGCATTTGACAACTCTGTTCCAATCACATTCTATGCTCCTTTAAAGAACCCACTCCCATAGCCATCAGGGCCTGGACATTTTGTAGAGCCGATACTGTGCATGGCTTTCTTGACATCCTCCCTGGTAAACGATCCGATCAACTCCATTTGTTGTTCCCATGTCAAACGAGGGCCCTGCTCAAAGATACTCTCTTCAGTCTTTCTAATAGTACTTTGGGTCCCTAAAAAGTTCTTATAAAAATTTACTAAGTGATATGTAACCTCCGAGTAATTTGTTAGTGTTCTATCCCCATCATTAATCCTTATTATTCTTGCTCTATATTACCTCTGTTTGATGACCAGGTAAAAATACTTTGTATTAGAGTCTTCCAAATTCAACCAATTTATCTTGGCTTTTTGATGGAGATACTTCTCCTTTGCCACAATCTTTTCCTTACATTTCTTCTGAATTGTTTTGACCTGATTCTGCAGATGTATACATTGGGGATTATTTTGCACATTAAGTTGAGCTTTAGCTAACTCCACTTGGGCCTTCTCAGCTTGCACTTCTATATCATGAAAACTTTCTTTATTGAGCTTTCTCAATTCATGTTTCAAATACTTCAATTTGTGAACAATATTGAACATGTTATTCCCCTCAACTTCTTTACACCAGACTTGCTCCACTATTGGTAAAAACATTGGTGATTCACACCACATGTTAAATAATTTGAAAGGTTTCTTTCTACAGTCCAAACTTCTATTCATTGTTACCACCATTGGGCTATGGTCAGAAAGTCCCTCTCGTAAGAACATAGCTTTTGTGTCAGGATACTCCATAAACCAATATTGGTTCATAAACACTCTTTATATTTTTGTAAATATCCTCTCCTCCTCTCCATGGTTATTATTCCATGTATAGCTGCATCTGTTAGATTTATATCCTCAAATGCCATGAGAGGATTAGAGAAAGAAAAGACATTAGTAAATTGTAATTGTTTTTATTCTTTTAGTAAAAGGCATTTTAGTTGTTTACTTTTATATTGTCATTTATCTATTGTAATCATTTATAAGTTCATGAACACAAAAGTTAACTCTCTAAGGCACTACAAGAGTTCAATATTTGTGTACTAAAATGTCTGCAAAGTCAGTGATTTTTAATTGGGCATTGAAAATCATCAAGACTTGTATGATATGAGTTTTGACGAGAGAAGTGTCTGTCAATCACTTGGAAGTAGTGAAGAACTCATATCATAGGTGCACTAATAGAGATAGTGGCACTCAGACATGACTCGCATTGATTTTGTCACATGAGTTTTCACTCTTTGACAGTCAATGATATAATTGATTAAATTGTAATGGGTGTGTCTGAACTTTGGATTTGAGAAATCGAGTTGAAGATATACTTGTGACATTAGGTTTGTCATTAGAGTAGTTAGACTCAATTCACCCTTTGGTGGGGTCGACCTCGAACTGCAACCTAATGGGCAAGTAGTAATCTTAATTGATATCCAAGATGGGATTCGTTCCCTTGAAAGTGAACTAGGAATTATCTGATGCATTTATAAGTAAGTTAGATCTTACAGTCTTTGGCCAAAACATTCACTGATCTAGACTTATTATAGTCACAACATAGAGTCGAGTTTATGAGTTTGACCTAAACCATGACTCTCACTTGACTGGGATAAGAAAACGAGGAGTTTGTATTCACACGGTATTTACAATAAGAAAGGTAAAATGATCCAATCATTTCATCTTATTTGGGATACGATGTGGGCCACTTGACTGGCTAGGTGCAACCCACATTCAATGGAATCATCCCATTGCCAAGTATAGATGAAGCTAAAGAGTCACGCTTAAAAAGGAAAAATCAAAAGAAAATGTGTTATATTTTTTGTGGTAATATTTTAAGTATTGGACACTTAGAATTAATTAAATGGAATTAATTATTTATAAAAATAAGTTAATTCATTTATACTTTAATTAATATATTATTTCTTGAAGAAATAAAATTAATTAAATATCCTATCTATTATTTAATTAGATTAATTAATTTGATTGAATTAATTAATTAAATAAAGAATTAGACTGAGCTCAAATTAATGCACCAAGAGGTGCACCATGACCGGTGTGGGGTGGCCTACTAAGCGTTCGACATTGGCTAATTTGAGCCCAAGGTTATAACTTAAGTGATATAAATATATCACATTAGTTAATACCTAGGCCATAACATAAGTTACACACTTGAGCCACAAGAAAGAAAAAACCCTCCCCTCTCTTCCTCTAGCCATCGACATCACTGCCAAAGAAGAAGGAGATTTTTCTGTTCGAGTTTTTTCCGACAAGACAATTTAGAGACAGCACTTTTGGACTACTCGGATTATCAAACAATCAGCCGGATCAGTTCGCGAAGGACTTGAAGGATTCAAAATTTAGAGATTTTCCAACCACTTCGCTACAACTGGTAAAGTGTCGATATCTCTATCATACATACGTGTGATAAAACCCTGGGATTGATCCTGTATTGGGAAAAATCCAAAAAAATTAACTACACAATTTCCGCTGTGTTTTGTTATTTTTTTTCTCAACAACATCCAATCCATTTCATTTCCTCTAAAGCATAGGTATCTATGCATTCTCTAAAATCAACAATCTCAGTCATGCTAATAGGATTTCCCCGCATTCTGCCCTACTCTATTAGGACACAGTTAAAGTCTCCCAAACTTACCCATGACCTTAGTACTCTGAGCAAGCTATATAAGATCCTCCCATAAAGGTAGTCTTTCAAATGCTTGATTATAAGCATACACTATGGTAACATAGCTCAATTTCTGTGTTACTTTATTATATATCTTACTAGGAATGAGCTGTGCAGTTGCTTAAAGATGTCTGTTCTCCACATTTACCAACACGTGGACTCTCACTATTATTTGTAATATATTCCCATCCTGGACACATACTTTGATATACCTTTTAATGTTCCCAAATTTAATTTTGTGCTCCAATATGCCAATCGCTCCAACACCATATTTATTACATAGATGTTGGACATCCCTCTGCCGACTAGTATTGTTCAAGCCCCGCACATCCAAGTTGCTATGGTGTGCATGTTTGTTCACTGTAATGGTAGTAACTCCTGGCTCAACCTCTATATTCTAGTCATCTACTGTAAAAGTAGATGCACAGTTCTGTCCTGGTATCATGTCATACCTCAATGACTTCCTCCCTGCCTTAGTTACCAGTTTCCATGATTCAGCTTCTTTTCCTAGCCCCTGTTCCTTTCTAGGCCCTCGCTGCCCCTCTACAGTTGCTTCTGTTGGCAAAGGTTGGCTGTCATTTTCATTTTCCTTTGTGTCTTGTTCTTGTGGAACTTGTTTAGGTCTCCACACAAGTTTCCCTTTCTGTTTCCTGCAATCTTATAACTAGATACCGTACTCAAATATTTATAATTAAATATCATACTCGAAAATCACCCCGAGCTGATCCTTTCTGAAATTAGTGTCGCTATTGAATAAAAGTTGTTTTGTTGGTCTAATATGTAACCTACGGCCCAAATATCAATCAGACACGAAGAATTGTCAATACATGATTCAACCAATTACTCAGTTTAATTCATGAATCTTGTCTTAACAGATTATTAGATTGTTCAGACTAAGGCGAAATTTTCTGATATACTCACTACCCAATCCCTTGGCATAGCAATTCTATCTTTGTTAACGGTTCCCTATATGAGACGACATACTAACAAGAACGCAATAATGATCTATGAAATTACCCGTTGCATGAAAAGCCACATAAAGAAATCGAATTTATCCCTAGTAAATTTTATGACATGGTGTTCAATACCTATATGCATCCGTAGTTTATATCCTCCCGAAATCTAAACTAAGCACAAAATAATGCAATTGATGGTCAAACAATTGACAGCATTAAGCACAAGTATTTAACACAAGTCTTGAACAAAATTAATTCATAAGAAAAACATTCATAAATTAAATAATTACATGGCCTTAGTCAAATGATACTAGTTCATAACAAAGTATAAAAAGCAAACAATGAATTTCAAAGACATGGTGAAATTCGATCTAAGAACTATAATTGAGAACTCCCTTGAAGTCCTCCAAGAGTAATCTTCCTTCCCAAGCCACTTTATATCTTCTATGTGTGTTTTCTAGATGGAAACATGGCTATTCAAGATCCCAAAATTTGACCTAAAAACACGTATTTCTATTTTGGAGTTCTCGTCGTGATACTGCAGCAACGAGTCCTGGCTAACGTGGTATTATAAGTTGTTGAAATGCTGGTATTTACTAGACAGTTTTGTACTTCTTATTCCTCCATATATTGTAGAATTTGAAAGATATGCTCCTTTGTTCATTCTGTCTCCTCATTTTCACTATCATAGGGCTATGGTCTTACGTGTATTATCATTATAACAAATAGTTACTTTAGGGGAAAATTACACTTTTTGTCCCATAACTTTGCCTTAGTTCAATTTTAGTTTCATTCATTATAGACTTCTCACATTTAGTTCTATAACTTGCAAAATGTCTCACATATAGTCCCAACCGAAGTTTCCATCCAAAATTTAATGGTCAACTCCGTTAGTCAACCTTTTGGCCAATTTTTTCGGGGTGATTTTGTGCATGAGTAGCACATGATATTGAATAGAAGGGTCATAATTGAATATAATCCGTATGTGAGCGCATTTATGTATGAATTTTTCCCTAAAAAGGCCGGTTAAAGAGTTGACCATCAAATCTTGGATGGAAACTTCAATTGGGACTAGATGTGAGATAATTTGACTAAATGTGAGAAATTCGTAACTAATGGGACCAAAATTGAACTGGATAAAAGTTATGGGACAAAAAATGCATTTTTTCCATAACTTTAGTATGTACATTGTCAAATAGTGCAACATAAGGAGCGTTGATATAAATTGGTGGAACGCCAAAAGCACAACCCATATTATATTGGAATAATTACATCAAACCCTTCTTTATTGTGTAATTGCCAACAATTTACTTTTTTTTTTTGATAAATCAGTTCTTATGCTTCATTAAATAAGCGGCAAATCCCCAGAATTACTTCAAAAAAGGGGTCAAAGCATCCTCAAGACACATAAGGTACAAAATAGGAGGCATTACAAAAGAGAGATCCAAATTTTGGGAGGGGACAAAAAGTAGTAAGAAAGAAACAACTAGTCCGATTACAAAAACTGCAACCGAGTGGATCTCCTGACTTGGAGGTCTCTAGAGTTCCCATATCTTGATCCCAACAAGTGGAATTTTTGAGATGAAATGAAGCCAAATCTTCAAGAAGAAAATAGCTCCAAGATGAACCCAAAAATTGGATCTTCCAAATGAGCTTGATGCCAAACTTGATGTCTTGAATATTGTAACAGCACCGTGTCTCTTCCAAAAGGAGAAATTTTTGCTGCAACAACATCAAAAAACAAAAAGAAAACTGCAAACCAAAAGCAAAGAGCAGACAAACAAATAAAAGGAAAATACAACAAACATAATAGTAAAAAAACACTAAAAGAAAAACAAAGGAAATCCACCAAGGGGGGTCTTTCTTAAGTGCAAAGGTCTGACAACCCCCTTGGTCTCTCTGTGCTAGAAATTCATGGTGGAGTAGAAGAGAGAGCAGAGATAAAGTCGGGCAAGTGCGAAGGGACGAGGACAACAGATCTGAGACTTTTGATGGTTGAGGACGATAGCTTGATGCATATTCAAGCAAAGATGCAGCGATTGAGGGGACGAAATCTGTAGATCTATGATGGGGGAGGGCGAAAATGGTCGGAATGGAGGGGTGGGCGTGTGAAAACGGCGGGAGGGTTTGACATCAAAAAAGAGGTGGTGCAGTGGTGGATAAGTGTAATAATCCTGAAAATTCCATCTTCTGTGAGGAGGGGGGAAAGAGTAGGGAAAGGTAGGAGGTGGAGAAACCGCTGAAAAACAAAGGGAAGGAGCCAAGCCGCTCAAAGAGCGGCGGCTCGGAGGAAGAACCCTAGAACTCACTTTCTCAAAAGAGAAAGTGTTCAGGGTTGGAAAAATTATAAACTGCCAACAATTTACTAACTTATTTAAAATTATCAACATTTAAGGGTCTATTTGTAAGATTTAAAATAGGTAAAATTGTAAAAAAAATTAAATATACATGAAAAAATATCTTAGAGGAATTTTATGTTTAGGATTTTTTACAATTACACAATGAATGAGGGGTCTGTGCGTAAATTTTCCTGTTATAATTAAAGCTAATATTTAAGTAGAAGAATAAGATGTCCGGCTCCACCCCATCTCATGTCTCAACTCAACTGAAGCTGTAGTTTTCTTCAGTCCTCTCTATTGGTAATTTCTTAAACCTTTTTATTCATTTTCATCTTTCGAATTGCTAACCCTGTATTATAAAATTGAGTTTTTCTGTTGAATTTTATACGTAAATTTGTTCGTTATTGTAACATCGCTGGTGCGCGTTGAGTAGGGTTTATTTTGTTGCAATTTTCTAGTTTTTTGACAATTTACCTTTGTTTTCTGTGATTGTGTATTTGAATAATTGCACTTTGATTGAGTTTGAAAGTTTTATGTTTTCCCTTTCCCCAATTATGTAGATAGGATTTATGTTCTTCCCCCTTTAACCTGGGTGTGCATCATACCGTTGGATAAAGTGAAGTGTAGTTAGCAGTTGCACTCGGTTCACAGTAGAATGACGCGTTAAATGAGCATCTCCATATTCCAAAGAACTATGGATTTGAATAGGATAAAGCAGTTAAGTGAGCTAAGTAGCCAAAGTAGTTTTAGTCGAATATTTGGAAATTTGAGGACACCGAGAATTGAAAATGCTATGTCATCACTCCCGATTGGTGAATTGCCACCTTAACTGTTGCTTATTGATACTCTCGTGGTGCTCGATTAAAAGTAGTTCTCAGACTAGTTTCCACAGTTTTGAACTAGGTTTCTACCTGTAAGAGCTCACGAGAGTCGAAATCTTGGATAACCATAATCATCCATGTGATGATTGTGATTATATCTTTGAACCACTCGGTCATTGTGTCCAAATTTGATCAGTTACCACATATGTTTTGCACTCTCAATTAAATTTGAGGGTTCCATCTTTTGAGAAATTGGGAGTAGATAAGAAGATTTGAATTGTTTAGTAACAAATGATGTTTTAATCTTTTATACTCCCCCAATGCAAAATCATAGTTTTTTGGACTAAACTGTGTACGAGAGTGTACTGATATGTTATTTATACTTGTGTTGGCAATGTTGTACTAAAGGTTGGTGTGAAGAGACCAATTGTCGTTGTATTTGTAACTGACGTTGATTTCTGAGCTTGGGTCAATTTCAATAGAGATTGAAAGCATTGCACTAATGAGTATTACAAATAAGTTCTAGCCTTGATGCAAAAAAAAAATCTCTTTGAGTTACGAACCATCTCATTTAGTCTGATGCCATACTAATTTTGGTTTCTCCTTCGGAATTTCCTTGTGTCAAATGGCACACTAAACCGATTCGTTATTAATCAATCTACTTAACGAAACTGAGCCTAAATTTATATGGCCTTTAAAAACATCCCAGATTCCTCATTCCTTCTATCTTCTGTTTTCAACTTTACATTTCACAGTTAATTAGTAGGTAATGAAAGTCTTTGCACATGTATTTAAGTCTTCTCCCATGTCTTCCCACTTTTCATACTGATAAAGTTTATATAGCTCAAAAGTTTCAGATCCACCAAGCAATTATAATCAGCCAAGATATTATTGTGCAAAATGTTATACTTCTGTCACACGATTAGAAAACTTCACTGGCTATGTCTTAATTATGATTTCAATCTTTTCACTAAGTATATAATGTCGTAGATGAATTTGATGTGCATGATACTGGAATGATCTTCCAAGATATTTTGTGAAATTGTTGACTCTGTCTTTTTGTTTCTTATTTTTTGGGTAAAAAAGTTGTTTAGGTTTATCAATGGGAAACAAACCTGCAAAGCAAGAGAAGAAGGAAGAGCTTATGTTGAAGATAGTGCCTCCTTTAGACCGTGCATATACTCGTTGGCTTGCTCGGGATCTTGCAAGGATTCATGGCTTCACCCCACGAAATCCACGTGCTATAAAACCCCCGGACCACTATATCGAGTACATGCGCATGAGTGGATGGTTAGACCTGGACCTGGATGATCCTGACCTAGCTCATTTGTTCAAGTAAATAATCCATATACATATATATGTACAATGTCATGAGTGACAACTTCATTAGATTAAGATCAGCAGAAACTTCAGTATTATGCTTGGTTAATTACAGTAGCAAGTGGATATACACTTCATCTTTTGTAATATAACCCTTTCTTTTAAATTACATTTTACTTCTGCCATTTGGTTATTTGTCTTGTTTTTAACCAATGTATTTGGTGGAAAATAATCCATTTGTTTACAATGGGCTAAAGGGTAGATTGATTTTATCTTTGTATAAATCCATCAAAGTTCTAATCATTTTGTATACTATGTTCTTTTGCTCTTGGCAAAAATATTATGGGAACTGAAGAGACATTTGGGAAATAAAATTGAGGAATTGATCAAGAATAAGTCTTCAGTGTATGAGATTGGCTAATTGGACTTATGTTTGGGTACAACTTACATGGATGATTCTTGGAGGGTCTGCCCTTGGGTTCTTGGTGATTTCTACTCTCTCAAGTGTTGGGTCCGGCCTCTGCAGAATGGAGTGGATCTTTACTACTTAATAGTCATTTCTAAATCGATCACTTAGAACTTGTTTAAGTTTAGCTCGTAGAGTATATGTTTCTAAATCGATTGCTTAAAACTCGTTTAAGTTTGATTCATTCAGTATACAAGCAAAACTTAGAATTATTAAGTATTTATTATATTTTGAATACCCAGTCAAAATGTTAGTGAAGAATCTTCAGATTGATAAATGAGAGAAATTGATACCTATTTTTTAAGCATAATGGGTTGATTCATTTCGGGGTGATTCTAAGAATGGACCCGGTCTATTAACACCATTGGATGCAGGGCAAGATGGTAAAAAAAACATCTACATCACATGCATCCAATGGTGTTAGACAGACCGGCTCCGATTGACCCGGCCTGTCTTCGAATTTCCCGTTCGTTTTGTATGGCTCAAAGCATTCGATAGCTTGAAGGTTCCATCAAGAAGCTCTGCTGGCTATCGACATGTCATCACTGAGGTGAACAGGATTCTGAGAATCCAGTAAATGCTAGTTGTGAATGAATACATTCCTTGTCAGTTTTTAGATTTACTATCAAGTGATTTAAAACGAATTTTTATAGCATTTGGGTGACCTTAATTTGTGTATGAAAAGATCAATTAAAGAGCCCATTCACTCCCGGCTCCACATATAGGAGTGTCAAATCCTCTCGAAGCTTGGAACCTAGACTTTATCATTTTTCTTAATAATACAATACTCGAAAAATAAATAACTAATTTTTTTCGAAAAATGTTATTCCAATAATGAGGAATGTGAACTAATCGTTATTATTTAAGATTAAAATTAATGAATTAGTAAATGTCTAATATATAAGAAAAAATTATGTTAATAGTGTCTTAAAAACTTAAATGGGATAATTTAATTATAACATGTCTTATTTATTAAATTATCATATTTAGCAATTTATGTAATTGAAGGTTAATTTATTTAGTATTGAACAAAATCAAAGGTTGTGTTAATGGAAATAAATTGCAGCTAGGTCAAAATACTATAGGTTGTAATTAGATTGTACAAAGCATATTTATCATTTTATATAATTCAGGGGTATTTTGGTTTATTAATAATGTTTAAGAGGGTATTTGATATTTTTATTAGTAGAGGGGGTAATTGATATATATATATATATCCCATAGTACAAGGGGAAAAGTGAATTTAACCATTTTTTAATAAAGAAAATGTTAGGTAAAGTAGATTTCGCAATTGTCAAAACTTAAAAATAAGAATCAAACTTAAAAAATTAGGCTTATAAATATTTTCCAATAGATTTTTAAGCAAAGATAAATTCTTAGTTCTAATGTTTTGAATCCGTTTGTTCATATTAGTAACGAGGTTTAATTTTTTTTGACGTCAATTTTAAATTTTCAATTTTCAAAATGGAAAGAGAAAGGGGAAGAAAAAAAAAAAGGCTCGGCCTAGCCCGGTCCAAACTCAGACAAACAATACTTGAGCTGGTCGCAAAGCTTCGCAAGCTTGGTGTAGTCGGTCATTCTAAGGTGCATTGGATCCAATGGAGTCGGTGCATCGAATATTATCAAATGTAGGGATAAATTTGTAAAAGACACCTAAATTTATCATCTTAAATGTTGTTATATTTTGATACCATAGACAAATATTAGGACATTGGTGTTGGACTTTTAAAAATTAGTATATGAGCTCCACTTTTATTTTTCTCTCTAAGAAAATGAAAAAATACCATTTCGATCGAACTAAATGATTGACAAAGATAAACATAAACATGCATTAAAACTAAGTTGAACGCGTTCGACAAATATTAAGGTAGTGTTAACTGGATCGGCTCCAATATATTTCCTATTATATTTGCCCTCTTTTATTGAACCAAAAATTTGACTAAAATAAGATCTCCAGGGCTCCACCTCCTTTCTAAGTCTCAACCCATCTGGAGCTGTACTTTCTTCATCCCGGCGACCCGTAAAAATATTCGGGAATCGGATATCTATTGGTAATTTCTTAAACCTTTTTATTCGTTTTCATCTTTCGAATTGCTAACCCTGTATTATGAAATTTAGCTTTTCTGTTGAATTTTTTCACATAATTATTGTAATTTCGCTGGTGCGTGTTGAGTTGATTAGGGTTTATTTGGTCCCAATTTTCTAGCTTTGTGACAATGTGCCTTGTCTTCTGTGATTGTGTGTTTGTATGATTGCAATTTGATTGAGTTTGAAAGTTTCTGTTTTTCCTTCCCCCAATTAAGCAGTTAAATGAGCTAATTTGATGACATTGAGAAATGGAAATGCTATGTCGTTACCCTAACCTGACTGGTGCGTTGTCATCCTAACCGTTGCTTGTTAATGCTCTCATGGCGCTCATTAGATTAAAAGGTTTTTTTCTTGCAACGTCGTCTCAGAGTAAGTTTCCACCTGTTAGGAGCTCCCGGGACTCAGAGTTTTGGAAAATCACAATCATCCATGTGATGAAATGACGGGACTCAAGTGGGGTGCACTTTACACGGATAATTGTGATTAAACTCCGAAGAACCATGCAGTCATTGTGTCTCGGTTACCACATTTGTTGCGCTCTCAATTAAATTTGAGGGTGATGTCTTTTGAGATCTGGGAGTAGATGGATAAAAATTTGAATTGTTTAGCAACAAATGGACTTTGGTGCTCCCTCAATGCAAAATTAATTTTTTGTGCATAAAATGGGTATAAATCTCTGTTGTGTTATTTCCACTTGTGTTGACATTTATTCATGTTATGCTAAAGGTTAGTGTGAAGATAACGATTTTTCTCGCGTATGTAATTGATGTTAGTTTCTGAGCTTGGGTCGATTTAAATGGAGATTGAAAGCATTGCACTAATCAAGTATTATAAATAAGTTTTAGCCTTGATGCAAAAGCAAGTCTTTTTGAGCTATGAACCATCTCATCTAGTCTGATGCCGTACTAATTGTAGTCTCTCCTTTGGAATTTCCTCATGTCTGATGGAACATTAAACCAATTCTTTATTAATGAATCTACTTAAAGAAACTGGGGTCACATTTTATATGGCCTTACAATTCTCCCAGATTCTTTGATCTTTCGGCTTTCAATTTTCCATTTCACATTTAATTAGGAGGTAATGAAAGTCTTGTACAAATGTATACGGAGTCTTCTCCAACATCATCCCACTTTTTGTACTGATAAAGTTTAAATAGCTCAAAAGTTTCAGATCCACCAGGCATGAGACAACTATAGTTAGCCGCGATATTACTGTGCAGAGTTTAATACTTCTGCTACGTGATTCGAAAGCTAACTTCACTAGCTATGTCTTATAATGTCAATTTTTTCACTAAGCATATACCGTCATGATCAAATTTGATGTGTATGATACAGGAATGATCTCCCAAAAATGGTATTAAATTTTTGACTCCTTTTTTCTTTTCTTTTTTTGTTGCCCTAGCTGGTTTCCTGCCTTTCTGCTGCTCGGCCAACGTATTTGTCTTGTTTGACTCCTCATCTAGCTTGGATTTCCACCGGTAGAGCCGACAGAGAAGGTAATTCAACCATGATTTCACCTTTTTTCTTTATTTTTTATTTTTTATTGACTTTTCTCTGCTGCTCGCTCTGACACGAATTCAATCGCGATCATCTGGGTTACCACTTTTTTCATTTGTTCTTTGTGGTGCCTGCGTTCTTATGAAGGCATGTGAATATTGCGTGTGGAACAATTATATATCTTCAAGGCTTGTCAATTTTATCATTTTTGACTTTGAGTTATTGCAAATTACCCCACTCAAGATTCGAGTTTCCTAGATTTTTTTTTTTGATATAGTTTGGTTTGTGGTATTGTTTTCTAATTTAATGCGTTTCGAGTGTGCTCTTCTTTTCTTCAGCATCCTGGCTCACTCTTATTTGGCTCTAATTCACTTTCTTGCAGGTAATTGATTTCAATTAATTACTAGCAGCTACAGGTGATTGCAGCTTGCTGTAATCAATGGCAGCCCTAATATACCACATATTCTCATCGTCGGCACTGCTGGCGCAGGGGCTTTACCACCTTATCTGCACCTCCAGGAACCATCTCAAATCCCCTCGCGATTATGTCGCGAAACCCTACCATCCCCTCCCCAACACCCAACACCGATTCCTCAGGCATTTGCAGGTGTACCTCCTCATCCTCTGCATCTTCATCGCAATTCTCCACCAGCTTCTCGTCTCCACCGACGCTGATCCTCTCCTCAAAGGCCGCACGCCTGTCCACCTCTTCACCTCTCTCCAAGCCGCCGCCATACTCTTCTCCTTCCTCCTCCTCTGCATCGCCCTGCTCCTCCTCCCTCTTCCACCCGATCTCTTCTTCGCCCTTGCCTCCGCCCTCTTCTTCCTCCAGTCCTCCCTCTCCTCCTCCTCCGCCTCTGTCCAGACTTCCGATCTCCAGGCCAAGTGCGTTTCCGTCTCTGCCCGCATCTCCGCCCTCTCCTCCGCCTTATGCCTGGTTCTGGCCTGCCAGCCCCGACTTTTTGTGGCTGATGCTGCGCTTGGCGCCTCCTTCTGTTTGCAGGGGTTATGGGCTCTGCAGACTGGGCTCTCCCTCTACGTCGACGCCTTCATCCCGGAGGGCTGCCATAAGCTGCTAGACGTGGTTAGCGGCGTCGAGGGCTCCACTAAGTGTGATTTGGAAGACTCCAAGCTCAGGGCGGTAGCCATCCTGGATTTGGTCTTTGTTCTTCACGTCCTTTTTGTGCTCATCATCTTCTTGGTTGTCTACACTGCTCTTGCCAAGAGTTTGGGTATCCGCAGCAGATTTGGATCCTATGAGGCCTTGCCCAATGCTGCCCTTGATTCCAATCACATTCAGTTGAAGTCAATGGCCGGTACTCAGGCCTAACCCCGTTCACCATTCTCTCTTGTTGTTACCGACTCAATTAGGTATCTTAGCTCTCGCTTCCTTTTCTCATTCTTATATACTCGCTGCCATGGTTTATTTTGTTCGTCTCCCATTTGCTGGAGGTGTTGTGTCTTGTGATGGAGTCTTTGTATGTAGAGGGAAAGCAAGCTTGTCTGGTGTCTGGTAATATGAAATTAAACTTTTTGTTGTGGAAATTTTGCAGCTCCGTTATCTATCATGACATTTTCTCATTGGTTATGTAACATTCTTGATTTATAGATAAAGGATTTAACACCCTGTCAAAGTGTTAGTGAAGAATTTTCAGATTGATAAATGAGAGAACTTGATCATTTTTAAGCCTAATGGATTTTTGAGGTGACAGATTTTTGAGATACTCATTTGTGCGCTGTTTAACGAATGTCAAATGGATAATATTTTATTAAATATAAAGTTGATGTGAATTATATACACTTGTCGTGTCGTCCACAGAGTGTTATGAAATACAAGATAAATACAATTTTAGAATAGGAAATATGAAATGGTAAAACGATTATGGCTTTGGCCAAGTTGTACGTATTTTTTCACGTCGTAGTTGTTGCAAATATGATTCCACAGTCGATATGATGAGATCTATATAGTTTCCAACTTACAAGATGATTCTTGGAGGGTTCTTAGATCTCCGGCTCATCGTGTCTACCCTCTCATTTGTTGAATCCAATTCGAGATTGATTGCTATAAGATTATTTGATTTATGCTCTTAAGCATACAAAGAGAATTTAAACACCTACTTCTTTCACTTAATAAGATATAAAGTTCGGTTTTAACTCAATTTGGTGAATTGAAAAGTGAAAAGAATATGCGAACAAATATTTAGCTACTTGAGCACGATTTATATTCAAGCCAACCAAAGCCCGTTTAAGCGTGAGCGATTTAACAATCAAATCAAGCCAAAAACACAATTACAAGCTCGGTTACAAATCAAGCCTAAACAACAACACATTGTTACGCTTGACGAATCATCTATACCCTACAATGATCTGCATCAGAGCTCTTAACAAGAGCACTACTTTATCTATGTTGAGTATGAATACATGACTATATCAAACACAAGCTGTTTTCGCAACATAATCGTGACATCACCAAACCCGAATCATTTCTCTTGATCAACTTTCTTTCCGATCCAACTAGCAACAATGGGTGTAAGAGCTACAGTCGGAGGAAATCGAATAGGTGAAGCAGCCTTGTGGGCAGCATAAGCCAATGCAAATGTCCCAACTTTCTCCCCAGTTTCATTACTTGCAATTCCAACCTGCAACAGCCAATCTATATTATTATCCTTGCGTAAGGATTTAGCTCTAGGTATAGCAATGAAAGAAGATTGTACCTTTTGTAGTAATGCTGGTACATCTACTCCGGCACTGATAAGAGCGTAACATAAGCCGAATGATATCAAGGAGAGGGTAATAGAAGTGGCTAAATATGCTCCTCCATATTTTGTAAGTAGTTCTTTTGCCTGGTCTCCCTTTGACTTGTTCTCTTTCATTTCTTCGTTCCCTTCTTCTTTTGAGGAAAATATCTGAAATTTCAATAGGATTTTCGATATGACATACTTGACGGTTTAGCTCAAAATAAAAGAACTGAAAATCAATGTATGAGTTAAGTTGATAACATTGGAAAACTTAGCAACAAACACGAAGAAACTGTTTTAAGAACATAATCAGTTTGCAGCAAAGATTATAACACGACAAGTTAACAAAAAGTATAGCGTTTTGACGAGCATTACTACTAGACAAACCCGAAATAGAATTGCCTTTGTGAAAAATCCTCGTTAAAGGTTGTTTTTGGTCAATCCCAGCCAACTCAAAATAAAACAGTTTAGCCAAGTTAGTAGAAGTGAATGAGATTAATGATATAGATAATACTGATAAGCTTCTGTTTTTAGCCATGCATTTTGTAATCCCCATATTACTGAGTGATAATAGGGGGTTACGGGACAATCCATGTACGGAGGACCCCACATAAATTGCATGATTAATGTATATAACTTAATGGTCGTGATTTGCTTGGAACTCTAACTTTGAATCCCGAGAGCTAGCTCAAAGGACGACCCTGAATTACCTTCATAATTATGAATTCTTCACTCCTTGGAAGTAAATTAGTGAAGCCAGCTCTTTAGTTTGTTTAACTGGAGCTAACTAGCTTTAATTCGATAGTTTAGAGCTCGTTTGGCTATATGGTTGATAAGTCAAAATTCAATCATAATTTGGTCCGAGTGTGTAACCCCCTTTTCGTATAATCCTGATTAGTCTTTTTTGAATTAAACGTTTACATTGATACAATGAATATCAAATTAACTATCATCAGCAGCATTTTTGTTCTATTGCAAACTAGAAACAATGGACTACTTTATAACTGCTATATAAGTAAAGAAACAATTCACCCGTTTGGTGGGATCGAACCTATGTCCAACCTCAGTTGAAAGGGCTAAAATCCACTTTTAGACTGCTAATACAATTTGATAGAGTGTTTAACCCCCTTTGCATAAATCCCAATTACTTCACAATTTTCAAGAAACAAGATTAAATAATATTCAGAGCGTACAGTAAATTCGGACCCAGAAAGAAACACACAGATAATATGATATATTCACAATAATTCTGGTAAAATAAATCTTTTCTCCAATATCCATATTCAAGAAATAAAAAAAATGGAAACATAAAAAAAATCTTCCCCCCAAACACAAACAAAAAAATCCACTAAATTCAACCAAGTAAAGATAGTAAATAAATTACAAAGAATGAAAAATAAATTAACCTTCCAAAGACCAACTTCAAGGCCATATTTCTTGGTGATTTCTTCAGCTGAAGAAGGATTATTGATTTCCTCTGTTTTCTCCTTCACTGCTCTAACTCTTAATCTGCTGCTGTAATTAGACCTATAAACCGATTTTGAGCCGAAAAATGTGATGATTTTTCCATTAATTGGAGAAGTTAAAGAAGAAATAGGTTTGTTAGTGAAGCAGAGAGGTGGGATTTGCACAAGTGTGGCCATTGCTTAATAGCCAGAGAACTCTGTTTTATCTCTACGTCTTTTGAGCTTATACGTTTTCTAGTGGTGGAAATATATAAATTAAATAAATAGATATATTTTAAGATTGCAAATGTGACAAGTAGCACAATTCTCGACCCCTTTTCAAGAACGTTTATTCTTTATTATTTTGACATGATATTTCGTTTATTTTATTATTTTATTTTGTATGTATGTATGTATATAGGGAGAATCACCTCCCTTTGGCCGTCAAAATGGTTTTGATCTCTTATTCATCGATACGACAAATTTGGTTTTAAATATTTCACTTTTAAACAAATTTGGTATCTGTCGTTAACTTCTCGTCAAAGAACTAACGGAATGACCTCATGAGAGCTCAAATAGGGGAAATTTGTCGATTTTGGTGCTGAAAATATCAATTTGCACATTTTACCTTATTTTTGTCAAATTACCGGGAATTATTCATAATTAGGGTTTATAAAAAATGACAATTTTCAAAAATTAGGGTTTGCAAAACATTTGAGGAAATTTGTATAGTATTACGACTCGAATGATGTGATTTTGGGAGAATTTTTGACACATTTAGAATTTTTGCTAAATGAAGTGAGGTTCCACTTATCTCCCCCCTAATTTAAGCTCATTTCGTTAGTTTTTATTACTTTTCAGACGGAAAATTAAGGAAGGATCAAATTTGTTTAAAATTGAAACATTTAGAACCAAATTTCTCGAGTATGATAAATACGAGGCCAATACTATTTTAGTGGTAAAGTTCAGAAACCAAAAGTGTAATTCTCCATATGTATATATCAAAAACTCTTATTATTTTTGTAGTTAACAAAAATTGACACATAAATAAAGTATACTAGTAAATGCCGCACACTCGTTTGCGTGTGCAAAATAGAAAAAAATGTAAAAAAAATTCTTTTAGTTAAAGTCAATTTGTTAATTATTTTTTGTACCAAAATCAAATAAATAAAACATAAAGAAGATAGTGGGAAAACAAAAGTATGAGAGAAAAGGAAAATAAACGTGATATATAAAGATAATCTGAGAGAAAATAAGAGAGAGGATAAAATTTAAAGGGGAAATGGTAGTTATTTGGGACACTTGTTAAATTTTGGGTGGATGAAGGCTTCACCAAAATTTGACAGTCCAAAGTTGTTACCCTAGGCTTCTCCCACTTTATATAATAATAATATAGATGAGAGGATGTAAAATCTAAATTGTAAAACACTCTATGAAAACAAAAATAATGTATATGAGAAATAAAATACGAGAAGGTGAGACATATTTTTTTTTTTTTTGGTTTTCCCACACTACATTGGGTATGAGACTAATTCCGTTTAGCAGTACTGAGTCTGCCACTGACCTAAGTGGATTTGTCACTGGGGGGAGTCGAACACGGAGAAGGTGAGACGTGTGAATTAGATTTTTTTATTTTTTTTGGTAGCCCAACCGGTTCACCAGAGCTTTGCCTCGATTACATCCGGATCTGACTCGCGTCGCACACCTGGCATTGGTGGGTGAGTTTCCCAGCGGAGGTTTTTTCTGCATTCACAAGGTCTCGAACTCGAGACCTTGCTTAAGCGGAATCGAGTTGCTTACCACTCGGAACAACCCCGTTGGTAGTAGTATGAATTAGATGATTGGAACTATTTGGGGATCAGCGTCCGTTGGGTTACCTGTATTGAGCTCAAGTTGGCCCAATAAGTTGCATCGTTCCATGGCCCAACCTTGTTAGAAGTGTTTCTAACTCGACCTTGGTCATTTAGTATAATGTATGAATACACTAGGCCTCACTTCGGAATTATATATGCTCTTTTTAAGGTGGATTAACGCATATTATTCATCTTTATCCAAAATAAACCAAAATTTATTTAGATATCATTTACAACATAATTGTAATCCAAACATAAATTGAGTAACATAATACTCTAAGCATTAATAATCAGATGCTCATACTATATTCAAATTTCCATACTATGTTCATCAAAATTTGAACTCCCGTTTCTTTATTACGTAGAAACAATAAAATTAGTTAATTATTGAGCACTAAATAAGTAAGGAAAAATCACACACGGATCTCCTCACTTATTGAAAATTACCAACACGGTTCAAGGGGTCTATTTACCTATTTGTAAGGTTTATAGGGGTAAAATTGTAAGAATTAGCAAACACACAAGGGGTGTAATTGCAAGAAATCTTCAACATGAGGGTGTAATTACACAATAAGTAAGAGGGTCTATGTGTAATTTTTCTGGTAAGTATATAAATATATATTGGCATTAACGAATTAGAATTTTATACTCGAATGTTTTTATTCCATAGAATAGTACTGCAAAAGAAGTATATCATAAAAACAAGATAACGTCAACTATAATTGAGTTATAGTTAATCACTTAAACTGAATCCCTCTAGAACTAGGTACGGTCGTAAGTATACTTGAAATTGTACCAAATGCGGTGATTAGATTATCATTGTAATTAATACTATTTTAATTAGATCTCTTCAATAAAAGATTAACTTCAAGTAGAGATCTAATAACTCTAATACTCTCTCTATACCTTAATCTTGATCATAATTCATAAGAAATACTATCAAGAACAATGGATTACAAGAATACAAAACTGAAACTTCTACCAGGGTCGTCACATTGCCAAAGTTTACTTCAAGAAACCTCAACTTCTAATTCTAATGCTGAAGATTCTCCATCTTCTTCGACAAATTATATCTCGTTAACGGACCTGATAGCTTCTTCTGGCATGTTGATGTTTCCTGACATTAATAGTAGGATCAAGGATCCCCTCGTTAGACGTGCCGCCTCGTTGTACTTACAGCCTACGCCTAGTTTCATGGAAGATTCCTCCAACATGCGGGAAAGATTTGGAGAGAAGTTTGCACAATGCATGGGGGCTTGTTTGGGTTTCATTCATCATGTCATAGAGAAGGTTTGCTCATGATTTGGTCAAGGACGACTGTCTCAGCAGATTGTACGTACTAAATATGGACTAATTTATTTCTAAATGTTAACTTCGAGCCTGCAGTTGTATATATGTGGAGTATAAGTTTTTTGATGTTTTTACGTGTATATATATAATCTACTAAGTTGAGTTTTTAAGAGATTTTTAGAAATTTATTGTTTTTTTTTTTAGTTAATATTGCAATGAATTGTATTCTTATTGTCATTATATTATTTGAGTTAGGGTTGCTCTTCTCGCCTGACGAATTAACTTGGGTTTTTGTCATATTTGGGTGTCCTGAGTTCTCTAGTGTTCTTCATCCATATTGTGTGATGCATTCATGTGGATCTAATACTTGGGAGACTACGGCTATGTTTAGTTATGTTTTGGGATGGTATTTTGGTGAGAAATTTATGAGGACACGTGCGTGTTTGATGAAATTGTGTTTTATTTTATTTTGGGAGTTGGTTTTTGGGTGTTTTTTTTTTTGTGAGATAATATTTGGTTTTGTTTTCAAAGGGAACAAAAGTTACTGTAGCAGTCAAATCATAAACCTTTTGTCTGTTAAAGAGGAGAGAGAAGAGAGAGAGCACATAGAGAGGAGTGTAGGGACAAAGTAGTTATAGAAAGATATAAAATAATTATTATGTTTTTTTTGGACCAAAATAGTAGTGTATTTTTGACCAAATATTTTGTGAACCAAACATGATTTGGTAAGAATTTTGGACCAAACATGGTATGAAAACATAACCAAACATTGCCTACATATCTCGAGGTCCCAAAAAAGTCTAAGAAGCGACGTGTGAAATTTTATGATTTACACCTATTGAAGTTGGTAGTTATCACAATAAAAATTAAAACCCAAAAATCTTTGTTAATAGGGATGACAATGAATACGCCCAAATTGATTACAAATTTACAATGTCCCAAATCCAACCAATATGGGTGTGTTTGGTGCCTATTCAGATATCATAATATTGATATTATGGACCATGTGCTTTACATATATAAGTTCTTGCCACCTTACCCCAACCAAATGAGATCTTTTATTACAATTCTTATTGCATCTGTTATTGTAAAGGAAAACAGCGAATGAACGACACATATAATTATTGATTTTTTTTATAGAAAACGTGAGATTAACTTAATACATTACAATAAAAGATGCAACGGGATTTGCCATCTCGAGCTTTGATGCACATGTTTTCCTATTTTAGGGGTTTTTGGCAAAATTTATTTAATATATCTTAATGTTGGGTTTAGTTTAATAACAAAATCTTGAAATGCTTTAATAAAATATGATCGTAGAGCTTATAACAGTTAGTAATGAAGATTTTGTAATTAAAAGAAGTACATTCAAAAGAATTTGCTAAGATTTTAAAATGTAAGTTCCGTACTTAAAAGAAAGCCTAATTAACTTGCGAGATTTGTAAGGAGATTATAAAGACCTAATCCTTATTTTCGGGAAATTATATTTCAAGACTTTTATCAAATAGTTGTGACAGAAACATCCTCTTGATATATTTACTTATCGTGCATCCACATATAACACAAAATGTTATACTTAAGGAGGACTTGGTTTGCTAGCTTATGCTGACTCAATTGACAAGGAATAGGTGACTTCCCTTCAGAGGGATCACTTTCCCTCATAAAGTTGTGAGTTCGATTCTATCTGTCGATGTGAGAACTATGTTGGTGGGTAAGTAACCAGAGCTGACTCTACCTAAAGTTTTTATTTATCAAAATAAAATAAAAAAAAAGTGTGCTCATGATTTACATGAATGTCCCCGACCTCCGTCTATTCTTTTAGTACTTATTGGTAATTTGGTACGCGTCCACTGTTGAAGGAAAAGGACTCGTGATTAAAACTAGATAAAAAGGAAATCAAGACTAAGAATCAATAATCTAATGAGATTAAACTTGGGATTGGCAGTTGTGCTAATCATTGCAGTGTTCGGAGAAGTGTTAAACTTGACACCTAATAATCTGGTATGCTGAAGAATCACATTGCTCATAACACAAGTTTAACATGATTAAGTTTTCTTATTATAAAAATTGTAAAAAGTCCGCGGTTAAAAACTTCTATTTCAATATGGTATTTCATTATATAATTTTTATAAAGTAAATGCTAAGTGTATAAAATAATTCCTTAATATACATTTGAGTGTGAATTATAATTACATTTGACGATTGATTTACGTACATCTATCAAGTGAAATATAAGATTTAATGCGAATGAAAATATATGATCTAAAGTGTAAAAATGAAGTACTAATGTTAAATTTAGAACTCAAGGCTTGTTAGTCTAGTGGTATCAATTCCCATTTTTATGTGAGAGGTCCTGAATTCAATTTTAGGCTGTCACAAGTTGTGATTCCTCTCTCTTTATTTGAAGTCTTAAAGAGTCTAGTGTGGCCAATAATTAAAAAAATATCGGTCGGGTTTATCGGGTCAGGGTATCCCCTTCGTCTACAATTTAAAAAAAATATTAAATTTAGATTTTCAATTCGAATATTATCTTTTATTCATAACATCGCTACATGACAAGTGCATACAATCTAAATTAATTTTATATTTAAAAAAATATCTTATCCATTTGACAAACATGCATTAATTGAAAACCAAGATGAAATACTATTTAGTATATTAACTAATGACACTCAATTCAAATTCTCTGTTGCAAAGTTCTGTTTCATTTTCCACTTCACTTATGGATGCCAATTATTATATCGAACATGATCTTTTATTGCAAATTCCTGCTGCATTTTCTCTTATGCATGTCAATTATTATATCAAACATGAACTTTTATTGGAAATTCCTGCTGCACTTTCTATTGCAACATCGCAAGTATTATTGATTAATTATAAAATGAAATATCAATTAAACACATATCCTTCACTCGTGTGTATTGCAATGGAAGATACTTGCAACCTGTTTCGAAAATAAAAACAAACTAGACTAGGGAAGGATTTCGAGTAGTCGGTCCAAGGCCCGCGATAATTCTCACCCTAGAATTATCTTTCAACCCCTACGTTCGATACGCTAAACGGTGGTTCAAGTCTTAAACTAAACGTCGATTAAATGTATTCGAACTTCTCTTCATCTTCTTCGAGTGGACCGCTATTGATGAAAATAATTATCGTCTTTGAATGAAATAATAACATAGTGAAGGAAAAATTCAAGTCAAGATACAAATTACCTATCGATACTTAAATCTGGATACGAGATAATTTATACCTCCATGAGAATCTTTCGATCAAATGTATTATTTTTCAACCCCTGCGTTCGATTCGCATTAATTGAAGTTTTAGCTGTTCATTTCAAATATGAAAATCAGTTAATTGAAAGACTCAAGTCATGATACAAATTACCTATCCGATACCTAAATCTGAATAAAAGATAATTTATATCTCCATGAAAGTCTTTAATTCTGAAAAATCATAGGCAAGCGATACAAGCCTTGAAAGCAAATGTCATCGAGTCTAACAGTAAATTGCACTACGGCTACTCCTAAATTACGCTAAGAGTTACTCCTACATTACGCTATGAACTACTCTCAAGGCTAAAGTTAATTCTAAGAGAAATAAAATGTAGAAGTTTGTCTTCTGATGATCTTGTCATGTCCTCTTCTCTCTGTCCGCGGCTTGTCTATATATGGGTCCTTGAGGAACCGTCTTCAACTCACGTTCCTTATCTTCGGGAATCGTCTTCAACTGTCCTCAACTGCTTTTTTAAATCTTTTCAAATTGGCACGCCCCTTGCAGATGATTGGCTATTTGGACTTCATTTTATTTCTTTCGATTCAATTCTTGAGCTTTTGCCGATCCAGACCATGTTTTGGCCTTTTTCTGAATTTAATAGGTTTTGTACCTTATCTATTTATGGACGAAACTTTCTTCTTTTCGAATTCTTATAATTTAGACTATTTGGGTTCTGTAATTCGAACCAAATTATTTTATGGTGTAAACACAACCAAAGATCCATTTGCAATTATATAAAACAAAATTTAAAAATAACATGAAATATATAGATTTGACATGCAAAAGGTGTTAGGACTTGGGCGTTACAAAAAGATATCCTATTTTAGAATATAATAGATTAAGGGTAGATGGCACTTCCAAGTTACTACAAGCTTGGGAAATCTCTCCGCAACTCATTATATTGACAAGGATAAAAAGAAGCTCGTCTACATACATTAAACCACCACCACGCCGCCGTAGCACCACCGTCACCCCCCTCTCTCTCTCTCTCACACACACACACCCCATATGTCATCCATCAAGAAATGGAAATTGAAGAACATTATCACATCAGACGGAGGCTGTGGATGTGGCACAAACTCAAAAGACCTAATTATCGAGCCCAAACCCAAGTCCAAACCCTCATTCTCCGATCACAAGCGCATCCACTATCCTTCTTCCTCCGCCAGCTCACACGGCGGCGGACACTCCACCGTCGCCGACGAAGACTACGCCTCCACTACATTCTCTCTCAACATCGACGACGCCGCCTCCCCACAATACTGCCCGGAAAAAAACGAGCACACCAAATTTACCAACACGGTCAGCCCCTCCTGCCCCAAACTCCGTAACAGCTTCGCCATAGTTAAAGACTCCGACGACCCGTATCAAGATTTCCGGCGATCCATGCTTCAAATGATATTCGAGAAAGAAATATATTCGAAAAATGATCTTCAACAGCTTTTGGATTGTTTTCTGCAGCTGAATTCGCCTCGCTATCATGAAGTTATTGTTCGAGCGTTTATGGAGATATGGAATAATGGAGGTGTAGGTGAGGAAGCGCCGCCTCCGTGTCTCCGCCGTGAGGAGAGATGATTAGATGTGGGCCGGCACGTGGAGTTCACTACCACAAAAAAGTCCTATTACAGCGCACCTATGACAGCGGTTTTGAAAACTGCTGTAAAAAGTGGCATTCGGTTCGGACCTATGACAGCGGTTCGAGCCAAAACGCTGGCATAGGTTTCAGAAAAAAAAAAAAAAAAAATATTTTGAATGTGGCAGCGGTTCGGCCAGAACCGCTGCCAAAAAGCACACGTATGGCAGCGGTTCGGCCGAACCGCCGCCACAAAGCGCACGTATGGCAGCGGTTCGGCCGAACCGCTGCTAGAAGTGTACTTTGTGGCAGCGGTTCTAGCCGAACCGCTGCCAGAAGTGTACTTTGTGGCAGCGGTTCTAGCCGAACCGCTGCCACAAACAGACATGTGCCAGCGGTTCGACAGAACCGCTGGCACAAGGGCCGGGTTTTCTACAACCCGGCCCCCCTCACTCTCACTCTCACTCTCACTACATCTCACCTACTCACTCTCTCTCTCTCTCAACTCTCTCACCACCACCACCACCACCACCACCACCACCACCACCACCACCACCACCACCTCCACCATCGCGAGACCACCGTCCGCCGCCCCCCTAGATCTCTTTTTCTCTCTCTAGATATCTAGCCCTCTCTCTCGGTTTTTTTTCTCTCTCTCTCTCTCTCGGTTTTTCTCTCTCTCACCACCACCACCACCACCACCACCATCACCACCCACCACCACCATCCGCCGCCCCCCCTCCCGTTTTTCTCTCTCTCTCTCGGTCTTCTCTCTCTCTCTCTCGGTTTTGCTCTCTCTCTCTCGGTAATTTTCTCTCTCTCTCTCTCTCTACCACCGCCGCCGCCGCAGCCGACCTCCGCCGCCGCCGCCGCCGACCTCCGCCGCCGCTGCCCCTGCCGCCCACCTCCGCTTCCGCCGCCGTGGTCCATTTAGTTTTGGTATTTTCTTTTAGATAAATATAAATATATATATATATATACACACACACATAGAGTATGTATAGATGTATGTATATGTGGGTGTATGCATATATGAGTGTATGTATATATATTTGTGTATGTGTGCTTGTATTTGTGTATATGTGGGTGTATGCATATATGAGTGTATGTATATATATTTGTGTATGTGTGCGTGTATTTGTGTATGTGTGGGTGTATAAAAAATTTAAGGGAACTAGGAATTTGACTGAATTTAGTATTAATTTTAGTTAGTCGGGTGTTAATTCCGTTTGATTTGAGATTAAATTGTGGTTATTTGGTGGTTTAGGGTACATTGATCCAACTGGTGATCTATATTTATACTTAGTTGCTGAAAATATAATGTTTTATCTATAGTTTTATGTGATTTATGTGATCCGACTGGTGATCAATATTTGTAGTTGCTGAAAATATAATTAATTAAGATTGAAATTGGATTTTAGCGGATCGTCAGATTCGAATTTTGTTGGATTCAACCTAACCGGGTGAAGATTAAGTCGAGAACTTGGTAGTAATTTTTGCGTTGTTACTCTGCTGAATTTTTTCTAGAATAATGGGAAATAAATTAAAATACAAATTATTTAATTAATTTAACTATCAACTGATGATAAAATTGTTTAATTTGATTAATTCAGAATCAAAATGGATCGAAGTTGGATTTTAGCAGATCGTATGTCGGAACAGTATGAGAAAGGTGTGAAAGAGTTCATAAAGTTTGCGGTTGACCATGCACCAGATCGAACTAGGATCACTTGCCCGTGTTTACGTTGTTGTTTTGGAAAGAGAATTAGTCCACGTGAGTTGGAAGATCATTTGGTGTGTAATGGAATTGATAAAAGCTACAAACGTTGGACAAGACACGGTGAAAGCAGTGTCCCGTTGGATGATTTGGGTGGTACATCATATCCATCACACGATTTCAACATGAATGATTATGAGCCTGATCGTTTGGAGGAGATGACAAATGTGATTGAGGAGGATTTGCGAAATTGTCCTAAAATGTTTGACAATTTGACAAGTGATTCAAAGACACCACTGTATAGTGGTAGTAAATTCACGAGATTGAAAACAGTTCTTAACCTATACAAGTTAAAAGCCAACAATGGGTGGAGTGATAAGAGTTTCACAGACTTGCTTGGTTTATTAAAAAGCATGCTACCTGAGGATAATGTGTTACCTAATCGTACTTATGAGGCTAAACGGATGTTAACCTCAATTGGCATGGGATATGAGAGGATACATGCGTGTCTCAATGATTGCGTATTATTTAGAATTGACTATGCATCATTGAAGGCCTGTCCAAAATGTGGCGCCTCACGGTACAAGAAGAATGGATCTACGCCTGTCAAAACCATGTGGTATTTGCCTATAATACCACGATTTAAACGCATGTACAGTAGTAAAGAGTTAGCCAAGGACTTGACATGGCATGCTGATAGAAGGTTTGAAGAAAGGATTGAAGATGACAAGATTCGACATCCCTCAGATTCTCCTCAATGGAAAAAGATTGATGATGATTTCCCTGAATTTGGTGAAGAATCAAGAAACCTGCGCCTTGTATTGGCTACAGATGGCATGAACCCTCATGGCTTGCAAAGCAGCTCACATAGTACATGGCCGGTGATTTTGATGATCTACAACCTTCCCCCATCGCGATGCATGAAGCGAGAGCATATAATGATGCCTATACTCATTTCTGGGCCGAAACAACCTGGAAATGATATAGATGTCTACTTGACCCCTTTAATTGAGGATTTGAAGGTGTTGTGGGACACCGGTGTTCAAGTATATGACGGGTTGAGAGAAGAAAATTTTAATCTCAGAGTCATGTTATTTGGAACAATCAATGATTTTCCGGCAAGAGCAAACCTCGAGGGATATGGTGTACATGGCCAATGTGGATGCCCCATATGTGTGAAGAGTACAGATCAATATCGATTGACACACTCCCAGAAATATGCATTCCAAGGGCATCGGAGATGGCTAAATCGGAACCATCGATATCGTCGGTGGAAGAAAGCTTTCAATGGGAATATAGAAGAAGGTCGAGCTCCTAAGTGCTTAACTGGTGAAGAAGTGTTTGAAAATGTAAGAGACTTGGAGGTTAAATTTGGAAAGACTTTTGCATGTGGCCTTGCAAAAACTGGGTGGAAAAAAAAGTCAATTTTCTTTGAGTTGCCGTATTGGACGTCTTTACATGTTAGACATTTTCTCGATATAATGCATATTGAGAAAAATGTATTTGATAGCGTCATTGGAACACTTCTAAATGTGCCCGGAAAGACAAAAGATGGCGTAAAGGCACGGTTAGACTTGGTTGAAATGAAGATAAGAGGAAAATTGACACCAACAAATAAGGGGAAACGTACTTATTTGCCTCCAGCAGCTCACACTCTAGCCAGGAAAGAAAAAATTGCATTATGTGAGTTTCTTAATGGAGTGAAAGTTCCAGAAGGGTATTCTTCAAACATTAGCAGTCTTGTATCAATGAAGGATTTGAAGCTAAAACACTTGAAGACTCACGATTGTCATGTAATCATGGATCATTTGCTACCAATTGCTATACGGGCCATTTTGCCAAAAAAGGTGAGAGACACGATAACTAAATTGTGTTTCTTCTTCAAAGCAATGTGGAGCAAGGTGTTTGATCCTGAGCAATTTCCTGCACTTCAAAAACAAATTGTCATCACTTTGTGTGAGCTTGAAATGTATTTTCCACCTGCTTTTTTTGATATAATGACTCATCTACCCATTCACTTGGTTAGAGAGACTCAACTATGTGGACCGGCTTTTATGAGATCTATGTATCCGGCTGAGCGTTATATGAAGGTATTGAAAGGCTACGTGAAAAATCGTAGTCGACCGGAAGGTTGCATTGTTGAACGGTACATAGTTGATGAAGCCATTACATTTTGCACAGAGTATCTGACAGATTCTAATGTTGCAGAGCTCCCAAAGTCTCATGTTGTGGGAGGGGGAACAGAAGGAGTCGGATTAATGGGAAAACAATTAGCTAGTGTTCATATTACACAAAGGGATCAGGCACACCTATATGTGCTCCACAACACCGATGAGGTTGACCCATATGTTGAAGAGCATAAGAACCAACTTAGGAGATTCAATCCAATTAAAAATGAGAGTTGGATTTCAAGAGAGCATAATAAGAGTTTCATCGATTGGTTCCGAAAGCATTTTGAAGAAAAACAGAAAGAGAATCCACAGCTTTCAGTTTCAGATAAATTGACACGGCTGTCGATGGGTCCGGACAGACTAGTATTTTGTTATTCAGGTTATCGTATCAATGGTCGCACATTCTATACAAAAGACCAAGACGAACGAAGTACAATGCAGAATAGTGGTGTGAGTCTTGTAGCTCAAGCAATGCATATCTCAAGTGCGAAAGATAATAATCCTATCTATGCCGATTTATCATATTACGGGGTGATTGAACGTATATGGGAGCTTGATTATAGTTGGTTTCGGGTGCCTGTATTTGGGTGTAGGTGGGTTGACAATAAACATGGTGTCGATAATAGTGAAATAGGCTTCACTCGAGTAGACCTTGAAAGAGTGGGATACAAAGATGAACCTTTCATTTTAGCGTCACAAGCTAAACAAGTATTTTTTGTTACCGATCCTATTGATAAGAGGTGGTCCATTGTTTTATCGGCAAACAAAAATACATGTATTGAAGGTGATTATGAAGAAAGTGAAGATGATGGAGAAAACCCTATCTCCTTAGGTGATTCACAATCAATTGATAGTGACGATGACTTGGATATAAGTGATGATGAATTGTATATGCGTCAAGATCACCAAGAGGGGATATGGATTAATCCGTCAGTTCGTCGCCGTACTAAAAAAAATGGTCGTACCGATGGGAAGCAAAAGACTGCTAAGCCAACGACAAAAAGAAAACGATGAAAGGTATTAGAATTTATTTCATAATTGTATGATAGACTTCTTTCAATATTTATACTTAGTTGCTAGAAAATTTATATTCTTGAGATTTGCCAATTTTTGTGGAAAATTTAAGGGAAATAGGGGTTGATTGATTTTAAGGTTAATTTGGTTTAGCTGGGGGTTAATTATGTTTAATTGAGGATTAAATTTTGTTTATTTTGTGGTTTAGGATAATTTTGTTTATTTTGTGATTTATTACTTCTATTTGAAATTTATTATTGCCAAATGAATCTGCCAAATTTATATGAAGATAACTTCTGTATTTATTACGTCTATTTGAAATTTATTATTGCCAAATGAATCTGCCAAATTTATATGAAGATAACTTCTGTATTTATTACGTCTATTTGAAATTTATTATTGCCAAATGAATCTGCCAAATTTATATGAATCTAACTTCTGTATTATTTGTCTTTTGTAGGTCGATGGCTTCAAATCCTGATGGTAGTTTTCCCGACGATGATGTATATGGATCAGATAGCGGTCATGAGAAGGACATACGGAGAGGTGTCTCTGCTATGAAAAAAGTTGTCAATGCCAGAAGTAAAGGCATAAGGCTACCTGTCGGCTGGAATGACAGAGGTCAGCCAATTAACCCCAACAAATCAATATTTGTTGGGTATATAGGCGTGCAGGTTCGGCAGAAGGTGTCGATTGCCATTAGTACTTGGCGCAAAGTCCCGTCAGCAACAAAAAAAACATTTGGGATGAGATGAAGGTAATTTGGATATTATCTTATTTGTAAGTGTTAATGTATTATCATATTCTCTAAATTATAATTTTATATATACTTTATTGTTTGTTTTTTGTAGTTGGCGTTTGATATTGACGAAAGTCGACAAAAGTACGTACTAGCAGAAGCTGGGAGGCTAGCACGTAACTTCAGGAGCTACATAAGCAGAAAGTATGTGCGAGATGATGATGGAAACGTTAATGTCAACCCACCTCCACAATATGAGATATCCCAAGCCGATTGGGCGGCATTTTTAGAGGTTCGCTTAGGTGAACCTTGGCAGGTAGCTAGTCATTTTAATTTACAGTTTCATTTGTTGGTTATTGCGTTTATATTTAGCTAATAATTTGATAATGTAATAAACAGAAAATAAGCATTGACAATCAGGAAAGAGCAAAGAACCCTGAATATCCTTACCGGAAAGGGAGTTTTGGAGATGCTGTTGTGGAGCAAATGGAGGTATGTAGTTCATTTAGCAGTGAATCCTTACAATTTTTTAATAATAATTCTATGTTAATGCATACATATATTTTTTAATGAAAATACAGATAAATAAAAGAAGGGATGCGGGATCCGATTGTACAGATGTGACACGAGCACTCGTGTGGAGGGTTTCGCGTTCCGATCCGACAAATCAAATTGATAACGAAAATGTTAGAAGAGTGGTGAATGAAATGGTGAGTTATTGGCAATTTTAGCTCTATTAATTGTTTTATTGAAATACTATTAAAAGCACAAGGTTCACTATTTTTTTTATTTTTAAAAATATATCATTACAGGAGAGCATTTCACAAGAGAGCACTAGCCATAGTGGAACTTACACGAGTCGAGATGACCTATTGGCTAAAGCTATTAAAAGGAAAGAGCATCCGGGTCGCGTTAGGGGTGTTGGCTTTGGGGTCTCACAAAGAGACTATTTTAAGGATCCAAAGCCTGCTTCAGAAAAGGAGATGGAAAACTTGAGAAACATAGTGAAAAACCTCTCCGAAACTATGGTTGCCATGCAACAACGAATTGATGTTTTGGAAGCCCCTAACTCGCGTCAGCCACATGAAGATGACGTCATTTCTTTGAAAGATAGCAGCCCAGAACCAGGTTATAAGATGCTTCCTGAGGTAAAATATTTGAACTTGTTTATTAATCATATAACTTGCGACTCTCTATTTTCTGTAAATCATACAAAACTTTCTAATATAATGTTGTATATATATATATACGTGTGTGTGTAGGGTATCACTCCATGTCAATTAGCACTTTCATCTCCATCATATCGTGTGGTGGCTAAAGGACAGCTATACAATCGATCAGAGACTGATAGAACACTTCACAACTGTCAATTAGCCACCAACAATGTGAAAGTGCGCATTGACACTGCAGTTGAGGCTAATACACTCCTGCCCGTCCCTCTCAATGATGAAATATTCTCCATTTCTCATGCGCTGGGTACCTTTGTTGCTTGGCCAGCGAGTCTTGTCATTGTCACTGCTGCACCGGTATGTAATTAATAGCTAGTCATTAATAAATTATAACAATTTGTTTGAGGTTACTAAATATACTTTGGTGTGTAACATTTATATTTTATTTTCTTGCTTAAACAGTCCAAATCATCTGCAAACCGTAAGTCAGGGACGTCGAAGCGGTCAGCTGTCAAAGGAAAATCTCAAGTGGCCGAGCCTGCAGGTGAAGTAGACATATGTGCAGATCTTCAACTAGATGGACTCCCTAATGACCTTGTATTTCTGGGAAAGTACACGAAGATGATGAAGATTGATGCCCAGATCAATATATATATGGACGAAGCCATTATGAATGTTTCATTTCCAGAGTTCATTGGGAGGGAGGAGATCTATCACCTTCTGTGTAGAAAAGAAATAGGAGCCTCTATCATTACAGCGTACATAAAGTAAGTTTTTTAATTATTTTATTACATCTAAACTACGATTATTTTCGTCACTCGAAATTCATTTTTTATGCTCAATTTAGGTGTTTGTGGTTTAACTACGTGATCCCCGAAGGAAAAGAAACAAGTTTCGGGTTCCTTAGCCCACATTCCATAGCTGCTCAAACAGACCCGTCAGTTCAACAAGTGCAGTACATAGCACGTGCTATGATGCAGAGTACACAACAAAATAAGTTATTTCTTGCACCTTACAACACCGGGTGAGCTACTAAAGACTCGATTTTAATTTGTAAAACTAGCTACGCAAAACAAATTTTCAACTATCTTTTGAATGCTTTGTAGGGGTCATTGGTTGTTGCTTGCAATTAATCCATTTAAAGAGATTGTTTACTATCTGGATTCTGTGCATGGTGAGCCGCAATACCGAGATGATATGATACTAAAATTCAATCAGTAAGTTTTTCATTCAATCAATGTATCCATTATATTTAATATTTTTTTAAATTGTATTTATTTCACATAATTTCTTGTTTTTAACATATTTTCTTGTTTTTTATATTTTTTTATAGAGCTGTGCACATATTTCGTGCAAACTGCAACAACCAATCCAACAAATCCAAAAACTCGGACTGTAAATGGTTTACTATAAAGGTTAGCGTTTTCTAGGTTCATGAGATTATATATTCGTATAGAAGTTCGTCTTCTAATACAATGTAAGTTTGATTGCTTTTGTAGTGCCCCCGGCAGACCAACGAGGTGGATTGTGGCTATTTCGTTATGAGATTCATGAAAGAGATTATTAGCCACGGACTATCTATAATCCCAACAGCGGTATACATAATCCTTATATATATATATATACTTAATTCTATTACTTTTGAAATTATTAAACCTTAATTGGTAGGTAATTGAAATGTTATTTCACTTTGCAATTAATCTCTATATATATACATATATCTTGCAGTACTTTAAGGATTGTCAATCCTTCTATACTGATGAGCAAATTGATGAAGTACGCTGCGAAGTTGCACGTTACATTTTCTTAGCAGCTCCTTAGAAATTAGGTAATTTAGTTTTTGTACATTGTGACTTGCTATAAATTGAGATTTGATTTATTGTATTTCGTAAGGTCATTAGTAATTTAATTAGTTAATTGTACATTTTGTTGGAGATTAAAGATGGTAATATTGAAGTTTGGGATGATGTTTGCTTATGTTGAATATGTTTTGTTGTTAGTTGAAATTTGTTGATTGGATCATTGCATATTACAGGCACTATCATGACAGCGCAATAAATAATTAAAAAAAAACAGAAAAAAAAAACAGCGGTTCTGCAGAACCGCTGCTACAGTTCTCACCTCTGGCAGCGGTTCTGGGAAAACCGCTGCCAAAGGTCTCACCTGTGGAAGCGGTTCTCCCAAAACCGCTGCCACAGGTGAGACCTTTGGCAGCGGTTTTCCCAGAACCGCTGCCAGAGGTCCACCTGTGGCAGCGGTTCTGTAGAACCGCTGCCACAGGTCCGTTATTTTTTTTATTTTTTTGGTTTTTTCGCAGCGGTGTTCAGGAAACCGCTGTCATAGGTAGACCTATTACAGCGGTTTTGTAACCGCTGTCATAGGTCCACCCCTATACCAGCGGTACCTTTGACAGCGGTTAAAACCGCTGCCATAGGCCCAAAAAAACCGCTGTCATAGGTCATTTTTGTAGTAGTGGTTGGGGTGGCCATGTGAAGACATTAAATTCAAAGGTGGGGCGAAAAAGCATGAAATTGAACATGATAATTAAGGAAAGAGAGATCCGATTTGTGGCGGAAAATATGGATAGATAGGTCGATAGATCAAATGCTATTATGGAATTGAATGTAAAGTTAGGAAAATGTTTATATACATGGGTGTGGTATACACCAGCTGGTGCATATTAATATCATGTGCTGATGTGTTTATCAATATCATTTGATGTTCAACATTCAGTGTATGCAAGAATTTTTCGTAAAATTGGCAAGTTGAACGGAGGGAAGAGTTTTAGATAGAGTTTTGATGCAGTTCGGATTGCCCGTTACAAAATTGTGTTTCATTTTGTATTTTGTTCAACATATGCATGACAATGTATAAAATATTTTCCATAAAGTTGGTAAGTATGATGTACAGAGGAAAGAGTTTTAGATAGAGTTTTGATGTCGTTCGAATTGTGCGTTACAAAATGGTGTTTCATTTCGTCTTTTTGTTTGGTGTATGCATAATAATGTGTATAATATTTTCTTAAATATAAATCTGATGTGAAATATATATGCATAGAGTGTGTGTGTACGTGTTTCATTTTCCTATTCTGATTTTTCTTTCCATTTCCCAAATTGGATATTTTTTTACTGATTTGTGTTTCATTTTATATTTCATTGAATTGGTCGACCCAAAGTGATTTATTATAATTAAGCCCAATCGACCACTTATGATTCTTCTCCCTTGCCTACTAGGGTCGGAACCCCTCCTGCTTATGTCACCACGGGTTCAGGTACTTTCATTTCATCATTACTTTAGTCAACACCTAGCTTTATATGGCCATGGCGTAAGTTCAGCGGCTATGAGAAACCTCTTTGGGCTTTATTGTTCATGCCCTAACCGTTGCTTCTGCTGGATCAATGGGATCCCAATGTCAAATGCTATTAATCTATATTAATGTGTATATTTAAAATACACTCGACATTCATATACAATGCAAGTAATACAAAACTAAACGAGAATAGAAGATCCATTTGTTCTTTTCTTGAGTGTGTTAATTTGTTACATTCAATGCTAACTGTGAAATTTTAATGAACAAGTAGTTTGGAGTTGCCCTATGTTCCTCATTAATTTTCACATCTTAGTTTCTCTTCTGAAACTTAGAAACCAACCAACAAGCAAATGGCCATTTCACTACAATTTCTAGTAGTTTAGGAAAAGTGACATCTTTTTGTCATTGAGTCTTCCAAGCCATAATATTCTTGTAACTAAGTAGATATTTCGGACTCGAATTGGACGTTTGAATTGTTATTCATCTATTTTAATTGACTCCAAAGTCTAAACATAAAACACATACCAAATATGTATAATATTTTCTTGTATATGAATGTAGATTGCATATATACAAGAGAAATAGATGACGTGATAGAAGATTCAAAGTTTTTCAAATGTGATACAAGTCGTGATCAACTTTTAATTTTGAACCACATTGTGTTCTCCAAAAGAATAAATTGAATTATTTTCACTAACCAATTATGATTAATTATCAACAACTTTATAATCATATTCTAAATATACCTAATCCTTAATTAATATTTCCTTAATACACCTCTAATCCATACAACACCCCAGCATACTTCTCATGCCCATGCTCCATAAAATACACATCCCTCATCCTCTCAAACGCGTGCCACGTCAGCAAGCTATCCGAACCGGCTTGATGGCACTTCCCAACAACCCGGTTCACATCCAATGCCCGAGCCACCCGGTCCAACCCGCCATACAAACTCTCACAGAACCGCATCAAATACTTCACGTCATAAACATTGTTTCCGAAAAGCACCCTGAGAACCTCCAAAAAGTCGATCATGCAACCGGGCAAGGGGCGGCGCGTGAGGATCTTAACCAAGTACCCGAAATCGTACGCGCTGTGGAACGTGACCCAGCTAACGGCGTCGTTGCACACCAGACCGGAGCTCATCATCAGCTCCGCGAACCGCCACGACTCGATCCCGTGAACCCGGTTCTTCTCGAAGTCGATGCCGTGGGCTTTCAATAACTCGATGGAGTCCGGCGCGTGGAGGTCACGCGCCGCGTCGAAGTCGGAGAAGTTGAACTGCCAGATGAAGCGTTCGCCGCCGTCGTTGAGATCGGGGAGGTTTCCGGCGGCGTCGGTGAGGGTGAGACCGAGCTGGATGAGGTTCAAAACGTCGACGTTTGACTTGAGGGTTAGGTAGTTATCGGAAGGGGAGGGTCTCCGGTGGACACGGCGGTGGGCGGTGGAGATTGGCGGCGGCGGCTTGAAGATGACTCCGGGGAACTCGGTGTCCATTGAGATGAAGGGGTATCGGTCGATTAAATCGGAGATGAGTTGGAATTCGGATTCGAGGTTGTCGGACCATACTTCTCGGATCTTTATTATGGGTTTGGTTTTGTCAGATTTAAGGTTGTCGGAAGGCATGGTTTCCGAGATCAAAATTAGAAATTGGGGTTTCGGAATTTTTTGGGAATTGACTTAAACTTTTTTTTTTTTTTTTTTTTTGGGAAGAAGGAAATTGAGTGAATTTTGAGTGGTTTAGTTGGGATTATGAAGACATTTTTATACAAAGAAGAGAGAGAGAGAGAGAGATGTTGCTTGGAAAGAGGGGGGATGAACAAATGATTGTGATTAATTTAATGAGAAAGAAAAAGTAAGAGGAAGTCGGAGGATACAGTGCTTCTGTTTTGAGTTCAGACAAGTGAGTGAGCTTTCATTTTATTTAATTCATATATGTATTATCGTGGAAGATTTTAAGATGTATCGAGTCTAATTGCGTTCATGGATTAAAAAAAAATTGGATGTTAGAGATAAAATAATATAAAACAAAGTTAAATCAACTGTGCATTCAACTATATTATATGAATTGACTACAATGGACCTTGACCTACTTGAATATAGAGATAAGATGGAAAATTCTTGTATAAACAGGATCTTAGATTTCATTTGTGAACTTCATAGATGTGATTAAATTCCATCACTTACTTTTTAATTAAAAAAAATAAAATAAGTGATATGGATTAATCAAATCCACAAAATATACATGTATAGTTTAAATTCGATGTATACAAGTGTTTTTCAGATAAGATGGTAATCAACTTCATGTTACATGGACCCCTTCCAATGGACCTTTGGTCAACCTTATAAATTCCCTATTATGGTCTATGTTCAACGCGTTTGAATAATTTGACTGCAATAGAGAAAGAAAGAAAATGTAACTAGTGAAATGACTGTGGGGGCTGAGTCCAAACACGGCTGCTGTCGGCGGAGGAGTCAAATCAATGCGCTGCTTCTTAGCTTTTGATTTTGACTTTTCTTTATAATGATTTCAATTATTTGCTTCAAAGATAGCTGTGTCTTCTATTACTAATTTACTATATATGCTTCTTTCTGTTTTCTTACTTTTGGCTGGCTAGTGGCTTTTGGTTATACATATACATATATATATATATATATATATATAATAAATATAAGTAGTTCTTTTTTTGATAAATATAATATAAGTAGTTCATGTTTGTACAAATTTCTCTCAAACTATGAACGAACTTGAATTCGAACCAATAAACGAAGAATGATAATCGAGGCGAGAGAGTATTCTCTTTCCTTAACGCAAAATTGTCCCGCTTCTGGTGGTACGAGTTTATGCAATAGCGTCCCAAGATACAACGATTACAAATTCTAAATTGCGAACCACTTCCAATTTAGAATCACAAACGAACAAGAACAACTATGAACTTTTAGAGAGAAGAATGTATGAGATGAAATGCTTGATTTCGGTGTGAATTTCAGTCTGATGGAGGAGCCTATTTAGAGGCTTGAAATTCAGATAAGGCATTAAAACGGAATTGAATCTGCCATTGAAATGAATCTGTAACAGCAGAAATAAATCTGCATGTAACAGCAGAAATTAATCTGCCTGTAACAGCAGAAATAATCTGCCTGTTACAGATTCCTTCTAGAAATAGGTTCAAAAATTAAAATAAAAAGTGGCCAGCTTTTTATATAAAACACGTTTTAAAAACCTTTCAGCAATTTCAGTAGCTGGAATTTTTTGGAGCCCATATTAATTAAATAAATTTGGCCCAAAAAGATAATACATATGAGCCCATAAGCCCACAACCCACAAGCCCAGGCCCACGGACCCGGATCCCGGTCACGGTTCGATCCGGGCGGGCTGACGGACGACAGCGGCGCGCGCGTGTGGTGAACCGGACCATGGCTAGGTCCTTCCGCTCACAAAGCCCACAAAAATCTTATGACCCAAAGGGCCAACCCTTAACCTTAAGGCAATTGTATATAAACCCTTTCAACTTATGGTTTATATCCAATGTGGGATATCCACATTCAAACACCCCACTTTAACACTTAATTTCTCATTCGTTACTACTCCGAATCGAGAAATTCGAAATGCTAAACTTATCTACTCTCCGAGTAGATTAATATTATCTAATAATATTACGTATCCCGGATACGTATGGTGTTCGAATTTTGTACGTAAAAGTGGTGTTTACACACTTTTCATACACACAATATCACACATTATCCAACAGTTCATTTCAATGAGTTTCACGTGCCAAAGATCATTTCTTATATATTTTGTAATAGTGAGCATAGATGTCTGGAAGCCGACAGCCGACTTTTGGTACAAGCATTGGAAGGGAAGAAGAAATTGCTTCATCACTACAATTATAGGACGGAAGGAGAAAGGCTTTGTTTGGTTATGTTTTGGGTTGATATTTTGGTGAAAATTATTGATGAGAAATTTATGAGGACATGTGTGTATTTGATGAGATTGTATTTGATTTTATTTTGGGAGTTGGTTTTTGGGTGTGTTTCTTTGGTGAAATAATGGCAAAATTCTAATTTTAGTCTCATAGGATCTCGTGTTTCTAGTTTTAGTCCCACGGTTTATGGAATTCTAAAAATGGTCCCAAAATATTTCACTTTTTCCAAAATTGGTCCCAATTTAACCCAAAATTAGTCCTACAAGGTTTTTTTCGTTAATTTTAGTCCAATAGGATCTCGTGATTCTAGTTTTAATCTCATAGGTTGTGCAAACAGTTGTGCGCGTCTTCACGATAAAATTCATAACGCATTGTAGAAAGCTCGGATTCATGAATCGTTTTCTTCCAATGAAACTAGACACATAGGGCTATCCACACATATATTGCACATAATCATGAAATGTCTAGAACAAATCAATTTTGTATTCAAAGTTAGCTAATCAGATTCCGTGCAAAATTAACGGAAAAAATCTTGTGGGACTAATTTTAGGTTAAATTGGGACCAAGTTTGGAAAAAGTAAAATATTTTGGGACCATATTTAGAATTTCGTAAACTCTGGGACTAAAACTAGAATCACGAAATCCTATGGGACTAAAATTAGAATTTTGCCGTGAGATAATATTTAGTTTTGTTTCTAGAGGGAACAAAAGTTACTGTAGCAGTCAAATTATGAAATTTTTGTCTGTTAGAGAGAAGAAAGAGAGCACATATAGAGGAGTGTAGGGAGTAGGGACAAAATAGGTGTAGAAATATGGAAAATAATTATTATATTTTTTTTAGACCAAAAAAGTAGTGTATTTTTTACCAAATATTTTGTGAACCAAACATGATTTGGTGAGAATTTGGACTATGAAAACATAACCAAACATTGCCAAAGTGTTTCGTATATATATATCATTTCCCTCTTACATACTGATGTGTTCCAATAATAATGAAGGTAATTTAGTAATTTAACTCTTCTTTAATTCTGATTGAGCCCATTGAAAATATCATAATTTTAATATATTTGTCGGTTAAATTATCATGAACACAATTCACACATCCTTAACACTCGTCTAATGGGCTTCGATTGCATGAGGTCCTCAGTGCTTGCCAGCTATCACGATTTTATATGTAGATACTATCATGATCGATGATTAATGCGAAATCAAGCACAATCCATGAAAAAACATATGGAGCTTGGATTAGGATTTTTCAGTGTCGTTCACGCTATTCACTGTTGTTCTGCAACAATATTTACAATTAAAATGGTTAATAGAAAATCTTTATTAAATCGATCTAAATAATTAAGCATATTTCAATTGTTTCATGTTTGAGCTGAACTATTTGAACATTCTTCCATACTTTGAACTGAACAAGAAGAAGTTTCACATGTTTATTTGTATTTTTTGTCTGTTTTCAGAATGAAGACACTCCAACGGGTTTGACTTTCAGTCAAATATCCAAGGTCAACTTCAGAAGAGAGCAAAAGCCATTCGCACAGAAAATCTTTGAAATGCAAGTTTATGATCAATGTTAGGAACGATTCAAGCAAAAGAAAGTAAAATTAAGAGAAACAATAACTCAAACACGCTTCCGATAAACGAGATTTATGTAATTTGGGGAGAATGATAATACATCTACAATCGCGTAAGAATAGTAACATCTTTTTTTAGAGCATCTCCAACGGACGGCATTTTTGTGAAATGTTGTCCGTTTTGGAGCGGCAAACCCACGCCATATATGGCGTGGGTGGAGCCCACATTTTCTTTTTTATTATTATTATTTTAATTTAAATTTAGTATTATTATTTTGTATAGCTATAATTAGGTCCCTGAACTTTGAAAAAGTTATAATTAGGTCCTATATTTGTAATTTTTTTTAATTTATTAAATATGATTTTAATTTAATTATAAATAATATATATATATATATATTAAAACTAGTACAAAATGCTTATACAATATAAGTTAAAAATATTAAAATATTCATTTTAATATAGATTATATTACACAAAATACCAAAATACATGATTTAAAAAAAGAGTAACTAAATAATTCATTTCAACATAGACTAATAAATCAGATAGAAACAATACTTTAATGGGAAAATTATAATTTACCCCCCTGTGTTAGACCGAAATTGCTAAATACCCCCCTCTGTCAAAAAAATAGGCGAAAAGGCCCCCCTGTTATATTAAACCCTGCGCGAAAACCCCCTTCCGTCCAAAACTAACAGAAGGTGGGTTTCACGAGCGAGTTGTGCGTTTGGTGATATTTTTTCTTGATTTCTGCCAATGAATTACAATGGCAAATGACATAAATACCCTTATGTTACCTATACATAAGGAGGACCTTCCCCACCGTTATTCTTCTTCCTTTTGCAGTGTAAAAAAAGCAACCCCTCCTGAAATTTTTCCATAAGCGCCCTCTAATCATCCAAATAGCAGGTATTGCAAAATATTTAAGTATTTTTGTTTAATTATATGAAGTAAATTTAGATTTAATTGTTCTTCATTTTTATGTTTTATGATGCTAGAATGTCATCTACAACTCGAAGATCTGGAAAATCATCTTCTATGAGAGATGATATTGTGGATTTGAGGTATAAAAACCCTAAATGTTATTGTAAAAAAAATGTTGCTATTCTGGTTGTTGGTCCAACGAAAGAAACCGAGGGGAAACTGTTCTGCAACTGTAGAACCAATACATGCAAATATTTTGCTTGGCTAGATCCTATCAATTTATCTTCGCAGAATTCACAACCAAACGAAGAACCAAATGCTTTGGAAGAAGAAGTTCAATCCAATCGATCGGGGATAGAAGAAAAGTATGCTACGGAATTGATTTCCATTTGCCAAGAATTAACATCCAAAATTAAGCATTTAAAGTCACAACAAGGGATGATTAAAACTTTATGCTTTGTAGTCCTTTGTTTGTTAATTGTTGTAATTTTGAAATAGTTTAGGATTTATGTATGGAATTATGTATGGAACCTAATTCAATTTCAATGAATTTTAATTCCTATCTACTATGTGTGGTACTTTGAACTTGAAAATTGCAACAAAACAACAAATGACAATTACTTACTATTTGTGCAACACAATACAACACAAATGACAAAAAAGCATAACTTAACTTGGCCATTAATCATGCTCGATCCATAACTACATAATATCCTTTGTGCACAGCTCAAACAAAACAACCAACAAATAACTACATGGTTTCCCTAATGTTTGCACAAGCACAAAGCCAAAAAAGGACAATGTTTCCAATCCAACTGTCTGCACAGCACAAACACTACTACAAAAGTCAATCCTAGTTTGTTAGTTTGTTCAAAAAGTTTCTTCAACCTTAGAAATACCATCTAATGAAGCATCAATCATTTTTTATCAACATGTGAAGAAGATTTTTTCATCCTTGAAGTCTGATGTAAAGAAGCAGTCCTTTGCATTGATGATGATGCATTCTTTTTCATTGATGAGGCTGCAGAGGTGGTTGTAGCCATTGAAGTTGCACTAGCAGAAGAGTCCTTTGCATTGAAGTCTGATGTCACATTTTCCCTACTCCCTGTACAACAGGGTCTCTTAAATGCATGACTTGGAGTAGGGTTTAAATGCTGCTTCATCCTTTGAAGTTTGCTAGACAAGGACAAAGGTTTCTGCTGTTTTCTCCCTTTTGGAGATTGAACTGGACATACTGTAGGGATCTATACAAAAATGACTTAGGTTAAAAATCATGATCCTCTGGAATAAATTGTGGTACAAATTGAGGTGGTATTTCAGATTGTGGGGGCACCTACAACATTAAATGGTTCTTTTGAATAAATATAACTATGTAATAATGAACAAATTAACATACAGATAACATATATAATGTTACACATTACCTGTGGGCCAGACTGGGGTTGTTGTGGATTAAATGAGGAACTTTGAGTAGACTGGGGGGGTTGTGGAGTGGACTGGGTACAGTCCTGCAACATTAAACCATCAACTTATGTTTTTTTTTTGGTTATGAATTATAATAAATGAATATTATATTATATATTAATAATATAATACAGCAACAAATGTGGACTGGGCATCAATTGGGGCACTCTGTGAAGACTGAGGGGTTATCTGCTCATTTGCATTAGCTGCTGCAGGCTACACAAAAATAAAGTATAAGTACATTAGACATTTCAAAATACATAAATTGAACAAGAAAAAAAATTAACAGTGAGACATGTACCTCTGGGGCTCCTGGCCTATGTGGGCATCTTACTCTGTTATGGCCTATTTCACCACATATACCACATGTGTGAGTGAGTCCCCTTCTTGACACAACAGATGGGTTGGTGTCATTGGCATCCCTTATCCTTTTTTTTTTTGGTCTCCCTGCCCTTATCTTCACATTTGGAGGATGGATTGAACCAAGGGATGACTCCTCAAATTCATGCATTCCAGGCACTGGATTTATCATGTGCCTATATACTCTCAAGTATGTGTCTTTCTTAAGGCAGTCATCCACAAAATCCTCTGCTTCTAATCTGTGGTAATTACATGCAGCAATGGCATGACAACAGGGGTAGCCCACTAGCTGGAACATTCCACAACTACAGTGTCTATCTCTGAGGAAAACAATGTGGGTTTCCAAGTAGTTTTTCACCTCATATTTACCATCACCCCCATAGTGTGCACTACAATGTCTACTTTCAAACCTTTGTTTCTCTATTTTTTTCAATATATTAGGACAAACTACTCCTTTGTACCTCTCCATCCCCTCCTTCTTTGTTTGGATTCTACACATTAGTTTTCTCCTAATCCACTCAAACATCTCAATAATTGGTTTATCCCTTGCATCCAATATGTAGCTATTGAAAGATTCTGTGATGTTATTGACAATTACATCACATTTGGTCCTAGGAGGGAAAAAACATCTTGCCCAATGCACAACAGGTATCTTATTAAGCCATTCAAATGGAGTTTGTGCCTGTCCTCTTTTTGGGTGAACCCTCTCAATCTTCTTCATTACCCTCAGGTGCTACTTCACATTACAGGTGCTTGCTGCCTTCCAAAATAATCTTTTCAGATCTTGCCCCCTAAATTTTCCCTTAAAATTGTTGTACATATGTCTTAGGCAGAATCTATGCTTTGCATTAGGAGCTTGCATTAGGAGCCAGCTTATGTACAACTTCAACTAACCCCTTCTGCCTATCAGAAATAAAGGCCCAACCTCTCTCTCTCTGTGATCCTATGTCCCTAAGTAACATATTCAAAAACCAATCCCAAGTCTCAAATTTTTCCACCTCAACATAAGCCATAGCAATAGGATATATATTGTCATTCCCATCCCTTCCAACTGCACACAATAACTGGCCCTTGAAGAGGCCTTTTAGGAAGCATCCATCAAGACCAATTATTGGCCTGCACCCGTCCAAAAACCCCTCCTTGAGCCCATGTAAACAGAAGTACATTCTTTGGAACAGTGGGGGAGTTAATGTCCTATCCAAGTGAACAATCATAAAACTACCTGGGTTGTGTTTCACTACAGTTTCTGAGTAATCATACAACCTTTCAAATTGCCTTTTTATATCACCAGGTAACAGTTCCAATGCATATTTCTTAGATCTATACACTTTAAACATACTGTATTCCACTTCAACCACCCTCTGGATTTTTTCTTTCAATGAATCCAGACCCACACTTGGATTATCCCTGACCCACACTTGGATTATCCCTAACAAAATCAAGGATCCTCATACCAATGTACTTATAATTTGCCTGTCTATTTTCTACACTATGTGAACAATTATGTTTTCCTTTTATGGATTTTATCTGGTATGTGGTTCCTTTCATTATGGGAGAAGCCCTAATTGTCCAGTCACCCCCCTTTTTACATGTAGCAAGAATTACTTTCTTTTCATTTTTTATGAATTTCAAGTCCCACCCCTTTCTTACAGCCCAATCCCTTAACAACTCTCTATATTTTTGGCTTGAGATGAATTTCAAGCCAACAAACAAATCAGGCTTCTGTATTTCCATCTTGTCATTCCAGACAGGATGCACCTCACCCTCATCATCACTCCCTTTCAAAGACTGGAGTTCTTCTTCATCCTCAGCCTCACTATACCAGCCCTCATTTTGTTTATATTTTTCAAATTGTTTTTTTTCTTGTTTTTCTTGTGCCCTTTTTCTTTTTTTATCTCTTAAATAGGCTCTCAAAGTTTTGAAAATTTTTAGGGCATGATCAGCAGGTTTGTCAGCAAAGATATCATCATCTTGGGGACCCTCCAAGTCCTCTAACATCTATGAGGGGCAGTCTGATACAGATGATGTATCTGACTCATCCTCATCACCCTCACTGTCACACCCAACATTGATGTTTTCTTCAACATTGATGTTTTCCTCAACATTTTCATTAACATTTTCATCAACATTTTCAGTAATATTTTCATTAACAATTTCATCAACATTTTCAGTAACATCAACATTACCATCAATATTACCATCAACATTTTCATCAACATTTTCATTAACATTTTCATCAACATTTTTATTAACATTTTCATCAACATTTTCATCAACATTTTCAGTAAAATCAATGTTTTCAGTAAAATCAATGTTTTCAGTAACATCAATGTTTTCAGTAACATCAATGTCTTCAGCAACATTAATGTTTTCAGGAACACTAATGCTTTCATCAACATTAATGTCACCAGGTGCATTCATATCACAGATCAATATAGGCACTGTGTCAACCTTCTCAATAAAGTTGCCTTCTGTATCAACTGCTAGAAGTGGAGCCAATGATTCAACTATATAAATTGGAACAACTGATAAGCCCATATAAGACCTAATCAGTTGCAACACACCTGCATCCCCTTCTACTTTTCTTATGCCCTTGTCCAAGGGTTGACCAGGCACACAAGTGTAAACTACAATATTAGACCCTTTCCCCCTGCCTTTGTATACATATCATAAAAATCAACATAGAATAATCTATCTTTATCTATGTCTGGGAATAACATCCTAATACTCCCTACATATCTAACATGAGGATGCCAATCAATTACCCCACCCACCCATACATCAAAATCAGCATAGTCAGGTAGAGACATTATTTGCACATGATAATCACATTGAAACACTTAGTTACATTTGAATAACTGGAACTATCCTAATTTATTAATAGAAAGTCATAACTTAGTTAACATGTTGCATAATTTAATTACATTTACAGAAAGTAATAAACATTGGGCCCCACATTCATAAAACAATAGTTATTTCAAATACATAAACAATTATATCATATATTAAGGCTACACAAGCTGTCTTAAAGAAACATGACAGAACATGGGGACAAACAAATACAAAAAAGGAATCTAATTTTTTTACACAACATGTCAAGTACATGGGGACCAACATATTATAAAAGAGAATTACCACTACACAACATGTCAAGTACATGGGACCAATATATTATAATAAGGAATCAAATTCATGTACATGGGGACCAACACAGAGATTCAAAATTGACTTCAACTACACAATGAGCAGACAAATGGGACCAAGTTCTCAAGAGTCACTCAAACACACACATATATCAACACATTTCACAGTTGAAACACAGTTTGCATATAGATGCAGAATAAAACCAAATCACAAAAGTTAAAGTAGGATAGTGGATCACTTACAGCCGCTATTTTCGAGATAAATCACCAACAAATGACACTTGAATCAACAAAAAGGTCCCACGAGCAAACCCTAGTTCCCCTTAAAATAAACAGAACAACAAACCAATTAAAAAGTGGGTATAAAGTTCAACATTCGATTTATATTATTGCACAAACAACTCAAAAATCATGGAATTAAAAAAAAAGGGGAAACTATAACTGCGAACTTTCTCTTTCAGTGTGTGTGGAAGCAGCTTCCAAGTCACAAATGGGTGCGATTGGAACCTAATAACCCCTTCGCACTTTTAATCGGTAGAAAATCTTGCTTTTCAACTGATTGAAACCCCAAACCCACCAAACTCCCCAAAATCCTCAAGAACGAAACCCTAGTTTGTCTCTGGCCTAAAATTTTGTGTCAGATACTAAGATTTTGGTCTCTAATCGTATGTATGTTGCACCCTAAACATTTTTCTTGGATTAATCGATGATTTTCTGGCCTAAAATTTGGATTTCACACTGATTTCCCTCTTGAAAAACCCTGACATCATCTCTCTTATGTTTCTCTCTCTTCGAATGGGGGGAATCTGAAATGATCCTTTTTTTTCCATTTAGTTAAGTACAAGGGTATAACGGGCAAAACAAATAAAAAGTTAACAGCGTTAGGTCTGACAGACGAAAGTGGAAACTGAGCTAATTAAAATATAACAGGGGGGCCTTTTCACCTATTTTTCTGATAGAGGGGGGTATTTAGCAATTTCGGTCTAGCACAGAGGGGTAAATTATAATTTTCCCTACTTGGATTTGGTGGTAAATCGGTTTCGTCTCCACCGAAATTAGCAAAATATTGACCATAACTATTATTTACTATCATTAAATAATGAAAATATAATAAATTTTAATGTTATAAAACAACACAATATATTTACTTGGATGGATACGTAACAAAAAACCTTATAGTTGGAATAGGACTGCTGACCACGCCGAACTAAGCCTGCCTTCTTTTTATACCGTTCGTGCCACTCCTTCTCTTCCCGTCTCGAAAGAAAAAGAATTCGCCCTGCCTGGAAACTAGAAGCACGGAAAAACTTCAGCCTAGGGACGGTCAGAATAATTTTCCGTACCAACTTAGCCATGAAAGCTTCATTCATCTTGGAAGAGACTTTCACATGTCAAAAGATATGAACGACCATCAGATTGAAATAAGGGAATTGAGACCAAAACCATGTCAGTTAAAGATGTCTCCTTTTGGCGGCAACAACCAGAATGAAATATTATTTAATCGTGGAAATGCCATGTCAGGCGCACCTATCAGAATCGGAACAGACCAATTACCAGATCCACCTATCATCGTCGACATAACCATAAAAAAGATCATTAAAAAGGCGTGAGCCGTTATTAAAACATTATAAAGTTGATGATTCCCACCAAGAATTTGATCGCCGGAAAATATTATAAATGAGGTGTAAAAATGAATATTCTATGAAATATACTTTTTGTGTAAAAAATGGTGCAGTACATTGGAGTGTTATTACTGTAGCTACACAAAAATGGTGCAAAAGTTGCACCATTTTTATGTTACACATTGGAGATGCTCTTAGTAGGAGTGTGTACATATATAATGTTTTCTTTAAAGGTGGCGTGAGACTGTAACATATTTATAGTCAAGAACTAAAACTGTGACAACCTTAGGGCTATACATACATATTTTTTTTTGGTGACATAGAGCTATACCTGGAAAATGGCTATACCATCCTTGCTATAGTACTCGAAAAACCCTTCCGACAGTTAACTAATACATTTGGCTGGGGGTTTGTTCTCCCGAACATCCACCTTTGCATAGCCACCCGCGCACCCCTTCACCAACTCATTGTAGACTTGGATCCGCGATCCGCATACTAGTGTACAATATCTTCTTTTATTATATTTAATTCTGCAACTTATACTATTTTTTTTAAATAGTGGGGCAACTTATAATGTTGTATTATTTTGATCTGGTTCTTCAACCATTAAATGTTACACTTTTATTGGGGTCCAAAACTAGATCAAATGGACTCATTTGTGTCAAAATGTTGTTACATTCAAAACTTGGAAAAAGTCTTCAATATTTACCAAACTCACAATTTGCATCTTGAAAAACAAAGTATCAACAGCATTATGTTTTTACTAAATGATTTAGGTTGAAAATGAATCCGACCCTCTTCAGTAAAGCTTAACTCGAGCATGATAACGAAGCCTCTAAAATGGAACAACCTAAAATCAAAGGACCCTCGTTAAGGTCGAGCTAGAGTTGATCTTAGCGTAGACCCTCTGACGATCAAGTCAGTAATAGACTCTAAGGATCGAGATCACTATATTTAGTGTGGAGTAATAAATGTCATACCTCCTAGTTGTGATGTGATGGTGTATTTATAGTTTTGGACACCTTGAACGGATCAGCATGGGCCACGTGGCTTAATCTCAAGCTATCTGGTGAAGCCCATCGATGGTTGAGAACGCGGGTTAGTCGGGTCGGGTGGATTGGGTCAACCCGAACCCGAACTAAAAAGCACGGATCCTGGAGTGTATGGTGAATATAACCAAGTATAAAGGGTAAAATGGTCTAAGGGTCATTTTGACCTATATCACTAGAGAAGATACTTCTATGCCTTGATCAATCACGAAAATCTTTTTAAAAGAAGATTTGAAGTGAAATATGCAGTAAGTTAAATAACAAAATTAAAACGTGCCTCCCTCTCTAAATTTCCTAGGATAATTTTAGGAATTCTCAAAACTCGAACTCTACGTTCACAACCATAAATGGAATTGAACTTTTTCGAGATCCACAATATACGAATATCATCAAGTCCCCCACTTTATTAGTCATAAGTGTGCATCGGTTTCGAGGTGTGACTATGATTGATACAGTAGAGTAAAATCGATTCACCTCATCAGCCATGATGAAGAGATGGCTAATCTCATCCGTACACCTCAGACGTCTTCGATCTCCTCTACTAAGCTTGTCCCCTTATAAATAGCGATAGGGGCCTTCATTTCTCACTTTCAAAAATTCTAGAGAGAGAGAGAGATATAGAGACGAGGAAGAGGAACTTCACAAGGAGACTCTCAAACATCACCGCGAGGTCGATCCCGAAGCTTTCTCAACGAGCTCGATCCTGACACCTTTATCGTGAGGTCGATCCCGAAGCATACTGTCCACTAGTTCTTTAAGTAAATGTCTTTGTTACGATTTTTTGCGTAACATTTTTCAAAAAAATTTCCATGGATTCTTTTACTTCTTCCATGCGAAACCTAAAGAGTTTTTGTTCCATGAATAATAATGTCTCGGATGCGAATCCCACATCGAGGTCATCTGCAGAAAGTTATAGTGAACAAGAAAATAATTCTGATCCGGTTCGCTCTGCAGGTGAACGTAGGATCGAGATGGATAGAGAATCTGATAGGGAGAGAGAGAGAGAGAGAGTCAAAATAAGTCTAGCTTATCGTACTTTTGAAATGTCGGAGGTCGCTCATGATCTTTTTTAGATCGCGATCCTTTATCAAGGTCATTTCGATCCTTTTCACCAGCTTTCCAGCCTTTCTGCTCCTCATCCTTCATCAGGTTCATTTTCTCCTCCTGAATATATTGTTCCGCAATTAGCATCAGTTCCTCTTGATCCGAAGGATGCTGTATCGCCAATGCTGAAGCTAATGGTCCCTTTCTTAGCCCATGAATGAGCAATTGGATCAAAATCTTGTTGGAGATGTCCGGTACTTCTAGTACCTCATTATTGAATCTATCAATAAATGTTCTAAGATCTTCATCTTTTTTCTGTCTTATCCCCAAGAGATGAGTTGCTGACCGTTTCGCCTTTCTTTTGCTTGCGAAGTGATAGCATAATTTTCTTTGAAGTTGGTCGAAGTTGACTATAGTTCCAGGAGCCTAAATGGTGAACCATTTCTGAGCTCGACCCTTCAAGGTCGTGAAGAACACTCTACACTTTATCGCATCCGTAAATTCGTGAAGGTTTGTAATTCCTTCAAACGAGATCAAGTGCTCTCTAAGATTGCCTTCTCCCTCATACCTTGGCAAATCCAGGAATCTGAAATTTGCGTCGGTTGACTCTGCTAAGATCTCCTCACTAAAAGGAGAAAAAATCCTTCTAGCTACTTGTATCGGCGCGGTCTTCTTTGATGCGAACTCGATCTTTAGGGTCACATCATTGATTTTTTCATACATCTCTTCCAAATCAGCTTTAGATACTCCTTGAGCAGATAAGTCTTGCGTCTTTTTCTTAACCCTCTCTTTTTTCGCAGGCCAATCTTTTTCAAATCCGGCATGCGAAGGAGCTCGACTCTCCACTTCATCAGAATCACACACATGATCGCGCCTCACGCCTTGCGCTTGATTGTTCTCAGTACCTTCCAACATCCTTGATTTGAATAGCTTGTGGGTGAACCGGAATGTTCGGGGTCGATGACATTTTTTGTATCTAATCCCTTAACATTCTCTCACCCTAATCTTGCATCCTTCAATCAAATTCTACTTCTGTCATATAGATCATAGGTTCATTAGGTGGGGCATCTTGTCGCGGTGGCGGCATTTCCGATAATCGCGAAAAAGTACCCTTCGAAGTGAACCTCTTTGTTCTTGTTTGTAGCTTCTTCCATTGGTTATAAGGATATCAATCCTAATAGACTTCAATTTCTGGAAAGTTCCCACAGACGGCGCCAACTGATTTGGGTTGGAAATGAACCCGACCCTCCTCAATGAAACTTGGCTCGAGCACGATCACGGAGCCTCTAAAATGGAACAACCTGAAATCAAAGGACCCTCGTTAAGGTCGAGCTGGGGTTGATCCCAACATAGACCCTCTGACGATCAAGTCAGTGATAGACTCTAAGGATCGAGATCACTATATTTAATGTGGAGTAATAAATGTCATACCTCCTAGTTGTGAATGTGATGGTGTATTTATAGTTTTGGACACCTTGTACGGATCAGCATGGGCCACGTGGCTTAATCTCAAGCTATCTGGTGAAGCCCATCGATGGTTGAAAACGCTGGTCAGTTGGGTCGGGTGGATTGGGTCAACCCCAACTTGAACTAAAAAACACGGATCCTGGAGTGTATGGTGAATATAACCAAGTGTAGGGGTGTAAACGAGCCGAGCTCGAGCCAGTATATACGAGCTCGAGCTCGACTTTGAGGAGCTCGAGCTTGAGCTCGACAGTAGAGAAACCAGCTCAGCTCGAGCTCGCGAGCCCAAATTCAGGCTCACAAGCTCGCGAGCCTGAGCCAAAAATCATTCACAAACATTCTTGTACAGCAAATTGAACCAAAAAACATTCACAAACATTCTTGCAATTGAATCTCATTTTTGTACAGCAAATGTGTGAATTTCATTTTTGTATAGCAAATTGAACCAAAAAAATTGAACCAAAAAAATTGAACCAAATTGACTCAAACATTCACACATTCTTGCAATTGAAAAATAAAATCAAAGCATCTAAATTGAAAAGAAATATAGAAAACCAAAGTTACCGGGTGAACAAAAGTTTCGTTGCGGCTTCCGGCGATGGAGGTGACAGTGGCGACTGGAGGTGAGGAGCTGTAGCAGCTGGGTTACGGTTGACGGAGGTGACGGCGGTGACGGCGGTGACGGCGGTGACGGAGGTGATGGTGTCCGGAGACGATGGTGACGCTGTGACGGAGGCGAAAGTGGGCTGCCGGCTGTGTCACTGAGAAGAGGCCAAAAGGGGCTTTCTTTCTTCTCCTGCTACGTATTTTGAAAGGGATGAGAGATAGGGTTTTATTTTTTTGGTGAATTGAGTATTATAATTAATATTTAATATATATAATTAATATGTATAATATAAAAATAAATATATATAAAAATTATGAAGAAGCTCGAGAGCCCGCGCGAGCTTTTTTGCAGACATAAATAGGCTCGAGCTCGAGTCGAGCCGGCTCGGCTCAACTTACACGCCTAACCAAGTGTAAAGGGTAAAATGGTCTAAGGGTCATTTTGACCTATATCACTAGAGAAGATACTTCTATGCTTTGATCAATCATGAAATTCTTTTTAAAAGAAAATTTGAAGTGAAATATGCAGTAAGTTAAATAACAAAATTTAAACGTGCCTCTCTCTCTAAATTTCATAGGTTAATTTTAGAAATTCTCAAAACTCGGACTCTACGTTCACAACTGTAAATGGAATTGAACTCTTTCGAGATTCACAATATACGAATCCTGAATTCCCAAACTCTCTAATACTCATTCAATTATGATCATACCACCAGCTCAGCCCACTAATTTGCTGGTCTGTTATTCAGTTTGGGCCAGTATCTAAGCCTACTATGAAATACCAATTACCATCCATGTTTCTTTTGTGAAACTTCAGGGCAAAATGCACTTTACTCCTCAAAAGTTCACCTATTAGTACTAAATCCCTTTAAAACTAAAAAAAGAGACTATATGCCCTAACAAATTTAAATATGTAGTATTTTACCCCAAAATCAATATTTAAATGATATTTTTGTCGGATACTCAGTTGAATTTCACACTTCAATCATTATGAACCTTTTAAGGTCATAAATATTATTTATTATCTCATACACAAATTAACTATATTTTATAATGTAAGTTGGTACCTAAAATCTATTGGTAAAATTCTTTTAAGGAAAAAAATATAATAGTAAAAATGTTATTTAAGATAAAAATAATAATGATGTAGAACAAGAAGCCGACATGTTTTTGGATAGGTTCGAAGGAAGAAAAGTGAAAAACAAGCGTAACGTTGTCGGCGAAACTTCAAACAGCCATAACTTTTGATCTGCTTGGAGTTACGGGGCCCACAATATACCAAATCGAAGATCTTTTCGAGACGAATCCAATCGAATTCGTAGGACCGTTTTACGGTAGCCGATCGACCCCAAATTCCATCGTTTAGGCCTTCGTTCGGTCCGTTTAGTGTTTTTTTTCAATTTTCAGCGTTTTTGTTTTATTTTTAATTAATTGTCTAGTTGTCGGATGGGGCCCAAATTTTTACACGTGTCATCTCGTAAGGTGAAGTATTTTTGGGTCAAATTTGATAGCGTTTCGAATCCGTTAGGATTCTAGTGTTTTTGGAGTCTAAATAGGAGTAGAAATAGGAGTCCTAGTTTATTTCAATTAGGATTCTTTCTTATATTTCCTATAAATAGTTGCTGCAGTTATTTGTCTTTGTTAGATACAATTTTATCATTAATAAAGATTTTGAGTTATTTTATCTTCAAGACTTTCTTGAATCATCCGGGATTTTAAGACGTGATCTTTAATTTCTCAAATTACTAGCTTCCGCTCCGTCAAATAATAAAAAAAATCTACGTGACCATACAAATAGATTCTAATCAAGTAGATTGACAATCGTCATTTTTAGTTTATAGACTAATTACTCTTACGTGTTAAAAAACAATAGATCTTTTTTGTTTGAAAAGAAAAAACAATAGATCTAAGACGTTTTAACATGACTAACACTTTTAAGCACGCAATAATTATACATACATACATACATTTATATATATATATAAATATATATATATATCATATTAACGGGTCTGATCCCATCTCCATCAATCCCGATCACAACAAAGGCTCTCTCCAGTTCTCACCAGAAGAAACCTATATCGGAAATCGAAGATGAACGACGCCGATGTATCGAAGCAGATCCAGCAGATGGTCCGATTCATCCGCCAAGAAGCGGAGGAGAAGGCCAACGAGATCTCCGTCTCTGCCGAAGAAGTATTATTTTGCTATTACCTTTTCGGCTTTTCCAATCGCCGATTCCTATGATTTAGGTTATTCGATTTCAATTTTTTTCGCCATTTTTTAAGGTCTAATTCAATTTCCGTGTTGGTATATAGGAATTCAATATCGAGAAGTTGCAGTTAGTGGAAGCTGAGAAGAAGAAGATCAGACAGGAGTATGAGCGCAAAGAGAAACAAGTTCAAATCCGCAAGAAAATGTAAATTTTTTTGAATGTGTCTTTTGATTTCTTCGTTGTCTGATTTTAATTGTTTTTGTGTTGAATCAAAAGTTTGAGTATTTGGTCACGGAATTGTTTAGAGTCTTGTGAACATAGTATGATTATGCGAAGAAATGGTGAATACATATTGTGAAATTGACATTTTAGTGCTGATTTGCTAAGTATTGGATATTGTAATGATTGTCTTTAGCTTGTGCTTGATAGAAGGATGTAGATTTGATGAAATATTAGGAGCTGAGGATTTTAAATGAATCTCATGTCAGGTTTTGGAAAATAGTTCAAAGTAAGTTACTACAGAGTTTGAAATTCGTTGTAATTTAAAATTTTGCTCAAATGAGCTCAATGTTTTTGTTGTTATGGACTTAAGTTCCTCCCAGACTCCAATCCGTCATCCAAATGCAACCTTATCCTCTAATTTTCGTGGGAGGTCTGAATTTGAAATGCGTCTGAATTTGAAATGCATCTTGATAATATCTCAAATCCAATTGTGTTGCTCGTGATGATAAATTCGACTCTGCATACATGTATTCATGAAATGAGACTTGATGTCTTACTATGAGTTTGATATATGTTTTTAATTATTTACGAACATTTTGGGGAATTGTCTTGGTGTTTATTTCGATCTTGGCAAAAACCACTACTTTGTAGACTGTGTACCATGCTCTACTAGTTTGGATGTAATCTGATTAAAAATATTATGCAATTGTTATAGTGAATACTCAATGCAACTGAATGCTTCTCGAATCAAGGTTCTTCAAGCTCAGGATGATTTGGTCAATTCCATGAAGGAATCTGCATCAAAGGAGCTTTTGAATGTTAGCAAGGACAATAAAACCTATAAGAACCTCCTTAAGGATCTTATCGTTCAGGTGTGCAAACTGAATTTTGACACATAGTATATATCTACGTTTTACATAAACTATAGGCTATAGTTATCTGAATCTGGCAGATTATGTAGAAAAATCACACTACTTTGAATATAAATGTTAGTTCTCTAGCTTTACCTTGGGTTTGATAATTATTTAGTTTTCAGGCATGTAAATGTGAATTGACTTTCTATAAAAGTTCATTAATTTGTAGGTAAGCATGTACTCACTCCATCCCAAAAATAGATCGCCCGTTTGACCCACCCGCCAATATGAAGCTTAGATGACAATTGAAAAGTTTAAAGTTTTATCTTTACACTATTGCTCTTAAAAGTGTGGTTGAAAAATTTATTGGTGTCATATCACATTATCACTGCTATAAATGAGGGGCTTCCTTATTAGGGAACAAATTTCCATATAAATGCATGACCATTTGAATGTCCTCTCTTTCTACTTCATGGACTTGATTTTGATTCGATTCAAACTTGGACTTACTGCCATCTAACGACCATCTGCAATTGCTCAATAATATATTTTTGTATTTCAGAGTTTGCTAAGGTTGAAAGAGCCATCGGTATTACTGCGTTGTCGTAAAGGTGATGTAAAATTGGTCGAGTCTGTCTTGGATTCAGCAAAAAAGGAGTATGCAGAGAAGGCAAAAGTGGCTGCACCTGAAATCATAGTCGATAGTGTCTACCTTCCACCTGCTCCTTCTCGTGACAACGAACATGGTCCTTCCTGGTAAATGCAACTCTACTAATAACTGTGCACTTCCATGAATAGAAACTTGTAACCAGCTATGCTAGTGCTACAGTCGTGAATGGAGTCAATCTATGATGGGTTCTTTATCTTTTTTCTCGTCCCCCGCCACCGCTCCCCTCCCCCCCCTCTCTCTCTCTATCACACACACACACACCACTTAGATTACTTGAGCTCCAGAATTAATTTGTTATGTGGAAAAGTCCATCAACCTCTGACCTGATTCCTTACCTGTCTTTTATACGTAGCTCCGGAGGCGTGGTGTTGGCCTCTAGGGATGGGAAAATTGTGTTTGAGAACACTCTTGATGCTAGACTGGATGTTGTATTCCGTAAAAAACTGCCAGAGGTACTCCACATCTTATTTTCTTCATATTTAATTCTTTCGTGTTCACGGTTGTTGTGGTAATCTACTTATTCTTGAAGGTTGCAAAACTTAGTTTATGAATTGTATCTCATCTCCAATAATTTAAATTTTCTTAGAACTGCTTGCTTTTTATTCTACTTTTGATACACCTTCTCTATATAAGATGCATTTTTTCCAATTAATGCTTGTCAAATTGGATATCATAGATAGGACCACAAATGGGCCCAAGGTAGCTCAAAGTTTGCAAGCTCGCCCTTGTTAAATTTCAAGTCAAAACTTTATATAATTACAAACCAAGTTGAGATCAAGCCGAAGGTTAAGGGTTGAATCCTAAATTTAAGTCAAGCGTGAGCAGAGGTAGGTGCACGTTGATTTGGCCTTGGTCTCGTACTAGATAAATCAATAATTATGTATATTTGTCTTATTGTATTAAATATATAAAAAATACAAAATAAAATTATATAAAAACTTAACCATAAACGCATGAATTCACGGACACTTAAATGCTTAGAGGGGGAAAAAACTTAGGTCAACCTGAAGGAAATGGGAGCGCTTACAACTTGACATTGCATTTCGTTTTATTTTTTTATGTAGACAATTATTGTTTTGATTTGGTGAATTTAATTTAACAATCTGACGTATTTTGGATGGAAGAAGTTTTGGATTTTTTTGAAGTATATTGAGATGGTTTTCTTTTTTTTTTTAATTAAGATTATTTTTGTTAATTGTACCAAAAATAAATTGAGAAAATAGGTGTGGGCTGCTCGTTTTATGCTCATATATATTCCCAAATTCACCCAATGAGCTATTTTAGACCTGGTCAAGTTGTTGTAAGACTCTATACAAGTATTTTCCCTTCAAATTCCCATTTTTGCTATTGTGGGTTTGTATCCTATTATACGTCTCCCGACTGTGGTTTCACTAGATGGCATGTCTTCATATTGCTCAGTCAATTCGTAACCTTGATTCTTCCCTAACGCAATTTGTATTTATTTGCAGATACGGAAGAGCCTATTTGGTCAGGTTGCTGTTTGATGGTTGAAATCCATCCTCTATTTACCATCTCGTGATTGTTTTGATCCTTTCAAGCTTTTATGGTTTTTAGATTGGCCATCAACCCTAGAAAATAATCCTCTGATAGCCCTTTTTTTTTCCTGATCGTATGTTCTCGTTTTCTAATCTTATTCTTTCAGTACCTACCTTGACCGGTTTTGCTTTCTCATACGTAATTATTCACAAGAGTTTTTCAGTCGAAGCTTTATTTCACATTTTAAATCTGCAGAATAATTGTATTCGACCTAGAATTTGTTGTGTTGAGATAAATAAATCAAATCGAGAGACTATGGTCTTTACAGTCTATGATAATATTCTCAGTTTTTCTTTGTAAATGTGTTTAGCATCATCTTTAGTACGTGTATGGTGGATCGTTGGATCCTACTAAATAGATGAATGTAATTGTTGCTTCCGCCTTTGGCCGCGTCCAGTTATATGACATCTTCGATAACTTATGAATCGGGGAATGTTCTCCACATGTATTAAAAAGTTGAGGGCTCAAGGCTATGTATATTTACGTTTAAAAAAATTGTTTTTTAATCACAATTTTTGAAAATTTCAATTGAAAATTTCTTTCATCCAAAAACAGAGGCTGTGTTTGGTTTTATTTTGGAGGGTGATTTTGGTGAAAATTTTGGTGAAACATTTTATTGGGAGATGTGTATTTTGGTGAAAATGTGTTTGGTTTTGTTTTGAAAAATTAGTATTTTAATCATTTTTCGCGAGAATGTATTTGGATTAGCTATTTTGAAGTAATATTTGAGTGTTATTTTGGTGAAAATGTGTTTGGTTTTGTTTTCAGAGGTAACAAAAATCACTGTAGCAATCAAATCATATCAGTTTTTGTCTGAAAAAGTTATTTTAATGATTAATTAATGATTGAAAAATATATTATAATATTAGTTTGAAATTATTATAATATAAATGAAGGATTATTTTAAAATAATTTTTAAAATAATTATTTATTCATATATTATTTTATAAATAAATAAAAAAAGAAAAAAAAAAGAAAAAAAAGGGGGTTGGGGAACAGCGTCGTCTTCCCCAACCCCCAACACGCACACAGACACACACACACACACAAAAACACACACACAAAGACACACACACACACACGAAAACACACACACGACAACACACACACACACAGACACACACACACGAAAACACACACACAACAATACACACACGCACAGAGACACACCCACACACACGAAAACACACACACACACACAGGCATAGAGACACACCCACACACACGAAAACACACACACATACACACACAACAATACACACACGCACACAACAAGGAGACAGAGAGAGAGAGAGCGTGGAGAGAGGGAGGAGACAGAGAGAGAGAGAGCGCAAAGAGAGGAAGGAGAGAGAGAAAACGGAGAAAGGGGAGGAGAGAGAAAACGGAGAAAGGGGAGGAGAGAGAAAGAGGCCATCTGACTGAGTTGAGGGTGGGAGACAAAAAAATTTTGGGATTTTTTGGATCAAATTTTTGATCAAACATGTGCTCCATATTTGGCCAAAAAATACCCAACCAAACAAATTTTGGGCTGAATTTTGATGAAAAACTCGGCCCAAAATAAAACCAAACAAAGCCAGAACTTTTTGAAATTTATTGTTCCCTTTTCCTATATAATTATCTATCCATGAACATATTCATCACTTCACACTATCATGGATCATTATATACTCCAACAATTCGTTCTTTTACTATTCTTTTAATAAATGGTTGAAATTAGTATAATATGTCAAATCAACATTATATTATTTTCATATGAATACCCATATTCCATAGTAAACATTTTCAACCTTTCTCCAAGGAATTTTCTGAAAAACACACTACAAACACAACCGTAGATGTTTTTTTCTCTCATTCTACTTAAAAATAAATTTGTACTTGAGTTAATATTTTTCTTTTCCCTCGTTAAAACTTAAGTTACATAAAGGCAAGTATATATAATGCATTTCAATTTAGGATGCGATCATTTGTTTTTGATGGATGGTGTGGCATCAGGCAATTCAAAAAAATAAGATTCAAGGATATGACACCAATTCCAGATCTCTTTTTTTATATAGAGATAAATCATCAATTATGCTCCACAAATACGAAATTTCTCCATGATATTAGGTTTAAGAGAATTTTAGTTTCTAATCAGACTTTTCTAATATTATTTACTCAACAAAAAAGATATCTAATCTAAGATTTTGTGAACATAAAAAATTACTACCTTACATTAACTCTACAGTGTCCTTTTAGGAAACAAACCTACCATATTAATGATGTTTTGCAAGTATTTTTCTGCCAAAAAAAAAAAATTACATCTAATTGCTTCGAAACTTTTGACAATTGGTAAACATCAAACAATTGAATTATCCAATCACTTCAATAGGGACATAATTACTAACTGGTCTAGCATGGATTTTTCTATGGTAGACTGGGAGTAACGCTCTTTGTGTTTATCTCTTTCACATATTGAGGTGTATTGTGTGTGGACCCCACACACAGTTGTATGAAAGAAATAGACACAATGGTACACCTTGAAATAACACTCTCGGTGTACTATAGAATTATCCGGTCTAGCACCATCTTAATTGTTTTGTCGTAGGCAAGAACAAAACCGTATAATAATCCAGTTGATTGCCCTAGAAGACGTGTTGTTTTAGACAAACGTAACAAAGGATGTTACAAGTAGAAAAAAGTAGCGCGATTAGTCTAAATATTAGGGAAAATTGCAACATTAGTCCCATAGAATAGAGTGTGTTGGATAGTTAGTCCAATTGTTTACACACTTGTAAAATTAGGCCCATAGGGATTAGGGTGACATGATGCAATTTTTTGCATTTTTGGAGTCCCAACCATTAAAAGATGGATGGAAACCGTTAGTATCAAGTGCCTTGCACGGCGCGTGCATTATATGTTCGAGATACCGTCCAATTTTTAACGGATGGTTGCACAAAAATGCATCATGTAGACTAACTTTGCAAATTTATATTTAACGAGACTAAAATTGTAAAAAGCTCTCTTCGGGATTAATATTGCAATTGTCCCTAAATATTATGATCATAAGCAATTAACATAATAGTTTGCTTTTATTCAAAAAGTAATAACATAAGATGAAATAAATCAATATTACATAAATTGCCCTAGATAAATCTCAAATTATACTAATAGACAAAACAAAAAAATTCAATAAGAAAAACAGGAAAAAAAAAAAACACAAAAAAAAGCTCCAAAACTACTCCTATTCCCACGCTGTCTAGTCCATTCTCTTATGATTTTTATGCATGGCTTTGGGGTAATTCCATATCAGATCGAATCTAATACGCCGAATGTGTATTTTGTGTCTATCTCGTTCAGACAAGTGTGTTTGGGACCTTACACGATACAATTTACTCTGTGAGAGAGATATACACTGGTGTCCTTGGACTTGGTCGTCTAGCATAGATTTTTCCATGATTTTGAGCGTACAAGTCGAAACGACATAGAGGACAAGTGGGTTTCACGTTGATCCACTCTAAAACGCAGAACCCATGGAAGATATGAGAGCATGGCAATTGTATTGCTTGTTTTCCTTTCTTCAACTGTAACATGCATATAGAACAATTGCTGGTTTCTTCTTCCTCAACAACCTTCACAGATTTCAATCCGAAAAGTTTATTCTCCTTTGGAGATTTCCAGTAGAGTTTGTATATAACCGCGTATGGATATGGCAGATTCACGTCGTTCTTATTTTCCGTAATCCAATCATCCAACGAACCCATGATGTCTTGATCTAGGGATAAGAGGAAGCGAAGAACTTTTGAAGGTTTTTAAGAACTCGTAAAGAATTTCAAGTATATGTGAAGAAAAGCAATATTTTATTGATCACCGAATATGAGAATAATGAAATATGCAACTATAGTCATATAGTAATGACATATATATAGGCGGCAACATATCTAAAGATTATGTACATTGATATCAAAGAGGTTTCCTTTCCTAGTTCAACTAGACTTGCAAACCTTTTTCTTTTTCGGATGTTTCCTTTCCTAATTTCCTTCTTTCGTTAATATCTATTAAGAAGATTATTAGCGATTCTTCAGTCTGTGGCCCATTAGAGCAGCCCAGTTCTCTAGTTAGGTGGCCCAGCTAAGCTAGTCTTGTATTTATTAAAGAAAATTAATAAAAACCCTCTAAAATAATCTTTTATATCCAAAAAATTCATGTAAATATTTTTCAATCCAAAAAGTTCATTCCATTGACTTTTCATTCCAAAACCCCCCAAAATTTAGTGTCAATAAATTTATGGACTCAATCGTCCTTAATTTTCTAGATTAAAAATTAAATCAATTGTAGTTTCGTGTAGAAATTTATTTATTTAAAACTTTTATATTCATAATAGATACTAAATGATTTTAATCTTCATTTTTTTAGATTTTTTTAATATTTTTACAAATTCTACAAAATACATTTTACATAATTACCATATAAAAACTAAAAATAAATTATATAAAAATGTTGGAAAAATTTTATATTAAAAAATAGAATCTGTATTATACGATTTATCAATTTGAAAAGAAAAATACCTTCTAAAAAAGATCAATTAATCAATTCTTAACTTAATAAATAAAAGGCAATTTAGTACAAAAAGTTGTTAATCCTAATTTCTGGGTTTTTTGAAATGAAAAGTTTGTAAAATGAGCTTTTGAGATTGAAAAGTATTTTCATAAATTTTCTTGATACAAAAATTTATTTTAACAGGGGTTTATAATTTTCCCTGAATATTATTCACTTTTGTATTCTTAGTTTCTTAATAAGATTTCTTCTTTGCTTTCTGTTAATACTTAGTCTTGTTCTTGCTCACCAACAAGGTCCAGTACAGTTGGTAGATAATTGAATTCTTTCAGCATGCTGTCCAGGGTTAGATCCCTGGCCGTGTGTATAGAAAATACTTTATTGGGAGAGACAAAACCCACTTCGGTGATCTCTACGCCTCGAAGGGATTAGTCTCCAATGTCTGACCGGGGGAAAACCTTGGTTTAAAGCAAATTAAAAGAAAAAAGAGTCTTGTTCCTGCTCGCCTTCACAAAATACCTAGACTCACCTTATTTTAGCAATATCTTATTATGTGTTATTTAATAATTTGTTAACCTCTTAATATATTTTTGGAATTTGGTAATTTTTTTTTAAAAAGAAAGTTGGTAACTTTGCGAATAATGTAGTGCACAACCTAGTTAGTTAAATACGGGGAAAGGATCATCATTTAATACGTACAGGTATATTATGAGATTTAATTGAAAGTTACGTTTAAAAAATCGGCTAAGAAAGATGGGAACAGGAAATAAACGGATTCGTAAATGTACAAGTATAATACGAAAACAAATAAATCATTCGGGAGTAAAAATACGACTTATTTTTATATCAATTCATAAGATATATAGCTTGTATTGACTTTCAGTTTATAAAAATATATTTTATATGAGTCACTATTCGAGAATAATTAATATTTTAATAAACTATTGACGTTCGTTGTTTTTAATTGAATAATACTCAATAAGTACTTATAAAAATTAATTATAATTTTTTATTTTTTTTTCAAAACCGAAGTATTATTCGTCAGTAATACGACATACGTAAAACACATGCATTAAACCGTTCAACTCAAAAGTACAAATATTATTCGTTAAGTTCACAATCCATACGGTAAACGAAAGTATTTTTCAATGATGAGTACATATGTGTATTACGAGTATAACGAGTTTTAACTAACAAAAGTGCCTAATGTGATTTTATGGCAATTCGAGGCAATTTGAATAGGGTTTAAATCAACAATTATTTGTGTGCGTGAATAATATTTGGCCAAACAGAAATTTGGTTGCGTCAAAGTATCATATTGGAAATTGAACTGAATTTGAGCCACATTTAGAGTTCGGACGAGTACTCTAAACCCTAACCTTCTTTTTTCCTCCACCGACGATAGCTTGATGAAGCAATCGTCCACTTCACCACTGTTACCACCATCGTCGAGGGGTTGGGTAGGAGCACCCTTCTTCAAGTTGTACATCTCATATCTTCAAATTTGACGAGACGGATATGGATCTAATTAGACAAAAACAGATCTGGCGAGATGAAGACGGGTGATACATAAGTTTTTATGTAGCCTTTTAGATTTTTTGTTTAGTATTTTATTTTCTTTCTCGTATGAGAGTTTGCTTTCTCTTTCGAATGAGAGTTTTGTCTCTCCTTGAATAGGAGTTGCACAAGAATTTTCTTGTATTCGTTTGTGAGTTCTTAAGATTTGTTATCTTCAAGAAATATGATAGTTGGTGTTTTAGATGTTCTTACTATATCGTTTGAGTCGATATGAATTGTATTGTTGCAAGTATTGTAAACTTTCGATTGAATGATATATAAGACCGTTTTGTCTTTAAAAAAAAGAAATTGAACTGAATTTCTTATTTCTATTTGAGTTTTAACTTAATTTATTTTCATTTTCAATTTGGAACTCCAAAAAATGATTTTTATTAAAAGAAAAATCAAAAATGCCTAAAATCCTCACATTGTGATTTTTAAAAAATGATAACGAGTATGAAATAGATTTTTCAATTCTATCTGTATATGCATGTACCAAGAATTCATTTTATTAGGCATGAACTAGATTTTAGATTTCAATGTTGTTATGAACTTAAGAGCAAAATAAATTTGCGCATGTGTTGAAATTTTAATATCGATACGCACGGTTCCATCGCTTTAGAAGCAATATCATAATATTGTATAAATTAACTTGTCTCGGGACTGTTCAAGTATCATCTTCGGGTCTCATCTGGGCTCACTTTTTGAGAAACACACTAGCTTCGTGGAGATATCTCACTAGAAGAAACCGATCCACATGGCAAAAGAACTTGTCCGTGATCCCTTGGTAGGGATAAGTGCAGTTTCAACTCGAGTTTCGGACTATGATCAGCAATGTAATTCATTTTTGCAAGTTTTTGTAAATGAAAATTAAAATAAAGAAATAAAGAAATTATTCAGACGGCTATTGAAAATTCAATGGAACAATAAATGAGACAAGGAAACTCATAAGTCAAAGGATCAAGAACCTACATTTGAACTAGAACCCAATTTCAGGCAAACATGTGAAGAAACTTTAAGTAGAGAACAAATTGAGAGATTTTTTAAAGGGTATTTTGTGATGTTATTTTTCATGGCTTTTTTAAGGGGTACATATATATAGAACAAACAATAATTGGAGATATAGATGGACCGAGCTTATTTAATTCTCAGAATTTAGTTATGTCCATACATTGCTCAGTAAATTCTTAAACATGATTTTTCCCCTAACTCAATTTGTATTTAATTGCAGAACGCAAGAGCCTATTCGCTCAGGTTGTTGTTTGATGGTCAAAATTCATCCTCTATATTCAACGAAAATTCTTTCATTTGTGAAAATAAGTAAATAGAGTTGTCCTTAAACAAGAAAGAACAAATTAAACTACATATATACATTGTATAGAGATGTAAAAATTGTAAATTGTATAAAATTGAGTTGAACCTCTAGTATCCCTTCCAATAAAGAATTGGGGTACTCAGTTAAGATTCTTCTAAGAATTCAAAAAAAGTTAAGATTCTTCTAATAATCTTAATCTTTTTCATTCATTCATACTTACATATTTTTTAAGCTTATCAAGAAGGGCAATCGCGTCATCTAATTATTTTAAAATTCAAGTTAAAAATGATTGTTATAACATGAACTTATCATATGAAAATAATCTCCTAGTCAAACAATTTATAACAATTCAATTTTTAATTATTGACATGCGCTCTACGGTGCTCCCGCTTTCAAGTAATTTCTAATTTTGTCACTCTCATCATTTCCGCCTTCCGCTCTTTACCCTCGCTCCATGTGACTTAGGTTTCAATACCTACAATTAATCACAAGAAAAGTATTATACATTCTAAGTTTTATCTTGTATGCTTGGTGATTGCCATTCTTCTCATAAATTAATTATATGTCAAATAGAATTCACTAACCATATAACTAATTTAGATTTAATCTATCATTGGGACTCACCTAAACATCTTTACTTTTTATACATTAACGAACTAGCTAACTAGAAATTATTTATTCAGCCAAAAAAAATCTATGCTACTTCTAGTGCATTGGTCCTAGTGCATTAGGAGTCATTGGATCACATGTTAAGTGTTTGTCGAGCTCTCCCGACTATAAATAAATTATAAGATAAATGTAGTAATGACTATGCAATTAATTAATTTAAGTTTGTTTAATTCGATTCGAATTAGAATTTTACGACCTAGTCAGCCCAATTGAGGACAACTTGTTCTTTTTAGTAATTAAAAAATTAGGTCGAGAGAAACTTGTTCTGATTAGGGGTGTAACTTGAGCTGAGCCAGCTCGACTCGAGCTCAACTTGAACTCGAGCCCAATTCACTCTGCTAGAAGCTCGCGAGCTTCTCTATTTTTTATATTTTTATTTTTATATTATGAAATATTAATTATATTTAAAAAATAATAAAATTATCTCAAAATTATACTAATAAAAATAATAAAATTCGAGCCTAGGCTCGCGAGATGTTGTTTGAGCCGACAAGCTCGAGCTCTCAAAATGAGGCTTGACGAGCTCGAGCTCAAATAAGGCAATTCGAGCTCGAGCCTAGCAAATTCGTTAGGCTCGGCTCGTTTACACCCCTAATTGTGACTACTCAACAACGATAATCAAACCGTCACAAATCTAATATACAATGATGATTAGGTGGTACCATCAGCATTACCACTATTGACAAATCCCAGCAGCAGGAGTACTATCCTCTCAGCATTATTTATTTCAAACACACACACACACACATATACATATATCTATATATATATCTATATATATATATATATATATACACCAACAATCTCCAGCACAGTTGGTAGATAGTTGGGTTCCTTAAGCATGCTGTCCAAGGTTCGATCCCTGACCTTATGTATGGAAAAAGCTTTGTTGGGAGAGGCAAAACCCACTTCGGTGATCTCTACGCCTCGAAGGGATTAGTCTCCGGCGTTCGGATGGGGAAAACCCTTGGTATAAACAAAAATAAATAATAATAATAATTAATATATATGTATATATATATATATATATATATATATATATCTTCCCAAAAATATGAAAAATGCCCATATCTGCAGAAAAATCTAAGCAAAATGTCCTGAAAAAAAGTACGAAGGTAGGAATATATTCTTAACGGAAACTGGTAGTAGTACAAGTCTCAGGGAATCAGATGCTAATCAGAGATATCATAATTCATATGTACTCTAGGAGGATATGTATTAATACAACTTTGTGCAAATGGATACTATATATATATATATAATATAACCTGTGTAATTCGAAGTTTAGGACAAATCATCATCTAATCAAATTAATTAGCGCTAGTTACTATTATATGGAAATTGCAACCTCCAGAATTAGGTTTGAAACTCTTTAACAATCACTCCATTAACCTAAGTTCTCAAGCAGATGTAGTGCACGGAAATAATATTTTTCTGAATCCGAAGCTAAATTTGAATATTAGAAAGAAAATGTATCAGGACTCGAACTTCGAGAACTTCTCATGGATATATAATACACAAACATTTATAATGCCTAGATACTATTTGAGCACAACTACATTAAACTTAAAACACATGTAACATAACACACATTTTACAGCCAAAATAGTTTATCAAGTCTTATCAATGATCATAGTTATATATATATATATATATATATTAAGCATAAATATATAGAAAACAAGCAGCATAAATATCCATTACATAATCAAGCAGAGATTCAAATTCAAAATCAGTAGCTCCATATTAGGGATGGGGAATGGATTGATAATCAGTAGCTTCAAAAGAGGGATGTGGAATGGAAACTGGCCATGGTGGAGTTGTAAACAAAAGAGACCACCGCCATGTATATATTTGCCTGTGATATATCACATTCCCGAAAAACTCTTGTGCAACTTCCATCTTTCGGGTCTTGATGCTATACGAGACAAAATCATAACCAAATGCAAAAAACACAATGTCCGAATCAAACGGATGAAAACACATTGGCACAAAATCCACTTGTTTGCTAAAAAGATCGGCATCGTATTGAATATTCTTACAGCTGACTTCATGCTGCAGACACCAATTTCCAGAATTATAGTCATCGAGTATCCAAACTTTTAAATTCGCGAATGGATTTGAAGATATGAGTCTTAACTTCCCTTGATATGCGGCACACATAGTATGGTGTTTGCGATCATCTATATCATGAGGAAATGCTATAATTTGCATAATTTTTGGGTTTTGGTAAGGATCATAAGCAATTATGCCATGTTCACGAGATATCCAATGTAGAACCCCGTTAAGATCGGTACCTGCCCTCGGAGAGCTAACTGGAATTTCCTCATTAGAAAGAGAAAAGTGCTTCCATTCACCAGTTTCAGAAAAGAAGACTTCAACTCTTAACGTATTGAATCCTCTAGTACTCAAACTGAGTCTTACAACTCTGAAACTTTTGAGAATGCCATCCGCAACACGAGTGAGAAAACCATAACCTCCATAATCATAGAGACACTTGAACGGGGGAAGGGCAATCCATTGGCCGGTGATGGGGTTGCATATGAAGTAAACGTCCATGCGATTCAATCTCCTTTCGGTTCGATAATTCTTACCAAGGTCATCTAAACCATATAGCACTAGCCCATTGCTTACTGCGAAAACTCTATACATTGTCCCGTTTGACTTCTGAGTAGAAGGGAGAGGAAGTACACAATATTTTGGTCTAAGAGGTTGAGAATGTAGATTATCTAGCAGTCCATTACTAGAAAAATGCGAATACTCGGAACCTTCAATGAGCATAGTGGATGAAACAATAGTCCAAGGCTGAGGCAATAGTGAGGCTTGAAAAATATTATAACGGCGGACGAAAAAAGGATCTGAAATTATAGAGAGCCATTGTTTCGAAACGAGTTTAAACCTACAAACAAGCATTGCAGGTAGCCTAATGAGCACCTCCATTAAAAGCCACTCCGGTATGTCGGTTTCCATAGCTTTTCAATGAGCACACAATTGCTTTTAAATCTATACAAAGGCTAAACGAATGTATATAATAAACAATATATATTTACCGAACCCTTTTGAGTAAATTCAGCAAACGAAATTGAACAACCACTGGGGAAGATGCAAACAAGCGAGTGTGTACCTCAAACAGCAAGACCTAATTTATGTTAGAAGAGCCCTAAACCGGAATTGAAGCCCTAGAAGATAGAAGTTAGAAGATTCTAAAACAACGTTGGAATAGGTTATTTGAAAGCCTTATAAGAGCCCTCCAATATTATTATTCTTGATTTTGTTAAAAAAAAAATCCCCTCATTATTTATTAATCATAAAATTAAAAAACAATTAAATAATTAAATATGAAATCATATGTAACACAAGCTGTACAAACATTAAGGGTAATTGAGTCAAAAGTTGACTAACCCTTAGCTATATATCGATTTCTTTTTAATGAAATATTACTTATATATCTTTTGTGCCATAAATTACTTATATTTCTGTTTCTAATTTGGCCTTTTATAATATTATTTATTTAATCAAAGGAAAAAAGAATGCGTTTGTTTGTTATTGCTAGCTTCCAAGGAGCATGTGAATCCACTTCCATGAACTTTAATCAACACCCCTAATATTTATGGCTCACACAATTTTATAGCAGAAAAGGTTTGTTGCAAGTTGCAGCTGCATCTTATTGCATATAGTGTCACAAACAAAACCTAATAGTTCTAGACTGATCGATTTCAAAAAAAAAAAAAAAAAAAAGTTCTAGACTGATCCTTACGAATCTAGATACTTCAGTTCTCAGGAAAATCACAATCATTTATCTATATATGCTTTGAATCTCATGTGAACCCTACATATAATCACAATTGAGATTATTTCGAGACATAGAGTTATGAGAATTTCTGAAAACACAAATATATGTAATTAAAATGAAGATAATTACATCAAAGGGTCTAACTGTATGCTAAATTTAAAACTTAGGTTTGAATTAAACTCCGTGACAATCACTCCATTAACCTAAGTTCTCATGCAGTGCACGGAAATAACATTTTTCTAAATCCGAAGCTAAATTTAATTTGGATATTAGAAAGAAAGTTTACAACTTTAGGAGACTAATAAAATATCAATGGCTTGAGCATATATATGAATCCCACCCCATCACTTATTGTGAATGTGTTGAGACCCGAGCTCCCAAAACTGTTGGGAAAATGATTCAAAATCGAACCCAAATTGGTACGCAGCGGAATTAAAATAGAGACCTAGAGCTTATGCGTACATGCATGACATCAAAAATTAAAGCATACATACTATGACTTAAAGCAATTAATTAAACACTTTAATTAATAATTATTATTGTCTATCTACAGCTAACAATTAAAAGACTACATAATTAAACACTTTAATTAAAATCAATAATTGAATAACTATAAAAACAATAACAATTGAAAATGAAGAAAGCAAACCTTACACCGAAGATTGGAACTTGCCGGTAGAAGAAGAACTCGTTCACCGCAAAGCCTTCTTCGCAATGCCTCAACAAACTCATGAGTGTGGGTTCCAAAAAATACTACTAAAATAAAACTCCTTAAGAGGAATTTTATTTTCTTAAAGACTAGCTTGTTCTTGAAAAATTGTTCAAGAACTACTTGTCTTTGTTGTGTTTGGTGCATTTGAACTTCCAAATGACACCCCTTTATATAGGGTGAAAAAGAAATGAAGAGGCATTAAAAAATTCATGTGGGATGTTAAAGAAAACAAGTGGGGTGGAAAAAACAAAGAAACTTTCGGTGCCCATTCCAAACATATTTCCCACATTAATTTTTCATCTAAGTTCAAACTTATCCATCTAATGGATACTTTAGTATTTATTCGTAGAGTTTCAATTTGAGGTTTGCGAAGGGACCTTAGGGAAAATTAATTTTAGCTCCAAGTAAATTAAATCAAATTATCATCACATGATAATATTTAATATTACTTAACAATATTTAATTCCACTAAATAAATATTGTTGCACTCTAAAATTAACTTCAATTTATTTTTGAGTTCCCATTCTTTCGTAAAGAAATATTTCATTAACTCCTCTATTAAAATATCCATGAAGAAATAAAATTGAGACTACTTTTATTTTATTTCTCACATCTTATCCTATAATGCTCAATTTGGTTCTTATCAGCTTTCCATATGAAAAACTATTTTTCATATAATTTCAGCGACACTTCACTTGAAACACTTTGGCCAAAGTTTTAGAAAAGTCGAACATTGCAAATCCATTATAGGAGATATATCTTATCTCTTATAGAGATTATAGATCCCATATGAATGTCCTTTCCAATCACATTTTTATGTCATTACCCAATGTATAAAGTATATTGGCCACCGAAGACCTCACTTCTAAATACATCAAAGCAATGTGCACTAGATGCATTAGTCCACGACAATCATAGGATTAAGAGTTATTGTTCAAAATTATTTATTTTCGATAGTAGTCAAAATAAATAATTTGATTGGTCCGGTTCAGTGTTTCAATCTAATTAATTTACACGAATATACTATATATGGAATCCCTATTCCCATGATTAAGACAAATCATCGAATATAGCATACTATAGTCTTTAGCAGATAAGACGCCCATTTTTATCACCGACTATAACCAATTTATAATAACACATGATATACGTAATCCAAGTCTTTCATGGAACATCACTTCCATTTGGATTCTCATATGTAATTATGGACTATGCCTATCCCATAGGACATTTAGTAATACTCATAACTTCTAATATATATTATTTATTTATTCATAATAAACACATTAAATAATTGGATTTTAGGGCACATTCCTAACAAAAACTTCTTAAGAATAGTACAATATTTACAATGCCTAGATACGATAGTTGCGCACAAATACAACATTGACCACAGGTGAGAATGTCATGTGCACATGTTAGTAGGATTGAGGGAAAAGTGTTCAACCCCCTACAGATGGAAATAATATTTCTCTGAATCTGAAGCTAAATTTGGATATTAGAAAGAAAATTTACAAGTTTAGGAGAGTAATAAAATATCAATGGCTTGAGCATATATGAATCCCACAACATCACTTATTATGAATGCATCATAACCAGGGGTGGATCTAGGAATTTAAGTTTGGGTGGTGAATACAAAATAAAAGGAGTGAAAGTGGATATTTTAGAGGGGGAGGGGGATTATTTTAAATTTCAAAACTTTACAAGGTAAAAATCTAATCTTTCAAAGTTGAGAGGGCGGTTGCCACCACCAGCGCTCCATGGCTCCGTCCCTGATCATAACTCGAACTTCCACAACTTCCCAAGGATAATACACAAACATTTAAAATCGCTGGATACAATATTTGCGCACAACTACATCAAACTTGAAAACACATGTAACACACAATTTAGAGCCAAAATAGTTTATTAAGTTTTATCATGATCATAGTTATATATATAAGAAAAAACTCTTTCCTGGAAAACAAGCAGCATAGATGTCCATTACATAAGCAGAGATTCAAAATCAAAATAAGTAGCTCCATATTAGGAATGGGGAATGGACTCATAATCAGTATCTCCAAAAGAGGAATGGGGAATGGAAACTGGCCATGGTGGAATTGTAAACAAAAAAGACCACTGCCATAGATATTCTCTCGTAACATTCCCAAAAAACTCTTGTTCAACTTCTAGCTTTCGGGTCTTGATGCTATATGAGATAAAATCATCATCAGATGCAAGAAACACAATGTTTGAATCAAACGGATGGAAAGATAGTGGCACAAGAAACATCCCTTCGCTAAAAAGATTGACATCATATTGAATATTCTTATAGCTGACTTCATGCTGCAACACTAATCTTCAGAATTATATGTTAGGAATCAACGGGCATAAACGAACTTTAAAGTAAGAATGAAAACGAGAAAAATACGAGACAACGATTTACGTGGTTCGGTCAATAATGCCTACGTCCACGGACCTATGCTAGAGATGTTTCATTTTTTTATCTGAGATGCAATTACAAGGGGTAGAGAGTGTATAAATCTATTCTTTTGTACACCTCTCTCACACTCATATTACATACAACAACATGAAATGTATATAGGCAAAGAAGAAGCAAAAAACGCGTCCAAACATGATGAAAAACGCGTCCAAAATGCTATGAGTCGTCAAAAATGCGTCGAGTCATCAAAACAGGTGTCAAGAGCCGTGTCTGGGACAATCTGCCATTTTGTGCTGCGGCACACTGCCGCGGTCCAAGTCTTGATGCCGCGGCATGGTCTTGAATTGTGCCACGACACCCTTTTCCAGTGCTGGAATTCTTCTTTCTTCTTCTTTTGATCCATTTGATTTGTCTCCACACTTTATCCTATCATTATAGTCATCGAATACCCAAATTTTAAAACTAGAGAATGGATCTGAAGATATACTGGAATTATCTACCTCAATGATTCTTAACTTCCCTTGATAAGCAACACACATAGTGTAGCGTGCATTTTGATCTTTGCGATCAATTATATCATGAGAAAATGCTATCATTTGCTTACTTTTAGGGTTTTGGTAAGCACTACAAAAAAATATGACATTGGTGACAAAAATGCGAAGTGACAATGTCAAAGTTGTTACTAATTATTAATTTTTAGAGACAAAAACTTTTGTCTTGTCACTAAAATATGTTCCGCAAGTTTAAAAGTGACAAAATTTGTATAAAAGTTGTCACTCTTAATAATTAATGACAAGGAAATTGTTGTTACTATGGACAATTAGTGACAACTTAGTTACAACAATTATAGTTGTCACTCTATTTATATTGTCACTAAGTTGTCACTATACATGTGTCACTAATTGTCAAGAGTGACAACTTTAAAGAAACTCTTGTCACTAAAAATTCTTATTGTGACAAAGGAAAAATTATTGTCACTCAATATGTACATCTACTGACAATTTTAACATTGTCACTTTAAATTTTGTCACAAATATTACTTTTTGTTGTAGTAAAGGATCATAAGCAATTATACCATGTTCACAAGATATCCAGTGTAGAACCCCATTAAGATTAGTACCCTCTCTCTGAAAGCCAAATGTAATTCCCCCATTAGACAAAGAAAAGTGCCTCCATTCACCAGTTTCAGAAAAGAAGACTTCCACCTTTAAGTTTTCCGGTTTCCAAGTAGACAAATTGAGTCTTACCACTCTGAAACTTTTGAGAATGCCATCTTCAACACGAGTGAGAAAACCATAACCTACATAATTATAGAAACACTTGAACGGGGGAAGGGCAATCCATTGTCCAGTAATGGGGTTGCATATCCAGGCAACGGTATTACGCATACCAGAACGAGGTAAACCATATAGCACTAGCCATTGCTTACGGAGAAAACTCTATATCTTTCCCCTCTTGAGTACGTCTGAGTAGAAGGAAGAGGAAGTGTACAATATCTTGGTTAAAAGGTTGAGAATGTATATTCTCTAGCAATCCATTGTTAGAAAAATGTGAATATTGAGAACCTTCCATGAGCATAATGGATGAAACAATAGTCCAAGGCTGAGGCAATAATGAGGCTTGAAAAATATTATAACGGCGGACGAAAAAAGGATCTGAAATTATAGAGAGCCATTGTTTTGAAACGAGTTTAAACCTACAAACAAGCATTGTAGGTAGTCTAATCAGCACCTCCATTAAAAGCTACTCAGGGATATCACAATCCTCCATAATCCCATCAGGAATTTCGGTTTCCATAGCTTTTGAAGGGCACACAATTGCATTAAATATCAACAATATTTACCGAACCTTTTTCATTAAATTCGGCAAACACTTCGTGGGCACTAGCGAAATTGAATAGCAATACCGAATTGATGTTAGAACTTAGAAGAACCCTAAATCGGATTAACAACACAGAAGAGAACTTAAAAGTCAGAAGAATTCCAACCACGTTGGAATGGGTTTCTTGGAAACCTTACAACTTATATAAGAACCCCCCCCCCCCCCCCCCCCCGGGCCCCGGGGGGAAATATTTATTATTCTTGATTTTGTTAAAAACTCCCCTAACTATTTTAATTATATTTCAAATGGAATATCATTTTAAATATTTTGAGCAAGTATGAAAACATTTGTCACATCTTTAAAATGTGGCAAAGGTAAACATATAAATGTTAGGAAAATTGCAGTTTTGATTATCTATCTTAGGGGTGACAACTTTGGTACACTATTATTCTATTTGCGATTAAATGATATGTCTTTCAATTTTATGACAATTTTAGTTATCGGAGTGACAATTTTGATCCCTTAGGGCCGAAAACTAAAATTGGGGATTTTTCCAATTTTGTAAGAGAAATTGGATATTTTGCCGATTTTCGGGTGAAAATTATTATTGTGCATCCATTTAAAATCCACAATATAAAAATAAACTTGTTAAAATACAAATATGCTAAAATATACATACATACATATGAAAATCTAAAACCATTTGATGCACAGCTCTAGAGTAAGGGGTGAACACAAACTGAGCTAGGGTTGAGCTTCACAAAATTATTCGCTGCATACTATATACATATATATTAAAAAAATTCGTGCATCGCGCGTGATTTCTTGATAAATTGCTATATTGAAGTAAAAAATTATAAAAATTATGCATGTCACAGTCTCTAATATTTTTAATTTATAAGCCAAAAAATATAATTGTTAGTTATTTAAGAAAATAATTAATTTGTCATCTAATATTATCATGATGCAGTCTTAATTTGAGTTATGTGAATGTGAAATAAACCTTTGAGAAAGATATTAATATTATTTTCTATCATGTTAATGCATATGCTCATCAATCTTTCTTAATTTGTCACTACGTCAATTTCCTTCCTTGTGACCCGATTCATGTTAGAATAACATTAGTATAGGTCTCTAGTTATTTATTTCCTTATGCTTAGTTATATTATTTCCTTTTGCTTAGTTGTTTATTTCCTTTATAACTCCTCTCTTTACTATATTAGCCTTTAACAACATCCAACTCACCCTACCTCTCGCGAAATGGTGCCTGCATCTACACGGCCAACCACTTTTTTGGTTTTCTCACGTTCGTTCGTGGTAAGTTTTCATCATTACGGTACAATTCTTGTCATTCCCTCTACACATTTTTATATATGAGTTATTGTTACGTGTTTCGATCACCCCTTCGTCACCATGACTACTATTGATGATCCTTCCACCGTCACTGAAACCAAAACACCACCTTCCAAACCCGCCGCCCTCCATCCCTCTCTTGTGGCAGGTAATGTTCAAACGTCTTTTAGTTTTAAAATTAACCGATTCTGATTTCAATTATAGACTTTGGCGTGGCGTGTTTAGGATTTATGCCGTAGTTATTCCATTTTCCATCATATCTCTGGTCACTCAAAACCCATTAATGAAAAAGATGATGAATGATTTGCCGTTGATTCTACCATAAAACGATGGTTTTATTCTATAGTTGATCTTAAACTTCTTAAAAACATCGATTTAGAATACACAACTTCCCCTGATTTGTGGTTTTGGATTGAAGAAAATTTTAGTAACAATAAACCCTCACGTTCTCTTCAAATAAATGAACATTTTCGCAATATACAAAAAGGGTCTCTTTCCATCTCCGAATACTTTCAAGAGATGAAATTTCTAGCTTGATAGCCCTGTCAAAGAACAAGATTTTATTTTACAACTTTTACAAGGATTGCCTGAATCCTATCTTCCCCTCGCCACTGCCATCACCACAAAATCTCCCCTTCCTTCCTTCTCCGAAATCCGTAACCTTCTTCTTTTTCACGAATCACGTGAATCTCATTTTTCCTCTCTCCTCTCCCCAAATAATTCGGCCACTGCCCTTCTCTCCCACTCTCCTAACCCGAACTAAAATTGAAACACGTATCGTAACAAAGGTAAAAATTGCGGTAGAGGTAACGACAGACATCAAGGCCGTGGTGGTGGCTCTTCTCACGGACAGCAACCCAAGCCCAATTTCTCTTTTCCAAATAATGTTGGGCTCCCACAAGGTTACTCATACCAGCTGGTCTAAAACACTCCATAGGGCCTCAAAATAATTAGCACAAACTCGCTTCAATTTTTCAACTCGAGCGGCCTAGGTTCTCCAACTCCTTCTTCAGTGTACTAGGCATCACCCCACCAGCCCAGCTCGCCTGCTCCAGACCCAACGTCCCCTTCACGGGCTCACACCAACCAGCCCATCTTTCCAAGCCCAGCAACACTAGGCCTTTCCTCTTCACCTAGCATTGGACTGCTCAGCCCACGTCCTCATTGGGCTCCTCACCAGGCCTTCTCCGCTGTCAATAAGCCCCCTGCCCAGCCCACTAATCTTTCCTCCCTTTTTCATATAATGAGCCTCACTCAGCCTGAGGACAACTAGTTCTTAGACACGGGTGCAAGCTCTCACATGACACCTAATCAAGGTAAGTTATTTAATATCGTACCAAATTTAAATTCTAATTCAATTACTGTTGGTAATGGTGTTGTTCTTCCTATAACTTCAATTGGTTATTTTTCTTCTTCTTTTCGTTCGACAATTTACTTGTGAAAATAATTGCTTCATTGAATTTGACCCTTCTAATTTTTCTGTAAAGGATCCTAGGATTGGCGTTCTTCTTCTCCGAAGTGACAGCAATGGCAACCTCTATCCTCTGCGTCTCTCCTCAACCGCTCTCGTGTCCTCCCTCTCATCCATTGATTCCGACACTTGGCATCGTTATCTCGGTTATCCCGCAGCTGCTATAGTTTTCTTTCTTAATAGAAGAAATTTTATTTCTTATAATAAAACTTTTTCTCGTTCTATGTGTCATGCTTGTCAACTAGGCAAGCACAAACGTCTACCTTTCTTTAGTCCTAGTTTGTTTGTAATTGTTCACTCGATCCTGTGGACCTCTCCGGTTCCTAGTATTGGCGGTTTTAAATATTATATCTTATTTTTAGATGATTTCTCGCATTTTTTGTGGATTTTTCCTTTACGTAATAAATCGGATTCTTATCATGTGTTTGTCAATTTTTACACCTATGTCCAAAATCAATTTAAAGCCATATTAAAACTTTTCAATGCGACCACGGTGGCGAATTTGACAACAAATCCTTTCACTCATTCTTTAATAATAATGGAATTCAATTTCGTTTTTCTTGCCCCTACACCTCCCAACAAAATGGCAAAGTCGAGCGAACTATCCAAACTGTGAACAATATAATTCATACTTTTCTTTTTCAAGTCTCTTTACCTCCTTCATTTTGGGCTGAAGCCTTACATATGGTTGTTTACCTTTTTAATATCCTTCCCACTACTACTTTATCTTATAGCACTCCCTTTGAACTTCTTTATCATGTCTCCCCCTCCTATGACCATATTTTTGTATTGGGCTTTCTCTGTTACCCTAACCTCTATGTGATTACACCTTACAAACTCGTCCCTTGTTCCTCTCTTTGTCTGTTCTTAGGATATCCTTCCAATCACAAAGGTTATCGTTGCCTTGACCTCCACACCAATAAAATAATTATCTCTCATCACGTTGTGTTTGATAAATCCATTTTTCCTTTCCAGTCCTTCTCTTCCAACGTGTCTTCCCCGTCTTATGGTTTTCTTCAATCCGATGACGATCCGCATCTTCTCCCTCACGTCCTTATTCTCATTTTTTCTCCTTCTTCCATTCGTTCATCTCTCGGTCCCCTACCCGGATTCCCTGCCACTACGTCATTGTCCCTGTCAGCAGCTACATTGACTGACATGTTAACAGCCATGCCACTTGCCACGTCAGTAGCCACATTACCTGCCACACCACCTGCCACGTCAGTAGCCACGCCACCTGCCACATCAGCAACCACGTCAGCTGCCGGCATGTCACCTACCACATCAGCTGCCTCCACGCCCCCTTTTGTCTTTGCTCTTCCCACTCATACGATGATTATTCGTTCAAAATACGGTATTACCAAACCTCATTCTCTTTTTAATCTTTCGGCTTCTATCGCTTCTTTCGTTTCTCCTCTTCCTCGCACTTTAAGCTCTACGAATTCCTCAATGGAAAAATGCCATGGATGAGGGGCTTTCCGCCCTTCAAACTAATGACATTTGGGAGCTTGTTCCTCCTCCCTCCAATGTTAATCTCATTGGCTCCAAATGGATCTTTTGCCACAAAATCCATTATGATGGTTCTCTTAAACACTACAAAGCCCATCTCGTTGCTCAAGGTTTTACTCAACAACCCGGTGTTTATTATGAAGACACGTTTAGTCCCGTCTTGAAACCAGCCACTATTCGTAATGTTCTCAGCATTGCTATTTCCATCTCTTGGCATCTCCATCAACTTGATGTTAAAAATGCTTTTCTCCATGGCTGCCTTTCTGAAACTGTGTATATGAAGCAACCTCCTGGTAATACTAATCCTGTTTACTCGCATCATGTTTATCTGCTAAAAAAGGTTCTCTATGGTCTCAAGCAAGCTCCTCGTGCTTGGCATCATCGTTTTGCCTCTTTTCTCTTGTCTCTTAGTTTCAACACCAGCAAGTTCGATCCTTCTCTATTCATTTTCACCCAATCTTCGTCCACTGCCTTCCTACAGGTTTATGTCACGACGATATTGTCCTCACTGCTTCTTCTTCCTCTTTTCTATCTAAAATCACGTCTCTTCTCTCCTCCGAGTTTCCGATGACTGACTTGGGTCCTCTTTATTATTTTCTAGGTATTTCTATTACTCGGTCTTTTTCTTGTCTTTTTCTATCCCAAGAAAAGTTTGCTCTTGAAATCCTTGACCGTGCGAATATGTCCATGTGTAATCCCGCTACCACTCCTGCTGATTCTCAAGCTAAACTCTCCTTATCTTCTTCTAAACTATACTCTGATCCCACTCTTTATCGTAATCTTGCTGGAGCTCTTCAATATCTCACTTTTACTCGCTCGGATATTTCCTTTGTTGTTCAACAACTCTGTCTCTTTATGCATAATCCGCATATCCATCATATGCATGCCCTTAAACGTGTTCTTCGCTACATTCGAGGCACTATCTCTCAAGGCTTATCTATTCATCATTTTTCCTCTACTCAACTCATCTCCTATTTTGATGCTGACTGGGCTGGTTATCCTGACACTCGTAGTTCCATTTCGGGTTGTTGTGTGTTTCTTGGGGATAATCTTCTGTGTCTTGGTCTTCCAAACGTAAGCATGTTGTGTCTCGTTCAAGTGCTGAAGCTAAATACCGCAGTGTAGCCAATGTTGTTACCAAGGTCTCTTGGCTTCATAATCTCCTTCTTGAAATTACACTGCCCTCTGCCTCGTGCTGTCCTTGTTTTCTGTGATAACATATGCATTGTTTACCTTTCTTCTAATCCCGTACAGCACCAGCGTACTAAACATGTTGAACTAGATTTAAGTTTTGTGCTTGAAAAGGTTACCTTCGATGAAGTTCGTGTGTTGTATGTTCCTTCGTCTTGCCAGTTTGCTGATATCTTCACCAAAGGTTTACCATCTACAATTTTTAACAAGTTTCGATCCAGTCTTAACGTTTGAGAATCTACCGTTCAAACTGCGGGAGGGTGCTAGAATAATATTAGTATAGGTCTCTAGTCATTTATTTCCTTATGCTTATAATGAGTTGTTTCCTTTATAACACTTGTTTGTACTCTCTATATAAACTCATTTTTTATCAATAATATGATCAAGGGTATTTATACCTTAACAATTCATTCCTTACACTAATATAGAGAATATAACGAAAAATTGCACTTGTGGTCCCATAAAATAGGGGTGGTTGCAAAAATAGTTCCGAGTTTTATGGACTCAACAAAAATAGGCTCCTAAGTTGGATTTTTATACAATTTATTGTGTTCAAGAAACATAGCATAATACACCCTCTTCTTTGATTAGTTTTCTTTAAACCACCCACACCCCACACACACCTTCATTTTCTTTTCCTTTTCTTTTTTCTTTCTTATCTATTTCATTTCCCCATCCCCCACCCCCCACCAATCCAAAACCAGAGCTCCTCTGCACTTAACCCTCTGAAGATAATATATCTATATTGTTATAATATTTTGATATAGATTGTAAAGTTAAAGGTGAAAGAATTGGAAAGAATGAAGAGATGTTTGGGTATTTAACGAACTTGTCCCACATGAAAAGTTAAAAAGACCTTAAGTGCCTTTATATACAAAACAAATAAAAAATGATATGATAGTTTACTAATATATGAAAAGAGCTATGCTCTAGTACGTTGCATCACACGTGCGCTTGGCTCGAAGATGTGCATTTATGGCTGCACTTGGGCACAATCATGTGTGCGATTAAAATAGTGTGGCTATGATTAAATTTTAATTTAATTTTTATATGGGAGCAAAACACTAGATTATCATCGGAATACTTCAGATGCAACTACTGATATTAGTGTTTGTGAAAAGTCCTAAATGAATTGTTGTGTCTTTTCCTATACTCGACAGACACAATAGTTCGTAGGAAACTTTTAAACATCTATAAATAGATTCAAATCCAGAAAATATAATATCAAAATATTAGTCTTTCTTCTTCTTCGTTTTTCAATTCCTTCATTATCAATATATACAATTTCGTAAAGAATTCTGCAGACAATTTTCAGAATTGTTGTTTGAAAATTATATAGATTTTGTTATATCCTTGGAAGTGATTTGCCAAATTAAAACCGACACTGGAGGCAAATATCACTTTAAAGCCTCAAAACCAATTTTTTGTTTCTCCCCACATAAATTTTCTAACACACACATATACATATATATATATATATACACACACACACACACATAAACATATATATATAGGGTCTGGATCAAATACATACTTTGGCATTATGTAAAATTTAAGACTCAATCTTAACCATTTAAACCATTTGATCTCAAGGTCCATATTTAAAGTCATTATTTCAGTTTTATCTTTAATTTAATGATGATAGGGGCATTTTAGTCAATAGGTCCAAACAAACAGATGAAAATATCATGCAGGATCAGTGTATCCCCCTTATTTCGCCCATTGACAGATTTTTTTTTCTCCAATTAATTTTTTCTTTCCAATTACAATTCGATCAATTCACAAAACTCAATTAATCATCATCAAACTCAATATACAGAAATCAAATCCCCCTTATTTACTTTATTCATTATCAAGCTCAATTAATCATCAAGCTCGATTCATCATCATCGTCAATTCATGCAGCAGGCCTTCAACAATCTCATCCTTTTCTGGTAAAAAGTAACAAATCAGATCTTCAAATCATCACAGTAAGAAAATAACAAATGGGTTTCTCTTTATTTCTCTGTAACGGACCATTATACACTACAATAACATACTATTATACACTACAATACAAACCATTATACACTACAATACAAACTATTATACTCTGTGAATTTTATACACAACTATATAGAATGGTATAACAGACACCCAATTTGATTCAATTCCAACTCATTAATTGTACTAAGATCTTCAAATCATCACAATAAGAAAATAACAAATGAGTTTCTCTTTATTTCTTTGTAACGGACCATTATACACTACAATAACATACCATTATACACTACAATACAAACCATTATACACTACAATACAAACCATTATACACTGTGAATTTTATACACAACTATATAGAATGGTATAACAGATTATAGATTAGATTTATTATTATACACTACAATACAAATCGTTATACACTACAATACAAACCATTATACACTACAATACAAGCCATTATATACTGTGAATTTATAATTGATTCATCCAATCCCAGAGTCTTTTTTCACTTTGGCTCTGTTTTGATATTACTTGTACAATCCTTTGAATGTAAGGAGAGCATGTATCTGGCCATGATCTTAATTGTTTCCTTTTTTCATACAGTAACCTTTCTTGGTGAGGGTGAAGACGGATCTGGATCCATGGAATGAGCTAAATTTTTCAAATCAATGAAGTATACGATACAATATGAACAAATCCAAAAAGAATTAGATCGATTTTCTGGAAAAGATTTCAAGAATTCTTCTGCAAAAATCGAAAATTAGGGTTTGATGGAGAGATTTTATAACTTGGTTGAGTTAATTTTGGCATCAAATCGAGAGAATATAGGAGAGATTTTTGCAGTTTCAAACTGAGAGATTGTAGGGGTTTTAATTGACTATTATACCCCTTGAGCCAATTAGAACCCAATTTTTCGCCTGTTTTTGGATTATTTTTTGACTGTTGGATTTAATTGATCTAATGGTGTATATTGGGTCTTATATTTTATCTAATATAGGGTATGTAATAGATCTTGACCCTATATATATATATATATTATTAAACAATTATTAATACATAAATAAATATTATTTTATCCATTTACAAACTTGCGAGCCCGCGAGCAAGTATATTCAACTCAAGTTCGAAAAATTTGAGCTTAAAACAAATTCTAGTCAACCAATTTATGATATATATGAGACCGAAACATATGTTAATGAAACTTTGGTCCATGATTAAACTGTAATACTTGAATGCGTTTGTTGACAAATTGGGCATTCCATTCTAACTGGAATGTACCTCCGGAATTAGATTGTGTTTGCAATATTTTAAGTAGCTAGGGACAACTCTCTTCTTTTCTTTAACTCTCAAATTTTAATTTTTTTTTTCTCTTCTTCTCCGTTAGTGATGGTTTGGTGAGGCAGTCTCCATCACCACTATTGTCAACACCATCTTCGGCGGGTTGGGTTGAAACACCTTCCTTCAAATTATGTATCCCAACTTCAGATCTGACGATACATGAATGAATCTAATGAGATAGAGGTGGATCTGACGAGATGAAGACAGACAATAAATAAAGTTTTAGATAGTATTTTATATTTGTGTTTAGTTTTTATTTTCTCTCGCGAATGAGAATTTGATTTCTCTCTCGAATGAGATTTTTTCTGTCATGAATAAGATCGTGGTCTTGAACACAAGAGTTTACTTGTGTTCGTTTGAGAGTTCTTAAAATTTGTTATCCTCAAGAAACTTGATAGTTGGTGTTTCAGATATTCTTACTATATCGTTTGACTCGATATGAATTGTATTGTTTCAGGCGTAGTAAACTTTCGATTGAATGATATATAAAATTAATTTTTTTAAAAAAAGTAGCTAGGGGCAAACTTCGTGTGTCATAAATTACTTATATTTCTGTTTCTTTGACCTATTATAGTATTGTTTATTTAACCAACGAAAAAAGAATGCGTTTGTTGACTCTAGCTAGCTTCTAAAGATCATGTGAATCCACTTCAATGAACTTAATTTAATCGACACCCCTAATATTTATGACACACAATTTTATAGCAGAGAAGGTTTGTTGCAACTGCATTTTATTGCATTTAGTGTCACAAACAAGACCTAATAATTCTACAAAGATCCTTGCCGATCTAGATACCTCATTTTTCAGGAAAATCACAATCATTGATTTCGAGACAGGATCACAATTGTGATTGTTTCGAGACATAGAGTCCTGAGAATTTCTAAAATCCGCGCTGCAAATATATGTAATTAAAATGAAGATAATCACATCAAAGGGTCAATTGTATGCTAAATGTAAGACTAGCAAACCCTACAAAATCATCCAGTTATCAAAAACTTGTTCATCACCCACATCAAGAAGATATCAAAACAACCAACTCCACCCCCCCCCCCACCCCCCCACCCCCAAAATATATAAGAAATAAATAAATAATAATAATAAATAATAAGACAAAATACATTTTGTGCCCCTGAACTATTCACATTGTCTTATTTAGGTCCCTGAACTATCAAATGTATCAAATTGATCCCTGAACTATCAAACGTAACAAAACTTTTAAGAAGATTAAAAAATTTAATAAAATGTAAAGTTAAAATTAAAATTAGTTTCAATCATCGATATAAATTTTTTATATAAATAATTTTTCAAATAATATTACAATTGATTCTTTTTTTCTTTAGAAGACTAAGGACAATTAAGTCCATAAATTTATTAACCTGAATGTTAAATTTTGTGGAAAGAAAAGTTGGTGAAATGAGTTTTTTGGATTGAAAAATGTTATAAGATTTTTTTGGGTATAAAGTTAAGGAGGCTTTAGTAAATTTTTCTTGAAAAATTAGTAGAAAATCGCTGTATAATTTTCTACATAAAAGTGAGTCGAAAATGATAACCTAATGGGTAAGAAATAGCAAAATTATAAATACACTCAAAATCCATTTTTTCAAAAGCAAGTGAGAGAGAAAGAGGCAAACTTTTTTTTTAATAGTCACATTACAATTAAAACTTATGGATTTTTAAATGGCCACATAAAAACTCATTTCACCTACTTTTCTTTCCACAAAATTCAACATTTACGTTAATAAATTTATGAATTTAATTGTTCTTAGACTTCTAATGAAAAAAGATTCAACTGCAATTTTATCTAAAAAATTATTTATATAGAAATTTTATGTCGATAACTGAAACTAATTTTGATTTTAACTTTACCTTTTTTAAAAATTTTTAATCTTTTTTAAAATTAAAAAAAATATTTTAAATAATTACCAAATTAAAAATAAAATAAATTATATAAAAAGGTTTAAAGTATTTAATATTAAAAAATAACATTTGTATTATATCATTTTTCAATTTTAAAAAGTAGCCAGACATATCCATAAAAAATGAGGGACTAATTTGTTATGTTTGATAATTCAGGGATCATTTTATTACATTTGATAATTCAGGAATTGAGACACAATGAATAGTTCAAGATAGTTCAAAGGTACAAAGTATATTTTGCCCTAAATAATAAAAAGGCAAACATAGCTGATAATATAAAAGGGTAGTTTTCTTCTTTAATTCTTCATGACTCCCCTGATTCTATCCTCTTGCAGAAAATCAAGCAAAACAGTGCTCTTGCATATGGGACACTTGGGATCCTCATCCAATAGCATAACGTACATTAGGCAGCGACGGCAGCCCATCAACATCATGGAATTTGTCTCGGGACTGCTCAAGTATTGTCTCCCGGTCTCATCGGGGCTCACTTCTTGAGACACACACGAGCTTGTGGCGATATCTCTAGGGCCGAAACGGATCCATGTGGCGAAAGAACTTGTCGATGATCCCTTGGCGGGGATAACTTCAATTTCAACTCGAGTTTCGGGCTCCCAGCATGGTAATTCATTTCCGCTAGTCTCTGTGAATGAAATTTAAAATAAATAAATAAATAAAAGACTCTTACGACCATTGAAAATTCAATGGAACGGTAAATGAAAGAAGGGAAATCGTAAGTCAAGAATTAAGAATCTACCTTTGAACAAACAGCAACAAAATCTCAGGCAAACTTGTGAAGAAACTTTAGGCAGAGAAGGAATGAGAGAGTTTTTAGAGGGCTTTTTGTGATGTTATTTTTGGTGCCTTTTCCAGAGGTACGTATTTACAGAACAAAAAATAATCGGAGATAAAAAAGGACGGAGCTTCTTTTATTTTCAGAATTTGGTTATGAGTAAATTGGATTTTATTGAAGAGGATGAGGTGTGGGTACAAGAGGTGTTAAATTTCAGGCAAGAAAATGTATTAATTTAGCTTCATTTATTGTTGGCATTGTTGGTTAACATATTACATGCAACGAGCAATTATATTCACATTAAAGGCCTAACAGCCATCACAACTAATAAAAAATTTCACACGCTAGGGCAACAATTCAAATCTTCTATAGCACAATCGTCCAACAATTTCCACTATATGTATACACAGATGTACAGTAAGTTTATACATAGGTGGTTTGGATGTAGATACAGAAAAACTGTATATGGAAAAAAAACAACTGAAATTTATCTCTCCACATCCGAACCATCCGTGTATACACTTATCACATATCTATAACATGAAATCACAATTGTGTAACAGAAGATTTAGATTCCTATGTCAGAGCGTTCGATCAAATATAAGATAAGAGAAATGACTCTAAACTATGTGTCATTCTTAAGAGATCCCCTAATTCTAAATTTCCAAACAATCACAATCTTTGATGTTATGGGATGCATGTCGGGCACCACATACCTCTTATGTTAGGAACGGAATTACAATCATTTTACAGCACTCGAAGTATCGGAACTCCCTAAGCAAGTGCCTTTATGTGATATGCAGGTCCATAGAGATTAGAAATCCTGAAATCCATGAGAATTCCAGATAAATTCCTAAATAGAAACTAATATTATTCCAATTTTGGTATGCACCATTAATTACAGTTGCAACTGTTTTCAAGATATGGGAATACATTATTGCATCATGGAGTAGTTGAACAATGTTGTACCCAACATAGTTAAACCGACAAAAAGTTCTAGTTTAAACCGATTATGTATTAAGGAAAGGTGACACTATTGTGCAATTTAGACTGCCTTAAAGCCCTCCCCAGAGTGATCTAAGCATATCTTGGCATCCCCATGCTTGTGAGTGACAAGCATGAAGATGCCGAGACGGAGGTTTCTAGTTTTGAGTATTTAAGAAGTTGGTTACTAGGTTAAGACCGTTTTCACATAGGAGCTATTCACAAGTAATATTTTTAAGTATGTGCTGGTTTGATCGAAACACAGGAGAGATTCTTATGGAATCCCGAGACTCTAAATCCATTAAAATTCACATGGACCAGATTTGAGTTGTTGCATCACATGGAGAATTGTGATTGCCCAGAGACTCTCAGTCCAGAAAAGAAATTTCTAAGAATGACCAAAACACACATCCGACGAGAAAGGGCAAGGGACATCTTCAACTACCAACGACAGAACTATTTAAATCCAACTTGCTTATGCAAATGTGTCCTACTTTTCAATACTAAACATCAACTTTGGTTGAGAGTTAATTACAAAACCACCATTCATGTTAGTGCTTCTCAAATTATACTACTTTCATCACTTTTACTCAAAAATGAAGTTCCTTTATTTTAGCAGGCTGATAATTTCATGACAGCAGAGAAACGGAAAAACTGTAAAACGAATAAACTCAACAAAAAAATTCGTTAAAGATAACAATCTTTATCCAAGGAAAAGCAATATAAACTGAAATTAGACTTACACGAACCATGAAGTGTCTTGAGCCCAGAAATAAACACATGATGACCGTCCTCCAGTGTGCAAGCATAGATATTTTAAAACTTCCAGAACTACTTGAACCATTTTCTTCACATCAGAGGATAAACTCCAAGTTCATAACAGCAAATAGTACATAAAACCAACTTTTTATTATCATACCGGTGAAATTGATCAGAATATAACTCCTGGTCATCAAATATTCACAATCTTTTTACATCGTTAGTCCTCGATTCCAGTTCCCACCACTCACCATCATTTTCCTTCCCTAAAAGAGTGTCACAATCACCGCCTGAACTAACCCATTCCATATCCGAGCCCTCACTCTCAACTTCGTTATAATACAATTTTCTCTCTTTCTCCGGCTCATACCTCCATACCAATTTTTTCAACACGTTTTGGTCTTTCCACTTCCCAACAACTTTTCCAGCCTCTTCTTTAGCCTTCCCTATCATAATCTCCTGCCACGAAAACGAAGCATCAGCAACTCTTTTTAATGCCCCATCATTGATATCACCCACAACCACCGTCTTCAAACACCTCAACCTCGCTTCCTTCAAAATTTCCGAAAAGCCCGAATCATCCGACACAAGAAACAAGCATTCAACTCTTCTTCTATCCATCATATCCACCATTTCCCTTCTCAGTGCCACATCAGCAGCCTGTGGCTTGTCTGAAACTGTCCTAATCCAAAACCCAGCTCGTTTCAACTCATCCGCCAAACCGTACCCAACTTTAGGGGTCAAAATATTCCTAGCTTCATTTCTATACTTATCCATCTTCATAGCATACTTTGCCACCATATTAACCCTCTTTTTCCCACGTGCTGACTCGATTTGATTCAACCGTTTCATCTGCTCACGCTCATGAATTTGCTTAAAATGATTAACGAGCCTCTCGTTAGTGTAAAATCTCCTCCCACAAACTCCACATGTGTATGGTTCATCCGGCTGAACAATGCCTACACTTTCTAGCTCATTCAATGTCTTTCTATCTCTTCTTTGTGATCTTACTGAAGGAGGCACATAGCTAAATGCATGGCGATTGGCATAAGCAATCATGTATTTAACCAAACCGAATCTTTGAGCAGCCTTATTTAGCTTAACGGCTGCATCATACGGAGGAAATGATTTGGGTGGCTTGTTATCCAAATCCCAAAATATTGCCACATTGTTTAGAGTCTGCTCTGAACTTGAAGATGAGATTGAATTATCGCGATTCGAGTTTGACACAGAAGTAAAATGACTACATCCACACGTTGAAAGAGTCGAACCTAGAGTAAGAATCTTTTTGAATAACTGGATTTTGTGGAAAGTTCTCTGAGATTCGACTAAATTCATCACTACCCAGATGTTCAGCTCTGATGAATAGATAAAGACGAAGTGGAGACCATATATTTTCGCCAAGTGTTTCCAACAATTAAACGAAAAGAACAGTTCACTAGATCGGTTGTTGCAAAGCAACTTGGCTCATTACGAAAATGAGATGAAATCATCTAGAGTAGGTTTCAACCTGACCTGCAAATTGCAATAGAAGAAAAGACTTCATTAGCATCATCATATATGCATCCAAAGCCCATGCATTTTCTTCAAAATTGAGTATAAGCAGAAAGTATATGTAAACTCATACAGGTAAAAAGTAACTGATCTTTTACAGGATTTATTTATCGAAATGCCAAAAATACAAAAGAAAATAAAGAAAAAAATCTCGTTTCGAGAAATGACTACAAAAACAGAGTTGGGATTCTAGAAAAGATCGAATCTTAGTGATGCTAAATTATAAACCAGCCCAAATTTCATACTCCCTGAAATTCGTACAACACATGAACTCGAATCATCACAATTCACAAACATAAACTTCAACACAGAAACTTCAGATATCAACAAAGAATATATATATATATATATATATATATTAAACGAGGGATTGAGGGTTTACATGATAATGAGGCGCATCGTTTCATTTCAGGAATACAACACAAAAGCCCATGGAGGATTATCGTAATTTAAGCCGAGAGTTAATTGAATTTTATAGATTTGAATATAAATAAAGAATCAATATCGAGAATAAGAGGAATAGAAAAATCAGAAAAAAGAAATTACAATAGGCAAAAGAGGGGGGTTTACGGTTTACCAGAGAGAAGATGGCGGTGGTGTCTGAGCTTCGCTCGCCGGCGGCGGCCATGGTGGAGCTTCAAGCAACGGCGGAAGTGCTGGTCTACCGCAGCGCGCACAGGCACGGTGGTGGGCTCCACACCATGATGAGAAGGCTGAGTCGCGACGGCGATTGGGGGTCAGGCTGACGGTGGTGCTGTGGTGGCTTTCCGGCGGGATGATGCGGTGGCCTGAGGCGGATGGGTGGTGACTACGAGAGTGAAGAAGTGTGAAAAAAAAAATTCATTTCTATTTTTCGAACTATTTCTTTATTCTTATTAATATAATTAATAATAAAAAGATATAATAATATATAGTTTTAAACCCCATAACAGCTCCCGAGCTTCTAGCATAGAAAATTTGGCTCGAGCTCATGAAGTGTGAGCTAGAAAAGCGGTTCTCATCTAGGGAAAAGAAATTTGCTCTAATTTGAATTGGGCTCAATTCAAACCAACTAATCAGGCTCGCGAGCTGACTCGCTTCGAGTTGCACCACTAAACCTAATAAAACAAGAAGGTTGAACACATTTATGAGATTAATAAATTTTGAAGCTCGATTAGTAAATAGGATCAAAATCAGATTATCAAGGTGGATTCCCATTTTTTTCATTTTTTTGTGGGGATCCGTTGGAACAGTGACAGGAGTTCCAACGGTTTGGACCAAAGAAAGCTGTTAAGTATTTTGTGTAAAAGCCCATTAAGATTAGAAACTATTCTAGTTGGCTAATGCCTAATGGGCCTCTGCTTCGGAATTGGACTTTGATATTCGGTTAAGAGTTCAACCCAAGCAGTTTAAAAGAAACCCCGACCCGACTGAAAATAAGAATTTAGAATAATGATAAATAAATTAAATGGAAAATTCTGCCCAAGAAAATTCTGTAAGACATTCTGTTGCATCATCCCACTAAGATAAAAAAACCAAACTTAAACCTATTTATCTCAGAAATGATTAATTCATAGATTACTACCGCAAGTGCATTCAAATCTCTTACCTCTTTACATAGAGTAACAACCAAACACGCTGATTCTGTACAACATAAACATGGTGAGACATTCTCATTTTTATGATATTTAAAACCAGATGAGGTTGCATGAGTGGAAACGCTCTAGTAGCTTAAGTTAAAGATATCATATTCGAGCTCTTGTATATGCAGAATTTTTTTTTAGAAAAAAGTCCCACAATACCTTGAGGAGTGTTGTTGGGCCTTCCGGTTAAATTTTTTTTTTTTTTTGAGATAAAAAGGTTAGACAGGATAGTCTAATCCCTCGGGCCGGGTCGTACAAAGAGAAGCCCCCCCCCCCCAAGGTAGTGTCTCCAGTAGGATTCGAACTTTTATCGGCTCTGGGGGTCACAAGCCGCTTACCACTTAACCCAACCACCTCGAGTCTTCCGGTTTAATGCTTCCTTGGGAAACCAACAATTTTTTATATATATTTTGTTTTTATGGGTCTATATTTAGGTAGCTAAAAGATGAGGTAGACAAAGAAGCTTAGAAGAAATCTAGCTGTCTCAAACACAAATGGTTTGGAGTAAATGGAGTTTTACTAATAGGGCTATCAACTCAAAACAGCAGAAATTTGTTATTCTTTCACCCAAAGCACTTTTTGAGTTTTGAGTAAGCATAATTAGACTTTACAAAAAATTATTAGAAAAGAAAAATAAAAAGAATTATCGATGAACAAGAATCAAATTTTGCACTAATAATAGACAATGACAGTCTTCAAGTTTGCAGAATTTGCTTTCGTTTACGAGCTGAAAGTGCCGTTAAAAGTTTCATTATTATTCCGGCAATGTTGCAGTTGTCCTCTAAGACTCCGAATAAGTTCATTCAGTCTCTGAATGTTCTTCTCCTGTGATAAGATAATCTGCACAAACGGATGGAATAAAGCACACATTAAAGTATCTACATTTGAATACACCTTAAAACTTCAGTCAAATAGACTCTACTAAGTACTAACAACTACTTAGCATGTGTTCTGCTCATGGACCCTTTCCTGTGGGCCCGGTGCGTGACAACCTCACAGAAAATCAAAGCAACGAATGGCACCATACTTGAGCAATGATGCCAAAACTTTAACATAGGAAAGGAGGTATTGGGGTTTAACACACGTAGTCAAGACCATAACATTTGTCGACTTGAAAATATATGACGTGGCATGAATTTGCCTTCTCGTACACCATACGCACTTTGCGTGAGGTATTGTTCACTTGGGCCAGAGACGCAGCGTTTTTCCCACCGTTTTCCCCGGAGAAGGCTTCCCACTATGGAGATGGGAGCTTGAGCCTTATATGCATCTCAAGTTCAATGTGAATGTGAGACGGCAATAGTCTACTCATCAAATAGGTTCATCAAAAAGGGTAAATTACATAGAAATCCCTTGCGAAAGACACTAACTACGAAAACACCATTAGGTTTGGGAAATTTACATAAATTTCCCTGTCTGTGAAAGCATATTACAATTTCATCTCATGTCAAAAAAAATAAAAATCACATTACAATTTCAGTTCTTGATTTTCAAACAGTCAGGATCTAACAAGGGGTATTTTGGTAATTTGCAAGACTCTAGTAGATCGCGGTAAATACTCAATAAGTTCGGGTGCATGTAATTATACCTACTAAGAAGAAACGGTATTTATTCAACTCCTGAGACAATAAAGCAAGTAGAGCGAGTCGAACTCCAGAATTAATCAAATCTAGCCTACCAAATCCTTTGAATGACAAACGTATGGGTAGCGTGATTTCCCCCTTATGGGATAAGTTCCTGTTCAAGAAAGCTGTATCGATATGTTTAAAGGGAGGACGTTATTTCTTTCGTTCGGCTGTTAGATTCAAAATCATATATTACTTTTCCATATACCCATCTAGAAAGTTCAGCACGGGATTTATAATTCATATTTGCTGTAAGATATGCAACACCAGTTATCAAACGTGCCAGCAGCTATTATGCTCTTTTAAGTAACAAAACCAACATAAATTGCAAGAAAGAATTCACCATTCTACTACTTAAATCTTAATATAGAAAACCAGAGTTTCATGAAGGAAAGTACTGACAGCGATTGTACGATGACAGATCACTCTACTGCAAAAACATATGATATAGGGGACATGGCCATAAATTTTATGTAGCATCAATATGTACTTTTGACCGTGAAATAGATTTTGCTTGCATTTAATGCAGCAACTAAGGAAACAAGATATAGTGAGAGCTTTAGCTCAATGTATTCATATCTCACACGAAATATGCAACTGAGCCCAGAACCATATCCTTTGCTCATATTGCACTTATAGATCTTGGTTACAAGATCTTACAAACTTAGGATATTCATTTAGAGAACTCCATCATAGTCGGCCTCTGAGCCATATTGAAAAAGAGTGATTAGAAATCCTACACAAAATATATGCTCAGTCTGCAGTTCATCAACAAAGTGATATAAGATGAGGATAAGTTTTCAAAACAAAATGATATACTACGGTCCGAGTTTTTTTTTTTTGCTTGTGTATGTCATTTATGTTTAAAGTTTCTTAAGTTTTGGAATTTAAGAAATCATATGATATGAAAGAAGCCAAATTTACAAATTAGCTATACATACATGTATGTACGAGCACATGAGAATTTAACTGAAACATTCTCATATAATGAACCAAAACTCAGATACGATATGCAAGCGGAAGAACAGAACAAGGAACAAAAAGATGCTTTCGTTGTATATATTCATTAATATCAAATCCGAAGTGCAACGAACTCTCAAATTTAATCACATGGAAATACATTTATAAGTAAAACAATAAACTCGTCAACATTATCTATGCCAATGAAAAATGCCATACCAAAATATCAAATTGATTACCTTCTCTTTGACATTTTCTTCTCTTTGTGAAATTTGCTGCTGTTTCTGAGCTTCCCTTGAAGCTGTATCTATATCATTCACTAACGGTTGCCTCCATTCAAATTGTGATGTAATAATCAATATAATGAGCAGAAAAACGAGCAGCATTGGCCTCGACATAATTCGTATCTTCTTTAATAAGACCTAAGAGGAAAAGAAAAAAATCATGAAAGTGGCCATAAATTACACATAAATTTGAAAAGCAGAGCTCAGAACAGTCGCAAGCTAACAAATGCAGCATAACTTGCATAATATATTAAATATAAAATTTATATACAACAACAATAAAGGAATATATATACACATAATGGTCTTTTCAGAAAAATAGGGTTGAAGAAAATAAAAACCAAATAATTAACTCAATTCAGTAACATAAACGCCAAATTTCCTATTTCCTGCGCTTCTCAACCCTCAATTTTATACTTAATTAATTTTCAAAATTAGAAATAAAAACATAATATCCCCATTTCCGCAAAGCTAAAATCTTTAAACAAAAAGGGTTATGACGAACACAAGAATTGAGCTAAAAAAAAAAATTAAGAAAAACTGATACCTAGCTCGAAATTCAATACTTCATTTATTTCTAACCATATATAGAAATTTTAGAATTTATAGAGATATATGAAGTGAAATAAAAAACTTACAGTTCGAGCTCAACTTTGATACGAACAATTCATGATGGGGAAATCGAAGACGGGTTCTGCCCAGTTGGGTCCTTTTTATTTATAATTTGATGGAAGGAAATCGTTATCAAGTGTTTCTTCTCTGAGGGTGAAAACTGAAAATGATAGAAAGTAGTAATGAAGATTGATTAGGATCAACTGTTAGCGGGGACTTAATCAGATGATTCATTCTTGAACTCTCGTTTATCAATAATAAATAAAGCTCCCACCCGGGGGGAAGTTAGCAATATTAGACCCCAATTGCATGGGTGTTGCAATATTAGACCCCTTATATTTGGGATTTTCTTTTCTTTTTTTTTAAATAGTGAGAAGGCCACTTTTGGTGTGAAGTGCCCATAATACCCTCCAGTAAAAGTCCCTCCCAAAGGAAAGAAACGCTTCAGCGTTTCTTGTTTTCCATTTTTTTTTTTTGATTTAATGTATTATGTAATTACATTTAAGCCCTTTGAGCCAAAATAAGTGTAAAAGCGTGTGGCAACTTTCGAAACCGTACTTCTGAAAACATTTGGCCTTGAAGTTGAAAGGGAAAGTCCGAACGGGCAAAAATCAGGGGGAAGAGCAGAGGAGAAGGGAAAAAGCACAAGAACCATACCGGCCGATATTTATACAGTATATCGGAGGAAAGAAGCCAAGTAAATCTAGTATAATTGTTCATCAACGTCCTCCTCCTACCTCTTCTTCATTTCCCCAAGGTAATTTGAATTTTGAAGCCAGATTCGCAATTCTAGGGTTTTTGTGAAACTATTTTAATTTTGTAATTTTGATTGTTAAACCATTATTGTTTAGTCCCATTATCGATCAATGGCTGCTTCCTCCTCATCGGGTACCAAACGCCAACGTGAAGTGGCTTCAGCCGGCCCTGGAACTTCCTCCACACCCCCTGTAAGTGAACTAGCTTCGAAGTATTTTATATTTTTAGCAAAATTTATAAATGTAGTTTTTTTGGGTTGTGTGTGATGTATTATTGACTGTGTTTTAGGTTTTATGGTTGGTAATTGTTGATTTTTGTTGGATAACCTGATTTTTTTTTTGTATGGTATAAAAGTTTAGTCGTTAAATTTGACAAATGTTTTTGTTGAAGCGTGTTGTTTCTGGGCAATTAGGAAGTATATCTTGATATAGGGTTATATCAGTTTGTGTTTATAAGTAATTGAATTGAATTTTGTCTTAGGTTTCCGACCCAAACGACATCCCTCGGCCCACTTTTACATTGAGTCCCGATAAATTTAACTTGAAGTGTAAAGTTGGCAGCAAATGCAAATTGAAAGAGGATCTTAAGTATATTGAAGAGTGTTTAAGTGACCATCCTGATGGTATATAATGTGGTTTCAAAACTCTCAATTTGCCCCATTATTCGACGTTGCTTCGGACATGGACATGGTATTAACTCCTCTGTGGATGCTTCTAACACGAATAGTGGATTCTCCAGACCATTCTGAAATTTGGTTTGTTGTAAATGGCATTCCTATTCGTTACTCTTTGTTGGAGCATGCAATTATGAGCGGGTTGAATTGCTCCCGGTATCCTGCAGCTTCAAAGGTTGTGGAGGATGATAATTTTAGTCGTAGATACCTTAGCCCTAAAGCCACCGTTAAAATTCTTAGGGAACAACTTAAGAAGTGTGTGATCTGTGGAGAAGTAGATCGTTCTAGAACTCGTCGAAAGTCTTTGAAGAAGGCTGCGAAGAAGGTGGCGAGTAGTTCCAGTGACAAAACATTAGAGATCCTTCCATCCGACAAGTTAAAGCTTGCGTTATTGTATTTGTTGGTTTCTGTTTTTTTTATCCCGCCACATGATGATTCACCAATTGACTCCCGTCTTCTTGCAATTGTTGATGACCTTGAGTTTGCGAAAACTTATCCATGGGGTAGGCTTTCTTATTCTGTTATGATGGACCAATTGAAAACCTTGGACTTGAAGAAAAAATTGGTTGCGGCAAATCCACAGTGCAACTTTCGTTGTTTTGTTCTCCCACTTATGGTAAATTTGGTTTTTATGTTTCATTGTTAATTGTCGACTTACTGTTATGTGAATATTTGATAATATCTTTTTTGTTCCTATGTTAGCTTCTTCCTTTCGAGTGTATACCCGTACTCTCACCAATGATTGGGCGGTTGAGGGAGAATATGCGCGGACAATTGCCGAGAATGTGCAAGTGGACCACTAAACTTCTTCACAAGAGACAATATCCCACCTTGTCTCAAATTCTTATGTTGGTTGGAAACACCCAGGTTAGTATTTTCATTGCCAATTTGAAATGTTAAAATCTCAAACCTTATAAATTTTGTTATTTGCGTATCAATCTTCGCCTTTTATAATGAATTGTATTAATTCTATTATATTTATTTGTTTATTTGTTTGATAGGATATTAAAAGCCTACTTCAAGCCACGCCGGAGGAACTGGCAACAGACCACATGCAAAGCTTTGCTTCTTTTGATCATGCCAACAGCAAGGTCCATGACCCCACCACGAAATTATGGACTGAAATACTCGAGAAAGGAGGTAGAATTGTATTTGATGACATTTTCCGAATAGATTTGGAATCTCGACATTCCATTCTTCCAGTGAGTAAAATTGCAACCATAATCGACGATGAAGGTAGAAGACCTGAAAAGGAAAATGTTGAATGTGAGGCAGGCAAAGTTGCACAGGAAAGTGTTCCTGGTGTTTCATCCATTCCCATGAATACCAATGATATGGTTATGAAAGTCCTTCGTGAGTTAATAGCAAAGGGTGATTTGTTATCACAAAAGATTGATTTGTTATCACAAAACAGTATTGGTATGAGTGAAAGGTTAGAAAAGGTTGAAAGTGTGTTAAAAGACCTTTCAACAAAGGTTGGAGGTGATGAGGATGATGATGATGGGGTTCTTGGTGAGGATGAAGGGGTCGGTGGTGATAAGGATGATTTTGTTGTTGAGGATGTGGATGAAGGAATTGGTGGGGATGCAGGTGAAGGACTTGGTGAGGATAAAGTTGATGGTTTAGCCATGGTCCTTTTTAATCATGGTGGAGTGGTTGTAGGTCCTGATCCCATCGTAGATGTAGTTGTACAAGAAGAATCTGAGTTTTATTTGAAGAGGATGGCAAAGAAATCCAAGTACCAAAAATCTCCATTTACCAATCCGGATGCAAGGAAGAAAAAGAAGAAGAAAGTACGTAAGATGTAATATGGCATTATGTGTAATGGTTTTATTAGTTGGTTTGGTTTGATGACTGTGTTTGTTTGTAGTACTACGGGAACTGTGTTGGTATACAATATTAGTAATGTTATTCAGTATTTTTATTTTTGTTAGTACTAGTACTTGTATTAGTATTAGTATTTGTAATATTGTATTTGTTGCACTGTGTTTGTTTATAGTATTATGTGTACTGTATTTGTATACAATATTAGTATTAGTAATTTTATTCAGTATTAGTATTTCTGTTAGTACTAGTACTTGTATTAGTATTAGTATTTGTTTTTGATAATATTCCACTGTGTGAATTCATCTTTTTGTTTAACATGTTTTTCCGAACCCCAGGTGGAGTCGGGCCCAAATACTGGTACAGAACCGGCGGAGAATGATTTGGCTGGGGATTTTTTTGTGCCTCTTACTCCAGAAGAAAAAGATGTTGTTTCCGAAGCCTTGACCCGTTCAAGTTCTGAAAAAGTGTTGGTGACTCACTCTAATATTCAGATTACCGGCGAACAGTTACGGTGTTTTCTGGCAAGAGGTTGGCTCAACTCTGATGTGATTAATGTGTATTTTCAATTGTTGAAAGAAAGAGAGAGGAGGGAGCCATCCAAATTTTTAAAGTGCCACTATTTTAACACTTTCTTTTACACCGCTTTGGTTCGTAATGGCGTATATGATTTCAAAACTGTCGAGGATTGGACCACCCCGACCAATCTGGGATATCACCTCCTTGATTGTGAAAAAATTTTGTGCCTATTCACAAACCCGATCATTGGTGTTTAGCTATTATCAACAAAAAGGAACAAAAGCTCCAATATCTTGATTCTGATGGTGGACAGGATGAAGAAGTTTTGAAATTTCTTGCTATGTATTTTGTTGATGAGGTGAAGCAGAAGAGTGGAGAAACCATTGATCTGAGTTTGTGGAATCACGAGTACACCAAGAACCTTCCTCGACAGGAAAATAACTACGACTGTGGAATGTTCATGATCAAGTACGCCGACTTTTGTAGTAGTTCGGCTGACATTGGTCTTTGTTTTGGACAGGCTGACATGTCATATTTTAGGCAGAGGGTAGTTAAGGAGATTTTGAACTTGAGAGTAGATTGATGAACAATGAAATTGCTATTAACTTGTAGATACTTTTAATGTATTGTATCAGATTGGCATGCAGTATAACTAGTATTATCCGTATACGGGCCAGATTGGTACCAAGTATAACTAGTATATTCCTTAAAATTTATTGGTTTGTACTATATTTTTGTTAACTTGTAATTCACATTTAGCATTAGTGTGATAGATTTTTTTGGACGGTATTTAAAAACTTATTGGCCATTAGTGGATAGATTTTTTTGTTTGGTAAAAAAGTAAGATGAAATTTAATGCATTATTGAAGTGGGTTGTTCTCAATCCCATCCATCCCATCTATTTATTCAATACATGGTAGTATAATAGTTATACTAGCTATACTAGTGGTCATTCAAAACAGTATAATAAATGTGGGGAAGTTATCACATTCGTTTGGGTGAGAAGAAGTTTGAACGCCTCACAGCACACGTTCACCCTCCCACCATATTAGTGTATGCTTCAGTTTTTGACAGCTGTTAGAGGAGAGGTTAATTTATTTATTAAACTCCTTCCCCCCTGCCCCCTGCGGTTTCCCCTTCCTCTCCTCACTTATGAAATCCGTGTAGCCTCCCTTTATCAAAACATTTTCACCATCTCTCTTCTCTGTGCACTCATCCGAAGCTTCACTCTCTCTCACTTTCTACCTTTCTTCCTTCCTCACTTATTTTACCCATCATTTTTCACTCATTCGAAGCTTCACTCACTCTCAGTCACCCGAAGCTTCACTCACTATCACTTTCTACCTTTATTTATTTAGGAAATCTACCATGGATATTGAAGATAGATTAAGTGTGCTTCCTCCTGATGTGATTTTTCACATTATGGATCGGCTATCAAAACAATCAGTGGTGGAGGCATCAAGGTTGGGATTTATATCAAAACATTTCCAACATCTTTGGTACTCAATCCCTAAACTAGAGTTCAATCATGGCGCTTTTTTACATCATAATATGTTTTTGTATAGAGGGTTAGATTTTTCAGATTTTGTTAATCGCACGATTGAACAACATAACAATAGTGTTGTTCATACTTTGATACTTGATTTTGGTAGGGGTGAGGGAGGTGGCGACCGTATTAGGGAAGATTGGGTATTATTTGGTGTTGATCACCATGTTCGAAAACTCAAAGTAGTTGGTCGTTTATTAAACTCTCTCCCTAGCACCCTATTTTACTCACACACTATTGTTGATCTCAAACTATCCCTGCCTAAGTATGTTATTATGTGGGAGGATGGAATCTTATTGCCAAATTTGAAAAAATTAGTATTGAAGCGTGTAGTAATGATTGACAATAGGTTTGGCCTTAAGAATTCAAAATGGTTTTCCACATTAGAGGAGTTGCAACTACTTAGTTGTGATTTTGAAAATATTCATGAATTTTTGGGTAATTTTCCCTGTTTGAAAATAATAAAAATGGCTTTCAACCAAGGCCAGAGCAATATCAACACTCGGCTATCGATCCCAAATTTAGATTCGTTGGTTATTTTAATGACCCAAAATCAGGGCGTGTCGGGGCATATGCAAGTGTCCAGAGCTCGTACCTTCAAATGGATATTACGTGGTGATGCCATGAACTTTGAAAGCAATTGCACTGATAACCTTTTCCATCGAGAGGTTGTTAAAATGGTTAAAGAATTATTCCTTACCAATGACGCTCATGTGTCGATGGTTTTCGGACAGGTATACCTCTCATTGATTTTGATATCTGTGTGCATTAAATCTATGAAATTGTTGTTGATTTTACGTTTTCGGTACTTTGGTAGGTTTTGGCCAGCGTGGCTGGTCTACATCGTCGTGTGTCGTCTTGTTATTTTGTCGACATGTTCAGCTTAAATATGACATGTTTGAACAAGATCGATCATCTCGCAATGACACTGGTGATGATTAGTAGATGTCCGAACTTGGAAACATTTTCAATTAATTTGATGGTAATATTCTACATTTTATGATTTGTTGATTATAACATGGTTAATTAACACTTTGATATCGGATATTCCGTCAATAAAATGGTTTCTGTTTTTACCTGTTTTGTAGCCGAGTGACATGTTGGTAAACAATCCCACAACGGTTGGTCAATATGTACAAGAGTGGAATTTGGGTGAGTTGGGATTGGACAATTTGAAGGTGGTGAACGTAACAAATTTCACGGGCACTGAATCCGAGATGAGCTACGTTATGCACGTGTTATTGCACGCATTTCAGTTGCAATGGGTAAATATTGTGTGCAACAACGTTTTTGCTGCTGACCGACATATATGTCAGCAAAAAATTAGGACGATAAGGTTGTTTCCAAGATTATCGGAAAATGTACGGCTTCGTTTCTCGTTTATGTAATATATATACTGAAAATATTGCTATTGTATACCCAATTTGACATTCATTTGATGGTAGAATATTGCTATCCAGTATCCAGAATGGTAGTTATACCGGATAAATATTGAACCGGTATAACCCGTATACAAAGCAGAATGATAGATATACCGATAGAATGGTTATCTAGTATATTCAGTATACCGGACAGAGTGATAGGTATACTATCCGAATATTGATCCGGTATACGCATATACTGGGCATTCAGGGTAGCTATACCGGACGAATGGGTATACCGGTCCAAAAAGAATAGGTATACCGGACGAATATTGATCCGGTATATTCAGTATACTAGGCAGAATGATAGATATACCGGACGAATGGTTATCCAGTATATTCAGTATACTAGGCAGAATGATAGGTATACCGGACGAATATTGATCCGGTATATGTCGTATACTATGCAGATTGGAAAAACAATTGGAAGTGAATCCATCGCTGATGTTTTATTAAAATATACCGTGTGCAATAATGCATATTTGAATGTGGAACAATTGATGTATTTCATATATGCTTCTACGACTAATTAATGTTAATAGTTTCCCATACCTAGTAATAACATGTTTATATGTTGTACTTAGTATACTAGGCAGATTGGAAAAACAATTGGAAGTGAATCCATCGCCAATTCACATATGATTGGTTGATGCAATAAGAATTTAATTTAAATTAGTGTTTAGGATATATTTATAGGTTCAGCTGCAATAAGAATTTAATTTAATAGGTCCAAAAAGAATAGGTATACCGGACGAATATTGATCCGGTATATGCAGTATACTAGGCAGAATGATAGATATACCGGACGAATGGTTATCCGGTATATTCAGTATACTAGGCAGAATGATAGGTGTACCGGACGAATATTGATCCGGTATATGCAGTATACTATGCAGATTGGAAAAACAATTGGAAGTGAATCCATCGCCAATTCACATATGATTGGTTGAAATAGGACAGAGCTAAAACATTAAAATTGCTTCAAATAATAATATGGGAATGGATTACACCACAATTGGCGGCAACAATACACATGGTTTAGGGTATCGAGTTTTAGGGTTTAGGGTATCGATCAGAGGTAATGTGAACCTAAATTTTGTGATGTTTTATTAAAATATACCGTGTGCAACAATGCATATTTGAATGTGGAACAATTGATGTATTTCATATATGCTTCTACGACTAATTAATGTTAATAGTTTCCCATACCTAGTAATAATATGTTTATATGTTGTACTTAGTATACTAGGCAGATTGGAAAAACAATTGGAAGTGAATCCATCGCCAATTCACATATGATTGGTTGATGCAATAAGAATTTAATTTAAATTAGTGTTTAGGATATATTTATAGGTTCAGCTGCAATAAGAATTTAATTTAATAGGTCCAAAAAGAATAGGTATACCGGACGAATATTGATCCGGTATATGCAGTATACTAGGCAGAATGATAGATATACCGGACGAATGGTTATCCGGTATATTCAGTATACTAGGCAGAATGATAGGTGTACCGGACGAATATTGATCCGGTATATGCAGTATACTATGCAGATTGGAAAAACAATTGAAAGTGAATCCATCGCCAATTCACATATGATTGGTTGAAATAGGACAGAGCTAAAACATTAAAATTGCTTCAAATAATAATATGGGAACGGATTACACCACAATTGGCGGCAGCAATACACATGGTTTAGGGTATCGAGTTTTAGGGTTTAGGGTATCGATCAGAGGTAATGTGAACCTAAATTTTGTGATGTTTTATTAAAATATACCGTGTGCAACAATGCATATTTGAATGTGGAACAATTGATGTATTTCATATATGCTTCTACGACTAATTAATGTTAATAGTTTCCCATGCCTAGTAATAACATGTTTATATGTTGTACTTAGTATACTAGGCAGATTGGAAAAACAATTGGAAGTGAATCCATCGCCAATTCACATATGATTGGTTGATGCAATAAGAATTTAATTTAAATTAGTGTTTAGGATATATTTATAGGTTCAGCTGGAATAAGAATTTAATTTAATAGGTCCAAAAAGAATAGGTATACCGGACGAATATTGATCCGGTATATGCAGTATACTAGGCAGAATGATAGATATACCGGACGAATGGTTATCCGGTATATTCAGTATACTAGGAAGAATGGTGAAGGCGGGAAATCCGAAAAAGTTTGAATAAAAACGCGGGAAAAGAAGAAAAGCAAGTTTCTTATATTATTCCCAGCATCTATATTATTACTATTATTCATTATCCAATATCCAGATCCAACATTCCATTTTCCACAATATCCCTCTCTCTCCACTTCCCCTCTCTCTCTCTCTCTCTTCTCTTCCCTCTTCACTATTTACTGTCTCTCTCGTCTCTCTCCCTCTCCTATCTCGTCTCGGTATCAAATTACTGAATCATGGAGGGATCTTGGTCACCTACTTGTAAGTGCGGGCGAGGCAGAATGATTATTCACCGTGCCGGACCGGATACAAAAAATCCAGGCCGCTACTTTTATCGATGTCCCGGCTGGAAAAGACATACAGATTGTTATCTTTGGTGCGATGAATACCATGACGAAAATCCTCATATACCACAGCCAAGTTTTATGGACAATAACGTCCGCCCAACGCAGACAGAGCAAGGTGCTTCGTCTAGTAAGGACAAGGGTTCCGCCACTGCTTGCCCGAGCTTTGATTCAGCCATTGACCGGTCAACGGAAAAGAATATATGTATGACTGTTAGATTTGGCAAGCCGCTGCAAACTGAATTGAGCCTAACTAGTAGGGGGTTCTCCCTAATGTGTTGTTTCATAATCGTTGCCTTGATTCTGCTTGCAATTTTCATATTTGTGGCTGGTCTATCAGTTGGACTGATCATTCATCAATCCAGTATTTGAGTGTAAAATCAGTACTGTTCTTTCCTGGATTTTGTATATAGTTGATTAGTTGTATGTCACCAGTATTTTATATGTATGTATATTGTTCAGATTATTCAGATTCGCCTGCCTAATTCTGCCACATGCTTCCCCGCATCACCATAACTTGTTGCAAAAAATCTCCAATTTAACAGTTCAACATCAAGACACATGCAAACGAGCATTTAAAGCACAAAAATGAATAGCCAGAAATTAAGCACACAAAAAAAAAAACCAAACCTAATTTAAAGCAAGCTTGCTATTTTATTCAGTACAAGCTTATATGATTGAAAAAACACAACATTATATGATTGAAAAAATATAACATTATAGTTCCCACCAGTTGGATTGGAGAAACAATCATTGATTAATCCATCCTGGTTTTACACCAACTATTAATCAAATTATTAAAACATAAGGAAATAAAAAATCATACATCTCTATCTCTCCATAGCTCAGTTTATTTAGAACTTTCTTGGATCTTTTTGTCTCTTTGACTTCTTCCGAACCTTCTGTCCACCTGCCTCCATTCTAACAGACTGAGGCACTCCAGGCCTTTTCGTGTAGTCCGGAGGTACCACCCGAATGGCCTTTACTTCATCAGGTATGATCCAAGTGGATTGATTAGGAACGGGGTATATGGTTCGGGAATACGCCAATGCCCATAATTCCTTCAAGTAGTACTTCGAGCATAAAGAGACCAATTCTGCGTCATCACCAGAAAATGCAGCAAGCGCGTGCTCACAAGGGAGATGGTCAATGTCGAAAACTCGGCAACTACATTTTTTCTTCTGGAGGTCAACAAAGAAAATTTCTTCCTGATCCAAAGCCCCCGTGCGATTGACCATATACTCACCAGCAAACTTATTAAGTTCTTTAGCTATATAGAACTGGCACTCGCGTTTCCTTGCATGCAATGTGCTTTCCGCTTCTGGAGTTAGGAATTGTGACGATCCACCCTCACAAGATTCGTTGCGGTGCTTATTGAACCACCGACATATCAAGTTCACAATCTCATCCATCAAAAGAATCAGCGGAAATGATCGAGCACCAACCAAGGCAGCATTAATGGACTCAACTCCGTTGGAAGTCAAAATGTTGTATCGTGAACATTCAAAGTAGCACCTGGCCCAACGCTCCTTTATAAGGAGTAGATCTTGCATATACTCGTGAAACTTGATGCATGTACGAGGTTGCCTTCTTGTTAGGTCATCAAAACATTTTCCGAACTCTTGAACAGTGTATGCTTCAGCACAAGCCGTGAACTTCCCCAACACGCTTTCGCGATGTTCATTTTTCTGTTTACCCCTGCCGGTATTAACACGAGTCCTAATATTTTGAGAAATATGATAAGCACAGAATCCATGTGAAGCCTTGGGATACACTATCGGAACTGTATTTATGATGCTTCCGTTTCTATCTGAAATGATGACCAAATCTTCAGAATCGGGTATCACCTCGCTAAGCTTGTCCAAGAACCAAGACCAGGATGCATCGCATTCATTTTTAACTACACCAAAAGCAAGAGGATATTGATGTTTGTTGCCGTCTTGTGCAGTACAAACTAATAATACACCTTTATACTTGGTCTTTAAATGCGTGCCGTCAATAACGATTACCTTCCTCATGGCCTTAAATCCTTCGATGCATGCTCCCAATGCAAAGAACAAAGACACAAACTTGCCATCCACATCTGTACATATGTCAGTAACTGTACCGGGATTCACCTTCTTCAGCATATACAAATAACTCGGAAGAAAAGCATAACTTTCCTCCGGGTCACCCCTGATAGTACTTCTCGCTAGATGTTTACCCCGCAGGGCTTTGGAGTAAGAAATATGAAGGCCCTGATTTACCATCATTTGAACTATTGTCTTTGGCGACGGTGTATCATACTGACATGGGAAAGTCTTTAACAACATGTTACAAACCTGCGATGAGCTACTTTTTTCTGCTTTAAACCCCACTGAAGGTGAGCATGTATGGATCTTACTATGAATGCGCAAGGAGAAAACATCTAACCCTCCGGTCTTTCCAGCACGCAATCTCCACTTGCATTCCGGATCCCTACACTTAAAAGAGAATATCTTTGTGTTTGACTTAGATCTTTTAAAATTGAAAGTTGCTTTCAACGAAGCATTCAAAACCACGTCGAGCACCTCATCTTTGCTTCTGAATTCATGTCCAATAGGCAGATCTATACCATCCTCAAAACTATAGGTCTCAACAACCTCACCAGGAATAGGTTCACTAACCGTAGCTCGAAGAATTGGAATTGAGTCTTCCCTTGAGAAACAGAGAGGTGTACTGGAAGCATGTATTGGACTTGAGTCATCCCTTGAGAAATAGAAAGGTGAACTGGAAGCATGTATTGGACTTGAGGGAGCGGCAGGAGTAGATTGGACATTTTCAACATTTGGAGTCGAAACGGGAGTTGATTCTAAATTTTCATTGCTTGGAGGATTTTGTTTGATAGGAGTTGGGGAAGAGGCCATAGATATGGGTGGAGACATCGGCTTATCTAAAACAAAAGCCGGCCTACCTGGGGCAGATGTATAGTCGTCAACCACATTCACATCCACATCCACATAAGAACCTGAGTCCTCACTATCAGAATCCACTCCATCTATATCAACACCATTACCATCATCAAACCAATTGTGTTCAACAGGAACCCTCTTCTTAACAAGCTCAACATGGAGAATGCTTCTACACTTGGATACACGACATTGGTCCATAAGATAATATTTTACATCAAAATCGGTCAAAATATATTTAGGGTTTAAACCTTTACAGGACAAAGGCGTATAACTCAATTTGATTTCAAAGTCATTCCGGTTAAAAGGAGCCTTTTCAAATATGAAATCCTGAAGCTTTGAAAATGTAATCGCGTTAAGATCATCTCCCTCTTCTCCGATTATTGCATTGTGCATTTCATAATTATTCCTTGAAATCCATTCATATGCTCCTAATTCTCCGTCTTTCTTCTGCCACTCTCCATCGTATCGGTAGTACAACAAATAGTCTGACATTTTCCTAAAATGAACAACAACAAAAAAATTACTGCTATTGAAACTATTGATGATCGAACTATGCACCACCAGTATATAGAAGGATATTCCTTTTAACGAGGGCTATTTTCAAAACTATTTATGATTCAATTATACACCACTACCATTATACAGAGAGGGCTATTCCTATTATTTAACGAGGATTCTTCAACCTCTCTACATTGCCCACATGACAATTACATTGCCTACCGCACAACAGCAGAATTATTCTTCGAAATCAACCACAAAATACAATCCTACACACATTCACAATCATGAACAAGAAGAAGCCGAAATTGGTTCAAAAAACTCATGACAAACGAAATTGAAATAATTACCAAGAATTCGGGTGGATTAAACTCCAAATGCACCTCGAACAACTACAAACAATCGTCTTCCGAAGTCGATGAAAACAATGTCGCAAGTTTTCTTTGGTTAATATCAATCAGGGAACAATTGTACATGATTTCGAATCAATTGGGGAAAAAGATTTGGGCCAAGCAAGAACCCTAAATTTGGACTGAATTGGGGGAAATATGCTTCAGCAGAAACTCAGCACTTCAGCCCTCAGCAACGCGGTGGCGGGAATGGGAGGGAAAATAGATGATTTTGCTTTTATTTTTATTAATTTAATTGAATGTAAGGATATTTTAGACATTTCATAAATCACTAATTTATCTTTTCTTTTGATACAATTTTGTTAGTAAGGGCAATTTAGAACATTCACTTGAATGAATATTCTTTTAATTTAAAACAAATGAGTTAGTAAGGGTATTTTAGAACTTTCAATTGAGTGGGTCCCACAGGGGTCTAAAATTGAGGTGGTTTTTTAAAAAGGTCTAATTTTGTAGTGTGATATGCAATTGGGGTCTAATATTGCTAACTTCCCCGCCCGGGGTGATCACGGTTCGGTTTTAATAGCAGTTGATAAGTTAAAGAATGCTTAATTTCTTATTTTTTCTTATCTTTTTTATATTTTTAATTTGGTTTACAAAGAAAAATTAATTTTCAACTGATATCATAATGTAATTTATCCATATTGATTATAATTTGATGCTAGATGAATTTGTTCTTAAAGTTAAACAATGCTTAACTTCCTATTTTTTTTATCTTTTTTATATTTTTAATTTGGTCTACAAAGAAAAAGTAATTTTCAACTAATATCATAATATAGTTTATCCATATTAATTATAATTTGATGCTCGATGAATTTGTTTTTAATAATCCTTTCAGAATGAATGGTCTAAACCAAACATATCTACCATAAAATACAAATATTTAACATAAAAAATTAAACAAACTCAAAAGGTTCGTAATAGCATTTCTATATAATGAGTTCACTCAAAAAGTAAGGCTGTGTTTGGTTTTATTTTGGGGGGTTTTTTTGGTGAAAATTTTGGTGAAATTTTTTATTGAAAGTTGTGTATTGATGAAAATGTGTTTGGTTTTGTGTTTGATTTTATTTTCAGAAGAGACAAAAATTACTGTAGCAGTCAAATCATGTAAGTTTTTGTCTGAAAAGTTGTGTTTATAATTGAAAAATATAATATAATATAAGTTTTAAATGATTATATTGTAGTTGATGTAATTAGTAGGCACCTAAAATAGAGACAAATAGGGAGACAATAGCTGACAATTTGTTTGACCAAAAAAATCATTTTTGGTCAAAAAAACATAAAGCAAACAAGTTTCGGCCAAAATTTTGGCCAAAAAATGGTTTGAAAATAAAACCAAACACAAGTTTCTTATTTCAACTTTTACCATTATGAATTTTTAACAATGAGCTATTTATAATTTTTGAAAATAACATAAAATCTAAACAGTAGGTAAATTAATTTAAGAAAATATTTGATATTCTTATATTTATGATTTCATTTTAACATTTATCAATTAAGGAGCTTACGAGAAATGTCATGCAATCATATATTTAAAGAGAAGAATAAATAATTGAATATTCAGGAAGAAAAATTAAAACAATCTTAGAAAAAATAAAATTAAGATCCAATACCATAAGTCATCAAGGTCAAACAAAGAATTTATACAAGATAAAACCATTATACTTTATTGAGTACGAATTTGTTCAGTTAAGTTATGATTTAATTTTGAATATTATAAAATTTGTATTAATCGATGTTTTCTCATTTTATTGTCTTCAAATATTTTAAATGTTCATTCAATCAATTATAGATTTGCCTCAGAAAACTTATATATTTTATTAAATATATTTATGACACTTAAATCATCAGTGTTAGTAGAAGAATGTTTATTTAAAAGATGGTCGGGGCATTGTTATTATTTTCTCTATTACACATTAGCTTTTATGTGGGACATATATATATTTTTACTTCTCCTACGTTTTGATTAATAAAACTACAAACGAACGAGACACATTCAATAAGAGCAAGCAAACAACATGAAAATCATTATCTATGTCAATCTATAGTGATTTTGCCAAAAATATAATTGAGGTTAAAATTACATGATATCAAATTTTTGAGTAGCAATGAAGAGAAGGTTACAAATACACAACAAACTCAAGGAGAAAAATAATAAGATTGTTTGGTCCATATAAAGAAGGAATATTTATATAAGAATTCACTTATTACATATCACCAAGGTTTCAATTTTTATACGTAATTATTTTGTGTATTGATTCAGTTTTTCATGTCAATTAATACATTTTGATCAATCACTTTATTTTTCGTTCAACAGATGTCTACACGAGTTGGTATTGTGCCTGTAGTCTTTGTGAAGTCGGCAGTATTTGTCTGACTTGGGATTAATTCATCCCAGGATCGATCTTCTGGGACACCTGATAAGGCTCTTGTGCTCCACTGCCATAAGTGTTTAGCCAGGCGTGTAGCAGGCGTACCGACGATTATCGCCTCTGTTATTATCTGCAACAAAGGGCTTTCTAGAGGTTTGCCCCGCGTCTTTCTTTTCCTTGTTCATCTTGCTGATTTCAGCCTCCTTCATCCTCCCAGCTTCCTCCATATTTACGTATTTCTCCACTTTAGGCTAGCAGGTTATCAAAATTGGTAGCTAGCTTCTTGGCTAGAGACCGAAAGAATTCTTCATCATTAAATCCTTGGGCAAATGCATTGGCTAGCACTTCAACACTTATAGAGGGGACCTCGAGAGCAGTGGCATTGAATCTTCGTATATAATTCTTGAGCATTTCAGTGGCTTCTTGGTGCATGCTGAATAGACTCAGGGGCTCCAAAAAATGTGCGCTTTTGGTCCCAAGAAACGATTACGTCATGTATTTGTACGGAATTGGCATGTGCGGTGTTAGGTTGCATATTTTACACATTTTCATCATGATTTACCTCACATTTATCTTTAATTTATGTCTTGTAGTTAGTCTTTTTGCGATATTTTTAGCCTAATTTATGTATTTTGATTTCTAATTCCTTTCAATGCTTTTGTATGCATAAAAGCGATGGTTTTTATGAGTTGAAGGAGTATTTCTTACGAGAATAATGATGGCTAACCAAGAGGACGTGAAGAAATACAATAGAGAGGCCAAACAAGAAAGTTTCATTGAAGAAATATTAAGAGAAAATTTTCTGCACAGTTGTGCAACTACGGGTTTTTATAATTTTCATGGGCCGATTTTATGACTTGGATGGGCCTATTTTATGAATCTAAGACTCCTTTTATGTTAAGAAATCACTATAAAACGTTTTTAGAGGCTAGGAAGAAGAGGGAAGTCATATTATTGAGTTAGAAGACTTGAAGAGAAAGAAAAGAAGACTTGAAGAAGATTTCTTGGAGTTGGAAGCTTTTCATCTTCTCAAGTTGTATTTTTCTAATCCTCCATTGTTTAACATGAGTATTTTTTATGTTTATGCAATTTATTTCTTGTTTTTCTTTAATTATGCATAGCTAAATTATTTTCTAGGGTTTAAGATGTAGTCTTGCGTATTAAATTGAATTATTAACAATTTATGGATTTGATTCTTGTTTTGTTTATCTATTAATGAGTGTTTAATACTTGTAATTGCTTGATCACCAATTGCATGATTTAAGATGAATTAAGAAGTACCGGGAGGTGAATTAGTTTATCGGTTTAGATTTAATAGACATGTGTAAATTGCTTAATAGGAATATTAGTAATTTTGCATGAGATTAGTTAAACAATATTCATAGATCTTAATGGATTCATCTAAATTAGTTTATGATCATGGGAGTGACGTTAATTAATTTAGTTGGGTACTCGTGAAGATCTCGGGAGAGTATTCATGTATTTAAGAAAATTGGGTCTTTAATTTAAGCAAGAATGATAATCCATTGAAAGTCAATAATTCATAGAAATACCTTGATGAAATCTTAATCCCTAAACTTTTCGTTAATTGATTATTCGTTTTAATTATCTCTGTTTTAATTATTTATAATTAATTTTTCTTTTATTAAGTTTTGCTTTTAATTAGTTTAAAAACCACATCTTTGATAATCGATAGTCTAAATAATAGGATAAACTTCGTTTGGTACTTGATAACCTTCCCTGTGGAGACGATCTTACTTTCACTATATTATTTGTTCGATTCTGTGTTGTTACGGACGGTTAACATGCGGCTCATGTGAGATCACCAAAAATGTGCGTTTTTGGTCCCATAACTCCAAAAAATATGAGCCGCACATGCCAATACCATCAAATACAAGACGTAATCGTATATTGGAATCAAAAATGCACATTTTTTGGAGTTATGAGACGTACAATGTTAAAGTCAAAAATACTGAGACCAAAAGTACACATAAGCTAAGTTATGGGACCAAAATTGCATTTTCCCCGAAAAATCGAATCTGATAAAAGAAAGTATTTTGAAGAGATACCTCGAGCCAATAAAGGGTTCTATTTATTATAGAAGAATATTTAGATCATCTTAATTGTACTTATTTTCGATTATAAATAGACTCACGCACTCATTTGATTTGTACCACACATTTAGAAAGAAGAAGATGAATTGTCATCTGGTCAGGGAAGTTGGCATTTATACGTCGGACTACGTAAATTTGGTCTTTCATATGTTATCATTTTTTAAATCTATTCTTTTGCATAATGAAGGTCAAGACCGGAACATTCCAACTCAAACTCGGTTTGATAGAATCCAAATGTATTTCACAAGGTATGTGAATTAAACTTATCCTGTAAATAGTTACAACTTACAAAATAACTGAATAACTCATGAGTTCAACCAAACAAAATTTGGTATGAATTTTACCGTAAAAAAACATAATAGATTTGTTCTAGTGCATAATCTTTAATACATTGTGCAAGACTTATTACAATCATTTTATTACAAGGAAAAGACATCTTGTGAACCTTATTATAAGGACTTAAAAAGTCACATTTTGTTCCAAGCATTTCATGCAGATTTTCCAAACATACAGAAACCTGAATTCATCATAGTGAACCCTCCATCAACCATAAGATTATGCCCACTCACATACTTAGACTCATCACTAGCTAAGAACAGGGCAGCCTCTGCCACATCTTCTACTGTAAGAACACCTTTTAAATTACGATAGACATCACGAACTCCCTGGTCATTCAGCTCGAAAAAATCCATAGACAAAGGTGTGGCAACAAGATAAGGCGACAGGCAGTTCACATGAATCCCATGCCTCCCGAGCTCCACAACAGTATTCTTAGTGAGCCCCACGACCCCGTGCTTTGAACTTGTGTACCCATGATTAGCAACACCACCCGTCGTTGTACAAACACTCCCGTTTGTGATGATACTGCCACGGCCGTTAGGGATCATGACACGGGCCGCGTGTTTTGTGCCCAAAAACGCGCCTATTAGATTCACATTTATAATTTTTTCAAATTCGAGTAAATCATTGTCGAGGATGTTTGGTTTATTTGTTCCTATGATGGCAGCATTGTTGAACATGATGTCGAGTTTACCGTACAAGGCGACAGCTGTGTTGACAGCGTTTTCTATGTCAGGTTCCTTAGTTACATCACAGCGGACAAAAGTTGCTGATTCTCCTAAATCTTGGCTAACCTTTTGTCCTAATTCAACTAGAATGTCTGCAATCACTACTTTTGCTCCATGCTTGTGGAAGAGTCGGGCCGTCGACTCCCCGATGCCACGGGCCGCACCGGTGATTACTGCTACCTTACCTTCCAACCTAGGATCAACATGAAGTTATTACTTCGATTATATGCTACATATGTTTAAATTTAACTCGGGGAGAAAATGCTTTAAAATGATTTGAAACTGATAGAGTTCAAAGAATGTAGTAAGATTAAGATTGAACTGTGTAATTTATGTATGTATCTATGTTGTGTTACAATGATAGAAGTATATCTATATATAGAGTAAAATGTAACCCTAGGTAACTCTAATTATACAAATGGGCTGGGCTTATAAACTATACACTAACACCCCCCCGCAATCTGAGCAGTGGGACCAACGCAAAGATTGGCCCGAAGTTGGGAAAACTTGGTAGTTGGTAAGGCTTTGGTGAAGATGTCAGCAACTTGGTCAGCGGTAGGAACATACTTGACCAAAACATCGCCTGCGGCAACTTTTTCCCGAACAAAATGATAATCAATCTCAATATGCTTCGTACGAGCATGAAAGACAGGATTAAGAACAAGATATATGGCACTAATATTATCACAGTAGACCCGAACCGGATGCGGAAGGAAGATGCCCAAGTCACGCAGAATAAAACGTAGCCAGCAAGACTCAGCAACGGCATAGGTAACAGAGCGGTACTCGGACTCTGTACTGGATCTGGAGACGGTAATCTGTTTCTTGGCAGACCAGGAGATAAGGTTATCACCAAGATAAACAACATAGCCGGTGGTGGGATGACGACTATCTGGACAACTAGCCCAATCTGAGTCAGCATAAACAGTCAGGGAGTCCACAGTGGAAGAACGAAGGAGAAGGCCATAATCAAGAGTTCCCCGAAGATACCGAAGAATACGCTTGACCATCTGAAAGTGACTATCCCGAGGTGAGTGCATGAACTGACTGACTAAAGCAACGGCATAAGCAATGTCGGGCCGAGTGTGAGTGAGATACTGAAGACCCCCAACAATGCTGCGATAAAGAGTCGGATCAGAGAAAGGGTGGCCCTCAAGAGCGGAGGGAGTAGACTTTGCAGAAAGAGGAGAATCAACAGGCTTCAAGTTCATCATGTCAAAACGCTGTAGAAGCTCAGTGGCATACTTGTTTTGCGAAAGAAACAATCCAAGAGAATCTCGTGTAGCATGAATACCCAAAAAATAGTGAAGATCCCCTAAATCCTTCATAGCAAACTCCTGGGATAGGCGAGAAATAAGAGCAGTAACAGCCGCAGTGTCATTTCCAGTCAAGATAATGTCATCCACATACAGCAGGAGAACCAAAGTGATAGAACCAGAACGGTAGACGAACATTGACATGTCAGCTTTGCTGCTAGTGAATCCAAGACACAGCAAATACGAACCAAATTTATGAAACCAAGCTCTAGGTGCTTGTTTTAAACCATATAAAGCCTTTTGTAACTGACACACATGGGAAGAATACTGGGGGTGAGTAAAACCGCGGGGCTGAGCCATGTAAACAGTCTCAATAAGATCACCGTGTAGAAAAGCATTCTTCACATCAAGCTGTCTAATAACCCACTGACGATAGACTGCAATAGAGAGAATAGTGCGAATAGTAGTCGGCTTAACCACAGGGCTGAAGGTCTCACCAAAATCAATACCAGCCTGTTACTTAAACCCCTGAGCAACCAAGCGGGCCTTATAACGCTCAACAGATCCATCAGAACGTAACTTAACCTTATACACCCATTTGGAACCAACTAAATTTTGCGATGGATGCGGTGGCACCAAAGTCCATGTGTCATTTGCTTGAAGAGCATTAAACTCATCAGCCATGGCGGCACGCCAAAGAGGATCTTTGGAGGCCTGTGTATAACATGTCGGCTCGAGGGGAGGGGAAACAGCGGACAAAGAAGGAAGAACGCGAGGCTTACGTGTACCATCACGTAAGCGGGTGACCATAGGATGATGAATAGAAGGAGGTGGGACAAGGGATAAGGGCTCGGGAGAAAGTGAGACCGAGGAGGATATAGTGGAAGGAGACGGGAGAGATGACAACTCAATAGGAGCTGGGAGAGGAGACGGAGATTTAACTGGACTGGAGGGACCTGGAAAACTCGGAGAAGAGGGAGGTGATGGAGATGACACCGGAATGGGCGACGTGAAAGACACAATGGGGGTGGCAACGGGGAAGTGGGTAGGTCCTAGAAAAGGCGGATGAGAAAGGGAAATCGGAAAAGACCCAGAAGCAGACTGATGGGTATCAGAGGCAGAAGCGGAAGATAAAGTAGGATAGGGAAAAGAGTCTTCATCAAAAATGACATGACGACTAATATGAATAACACCGGAAATGGGTTCGAAGCACCAATAACCTTTGTAATCGGGAGCATACCCTAAGAATATACACGAGGCAGAGCGAGGATCGAGCTTATGAGCAGCACGATGACCAAGATATGGAAAACAGGCACAACCAAAAGTCCGAAATGAGGAATAGTCGGGGGAACGACCAAAGAGAACCTCAAAAGGAGACTTGTGGCGAAGCGTAGGGGTAGGGAGACGATTAATAAGAAAAACCGCAGTATAGAGAGAGTCGACCCAAAAGGAGTGAGGGAGATGAGCAGTAAGAAGTAAAGTGCGAATTAACTCAGAAATATGACGATGCTTACGTTCCGACACACCATTTTGCTGTGGGGTGTAAGGGCACGATAGGCGAAACTGAATTCCAGAAGCAGCAAAAAGGTTACGAAACTGGGCATTATCAAACTCACGACCCCCATCACTTTGAAACCGTTGTATTTTAGTTGTAAAAAGATTTTCGATTAATGTTTTAAAAGTACAAAAATGGGTATAGACTTCAGATTTAGTACGCATGGGATAACACCAAGTAAAACGGGTAAAATCATCAATAAAAATGACATAATATTTAAAACCAGTTCTAGAAATTACAGGAGAAGTCCAAACATCAGAGTGAATTAAATAAAAGGGCACAGAGCTACGTTTTGCAACATGCTGAAAAGGTAACTTGTGTGACCGACCTAACTGACAAGGTTGACAAAAAGAAACAGAACCATCTTTATACTCGAAATGACCACTACTAGACAATTGCTGAAAAGTGGCAAGACTCACATGACCTAGGCGGCGATGCCAAACATCACCAGAGACAGCACGAGCAACAAGAGAAGACACCAAGGTAGGGGAGACCGGGTACAGACCACTACTGGAAGGGGAATCCAGAAGAACCTGCCTTGTTGCTTTGTCCTTAACACAAAAACTAGTGGAAGAAAACTCAATCAGACAATCGTTTTCTTGACATAATTTTCTAACAGATAGGAGATTGTGAGACAAATGAGGAACATGCATTACATTGGATAAAGTAAGGGGACGAGTTGGGGTATGTAAAGTAGAGGAGCCGACATGTTTAATAGACAAAAGTGCACCATTACCAACTAAAATTTTGTTCGTACCAGTATGGGGTGTAAGGTTAGATAGTTTACCGTTATCTGGAGTCATATGAGCAGAGGCACCACTGTCAGGATACCAGGGTATGTCAGAGGTGTCAGCGACAGACAAGGCTGAGAAGGACTTTGGAAGATCCTCAGAAACATATGCATGGTTAAACCGCTGAGGACAGGAAACAGAAGTATGACCCGGAATACCACATAATTGACATGTCTGACTAGGAGCAGGAGCCGGAAGCAGTCCAGGACGCGAAGAGTTCGGAAAACGAGAAGGCCCAGATGGCCTAGGAAACTCGGAATACCCAGATGACTGACGATGGGGTTGCGGAGACTGAAGGTGAGATGAGTACTGCCAAGTCGAAGAGGACGAACCACGACCATTTCGACCTTTCCCACGCCCGGAACCATTACCGCGACCACGTGAGACACCACGACTTTTACCACCAGAAGGGTTGAAGTTCGAGGAGTGAGAGTGAGCAACAAAAGTATGAGAGGTAGATAAAGTGGAAGCAGATTGGCGAAGGCGTTGCTCAAATTGAAGAAGCTGGGCCCGTAGATCATCGAAGGAAATGAGAGAGGGATATAAGGAAACTGCCATGACAAAAGCTTCATACTCAGAAGGGAGCCCATTTAAAGCTTGAAGAACAAGATCACGAGGGGAGATAGGATGATTGATTGCAGTGAGGTTATCACAGATATTTTTCAATTTGCTGAGATAAGTATCACAAGAAAGATCGCCCTTTTTGATAGTGGAAAATGCATTTTTATACTCCAATTCTTTGGAAAGAGATTGTTGAACAAAACGACGCTCAAGAGTGAGCCAAACATCGCGCGATGTAGGGAGGGTATAGACGGCTTGCAGAATTTCCTGAGTAAACGTAGCATACATCCAAGATTTGATGCTACGATCAGTACGAAACCAGGAAGTATATGCGGGGTGACTAACAAGTTGACCCGATGAATTAAGAATATGAGGAGAGGGACATGGCAAAGAACCATTAATATATCCTAAGAGATCGTGACTCCCAAGTAAGGTTTCAAACTGAAATTCCCATAAAAGATAATTTTCAGAATTCAATTTCGTTGTCATAAGCTGTGGATTGGGGAGAGTGGTCGACGGTGGTGGATGTGAGGCCACGTGAGGTGACATCATAGAAGAGGAATTAAGTTTTTGTGAGTCAATATAGCAAGTCGGGTTGAGTTGAGGGCTGTTTTGTAAACAAGAAGGGGTATGGGGGCTGTTTTGCAAGGAAGGGAAAGTATTGGTCATATTTCTGAGTTAATTCGCACTTTACTTCTTACTGCTCATCTCCCTCACTCCTTTTGGGTCGACTCTCTCTATACTGCGGATGGCATTTGTGGAGAGGATATCTGCAATATCCTTTGGAGAGAGGTTGAGGTTTAAGAGATGTTGAATGAAAGAGATGTTATCAGCCGTGAAAGAGGACGACGAAGGCACGGCGGTGAGGATAGTTGACAACGGTGAGGAAGACAAGAAGGAAGACGGCAGATGCGGGTGGTGGGAGAGAGAGACAGAAGATGAGTCAAGAGGTAGAATGGGTGGGTCCGTGGCGACCGCGACGACGGTGGTGGTGCCGGACAAAGAAGAGGAGAAGGCTGCAGATATGGGTGCTGTGAGGGCGGTAGGAGAAGCCAAAGGCTCGGTTGGCCCGGCGATTGATACCATGATAGAGTTCAAAGAATGTAGTAAGATTAAGATTGAACTGTGTAATTTATGTATGTATCTATGTTGTGTTACAATGATAGAAGTATATCTATATATAGAGTAAAATGTAACCCTAGGTAACTCTAATTATACAAATGGGCTGGGCTTATAAACTATACACTAACAGAAACCACAAAAATTGCAAGTGAAAAGACCTAATGCCCACGAGAGGGTAAAATAACCATATTACCACTACAAAAAAATGATTATTGCAATGTTAATATGCTATGGTGAAAAGTCTCTTTACCATGGGTAAAACCAATTGACCATGGGTATGATATGGCTTTGGCCGTGGTATTTGCAAACATAGCCAAAACATTTACCATGCATGACTAGCCATGGTCAATATTTTGTTCATTGTAAAGACCATGACTTTTAGTCATTGTAAAAAAGTGTTAGATTAACATTTCTTCCACCACGGCTAGTTAGAGCTTAAAATAGCTAGCATTCTTTTTCACCACGGCTAACTTTAGTGTGACTATATGAAACATCTACCACGACCAAGTTAGCCATGAGTTTAGACCGCTATAGACCACGGTTTTAACTCATGCCATATATTTTCATAGCCAATACTCAATTTTCTTGTAGTGTATGAGGAAAAATCAATACTCTTCTTCGATTATTATGGAATGAATAGGAACGAACTAAAACTTCTATCATGCCAAGGGATCACCAACAAATACTAGTCATCGGTTTTTGTGGAAGGTCGAAGTGCACTTCGAATCCTATATATCTATTTGGCTTTTCATCTTGTGGTCGACCTCAAATGCCATCCGCAAATGCACATCTCGTGTGTATAAAATTCTTTTTATTTATATATTTAAAGAAAAATTTCATGCATGCGCCATGCATTTAACAAGTAAAAGAAAAGATGAAATACTAATTTGAAGCATACTGCATATGATTCAGACCGCAAATAACTTGACCTATTATGGGATAATTATATCAACATTATCCATAATTAGAAGTTACCTTCTAACAAAAGGAGCCGCAATTGGTGTGCTTTCCATAGTTTGAGTATATTGGTGAATCTTATTGAGTTTTCAATCTCTGACCCCTTAATGGTTTTTCCAGCTCCTCAATAAGCTATTCTATATATAGGCGTAAATGGAATCACAAGCATTTGTTTATGACTTTACGTGCCATATACTGCCAAAACAATGCTAGGTACAATTAATTGACATAGTAAGCTCACATGCACAGTTCATAAGTTTATATGGAAAATGTTTAAAAAGACTTGGTGCTCAAATACCAAAAGGTTTGAATGAAGTGTCGTCATTAAAGGTCATGATAAAATCATGTCATTGATGGATGATAGTGGATAATGACGTGTTCATTTTAACATTTTGGTGTTTAAACACTGGATCTATTTAACCATTTTCCAATTTATATCAATTCAGTTGCAAGAAAGCGGATTCAAAATCATAGTCTTCGATATAGTAAAGATTAAGTCATCCTAATGATGTAATGGTGAAAAATGGTTCACTTCCTTGTTTATTGTGAAATATTTTTGATTGATAATGCTTCATTTTCTTTCTTGTTAGTATTATTTTATTTATTTATTCATTTATTTACTTGTGGTTGGGGGTGGGGGTACATTTCATTCCATAAGCCAAGGTTTAAAATACATATAACAACCTGGAAGATGCAATAGTAAATCAATAAAGTTCAACTCTTACAAATAAAATAACACCCTCTAACAAACAGTGAGGGGAAATTTTCAACTCTTACAATAAAGAACACCCTCTAACAATGGGGGAATATTTTTTTTTATGCAAACTATGTCAATCACCTCAACCAATCAGATGCAATTACTCGTTTTTTATCCATAAAACCTATGTTCATTACATGATAAGTGTGAAAGGCTATCTTAAAAAAAATGTATAATTTAGTTGCTGCGTGAGATGTAATTGGATTCAGTAAAGCCCTATTTAGAAGAGGACATATATTGACCGAGTAACGGACACCCCACCCCAACCCACACCGCGGTGAAAAGCTCTTATTTGGAGTTCAAATTATGTTGCGTCAACATATTGATCAGGATATTGTTGTTGCGACATAATTTAAAATATTATTTGTTGTTCAATACCCATGTTCATGTAAGATGCGACCCCTCGATTTGGACTGTAAATTTTGGTGAGGAAAAAAATTAAAATGATTAAAAATAAAGAAAAATTGCAGTATTAATCCCATAGGATAAATCTTGTTGCAACGTTAGCCCCATTGTTTACAAATTTGCAAAGTTAATCCCATAGTACGTATTTTTATTTTATTTTTTCATTTTTAGTCTCAATCGTTAAAAATGAACACAAGAAGTTGGTTGGGTCACAGGACTATTAAGGTGTTTTTCGTAATTTTCTTTCTATTCTAAGATTGGATCTTTTTACAAGTTTTGTAAAAGTCATGGGCATCTATGAGATTTATCGAATTTATCATAAACTCTTAACTGCGTGTGCATGCCACCCCTGAAATCTCATTCGTTTTTTAGCTGATGAGATCAAAATTGCAAATAATTTTTTTTTATGAGACTATTTTTACAACTTAAGAAACAATGAAATTGAATTGCAATAGTCCCTGTAATTATAAGGGGCCCAATATTGCAATTTTCTCAAAGGATAAAATGCAAATTGCCCTCAAGGCATGATATGTTTTGCACTTCACTCTCTATTCTAAGATTGTAATTACGATTTTTTATGTTGATTTTTAACATTTCTCATCTGCATATATAATTCCTCTCATCGCAGCTTGCGGTACTCTTCTAACTGGATGCTTGCTTTATTCCAAGGACTCTTGCTATGATGCTACATATTTCAATTGCCTACTCAATATTTGTCATGTTCAAATGTGAACTTCATCAAATAACACTATATTTGCTAACAACTTATATTCTCCCTTTCATAATAAATAAATAGTTCACCTAAGTCAAGCCATGTAAAATTAATCCCACATTAATCTATTCTTTTTGCAAGAATATTAAGTTAAATATGCCGGGTGGGACTCATTGACCCAATGCATTGGACGAAAACTAGTTATGCAAAAGCTGACCTAATCTGGGTCGTATTTCGTTAGAGCTACAACCTGGAGATTAATAGATTATAGACTGCAATCTAATGAAGAGTTGTCTACGTACCTATCAATAGGATCAAGTCTAACGTAGTTCAAATCAAGTAAAGGGTCCTAACATAAACCTCGTAATTTATAAATGAGTCTACTCAGGATCTAGATCGTAGCTCGTAACTTGGAGCCAAGATGAATCCTAAAGTGAATTAGTGAATAGTGATAGCATGTGTAATTTGGGCACTCGTGGGTGTATTTATAGGTGACACCATCTACGGATGCAAGGATGACTTGTGCATCTATTTTGATAGGGACACGTGGTAGGATCGGACGATCCTTATAGCTTGGGTCGTGGTTCGGGTCGTGGATGACCTGGAGATGGAGCGCGGATCCTTCTCCTATAATGGACCGCACCTCGGATGTGGGTTGTAATTCATATTTGGGCCTTTATTTTATCTGGGCTTTTTAAGTATGAATTAAATTTATATGTCCAAATTTGGGCATGTCACGACTCATGAACCAAATAATCGGGCTTGACTCGGTTAGTATATACTCTGGGCAGACCCATGTGTCCAACTCAATGTTACATTAAGTCGGATAGTAGTACGAACCACTTTTCTCAAGTCAAGTGATTCATACCCAGATTAATACAACCTAGAGGGTAATGGTCAAGCAATTCGATTATAGTGCGAAATCAATCAGTTTCTAGCTAGCTCGATAAGGTCAATCAAGACTCACATGCTCCATAATCTATAGAGTAATCTTAACATAAAATAGAAGATTTAGACTGATTTTATTTTAATTAAAACGTTGTGAAACCAGCATTTGTAATAGTAAAACCTCCATCCAGCAACAAATTGTGCCCACTCACATACCTAGCCTCATCACTGGCTAAATACAAGACGGCTCGAGCCACATCATGAGGCTTCAGAGTCGCACCTTTAAGACTAGAATAAATATCATCAAGCGGGTCATCATCTTCTCGACCCAGCGCATTCCTCGACATGGCTGAAGGAAATACATGAGGGGACACACAATTAACCCTAATCCCATACTGCCCTAACTCCACAGCAGTGTTCCTAGTGAGCCCTAACACAGCATGCTTGGAACTTACATAAGCATGTGTCCCCACTCCGCCTATAACCGAACAGGTACTAGCCATGTTGATAATTGTTCCCTGTTGGGCCCGTTTCATTACACGGGCAGCGTGTTTCGTGCCTAGAAACGTCCCGATGGTGTTGACGTGGAGGACACGCTCAAAATCAGAAACATTATAGTTAAAGATGTCCGGAATTATGGTATCCATGATTCCTGCATTGTTGAACATTATGTCGAGCTTTCCATGCATAGAGAGGGCTTTTTCAACTGCGTTTTGCATGTGAGATTCGTTTGTAACATCACAATGGATGAAAGATGCATTTTCTAGAGATGGATTTTTGCAGATCGGACGGCCTTGATCGTCCTGGATGTCGGCTATCATGACCTTAGCACCGTGTTCATGGAAAAGCTTTGCTGTTACTGATCCGAGGCCACCGGCTCCACCGGTAATTAGAGCTACTTTACCTTCCAATCTAGCACAAAATCGAAAATGCGCTTTAACTTACAACATTTTCAAGAACATGATTATCTTATACAACTAATTATCCAGTACATACCTTGGGAATGCACAAGTTCAAAGGAGAATTGCAATATTAATCTCATAGGATACATATAGATCTTTCACAATTTAATCAATTTCATTTTTAAAAAAAATTGCAGATTAAAAATAGTCCCACATAGGATGTAGCCTTTTGAATTTCTTAGCCTTAGCCGTTAAAAATGAGACGAGAACCCTAGTTTCAATAAACCCTTAATTAGGGACGGATCCATGAATTACATGTTGGGGGGCCGCAGTACCAATAACCAAAAAAAAAATATTTAACATTTAACTATAAGTATAGTCAAACTTATTTTAATTTATTGAAAGTTAATTTTCTTTTACAAGCATTTTTTCAAAAATCTTATCAAAATATTTGAATAATACATGTCAAGTTTATGCGAGGAAAAAATTTCAACAAATATTATATATGATACTTTCTCAAAACATTATAAAGTAATATAAAATAATTAGTTTGTACCTTGTGGTGGATAAACTTTAAATATTTGAATTGAGAATCAATCTTTTCTTATCATTAGATTTCTTGATGTCTTGTATATTTTTTCTTCTCAAATTCTTTCTATTGGTTTTAGGAAAAATGTTTGTTAATTTTAATCCTAATAAATTTAAGGGAAATTCACTCCAATGGTCCCTCATGTGGACACATTGCGTCATTTTAGTCCCTCATGTCAAAAAATTAGCACTTTCGTCCCTCATGTCACTAAAGTGTATCATGTTGGTCCCTCTTTTCAATTTTCTCCACAAATGCAGGGGCATTTTCGTCCTTTAACCTTTATTTTTGGGATATTCACTCAAATTATGTCACTTTATAACTTAGTTGTGCGCGTCTTCACGAGAAAATTCATAACTCATTGTAGAAAGCTCGGATTCATGAACCGTTTTATGGCCATGAAACTAGACACATAGGTCTATCCACACATATATCCCACATAATCAGGAGAAATTTATAACAAAGCAAGTTTGTATTCAAAATTAGCTAAAAATCTGTCGGCTGTACAGATAGCTGTGCGCGTCTTCACGAGAAAATTCATAACTCATTGTAGAAAGCTCGGATTCATGAACCGTGACTATCCATATGTATATCCCACATAACTAGGAGAAGTTTATAACAAAGCAGGTTTGTATTCAAAATTAGCTAAAAATATGTCGGCTGTACAGATAGCTATGCGCGTTTTTACGAGAAAATTCATAACTCATTCTAGAAAGCTCAGATTCATGAACCGTTTAATTACCATGAAACTAGACACATAGGTCTATCCACACGTATATCCCACATAATTAGGAGAAGTTTAGAACAAATCAGGTTTGCATTGAAACTTAGCTAAAAATCTGTCGGTTGTACAGACAGCTATGCGCGTCTTTACGAGAAAATTCATAACTCATTGTAGAAAGCTCGGATTCATGAACTGTTTTATTCCCATGAAACTAGACACATAGATATATTCACACGTATATCCCACATAATCAGAGAAAGTCTAGAACAAAGCAGGTTTGTATTCAAACTTAGCTAAAAATCTGTCGGCTGTACAGACAGCTGTGCGCATCTTCACGAGAAAATTCATAACTCATTGTATAAAGCTCGGATTCATGAAACGTTTTATTCCCATGAAACTAGACACATAGGTCTATCCATACATATATCCCAAATAATCAGGAGAAGTCTAGAACAAAGCAGTTTTGTATTCAAAGTTAGTTAAAAATTTGTCAGTTGTGCAGACAGTTGTGCGCGTTTTCACGAGAAAATTCATAACTCATTGTAGAAAGTTAGGATTCATGAATCGTTTTTTTCCTATGAAACTAGACACATAGTTCTATGTATACATATATCGCACATAATTAGGAGACGTCTAGAACAAATCAGCTTTATATTCAAAGTTAGCTAAATGAAATTGAAAAGAGGGAGCAACATGAGGCACTAAAGTGACGAAAATGCCCCTGCATTTGTGGAGAAAATTGAAAAGAGGGACCAACATGATACACTTTAGTGACATGAGGGACGAAAGTGCTAATTTTTTGACATGAGGGACTAAAGTGACACAATGTATCCACAGGGGGACCATTGGAGTGAATATCCCTAAATTTAAAAAACAAGTTCAAAAGGAAAAATAGTTGTTACTAATGCTAACAAGTGTAGAAGAGAAGTTGAAAATAGAAAATTAAAGTTAACAATTGTATTAAATAAAACAAACGTCACACATGACTAAACCAGAATATTAAATAATGACTAAACAAGAATATTAAATAAAACAAAAGTCACACATGACTAAATATTTGAATAATACACGTCAAGTTTATGCGACCAAAAAATTTCAACAAATATTATATATGACACTTTCTCAAAACATTATAAAGTAATATAACATAATTAGTTTGTACCTTGTGGTGGATAAACTTTAAATATTTGAATTGAGAATTAACCTTTTTTTGTCATTAGATTTTTTGATGTCTTGTATATTTTTTCTTCTCAAATTCTTTCTATTGGTTTTAGGAAAAATGTTTGTTAATTTTAATCCTAATAAATTTAAAAGACAAGTTCAAAAGGAAAAATAGTTCTTACTAATCCTAACATGATTTAAACAGAAGTTGAAAATAGAAAATTAAAGTTAACAATTGTATTAAATAAAACAAACGTCACACATGACTAAACAAGAATATTAAATAATGACTAAACAAGAATATTAAATAAAACAAAAGTCACACATGACTAAAGGGATGCCTTTAAAAAAAATATATAATGATAGTGCAGGGATTCAAACCCCTTTAAAACAGTATACCTAAGACTTTCACCAACTGCACCAAGTTTATTATTGGCTTTACACATGGAAGATTTATTAAATATTTTTGGAGGGTACATATCAAAAAATTACATATAGCGTGCAGAAAAAAATTTAAATCTCGGAGGGGTGCAACCCCCCCTCCCCCAAAAAAAAAAAAAAATCCGTCCCTGCCCCTAATCGTGCGTGCATGCCTTGCATGAAACTCCATTCATTTTTTAATCAATGAGATTACTTTTGCAAATTTAAAGCAATGAGACTAAAGTTACAATATTATGCAATATTGCAATTTTTCCAAAGTACAATAATAGGAATTCACCCTGTTGAATTCTCAATCACATGAAGTGTGTATGTGTACAATGTACATATATATATATATATATATATATATATATGGGTAAAAAGCGTTCCCAATTACCTATGCTGTACTAAGCAATTTGTCTTATATTCTAAAAAAAAATTGTACTGTACCCCCAACCGTTGATTTTTGTTGCATAATAACCCTGGCTCCATTTGCGGTGGAAAATTCTTGGAATATTCAATATTCATGAAATATTCTTCCGAAAATAAAGCTAGAGGGCATTATACAACAAAAATATATCAAAGGTTGGTGGGGTCAAGTGCAAATTTTTTTAGAATATGAAGCATAGTGCAAAACATAACATAGGTTGGGGGAATCTACAATTTACACTTATTATATGAAATCGATCAGTGTACATACCTCCTAGCTATAGCAGATAGAAGTGAACTACCCATGGCTCCGGTTTGTACTGGCCTTGATGCAGAGAAAATGGAGGAGCTTAGAGAATAAACTATTTATCTTGGGAGATATAACTATTTTCGGATGAAAAATAAACTCTATACTAAAATCGATTTATATAATCTTTTGGAAATAGACCAAATGACGGTCTGTAAGACCATCTCCAGCCACAAATTGTGGCTGGAACAAACAGGCAACTTGCTGTGCAACTTGCCGGGTGTTGTGTAACTTCTTTTTATAATTAATTAGCCACACAATATTTTTGTATTTGCAAATCAGCCCCATGCATAATTTAAAATTTTATAATTTATCCTTAGGGTATAATTGCTAAGAACGGGAAATATCATATATCAATGTTACATTAGTTTTAACATTAAAATGATCTCGCTCTAGTGAATCTTATGTTTGAGATAATTAAAAGTATCATTTTCAATTATTCGTTGATTTTCTACAACAATAATATCATATATATATATATATATATATATATAGACACACACACACAACTTTTAGATTTTTTTTTTTTTGGATGACGAGGGAAACTCGCAGCCGCTCTCCTTAGGGTGCGCACTGGGTAAACCCTACTCCTGTGTAATCGCCTGCAAACCACACAAGAGAGATAAGTCAGCCTAGGTTGCCCATAGCTGATAGGCTCACAGCAAAAGAGGCACAAGGCTCGGCTGCTCGACCAACTCCGCTGGGGTTGCCCCAACTTTGAAAATTTTAATTTCCAAAAGATCAAGAATTTTTTTGAATACTTATCTCAAGTTAAAAAAAAAAAAATCGTATAAAGGTTGTAAAATCATACGAATCCTCACAGAACTCAAAATCCATGCCAACACAAGGTGGAACCGGTTTCGTGTTTGTTAATATTTAATATTGTATCATCACCATATCACACAGCAAACTCATTATTGAAAGACATATATTTCATCTAAAATAGTAAAAATATTAATAGTTATATGACTAACAAGAATATAATTTGTGAATACAATTCGTTACTTAAAATATAATAATGATCAAGAAAAAAGTAAAATAAACATAAAAAATTGGTTGTTTGCTTACATAAATATATACCGGAATTCAAGTGGCTAATCTGCTAAAGTAATAAATAAAAATGAGATATATAATTCCAAAATTCTATAAGCGTGATAGGAAATATATTGTTATCTTCAAGATATTGATGGAAAACACCTTATTAATTTCAGAGTAAAAAATTATGAATTTATAACAAATCAAGCTGACTTGATCTATCCCTCTTTTGTCAGGACTGTCAACTAAGCCAAACCTACTCAAAATATGATTGTATAACCTATTTTTATTTGAACCGAGTCTAATTAGAAGTGAGAATGGCTAGTTTGAACAATCACATTGAGACTATTTAATTCGTCAGCCGAGCTGGAGCTTTATTCAACTCAACCCAAATAAGCCGAACTCACTAACTTTATGGATCTCATGCAATTAATATTATAGTATATCTATTTTATTTTTGAAGCTAGCTCTTGTAAAGTCGGTAACAATTTTTTCATTCTTTAAGCTTACTATCAATGCATTTCACAAATAGTTTTGCCAATTCTTTTTTATTTAAAGACATTTTGGAAGAACTATGAACCGTTCTATGTATCTCCCCATATTTAGAAATATATTAAATTTTGATAAATGTTGTTGTAGCATTTTATGACTTTTTATTGTCCATTACAATTTTGAAATTATATATATTAGCTTAAAGTTCTATCTTATGTGTATTATGCAAGACTATTCTCTTTAAATGTATTTTTTTGTACTCTCTTTTTCTTTAAGAAAAAAAATTATAGTGTGAGCAGGCTGGAAGTAAACTCGAAGTTCGAAGACAATGTGAGTCGAGTTTGATCTGAGTCATATAAAAAATGGGTTGAACTTGAGCATATCATCATTAAGTCCGATAAAATTTGATTTTGAGTCATTCTGTGTTCGGCTCATAATGCCTGATTGAATGCTCTACATTTTTCTTTATTCGTTCACTGTTTATTTTTAGTAATTTTATAATTCTTTTTTGATTTACTTATTTCTATATTTTTTTTATTTACTTAATATTATGTTGAAAAAGTGAATGAAACTTCTTCTCATAAGTAAATTGTCCAAAACTCGTGAGAAAATCTGGATCAGTTCTAATAGATTCTTAATTTTAATCATTTGATGAATATATCTTCTAACATAGAGTTTTAATGTTTCATTATAATAGGATTCCTAATTTGTGGTCTTTTAATGTATATATATATAGGACTTTTGGTGGGTTCTTTTTGACAAAATCTAAAAACTACTAGACACCCGGTTGAATGGATGACTGTAAGCGCTAATCTGACATAATTCTGTGAGATTAGCAGCGCCGATAATCTTTTATCGAACGCTACAGGATCGGCCGACTAAGACATCGTCGTTGTTGTTGTTGTTGTTATTATTATTATTATTATTATAATTATTATTATGGATAAATAAGACATCGTTGATTAATAAGACAGTTTAGCGTGATTCAAGGGAAAATTTAGTGCATGTCGAAAATGCTACCCCTTTTGAGCCATGGAAATGATTGGGTAGCACTAGTAGTCGAAATAGTGATACACATAAATTCCACATGTAACATGCCCTGATGGTCCATCATGATAAATTGCTTGAGATATAAAGAAGCAATATTTAAGTGCGTGTTTCCATATTGTTTACTATTTATAATCAAAATTGCATTCTTCCTCCCATAATTTGACTCCATTTTAATTTTGTTTTCATTCGTTATAAATTTTTCACATTTAATTTTCCTTATCTTTCAAACTGTGTTATATGTAGTCCAATCAAAATTTTTGTCCAAAATTTAGCAGCCAGCTGCATTAGTGAACAGTTTGATACGTCTTTTGGGAGAGAATTTGTGCCGTGAATGTACTCACACACGCATTACATTCAATATCACGATTTTTTTTATTCAACACCACATGTCACTCACGCACAAAATTTTCCCAAAGAACTGGTCAAAATTAGTGTTGACTAACAAAGTAAACCGTTAAATTTTGGATGAAAATTACGGTTGAGACTAAATGTGAGACAAATTAAAAGTTATGAGACTAAATGTGAGAAATCTATAATAAATGCGACTAAATTAAAATGGAGCAAATTTATGGTACATATAACATAATTTCTACGAGTCTATTATTTGACAGAAAAATCAACTCAATGTAAGTCAATTTGAAAGTTATGAGACTAAATGTGATAAATCTGAAATGAATGGGAGCAAAATTAATTTGAAAGTTATCCAATTTAAAGGTGGATAATTTATCTTCATTTCGAAATTGCATGTTGGTATATTGGCTACGGGTTTGAGCACTTTTGGGGTTGTCACTGAACAAAAGTTTAGTAACAATATTGTTCTTCGGATAAGTTGTGAGAATAGTTTTGAAATTTTCGCATTTTATTTCCTACTTTCTATAACTAAATAAAAATGTTCACATACTTGATTCATTCAGAGAGAATTTCTTAATTGAAAAATCGAGTGAGTATTGTAAAGTGAAAGGTCGAAGTGCACTTCAAATCCTATATATTATTTATTTGCCTTTTCATCTTGTGATCGACCTCAAATGCACATCTCGTGTGTATATATAAAATTTATTTTATTTATATATTTAAAGAAAAACTTCATGCATGTGCTGTGCATTTAACAAGTAAAAGAAAAGATGAAATACTAATTTGAAGCATATGATCATTCAGACCGCAAATAACTTGACCTATTATGGGATAATTATATCAACATTATCCATAATTAGAAGTAGGGGTGGGCATTCGGTTCGGGTTGTCGGGTTCGGGTTTTTCGGGTTTCGGTTATATAATCTTACCACCCGAAACCGAACCGATATACTCGGGTACCCGACAATTCGGGTATTTCGGGTTCGGTTACCCGATCGGGTTCGGATTCGGGTTTCCTCATAATTAAAAAAATTAGACACAACTTTTTGGGCCTCAAAACGTAGGCCCAATTCTGATTTTCATTCAAAAAATAAACTTTTGATTTTTGGACTTTAAATTTTGGACTGGAGTGAAGTATTTGGGCCTCCAAAAAGATGGCCCAACTCTTTCTTACATAAATTAGAGTATTAGACATTATCATAGAAAACAAGTTTAAAATACAATCTTTAATATCATTTCAATAAATGCACAAGTGCAATAAACCAAGAACATCATTAATCAGGACTAAAATCATACAATGTTACACCACTACTTAAACAAATCATCAACATGTCATAATAATTAACTTTTTTCTCTAAAATCAAAATGGGTAATTTTATTTTTTACCTTAAAAGAAATATGTATAAACTATAGAGCCGACAGCCGATGATGATGGTGGCAAACGGAAGTGGGTAAAAATGGCGGCGACCGGCGGCAATGAGCGACAATGGAACTTGGAGTTGGAGGCGTGCGTGAGGTGAGGCTGTGAGTGTGAGGGTGAGGCAGAGGCAGGCAATTCCAATTTCTATTCATGTGTAAAGTTATAGCAAGGGTTTTTAACTTTACCAAATATAATATATATTTTTATTGTATAATATTAATTTGTATTAGTGTTTAGTTGAGTCATAACCCACCGGCCACCACATTTGACTCTTGCTCTTGTCCTACTACCAATTCCAACTGAATAGAATTGTATATTAATATTTTTTTATTATTTAATTTTTAAAAAATTAAATCGGGTAATTCGGGTACCCGAATTACCCGATCAAAATTAAACCCCTACCCGATACCGAACCCGAACAGTGGTATTCGGGTTCAGTTTATACCCGAACCCGATTTGTAATCGAATTATCCGAACCCGATCGGGTCGGTTCGGGATCCGAATTACCCGAACCGAATGCCCACCCCAAATTAGAAGTTACCTTCTAACAAAAGGAGCCGCAATTGGTGTGCTTTCCATAGTTTGAGTATATTGGTGAATCTTATTGAGTTTTCAATCTCTGACCACTTAATGGTTTTTCCCCCTCTATTGCAAAATCCTATTTCATTATATATTGCATAGTTTAGATGTTTGACATGTGTAATACACCATAATTCTTATTTGTCTTGCCTTTATATTAATTTAACTAAAATTATAGAAGACATAAACAAAGAGACACAATAACATAATTTTGGGAAAAAATCACCACATATGGATCTTAACTAAATATTACAAATCTGCTTAAATTTTTCTTGCAAATCTAATTAAAATAATGCAACAAAAGGTAATTAAAGTAATTAGTAAGAGATCAACTCCATAGTTCTTACATAAAACCAACAGAATCCAAATTCTCTGGAAGTTCAAATTCAAGAGGTCGCAAAAAAATTTCTCTCTTAATTAATTAGCTTCCGCCATTGAAAAATATTGAAGCTGGAATTGAATAAAAAATTTATCACCAAAATGTTGTTGTTTCTATTATTCAAAGGTTTAAAAGATGATATTCAAAAGGTTTAAAAGATGAATCATGGGATTAATGTTTTATCTTGAAATTGTTTGTATTTGAGTTTCTTGGGTTTATAGAAAATTGCCCCATGTATGGTTGAATTAAATTATTAATTCAAAAAGTTTTTTTCTTCAATCTTTTATAATAAGATATTAGGATCATCATTAGTTAGTGGTAAAAAATGACAGCAAGCTTGATGCGTCTGGATCAAAAACTTTTTAAGGCGAAGAAAATTAGATAGATTTGTGAAACCAATTCCATTATAAAATTTTTAATCAAATTTGAAATGCTTTTTTTTTTCTTTTTGCTGAATAGATTGTACTTTTCATGAAGATCCATGTGTAGTGACTTTTTCCAAAATTATATTGTGTTTCTTTATTTATGTCTTCTATAATTTTAGTTAAATAAATATAAAGGCAAAACAAACAAGAATTATGGTGTGTTACACATGTCAAACATCTAAACTATACAATAGAGGATGCAATAGGATTTTGCAATAAAGAATCTTGACCCTATTTTTCCGGCTCCTCAATAAGCTATTCTATATATAGGCGTAAATGGAAGCACAAGCATTTGTTTATGACTTTATGTGCCATGTGGGAGGCATTACTGCCAAAACAATGCTAGGTACAATTAATTGACGTATAGTAAATTCTTTATACAAGAATGCCCCATATAAGAATAATCTTTTTATAGTAATAAAAAATTATGGTCCCAACTTAGGTCCAGTTATAAATAAGAATAAATTTTACATTGTAATATTTCATTTTTTTTAGGACCATCCTTAAGAAATTTACCTTCATATAGTAATAAAATGACATTAAATTTCAAATATATTTATATATCTATATAAAATATCTAGAATTATATGTTACATTAAATTTAAAATGATATGAAATACTTATTTAAAGTTGTCTGTGACAATGACTTAATTTTTTGGGTTAATGTTTCATCCTTTAACTTGCGCGTACGTAGTAATTCGTCAACACAATCACTTTCTTGTTGAATCCAAAACATTTCCAGCTTGTCCAACATGCTTGAAGGTTCTTGACACGAGACTTTTATATCTCTACACTATACATATATGAATGAATCTTCTAAATCTAATATATACACAATATACATGCATGATGTACGTACATTTATTTTTTTATAATTCATGAATCTTATATATCTTTTAAATTCAGGTTTTTAAAATATGAAGGGATACATTTCCAAGTATTGTATAATGTATATTAGTTATTTTTTAAAAAATTATAATTTTTATATGTAAACCTCTATTTAAGACTAACCTCCCTATAGTAATATTTTTCTCTGGTCCCGAGGATATTACTATGTAGAGGTTTTACTGAACTAAGCTCACATGCACAGTCCATAAGTTTATATGGAAAATGTTTACATAGACTTGGTGCTCAAATATCAAATGGTTGGAATGAAGTGTCGTCATTAAACGTCAGGATAAAGTCACGTCATCGATGGATGGTAGTGGATAATAACGTGACTTCATCTTAACATTTTGGAGTTCAAACACTAGATCTATTTAACCATTTTCCAATTTATATCAATTCAGTTGCAAGAAAGCGGATTCAAGATCATAGTCTTTCATATAGTAAAAATTAAGTCATCGTTATGATGTAATGGTGAAAAATGGTTCACTTCCTTGTTTATTGTGAAATATATTTGATTGATAATGCTTCATTTTCTTTCTTGTTAGTATTATTTTATTTATTTATTCAGTTATTACTTGTGGTTGGGGCTGGGGGTACATTTTATTCTATAAGCCAAGGTTTTAATACATTTAACAACCTGGAAGATGCAATAGTAAATTAATGAAGTTCAACTCTTACAAATAAAATAACACCCTCTAACAAACAATGAGGGGAAATTTTCACCTCTTGCAATAAACAACACCCTCTAACAACGGGGGACTTTTTTTTTGTGTCACCTCAACCAATCAGATGCAATTACTCGTTTTTCTTCCATAAAATCTACGTCCATTATATGATAAGTGTGAAAGGTTATATTCAAAAGAAATGTATAATTTACTTGCTACGTGATGTAATCAGACTCAGTAAAGCCCTATCTAGAAGTGGACATAAGTTGACCGAGTAAGGGACCCCCCCCCCCCCGGCGGTGAAAAGCTCTTATTTGTAGTTCAAATTATGCTGCGTCAACATATTGATCAAGATTTTGTTGATGCGACATAATTTAAAATATTATTTGTTGTTCAATATCCATGTATGTAAGACGCGCCCCTCGATTTCGACCTTAAATTTTGGTAAGGAAAATAATTAAAATGATTAAAAAAAATTGCAGTATTAATCTCATAGGATAACCCCTATTGCAACGTTAGGCCCAATGTTTACAAATTTGCAAAGTTAATCCCATAGTACGTATTCTATTTTTTACATTTTTGGTCTCAATCGTTAAAAACGAACACAATAAGTTGGTTTGGTCACAGACTATTATTTTCATGGACTTATTGGATATAAAAACTTATTTTTAAGGTGTTTTTCGTAATATTCTTTCTATTCTAAGATTGGATGATCTTTTCACAAGTTTTTTAAAAGTCATGGGCATCTATGAGATTTATCGAATTCATCATAAACTCTTAAAGGAGTTATGCAAAACCCAACCCGTGAACCAAATAATAGGGCTTGACTCAGTTAGTATATACTCCGGGCATAGGTCTTGGGACCTGTGACCCAACCTACTACGAACCACACTAGATGTGTCCAACCCAAGGTTACAGTAAGCTAGATCGTAATACGGGCCACTTTTCTCAAGTCAAGTGATTCACGCCTAGATTAATCCAGTCTAGAGGGTAATGGTCAACCAATTCGATTATATCAGTTTCTGGCTAGCTCGATAAGGTCAATCAAGACTCACATGCTCCTTAATCTATATATAGAGTAATATTAATATAAAATAGAAGATTCAGACTGATTTTATATTAATTAAATCGTTATGAAACCATCATTTGTAATAGTAAAACCTCCATCCAGCACCAAATTGTGCCCACTCACATATCTAGCCTCATCACTAGCTAAATACAAGACAGTTCGAGCCATATCTTGAGGCTTCAGAGTCGCACCTTTAAGACTCGAATAAATATCATCAAGCGGGTCATCATCTTCTCGACCCAACACATTCCTCGACATGGCTGAAGGAAACACATGAGGGGACACACAATTAACCCTAATCCCATACTGCCCTAACTCCACAGCAGTGTTCCTAGTTAGCCTTTGTTGGAAAAATTGGATTAAGTTAGATTGGGAAAATGTGATTTTCGCCTAACTTTATCTAACGATTTGAGTGATTTCAATTTGTCAAAATTGGAATATCTTTGGATATTATTAATCTACTCCGAAAGTAGATTAATTCGATATATTTACATTCTCAAATCCAATTTGGGATGAATGAGAAATTAAAGTCCAAAGTAAGTGACTCAAACTTGTGTTTGGAAGTTAATTGGAAGTGGGAACTTAAAGGAGCTAAAGTAAGCTCATCCCACATAGGAACCTTAACCAAAATGGATTGTCCTTATATATGATTATCTTGCAAATCATAGTTTGACCCTTGGGTCACTACAATTTTGTGGATGAGAGAGGACTTAGATATGGCTAGTTCTAACCCCACACACGCGCGCGCCGCCGCCGCCGTCCGTCCGACCGCCGTGGACGTGGGTTAGGTTGGACTTGAGTTCACATATCTTATTTTTTTGGAGGGAAATTATTTGAATTTGAAATTCAAATTTCAAATTAATTCCTCATTTAAATTCCTAATTAATTCCTACTGTTAGATGATATCTATACACGAACGGACGTGATCGGTGCACCAAAGCATGTGATCGATGACCACGATCTCATGTGCTCCGGTGCACATGGACCGCGTATGAACGTTTGGCCAAAAGGCACTATTTCGCCGAAATGGTGCCTGTTTTGGCCGAAAAGGTGCTGTTTTGGCCGAAAAGGTGCTGTTTTGACCGAAAAGGCTTCTTTAGGGGCCAAAGTGAAAAGTTGTGTTTGCTAGCCCACATCTTTTCGACTTCTATAAATAGCCCCTCCATAAATCCGAAATTTCATCCCAAAAAATATTCTCTTCTCTCTTTTCTGCATTTAATTATCTTAAGTGCATTCTTACATAAATTGAGTTCAAAACAAAGTTTGTTCGTAGAGTAAAGAACTTATAGTGCTATTACTTCTTTACTAAGTCGTTGAATCTTGGAAAACGATTGCCATATCCCGTAAGCACCGTGAGCGGGGCAATTTCGTTTCAAAGATAAAGTGTACAACACTTGCCTCGACTTTGAAACCATTCTTGAAGATACTAAGCCCGAATAGGCTCACGTATATTTTCTAACAGCCCTAACACAGCATGTTTGGAACTTACATAAGCATGTGTCCCCACTCCGCTTACAAAAAGAGCCTATTACAACGCCCCAATTACAGCGATTTTTCAAAAAATCGCTGAACGGAGGGGGCTATTACAGCGGTTCGTGAAAGAACCGCTGTAATAGGTAATACGCGGCACCTATTACAGTGGTTCACTACTGAACCGCTGTAAAAGGCAGCTACAAAAAAATAAAAATTTAAACCTATTACAGGAGTTTTTAAAAAAACCGATGTAATTCGACATGCACGAAAAAATTTGAAATATTTTTATCTTCCCGCTTCTCTCTCCCACTCTCAAAATTTAAAACCCATTTCAGCTTCTCTCTCTCTCTATTCTCGGTCTCTCTCTCTCTCGATCCCCCCCCCCCCCCAAAAAAAAGCTCGACATCACCACCACTTACCGGCGCCACCGCCACCGCCACCACCACTTACCGCCGCCGCCGCCACCGCCACCACCACCACCACGATGATAGTAAACTTCTTCTCTTTCTCTCTTCTTCCCTCTCTATATATATATGTATATTTGTATATGTGTGGGTGTATGTATATTTGTGTATGTGTGGGTGTATTTATTTTGTGTATATGTGTATATTTGTGTATGTGCGGGTGTATGTATATTTGTGTATATGTGGATGGGTTTGTGTATATTGCGTATATGTTGATGGGTGTATGTATATTTGTGTATATGTGGATGGGTGTATGTATATTTGGGTATATGTTCATGGGCGTATGTATATTTGTGTATATGTTCATGGGTGTATGTATATTTGTGTATGTGTGGATGGGTGTGTATATTTGTGTATTTACGAAAATATTTCTCGGTTGAAATTTTGCGGTATTGAAATGACTCGAAATTCGTATAGTCATAGCGAAACGGTATTCTAAACAAAACGCATGACGTTTTTATGCGATCTCGGAATTTTAGCCATTTGAGATCATTTTAGGCCTCAAATTTGCGTTTCATTACGAAAATAGGATATGTTTGTAAAAAACGCAAATTTGAGGCCTTAAACGATCTCAAATGGCTAAAATCACGAGAGCGCAAGGTTTTACCTTGCGTTTTGTTCAAAATGCCATTTTGCTATGACCGTACGAATTTCGTATCATTCCGACACAGTCAATTTTTTTTTTATTATTTTTCCGGGGCCTATTACAGCGGTTTTGCAAAAAACCGCTGTAATAGTTACGAAAAAACCGGTGTAATAGTGTAACTATTACAGCGGTTTTTTGCAAAACCGCTGTAATAGGCCCCGAAAAAATATATATATATTTTTAATAGCGGTTATTTGTATAACCGCTGTAATAGGGTATACCTATTACAGCGGTTATAAAAATAACCGCTGTAATAGTTATCTATTACAGCGGTTTTTAACCGCTGTAATTGACCTGAACCAATTACAGCGGTTAAAACTGCTGTAATTGGCAAAAAAAAACCGCTGTAATAGGTCATTTCTGTAGTAGTGCTATAACCAAACAGATACTAGACGTATTGATAATGGTTCCCTGTTGGGCCCGTTTCATTACACGGGCAGCGTATTTCGTGCCTAGAAAAGTCCCGATGGTGTTGACGCGGAGGACACGCTCAAAATCAGAAACATTATAGTTAAGGATATCCGGAATGATGGTATCTATGATTCCTGCATTGTTGAACATTATGTCGAGCTTTCCATGCATAGAGAGGGCCTTTTCAACTGCGTTTTGCATGTGGGATTCGTTTGTAACATCACAATGGAAGAAAGATGCATTTTCTAGAGATGGATTTTTGCAGATCGAATGGCCTTGATCGTCCTGGATATCGGCTATCACGACCTTAGCACCATGTTCATGAAAAAGTTTTGCTGTTACTGATCCGAGGCCACCAGCTCCACGGGTAATTAGAGCTACTTTACCTTCCAATCTAACACAAAATCGAAAATGCGCAATTACAATTTACAACATTTTCAAGAACATGGTTATCTTATATAACTAATTAATTGTCCAGTAAATACATTGAGAATGCACAAGTTCAAAGAACTATTACAATATTAGTCTCATAGGATATATAGATCTTTCACAATTTAATCAGTTTCATTAAAAAAAAAAAATTGCAGATTAAAAGTAGTCCTACATGGGATGTAGCCTTTTGAATTTCTTAGCCTTAGCCGTAAAAAATGAGACAAAAACACTAGTTTCAATAAACCCTTAATCGCGCGTACATGCCTTGCATGAAACTCCATTCATTTTTTTAACTGATGGGACCAAAATTGAGAAAAGAAGATATATGATGGGACTACTTTTGCAAATTTAAAACAATGAGACTAAAATTACAATATTATACAATATTCTATGGAATCAATATTGTAATTATTCCAAAGTACAATAATAGGAATTCACCCTGTTGAATTATCAATCACATAAAGTGTGTACGTGTACAGTGTATATATATATGGGTAAAATGCATCCCCAACCTATGCCGCACAGAGCAATTTGTCTTATATTCAAAAAAAATTCGTACTTGACCCCCAACCTTTGATTTTTGTTGCATAATGACTCTGGCTCCATTTTTGGTCGAATATTCTTGGAATATTCAATATTCATGAAATCTTTTTCCAAAAAATAAAGCTAGAGGACATTCTGCAACAAAAATATTTCAAAGGTTGGTGGGGGGTCAAGTGCAAAAAATTTTAGAATATGAAGCATATTGCAAAACATGACATAGGTTGGAGGAATCTACAATTTACACTAATTATATGAAATCGATTTGCGTGCGTACCTCCTAGCTATAGCAGATAGAAGCGAACTACCCATGGCTGGGTCTAGCTAGAAACAGTTTTCCTTGATGCGGAGAAAATGGAAGAGCTTTTAGAGAATAAACTATTCATCTTGGGAGATATAATTATTTCCGATGAAAAACAAACCCTATACCAAGATCGATTTATATAATCTTTTATTGAACGCTAAAGGATAGGCCAACTAAGACATCGTTATAATGATTATTATTAAATTTGATAAATGAGACATCGTTGATTAATAAGACAGTTTCGCGTGATTCATAGGAAACTTTAGTGTATTTATGTTGAAAATGTAATACACATAAATTCCACATGTAACATGCCCTTATGGTCCATGTCTCCATGATGATAAATTGCTTGAGATATCAAGAAACAATGTTTAAGTGCGTGTATCGACATTGTTTATTATCTATCATGAAAATTGCTTTTTTCCTCTCATAACTTGGCTTCATTTTAATTTTGTTATCATTCATTATGAATTTATCACATTTAATTTTCTTTATCTTTCAAACTGTCTTATAGTTAGTCCAATCGAAATCGCTGTCCAAAAATTTAGTAGTCAGCTCTGTTGATCAATATTTTGATCGGTTCTTTTGGGGAGAATTCGTGCATGAATGCACTCACACATGTATCACATTCAATATCAATCTCACGTGTCACTCACGCCAAAATTTCCCCAAAAATGGAGTCAAAATTAGTGTTGACTAACGGAGTAGCCGTTAAATTTTGGATGAAAATTACGGTTGGACTTGGGACTAAATGTGAGACAATTTCAAAGTTATGAGATTAAATGTGAGAAAAATGAATAGGACCAAAATTTAATTGGAGCAGAGTTATGGGACATATAATGTAATTTCTCCCGATCTATTATTTGACAGAAAAATCAACTCAAAAGGAAAATGATATTTATTCATTTCATTTCAAAATTGCATTTTGGTATATTGGCGACGGGTTTGAGCACTTTTGGGGTTGTCACTAAACAAAAGTTTGGTAACAAACTAACAATATTGTTTTTCGGGCTAATTGCAATTTTCATTCATTAACTTTTCCCTTTTTGGATTTTAGTCCTGTTTTTTTTTTTTCGATTTACAAAGTCGTCCGATAACTATCCAACTTTTGACAATTTTAGTCCGATTTGACCAGAGCCGACCAATTGGGCCAGAATTTGCCATGTGTCGGACATGTGGTGCTGACAGGGACAAAAATTTGGGAATTTTTCAATTTTCCGCCAAAATAGACACTGACTGGGACAAAATTGATGAGGTGGCGTGTCACACCTCATCAATTTTGTCCAAGTCAGTGTCTATTTGGCATACCATCACATCAATTTTTTCTAGTCAGCATCACACGTGACAAATTCTGGCTAAATTGGTCATCTCCGGTCAAAATTTGACTAAAATTGCCAAAAGTTGGATATTTACTGGACGACTTTGCAAATTGGTAAAAAAAAAAAAAAAGACGACCATTTCAAAAGTGAAAAAGATATAGGACGAAAAATGCAATTAGCCCATTGTTTTTCGGATAAGTTATGAGATTAGTTTTGAAGTTTTCCCATTTTATTTCCAACTTTTTTTTAACTAACTAAAAATGTTCTCATACTTGATTCATTCATATAAAATTTCTTAATTGAAATATTCAGTGAGTATTGTAAAGTGAAACTCAAGTCAATCACATGTTCTAGTTACAATATTTTCAATTATAAGAAGATTCACGCGCATCCATTTGATATGCATCGCACAATGGCTATGGATGTTGACATTATACCCTGGATTACGTAAATCCCGTTTCATGTGTGATCATTCTTTAAATTTATTCTTTCTTAATGAAGGCCAAGAATAAAACATTCGAACTCAGGCAGATCTAGTTAAATTCTAGTATAATTCACAAGACAAGTTAATTTACTTCATATTTTTAGAATTAGTCAAAAGATAAGTGAATTATACTTAAAAGTCGATCAAACTAAATCTAGATTAAAATTCCAAGAACATAATTCATTTGTATAGTGCAAGACTTATTACGATCATTTTATTACACAGAAAAGACATCTTGTGGCCTTATTAGAATGACTTAAAATCACATTTTATTCCAAGCATTTTATGCAGATTTTCCAAAACATACAGAGACCTGAATTCATCATAGTGAATCCTCCATCAACCATAAGATTATGCCCACTTATATACTTAGACTCATCACTTGCCAAGAACAGGGCAGCCTCAGCCACATCTTTCAATTGTAAGAACACCTTTTAAGATCCTATAAACATCATGAACTGATGAGTTTGGTGGAATCGGATCAAAACAAGGTCAAGAAGAAGAGCCAAAATAGAGACAAGAAGGATCGGGGTTGACCGGCGTAGCGAAAGAAGTCAAAAGGTTGAAAAATTGAGGTTAAGTTTCTGGTCATGTGGCGCCATGGCGCTGGATTTGGCACCACGGCGCCAAGGCCAAAATAGCTACTGGAGGTGTGGCGCCATGACGCCAGATTTGGTGCCACAGCGCCACGGGCGCGGACAACTTTTTTCAGTACGTGTTTTTTGACGGGTTTTCGCGTTTTGGGCCGTTTGTGGCATGTTTTGAGTCCTAATTTGATTGGAATTGTTTCCTATTGTGTTAGGAATTATTCCCTAGTTGTTTAGGATTATTTTTCCTAATTTGTTAGGATTTAGGTCTTTTCCACTAGTATAAATATGAGAACTCTTCTTGTAATTCATTGATGTACTCTTATTCACTTTAAAAGAGTGCTCGTGTTTTTCATTTTCATGATTAGACTTAGATTTATTGTTTCTTGTTTATTTTTCGTGCTCTGATGCCTACCATCCCTAACAACTGGTATCAAAGCCATAGGTTGTAGATTTAGATGACGTCCTAAATCAAGATCTATGGGGAAATGTTTTTGGCTAATCACGGATTTCGTCGTGGGAATGATGGTAGGAGATGGAAGGGTAATCAAGCTCGACGATTTCGTTGCAGAGAAGCACGAATTGAGGTCGTGGTAAGCTGGAGAAGATGATAGAGGAGGATGAGATAAGGTAGATCATCAACCAAAGAAGAGTAATCCTGTTGAACGTTAACGAGCAAACGTTGGAAAATCGTGGTGCCAGTAGAGGCAGATCCGCAGCAGCAGAGGCAGATTTGTGAACACGAAGCCAATGGGAGCAGTTGTGGAGCCGGAGGCAGATCCGTAGAGCCAGAGGTCAGAGATCAAATTAGTGTTTCCGAGAAGGATGAACGAGTTGCTAAAGATCGATGGGGCAGAGCTATGGTGCCAAGAAAGCAAATCCACCGAGCCAGAGGTCAGAATGATAGAATCGGTAACCGAGAGCGTACAGCCGTGTAGTCGAGAGACCAGAGGGCAGGGTTGTGGAGGCATGACCATGTAGGGAGACCATGAAGACAGAAAGTGGTGCCGGGAGGAGTTGACCGTGGAGTTGAAAGATGGCGGCAGGAAACGAAAATCGAGTAGGTAGATTTGCAGAGCATCGGGTTTATTGGCAGATGGATGTGACATAGCTCGCGGAGTGGGAGCTCGAGCAGATATGTTAGTGGCCCAAGTTAGCCTTTGAAAACCAAGTAGGCAGATGGATCAGACATTGCTCATGCAGGGGCATGGAGCAGATACATGAGGGATCCGAGATTGCCGTTGAAAAAGTCCTTGGTGGAAAGTTATCAGTGGATGGGTTGATCGAGGCAGTTTGAGTGTGACATGTTCGGGTTTTAGAATAACCTATACCCAAGGGTCAGATAGACCGAGATGGATATGTCACGGTATTCAGGAGTTAGCTGATCACCAAAAGAATAAGTTAGTGGCGAGGGTTCAAAAGAGGAAACAATGTTCACAAAGAGAGTTCATCAAGTGGGTGACACTACAGGACTAATGAATTGAAGAGACATGGAGAGGTCTCGTGATTTGATCTCCATTGGGTTTGGGGATGTGTCGACTAGATGAGGTTCACTTAGGAAAAGTGAAGAAGTGGTTCAAGTTGAGTTCGAGTTATTTTGATCAGTCTCCAAGTGGGAGATTGATGGGTTTGGTGGAGTCGGATCAGAATAAGGTCAAGAAGAAGAGCCAAAATAGAGCCAAGAAGGGTCGGGATTGACCGGGGTCGCGAAAGAAGTCAAAAGGTTGAAAAATTGAGGTCAAGTTTGTGGTCATGTGGCGCCATGGCGCTGGACAACTTTTTTTAGTACGCATTTTTTTACGGATTTTTCCCATTTTGGGCAGTTTTTGGCATGTTTTGAGTCCTAATTTGATTGGAATTGTTTCCTATTATGTTAGGAATTATTCCCTAGTTGTTTAAGATTGCTTTTCCTAATTTGTTAGGGTTTAGGTCTTCTCCACTAGTATAAATATGAGAACTCTTCTTATAATTCATCGATGTACTCTGATTCACTTTAAAAGAAATAAAGATGTAGTCTAGGTTGGATCATGGATGTAGGCAATTATGCCGAACCACGTTAAAATCCTCGTATTTTTCATCTTCATGATTAGGCTTAGATTTATTGTTTCTTGTTTATTCTTCATGCTCTGATGCCTACCATTCCTAACATGAACCCCCTCATTATTCAGCTCGAAAAAATCCATAGACAAAGGCGTGACAATGAGATAGGGTGACAGACAGTTCACATGAATTTCGTGCCTCCTGAGCTCCACAACAGTATTCTTAGTAAGCCCCACGACCCTGTGCTTTGACTCGTGTAGCCATGATTAGCAACACCACCCGTCGTTGTACAAACGCTCCCGTTCGTAATGATACTGCCATGACCATTAGGGATCATGACATGGGCCGCATGTTTAGTGCCCAAAAATGCCCCTATTAGATTCACATTTATAATTTTTTCAAATTCAGATACATCATGGTTGAGAATGTTTGGTTTGTTTGTTCCTATGATGGCAGCATTGTTGAAGATGATGTCGAGTTTACCCTATAACGTGACATTTGTATTGACAGCGTTTTCTATATCGGATTTCTTAGTTACATCACAGTGGACAAAAGTGGATGATTCTCCTAAATCTTGGCTAACTTTTTGTCCTAATTCAGCTAGAATGTCTACAATCACTACTTTTGCTCTATGCTTGTGGAAGAGTCGGGCCTCGACTCTCCGATGCCACGGGCCGCACCGGTGATTAGTGTACCTCACCTTCCAACCTAGGATCAACATAAAGCTATTACTTCAATAGTATGTTGGATATGTTCAAAAGTCACGCAACAAATACTTTAAAATGACTTGAAACCTCAAAAAATGCAGGTGAAAAGACATAATAGTGGAAGGCAAAATGACCAAAATACCTTATTATGTGAAGAATCCAACATAATGGTAAAATGACATGGGAATTCCACTTATGCGTCTTAACTTAAAGTAAATGAGCTGACTATAGTAGTCATTATTTATAGAGATATCAGGGTATCCACTTCGTCTACAATTTAACAAAAAGCTAAGGCCTTGTTTGTTTATGTTTTCAAATTCCATTTTTAATATTCTGAATCATAAAATTCTAAAAATCCATAACACAAACTATTTTCATTTAAATTCTACTTAACTTTTTCAATTCCCCATATAACTACCTATCACTCACTATATCAATCATTTCACACATTTATCAATCAACATCATTTCCTCCAATCATTACTTTTCTATTCAATCTTCCACTTTTACTATATATTAATAATAAATTTCAAATTTCAAATTTCAAATTTCAAATTTCAAAATATATTAATATTAAATTAACTTTATATATCTATCTATCTTATTCTATTATTTATTTATTCATATAATCATTACACAAATAACTAACTCAATTATTTAATTCATATTTTACAAATTTCAACCACTATTTCAAAACATAAACAAACACAACACACATCACATCAATTCTCACACGAATCCATGTAATACGCATTTCCCGAGAAATTTTCAGAATTTAATCTCAAAAACATAAACAAACATAGCCTAATTCTTTTCTCTATTATGTCCAAATCGGCATCCTATTAATGTTGATCCGAAAGCACGCGAGTCAGTGAGTGATAATACTCATTCATGCTCGAGTCATAGATAAGAAAATAGTTTTATCGATGAAATCAAAGACACGGTATTTAAAAAGTACTATGTTATTACGGAGAAAGAAATATAATTCTTTGAATATCAAATCAAGATCATCTAGAACAAAATTAAAACTTCCTTCTTGCAAGGCGGTCAAGATGTCAACCGGGTCCGTCCTACCTGCACCCTGGAGGAGCGGCCCGATTGAACCTGGATGGGGCCCGGCCTAGTTTATTTTGCAACATGGCGCCGAGCTGCTAGAGGTTGGACTGGAGACCAGCCGACATTAGGCCCAACCCAAGACCGGAATGGTTATAAAAGTTTTGATTGCAATTTGAAAAAAAAAAAGTAGCTCAAGTGGCGAAGGCTCCCTTCACCACCTTGAGGACAAGGGTTTTTAATTTATTTTATAACTAAAAGAAAAGTTCAAAGGTCCTATAAATTAGGACCGTCCAAGTTTCTGGACCCTTGAAAAGTTTATCTAAAAAGAAAATTCTCAAAGGTCATATTATTTGGAGCATCGGATCAAATGTTTGGGCGCTCCAAATCACTTGAATCCGGAGTGTCAGATTGGTTGATCCAACGCTCCCGATAATATGACTATTGAAAATTTAAAAAAGAAAAAGAAATTAGCCTTGGACAAGGCCAAGGTAAATAGTAAATTGGGCCCCCAGCTAACCTAGGCCAGTTCGAGATGGGACCCACCCAACCTGACCATTTGACATCTTTAGTTATTGGCTTTAGTGGAAGGAAGATATTATATACCACTATTTGTAAATCATCATTATACCATGATTTGAAAAATTATTAATGTATTTAAATTCATCAAAGCCAATAAGTAGAATATTTTTTTGCCAAAATTAAGGAAAATGATGTAATGGCGGTATCTAGTGTTGCTCTTTATTAGAAGATTAATTAACGAATGCGCTTAGATCTTTAATATTTGTATAGTGTTTATTATGTGTTGTACGCCATGTGTATAACTTCCAATGATTTGATACATGTGACGTGCATATGAAAAGTGAACGATAGGATGAAATATTAATTTGAAATGGAAGATTCAAACATGAATAATATGACTTAATATTATATCCAATAATATGACTTAATATGACTTAACATATATATATATATAGGTATATTTATGTTTACTTAATATTATATCCAATTGTTTTGTAATTTTATTCCTGTTCATTATTTTTTATCGAATAAAATATTTCACCTGTTAAGTGCCTAATTTCGTATGTGTGTGTATATATTAGTAATAACAAATAATATCAATAATATTGTAATAATGATAACAAAGTAACTACGAAATAATATTCAACAATGTAATGAAAGCTATTTTTAATGCAAAATTTTTATTTTTATAATTTTTCAGTCAGAAGAATATAATGTAACTATTGTATTTCACACTAATATATTTGTTCATTTTGTCATATATTCATTTTAGAATTCATAATTGTATGCATGTATTTTCATAAAGAATAAATTTTATTTTATTTTCTTCTCCAAGTTCTCTTCCGAGTGTTTATTGTTATTCGTTCGTTTCCGCGTAGTATTTATACAAATCTCATAATTTAAAATATATGTTCATTCAATAAAAAAACTAGTCGATCTTGCAAATGAGCCAAAATTTCAAGCTTGGCTCGAGCTCGAATGAGCCAACGAGCCGAGCTCGAGCTTGACTCGTTTGAATCGAGCTCTTGCAAAGTTAAGCTGGAACTCAGCTAGTTTACCACCCTACTTAATATATTATAAGATGGTACTTACTAATTTTAATGTTGATTTTCTCATCTGCATACCTCTTCACATGCATTGCAGAGTACTGCATTACTCCTCTTCCTGGATAGTTGTTTTCTTCCAAGGCCTCTTACTAGGATGCTACAATATTAATTGCTCTAATCACCTACTTGTTATTTGTCACCTTTAAATATGAACCATTAAATAGCACTATAATTTCTTACAAGTTATATTCGCCCTTCATAATAAAAAACTAACTAGTTCCATCTAAGTCACGCGATATAAAATTAACTATTCTTTTTACACGACTACAAAGTTGAATATTGCTGGGCGGAATCATTGACCCGATGCACCGGGCCATAGGTAGTCATGCTCATGCACAACCGACCCTTGTACAGACAATCGGGCTTGGCCTGATTAGTATATATCCGGGTCCTAAGTCTTAGGACCCGTGGTCCAACTCCTAAACAAACAATCGGGATTGACTGGGTTTGTATAATCTTCGTGCACAAGTCTTGGAACTTATGCCCCGACCTATGAACGAACCATTGGGCTTGCCCAGGTTAGCGTATACTTCGGGCATAGGTCTTAGGACCTGTGAGCCAACCTGCTAAGAACCACATTTTCAAGTGGTTCAAATTTAGACCTATCAAACTGCGGGTTACGTCAACCTATAGTATTACGAACAACTAGGGCTAGTAATTGAGTTGAGTCACTCGATGACGAGGTTAACATGGCTCAGCCAAAATAAGTTCAACATAATTAAAAGTTTTAATTGTATATTAGATATAAATAATATACTTCATATCGGACATTTAAAATGTCACATTACCAAATAAGAGATTAACTACAAATAAGTGATTAACTATATTTTGGTGTTTTGATAAACCTACAAATTTCTTTTTGCTACTGAAAAGAGACCGCAAATTGAGTTTTACCAACTCCTTTGGTTAAAGAATGAAACAAAAGCTTAAAGTCTGGAAACATAAATGAGAAGCAAACTGAATATTATTTCTGCTGAACCTTACAATATTTAAAGAAATATAACGTGGGTAAAGATAGCTAACAGACTCCTAAGAAATAGGAAATAACAAACTCCTGACTAAACTCTAACAACTCTATCTAAGAATGAGTCCAAGCATAACTAACTTAACAAAGAAAATAATGACAGCAGAAGACTAAGAAAACAAAGTAATCTAATAACAAAAAATAAGTAATAATAAGATGCACTAACTATTGACACTCCCCCTTAGTGCATGCTTACGATCAATCAACCCAAGTGCTTCACGAAAAGCTTCAAGCTTCGGCTTCGAAAGTACTTTAGTAAACACATCAGCAACTTGATCATTTGTCATAATACTCGTCAACTCCATTTCTTGATTCAAGACTTTCTCCCGAATAAAGTGATGATGAACCTGAATGTGCTTTGTTCGAGCGTGGAATAATGGATTTGATGCTAGCTTGACTGCGCTTTCATTGTCACACTTCACTGAAATTGGATAACCCACCTTTTCATAAATATCAGAAATTAACATCTTCAACCAAACACATTCTTGGGCAGCCATTGTTGCAACACAATATTCTGCTTCAGTATTAGAGAGAGCAACATTTGGTTGTTTTTTACTGCACCACGAAATTGCAGCTGAACTCATGTTGAAACAATAACCTGTAGTTGATCTTCTATCATTTATATCACCTGCCCAATCAGAATATACGAACCTGCTTAGCACAAACTTCTCATTCTTTTTGTAGAATAAACCATACTCAAGAGTGCTCTTCACATATCTTAGAATTCTTTTTCCTGCTTCAAGGTGAGATACCTGTAGATTTTCCATAAACTGAGAACTAACATCTACAGAGTAAGACAAGTCAGGCCTTGTTATAGTTAAATAAATTAAACTACCAACAAGCTGTCTAAACTTTGTCGAATTCACCACAGGTTTTCCTTCCTCTTTCTGCAACTTGTGATGTGGTTCCATAGGAGTAGGATTGGGTTTTGCTTCATTCATGTTAAAACGCTCCAGCAACATCTTTGCATATCCTTTTTGAGACAAAAACAAGCCATTGTCCATTTTTTCTATCTCCAACCTGAGAAAACACCCGGCTTCACCTAAATTCTTCATCTCAAATCGGATAGCCAGTTCATCACAAAAACGATTAATCTCAACATAATTATCTCCAGTTATTATCATATCATCCACATATAAAAGAACTAGAAGATGCAACTCCGAGTTTCTTTTAACAAACATGCTTGAATTTGAATTTAATACTTTAAAGCCACAAAAAATCAAGTATTCAGAAATTTTACCATACCAAGCACGCGGAGCTTGCATGAGCCCGTACAAGGCTTTCCTTAGTCGACAAACATAGTCAGGAAACTCCTTTGACTCAAAACCTTGGCTCTAATTCATGAAAACTTCTCTATCTAGCTCCCCGTAGAGAAATGCATTTTTCACGTGTAGCTGCTATAATTTCCATCCTTTGTGAGCAGCTAAGGAGATGATGGTTCTAACAGTCATCATCTTTGCAACTGGACTGAAAGTCTCCTAGTAATCCATTCCATATTGTTGTGAAAAACCTCGAGCGACCAGCTGTGCTTTATACCTGTCCACCGACCCATCAACTTTTTTCTTCAACTTGTAAACCCATTTACATGTTACTGGTTGGACCTCTTTTGGCTTTGGTACTAACTCCCAAGTGTTATTTTTCATCAAGGCTGAAATCTCGTCTTTCATGGCTCCTTCCCAATCTAAATTTCCCTTTGCTTCTTCAAAGCATGTAGGTTCATGAAAATCAAATGGCCCAGTGAGTAAACATTGTGTCATAGTACATTGATTTAAACAAACCTGGAAATCTTTTTACCAAATTGGATTTCTTTTCTCTTTAGTAGATCTTCTAGTAGCAGGAGTACTTTGAATAATTTCTTGACTTGGTGAAACCAATTTGTCATGTGATGAATCATCGCTCCCCTTTTCTCTAGTATCAGGTGATTTTGTCATCTCCAGTGAATCTGATTGTAGTTCTTCAAGGTCCTCCTTAGTAGGAAAATCATCAATATTCCCAAAAGTTGTTCCTGTCAACTTTGAGCTGCTATAGTATGGTGAAACTTCATCGAAGACTACATCTCGAGAAGTGGTGAATTTCTTGTTCTCAGGATCCATACACCTCCACCCTTTTCGATGATGATCATAACCAACAAAAACACATCGTTTTGCTTTTGGATCTAACTTTGTTCTGTCACTTTTAGAAACATGAACATAACAAATAGAACCAAAAGTTCACAAATAGCTCATATTTGGCTTTGTTTTATACAAAAGTTCAAAAGGAGACTAGTTACCATGCCAAGGAGGTAGTCGATTTACCACGTGACATGCACATTTCATTGCTTCAACCCAAAGCTCTCGAGGAAGATTTTTGTCATGTATCCAAGACAAACTAATTTCTGTCAAGTGTGCGAGTTTTCGTTCAGCAACTCCGTTCTGTTGCGGCGTTTTTCGACAAGTCATTTGCCTTTGAATGCCACTATCGTCACAATATTTGAGAAATTCTCCATCCAAATATTCTGTCCCGTTGTCTGTCCTCAAGCAATTGATTTTGGAGTCAAGTTCTTTCTCGACACAACTCTTGAACTTAAGAAATTTCGTAAAAGCCTCACTGTTTTGCTTCAAGAAATACACCCAAGTGAACCTGGAGAAATCATCAACAAATATCATCATATAACGATAATTACTGTAACTTGGTGTTCTGGTGGGCCCCATCAAATCCGAGTGAACTAACTCAAGTGGCTTTGATCTTCGATTCAATGATTTCTTGAAAGGAATACAGTGAGACTTGCCAAATTGGCATCCTTGGCAAACCATGTGTGATGGTATATTGCTGAAAGTTGGCATTCCATCAACCAAATTCTTAGAGGAAATCTCCCTCAAATGTTGATAACGACGTGACCCAACCTAGCATGCCAAAGAGTTGCACTATTGTTTCGACTTGTTTTCTCAACATAAGCCTCAGATGCAGACAATACAAACAAGTTAGACTTTTTCTTTCTAGTCAGAATAACATTACCAATTATTTCTTTCACATCCCCTAATACTTTAACATCATTAGGACCAAAAAGAACATACTTTCCAGAATCAGTAATTTGAGAAACTGATACTAGATTTTTTCTAACTCCAGGAACAAGATATACATTCTTCAAGACAACGTTATCATTTTCAGAGTCGGTTACCTTGACATTAGCACTTTCTTCTTTCTCGACGGGGTGTATTGAGTTGTCTGCTGTAACGATGACTCGATTTCCGACGTGGTTGTGAGCATTTGAGATCAATGAATCATCTCTAGTGAGATGGTGAGTGCATCCAGAATCAAATATCCAATCCGTCTTATAATCAATGGATGTATTAACTGCATGAAAATTTGTCCCATGTTGTATTGAAGGTTGAGAATGATTATGACAGTCAATTACCTCATTTGAAAAGCATTTCTCCCAATCAATTTGTTGATCTTGTTCCCCATTCTTTTCAGTGCTCAAATTTCCATCCTCAAGCTTTACACGGCAAAATCTTTTGATATGCCCAGGCTTCCCGCATCTGTAACGCTTCTTTTCCTTGTATGATGTTTTATCTGGATTTGACTTCTTCTGAGGACCAATATTGGATGAACCTTTTGATGTAGTCTTACTCTTCCTTTTTCCTTTCAAGAAGAGAACATCATCATATCCACCTGAAATGTGCACTCTTGCCATTTGCCTAGCCAAAGCTTCTTGATTAGTCAATAAATTCTCCAACTTCAAAATGCTTGGCTGATTCGCCCATCCTTGCACCGATGTAATAAATGGCATGTACTCCTTCCTCATACCTCGAATGAGATATCTTCTCACGCGGGGTTCTTTGATTAGTTCATCCAATTCTGAAATTTCTGCACACAAATTTTTCACTTTAAGAAAATATTGTGAAATGGACATATCACCTTGAGTAAGGCCAGCAAGCTAGTTCTCCAAGAACTGCAATCTTGATGTGTTCTTCTTCATGAACAGGGCTTCAAGAGTGTCCCATACTTCCTTTGGAGAATCAACCTCTCGAACATGATCAATGAACTCCTTACTGATTGATGTTCGTAGTGCAAACATAGCTTTTCCACACTTAATCCTCCACTTCCTCCGAGCTTCTGCGTTTTCCGGAGTGTCGGCAGGAATTACATCAAGACCCAACGTCATATCCCAAAGGTCCTGACCCTGGAGATAAGCTTCCATGCATAAGAGCCAATACTTGTAGTTTGTACCTTCAAGCTTCTCTACGACATACTGCATACAACCAGCTACACCCCTATTTTGATCCATCTTTCTGACAATAAACTTTTAGCAACAACCAAATGATTTTCTCCAACAAGTAACAACACTTGATAGACAAGAAAATCAGAACCTAAAACCTAGCTTTGATACCATGAAACAAAAGCTTAAAGTCTGGAAACATAAATGAGAAACAAACTGAATATTATTTCTGCTGATCGACCTTACAATATTTAAAGAAATATAACGTGGGTAAAGATAGCTAACAGACTCCTAAGAAATAGGAAATAACAAACTCCTGACTAAACTCTAACAACTCTATCTAAGAATGAGTCAAACCATAATTAACTTAACCAAGAAAATAATGACAGCATAAGACTAAGAAAACAAAGTAATCTAATAACAAAAAATAAGTAATAATAAGATGCACTAATTTTTGACAAAGAAACAAATGAAGGGTATTTTATTTTTATTTTTTTGATAAATCAATAATTAACTTTCATTAATATTGAGACTAATCCGAGAAGACATCAAAAAGAGGTCAAGTATCCTCGAGTTACATAGAGCACAAAATTGATAAAATACTATATGGTGCACCGAGAGTGTTACTCCGAATGCACCATCGCCACACATTCATGAAGTGGGGGTGATTTATTTATGCGTTCACTATAGTATTTCCTGTATAAAATAAGAGGCACTACAAATCTACAATAAGAACATGCAAACGAAAAGTCTTTTGAATCTATATTTTAAAGTTTTTCAACTTTTGGTGATAATTTAAAGTAAATAATTAAATTGTTTAGTCGAGATTCCATGTCATCCTTGATATTTAAATGTGAAGGCAATTATTTCATTATTATGATTAAATTTATTTCTATTATTCGTAAAATCTTACTTTTGGTATTTTATGAGCAACTTGTTATATTTTATTAGTCTAATTCTTTTATCCCATTATCTCCGAAAGTAGTACTTCGTATGCATTTGATTGAAGTATGTAAAATTTGTCAATTCGAGCGGCCCGGAATAAGCACGAAGCTTGAAAGATTATGTATGTGAGGCTAGTCTAGGCCGAGCCAAAAAGAAATAATACGGCATGAGTTTGAGCCTTAGTTTTGATGTTATTTGAGCTTGAGCATGCTGAAACTCTCCTCATAAAGCCCGTTTGACACGCCCACAAGCCACTCTACTCAAGTGATTCAGTCCTAGATTAATCCAACCAGAGAGGGAAAATTTCATTTTTGGTTCCATAGGACTTGGCCATTTCAGACTTTGTCCTAATGGAATTTCAATTGCAATTTCGGTCCAATAGGACTGAAAAAGTTGCACTTTTGGTCCATCCGTCAAAAAATAGATGGAAAAAGACGAGTATCATATACGCACGATTTTTTGCAGTTTTTGAGATAACGGTATGACACTCGCCTTTTTCCATCAATTTTTTGACAGTTTGGACCAAAACTGCAACTTTTGAGTTCTAACTATGAGATCAAAAGTGCCACTGGAATTCTAATGAGATTAGATTTGAAATAGGCGAAGTCCTAAAGAATCATAAATGAACTTTTCCCAACCCACGGGATAATGGTCAATCGATTCGATTATAGTGCGAAGCCTACCCGTTCCTACCTCGATCCGGCTAAATCAAAAACTACAATACAAAATAAGAGTTATGACGCTCTAGGTCAATTAAAACCCACAAGCTCCTTAATTTGCGGAGTAACATTCAATTTGAAACAGAAACTCCACACTGAATTATATCCTTATTTATTATTATGATTAGAACATTGTGAGACCAGAATTTTCAATAGTAAAACCTCCATCCAGAACCAAATTGTGCCCATTCACATACCTAGCCTCATCACTAGCTAAATACACAACAGCTCGAGCCACGTCCTCGGGCTTCAGAGCCACACCTTTAAGACTCGAATAAATATCATCCACCGGATCATCCTCTTCCCGACCCAACAACTTCCTCGACATGGCGGTAGGAAACACATAAGGCGGCACACAATTAACCCTAATCCCATAATGCCCTAATTCGACAGCAGTGTTCCTAGTGAGCCCTAACACAGCATGCTTGGAACATACATAAGCATGTGTAGCCACCCCGCCTATAACCGAACAAATACTAGCCGTGTTGATAATCGCTCCCTGTCGGGCCCGTTTCATTACACGGGCAGCGTGTTTCGTGCCTAGAAATGTCCCGATGGTGTTGACACGGAGGACACGCTCAAAATCAAAAACATTAGAGTTAAGGATGTCAGGAATGATGGGATCGATGATTCCCGCATTGTTGAACATTATGTCGAGTTTTCCATGCATGGAGACGGCTTTTTCAACTGCATTTTGGATGTGGGATTGTTTGTGACATCACAATGGACGAAAGACGAATTTTTTGGAGATGGACGGCCTTGATCGTCCTGGATGTCGGCTATCAAGACCTTGGCACCATGTTCGATGAAAAGCTTTGCTGTTATTGATCCGAGACCACCGGCTCCACCGGTAATTAGAGCTACTTTACCTTCCAATCTTGCACAAAATCGAAGTGAACACCATTTTCAAGAACATGGCTATCATAACAAATTTTCTAGTAAATGACATTGAGAATGCATAAGCGGATGTGCATAATATTTAAAAGGAAAAATCGCATTTTTCATACCGTAATTGACCACTGATACCAAACATTCTTGAAATCTCACTTTTTGATACAAACTTGGCCATTTTTTCTTACTTTTCATACCACCGGTAGTTTTCTTCACAAAAAAATTGGGGGATTTGGTGCGATTTCTTCATAAATTGGTAAGAAGTGGCCTATTTCTTCAGAAAATGGTAAGTAGTGGTTCGATTTCTTCACAAATTGGTAAGAAGTGGTCGATTTTTTGTGAAGAAAACTAACAGTGGTATGAATAATGGGAAAAAATGGTCAAGTTTGTATGAGAAGTAAGATTTTTAAAATGTTTGGTATCAAAAGTATACAGGTGGTCAATTCCAGTATGAAAAATGCGATTTTCCCTAATTAAAAATTCAACAACAGGAAGTAGCCGATAAAGGCAAAATTATGAAAATTGATATGAAGTTCTTTTTGTTAAAGTGAAGGATAGTGAAGGAAGGGAACGGAAAATAGAAAAATAAAATTAAATGTGATTTAACAAAAATAGAGAGAGAAATATAAGAAGATGATTGGGTGAAAAGAGTAAAAAAAAACCATGGATAACATTCCCACTAGTTTCTTGAATTATGTGGTTATTATTATGTCGACTCATCAAAACACACTGAGGTAACACAATAATAGCCTATGGTGAAGGAATATTCAATTCACATAATAATTCTCCCTAAGTCCGTTGTTTGCCAGGCAAAAAAACAATTCTCTAAGTCCATCTTCAATTATATACAGTATAGATATAGATTCTGTTGGGAAAGAGTGTCAAAATAAATGACACCGGCGCAACGCGGAAGCGATATAATTCTTTTCCCCACTAACTGGATAAAAATGGGACCACACCAACGATAATACGATAGAAAGAAATAGAATAAACGAGACAAGAGTTTTTACGTGGAAAACCCAAATCGGGAAAAACCACGGGACCGAAGTCGAAAACCTCCACTATATCAATAATGGGCTTACACAATTTCTCCCTAAACTAATTAGGGGATACACAAAATCGTCAAGAGAATATCCCTTGGATTACAAATACATCAAGTTTAGAAACTTGGAATTGTAGAAGAAAAATAGAACACTCTCAATCTTATTTCTCTTCTCCCAATTTTTCCCTCTTATTTTTTTTCTCTCTTTCTCTCTATTTCTCTCTCTAGCTTTCGTTGATGGTGTGTAGAGAATGGCAAAGAAAGCCTCTATTTATAGGGAAAATGCATGGCAATTTTCAACACTTATTATGTCATGTCATATGTGATTTGCCCCTTTTTATTTTCAAAGGAAGTGGCTGCAAGTTTTTCAACAAAACCAGCCACCTTTATATGGCCACCCACATGGGTGGGACCCAACAATTCTCCCCCTCCAACTCATGTGGGGGGCACAACCAAGCCTGCTTCCCTTTTACAGACTTCAAGCTTTTCCCTTGGCAAAGACTTCGTTAGCATATCTGCGCCATTATCATCCGTATGCACTTTATCAAGCTGTATCAATTTTTTGTCAAGAACATCCCGGATCCAATAGTATCTCACATCTATGTGTTTGGACCTTGAGTGGAAAGTTGAATTTTTACTCAAATGGATCGCGCTCTGACTGTCACAGTAGAGCCTATACTTTTCCTGCTTCAAGTCCAACTCCTCTAGAAACTTCTTCAACCACAACACCTCTTTACATGCTTCAGTCACAGCAATGTACTCGGCTTCTGTTGTGGATAATGCCACGCATTTTTGAAGGTTCGACTGCCAAGAAATAGCTCCCCCTGCAAAGATAATCAAGTATCCGGACGTGGACTTCCTGGAATCAATATCTCCAGCCATGTCTGCATCTGTGTACCCCTCTAAAATAGTTTGTCCATCACCAAACCTTAGACATAGTCTCGAAGTGCCTCTCAGATACCGCATTATCCATTTCACTGCTTCCCAGTGATCCTTGCCAGGGTTAGACAAATAGCGACTAACTACGCCAACTGCATGAGCAATATCGGGTCTAGTACATACCATAGCATACATCAAACTGCCAACTGCAGAAGCATATGGTATCTTCATCATCTCTTGTTTACCTTCCTCACTTGTGGGCATTGTGCGGAGCTGAGTTTGAAATGTCCCGCAAGTGGAGTACTAACCGCTTTCGATTTACTCATGTTGAATCTTTCAAGAACTTTCTCAATGTATTGTTCTTGAGATAACCAGAGCTTCTTGTCAGCTCTATCCCTAGAGATTTTCATTCCAAGGATCTGCTTAGCCGGGCCCAAGTCTTTCATCGCAAAAGACTTGCCAAGTTCTTTCTTCAGCTTCTCAATCTTGCTGGCATCATGACCTACAATCATCATGTCATCAACGTATAACAGTAGAATGATAAAATCTCCATCTGAGAATTTCTTAAAGAATACGCAGTGATCTGAGCTGGTCCTCGTGTAGTCATGGTCTGTCATGAATGAGTCAAATTTCTTGTACCACTGTCTGGGAGCTTGCTTCAGACCGTACAAGCTTTTCTTCAACCTGCACACCAGGTTTTCTTTTCCTTTGACTCTGAACCCTTCCGGCTGCTCCATGTAGATTTCTTAATCTAGATCTCCATGAAGAAATGCGGTCTTCACATCAAGTTGTTCAATCTCCAGACTGAGACTGGCAGCGATCCCAAGAACAACTCTGATCGAAGACATCTTCACCACTGGTGAGAAAATTTCTTCAAAATCAACACCCTTTTTCTGATTGAAACCCTTCACAACCAGCCTTGCTTTATATCTGGGTTGTGAGCTATGTTCCACATTCTTCAACTTGTACACCCACTTATTTTTTAGTGTTCTCTTGCCTTTAGGCAGCTTCACCAAGTCATAGGTGTGATTTTCTTGTAAGGATTTCATCTCCTCTTTCATGGCCTCCATCCACATATCTCTCTGATCATGTGATATGGCCTCTGGGTAACTCTCTGGTTCTCCCCCATCAGTGAGCATCACATACTCATCTGGATTATATCTGGTCGAAGGACGTGTTTGTCTGGTTGACCTTCTAACCGTCGCCTCTTGTGGCGGAACTGGATCATCAGTCTGTATAGGTGGCACCTGATCATCAACTGGCTCATCATCAGTTGTATCATTCTGCTCGTCCTGTACATCTCCCCCGTGATCCCGAGTTGTACGTGAAGGAACTGGATCTAAGTCATCAGGAACTTCCTGAGAAGATTCTCTCCTCTCGCTCTGTTTTGTATCATCAGATGTTTGTTCCTCAAGAAACACAACATCTCTGCTTCTGATAACTTTCCTGTTTACCAAGTCCCAAAGTCTGTAACCAAACTCTTCATGGCCATAGCCCAAGAAAGTACATGGTTTGGTTTTATCATCAAGCTTGGATCTCTCTTCTCTTGGAATATGAACATACGCCCTGCAGCCAAACACTCTCAAGTGTTTGTAGGAAACATCTTTCCCTGACCAAACTCTGTCTGGAATGTCACCATCCAAAGGAGCTGATGGAGAAAGGTTGATCAAGTCAATTGCAGTCCTCATTGCTTCACCCCAAAAGGATTTGGGCAATTTTGAGTATGATAACATACATTTGATCCGCTCACAAATTGTCCTGTTCATCCTCTCCGCTACACCATTGTGTTGTGGAGTTTTTGGAACACTCTTCTCATGCCTGATACGATGGTCACGACAATGTTGTTCAAATGGACCCTGGTATTCGCCACCGTTGTCTGAACAAATACACTTCAGCTTCCTTCCGGTTTCTCTTTCAATTTTTGTTTGAAAATGCTTAAAGACTGTTATAACCTGGTCTTTAGATTTCAAAGCAAAACACCAGACCTTTCTTGAGAAATCATCAATGAATGTGACAAAATACACTGCACCACCAAGTGTTTTGTCTTTCATATAGCATACATCAGTATGCACCAAGTCCAGAGGATGTGATTTTCTGGACGTATAAAAGCTCTTGAACGCAACTCTGTGCTGTTTTCCTGCTAAACAATCAACACAAGTTTGTAGCTCTATCCCACTGACGTCAGGTAGGAGTTTCTTCTTAGCCAAAAGTTGCATGCCTTTTTGGCTCAAATGTCCAAGCCTCTTATGCCATAGCTCAATGGAGGAACTATTGACTGCTGCATTCACCTCTCCATTGGATAATTTTGCTTGCATCAGGTAGAGTGAGTTCTTTTTCTTACCCTTTGCAGTAATCAGAGAACCTTTGGTGAGCTTCCATTTTCCTTCACCAAAGTGACTGACATAGCCTTCATCGTCTAGCTTGCCAGTGGAAATAATGTTGAGCCGAATGTCAGGAATATGTTTGACGTCTCTCAGAATGAGCCGGCACCCTGTGTCAGTTTCCAAGTTAATGTTCCCCATGCCGATAACCTCTGTCACACCATGATTGGCCATTCTGACTCTGCCAGAGTTACCACTCATGTACGATGTGAACATATCCCTATGTGGGGTGATATGATATGAGGCTCCTGAATCAATGATCCAATCTGTTTCTTGGCATGATGAACTGACACATGTATCATAATAGATAATGACAACATCACCATCAGTTACCATAGCTGTGGTGTCTTTGTCATTTTTCTTGTTTTCATTATTTCTATTCTTTTGATCTCTTTTCTTCTTTCTGCAGTCTCTTTCGTAGTGGTTTGGACCACCACAGTAATGGCATTTGAAATCTCCTTTGAACTTGGACTTCCCCCTGGATTTGTCTCTCTGGTGCTGAGGACCTCTATTTTTGTTTCTTCCTCCTCTGTCAGAATTTTCAGTCACCAAGGCATTTTGCTCAGTACTGAACGCCTGCTCCTTTCTTCTGGACTCTTTATTTAGAAGGCAATCTTTGACCACTTGCAGGGTCAAATCTCCATTTAGAGCTGAGTTGCTGACTGACACCACGAGGGTATCCCAACTATCCGGTAATGAGCTGAGTAATAATAAAGCAATTACTTCATCACCAATAGATGATGACTCCTCCATTTTTAATCCGTTACCTCAAATATGAACGTGGCTCTCCAAATGCGAAAGCCAAATAGCCCGGGAAAACTTTTCTGATGTAGAAGATTAGATTAAACTGCGACCACAGAGCATACTTAGAATACCCGAGCTCTGATACCACTTGTTGGGAAAGAGTGCCAAAATAAATGACACCGGCGCAACGCGAAAGCAATATAATTCTTTTCCCCACTAACTGGATAAAACTGGGACCACACCAACGATAATACGATAGAAAGAAATAGAATAAACGAGACAAGAGTTTTTACGTGAAAAACCCAAATCGGAAAAAACCACGGGACCGAAGTCAAAAACCTCCACTATATCAATAATGGGCTTACACAATTTCTCCCTAAACTAATTAGGGGATACACAAAATCGTCAAGAGAATATCCCTTGGATTACAAATACATCAAGTTTAGAAACTTGGAATTGTAGAAGAAAAATAGAACACTCTCTCAATCTTATTTTTCTTCTCCCAATTTTTCCCTCTTATTTTTTTCTCTCTTTCTCTCTATTTCTCTCTCTAGCTTTCGTTGATGGTGTGTAGAGAATGGCAAAGAAAGCCTCTATTTATAGGGAAAATGCATGGCAATTTTCAACACTTATTATGTCATGCCATATGTCATTTGCCCCTTTTTATTTTCAAAGAAAGTGGCTGCAAGTTTTTCAACAAAACCAGTCATCTTTATATGGCCACCCACATAGGTGGGACCCAACAGATTCATCCCGGTAAATTTAGACAGGGAAACCAAAACTCAAGCACATAAAGAGAGAGAGTGTGTGTTGTACCTTCTAGCTATAACAGATACGAGCGAACTGCTTCCCATGGCTCAGTCTAGAAAGAATTTGCTCGCCTTGCTCGGAGAAAATGGAACAACTCCGAATAAACTATTTTACTTTGGGAAAATATTTCCTCAACCAACAATAAAGTATAAACTCTATATCAAGATTTATATAATCTTTCAAAGGTGAACTATGACGTCATTTACGTGAAAATTTGGTGCCATGTTGAAAATGTTGGCCCCTTTAACCCTCACTTATTATTATGTAATTACCAAAACTCTATGTGGATATTATCAACATGTTCCTCTAAGGGTCTATTTGTAAATTTTACAGGGGTAAAATTGTAAGAATTGTTAAACACACAGGGGGTGTAATTGTAAGAAATTTTTAATATGATGGGATGTGTTAGTAATTTCTAATAAATGAGGGGAGTTTTAGTAATTACAATAAGTATGGGAGTTTGTGTATAACATGCCCTTAGCTCCATAAACTGATGATAAAATTACTTAAAATATCTAAACAGGAAGCAAATCATTGCACGCTAATTAAAATTTAGGTGCATGTGTCCACATTTTAATTCATTAGTACTTATCAGTCTACTATTTATGATATGATAGAATAACAAATATCTAAACAGGAAGCAAATCATTGCACGCTAATTGCAAGATATGAGTAACAAATAAATGAAATGCAATGTAGTCAACACATACTCCATGAATGGGGCATTGCTTAAAATGTCTGTCAGGGTTTTTTTGGGTTAATGACGTTTGCGTGGTGAACTTCAACCCATAAATGCAAGTATTGCGATCTACATCCACAGTGCCGGGAAAATGTGTATTGTTGTTGTCGCTCCCCCTACCGACACTACTGGAATCATTCCTGTTCTGCCTAGGGACTAAGAGGCGGATATTCCCCCCAAAAAGGAAATGGGGTACATAGTTGGAAAAAAAAAAGGAGTGTTAAAATTAAGGGTTTCTGAGGTGTGTGATGTTGCAGAGAATGGTATTTTGTACAATATGACACCTCTTACTTTTAAAATAAACCCATTCAAAAATCTCCATTTTTCACAACTTTCTGGGCTCTATTTCAAATAATTTAGTCCAACAACTAATTAATTGGGTATTATACAGTATAATATAAACATAAAGCCTATATTAAACATCACAAGGCTTTAAAAGCTAAATCCTTACAAACCACATAGCTTTGCCCCTTTTAAGCCCGCACACCATATTGAAATTGAAATCATACGAACATATGTAACAAAAAGGGTAAATTTGAGTGGGGGGATACCTCGCGTTTAATGTTGTATTGACGAAAGTCTGATTAACTCGAAATTGAAAGATTCGAAACCTATAGATCTATACATTCATTCGAAAAATCAAACGGTAAAAACCCTAGAAGAAGCATACCAAGTTTATTAAATTTTATTTCAAAATAGAATGTACAGATTCATTATATTACCTTTATAAGCAGTGCTACCGTCCAATAAATGAAGATTCAAGGGAAAAATTCCCTCGCGTAAATGGAAATCGTCGGTGCTGCTCAAGTGATTAGGGTTTTCTCCAAAGTGGGAATTCCAATCTTTGTGAATGATATAATGATGTTGGGGTGTTTTGTCTACTGTAAAAACGTTCCCCACGCTTTTGTTGACTTATGGGTGATAAAATGGCGTTTTCAAAGAAAAAAGGCAAATTTGACATTTAACCCTTATCACCCTTTTATCACATATTCCAAACACAAAAAGGGGAAATAATGGATAAAACAATTCCTTATAACAAACACCTTGCTTTGAACACATTTTTTTTTTACCTAAACAATGTTTAATATCCAGGGATGGGTTATACACCCATTTCCCCCTCCTAGATACCAAAGCAGCCCTTAATTTCCCAGAAAATTTGCTTTCTTGGTTCTATTAGACAAGAGGTTGAACACTTGTAGTCCCAAATTTTATGGGTTCTGCACATTTAGGCCCACAATTTTAAAGTTATTGCACATTTGGACCATACTGTTAGATTTTGGCGCAATTGGCCGCGTAAGATTTATATGGTAGTAAGTTGCTGATTTGAAGCCAAAAATTCATGTGTGGGGTCATTTTCACATGAGATTTCACCAAGGGAAATGTCTTTTTTTTTCCCCTCTTTTGAAGCCCTAAGGACCGTGTGACATTTATATGACCAGTTTAGCAACGTGTACCAAATATGTTAAAACAGTGGGACTAAATATGTAAATTCCGTAAAACTCAGGAATAAAATTGTTGAATTCCGTGTACAATGCAACCAAAAATGCAATTTTATCTTTATTTCCCTTTTAAGAGACTCAACTTTTGCGGAGTCTAAGCAGCCAAGTTGTGCAGCTTTCAGTTAAAATTACCACTGACTGATTTCTATACTCACTTCTTTTTTCACATGGAAATTTTTTGTGATGGAATTTTTCCAAAGAAATTAACATCAATTCAAGATTAAACTCACATCAAAAGGAATGTGAATAAAAAAAAGAGCACAAAATTATGAAACAATGAATGTTTTGTCAAATTTTGACATAGTTACAAATGTCAATTTAACCAAAAGTCTAGGATAAAAAAAATGGCTAAAGTTACTAAAGTTGAATTTTATATAATTAATTAAGAAGATGCAATCTATATTTATATTAAAAGTGTGAATTTTAAGGTGTATCTTTTTGATGTGGTTCGGATTTTCACACCAAGAAAATCGGAGAACCATACAAGGTCTTCTATTGATTGTTGTAATTAATATGCCTAAACTCTTGATTTACACTTAAATAATAAATATGTGATGACTCGAAATTTATAGGAGAAAATGAGAAAGAATTGCTTTCTTTATTGACTTTGAATATTTAAGAACATGAACCCTAGCAATACAATTTAATGGAAGTTGATTTTCTCTACTAAAACTTAAGTTACCAAAAAATTAAGTGAAATATACATTTATAGGCCTCATGGCCGATTTCACAAGTGGTTGGGGAGTCTTGGATTGCTTCCAACTTGTTCCCGGGTATTGGGGGATATGATGAGCTATATCCCTCTTTTTAGGATTTGGTGGTTAAAGATAAGATTCACCAAATATCCATTTATTTGAGTTTTCTCGTAGGCCTTTCCATGAGCTTTCCTTTGGGCTTTCCTCTTAGCATTCTCACGAGCATATCCTTGGGCTTTTTACAAGTTTTCCATTCACAAGCCTTCTTTATTTTAGCCCATTTAAGAGAAGTGAAAATTATGACTCATATCATAAGCCCCCTACTCTCGAGAATTTTGGAATAAAAGGCTCAAAAAGTCTCGAGAGTATAATAAATTGTCATAATTTTAAGGAGGGTTCGATCCTTTTTGATACACTGACTGCCTCGTTAAAAACCTTACCTCAGAAAAATCCAGTGGGAAAAAACCAAGGTTAAGGGAAAAAGAGTGCAGTGTGTATCAATTCCTCCTTATGACCTTAGGGTGAGCCCATGGGCTACCCCATGAGCCCATGATGACAAAATTTTGGAGGGAAAAGGGACGAAAATTCCCCTCCTTTTTTGTTCTCTTTGTTTCCTTTCTTCCTAGCTTCTTTTTCCAATAAAAACTCTTCCTTTTAATTTTCTTGTGCAAATAAGATTCATCTTCCTTCTTTCTTTCCAAGATACCTAAAAAATCTCCTCTTCCCTTCTTTTTCTCCCACTTTTCGAAAATTTCTCCATAGGAATTCACCTTCTTTGCTCTTCTAATCCCTTTAGGATTTGGAATAATCTCTTCAAGGTATATTTTTAACTTTTAAATACAAAACTTCTCCCTTTATTTCTCACCATAATTTTCGAAAAACACAAGGCTTCTTTTCCTCCATATTTTCGAAAATTCCAAGCTATGCAAGCAAGTTCCCACAATTTTTCGGGAAATATTCTCTTGATAATTCTTCACATATAAATCTAGGTTTTTCATCATCTCTTCCATCTTCATATTTTTAACAAAAACTATGTCTTCTCTTTCGTCGAATAATTCATCAAACTTGTCTTCTCGTCATGAGAAATTAACAGAGGTGTCGTCTATTGATAATGATTCAAGTGAGGGACCAAATTTAAACCTTCCATCACCTTGTGTTCAATCTTTTTCGCCCGGTAGAGAATATGGAGCACTAGGAGACGACATGTGGGGCGAAACCTCGTCAGATGAGGATATTTTCGATGACGAAATCTCGCTTTTAGTGAGTGAGGAACAAATCCGTTATGAGATGCTGAAAATAAATGAGGGTTTTCCATCATATGAGGTGTATTCTTCTCGTTTTTCATTATCCAATGCTCAAAAATTAAGAAAACGATTGCGACTTCCCCTGGGGTATGAAATATATGTCCCCTCTCCTCAAGCTAGGCCTAACACACCCCCTCCGGGCTCTCTCTGCATTTTTGTTGCTCAAATTGAGGCCAGTTTGCGTTTTCCAATACCTTCTATTTATATTGATGTATCCAATTGATATCAAGTACCTTTACGCCAATTGTGTCCAAATTCTTTTAGCCTCATGACAGCTTTCTTCATGGTGTCTTCTTTTAGGGGTGAAATTCCCTCAGCAAACAAGTTTTATTCGTTTCCAACTCAAAAAGTTAGAAAAAGGAGTCTTTTATTTCAATGCGAGGGTAGGAGTGCACTTTTTAACACATAATTTCAAAACTCATGGTGATTGGAGACACCATTACTTTTTTATTTCATCTCCTTCCCCGTGGTTGTTTCCCAATATATGGATCGAAGAGAGCCCCAAGCATCCTCGGTTTTCTCCTAAGGATAGGCCTCGTTTTCATCAACGTATGTTGGATAGGTTGAATGAGCAAGTATATGACATGAAAGTCTTGATTGATGAGAACTTATTGAGGCATTTCCATTTGAGTTACAAGCATACCCCACTGGGAAATAGTTTAGGTACACTCTTAAGCAATATTATCTATTTTCACGAGCTTTTCACCTGCACATACATAAGCATTTCGCAACCTATCATTATTTCATTATTATTCACAAATACCTGGCTTTAATTGAATGTCTTTTTATTGTTGTTTGTTAGGTGCCAATATGTTTAGGGCTCTTTTGAAGAGTAAGGCCAGATTACCACCCTCTGACAGGAATGCAAATGAAGCACCCATGGAGTCAGTACCGAAGAAGAGGGCTCCTGATATGCCTCTTATCCCTTGTGACGAGCTACCTGATGGGGATGCTGATGGTAGAGATAAGAATAAGCGCCCTCGGAAGGCCAAAGAGAACCCTCCTGTGCATGCTAATGGAAAAGGTCACGAACATCCTCAAGACCAGACTTCACCTCAGTTATCCCGTGAGCTCTCTGGTGTGAAGATTCCCGACACTTCAACTCTTCTTGCTAAGAGGGCTCGTGATCACCCCATTCCTTCTTCTCGCGACAGGGTTTCCTCCACTTCACTCTTCCTTAGTGGAGATAAGAAGATAGCTTGTGATCAGCTATTAGGTCTTGCTACATCCAAAGACCGTCGTTATGTGGGAGATTTTTCTGATTCTGCCTTTATGGACAAGTTTTCTTCCACCATGTTACTGGTATATTTTTACTTCTCTTCATCCATTATTTTTGTAGCAGTATTTCCTTTTCATTAGCTAGCTGTTAATTTCTTTATATGTTTTGATGGCAGGCGAGTCTGCTCGGTGGTGATGCTATAGTTCGGCTTCGTCGTAAGCTAGCCTAGGCCACTGATGAAGCAAATAAGAGTGCTAATTTAAAGGAGCAGCTTTCAGCCAAATCAAAGGAATTAGAGGGAGAGCGTATTTTAAGAAATAACTTATCTGTTGAATTGAACCAGCTGATGAAGGATTTTGTAAAGTATTGAGCAAGTCACGTTGATGAAGTAAGGAAAGAGTGCGAGGCAGCTCACCAAGAGGCCACTGAGGGTTTTGCCCACTCACCTGTCGGGCAAGTCTTTTTAGAAGATTATTACCAGCGTAGACAAGAAGAATATTTGAAGTCCAATGCCTTTTTCGAAGTAATCACGGGTTCAGCTCTTCCTTATTACCACCAAAGCTTTCGCTCTTGTCTTAAACAATTTGTAAAAGTCGGTGTTTTACCACCAAGATCAGACCTTTATTTCCTTCAGGAGACAGTTGGATTGAATGATGCTCCCCTTCCTGGCGAGAAAGCTCCTGAATACATCCCACCACCTATCCAGCCACCTGCTATGCTAGCTAATAAGATAGCTGACGAAGTTGCCCATAAGACAGCTGGAGAGGCCCCTAAGGAGATAGCTGATAAGATCGCAGACGAGGTATCTGTCGGGGCTCCTGATGAGGTTATTACAGGTGATCAGCCACCTGGTGAATCCTTTTTTGAGGCGAAGACGAGCTTGCTACCCCAGAAGCAAACGGGCGCCTGATTCCACTACTCTTGTTTAGATTATTTGGATACTAGTTGTTTTATCTTTCCGTAGTTTATTTTTCTTGCAAATACTTTGTAACATGCTCACTTTCTGGGCATAGATATTAGTTTTTATATCGTGCTCACTTTTGGGGCTCGAGCTTCCCCTTTCTTTGAATAATAAGAGATATTTGTTTTTTTACCTTTAGTATACGATCTTTGATGGAAAATGCCGAATGTATGAAATTATATTCACAACAAATATATACTTTTCATGGAGAATGCATAAATGTAAATTTATTCACAATACATACCTGTTATGCTGCCTAGGGCTTACAAACAGCTTTGTAGTAGGACTTACACCGCCTAGGTCTTATGCGGGAAGCTTACAGCAGCTTGAAGTAGTCAATGTCAGGGCTTACTCTTCATGGAGTTTTACATGGAGAGCTTGCAGCCACGCTTCATGGAGTTTTGCATGGAGAGCCTGTAGCCCTGCTTCATAGAGTTTTACATGGAGAATTTGCAGCCACGCTTCATGGAGTTTCACATGGAGAGTTTGCAGCCAGCTTCATGAAGTTTTACATGGAGAGTTCGCAGCAGCCTGAAGTAGTCACTGTCAGGTCTTACACTTCATGGAGTTTTATTTGGAGAATTCGCAGCAGCCTGAAGTAGTCACTGTCAGGGCTTACGCTTCATGGAGTTTTATCTGGAGAACTTGCAGCAGCTTAAAGTAGTCACTATCAGGGCTTACGCTTCATAGAGTTTTATCTGGAGATCTTGCAGCAGCCTGAAGTAGTGTCAGGGCTTACGCTTCATGGATTTTTATCTGGAGAACTTGCAGTAGCCTAAAGTAATTTTTATTAAGGCTTATGCCATCTGAAGTTTTACTTTGTTCCTTATTTATATGCTGCCTAGGGCTTATGCTGCCTTATAACCGAGCTTAAATAGCCTAGGGCTTATGATTTCCGCCGTCTTCTAGGTGTCTTTTATTTATTATCTTGTGTCATTACTTATGTGGAGACATGGCGTTAGAGATAATAAACATAATAACACAAAGATGAACAAACTTCATTATTTGTCAATCTCATTAGGAGAAAACAAGCATGCATTGCGTGAATTTTATCACAGAAAATGGAAATCAACATTGGACTACTTCCAAATCAAGCATTTACTATTTTGCGAAAAACAATAAAAATACTAACCTCATTGGGGCAATCTTACTCTCAAGTGTAGAACTTCCTCAAGTTGTGCACATTTCATGACCTAGATAGCTTTCGGCCTTCCATATCCTTCTTCTAGCAAATGGGTAAGGTGAGCTCATGGCTCTCATAGCTCCGGCTGGCTGGTGATATAGTGTTGCATGCACTTGGCATTGCTCACACCTTCTCACCATGTTCCTCGCGTCTTCCTTCATGGTAGGCCAGTAGTATCTAGCTTGAAGGGTCTTCCCTTTTATGGTATATGCACCAGCATGGCTATCACAAAGGCCTTCATGATATCTTGTAGAACCACCAGTCCTTCCTTCTTCGAGAGGCACCTCAAAAATGGGTGACTAAAGGATCTCTTGTACATGGTTCTCTCGATTATAGTAAAATGAAAGACCTGTCGCTACACTCTCAAGGACTCATTTTTGTCCTCCGGCAGTCGCCCCTGTAGCATATAATTGACTACAAGCGTTCTCCAATCGTCTGGTTCCAGGGTTATGCTATTTACTTTTTCTCCTATGATGGAGCTTGGAATGATTTCCACGGTTATCCGCCAAGTATGGCAATCGACTAGCGCACTAGCCAATCGTGTTAGGTAATCAGCTTTCTTATTCTCCATTCGGGGCACCTGCTTTATCTCAAAGGTCTCCAATTGGCTTTTTAGGATTCCAATTTTCTTCAGGTATTCCATCATCCTTCCTTCTTTGGCCTCGTATTGGCCATTAACTTGGCATACCACCAACTGGGAGTCTGAATGGACTATCAAGTGCTTTGATCCCGCCTTTAACGCCATCTTTATCCCGACAATCAGGGCTTCATATTCGGCTTTTTTATTAAAAACGCAAAAACTGAACTTCAGGGCATACTCCAATTCACTTCCTTCGGGAGTCGTCAGCACTACTCCTGCTCCCCTTCCTGTTGTGGTGATAGAGTCATCAACATGGAGCCGCCAGATCTTCCTAACGTCTTGAGACGAAGATATCTCTGCTTTGAAATCTGCCAATGCTTGAGCCTTTATGGCAGGCCTCGGTGCATAGGTGATGTCGAACTCGCTGAGTTCCACAACTCATTAGTTTATTCTTCCTGACGCTTCAGAGCGTCCTAATATTTTCTTTAGGGGATAGTTGGTGCATACTTCTATGCTATGTGACAGGAAATACGGCCTCAGCTTCCTGGCAGTGGTCACCAAGGCAAATGCCACCTTTTTGATCTCCGGATACCTCTCCTCAGCCCCCCTAAAGCCTTGACTGGCATAGTACACCGGCTTTTGGTCACGTCCTTCTTCGCGGATTAACACAGAGCTAACGACATGATTGGAAATTGCCAGGTGCAGGTACAACTTCTCGCTAAATAATGGTTTGGTCAGCAATGGTAAGCTGGTTAAGTACACCTTTAACTCCTCAAAGGCTTTTTGCCATTCTTCACTCTAGGAAAACAAGCTTGCCTTCCAGATAACTCTGAAGAATAGCAGGCTGCACTCTCCTAGTCTTGAGATAAAATGACTCAGGGCCACTACCCTGCTAGCGAGTATTTAAACGTCATTCCGGGTAGCTGGTGGCACCATTTCTTGGATAGCTCTTATCTTCTCGGGATTGACTTCAATTCCCTTCTCTGTCACAAAGTATCCCAAGAACTTCCCACTTCGTACTCCAAAAGCACACTTCAATGGATTAAACTTCATTTGGTACTGTCAGAGTACCTCAAACGCAGGTCCTCCAAGTGGTTCTGCGCCTTTTGACTTTTTACCAGCATGTCGTCTACATAGACTTTAAGGCTCCTCCCTATTTGCTTTTGGAAGATCTTATCCATGAACCGCTAGTACGTGGCTCCAGCATTCTTGAGGCCGAAGGGCATCACTACACAACAAAACATCGTGAAGGTTGTTATGAAGCTTACCCTCTTCTGAACTTCAGGGGCTAGAGGTATCTGGTGATACCCATGAGATGCATCCATCAGGCTCAAAAGTTCACACCTTAACGTAGAATCCATCAGCTGGTCGATTCTAGGGAGGGGTTAACAGTCTTTTGGGCAAGCTTTGTTAAGATCTCAGAAATCTATGCACATCCGCCATTTATCTCCTCCTTTGGGAATAAGGACAGCATTAGCTATCCACTCCGAGAATTGGATCTCCTTTATGTGGCCAGCAGCTAAGAGCCGATCCACCTCTTCTTTTATGATTTTGTCCTTCTCAGGCCCAAAGTGCCTCTTCTTCTGCTTCACGGGTTTGGAGGTGGCAAAGACATTGAGCTGGTGGATTGCTACAACTTGATCAATGCCTACCGGGTCCTCCATCGTCCAGGCAAAAATGTCTATGTAATCACGGAGCAACTGAGTCAGGCGGGAATCCATCTTAGAGTCGAGTTGAGATCCTATCTTGGTGATCTTGGAAGGGTCGCCTAGCACCAGCTCCACCATGATCAAGTTTTCAGCCGGTTTGGGTTTAGGTTGCACGCCTGCCTCCTTGATTTCTCCTTTTATGGTCATGATTTCTTCTTTCTCCAGTTTAGACCCTTTTGGTAGATCTACCTCTATATTGGATGATCTTTCTCCTGCTCGGATAGCTTCTACGTAGCATTTCCTTGCAGCTTGTTGATCTCTTTTTATTTCTCCTACGCTATTGCCCACCGGGAATTTTATCTTCATATGGTAAGTGGAAATGACTGCTTAAAAATCATTTAATGTAGGCCTCCCGAGGATAGCATTATATGATGACGGGGAATCTACGACCACCTCTCCTACGAATCTGAAGAGAGCAGTTTTTACCTTCGTCATCCTGATGCTTCCTAGGTCTATCCTTTTGAAGGCATCATGGAAAAGTACATCCACCGAACTGCCACAGTCTATGAAAACCCATCCCACATCATAGTTAGCGATGGTGGCGGTAATCACTAAGGTATTATGATGAGGGCGGCTGAGGCGGTGCTATCTTCAGGCCCAAATTATATCAATGGCTCGGTGTTAACCACAGCTATCTCCTCAGCTTCTCCTTCAGTTGTCTCTAGGTCAGACAACTCTCGTAGGGCCCTAAGATGAGTTCGTCAGGCCCTATGTGACTCTCCATCAGTGGGGCCTCCGGTTATCATGTTGATAAATTTTTGCCTTTGGTTTGGTCTTCCTTTTTCGTCTCTTCTTTCCATCGTCTCCTTTGGATACTCCTGAGGACGCATTTCAACAGCTGCCCTATACCGCAGTGGGGTAGGGCTTCTTTCAAAGATTCTCGTGCTCTTTTCACGATCACAGTATATAAGTTCTTGCAAGTGCCCGTATTCTATCAGCCTCTCTATTTCATTCAATAGATGCCAGCAGGTATTAGTATTGCGCCCGTAATCTTTGTGATAATGGCAATACTTGTCGGATTTAGGACGAGTTGGTCCATAAATTGCATTTCGTGGCCACCTCACCATCATTTTGTTCTTCTTCTCTATTGCCATAAGAGCTTTCTCGAGGGGTCACCTTAAGAGGTGTCCGAATTGGATTCCGATACTCTTCCCGGTACCTATTAGGATAGGTGGGCTTATTGGTCTCCACTGGAGCCTTCTTTTCACCCCTAGCAGCGAGATTGCTTCTAGCTATCTTTATTTTAGTAGCTTCCTCCAGGTTCACGTATTTCTCCGGCCTTTCTGACAGGTTGTCGAAATTGACAGCTGGCTTTTTTGGCCAGGGACCTGAAGAAATCTCCATCCTTCAAATCTTACGCGAAGGCATTAGCCAAGACTTCAGCATTCGTGGAAGGTACCTCTAAGGCAGCAGCATTGAACCTTCTTATGTACCCTCTTAAGGGCTCCGTGACTCCTTAGCGTATATTAAATAGACTCAGGGAGGTCTTTTGGTACCTCTTGCTGCTAGCAAACCGATGCAGGAACATCTCACTAAACTCCTTAAACGAGTGAATCGAATTTAGAGCTAGCTGATTGAACCACTGCTAGGCAGCTTTCGTCAAGATGGTTAAGAATACACGACATTTGACTCCATCAGTGTACTGATGAAGCAAAGCGTTATTCTCGAACTTCGATAAGTGCTCCGTATAATTCGTCGATCCACCATACTCAGCAATATTGGGGACATGAAAATTGTTGGAAAGCTCTTCATCTAGAACTCGTGGCCCAAATGGTACACCTCGTGGAGGGGGTTGGAAACCTCCTTCTAGGTATTGCCTCGTCTTTCTCATTTCCGCCCTTAAGTCCTCGAATCCTTCTATTGCCTCCGGACACCTTACGCCATTACCTACGGGATTCATGGGTAGTTGTCTCCAGGGCATATTACACATTTCACCAGGGTGCTGGTGAATCCATCTTTGTTGGTCTCCATCTAAGGTCTCCTCGTAAGGACGAGGGCCCACGCCATATGTTGGGTGAGGAGGGAACGGTGGCGTATAAAACATTGTTCCCCTTGCATCTTGAACAGTATGGATCGCCATAGGGACAACTGGTGGGGGTGGCAATGGAATGCTCACCAGGACCTCTCTTCTTTGTTGTGTATATCCTCTTTGCAAAACAGAGGCCATCGCTACAGCAAATGCTTGTCCTCATTGATCCGCGGGCGGGAACTCGCTCCCTGCTGGCGGGACACCTGATGGGATAGCACATGATACTTGGTGAGCATGTTATTCATCACCTCCTTCCAGTTGTTGGCCTCCATCACCTCTAGACAGTTGTCCATGCACTAGCGGATTGAGACCTCCATTCTCATTGGCCAGTGGTGGATGAATTGGCTCTTGTACATCTCGGGTTTGTGGAGATACGAGCTCTCCCGAATTAGGATAGGTCGTGTGTTCCCTTTCCTGGAGGCGTGTGTAAACACGCGTTATCCCCGGCGCAACCTCTTGTTGCGAGGGTAAACTTCCTTGAGGTGGTGATTGAGTGGATCCTGATGCAACGGTGGTGTTACTTAGATCGGTTAACACGGAAACTGAAACAGGCACAGGATTATCCATCAGTGTTTGCCCCGGTGCAACACTGGGTAGCATGGTGACCGTGCGCCTCTTCCTCCACCGTCGACCCTACGGCGGGCTGTCTGTGCTTGGCGGCCGCCGGCGGATGTATGGTAGCGCTCCTCCTCTCCGAATGCCTTAATACTTGAACTCCTTCCATTTCAATGCAACAAACTCACATCTTAAACTCTTTTTCCCACAGACGGTGCCACTTGATGTGGTTCGGATTTTCACACCAAGAAAATCGGAGAACCAAACAAGGTCTTCGATTGATTGTTGTAATTAATATGCCTAAACTCTTGATTCACACTTGAATATTAAATATATGAAAACTCGAAATTTATAGGAGAAAATGAGAAAGAATTGCTTTCTTTATTGACTCTGAATATTTATGAACATGAACCCTAGCAATACAATTTAATGGAAGTTGATTTTCTCTACTAAAATTTAAGTTACAAAAAAATGAAGTGAAAATATACATTTATAGGCCTCATGGCCGATTTCACAAGTGGTTGGGGAGTCTTGGATTGCTTCCAACTTGTTCCCGGATATTGGGGAATATGATGAGCTATATCCCTCTTTTTAGGATTTGGTGGTTAAAGATAAGATTCACCAAATATCCATTTATTTGAGTTTTCTCGTAGATCTTTCCATGAGCTTTCCTTTAGGCTTTCCTCTTAGCATTCTCAAGAGCATGTCCTTGGGCTTTTTACGAGCTTTCCTTTCACAAGCTTTCTTCATTTTAGCCCATTTAAGAGAAGCGAAAATTATGACCCATATCACTTTTAATTGTGAATTTATTTCCCTATTATTATTATTAAATATTGATATGCATTTGTGATATAGTAAAAATATCATCACTTAGTAGCAACTTTTCAGGTTCAACTTTCCAACCATCCAATTCCCCATCCTTATTAATGCACTTAAAATCAATTCTAATTCTTTAACTTCTTCTCTCTCTTACTACATATCGATCACTAAATAGAATTGATTTTCCAAATTCTTTATCCTTATTAATGCACTTAAGTCTAATCCTAATTCTTCAACTTCTTTTCACCCTTATTAGTACACTGAATAAGAGGCGAAGTCTTTACTTTCCTATCTCTTATCTTTATTAATATATCTCTATATTTATGATATGATAGAAAATCAAGGAAAATGATGTTTTAATGTTTTATCAACTTCATTTCCTGAAAATTTGCTTTGTCCTATAGTATAGAAGGTTGAACACTTTGTCTCAAACTTTACGGGATCTGCTCATTTAGTCTCACAATTTAAAAAAACTATTGCACATTTGATCCGTAATGTAAGATTTTGCCGCAATTAGCCACGTAAGTGTTATATAGTCGTAAGTTCTACTAATTTGAAGCAAAAAATTCATGTATGAGGCCATTTTCACTTGAGTTTTTTCACCAAGGGAAATGTTTTTTCACCTCTTTTGAAGCTCACACGTGCCTTTTAAGTTTTTCCCACCAAGTAAGCATAAATGATGACCACATGACTTTTACATGGCCAATTTCGTTCAAAAGCTGGCGACATGGACCAAATATATGATAGAGTGGGACCAAATATGCAGACTCCGTAAAGCTCAGGACTAAAAATTGTTGAACCCCATGTACAATGCAACCAAATACGCAATTTTGTCTTCATTTCCCTTTAAAAGGCCCAACTTTCGCAGCGTCTAAGCAGCCAAAAGTCGTGCAGGTTTCAGCTAAAATGCGGAAGGCTGCGTTTCCTTTTCTCTCTTCATTCCTTTTATCTCTTCTGCTTCTTCAATCCAGTGTGGTACGACACGGTACGTAAAGCACGAACTATATATAATCAAACAATCAAATTCGAACCAGCACCGACGAGGGGTTAAGTCTAATCATGTAAAAGTAATCAAATCCTATATATACATATCCCGTCCATTATAAGCTCCATACACATTATCATCTACCGTGCAAATTGTCACACGAAACCTGTTTTACTGTCTACACAATTTCACACCGTTATATATTCCAATATACATTTTGGTCCACTTTTTTACAGAGCAAAACTTAATTCACCTTGAACCTTTCCGGGCCCATAACCATACCAGCATCTTCAAGCTTTTCTTGCCATGAACTCCCCGAAGAACAACACTAATAGTATCATCAAGATAAACACAACCAGAAACCGCACCATTGATGAGAATTTAATCCTTGTGATTGAACGGTCAACGAAGCTCCCTGGGGTCTGCTGACGGTGCTTATCAAGAATGGTTTCGACAGGCATATTTTCTTTATCGAATTTTTGTATTTCTAATTGCTCTGCTTGGTAAGATTTCAGTCTTCGCCTTCTCAATCTGAGTCGTCGATTCGCTGTTCCCTGTAAAGGTAGCATAGATAGAGTAGAGTGATCTGGCTGTTTAGAGGTCGTTTCTGGATTGAGTTTTGGCAACGGTCCAGAAGTTGCATTCAGTGAAGAATCGTCTAGCTTTATTATGTCATCTTTCATTATGTCTGCGTAACAATCCTCTTCCTCAGTAGAATCCTGGAATCAAACACATAAAGAGATTAAACGTCGGTTTTAAGGTTCAAACCATCAGATATACAAACAGATTAAATGCGGGTTTCAAGATTCAAGTTGTTCTTGGTTACAGAAAATGGATAAAGCTTAAAATCGTCACTTCAAGAAATATCGTCAGAGATAAAATGTCAAGTGACAATGATAAAAACCGACGTTTAATCTCTTTATGTGTTTGATTCCAGGATTCTACTGAGGAAGAGGATTGTTACGCAGACATAATGAGATTAATACATGTCACTTAATACATATACTAATCGATGACATTGGCATTGTCATTCAGTTTCTTCTCACTAAAGATCCATCTTTTCTCCTAGGGATAATGGCGTGCAAACCCCGTCACACAATGTGTAATTACCACGAGCCCCTGAGGTTTTGCAAATTACCAAATACAAGTCCCCCCCCCCCCCCAACCTAACAAATTAAAAAATATAGGGTGGCGTCATTAAGTGCTTCTACTGTCAGTGGGTATAATCTCAGTTAACCTCAGGGTCTTTTTCATAAATTAGTGTCTCACGTAGGAGATGTTTATATAAGTTAGTAAATACACAAATAAACGCAGAAGCATCTAAATGGACCTTCTTGAGGCTTGATGAGTCATGGGGAGAGAATCCATCAGCCAGTTTATCATCAGAGTCGGAACAAGTATCCACAGAATGAGAATTGTGACTGCTACTATACTCCTTCCAAAAACCATTAGCCACCTTGGCCCCTTCAAGCGTTCCTTCTTGTTCACCATCACATAAGGCATTTGTACCAACATTTACTGCTGATAGATCCCTTGAGTTCCTTCTCGGGTTGGCGTTTAAACGGAATTCGCTGTTCTTCCTAAGGCGGCAAACTACCATTCCATCCTATATTTACTCATGAGAAACATTACATTATCAGAAAATACAATAAAGTGTCAACCACAATGATGCAGGAATGGGAATAAAGAGAATTCTTGAAACAAACATATATAAGAAGCCAAAGAGTAAATGAAAACAAAACATTAGTTATACATAATATCCGATCCATTGAAGTTTCCACAATTCAATAATTTTTGGGATAATTACATGCACTCTCCCACTAATTAGGTAATTATCCAAGCCCCACGAGGTTTTGCAAATTACCAAGACACCCCCTGTCAATCCTCAACTCGAAAAAAAGGGGTGATATTGAAATTGAAGGGTAAAATTGCAGTAGGCTTATACTGTCAAGGGAAGTTATGATAATCTCTCAAACCGTGGGGTATTTTTTGTAGTTAGGGTCTCACGCAGGGGCGTTTATGTAATCTACCCTGATTTTTTTACAAGACGAGCATTTGAATCTTATCAAAAAACGAAGGTTACGAATCTGTATAATTATCATCAATAAACCATTCCGAGTAAAATGAAGCAAATAAACCATTTAATAGTCATTGTTCATAAGTTGGCCACCTTTTCCCTACACTAAAATGTAGCTCAAATAGCAATAACATTACTTACCTGAGATTTCTCAATTGTACAATACTCGTGCATTATCCACTCCGTTCTCTGACCTTTTGGCGCCCGACCTGTGTGGAACACTAGAGTCCTCTTTGTGCCAATTACATTTGAACCCGACTTTACCCTGCGTTCTTTTCCTGTTGCCTTCCAGTAACCAGAATCAGTTGCCCGTTTACTTTGAGAGCCATTTGGATACTTCCTTCCACGAGAAGTAAAGAAAAACCACTCATTCTCCGATTGAATGACAGATTGTGCTGATTTCATTTGAAAAACAAATTAATACCCTTGCCCCAGTAAAATGACAATCATATATTTCACATAGAGCTTATGTCATAATAATGTTAGAAAAATACCCATATGCACAACTGCAATAGAACTTCTAATTGATTTCGAGGTTATATATTGTAAGAGATATGTTCAATTTACATATAATTGGAGTCTTGCGCTACATGGTTACTGATAAATGATCCGACTACGTACCCTTCTAGTTGAAGCTCCGATAATGTAATCAAACTCCGCAACTTCATCACATAGGATAACAAACAGGAAATCTAGATGAAATAATTTCATACTCGAATTCATACTAAATATGCCTAATTTAGGCATTGTTACCAAATGACCAAAATACACTCAACACTTGATGAGAATCACAAAAAACTCAAGGGCCCGTGTGCTTTTATACGGGTTGATCCAATTCAAGCAGGAAATCCTAATTCACGGCCAAATATTGCGTGCACTTGGCCACCCAGGATTCGCCACGTGTCAACAATATGATTGTTCCATTGAAAAACTCAATAAAACTCTCTGTCCTAGGTATTTATGATGTGTGATTCATTGATATGTTCCCCACGGAAAATTCTAGCCCAGACCCGGCTTGGCCGCACCCAAGTGTATTTCACAAGGAAAGTGTATTACACTTGTCATATAATTGGTAAGTTATTTTATAAAATACACATGGGTTTGGCCGAACTGGGAGCGGACTAGAATTTCTCGTTCCCCACTTATCAACGCATTCGAACCTCAACTTAGCCATACATTATGTCCAGTTGGGCGCCCAGCATCACGCCACGTGTCCACAATATGTTATGTACACCATTGAACAATCTTAACGAGGGGTCAACGATCAGATCTGGGGCGAGTCCAGGTATTAAAAATGCTTAACAGGGTGGGAATCGGGTCCTGCAATACCCGACTCAGAACTACCCCATTGCATCCCTATTAATGATTTATTAATCCATTCTTCACTTATCATCGCATTCAAACCTCAACTTAGCCATATATTATGTCCACTTGGCCACCCGGGATCACGCCACTTGTCTATGTTCTTTTTTTAATTCTAGACGAGGGGATACCCTGACCCGACAAACCCGGGCTGATAATTTTTAATCATGGGTAACACAGAAACAAACCCTATAAGACTCCAAATAAGGAGAGAAAAATCACAACTTGCAACTCGTAACAGTCTGGTATTGAACCTAGGACCTTCTAATGAAAGTGAAAACTGATATCACTATACTAACAAATCTTGTTGTCCACAATATGTTATGTACACCATTGAGCGGCCCTAACAGGGCCTTTAATTTCTGGTAGTTCAAAACCGACTCTATCTCTTAGAAACAAAAGTTGACCACCTTCTTAGACCCAAATCAGGACCAAAATCCAAACCCTGGTCAGGAATTAATAACAACACTCCTCCTCAAATTCTCCATTCTAATTCATCTTACAAAATCTCATTCAACAATGCTTACACTTACTTACAATTACCTAGCAACTCGTCCCAACAAAATCAATGTAAAAACACAAATACAATATATATATATATATATATATATATATATATACACACACATACAAACCTGGTAAATCCCAAGGCTCGTGTCTACAAATATCAACCTCAGGAATGAGATCAACATCCTCATCAAACCCTCCAAGCTTCTTCGTCAGATAATACTGAATCAATTCCTCGTCCGTCGGCGAGAATCGAAAACCCGGAAACATAGACGAAGCCTCAGCTATAGAAATCTCCACAGGTAAATTACTACTTGTTACATCTCGTGAAAAAGGCGCTGTTTTTCTCTCATTTTCATGATCGCCCATCTCTCTCGCACAACAAATTATTACAAAAGAATAAAAAAAAGAAGCCCCTTTTGGTGCACATTTTGATGTATGTATGTATATATTCTTTACGAGATTTGTGTAGCAAAGTAAAGTATAGGGTTCTGACGCTGCAAGAAGTTAACGATAACGGCCTTGGTGTTAGTGTAAACTGTAAAGGGTTGGTGTTTTTTGGTTGGGCCGAGGAACGTGAAGATCACGTGAGGGGGGGTGCGTGTACGTGTCGTCTGTATGGTGTGTGATGAATACATATGTTTCGCATGCAACTATGCATTGAGTCATAACAACGTAGTACGTACGAGGAGGGTCGTTGTTGACATCACCTGGCCCGCTTTTTATAGTGGGACACAGGACAGACGGGAAATTTTAGTCTTATAAGATTGGAACAGTCGCACCTTTGGTCCCAATTATCTCTTTTTTTTTACGAAAAAAAGTGATTGAGACGCACACATCTATAGAGTGAGATATTTTACATAAAAAAAAGAGTCACACTTTTGATTTCATTGGACTTTTTTAACAAAAAAAATAATAATAAACGATTAAGACCAAAAAATACAACTTTTCCAAGTCATTTCAATCATGTAGAACTAAAACAAGCGAAACAAAAGTCAATTATAGATTTAGAAAGATAAGAATCTCATTTATTTTCTTTGAGCGAATCCGTGTGTACGTTGATGCATTTATGTCGGTAAATTTTATTATTCTATTCGGTCATATAGAACTGAAAAAAAAGCGAAACAAAAGTCAATTATAGACTGAGAAAGATAAGAAACTCTTTTATTTTCTTCCGTGTGTACATAGATGCATTTATGTGGGTAAATTTATTATTCTATTTAGTAGGTAAAGTAATAATAATTTTAATTAAAAAAATGATAAACGGCCTCCAACTTTTGTTATTAACATTTCAATTTTTTATTTCATTTTGTCACTAAAAGCCCTTCATTGTGTAAAGAAAATTCTTGAGGACAGTCTATTTCATTATACTAAATCTATTTAACGTAAAACATGTTAAAGTCAATTCACCATATATATCTGAAAACATGAATTCAAATAATATGAAGAATGTTATCGAGAAGACATAACTTCGCCCTACAATATGCGAACAACAAAAATTGAAGTAATTTTGTCAACTCATTTTTAATTATAACAAGGGAAATATGCGTAAGTGTACATGTTATGGTAGTGGGCCGTGTAAGTGTACTTACCACTATCTGCAAGACAAAATATTTCGAAGTGGAGTTTCCTAAAATTCAAACTTCAACTGCGGAGAATTCAAAAACACGAAACTGAAATCCAAATTGTGTTCTCCAAAAACATGTCTATTCCAAATGCATATGTTGAAATTGGAATTGTCAAAATAGTACAAAAACACTTCGTCAAGCTGAATTTTTATGATTTAGAGTAGTATAAAATTACCTTCAAAATATTGTTTTGAAGTACCGTCAAAGGATTTTCGACAAGATTCATGAAAAATACGCGAAGATGAAAATGAATATGAAAGGCTAATTACACTACCTTTCAGAACTTCACAAGAATCACAACAATGGCCATTTCAGCAAAGAAAATGGTAAATATCACTATTAAAGCTTCAATAAACTCGAAAATACCATAATTCCACCCTACTGAACTATATATAGCAACCTGTAATTTTTCGCATCGAGCTCACAAAACATAATAACAAGCGAAACAACACAAAATTGTACAAACAAGGTTGTCTAAAGCTATACCAGAAGTCTTTCCACAAACAAAATGAATCCTACAATAGTTTAATAAAAATACTCTTTTCGATCATAAATCTTCCCATAGAGCTACTTCAAAAAAGATTCTTAATCCGCATAATTCTATCTCGAAAATGAAAAAAAAAAAAAAAAAAGGCGAATCTAATCGGTCTAAAGAGAGATCACAAACAACATCAAAATGAAAGTCCAAATCTGCATGAGCTTGATGAAGGAATCAATGGTCCACCATTCATCATCAGAACATCCACGACCCATCACATGGTGAACCAAGAAACAACAAGCCTCTCACCATTTCTCGAATTTCATTTCACTTCAGGCGTTAACACCTCTGACTTCTTGCTTTTCGCACCGGACTTCTTTTGCTTCGGGGTCACAGAATTTCCTGAGGGCTGCATAAAAAGTAACTAGCACTTAATTCATGAACAAAAATAAACAAATAATGAGTAAATTACATAGACAACCCACCCCATACGTGAGACTCTATTTACAAAAACACCTCGAGATTTGAAAAATTACTATAACTTCACCTGTGTAAAAACATATTAAAAATTTAACCCCAGTAGAAAGCAAATTACAATTCCACCCCTTATTTTTCGGGTTATCAATAATTTGCAAAACATCAGTGGCTCGTGGTAATTACCCAATAAGTGAGAGGGGTGTGCATGTAATTTTTCCCAAATTAACACTAAAGGTCCAGTGAAATGGATGTATGAATTAATATTAAATGATGAAACCTCGAGAAAAGAATAATTTTTACTTACCTGAGCATCTGTTTCGGAAACTGATTTTCTCTTTTTTGGTTTAGTTCCGGTTTCTATAAAGCGAAGCACCTCATTTTTTGAGCGAAATCTGCGTTGTCCCGATGGCTCCACATAATACTGCACAATTTAGACATTTAGACATACACAATAAAAGCAAATAGCGTTTATTTAGAATAGCAAACTAAAGAGCATTACGTATAATGTGACGAAAAAATGAGATTTGAAAAATGCATAAAGTTAATAAAATGGCCAATGACGTTTGAGGCCCATGTACAAGGGAATAATACTTTCCACATAACAAGTTTGAGAAAGGAGATAATAAATACCAGATAGCATATAGCTTCTTTATTCTTGCAAAGAAGCACTCTCGTTGTCAAGATCCATATGATTCACATGTATTTTTTAAGATGTTATGGCGTTTTTGATATAACTATGCTAAGACTGAACAAGTAACAAAATCGACAATTAATTTACCTGCACGTTTGTCTGACTATGCAAAAATAATTTGAGAAAAGTTAAATGCTATACCTACTAGCTTACCATTCCGAACGATGCCATCCTCAATTACAAAAGAAAGTCATTATGTCATTCAAAAGGGGTACAAGAAAATGCTATGCATACGGAATATCTTGTACACTAAGTAAATTAGCTAGAATCGTGCACCACTGAATTACTAAAGGCATAAGATCCCATGTCAATTTAATACTTAACACTATCTCATATTCATGTTTGTAACGGAGCCTTCAATAATAATTACTATTAAGGAAAATGGTTTTTATATGTATTTATATTCTCAATGGAACATGACACTACAACGAGATAAACACTATAAGAGTTACACTGGAAAATTCTAACCCGAATAGGGTTCGACTGATCTCAAGTGTAGTTCACTTGTCTTGTAACCAATCACAAGACAAATGTAATCCATTCTGGGTAAGAACTTGCTCGCTTCAGATGGTTTGAAGTGGCCCCGGTTGAATCATGTGGGTACCCACATTTTAATGGCACTATCCGCATGAGCCACGGTGACAAAACCCTAGACCGGACAGCTCTGTACTCTACAAAATGAATAGATCTTCTTTTGTCGTGATGTTATATAAAAAGGACACAATAAAAGTGCATTTAAATTCACAGATACTTTCATCTTCAATTCATTTCTTTCAAATCTGAAGGGAACGGAAACGACAAGTGGGCTCAGCGGTGTAACTAACTAGTTGAAATGTACCCAACCCTTTTAGCTACTTGGATCACGGAGGGGAATTTAACACCTCCTTTAGTAACTTTTACCGGTATAAACGTTAGGGGGAGAGAGAAAAAGGCAGAAACAGATCGACCAGACACGGATTTACAAATCAAGGCACACGCAAAGAACAAATGCATCTTTTTAACGTGCCAAACAGAGGACCAAGGGACAGGAACAAGACAATAAAGAAATTCACTCACCCCCACCCCCATCCCTCTTAAAAAAGAAAAAATTGTTAAATGAGATGGAAGACCTGGTACATATTTCATAACTCAGTTAGGAGGACCGAGGAATAAACTACTTAAGCTTCAAGTTTAATTAAATAGATAATCTACTATTATCATTTCAAGACTGCATTTTTTCCACTGCTGGCTTATATAATCAACATTTCGTAACAATGGAGAGACGAGATCAACTCAAGCTTGAACAAGCCCATTGCTCAACTCGACGAACCCTCTTAACACGCCCGAAATCTACTACTTTTGTACATGAATTTGTCGAGTTACACCCTAATTACATGAATTAGATGCCACTACAGCTGGAAAAAAAAAACTCCAAAACTGTACATTTAAGCCATTAATCAACGTCTACGTAAAAATAATAAAATTAAACAGTAGGAACAATTACACTTAATTATCAGCACATTCAAACAGAAGATTCATCAAATAAACAGTTTACACGCATCCCAAAAGAATTAATTGCAATTAAAAAACTTTATCACTCCGCTACTCAAAAGAAAGAAATACACCTAAAATTCATAAACACACACAAATGAACTGCCATAAGTAGGTGCAATTAAAGTGATATACATATATAAACACACACACACACACACACATATATATATATATAGAGAGAGAGAGAGAAACCCTACTCGATCAGTCGTTCCAGCACTGGCGCCGGAAGCGCGAACCTTGACGTAAAAGCTCCAATTTTCCGGCAACCAGGTCGGCCGCTCCTCTGCGTTTTTCCTAACCGCCGCCGCCGGCTTAGGTGTGTCGTCACCTGATCCATCGCTCGGAGCCACCATTGAAATCGGAATGGCCCTAATTACTTCGCCGGGCTTGAACTCTACATTTGGGGTCTGTTCATGTTCGGGGACCTCCGCCGCGGCGGCGTCGTTTCGGCCGGCGTCAATGAAGGCGCCCGAATCTAAGAGAGGGTCGGGCTGAATTGGGTCGTCGGAGGGGGCGGTCGGGTTGGATTCCGGGTCTTGAGGTTGAGGAACCGGGTTCTCGAGTTCGGGTTGCGCCATTGCCGAAGGGAGAGAGAGAGAGAAAGAAAGGGCAAAATTGAGGGAAGGGTACTGTGTGACCCCAACGTTTAAATACGCGAATGATAGTAGTTGAAGATTCTTTTGTACTGTGATAAAGTATTATGTCAAAAGCCCCAAAATGAGGGTATAATGGTAATTTGAAAGCTAGTTTAGTCGATGCGAGCAAGAAGTTTCGGGCTCGAGCTCTTGTGTGTATACAAATTAAAAATATTTCGTTGAAAGAGGTTGTTGTGATTGTTTCATAGGAAATTTAGGAACAAGTCGTGGTGGGGTTGTATGGAGATTGGCCCGAGTGGAAGGAGTCCATTCGAGCGAGATATTTTTAAAATTTCGAGTCCACCAATGCAAGCTGGAAGTATCGGGCTTGGAAAATATTTGAAAGAGATTCTCGTAATCGTGACTTAAGAAATTGAGGGACTAGTCGTGGACTTTTATGCTTGGAAATTGGTCTAAGTAGAAGGGATTCATCTGCAAACACTTGTATAGACCGGATTTTGGGTCCCACCAATGTACCATGTGGCTAGGAAAAAATACATTACACATCACTTATTTTTTAATTAAAAAACATATAATGTGTTTTTTTCCTAACCATAGGGTACATGGAAGAGGCCCAAAGCCCGGTCTATATAAGTATTTTCCGATCCAGGAGAAAAAAATGGGAGATATTTTTATGATCTCGACTCCACCAACGCAAGCAACATTTATTCGGCTCGAACTCTTGTGTGCACACAAAATTATACATTCCATAAGGGTTTAATGCAATTTACCTCCCTATGAAATTCATATATAGCAAAAAAGTCTCATGTGAAAAAACAATAAGCAATTTGCCTCCCTGTGAAAAAAATAATGAATCACTTTACCTCCCCACGCGCCCCACTCTCGCATTTTGCAAGTGGTTATGATATTTTGGTTCTTTTAAGACAATTTTACCCCTAATCTGACATCCGTTGGATCAGACCTAATAAAGATCTACGGTTGATATTTAATTCCTATAAATTTATTGTTTTGAATAATGATAACCACTTATCTTGATACAGATCAATGGTCTATATTTAACCTCTCATATTATATATATACTCATATGTACAGTGTGTAATCTATTAATTATTTGTAAATGTATAATCTATTAATACTCATATGTACAGTGTGTAATCTATTAATTATTTGTAAATGTATAATCTATTAATACTCATATGTACAGTGTATAATCTATTAATATATATATATATGTATATATACTCATATGTACAATAAGTAGAATTTTACCCCTGATTTAGATTTATATTTATATTACTAATTGTAATTTAATAATAGAGTTATATATTTATTATAATACTTACACAATATATATATATATGTACAAATATAATATTCTAAATACATCTAAACTTTAATGGATTAAAAAATTAAGTTAAAAAAAAAGTTAAGCAAATCCAGATCAGCCGTCGTCAGCAACTGCGATCTGGTTTGCTTAACTTTTTTTTTTCTTCATTCAAAAGCTTGATTTAATTCTGGCTTGATTCATCACTCACCATCACCATTTTTTTCTTCAGTTGGTTTGTTTAAGTTTAATATTCTCAGAGACTAGTAGAGAGAGAGACATATTCAAGCTTCTTGAAAAGAGGCTATGGAGGTTGCGGCTATGGAGGTGATGAATTGATGATGGGTCGCGGCTATGGAGGTTGATGGGGAGAGTGGTCTCGGCTATGGCGGCCGGTGGTGGTGGTAGAGGCGTGGACGAAGGCTGTGGGCGATAATGGCTTGAGTTTTGGATGGATGGATAGTGGTGAAGGGAAAGTGTATTAGGGTTAAGGGTTTTGGGGAGGAGATAGAGAGTTTGGGGAAGATGATAGAAGAAAAGTAAATTAGGGTTATGGTTTGGGGATGGTGGTGAATTGGGGAAGAAGATGAATGAAAAAGAATTAAAAAATAAATATAAATATTAAAAATTTAAATTAAATAGAAATATAGTGTAAATATTTTCAAAAGATAAGGGTATTTTGGTCTTTTTAGTGGTGAATGTAGTTTAAATATGTTTAGGGAGCAGTGTGCTTCATTTCTTTTTTCACGGGGAGTTAAATTGCATATTATTTTTTCACAAGGAGTTTTTTTGCTATATATGAATTTCACAAGGAGGTAAATTGCATTAAACCCCATTCCATAATGGTGGCATAGAAAATTGAGGGACTAGTTGGACTTTACTTCTGGAGATTGGCCCAAGTAAAAGGGCCCAGTCTAAGCTATGAAACTTTTCTAGGGAGATTTTTACGATCACAAGTCTACCAACATAAGTAAGAGTATCGGGCTCGAACTCTGGCTCGTACAAAAATTTTAATTGAAAGAGATTCTCATAGTCGCGACATAGAAAATTCAAGGTCTAGTTGTGGGTTTTTATGTCTGGGGTTTGGCCCAAATAGAAGGGGTCCAATCCGAGCGAGAATTTTTTTTGACAGAAATTACTAAAGCCGATAATTAATTTCGAGCTTACTAACCGAGGGGGTATCAGGGCTCAACATTTTATAGGCTGACTTACATGAAAAAATCCCGTTAGAGGATCCCCCCCAAATTTGCACATCGATCCTGTCTCTATGATGAGGAATGGGAGTACTAAGAATACGCTCTTTGATTTCGAGAGGGATAACCGTTTTGATCCTAGAGAGGTCCCAATTCTCCTCACTATCCCAAAGGTCCGAAACAACTAAACCTAGGTCCTCTTCCAAAATATCCGTATCTATAACATCGCACAACGAGGATGTGTCAAGCCACCTATCAAACCAAAAGGAGATTTGGGTTCCGTTTCCGATTCTCCAACAAACCGAGTCACCAATAGCTTTGGTGCTACGAACGATCCCTTTCCAAAGGCTTGAGGAGTTTGTTTTTGGTACGTGTTCAAAAAATGAGGGACTAGAATGAAGATATTTTCCTTTAAAAATAGTAGACCAAGAAGAGACATCATTTTTAAAAACCCTCCAACCCGTTTTAGCGAGCATAACCATATTGGCTTTACGAGACTCCCGAAGACCGAGACCACCATCACTCTTACTACGAATAACTTTATCCCATCCAACCAAGTGGACTTTCTTGATGTTATCAATAGAGCCCCAAAGGAAGGCTCTATTGAGTTTGTCAAGTTGGTCACACGCTTTGGTGGGAAGCCAATTCGTATGCATAGTATAGGTGGGGAGCGCCGACGAAACCGATTGGATTAACGTGGTTCTAGCCGCTAGGTTAAGATTTTTTGCTTTCCAACCCGAAAGTCTATTCTGGACCTTTTCCACTAAATCCCGATAGTATCACTGCTATTTCAAGAATGAGTGATTTTAACTCCAAGATATTTCCCAAGTTGGAGAGTTGGACGAAAGCCTAAGATTTCTGTCATTCAGAGCCGGACAGAGGACACGGTTTTGGGAGCAAAGAAAACAGTGGATTTTGAGAGACTAACTTTGAGACCAGAGGCGAGGCAAAACTCATCAAGAATACTTTTGACAGTGTAGGCTGATTTGGCATTGGCTTTGCAAGCAAGAATTATGTCATCCGCAAAAAACATATGGGAGATACTAGGACCACCTCGACCAAAAGAGATGGGATCCCATTTTTTTCCGTGGACCACCTCCTCAATCAAATACGAAAGTCTTTCCATGCAAAGGACAAAGAGGTAAGGGGAAAGTGGATCCCCTTGTCTAAGACCGCAACTAGGAGCAATGGGTTCGAGAGGTTCCCCATTCCAAAGGATCTGAAAATGCGCAGATTTGACACAACTCATAATCAAACAAATGAGGGTATTCGCGAGGAGAAAAAAACGAAGAGTTTCTTCCAAACAATCCCAACGAATCCTATCATACGCTTTTTCAAGATCAAGTTTGATGATCATGCTACCTTATCTACTTTGGGAGACAGAAAGAGAGTGAGCAAGCTCTTGGAGCACAAGAATGTTATCATGAGTGGTACGACCCAGTATAAAGCTTGATTGGTTAGGACTGACCAAGCTATCCATGAACGGTTTGAGCCTAAGAACAATTGTCTTAGTAATGATTTTGAAAATGACGTTACAAAGCGCAATGGGATGAAATTGTGTTATAGACTCCGGGTGATCGACTTTGGGAATAAGAGACATAAAAGAGCAACTGATAGAAGGAGGAATCTTGCCCAAAGCGAAGGTCTCCTGGACGATTGAACACAAGTTGTCCCACTATACCCCAAAACTTTTGGTAGAAAAAAGCTTGACAACCGTCAGGCACTGGGGCTTTATAAGGACTCATGGACAAAATGACTTTGTGAATTTCACTCTCTTTGACCCGAGTGGAGAGGGCACGGATATTTTCCATGTCAAAAGTACGTTGGAATGGGCTGCTATGAAGGTGACCGTTACTCAGAGCATTATTTTCAGAAAAAAGATTTTGAAAATGGTCTCTAGCATGGGTCTTGAGAGGCTCAACCTCGGTACACCACTCCCCATCAATTTTAAGAGCCAAAATTTTGTTCCTACGCCTCCTACAAACCGTAGAAATGTGAAAAAAAATTGTATTCTTGTCACCAAAATTCGACCAATTAATGCGACATTTTTGAAACCATATCATCTCCTCCCTTCTCAAAGTAAGATTAAATTCATTGATTAATTCGTTTTCAGGCCTAGAAAGGGAAACACTATCAATCACAGCAAGTCGTTTTTGAATCCCTAAAATCCTAGCCAAAAGTTGTCTTTTCTTTGCAAAAACATTACCAAAGACCTTGTTGTTCCACACTCTCATCTCCTTAGGCAGAATGTTTAGGGCCTCAAAAACAGTAGCACTTTTCGAAAAAATGTCATCAATGACTTTCTCACATTCGGGGTGTGTTGTCCATGCAAGTTCGAAACGGAAAGGTTTAGATTTGGGAGAAAAGTTATTACCTTGGTTACAAACCATAATCGGATGGTGGTCGGAACAAAGGTTCTCAAACAAGTTGTTCACACCCTCATTGATTGTCCTAAGGCGAGACTTGTTTGGGAATTCATCATCAAACCCTCGGAGTTTCTTCGGTTTTGGAATACAAATAGAGCCAATTGGCTTCACACATGTTTGAACTCCCATTTTGACAATATTGTTAACCCTTTGTGTGATTGGAAAACCTTTTTTGTGGCCACAATTTGGACCATTTGGCTTTCTCGCAATAACTTTATTTTTAACAACAAACCGGAAAACCCAAAGGAAATTGCTTTCTCCATTAAAATGTTGGTAAATGACCTATTGGCTGCTAAAGTTTCTACAGTTTCCCCATCACCTAAGGGTGGTAGTGTGGTTTGGACTCCCCCACTGGAAGGATGGTATAAACTTAACACGGACGACAGCTTCTTTGAAGATCCGGGTTCTGCAACGGCTGGAGGTCTCTTATGGGACGAGAAGGGACAATGGATTCAGGGGTTCTCGGTTCGCCTAGGTAAATTAACAATCAAACAACAGAGTTGTTAGGGGTTAGGGAAGGTTGAAATTAGCCTGGGAGAGGCGTTGTCGAAAGCTGGTTGTCGAGACGGATCCGGAAATTATATGGCGTCTGATCACTACGGGGGATAACGAACATCATCCACTTGGAAACATCATTAGAGACTGTGTTAATCTATTGAATAGGCCATGGGAAGTTAAGGTGCTGCATATACTTCGGGAGGGCAACCACTGTGCCGACCACTTAGCAAAACTTGGACATGATCAATTGCCTAGGATCAAGATATGGAAGGATCCCCCTTTGAGCATCCTTGACCTGCTGGAGGCTGACTCTGTTGGCTGATCTTTGTTGGTTTACTGTCTTTGTTTGTTTTTCATTTCTTTAGCATGTTGATGTACCAAAAAAAAAAAGATAATTAATTTTGAGCTTCAAACGTGAAATAAATTGCTAAACCAAAAATAAAATAAAACGTCCTTTTACTATTATTTTCTTCTTTCAATAAACTAGTTCAATTGTGTGTGTACAACCGCATAATATTTGCCTCAATTTTTTTTCCTTCAGAATTTGGAATTTTTGGGCTATGAAAATTATGTTAATAAGCAAAAGTCATGTGCACATTTTTTTATAATTCGATCTCAACTCGCCCATGTTTTATGCATTTAGGTTGTACTTTTGGTACATGATGAATAACATAGATTGCAAGCTTCTAGCTATCTCACATTGATCTAAGTCGATTTCGGGGAATCGATCTGGCTCAGTTTGGGCTGCTTCTCATGACACATGAATGTGGTGACGAGATGTTGGGACTGCACTTGGACACTAGACCAAGCTGCCTACGTACCTCCTTGGAGGATCAAGTTTAACATAGTTCAAAGGTTTTGATTTTATTGATGGGTTTAGGGTGGTATATTGTACAGACTTTAGGGTCGTTTGTATGAAGAGTAGACCATTAGGGTCGTTCGTATGAAGAGTAGACCCTTAGGGTCGTATCTATGAAGAGTAGACCCTTAGGGTCGTATTTATGAAGAGTAGACCCTTAGGGTCGTTCGTATGAAGAGTAGACCCTTAGGGTCGTATGGTGCGTAGACGCAATGTAGCCCTCATTTGTATACTGGGGTCGTGCTTCGAGTCTATACTTAAGGTATCATTGGATACGAGGCTAGCTCAGGAGATTTAAAAATGGAGATTGGAGCCCTCAATATGTGTTGAGAGGAGGTATTTATAGATGCAAGTGTTGTACTGATCTGGCATTGATAAGCGGGTCGCACCGATGATGCCACGTGGTACCTATGAACGGTCAGGATCTTGACTCATATCTAGTGAACGACCCGACCCAGATCTATTCAAAACACGCGGATCTTCCATTATGGGCCAATTTTTGGGTCTATGTTGAGCCTCACATGTCATAACATTTCATTATTGGGCTAAATACCATATTTTGGTATATCACACATGATTATTCTTTTCTCAAAAGGCAAAGTAAATTATGATATAACGATTTAAATGAGTTAAAACTCCATAAGGCTGAACATACGTTCCATTCTAAGTTGGATCCAATATTTATGTTTAACTCACACTTAGTGAGGAATAAATATTTGGACCCAAGGTTGGTGTGTTAGACAAGTTTAGACCCAACAATGAGGTCAAGCCTAAGAGCTTGAACCCAACCTTGTGTTAAACTGCTGCGTCTAGTCCCAACTTTGAGCTCAAAACAATTGGCATTATGGCCACAGCTACACTATCGAGACAACATTAATAAGAAAATTTGAGAAGTTGACTATAAGTTAGAATAAAAAATTTAATTTTTAAGCCATTTTGACACATAAAGCTCGTGACTCAAAATGGGGAACTACATGAAATGGGTAAAATAATAACTGACTCTCGAGATTCAGGCTAAAAACATAAATTCAGGAGGTATTGGGCTCAAGTCAAGGTGTACCAGTTGAACAACGAGTACATCACCCAACCTCAACCCGTGGAGTTAAGTAATGAACACTCGACCCCGACCTTTGAACAAAAGTCAAATATCAAAGTTTCGACCTTAAGATTGAGGTCTAACCTTGAATTTTAACCTTGGGGTCGAACCTTGAAGTCAAGTAGCAAATTCTCAACCTCAAGGTTGCGGTTTAAACCAAGAACTCGACCCCAAGCCCCGAGGTTGGGATCGAAAACTATTCTACCTGGAACGAGCATAAGAGCTAGACCTGGCATAGGCAAATTTATATGCCAACTCCTTGTATTTATAGGCAAATAAGAGCTGAACATTTTTCATATTTTCCGTCAAGCTACGACCACCTTTTGAGCCTAGTTCATTGTATTTATCACGTGGTCGTACAAAATAAGACTCTCTTATAACTAATTCAATGTATCAGATTTTTGGCATATCCGTTCAAATCAGCTTTTTTATCTTTTTAAATGTTTGTCAGAAGATGTCTGACAAGTGTGATCTGGTTGGTATTTCGACGGACCTACAATACAACTCAAAACAGTTAAGGTTCGGGTAGGACCCGAACCGGAGTAAGAAAGATTATAGACTGCACTCAATATTAGAGCTGCCTACGTACCTCAAATGCGATCAAGTCTAACGTAGTTCAATTCAATTAATAAGTCCTAACATGAACCTCGTAATTTATACGTGGGTCTACTCAGTGTCTTGATCGAAGCTCGGAGCTCGGAGCTACAGTGAATCTAAAGTGGATTCAATGAATAATGATTGTGTCCCCTTAATTTGAGCACTCGTGGATATATTTATAGGTGACACCGTGTACGGATACCTATGTGCCATGTGCATTCCTCAGATTAGAACACGTGGCGAGATCAGACGGTTTTCCAGAATCGGGTCGCGAACGACCCGGAAGCAGAACGCGGGTCCTATTCCTGGACCTCGATTTTGGGCCTTGAGATGTATTTTCTGGGCCTTATAAATGTGTATCCTTTTGTTAGGCTTTTTAAGTATATATTAAATTTATATACCCAAATTTGGGTATATCATCTAGTCCCCCACTTCGTAAGTTCTTAGTAAGAAAAATATTTTTATTTAGAGGTGAGAGCTGACGAAGTATGAAGTTCGTGTATCGATGTGGCGTGTATTAAATTGTTCGCGACGCATTAGATTTGCATATATTATTGTAACTGATCGGCTTAGTCATCTTGTGTTAAGATCCTTTATTATTAAGCGCGGTCATCATTTACTATGCGGCGCACCTTTTGATGGTAATTAATAATCATGAGCTGTTAATTTGCGTCATCCTTGTCCCATCCAAACGTCGCGTGATCTTGTCCGTTGATTTCAACTAGCGCTTCCATCGTTTGCCGTCCAAATTTTACATCTTCCTCTTATAAATAGACGGTAACTTCCACCGTTCACAACTTTTACTTTCACGCGTCTTTGAAGGACCTTATATAGAGAGTTTCTTACACCTCGGTGAGGTACGAGTATCGTGCACTTCGGTGGTTCGTGATTTACCTTCCTCTCGCGTCGTTCGTAGGTTCGTATCTAATCCATTCTTTATTTGTTGTATTTGTACCTATGGCTTGTCTGTCTAGACCTATCCCCTTTGTTAATAATAACAAAATATCCGATAGTTCGGATAATTCGAGCAAGATTTTTAAGGATATTGATTCTTTTGTTTTGAGAGATAATAACGACCATAATGTAGAGGTTTCAGATCCTCGAGTAGAGTTAAGTGAGTCATCCATTATTTCCAGCACTCGTGACCAACTTGTTCATAATGTAGGTCGAAGAGTTTCTGTAGATATTACCATGGAAGAGCAAGATGAAAGAAGTAGTGGTACGGGTAATACTGACAATAATATTGATGATAATACTGATTAGAATAATGATAATAACGAAGTGGGCAATAATCTTGTAGATAGTGAGGGCAATAGTGAGGTTAATGCTAACCTTTTTGTTTTTAGTTTGAGAAAAGCTCAAAATGCTTCTTGGTTGTCTAAGAGTTCGAAAGTAAAAACCAATCAGATCACACATCTTAGATCGACCTATCACATACCATCGAACTACAAGATAGTTATTCCTAATGCTGATGACAGATTACACCGCCCTCCCAAGCATTGTAGGTGTTTTCACATAGCCCATCTGATGGCAGGTCTAAGGTTTCCGTTGCATGATATCCATATTGAGATTTTAAATAGGTTTCAATTGAGTCCTACACAATTACTACCGAACTCATATAGGTTAATAAACTGTTTTGTGGTTTTGATGTGTGGGTTCAATGTAGATATTAGGTTTGCCCACTTTTGGAGTTTATTTCGTATTTGTCGTGGGTCGAAAAATGACGAAGAGGGTCTTTTTTACATTTCACCTTGAAGTAACCGGAGGTGTTTAAGCGTCACCACCTCCTCGTATGGGAATTGGAAATCCTACTTATTTTAGATTGCCAAACCAAACCTCGAATCTTGGGGGGTACCGAGGAAGTAGAACCTTAGGGTTCGTGAACCAGAAGATTGTGGTGACGTTACATGAGGTCAATTCTTTATACGAGACAAACTCCATACATGGTTTAAGACCGAAGAAATTCTGGTTGAACTAATATTGGTTCATTGCGGATTGAGTCAAGCTCGTATCCATCCCAATGATTCTATTGAGTCTCTTGGTACGTTCTCAAAGGTTATTTGTTTTTCCTGATTTATTTTTCCTGTGTTGTGTTAATCTTAGTTATGGATGATTCCTATGAAGCCGAAATGCTTGAAGAGGCACGGACTGCTAAGGTGAAAAGTAAAAATAAGGGTAAGGCTCTAGCTGCTACGCCCAACATTGGGGAACGTAGGATAGACGAGATGTTGCCACCACTACCTGATTCGGACAAGGTCCAACTCGAGAAAACAGTAAATCCAATTCCCGTGGATAGCACAGAGGGTTCGGATGTTCGAGGCAAAGGGTCTGATACATCTGCCAGAGTGAGACCTCGAATAGTGCTCACTAGTCAGGCCAAGAGGCGAGTTGTGGCCGAGTTACAGCGCGTTGCTTTATCAAGTGTCCGTGCTTCGATTCCTAGTGAGAACTTCGAGTGATTGGATAAGATGGAAGCCCTTTCTCTGCAGAAAAGGTTTGAAGTTTTTGGGGGTGCAAATTGACCTCCCTTGGATACAAATCGCAATTTATTAAAGTCAGATTGGCGTGTGTACATCGATTCTAGCATCGACGACGAGCCCAAACACGCTGTGGCTTTAGAATTATTCGGTAACATCTTATTAACCCGTGACAAAGCCGATGTGGAAAACGAAGGCTTTTATCATCTGACAAAGGTAATAGTTCGTATCACTCTCATTGATTTTTATGTGTAGCTTCGATATAATAATAATACGTATGCTTTATGTTCTTGTCAGGCTGGATTTCATATGCACCATTTGTCTCTTGGCGTGTCCTTTTGGAAGAGCGAAGTAGGGAAGAGCGATGCCAAAGTCGAGGAATATAAGAAAATGTTCGGGAAGGTTCGTGACCAAAGAGATAATGCGAAGGAGGCATTGAAGCTCGAAAAGAAGAATTACGAAGCCAAGTTGAACGAGATAAATCAAGGCTTGGAGGATCTGAAAAAACAAATGGCTGAAGAAAAGGCAAAGGCAGGCCAGTCATTCGATGCTGGGCGTATAGCTGGTCAACAAGAGTTCGTTGTTTCTGATGAATTTAAACAAACGATGGTGGAACAGAGATTCGGAGGAGCTAGGGATTTTGCCTCGTCTAAGGCTTTTAAGAAGATTCTTCTGGCGAAGTCTGCTGGGGACATGTGCAATGGGTTTAACAAGGTGTTGGATTATTTAATTCGAGAACAACATTTGCCCGCTGACTTTGATTGTGATTCTTTTGAGGACTTTGCTCTTTAGAAGGCACTTCGTCTCTCCGTTTCAAGGTTGTCAACACAACGAACTTATATTGATTACCCGGAGTTTGAAGCAATAAGCGAGTCTTACTTCGTAGATGACGATGCCGATGAAACTGACGAGGAGGGTGGGGATTCGTAAAGTTTTTAGTAATTTCAACTTTGAATTGCGTTTTTGCAGGCCATAGTGCCTTTGGATAATTATTTTGTTGCATATTTTGACATTTTGTTGCTTAGGTTATGAAACAATTGGTTTTTTCTTTTGCATTTTGGCTTGGAATTGATCAGCTTTATCAAGGTGGAATGGATAAGCTGCAGATCGTGTGATTTGATCACTTTTAATGAATATGCTTTTGTCTCGGCTTATATATGCATGTGTTATCTCAAATTGAATTGAAAGCACATCGTATCTTTATTTCAGCTCGTATTGAATATGTAGCATCATAGACAATGTATACCAAACAATTCATACAAATGTGATTATGCACATCGCAAGTCGTATGTATCGAACATCACAATTATATATATATATATATATATCATATTGATTTATTCATAGACGTAGAGAATGCAACCATTAGATCGTAATAGCACATCAACAAATATTATCGAACTGAAACATAGCCATAGCCTAATCTCCCAAGTTGCATGTGTTTAACAAAAGATTAAACATCGTTACTTGTTCATGAAGTTTAAGTGTGTTCATTCACAGAAATTTTATCTGTGTGACGTAATTTTGTCTATGTGTTTTTTTTTAATTATTTTAGATCGTCAGTTTTGATGACTCGTATTCATTCATGAACGTAATTGTTAGGTCGTAAAAGCATATTGGTGCATATTCTTGTAAAAGATAAAATAGGAATGTGACAATGGCATAATTGCCTAGACCATATGCTTTTGACAAAAGGTTAAACATCGATACATATCACCGATATTCAGGTGTAAAATTTTTGAAGGCTGTGTATGTTCCAAGGTCGAGGTAATCCTTTGCCCTCCATGTTTTGCAACCGGTATGTTCCTCGCTTAGTTACTTCGATGACCTTAAAGGGTCCCTCCCAGTTCGCATCGAGTTTTCCCACGTGTTTTGAAACTTCAACTTTCTTTAAGACTAGATCTCCCACTTGGAAATTTCTCAGCCTCATATTTTTGTTATAAGCCCGAGCCATAGCACTCTTTTGCATGAGGATTTTTGCATATGCTTTCTCCCTTTTCCCCTCAATGATGTCCAATTCGAAGTGCCGATCTTCTATGTTTCGGACAGAATTGTCAGGCGTATCATACGCTGCAATGCGGTAGGACATAAGCCCTATCTCAGTCGATATAACTGCTTCCGACCCGTATACCAGACAGAATGGTGATTCCCCAGTTGAACTTCGTGGTGTAGTTCGATAGGACCATAAGATTCCCGGTAGTTCGTCATCCCAGTTTCCTTTGTTTCATTCAACCCTGGCTTTTAAGCCTTGTAGGAGAATTCTATTGCACACCTTGGTCTGACCATTTTCTTGTGGGTTCCCGACAGCTGTGAAGTGTTGTTGAATCTTCATTTCAATGCACCAGTTAGTTACAGTCTTTCCGTTAAATTGAGTTCCATTGTCCGATATTAAGACTCGAGGAACTCTGAACCGGCAAACAATGTTTTTCCAGAGAAATTTCATGACCTCTCCCTCCGTGATTTTTGCCACTGCTTCAGCTTTGATCACATTGGTGAAGTGCTCCACTGCAACGATAATAAATTTCCTTTTGCCTGTGGCAAGTGGAAAAGGTTCTAAAATATCAATACCCCATTGGTCGAATGGGTAGGCAACCTTGTTGGCCCGAACCTCAACTGATCTGGTTCGTATTTCGGTGAACCTATAATACAACTCAAAACAGTCGAGGTTCGGGTAGGACCCAACCCGGAGTAAGAAAGATTATAGACTGCACTCAATATTAGAGTTGCCTACGTACCTCAAATGGGATCAAGTCTAACGTAGTTCAATTCAATTAATAAGTCCTAACATGAACCTCGTAATTTATACGTGGGTCTACTCAGTGTCTTGATTGAAGCTCGTAGCTCGGAGCTACAGTGAATCTAAAATGGATTCAATGAATAATGATTGCGTCCCCTTAATTTGAGCACTCGTGGATATATTTATAGGTGATACCGTGTACGGATACCTATGTGCCATCTGCATTCCTCAGATTAGAACACGTGGCGAGATCGGATGGTTTTCCCGACTCAGGTCGCGGATTGGGTCGCGAACGACCCGGAAACAGAACGCGGGTCCTATTCCTGGGTGGCCCATACCTCGATTTTGGGCCTTGAGATGTATTTTCTGGGCCTTATAAATGTGTATCCTTTTGTTGGGCTTTTTAAGTATATATTAAATTTATATACCCAAATTTGGGTATATCAAAGTTGTTAGGAATCAATGTGCATAAAAGAACTTAAAAGTAATAATCAAAGTAAGAAACAAGACAACGATTTACGTTGTTCGACAATTTGCCTACATCTACGGACCTATGCTAGAGAGATTTTATTAATGTATGACAGGGATCCACATTACAAAGATGAATAACCATCTACTTATATAGTAAAACCTTGGAGACTAAGTAAAACAAGCCCTAATACATTTAGGAAACCCAAAAACTTGCCAAAATAGCTCAAAAACGCGTGAACTAAAACTGCTGTCCGCGACCATGGCGCCACGGCGCTAGATGTGGTGCCACAGCGCCACATTGACAGAAACTTTGGTTGAACTTGGTGCCACAGCGCCGAATGTGGGGCTACAGCACCACATTGACAGATTGTTTTTTCTTTATCTTTTTGGCTTTTTCCTTTTGCATTTTGATTGTCTCCACTTAACCCATCAATCTCCCACTTGGAGACTAATTCAAAGTAGAATGAAATCCCATCTTCAAACCCGCTATCCTTACTTCTCCAAGTAAACACACTCTCTCTCTAGCATAAGTCGGCCTCCTCATCACAGAAGCTCGAGGCCAACTGAGGCCATGCAAAGCCTCAGTTTCTCGATGGTAACCCCCTTTGTCAATATGTCTGCAGGATTCTTCGTACCTAAAATCTTCTTCAATTCCAAAGTTCCACCATCAATCATCTCCCGAATATAATGATACTTCAGTTGAATATGTTTTGTCCTAGAGTGAAAAACCGGATTCTTCGCAAGACAAATCGCACTTTGACTATCACTGTAAAGTGCACAATCTCGTTGCTCCTTGTTAATTTCCCTCAGAAAATTCTTCAACCAAGCCATCTCTTTCCCAGCTTCTGAAATAGCTATGTACTCGGCTTCAGTTGTAGAAAGTGCTACACACTTTTGTAGCCTTGACATCCAACTAATTGCTATGCCACCTAAAGTGTAAATATATCCCAAGGTGCTCTTCCGATCATCTTGATCACCACCTAAGTAAGCATCCACAAAGCCCTCTAAAGTGACACTACTAGTCTTAAAACTCAAACACATATCCGATGTGCCTTTCAAATACCTTAGTAGCCACTTCATTGCTTCCCAATGATGTAAACCCGGATTAGCCATAAATCTACTCACGATTCCCACTGCATGAGCTATATCCGGCCTTGTACACACCATTGCGTACATCAAACTTCCAATGGCAGAGGCATAAGGAACCTTTGCCATATTTTCTCGCTCCTCATCAGATTTAGGTGATTGCTCCTTAGTTTAAATTGACTCCCCAAAGGGGTGCTTCTAGACTTTGCATCAGTGATAGCAAATCTATCAAGCACCTTATGAATATACCTTTCTTGAGTCAACTTGAGGATCTCGAATAATTCTCATCCCGAGAATCGTATTTGCAGCCCCCAAGTCCTTCATTTCAAACTCACTTGACAATTGTTGTTTCAGCCTTTTGATTTCCCCCATATTAGACCCAACGACTGACATGTCATCGACATACAACAATAATATTATATAGCAATCCTTAAACTTCTTAAAATAACAACAGTGATCCATTTGACATCTTGTAAATCCATTTCCATCCATAAAGGTGTCAAATCTCTTGTACCACTGTCTCGGAGCTTGTTTCAGTCCGTACAAACTTTTCTGTAGTTTGCACACAAAGTTTTCCTTTCCATTCTCCAGAAAACCCTCCGGTTGAACCATGTAAATATCTTCCTCCAAATCACCATGAAGGAACGCCGTTTTTACATCCAACTGCTCAAGATGTAAATCCTCTGCAACAACAATACTCAGAACCATCCTTATAGTAGTCAACTTGACAACCGGTGAAAAAATCTCAGTGTAGTCAATCCCTTCCTTCTGTTGGAACCCTTTAACTACCAACCTCGCCTTGTACCTTTTACTACCATCTGGCTCACCCTTAACACGGAATACCCACTTGTTCTGCAAAGCTCGTTTCCCCTACGATAATTTAGTCAACCTCCAAGTCTTATTTCTCTCAAGCGAGCTCATCTCATCTTTCATAGCTAGCTCCCACTTGAGAGAATCTCCTACACTCATTGCCTCCTTGTACGACTCTGGCTCACCCGAATCCGTCAAAAGTAAATAGTGTAAGGAAGGGGAATACCTTATGTTTGGTTTGGGGGTTCTGCTCGATCTCCTCAAGGTAGGTTGCGGAGTCTCCGGATCTTCCTCAATCCTATTCTCAGCTCCATTTCCTGCAACCTTATCCACAGTGATCTCTTCCAATATCGCCTTTGGTTTCTCATTTTCCTCAGTCTCTGCCCCAAGTCTATCCTTGTAAAGCACCTTCTCGTTGAACGTAACATCTTTATACCTTATGATCTTATTGTTTTGGTAATCCCAGAACCGATACCCAAAACTCTCTCCTCCATAGCCAATAAAGATGCACTTTTGTGCCTTAGGATCCAACTTAACCCTGTCATCAAAACTTCGCAAGACATAAGATAAACAACCGAATATTTTTAAATGCGATAAATTTACCTCCTTTCCAGACCAAACCTCCTCTGGTATTTTGAAGTCTAACGGTACTGAAGGTCCCCGGTTGATGAGGTAAACCGCCGTGCTCACTGCATCAGCCCAAAATGTCTTTGGCAACCCGGAGTAAAGCCTCATGCTCCTAGCTCGTTCATTCAAAGTTCTATTCATCCGCTCTGCAATCCCATTCTGCTGCGGAGTTCCCGGAACGGTCTTGATCATCTTGATCCCATTCTCTGCACAATAGTCTTTGAACTCTTGGCTGTCATACTCCCCGCCATTATCCGACCTCAGACACTTCAATCTCATCCCCGTTTCATTCTCGACTTCCGCCTTCCACTTCTTAAAGGTACTAAACACTTCAGATTTATTTTTTAGAAAATAAACCCATACCTTTCGAGTGGAATCATCAATGAAAGTGACATAATATCTGGACCCTCTAAGTGACTGTACGGGTGCCGGTCCCCATACATCAGTGTGCACAAGTTGCAATTTCTCAGTCTTAGGTTCTCTTCCAACCTTGGAAAAACTCACTTTTTTCTACTTTCCAAGAACACAGTCTTCGCAATGACCCAACTCAATAGACTTTGAAATTGGCAATTTTCCCTTGGATGCCATTATTTTCATCCCTTTCTCACTCATGTGCCCAAGTCGCTTATGCCATAAATGTACTTCTTCTATGGCCCCGACTATGGCTAACGAGTCTTTCATAATATCAGTTGTGTACAAAGTTCCAGACTTTGTACCTCGTGCCACCACCATATTTTCCTTGGTGATTTTCCATGCACCACCACCAAACACAGTAGTAAATCCATCACTGTCAATTTGACCCATTGAGATCAAATTCTTCTTCAAACCCGATACATGTCTCACATTCTGCAATTTCAACTGCATTCCCTGTGTTGTCGTTATAGTGACATCACCCTTACCAACAATTTTCAAGGGTTCGTCATCTGCAAGAAAAACCTTTCCAAAGTTTCCAAAAACGTAATTTATTAGATAATTCTTACATGAAGTAGCATGAAACGACGCACCTGAGTCCAGTACCCATTGGTCAACTGGACTGTCAATACAGCAAACCAGAGCATCTCCGACATTATCTGCTGCTGCGTTTTCTTGTTGATGTTCCCGGTTTGATTCTGACCCGCCTTTTCTGGACAATCCCTCTTGTAATGGCCTTTCTTACCGCAGCCCCAGCAATCAGCTTCTTTGCGCGGTTTTGACTTCCCTCGCCCCTTAGACTTGGTTCGACCTCTACCTTTCTGACCACCCCATTGAACACCTCTCCCTCTGCTTTCTGCACTTAATGCAGCAGATGTGAGTTCTCCTGATTCCCTCCGGCGAATATCCTTGCTCAAAATCAGATCTCGAATCTTCTGAAGCTTCAACTTTCTTTAGCCAGACGAACTACTCACAGCAGTTACCGTCGCACTCCAACTTTCCGGCAAAGAAGACAATAGAATTAAAGCCTTTACCTTGTCCTCGAAATTAATATCAACCGAGCTCAACTGAGTGATGATCACGTTGAACTCGTTGATATGGTTCGTCACCGATCCTCCTTCAGTCATCCTTAAGTTGAATAAACGTCTCATTAGATAGACTTTATTCGACGTCGATGGCTTCTCATACATGTTGGATAGTGCCTTCATCAAACCCACAGTGGTTTTCTCCTCCAAGATGTTAAACGCTACGTTTCTTGATAACGTTAGCCGAATAACCCCCAAAGCTTGCCTATCCAACAACTCCCAATCTAAATCAATCATCTTTTCAGGCTTATTCCCCGACAACGGTTCATGGAGTTTCTTCTGGTATAGATAATCCTCCATCTGCATCCGCCAGAATCCGAAATCCTTTCCATCGAACTTGTCAATTTTTACTTTACCATCTTCAGATGCCATTGATTCGCACAGAACGCTATAACCCGTGCTCTTGATACCAGTTGTTAGGAATCAATGTGCATAAAAGAACTTAAAAGTAAAAATCAAAGCAAGAAACAAGACAACGATTTACGTGGTTCGGCAATTTGCCTACATCCACAAACCTATGTTAGAGAGATTTTATTGATGTATGAGAGTGATCCACATTACAAAGATGAATAACTATCTACTTATATAGTAAAACCTTGGTGACTAAGTAAAACAAGCCCTAATACACTTAGGAAACCCAAAAACTTGCCAAAATAGCTCAAAAACGCGTGAACTAAAACTGCTGTCAGCCAGATGTGGTGCTACAGCGCCACATTGACAGAAACTTTGGTTGAACTTGGCGCCACAACGCCGAATGTGGGGCCACAGTGCCTTGACAGATTGTTTTTTCTTCATCTTTTTGGCTTTTTCCTTTTGCATTTTGATTGTCTCCACTTAACCCATCAAAAGTGGATGAAATCCGTTTTGAATTTTAAGAAGATTGTACAAGCGGTTCACTAAATTTCGTGAATAATGTTTTCTTTTATTGGTGAAGTGGTGGGACGACCCTCTTTTATACGGCGTGGTCATAAAAACGCTTTCTGAATGATATGTTTTTTTCCTTTTTGGAAGAATTACTTGCAACCTCTTTGCTTCAAGGTGGTCTTGCGACCTTAAGTGATGTTTAATGTAGTCGTATAAAAAATAGATCATTATTATAGTTTTTGTGGGAAAGAAATTGTTTACTTACTACCAAATACCAATAAGGATAATCATATATTACCTATAATTCGTCTTTTTCTTTTTTTTTTTTGGGGATTCATAATTAATCACAGTATTGAAGAAAAATCCAGACCACCAACCAGTCATCATCTACTTATCTTATGAACTCCTCATTTGTATCTTAAACTCCCCGAAACTTTTTCTAGAAAACTCCTGTCCCAAACGCCCCCATGATCCAACAAGGCAACAACCTTAATTAATACTAACAATCAGCCCAATTTCCTTACAACTCAGCACATTTTGCATGTCAATCACAGTGTCCACACCATCATCACCTTCTCTCAACACACAAATTCAGAATCAAAATCAAAATCAAAATCAAAATCAAACAGAAGAAGAGACAGCAGTAATAGAGAGGCTGAAAAACATGGCTTTAGTTCCTAACCCAACTGTGATTGAAGGGCCGTTGTTTGCTGAAGTTGACATGGGCGGCGACGCCTCTTCTCCCACCGTACGCGCCACCGTGGTCCAGGCGGCCACCGTCTTCTACGACACCCCCGCCACTCTTGGTGCCTTCTTTTTGCCATTTCTGTTCCTATTTGTTTTTTTTGTTTGATTGCATGTTTCAATTTTCAGTCCAGTTTGATGTTGAATTGAGTGTCTGAGTTTTCTCTCTCTAGTTTAATTGTTGAATTGAGGAGTGAGAAGATTCAGTTGGGGTGGCCAGATTTCACCGGTGGTCACTTAAGTCTTACTTTTGTCCCACTCTAGTCACTGAAGTCTAAAATGCGCCTTGTTGGTCTCTCGACTTTCAAAATCGTCTCACTATGAATCCTGATGTCACAATTTGGTTAGGAATTGACAGGATATTGCTTCATTTGGATGAAATATTCCTACAAGGTCAAAATAAAAAAATAAATTTCCGTCAATTCCTAACGAAATTGTGACATCAGGAACTAATGTGTGAGATGATTTGGAAGTTGAGGGACGAATGTGGCGCATTTCGAAAGTGGGACAAAAGCAAGACTTATGCCTGAATTTTCTCTCTCTAGTCTCTAGTTTAATTATTGAAGGAGTGAGAAGATTCAAGTGGGTTCATTGGGTTGTTTCTTTTATGTTATGCTTTTTGTAATGAAATGGGGTTGAGTTTGGCTGTAGGAAGTCTTGAGTGAAAAGAATTTCTGGTCATTTTATGTAGTTTATTTCGGGAAACAGTTACATGATTCGAAGATTAAGTTGGGAAAATCGCTGATTAGTGATATTGCTTCGCTGTGTTTGCCAAATGGTGAAATTTTGTGTGTTGGCAGGGATAAAGTTAGGATTTTTAAGTTGGGGGATAGATTGAATTTTTGAAAATTTACAAGTTCGAAGCCTCTGAATTGAGTGAAAATGTGCCGAGAGAGTACAATGATTGAAAATGTAGAGAAGATACTTTCACTGAATTTTGTACTTTGAAGGGGGCAAGAAATTTTAAAATTCTTATAGTAGACATATAAAATAGACCTACAGTCTGAATTCTTGATCGACAGTACACCAAGGGAAAATTACGTACAACGTTAATTGTTGTGTATTTGGTGATGTGCAAACAATCCAGTGATTCAATATTCATGCAATCTTGAGAACCGTTGTCTCAGCGTTGCTATTGGTTCTTTTGCTGTTTATAGAGTGCTTATTTGGTACGAAGAGGTGTACAATAACCTTCTCATTTGAATGTGTGTGTGTGTGTATATATATTTACGTGCTCAGAAAGTTCTTATTGGCAAAATTTCAATTGTGATTAGGGTACTCATAAGTGTGTTCTTTATTATACTTTCAGATAAAGCTGAAAGACTGCTTGCTGAAGCAGCCTCATATGGTTCTCAATTAATTGTGTTTCCCGAAGCATTCATTGGTGGCTATCCACGCGGTTCAAATTTTGGCGTTACAATTGGTAACCGTACAGCCAAGGGTAAAGAGGAGTTTCGGAAATATCACGCTTCTGCTATTGATGTCCCTGGTAAGAACCTTTTAAAAATAAAGTTGATTTTAGGAGAGTGTCATATGTACCTCATTCTTAATGTGAAAAAACCTACTTACTTCCTTTAAGGTTGCGTCTGGATTGAAAATTTGGAGCTAAGGATTTCGCATTCGTAATAAGAAATCCATGGACTTTGTGTGGAATTTCATGTTGGGATTCCAAATCCTTAAGCGCTCATTTCAATCGTATTTTTGAATTATCATGGTGGATTTCAAATCTACCCGATACTGGAGTCATTTGAAATCCTTCTCTCAAATTCTTGCGCCAATTTGGGTGATTCTATGGTGGACTGTGACTTTGGATTAGGATGATTGAAGTGATTTTTACCATTTATACCCTGCAATAGACGGTGTATGGTGGACCAACTCCATTTGTCCCTGTCCACCATAAAATCAACCTGTCAATCCCAAATCCTTTCATCCAAATGCAACCTAAATGTTTATTAAAAAACGTTCATTCTTTGGAAATCAATATAAAAATGACTACATTTAGATTAAATTCCAAAATCATCTGAAAATGTTCGTTTAGATAAATCTCTTGTGATGTCATAACATGTCTATACATTTTGCACGCCAAACTTTCCGGCTAAGTCTAAGCTGTGAAAAAACTAGTATTTTATTTTCTGTCTGATCTTTTTCAGGTCCTGAAGTTGATCGCTTGGCTGCTATGGCTGGAAAATATAAGGTGTATCTAGTGATGGGCGTTATAGAGAGAGACGGATACACGTTATACTGCACGGTTTTGTTTTTCGATTCTCAAGGTCGTTACCTCGGAAAGCATAGGAAAGTCATGCCAACAGCACTAGAGCGCATAATTTGGGGATTTGGAGACGGGTCGACAATTCCTGTTTTCGAGACACCTATTGGCAAAATCGGTGCTGCAATTTGTTGGGAAAATAGAATGCCGCTTCTGAGGACAGCCATGTATGCTAAAGGTCAGTTTTGTGGGGTCGTATTTTCACTTTTCACTATGTTAAAGCGAAACACAAACACTTGGTTCAGAATTTGTGCTTTCCAGCTTGACCATGGGGTTCGTATGAATTTTCTTTGGCTGCGTTTGGATTGAGCGATTTGATAGCTAAGGGTTTGCAATACGTAATAGAAAAATTCATTGACTTTAACAGGATAATTTCGTGTTACAATGGATTTCAAATCTTTTATCACTCATTTTGTCTATTTTCTTAGATCAGGTTGATTTCGAGTCCACTTAAGCTTGGGTCAGCTGAAATCCATCGTCCAACCTTCCACCGAGCACAATCCTAGGTTGTCATTGGATTGATGGATTTGAATTTGAGGAACAGAGTCTGAGGAAGGATGTCAAATGACTCCAAATTAGGTGGATTTAAAATTCACCATTATGATTGCAAAAATAACTCAAAATAAGTTCTGGGATTTGAAATACATTGTAACTTAAATTTGTTGATGAATTTGAAATTCATGCTTTTCAAATCTTTAAATTCAAACACAATTTTGAGTAATTCACAATTTCTACTCGCATCACAATAAATCTAAATGCAAAGATGTTCCTCAGCATGATATCGAAAGTCAATAAATTGTGTTTTTGATACCCGAATAGGTATCCCTTAGCTCTTGCTACAGGAATCGAATCATTTCCGGACCAATATTTCCGTTGTGTGTTTTTATCCATTGAATAATATATTCTCCGCCATGCTTCTTTTTGGAATCAGTCATCTAAATCCTTAGAAATTCATATTTTACAGGCATTGAAATATATTGTGCACCTACGGCTGATTCAAGAGACGTGTGGCAAGCATCAATGACCCACATTGCTCTTGAAGGCGGGTGTTTCGTTCTATCAGCCAACCAGTTCTGCAGAAGAAAAGATTATCCGCCTCCACCTGAGTACGTTTTTTCTGGCACGGAAGAAGAACTTATGCCAGATTCCGTTGTTTGTGCTGGTGGTAGCGCCATTATTTCACCTTCGGGGACTGTGCTAGCCGGTCCGAATTATGAAGGGGAAGCACTCATATCTGCTGACTTAGGTATGTCACTTAGTTATCCCATTGTTCAATTTTTGCTCGTTATTTTTCTTTGCTAAAATTGAGTAAAGATACATGCACACCCTTCGCTTATTGGGTAATTACCATGAGTCCTTGAGGTTTTGCAAATTAACAAGAATCCCCCGTCAATCTTGACAACTCGAAAAACAGAGGGTGAAATTGTAATCTACTTTTACTGACTGGGAAAATTATGATAAGTTCTCAAATCTCGGGGGTGTATTTCGTAATTAGGGTCTCATGCACGTGTGTCCATGTAATTTCCTTTTGAAGAAATGGTAGAAATTTCGGTTCCTCTCCTTTGCTAGAAAAGTAGATTATCTTTATTGCATTTGTATGGTCATTTTGCTCTCATTTCCGTCCAACTTTTATGTTTGATATGTTGTTATTCTTGTATCTGCTTTCTTCTTATTCATTGCGTAATCATCGAATTTTTATTATGTTTTTTAAATGTGAAATCATACCAATCGAAAAATTCTGCATACTCTATGCCTTGAAAGACTTGAAAACCTGTAAATCTTTGTTATTTGGTTCTGAATTACTACTAGCACAGATTTCGTGTCACTGATTTAAGGTTCATTTTGGCGTTTGTTGGCCTCATTTCCACGACACATTTGAATTTTTGAAGCTCGCATTTTGGCCATAATACCAATACCAATTAGTGTATTTGCTCTCATAATCTTTTGAAGAGCAATAATTCTGAATAAGAGTACATTATCTTCTTATACACAGATCTTGGCGAGGTGGCTCGTGCTAAATTCGATTTTGATGTGGTCGGCCATTATTCTCGACCCGAAATCCTGAGTCTGGTTGTTAAGGACCATCCCATGGCTCCAGTATCTTTCACTTCAGCATCTGGTAACCGAAAGCTCTCACAAGCGACCGGAACTTCTGTAACGGATATATAGCTTGCGTTTGGATCGTGCAGTTCCCGGGCATTTGTCACTTCAAAATTGGTCATGTTTTCTTAAAGCTTTACCCAGTTGTCCAATCTATTGTCAATCATGTGAAGAGTATATATCGATCAATTTGCTTATATTTTCGTTTGATGAATCTCTTTCAGTGATATCGACCGATGATCTTGTACTAATTCTAGCTCTGTGGTCAAAATCCAAGATTCTGGTCATTCATAAGAATCTTCCTGGATAATCATATTGATCAGGATTCATGTGGTCTAATAAGATTTATTATACACGGATTATTGTAATTATATCTTTGGATGCTGCTAAGAATCACTTTTTGCGCCAAGCTGGTACCGTTGTGATGGATACTAACGAAAGCATAACGCAGATCACTCGTACGTGTACTTTAGGTGAGGTTTCTATAAATTTAGGCGAGACTCGGGGCTCAAGCACTTCTATCTTCATACAAAGCAACTATGACGAAGGTAAAATTGGAATTTCAATAAAAAATTTGGTAATCTAAAACTTTTCCTATGTGAAGACTAATTAGACGAAATCCCCATATCCATAACAAATAGTGAAAAAATCAAAGCTTCTCTAAATGAAATTATGTTTAAAAGAATATCCTCTTAAATTAGGTGATGAATGAATGGGACTAGAAATCAGGGGAAAGTATGAGGCTATAAGTACAATGCAATGAAGATGAGATAATTGAAGACTAGACGTCGTTGGCATTTTAAGACATTAGAAGGCAAAAAGATGTTTAATGATTTAACATTTGAGAAAATGTTGTCATCAAGCAAACTAACTCTTATGCATGGAAACCCAATTATTGATAATCGTAGAAGACAATTGTCGTATATGATAGTCAGGTACCTGCATTTGGTATATTTTTGAAGGCGACGCTTCGATTTCAAACGTTCTTTGCTCTGGTTTTGTTGAATCCTAGTATAATTGATCGAGCTAGGAGTGGTTACTACCACGCCATCTTAGATTTTCTTAGAAGGTTGATATTAGCAATGATGGCAAGAAAAATAAAAATAAATTCAGGAAGATATATATTTTGTTGTTATTAATATATTGTTAAAACTATTTTAACTAAGTATAATATTAAAATGGTATGGATACACAAATATTTTTTTCTTTTGTATTTACACTAGTACAAGCTTCTTCTTTCTATGCCTTTTTTTTTTGGATAATTTTTCTGTTATTATGTCTTTTAAACTATTTTGTAATTTACTAACCATTATATGATATCTACTCCAAATAACTATCCAACTTAATTTTGTGTCATTTTCCCTAAATTGTACTTGAGTGTAAAAAAATAAATCCAAATCAAGTACATACAAGAAAAGACATTAATTATAAATGATGCATGCACATGTGACAATCATTCTTTGAATGATGTAGAATCCATATGTAAAATCAAATTATTTTAAGAAAATATCAATACAATTAATGATGACCGCCATAAACTCATTATCACTATTCACTATAAAAATTGCATTTTCTTTTTGGACTTTGGGATCCAATTGCAAAACCCTAAATTCCAGCTGTAGATGACAATTATTTGAGTGCATGTGGTCTAAATAATCCAAGACAAGTTGTTATAATTGCAAGAGAATTGTTTGATACATGATCCCTACTACATTTTATAGGGTGTCAGCCAGAACACAGTCAAAAGGTCCCTATACAAATATATATATATACATATATATATATATATATATATATATATTTCTTTGTGTTAGTACACAAACCATGTGAAAGAAGAACAAAATTGATGGGATTATGAATGTGATGATAAGGTGTCAATTATATTTATTTTATTTGTGATTATGACCCTTGAGAATTTCAACTTTTGAAGCTTAAATATGAAAATCAGTGACCTAGGTTGGTCCTGTAGCTAAGAAGCTAAATTGATTCCATGATTATTAGGGTTGAAAAGTTTCAACAACTAGATTAAAGGAGTTTTTCTTGACTGAACTAAAAAAGTATTTCAGTTGTGTGTAAAAGTCATTATAACTTATGAATTGAACCTTAAATATTTCAAATCTTGAAGCTTAAATTTGAAGATTATTACCCTACTAGGTAGGTATCGGGGTTAAAAAGCTAATTATATTCCTTGATTATTAGGGTTCAAAAGTTTCGGCAACCAACCAAACCTTGTGTAATTTTATTTTTTTTTGTGACGGATCGGGAGGTGTTTTAGTGAGGCGTGCGAAAATCAAACGAGACATTACATTCTTTGAAAAAGATATAAGAAAGTCATTAATTTTGCATATCCTAACCTACATGATCAAGAGAAGATATCTACCATATATTCTTTGTATGATATCTTCTTCTAGTTAGACATTTCAAAAGGATTTAAGAGGAAATCATTGCCATAATTCTTAGACATAATCTAGTGAAAACAAGATTAATGAAGAGTGAATTACGCTTAATAAATAATTTATGTACAATTTGTCAAAACCGATCAATATTGTATTAAAATGTTGCAACACTTGCGTTGTAATTAACAGAAAATAGCCAAACTCGATCTGAACAAAAAATTTCGTGAAAGGGGATACCTTTTATCCCATGATAGAGTCAACAACCACTCTCACTAAATGTGGTAAGAGAAATTTAACACCAAAAGTGTAACGTCCAAGAAAACAACTATCTGAAGCTCTGTAAATATTATAGAACATATAACACTTTCATTGCGCTGCAGAAAGTAGCATAATTTATACATTTTACCTTTATGCAAACGATGCAAAGCCAAAATTTTTGTTTACATTCTTGAATTCCATATATATATATATATATATATGATATATAAATAATAGTCTTCTCGATGAAATTTAGTATCGAAAGAGAAAAAAATACATGTAAAATCGTCTATCCTTGACATACCACCTCATTAGGATCCTTCGACGAAACATTCTGTTGAGACGATCCCATTCTGGAACCAGAAACAATATGGTCTCTGAGATCTTTGATCATGTTATATCTCTCCATTTCGTCCTCGACATCCTTTTTCCAAGTTTTCGAGGCGAACTCAAACGGCCCTATACCATCAAACACTTCTAAATGTCCTTGTTTATTATTCGTAAATTCCCACTCTATGCCGTCTCCAAGTTTCATATCCGACAAAACAGCTCGTTTCTTAGTTTTCTCTGAAACGGACTTTCTCCCTTTCGTTTTATCAACCGAATTCCTCTTTGATTTGTTCTTGACACCATCCCTCCATTGAAAGCTCTTATTGAGATCATCGACGTTTAATTCAATGGAGTGAAGGTCACTATCACCCGAATCATCATCGTCATCCTCATCTTCGTCCTCATCTTCTTCCTCTTTATTCACTTGTTCGATATCTTCATCTCGGTATAATTGGTGGGACCCAGGCAAAGTTTCCCTCAAATATTTCTCGAGCTCCTTGATTTTGTCATAGCTCGGAGATCCATCTCCTTTTTTTTCTTTGTCCGTCTTGGCCTTCAAATAAGCCTCGAGCTCGTTCCTCAACTTGTCAACGAGTGCATTTTTCTCCTCAAATTGATACTTAGCTTCCGAAAGCTTCATTTGGACTCGTTCCTCGCGTATCACATCGGCTAATTGAAGCATTTCCCTCTCTTTCTCAACCTCTTCACGAACTTTCTCAGATTGCTTCTTGAGTTCCTCCACCTCAGCCCTGTCTTCACCTATGCCTCGTGCCAACTCGTCACATACTTGCTCTAATATCTCCCGAGCCCTCTTTTCACTCTCGACCTCCTTATTTGCCCTCGATAGGGATTCCTTAATATCTGCTAACTCTCTCCCAAGTTTGTTGTTAAGTCTCTCCGTTTGTCGTCTCAACTTCTTTTCTACCTCGAGCTCTCCCGCTATAGACATAATTGAACCTCGAATCCTATCTTGTTCTTTCAACTTCCAAACCAACTTTTCCTCTTCAAATTGTTTCAACATATTATCAACCTCACTTCGGTTTGCTTTTTGTTCTAGGATTAGCTTATTGACATGGATACATGCCCGGTCGAGCTCAAATTTCAGAGCCGAGAAAAGAGATAAGCTTGTTGAGTTCTGCTGTTCGAAACGACAAATGCGACTCATTACTTTGAGCAGTTCTTTAGAAGTTATAAGTCCATTATATACATCCTTGAGACGATTCTTTGATCCGACTATGTGTCTACATGGGCTTCGCGCCTGGTTTTGTGTCTGATCAACCTGCACATTCTAAGTAAATTCATTAGTAACAGCATCATTTTAAAGGAACAACAAGTAGCAGAAAGAGGCAAGACGACAAATGATCTTCGGAGAGCCATATGTTACCAATCATATGACAAATGAAAAAGTCGAAGTATTTATTGGGATATATATAAGGAGACAACACTATGACATGTTGCCTTTTTTGTGGTGCCCATTAGAAGAACAAACCATGTTCTTTGTTCCATTGAAGTAACATAGGATTTTTGTCCGCTTCTTATTAGCAGTAGCTCCAACAGCAACAACACATTAAAATTACTAAGGGTGAGTTTGGTCCAACTATTGCATAATCGATTGTAGGAGGATTAGTTTTCGTAGAACTGATTATGACAAAAGCTTGAATCTCCAGTTTTACCAAAACGTGGTTTTGAAACACAAAAAGGTTCGATGGATATTATTCAAAAGGGAGCCAAATACTTTTCAACTGCGGGGCCAAACAGGCTCTAAAAGTACTATCTCCAAACGTGCTGAGTTCTTCTTCAATGTAAATGAGTCTTTCTACAGTACAAACCAGAAGACGACACAAGTTTATTTAGAGCGGAAAAGGCTACAACAAACCGTAAAGGGATCAAAATACCCTTCAACTTCAGGACTGGAGATGTGAATATACTACCCTACTTTATCATATTTGTTTTACAAAATAAATGTTATCCTTTCATCAGACTCCATGACTCTATCGTAAAAACAATAGTAGAGTATTTAACAATTGAATCATTAACAGTAAATACCTCAACCAAGCAATTATGAAGAGATTTGGAACTTCCCAAATTATCAGCCTGCAGAAGTTTATGAGAACCAGCAGATGCTCTTCTTCTATGGCTGCCAACTTTAGATTGATCCATTCTCTGCGAATTCAAACACGAAAAAAACCCAAATATTTTTAGCACAATCTGCAGATTCAATTAACATTATCTAACATTCTAAATCATTAAAATCACTCAAGAAAAAGCCAATTCTATCATAGTTAATTCAATCCCACCTCAGAAAACAGATCAGAAAAACAAATATCCTTTGAGCCCAACTCCAAAACCCTTTCTTTTCTAACAATTCCTATTTCACTCATTCCATTAATCTCCCAGAGAGTTGCAGCCAGTTTCCGGGCCGAAACGGGCAAATTTTTGCCCTTTTCACCAGATTTTGCAGGCAGATTGAGATACTTAACATTTTCCAGAGATGGTGATTTAGAACTCATCATTTTCCAAATAGGTACTGGAGTGCTTGATCCCCCTCTTTTTCCCACCAAAAATGCGCGCTTTAACCGGTAATTCTGTACTAATGATGAAGAAGATGATGATGAACATCTCCTCTTCCTCACTCTGCATTTCCTCCCTCCAATTTTCCCTTCCAAATTCATGTTTTGCCTTGGCATTTCCTCAAACACCTATGTTTCTTCTTTAGTATTCTACTAATATTAATTCAATGAAAAAGCTTAAACAATTATTCCAGACAATATATATATATATATATGTACAAGAGCACAGCAAATCCCAAGAATCACTCAAAACAAAAATCCCTGAAGTTTAAACAGATCTAAAGTGAACAATTGGATTACAATAGCACAGCTTTAAATGATCAGCTTGCTTTTTGGGCACTTTGAAACTGATATATACATACATACATATATATATATATATGTATATATTGAATTGTGTGATGGAAAATAAGTGACAAGGATGGTTCTAAAATGCTTTATGATGACAGTCAAAAAGAGGGCAAGGGTTTGAACGTACCGGTTATTAATTGTTGGAGTTGGGAATTTGATTGAATGAATGATGGGGCATGCAAATTAGAGCCCTCTTTGTAAAGTTGGTTTTTGATTCAAACTTGCAGAGAGGGAAAAGAAAAGAGAATCCAACATGTGAAAATATATATATATATATAGTTGCAACTGTCAAAGCTTGATCTTCAAGTATTGTTGCAAAAAGTAGCAGTAATGCAAATGGAGAGAGAGAGAGAGAGAGAGAGAGGAGTTTTCAAGAAGTGAATCTGCTACCCTTTTTCATGGAAAAGGAAAAGTTTGAGAGTGAGAGAGAGAGAGAGAGAGAGAGAGAGAGAGAGAGAGTTGAGGAAAGCAATATCACCGGCACACTTGCATGGGTTATTTTTATGGTGTTTTTTTTAGAGTAATTAGTGTAATCTAATTACTTAATTTAAGACGTTGGCACGGTGATATCCGCCTTCCATTTTACAGATTTTGGGTTCGAATTCAGGTTATCACAAATTGTGGCTCTCCTTTTTTTTATGGTTCACGTTTTTGGCCATCCACCCAAAATTATTGGGCTAATTTTTAGGGTATTCCCTTTCGTCTTGAATTAAAAAAAAAATTATCATCATAATTTTATCCATTTTTGTTGTATATAAAGTAAGGTAGCCCTATTTCTTTTTAATATAAGAAGGTAGCCCTATTTCATTAATCTAATTTACAAATATGTAATTGTTATGTTATAAAGTATTTTGTATAATTTCTTATTTTGTATGATTTTAGTTACTTGTTTTGGATTATTTTTCGAATTGCAAGGTTGAAATAAATTATCATAACTTTTGAGTGAGTTTTGAGGAGTCTGGAATTTGAACTTCACGTATAATGTCTACTAATATGAATTGTGAGAATTCCACACAAATTAATCTGATTATTTTGAAACTCTCGAAATCTCGAATGTTCTTACAACTGTCACATATTTGTTGTTTGACTCAACTTCGTTTAGTTTAAATGGTCAACTAAAATGGGGAGTACATTATGATTTTTCTTTCTTTTGTGATTAGTTGCCATTTTGGAATATAAATCACTCGCCTTATAAATAATTTTGATTTGACTGAACCTAATTATTCTGAATTACCAAAACAATATCACATATATATCCAATACCATGACTTTCCAAAAAAAAAAAAATTAACCTATCTGGATAAGAACCTATCAAGTATCAGCCAATACTTCATTTTTATAGGAAATTCATAAAAAGGCATTTTCATGAATTTGTTAAATATTTTGTAGTACTAGTATACACAATGTCAAACTTTTTGCAGGGTAAGTTGACATCACATGCATAAATGGTCCATCTTTTCTAACGTATAGAATTATTGCATTATTATCGAACGTTTTGTTTTAAATTGTTGAGTCATCAATTAAGGTGATTTAAACTTTTCTTTTCATAATTTCTAGTCAAGATTTGGTTCGATCAAAAATGTGATTCGCTTATTTTGTAACTATGATTCTTAATCCAATTCTGATTTGATTACATCTAAGTATGATTCATATACTCTTAACCATAAATATAATTTATATAACTCAGTGAATTACATTTAAAATTTTCCCAATTTTAGAATAAACAATTCGGAGTAATTCATGAACTAGGAAACAAATATAAAAAGGTGTGTGTGTGTGTGTATATATATATATATATATATATATAATATTATAGGTTGTCTACTACGTATGTAATGTAAATGAGGTAATGAATGTGGTGAATAGTTGCAATCTTTGACTATGTTCTGTGCATTTACATTTGGTTCACCATGATTTATGCTCAATCAATGAGAGAACCGACGAAGTTTGCAAAATAGCCCCTTAAAGCTCTGGAATTATCATTGTAGCATCTTTCTCGAATTAAATTATTTTGAAGCCAATTAATTATGAATTCGAAATATTCCCCAAAAATGTGCCTCTGCCTCTTTGTTACACTTTCATAATAGTGTAGCTAGTTGATTATTAATTATTAACAATTACCAATGATTGATTGTTGATAGATAATATTGATGACACATATATTATTTTTATGTATAATCGCTTCTTTCAAAAAAATAAATAAAAAATTACCTAATTACAATAAATTGGATCACATAATTCTATATGTAAATTTGAGTTTTGAGCGCTCCTACCTTGCTATAACGACTTAAGAGCGGGAGCTTTCATTTGTTTGCTCTGATGATTTTATAATAAGTACTAAAAGTTTTGATCACACTTCTAGAGAAATAGCAATTAATATTTATGTCAATGAAAAAATTAATGCCCATTGAAAAACAAGAAAAAATAAAACAATATCTCTATAGATTTTGCAGAGAAATAGAAATTGTAAATTGCAACATTTAGTTTGAACAATTAAAATTATTTTAATCCTTTTTATTTCATCATATTTAAGTATTTTTAAGCCCACTAGCTAATAAAAAACCACATTATTTTTCATTATATCAACTTATCAAATAATCCTAGAATATGATTTGGTGCATGCATTTACAGCAATTATTGTAATTTTTATTTTATGAATACAAGCTCTAAGACAACGTTCATAATCTTAAATATTTTGATATTTTAACGTTCTCATATTCTCACTCATTTATACGTGGAAATGATTATTTCAAAGGTATATATAACAAGAATTAAACGAAAATCTACTCTGGAATCAGAGACTACTATACTGTGTCATTCGATAGTTAAAACTTAAATGCCCGATTGAATTCTATACCATGAATTTAAAATTTCAGAAACATTAGTACATTCAAATTTTTAGAAACATTAGTAAAAGTCTTGAAAGTTCACTTATAATCTAGTATCCGAGAAAATTTTGTCTTCAACATGATTTATGTTGGGATCACATTTCAATGTAATTTTTTTAATGAACTCATATAGGCACATATTTTTATGCAATTAATGGATACATTAATTTGGTATATGAAAGCAAAAGCAAACATGGAACTTTCCAAGACTAATAGTTATGATGGACATATGTTTATGAAATCTTGCTTTATTGTATCTGGATTTTAGAACACTTGGACCACACTAAGTATCCCAAATGTGCTAGAAAAGATACTTATATATCAATGATGAGACTTTGACTCCTAAAATGTGTGGTCCATTAATTTTATTAGATCATATTTTTTATGTAAACAAAATGGGTGAAATATCATCTTATGTCCAATTCACTTATGCACAACAAATGTTTATAACCCATGACAACTTTCTAATTTTAGAAAACAGAGGATATGAGCAGTAAATTAAGGAATATAAACACTTACTTCATGAAAAAATATATATTATATTTTGTATAACTAAGGCATCACTAATTAATGCAAGTAATGATAGAAACTTTTTTTTATTCTTTGATTTTTTTCACTTTAATCATTAAGCATTTGGTTCTACAACTGCATGCTTTATCGAGATTGAATTTGGACACATCAACCAATCAAATGGTGAGTTTCGTTAGAATACACATGAATAATATGATGAGTCTAAGGTTCGATTGAACTTGGTCCAGGTTATAATTACTCTTTTTTTGAATATATATATAAAGAGGGGTAATGCTAAAACTAAAAAGAAGAAGGGGGTTGTGGATAAATATTAGAGAAAGTACATGAAATATTTAATAATTGCCACACCTCATTATATCAATCAAAAATGGCAAGAAGATACATGAATATATGTTGTACATTGCACAATGACATCAATCAAACGGTCGAAACTTGTTTGGCACGAGGTTGGTGGGGGCCCATTAACGGCTCCAAACAGAATTGCTACGGATTTGTGGGGATTTTGATTTGTGAATCGGGGAATCAGAAATTTCTATAAAACACCCACATACTGATAATAAATGGTGCCCCATCACATGCCCCCTATGACCCTACCCACATGATCACCAACAACCCGACTCCAACTCTATTCTAAATTCATGGTTGAAGTGATTGTGAAAGAAAATTGCATTATTCTCAAATGCCAAATCCATAAAATGATCTGATATATTGAAATGGTGAATATATAGGATCTAGCACTATAAAATTTTGAATTTGATTATCATGATTACTTTGGCCAAGAAAGCGGTCATTTCATTTCATTCGTTCAAGGTCGAAAGTTTACAATTTAGAAGACAATACAATATAGTATTATTGTATACAATAATGTAATGGAGATATTGTTAAAGCATATATTACAGTCTCAATTAATGACAAGATAATAACTCCATTTGCATTCATGTAATCAAGTTCAAGACAGTCAAAAACAACGACTACCTACAACTACTATCTGGGACACTCGAAGAAAATGTCCAAAGAATGTCAAATGGCGAAAGAAAGGAGAGAAAAGAAAAAAGAAGATAAGAGGGCCACATGGTGTCTAGCCCCAAGGTGGAAGAATCCAAAAGGAGGGAGATGAGCAATTCTATGGTGGATCGGGAGTGTTGGTTTCGGTCCATTTTTCACCATACAAACACTTGGAGTGAGGCGGTTTACACTGGGTAGGTGGGTGTGAAAACCACTCCATTCATTTTGAATGTGTGGTGTAAAATGAACCGGGAGCAATACTCCCGGTCCACCTTAGAATTTTCCGTGGGAGAGGGCCCTGTGGCTTCTGTCTAAAAGTGGATCAGGGTTTTCTGCTTAGCACGAGAATAAGAAGATGTAGATAAATTTTCCTGTTTACCAAAAGTATGAATATTTGTTTATTTTATATATATAGGTTATGGATTGTTGATAATTATTAGTAACTGATTATCAAAGAATGCCAATTGATATATATTATGATGTAATGATGTATTTGAGTTTCATTTTGGAAAAGAAAAAACGTTTGTTTAAACTCTAGGCAACAAACCCCTAAACTTGTGTACTATTGACATCAACCTCCATTTAATCATGATAACTATCACATCTCCTAATTAACTTATTATGGTGGCTTGTACAAATTGCTTCACAATTTTTCTGATCAGTAGGAGAGTCTTGTGAATTGAGCTTTTGGTACTATGTATATGTATGAATAACTCCATTTAAATAATTATGATTACTCTCGAGATTTCAAATCATTAACTATCTAAAATGATTGCTTTATCTTACTTCACCTCCCAAAAACGTAGTAGCATCTATTGTCAAATAAGCGATCCGAGAAACTTTATTGTCTCAATGATGATATGTATAGTTATTCATGACTAATTTATTTATTGGCACTAAAATTTCATCGATCGTGCCATTTATGTGTTGAAGCACATGATCAATGTAACAAATTAAAGGGAAGAAAAATATGAAGATGCATGAAAGTGTTATTCTTGTTGACCAAGTAGACATGTTGTGAATACATGTAGTTTCATTTCATGCATGAATGTGGACTGTGGTCAAAGAAATGCCACATTGATTTATATAAACAATAAGGAATTTAATTTACTTGAGTGGCTTAGAATGATTTGAAATTTGATTAGATGAATATAAATCATAATTTTGACGTGGTTCAATTATTAAACTCATAAGTCATAACTTCAAAATATAAAAATAAGGTGGTTTAGTTGTTATTTTAAGCTATCAATCAATGTCTATGATAATTCTTTTGGATAAACTCAACATTGAAATATCCTCTATTTGAGATCATAATGCCCCTTTTTTTCATGTACACGTTATGGGTATAAAATTTCATTATTATAAGTGGTATGTGTATCAAAATCAAATACGACATGAAGCATTATCTAAATACAAGATACGGACTGTGAAACAAAGTAATAGGCCAATACCTTGAGTAAAATAGAGATGCATTCTGATTTGGTTTTGACCAATTATAATTGGTTCAGCTAGGTCCAAGTTTAGGTTTTATATAATTGTGTTACGTTCAAGTAGGATGTAACTCTCACAAAAAATGAAGTAAAATTATGGAGTTTTGTCATAACCAATGGTTTAAAATTCAAATAGTTCAGATTATACTCGAGTTTGCGGGTTGAGTAATTGGATATAACCACGCAATATACTCTGATTTCAATCATGTTTAGTCTAATAATTTTCGCAATGATTTAAGAAATTCATTGAAAAATAGAGTTATCGAACTACCTCGTGTGACAATTGTCCTGACTACTCCAGACAAGAGGCATCACAATTCCGTCGTAATTATGTGCTGAGGGATATTTTTGACAAGAAAATAAGATTAAGGGAGCTTAGACTTCAAAGCAATGTGGATGCTAATCCATTGCCATGCCACAAAGCAATGCTTTATGTATTACAATGAAAATCAACACGGAAACTCAAAACAATTTGAGTAAAGATGTAAAAAGATAGGTGATAGAAAACATAACTACATTATGATATAATTCATCAAAATAAAGTTAATAATGATTATAATATTATAATCAAAAGGATGATCAATTATATATATTTTTCGTTTTGTTTGTATAAGTAATATTAAAAATCATTCTTTATTGCAACTTTATAGTTAATTTTCAAATTCTTCTTTACATGGTTTGATTAACCAATGAGCTTCTATGAACTATATATGTATGAACATAAAATGCATATACATACCTGCCTAATTTCTGTTTTCTAGATTGGGCTTTTAATTGGAGTGCAGATGGAAAGCTAGCCCAAGCTCCAATATGGGTTGGGCTTTACAAACAGAAGCATATTAGATTGGGTTGCCTTTTGGGCTTAATAAATAAAGCAATTCTTCAATTTGTTTTTCTATCATTAACATTATCTATTCAATTGTTCCCAAGTCCTAATTAGGTACTTTATTAGATAACATAACACTCATATTTGGTACATTATTAGATATATATGTGTGCGTGTGTATTTGTAAATTACACTCATTTTTGGTAGTTTATTAAATGTATACAAACATAAGTAATTAAATGACAAATATATAAAATATGTGTATATATGTAAAGATACAATTTTTTTACTCCATCTATCTCAAAGTAATTACTCAATTTGCAATAGTACGGACACAAAATTATTTAATATTGTGATTAATACGAAAAGTCTCTTAATATTTGTTGTATTAAAAAAAAATCAAATTGACTGATCAATAGCAACAAAGCTACTTTTTTTTTTTTGAGAGAGTTGTTACGAGCTACTATGATTAATCATGGAATAATACAAACACATGATGTACATACAACTAAGATAGGAAATTGATTTCAAGGCAATACAATATCATACACATATTCATTAAAAGAGTAATTTTGGATCATCCATAGCTTAAAAGTAATCCTCAGTCCTTCCCTTGAATCCAATTTGCCCAAAAGTAAGGGTGATGAACAGTCCCAAGTGCCAACAAACCAACCACAACCTACACATTATGCACAAATCAAAGTCACAAAATAAAATATATAAATATCTATCTATCTATATCTATATCTATATCTATATATATATATATATATAAATGAAAAATGGAACTCTATATATCTTACTAAACTGAATTAAGTGCATTACCCTAGCTCAAATCAGGCTCGGCCAAACGAAGCCAACCACAATACGGTTACTATTTAGAACTTTAAGAGATCAATTAGTTGCAAAATAGTTTAAATACACTTATTATATACTTAGTTATGTTTCATAGACCAAAAAATACAACTTCACCTTTAATAGAACATTACATTTTTACAAATTGCATCCGGGGACATGAGATGCTTATGGGACTTTGAGCCATCGGATTATTCATGATATCACTGTACACATTTTATTTAACGACGTCATCTTGAAAATTGTATATATGACCAATCAGTGGATTCACAAACCGATTGTGATTTCAGATAACATTTTGGTATAACACTAATTAAAATGAGACACTTATCCTGAATTAGCAAAAAAGGATACAACAAATTATAATTTAAAAACAGGTGTCTACTGTTAATTGGTGTTATAATTGTATCAAATTGTTTTACGCTCACCAAAAATCGGAAGTGAGGGCAGGAGGAGTGGGGAAGTGAGAGAGCTCAGTCCCAATGCTTGAGAAGAAAAGGCCTGTCAAGCTATTGCCATTGATGATTGGAATGCTTGATGGTGCAATCCAACCGATCAAACCGAAGCCGATCACATTTAGGTCTCTTCGTAGCCAATCTCTTTGAAAGCTTCATAAACAAATTATACATATATATATATAGGCTTTTGATGTGAATTTGGTCAAGTAATTAAATAGTTTTACAAGTTGAAATTAAAAAGTGAAAAAAATATTTAGTGATAAATTTATTAATTACCAAGTGAATTTTCCTCCTGAAGTTTGTGCTAGTTTAAGAGGGTTCTTGGCAGTCACTGGCGATTTTAGAAATCCTGAAAAAATGAAAAGGACAAGGAAATTTAAAAAATGGAAATAATTTACAAAAGTTAGCCCGTGAATTTATGGATCTTGGATTTGAATAAGGGAAAACATTTTCTCAATTTAGTGATACTTGAATTTTAATGGGAATAAAAAGGAAAAATATAAAAACAAAGCATTTGAACCATAGAAATTTTTTTCCTACCAAAATTAGTGATCTTAAAAAAAAAACAATAATAGTACAACATTTTTGCCTTTGCAATTTTTTCATTAAAATTCAATCTCCAAACATAATATTATAAGCATTTAAATAACAAATTCTTGAAAGTGGGAAAATAATGATGCAAGAATGATTGACTAGGAGTGATCTTAAGTTGTAAGCCTCGTATAATCACAATTATTCGTATTTGTAAATAACATCTGAATATAATCTTACATTATGAATATTTGTGATCCCTCATAATTAAAATTTCGGGAACTCCAGAGAATGAGTCAAGTAACCAATTTGTACCTGAGGAGAGGTTTAGATTTGTTGGAGAAGACAAAGTGGAAGAACCCAATCCCACAACAGTTGATGTAGTTGCCAAGGTTGCAGCCATTTTCTTAAGGTTCTTCTTTGTTGAGCAAAAATGAAAAGAAAAAAAAATTCTTGTGTGGAGTTTCAATATTGGCTTTGAATTTTGGCAATTTGTGGTGATTGGATGAGGGTTGTGTGACAATTCAGATTTGCATGGATTGGCTGTGGAAGTGGAACAATGGCATCTTGCCATGTGGATTTCAATGGATAAAATAAATTTTGCTCCCACAAATCCTAATTCTCTCGTGATTTGATCAAACCCAAATATAATTAATCATACATTTTTTTATTTAATTTATATAAATGTAGTTATTAATTTTTCTCTCTCTAGAACTTAAAATAAGGTAGTTAATCAAATAACTTACTAAAAGTTTAATATATATATGTGTCTATATATATATATATATTTCTTATTTTTTTTGGACAAAAATATATATTGATACTTGTTAAATAAGCTTACACACCATTGTTCGGCACTTCCCGGTTTTAACTAGCCGAGTAACATAACAAGTTAAGTGTTTAGCGACAATATTATATAGACCAGGGGACATTCATAATATTCCTTACTGCTACAACTACTAATAGTCACTTCTTTAGCTAGGATTGAAGTCTGCTACGCTATTGATCTCCCGCTAGCAAAATTCGACAGTCACGTGGTTGAGGCCTCAAAATCTTTCTCATCAGAAGTGGGATTTCCTTTCCCCTAGGATCGAACCAAGACAATTTTACACTGGACATTTATTAAAAACAAAAATCTTTAGGCGCATAGCCAGTGAGACCCAATTCATAGGCTAAGATTCCTAGTCGGCATTCTTGTTCTTGTGCCAATCCCAATTTCATTATTTGATTTTCTAAAACTCCAAACAGTTAGCCTTCCGCTCATCTCGGATACTCCAAGCCCCACCAATTCGATAAGAACTTGCATTCGCTGCATCAATGAATGCAGAGGATTGTTTCTTTATTACTTTACTTATAAAAGTTGGTATTACTAAAATTTTCCCATATCAAGTGCTACTATATCAAAATAAAATTTGGAAATTTAATATTTATATATTGAAAATTTTGAAAAGATATTCGTCAAAATACCAATCCATTCTCTGAATTTTTGTAGGCTATGAATAAGGAAGTTTGTATTACACATATTTCTTATTAGTTTTACTTATACAACTAGCATGCTGTGCGACTTTGTCTTGGCACGGAGTTAAAACTTAAAACTAGAAGTAAGAGAAGAAAAACCTCATGCTTGTTTTAATTTTTTGTGTTGATGGGTTAATGGGCTTCTTTGCAACAAGTTGACTTCATAAAAGCCATTACGAATTGGGCCTCCTTAATATTTATATAATCTATTGATCTTTATAGTATGTTTCTTTAATATTCTTTTGATGCATATATTTTGTAGCAATGTTGATTTTTATTTTTTTGGTGAGGACTGCTACTTATTAGATCAAGATATCAAAACTAATTAAATATTGATCAAAAGTTCTCATACTGCACAGATTAAATATAAAAAACTACAATCAAATTCTTTAATCTCGTCACTTGAATGAAAACTTATCATTATGTTGTGTATTCAACTTAAACATAAACATATATATTTAAACTTATGAAAGTCAAATTAGCATACGAGATTTATTTTCCGTTTTGTGGCTCGTTTTCTTTTGTTCAACAGTAACATAAATATCTGGATTCTTTAAAAAAACACAATAAAATTATTAATCATTCTTAGGATTTTAAGGTTCAAAATTTCTAAACAACCACATCAATTTATACGATAAAATATATAATATTCATATAATATATGCCAATAATTACACAAAAATTCCAAATCCTCAATACTTCCTAAAAAACCACTCCAAAATTTCCATCAACACTTAGAGATGGATCCCACCATCAAACGAACGAAAAGAGGAGTACTATCAATGAACCCCATATGTCCAACATGGTGACAAAAAAGATAAGGTTTCCAAATTTTTGAATTAGTGGCTCAATGTATTCGTGCTTCAAAATATCCAGTTATATATGTCAAGAAGAGTTTGACCATGGTTAAATTAGCTGGTCATATTAGTTAGTCAAAGTCTTGATTAGTAAGTTGGTTAGTTGTATTAGCCTTTAGAGTATTTTTGTTAAATAGTGGTTAAATTCTTTTTTCCTTTTTAAGCTTTGTAATTACACTAGAATGTAAGGGCCAGTTTGGCCCGCTGTTTTGGGCTTCACTTGGCATTTTTTCAACACAAAAAAAGTCAAAACACGTTTGGCCCATTGTTTTGATATACCCGTTTCTCAGAGAACCAAGAACACGAAGTGATGATTTTACAGAACATCTTTGAGCTGTTTTGCAAATCAATCTCACTTTTTATTTAGAATTTTCTCTTCCCACTTAAAAACACGAAAATCAGATAACTGTGCACTTATTCTAGCACTATTCATCCGAAAATTTTAAAGAAAATGGGTGAAATTTCAACTGTTCATCAAAACATCATAAACTCCTCTTCTTCTCCTCTCTCTCGCAAAGGGCGATTTACAGTGGAAGAAACTATTGCCTTCACCGTGGCCTGCAGCAGCGAATGTAGATCATCCTCTTCATCTTTTCCGACGACACTTGAGCAGGTAAGTTGAACAATTTCTGCAAAATCAAAAGTGGGTTCTAAAATTTTTTCTCTTAGGGATTGAAAATCGAAATTGAGTCTTTTTGTTTTCGGTGGCAGGTATCAACCCTCCGGTGTAGCAGCGGCGGACAAGTACTGAAAAACCTTGAGTTTTTGGAAGATCTAGTAAGATTTTTCATTTTCTGTGATTATTTTGCTTAGGCTTTAGATCTGTGGTATAATTAAGCTTAATTGAAAGTTTAATTAAGCTTGTTGTTTAGATCTAAAAAGTTTAATTGAAAGTTTAATTAAACTTTCTGTTTAGATCTAAAGTTTAATTGAAAGTTTATATATATATATATATATTTTTAACGAAACATGATAAATTTCATCTCTAAGAAACAGTCAACAATATAGCAGATATCATAATCCTACAAAGTCATATTAACTAAAAAGATTCAAAAATTTTAAGCCCAAAATGCATCATTGCAAACGGGTTTAAAGATTTGGTAAATACATGAAAAAACTGAAATCTACTCTTCCACACTGACATCCTCACCGCTCTTGTTGTTGTGCTTCTCTTATTCTCTCGCTTTTTGCTGCTGCTTCTTATGAAACCCTCAAAACTCCTCTCCAACATGCATGTTGTTGCTATTGCTTCGTTTCTTCTTGCCCAAAAATTCAAAAGCAGCCCCTCAAAACTTTTCTCTTTTGTCCACCTCAAATCTAGAGTTCAGGAAACTATGGTGGGCGTGTGAGTGTGTGCATTTGAGAGAGTGAGAGAGAGTAGGTAGTAGAGTGAGAAACTATAAAGTGAAGAATACTTTAGGTAATCTTATCAAATTCTTTATCTGTGAACTTTAAGTTTTTTATTTCCATTGTCAAGTGATAAGTTGACATGTTTACAATATATACAAAAACCAAATATGGATTTTCTTATGTAAAAGTAATGAAATGATGGGTTTCAATTGGTGTGATTTTAACTATCATGTAGAAAACGCTTTAAAAATATAGAGAATAAGGATTTGTTTCATTATTTTAATATTTTATAATACTTAGCAATATATTAATTATTATTGTTAAGTATCTTTTATAGTGTTTGGCTTGTCGCGATTGGTAATTACGTGTAAATCGTTTTTGTAAAGGCATGTGGCCAATAGTTGTTACGGATTGTTGTTGCTAAATACCACGTGTTTTCAATTTGTAATAATGTGCGTTAGATGGAGGATGTGGAAGATCTTGGAGATGATAAGTTGCTATGGTCTACAAAGGAGGAAGATTATTTGGTTGAGTTGATGGTAAAGGAGGTTAGGAAGGGTAATCTTTCATCCACCACTTTTCACAAACGAATTTGGACTAGTATATCACTAAAAATGCATGAAAGGTTCAAGAAAATGTTCCCCATGACCAAGTTGAAACAAAAATTCAATAGATTTAGAGCTAAGTGGAAGTTGTTCAAGGAGTTGATTGATTCAACTAGTACGATGACATATTTAATGCATCTCATTACCTTTTTAATATTAAGATCACATATTAACAATGTTATTATATTTATTTTTTAATGTAGAAAAATACTATGTGGTAGATTCCGGATATCCAAATATGTCAGGATTCTTAGCTCCATATAGAGGTTGTAGATATCATTTGACAGACTTCCGTGGTCGTAGACGGGGTCCTCGTACACGTATAGAGTTGTTTAACTATAGGCATTCCTCCTTGAGGAATGTGATTGAACGATGTTTTGGGGTATTGAAAGCAAGATTTGCAATTCTAAAAGGAAAGATGCCAAACTACATGATGAGCCGACAAGGTTCAATTGTGATTGCTTGTTGCGTTTTGCACAACTTCATCCGCATGTGTGCCAGCAATGATCCTTGGTTTGATGACTGGGATCGTGATAACCTTGTCGACTTAGATGCTGAAAGCACTGCAGATGGAAATAACTCAGAGTTCGTATGCTACATGTCACAACAACAACTTCAAGAAATGACACTTGTTAGAGAAGAAATAGCTCAACATTTGTGGACTGATATTGGTAGAGATTGAAAGATTTTATTATAATATGATTTATGGCATTTGTGAATCCAGATTATTTTATTTCAAACACTTGAATTGTAATGACACTTTCATTTGGAATATGCATTCGAACTTCACTATTAGGAATAGAATAATTTTTCTTAGTTGTAATAGAGATATTCATAGTTTCATCTGATTGATAGATAATGTACATGAGAATGTAGGTACTATTTACTAAACATTAAGCTATATAATTTAAAAAATTATTAAATATTATATGAACAGTATATATATTACACCTAAAAATAGGTCCATCCAAACGTGTTCTTATGTTTTCTTCACTGCAAAACAGTTTCATCTAAACGCATTCTCAAAGAACATATATTCTGCAAAACAGTGGGCCAAACAGGTTTTCAACAAATTTTATTCTTCAAAAACTGTTCTGCAGAATTGTTCTACAAAACTGTTTTGCAGAACTACAAAAACAAAAACGTGCCAAACGGACCCTAAACTCTCTCTCTCTCTCTGTTTTCAATATACACAAAAGATGAATTCTTCCAAATTCTAACATGGCACCAGAGCTAGGCTCGTAATCTCTGGGATTTCTTCTCGTTTTCTCGATCAATATCAAATCGAGTTTCATCTTCAATCCTCTCGGTAAAAAACCAATTTTCTCTTCCGATTGATTGTGGTTTCTTGTTCGTGATTTCAATCTGTTTTTCATCTTCGTTTTTTAGGGTTTCTTGATTCAATTTTTTCATAATCTTCAATCAATTGTGAATCGATTGATTCCTGATAGGGTTTTTCCATCTTCCGCATAATTAGATCCTTCTTGATCAATCAATTGTCAAAGAATTGGGGGTTTTTCTCATATTCTGAAATTTCTGAAGAAATACAATGTCTACCTCTCAAAAAACTGATGGTGCAGAATCGATTATTAGCCCGCAGAGTCCATTATACCTGTATCCCTCCGATTCTCCTCATATCTCACTGGTTTCTGAAGCCCTAAAGGGAACAGAGAACTATAAGGTGTGGAGTAGGCAGATTATCATTGCCTTGGAAGCCAAGAACAAACTTGTCTTCATAGATGGTACATATCCTCAACCAGACTCTAAAGATCCTCTCTATTCACAGTGGAAATGGTGCAATCTTGTACTGTCATGGATTCATAATGTGATCAGTAGTGAACTCTTGAGTGGAGTTGTGTATTGTGATTTAGCCTCTTCTGTGTGGAAAGATCTCAAGGAAAGATTTGATGAAACTAGTGGAGTAGAATTATTTGGTCTTTTAAGACAAATCAGTACTATTTCACAAGGTACAAATTCTGTAAATAGTTACTACACTAGGCTGAAAAAGTTGTGGGATGAGTATGAGTCACTCATTCCCTACACCACTACTGTTTTTTCAAAGGAATACACTGAATATACACAACAATTAAAAATGATGCAGTTTTTAATGGGCTTGAATGAATCTTATAGTGCCTTAAGGTCTCAAATTCTTATGATGGTACCTCTGCCTACCCACACACAAGCGTATTCTATGATTCAGAATGAAGAAAAACAAAGAGGAGTTCAAGCTACTATGTCTAATAATGAACCCTCTGTAGCCTTTTACACTCAAGGTCAAATGTCAAGAAATCAGAATAATAGTGTAAGAGGTGGCTTTACTCCTCAATCTGCAAGGAAAAATACTACTATGAAGTGTGATCATTGTCACTTAACAAATCACACAATAGACCAGTGTTATAAATTGATAGGATTTCCTCCTAACTATACATTAAGACGTGCTTCTAGAGGTAAAAGATCAAGTAACAGAGGAGGTTTCAATAGTAACAGGGGTGGAACAAATGCATATAATGTGTCTTATGATCAAACCAAGGAGCTTCACAACTTGCAAGATGATACAAACAGTTCAAATCAGTCTGTAAATGTTGATCAGAATTTATTAGCATCTCCAGTGTTCACTCATGCTCAATATCAACAAATAATGCAGCTTATCAGTGGTGGAAACAATCACAATGTAGCTAATCATTCTACTGCCATAACAGGTAATTCAGGTAAAATCATGAATCCTTTCTCTTTTCTTGCTTCCACTACATCTAATACTTGGATTATTGATAGTGGAGCTAATGAGCATATGACCTGTAATTGAAGTCTTTTTTATTCTTATACATCCTTGAAAGCATCTGTGAGATTACCAAATGGAAATATTACTTCTGTTACTCAAATAGGGAATATTAGTTTAAACTCTGCTTTAACTCTGAAAAAGGTGTTTTATATTCCTGAGTTTAAATTCAATCTTCTGTCCATCTCCAAGTTTACTTTAGATAACAATTGTTGTGCCAGTTTCTATCCTAAATTCTGTATTTTTCAAGATCTTGTGATTGGCAAGATAAAGGGGACTGGTAGAGAGGAAAATGGTCTATACTATCTTGTTTCTAGCTCAAGTTTAGATAAGCATGATTTACATAATTTTTGTAATAGTTCTAAGATTTCTTCCTATACTGCTGTTGTAAACAAAGATACTATTGTGAGAAGTAAAATATTTTCTGATTCTCATCTATGGCATTTAAGGTTGGGACATTTATCTTTTAATAAACTCACTTTGCTTCCTCATGTTGGTAAATCCCATAATAATAAGATGATTCATTGTTCTGTTTGCCCCATGGCAAAGCATGCTAGGTCGTCTTTTCCATCTGTTAGAAATTATTCTTATTCACACATATTTGAGCTAGTTCATGCAGATATTTAGGGACCTTATAAATCTTCAACTTACAAAAATGAAAGATACTTTCTAACTCTAGTAGATGATTTTTCTAGAGCAACATGGACTTTTTTGTTACAGTTGAAATCTGATATGTTATCTAATTTGAAATCATTTTTTCAATATGTTACTACACAATTTAATACTTGTGTGAAGACCTTGAGATCTAATAGAGGTCAAGAGTTTTTAAGTAATGAAGCTTGCAATCTGTTTAAGGGTCTTGGCATCAGTCATCAAACCTCTGTAGCCTATTCACCACAGCAAAATGGGACTGTGGAAAGAAAACATAGGCATCTGTTGAATATAGCTAGGGCTATTATGTTTCAATCCCATGCTCCGATTAAATTTTGGGGTGAGTGCATTATCACTGCCACATATCTCATCAACAGGACACCATCACCTGTTATAGAGGGTAAAACTCCCTTTTCTGTGCTTTACAAAAGAGATCCCTCTTTAATGCATTTGAAAGTTTTTGGGGGCATTGCTTATGCTAAAATTATCCCCCAAAATGATAAGTTTATGCCTAAGTCTAGAAGCTGTGTGTTTATGGGTTATTCTAGCTCTCAAAAGGCCTACAAATTATTAGATATGAATACCAGTGAGTTCCTTTTCTCTAGGGATGTTGAGTTTCATGAAGATATATTTCCTTTTTCTGTAACAAATCCTAAATCCTCTCATTTCATAACTGACATAACTACAAAAGTGAACTCAGATTTGGTTGACAATTCAAATGTATTATCTACTTTACATGAGTTTCATGAATTTGACGAGTCAGAAAATACAGCAGAAATGTCTGAACCTGTTATGGAGGAATCTTCTAATGATTCAGCAGGTTTGAGAAGATCCACAAGAGAATCACATCCTCCTCAGTGGACAAAGGATTATGATTGTCCATCTATTACAGGTTCCAATTTTTCCACAGCTCATCCTATTAAACATTATGTCAATTATTCTAGTGTTTCTAAAGATTACAGAGGTTATCTATCTACTCTTTCACATGAATCTGAACCTCAAACTTTTGAGTAAGCTATTATTCATGATAAATGGAAATCAGCCATGGAGCAAGAGATACAAGCTTTGCATCTCAACAAAACTTGGACCATGGTTGATTTGCCTTCAGGTAAAACTCCCATAGGGTGTAAATGGGTTTACAGGATTAAGTACAATCCTGATGGTACTGTTAACAAATACAAGGCTAGATTGGTAGCCAAAGGCTACACACAAAAAGAAGGTCTAGACTATTCTGAGACTTTTTCCCCTGTAGCTAAAATGGTTACAGTGAGATCTGTAATTGCCCTTGCTGCTATTAAAAATTGGCAAATTGGTCAACTTGATGTAACAAATGCATTTCTTCAAGGAGACCTAAATGAGGAAGTTTATATGTATCCTCCTCCTGGTTTTTGCAATCATGGGGAGAATAAAGTATGTAGATTGCAAAAGAGTCTATATGAGCTCAAACAGGCACCTAGACAGTGGAACTTTAAGTTCACTGAAACCATGAAACAAGCTGGTTATATTCTGTCCTTAAATGATTACTCTTTGTTTACAAAGAAATCTGGAAATGACATTGTTATTCTTCTAGTCTATGTTGATGATATTCTCATCACAGGTAACAATTTTCAAATGATCATTGATTTAAAACTCTTTCTTCAAAATCAATTTTACATTAAAGATCTAGGGAAGTTAAGATATTTCCTAGGCATTGAAGTTGCTAGATCTTCACAAAGTATTGTTTTGAATCAAAGGAAATATGCTCTGGATATGCTAAAAGAATTAGGAATGACTGGATGTAAATCTACCAGTATTCCTATTGAACCCAACACTAAGTTAACTAGTGTTGACTTTGATAAATCTTCTCAGAATAAGTCTGATGATCCTATCCTTGAAGATATATCTGTTTATCAAAGACTAGTGGGGAAACTGATTTACTTAAGCTCCACTAGACCTGATCTATGTTATGTTGTTCAAAATCTTAGTCAGTTTATGCATTGTCCTAAGGTATCTCATCTTGAAGCTGTGAAAAAGGTTTTCAGATATATTAAAGGCACTGCAGGTTATGGGATTCTTCTCTCTTCTAAAAGCAAGCTAAAGCTTGAAGCATGGAGTGATTCTGATTGGGCCAGCTGTCCAATGAGCAGGAAGTCACTCACTGGATTTGGGATCAAGCTAGGGGATTCTTTGATCTCATTGAAAACTAAAACACAAAGCACTGTTTCAAGGAGTAGTGCAGAAGCAGAATATAGGGCAATGGCATCTACAACTTGTGAAATTGTTTGGATTCAGAGACTCTCTGAAGATCTTGGAGTAACTTGCCTAAAACCAACTATTCTGAATTGTGACAACAAAGCAGCCCTTTATATCTCCTCAAATCCTGTATTTCATGAAAGGACCAAGCACATTGACATTGATTGTCACTTCATCAGAAGCAAATTACAAAATGGTAGCATTGTTACAGGTTTTGTGCATTCCGATCAGCAACTTGCTGATGTTCTTACAAAATCTCTTTGGAAATCTCAGTTTGAAGGTCTTATTGCCAAGCTAGGTGTTTTCAATCTTTTTTCCCACACCAAGCTTGAGGGGGAGTGTCAAGAAGAGTTTGACCATGGTTAAATTAGCTGGTCATATTAGTTAGTCAAAGAATTGATTAGTAAGTTGGTTAGTTGTATTAGCCTTTAGAGTATTTTTGTTAAATAGTGGTTAAATTCTTTTTTCCTTTTTAAGCTTTGTAATTACGCTAGAATGTAAACTCTCTCTCTCTATTTTCAATATACACAGAAGATGAATTCTTCCAAATTTTAACAATATATATATATATATATATATATATAACTAACAAGGTCCAGCACAATTGGTAGATAGCTAGGTTCCTTAAACATGCTGTCCAGGGTTCGATCCCTGGCTATGTGTATAGAAAAAGCTTTGTTAGGAGAGGCAAAACCCACTTCGATGATCTCTACGCCTCGAAAGGATTAGTTTTCGGAGTCCAGCTGGAGGAAACCCTTGGCATAAACCAAATATATATATATATATATTCAATGTATATCACCACTTTTTTGGGGAGAATTGACGCGTAAATGCACTCACACATGGATTATATTCAATATCACGATGTTTTTATTGAATATCACGTGTCATTCAAACACAAAATCTCCCAAAAAAGTCGATCAAAATGTTGACTAACGGAGTTGACCGTTAAATTTCTGATAGAAATTGGCTTTGGGGCCTACATTGAGACTTTTTTATAACTTATGGGACAAAATATGAGACTTTCATAAAGTGCGGGCCTAAGTATGTACTCTTAACCACATACAGGACCAAAAATGAGATTCTCCCAAAAAGAAGTGATTTCTTCTCTCCAAGTCCTCAGCACATAGTAAGCTATTTGTATCTTCTAGATACTACTAATTGCTTATCATATCCATTGTTATAACCCTGTTATGAATTGCCATCCACAAAATGAACCGGTGCCTTGCCACAGGGCCCTCACTTCAAATCAATTAAGAAAGCTCTACCTGCAAAAGAGAGGAGTTTTGCAGTTCAAGAAGTGATTCTACTTAAGATTTTTTCTATAAGAGGCTGACAATTCTTCAAAGTGAATCTGGATGAGATTAAAGGGACCCCTAGATATCTCATGGGCATTTCACCTTCATCATACCCAGTAGCTAACAAAAATTGCTTTTTGTCCGCTTCTTGCACCCCTCCACAAATGATCTGACTTATATCCAAATTACCCTGCAACCCCAAGACAACAGAGAACTATTCAAAAATATTCTTGATTTTGCAAACAGATCTAACATCACCCTTTCATAATATCATTAAATATTTGCGAAACACATATTAATAAGTCACTTAGACAAAAAGTTCCAGATTCAAATCTTTGTGGTCTCTAAAAGCTTAGAGGTCCTTACAGTCATGCTTAACAGTATCTCGAGTGATCATATACCTTGAGAAAAAGAAAAGGAAAGAAAAAGTCTATTGAATTTAGAGGGCGCTTGGTAAACCTATTAGATCTTACAAGCTCATAGTGTTTATAAGATGGTTTTGGAGCTTATAAGCTATTAATCTTATAAGCTCTTAAAAGTAAGTTAGGAGTTTGCTAACATATTTTTAGGAGCTTATAAGCTTTTAACAACTTATTTTGAGAGCTTATAAGCCATTTTACCAATAAACTTACCAACCGTTTGTAAGAGCTTATTATAAGCTTTTAAACGACTTCTAAGTTGTTTTAAGGAGCTAGCTCAACCTCTAATAATCTAAAGAATAACAAATATTGGAATAAAATCTCAAAGAAAAAAAACATATTTCACATAACATGTTATGGTGATGCCTATTGTGGTAAAAATTCGTATAATTAGATTCAAACATAGAAATTACTATGATAAAATTATTTCTGAAATTAAATTAAGTTGTAGTAACAATATTTAGGGACGGCATCAGACCGGCATTGCCGTTCTCTCTTGGAAAATTTTAGTGGCCTGCTGTTTTGTGTATTTTGGCAGAATTCCACACAGAAGATAATAATATATTAATGTTTATAAAACTTGGAGTTTCTTATTATTATTTTAAGTAATGTTTGTAATATTTATTTTGTTATCAAAGATTCTTATCAATTTTTCTTCTTAGATTTGGTTTTAAAAAACTTGAAAATCGGTATAGAGTTGTAACTCTGAATTTAAGTTCCAGTAGTAATTAATAAGACTAGTCAATTCCAAAATAATTAATGCACAAAATAGGTTATTCTATAGGATATTAAGAAAAAGAAAATTCAATGATCAGGTTTAAGAAAAGTATTGTTGTAATCAAAAGAAAAAAAAATATTGTTGAAATGCATCCAGAAATAACACCACAAATATCCAATTAATTTTTTGTTATATATATATATATATATATATGTATATATAGATGAAATTATGCGGTCATTGATGTGCTAACATTCAAAATTGTTTTCAATATAAAAATGCCACCATATTAGTCAAGTCTTGTGATAAGTTTTTTAGTACTTTTTCACTTCACGTTAGTGTATCAAGAGTTGACGTGTTTGATATATAATTCTTTCTCTAGTGCAGACTAAGGCTTATTTCATACTATATTGGTGGAATTATGATCATCACATTGAGTTATATCATGTCTGTCCGAATTTTGACAAAAAAATATGTTATTTGACTATTAAATTTCTTTTATTGAGACAATTTGATTTTCATCTCATTAAACTATTTACTAAAATTTGAAAAATTAAAAGAAGTGGACCATCCTCAGTTGAAGTACGCTCAAAGCAACTTCACCAAACCTACATTTTGGAAAAAGTTTGGTGCAATGTCATACTTGAAAGCCCATTCTACCAAAAATAGTGACAATATAACTAATTATCATATATACACTCCACTTGTGACCTGATGGATAGACTTGCACAACATAATTCTGAGAAAATTCTATTCCATAAAATTAATCATATAAGTGTTATGTACTTTTACGTGATTTATTTATGATTCAATATTTGAGCTAATAATTGTATTTGACTTTGATTAATATTTTTGCTCTTTTTCTTCTCTGCATTGCTATTGACAATTTTTCTGCAAATGGGAAGTCATGAATATCACTAAAGTTAAAGAATAAATTGCTTACTATATAATTGATTTGGATTAAGTTAATTTTGCGCTAAAATTTCTCGTGCTATGTACTGCACCAAGCTTAGTTCAATTTAGATTTTTCTAAAAAAATTATTTGGCATATAATTTAACGTAAATTGTATTTACCATGTTATTTATTATATTATTTTTCAACAAAACATTCAATTGCAACACAAGTATTATGACACTTAAATGTACGCTATTGAAAATATCAAACTCAAATCCAACGTAACTAGAATTTTACCAACTATATACTTCCATGAAAGATTCAATTTCCTCTGTCGACGTGAGAGTAATGTTGGTGGGTAATTGTAAATACCTTTGTAAATGACTTTTGATCCCGATGGTATGCCTGGCCGGTCAAACTTTTTGTACCAAAATAATAATAATATATATATATACACACACTTCCATGAAATAAATAAATAAGGGCATTTTATCCTCTAGCATTGATCAATAACCACAACCTTTAGATACATAATGATTCATGGGTTTCCTTTCAATCTTATCGTCTCAAAAACCAAAAAAATGAATCAAAAAATATCATATACCTACACGTGATTTTTCAGAATATTATTCATATCTAGGGTTTCATCTAATTTAACTGTAGTAACTGTAACTTTTAACTACCCTAATAAAATTTAAATATTTTTCATATCCACAAAAAATAAATGAAAATTGCAAAGAAAATCGAAACTCCTGTGGCAATGAACACCAAGTCCAAACTCTTCTCTCTCCTCTGCTTTCTCTCTCTAGACTGTATCTTCATCCTCACGAACATCTCATATGTCTCTCTCTCCGTTTTGCTGTCACCTTTACTCCTTTGCCCTTCCATGGCGTCCTGTAAAATTACCAAACTATCCATCCCGTTTATAATCTTCCCCTCCATGGACTCTATCTGCATGCATACTTCTCTCACGTGCAATTCCCCGCCTTCTTCCCCGCCGCACGTGACCACCACGCCGCACTGCACCGGCTCTCCGCCGCCGGCCACCACCGTGGCGTAACGCAGCTGCATGTCCTCTGTCAACCAGTGGCGACGCGCCTCCACCACCTGTCGACTCGCCACGTTTACAGCCCGTCCCTTAAAGGGATCGATCAAAATCCAGCTAACCCTCAATCGCTCCTCGGCGAGTGATTTCCACGCGCCGCCGTCCTGGTCGAATTTCAACGGCGTCAGCACAATTTCCTTCGGTTCTAAAAGGTCGAGTCTGAAAGGCAATCCCAGAAACCATGTCGAAAGCGTTTCGGTAACTAAAACTTTGGAGTATATTAAAACGTCGTCGTAGAATATATCTACGGCGGAGATTAACTCCGATGTGTCCATCGCACGGTGGTGTATGTGTTGGGGTTTATTGGATTGGTGGTGGTGGAGAGAGGGGAAGGAATCGTTGTAGAAGGAGCGGTGGCAGGAGGGGAAGGCGGAGATGGCGGCGGCGACGCGGCGGTCGGCGGTGGAGGGCCAGGCGGAGTTGCAAATGTCTTTCCATAAATAGTCGTCTTTGCATAAAGAGAGTAATTGGGCGGAGGCGCAGCTGGTGGCGGCAAGGGTGGGGCCGTCGAGCTTGTTCAATATGTGGGATTGGATGATGTCGGGGTGGATGGCGGTGATGGGGGTACCGCCGCCTTGGTCGGCGGCGGCGATAGTGGTGGTGGAGATGGAGCAAGAAGACATGATTTTTATTGGATGTTGTTTGGATATTTGGAGTGGCAACTTTGGGTATTTGAAGTGTATGATGAGTAGAGACAAAGGAGAAGAGGGTTTTTATAGGGGGGATTTTGGTCATAGGCTAAGGTGTGTGGACTTTGAATACCATGGTTAACTTTCATGAATCATGGTTATGTCACAATAAATTTGTTTGTGTTAAAATAAGAAGGGTCAATATTCTTGTGCTAATAGATACCGCAAAATTGCAAATTTAGTTTCATAGGACAGAGCTATTTTAATTTTAGTCCCGCGCTTAATATGATTTTTGAAAAAGTCTCAATAATTTGACAAAGTTATAATGTTAGCCCCTTTATTAAGCAATGTTGATCTCGCACTTTATTTTCTAACAGAATGGTCAACAGAAAATTGCATTTTGCTCATGAAACTATTTACGTTGTATCAAACACCCCCTAAACATCTTTTTTTGTCAATTGCCCCTCTAAAACATAAAAAATAATAATAAATAAATAAAACATAAACATCATCTTCCCCTTATGTTTTTAATTTTTTTTTTCAAGGGTAAAGTGACATTGATATTTGTTTAGGGGGTATTTTATACAAAATGTTATTCTTAAAAAAAATAATCTGTTAGTTTTCGTTAACTTTAACGCAAAATAAACTTTGGGACTAAGATTGATAAAGAAAAGGACTAATGTTGCAACCTTTTCAAATTATTGGAACTATAACTAAAATCACGTAAAGTGTGGGCCCACAACTAAAACGGCAATATCCTGTGGGATTAAATTTGTAATTTTGTCTAATATATACTAAAGGGTCTGGTTGATATGGGTACAATAGTTCATACATGATGTTAGTGAAATACCATTTTTAGAGACCAATATTGGGACCAATACGTGAAGGTAGGAGTGCATACGGTCCGATTTTTGCCATTTTCATATGAAATTTATACCATCCAATATTTGCGATATTTGGATAATTAAAATCAAAAACTAACTTTTTGAAACCAATATCATGGCATTCGGTATTATCGATCTAGTATGGTATGGCTTTGCGGTATGAATTTTCTTTGTAGATTTATATACATGTTATTAGTCTTTGTACCTTTTATGCACAAAAGTCTTATTACATTTATCCTATGTTCATTATTTATGACTTTATTACATAAGAGACCTTTAGACTTGACATATTATCAAATAAATAGAAAGAAAAAAATACTTATATATAAAAAGTAAATATAAATTACATGCATATATCAATAAATATTATGATTTAATATTGACGGACTTCAAAAAGATTTAAGTAAATAAAATTTTACATTAATACACTAATAAAGAAGAACGTTATTAACAATAGAATAATAACAACAGAAAATAAAAATTGGATGAGAATCGAACTCTTATAATTGCAGTTGGAATCAACATAAAAATATTAATTGAGTAGGACTTACTTACAAAAATAAATTCAATAGGAATCAAAATAAATGATTCCTAAATTCATAATCTACTTTAAGTTCCCCACATTACGGAGAGGATCTTCTATCCCACAATGGTGCGCCACATTGGTGTCACATCATTGTGAGATCGACAAGTGTCCATTTAATTTGAATTACTATTAACAATTTTTTTTAAATAGACACTTGTCGATCCCACAATGATGTGACACCATTGTGGTATAAAAGATCCGTTTCGCCCAACTTCCACATAAGTTGTGCATTAATAAATTTAGTTCCTTCTGCATTTTTTCTATGCATTGTAAAAGGGTTTTTTAATATAATTAATGAATATATATAGTAAATGGTTTGGTATGATTTTTTATCGGTATATACATAAATTTTAAAATCAAAACCATACCAAAATATTCGGTACGATTTTGGCTCATACCAAAACCTGAATTTTTATATAGAACCATAATTTCAGTATGACTCGGTACGGTACGGTCGGTATAGTACGGTTTCAGAAAATTATGAACACCCCTGCGTGAAGGTCAACTTCTTTTGAAGAGTCTACATCCGCGATTGAAATTCAAAAATTTGACTCGTAATATATTTGCTTGGAGTAAGTTTTTTTTTCTTTTTTTAGAAAGGTAAATTAAGTCTATATTACACCCTATTATATATGGATGCGGATACGTGGATATGTATACGAAATACGATAACTTTCAAATTTTAGAATATGATATGTCGAGGATACATTTAAGTATATGCATGTGTAAGACTTAAAAATTTAATTCAATTATATAAATAAATTTTTATCTAGTTCTGTAAATTTGTTTGTCAATTGTTTAACTTTTAGGTTTTAATTTTTACAAAAAGACAGAAAATATTATCTCTTTTCATATTTCAGCCCAAAACTTATTGTATAATATAAAAAATATATTTTGTCTGGTCTCTAATGCGTATTAGATACTTCAAATTTTGTATCGGATAGAGTATCCAAAATTTATCTTTTTATTTTTTATTTTCGAACACTTTAAAAATATCTTGAACACAGTATTACGAAGTATCCGTAACGAATACAAGTACGATACGAATATAATATTGTACGGCATCATTTTTACAAACGTCCGTAGATCATAGAATTTACACCAATCCATTATAGAATTGACGTTACTTTTTAAATGAGAGTTGAAAGGGGAACTGTAAATAAATAAAATTGTTCAACAAAATTGATTTTGGTCAATAATAAAAGGGGAACTGTTCAGCCAGTCCAATGATGTGATGAACCCCAGATTCAAAGCAAACACGGTCGTCCCTGTCATCTAGCTAACACCAAATTGCCAAAAATACAAATGAATATATTTGACTTTCATTCAATTTATTTATTATAGAGTCGGCCAACTTGAGTTTCAGAATATATTTGAAGAAAAAAGGGCTGCGTATTTTCAACTCATTAAATTAATTTGTTTATTGAAAAATTAAATTAATAAATATAGGGAACAAAATGCAACAAAAGTTCCCCAAAGATTTATTGCCAATTTGTACAACTTGTGATGCAGGCAAATCAACGGCCGGCAGGTGTGACAAGGAGTATTTCGTCCTTTGCAAAAAGGATCCTACATATTTGAGGGGAAAAATCGAAGATTGAACAAAAATAATTAAATAAAAGGTGTTTGGATATATAAAAATTAAATTAAATATGAATAATTAAAGAGAAAATAGAGAAAAATAAAGGACAAAACTTCCTTACGCGAGGTTTCTTGAATGAGGAGATTGTCATTAATCGCCTCATCAAAATAGATGCACTATAACAAACATAAAATGCACTGATTTCAAATTTATATATAATTTTTTTTCTGATCTTGACATATCAAAATCGTTTTCAAATAGATGCATTATAATAAACATAAAATGCACTGATTTCAAATTTATATATAATTTTTTTCCTGATCTTTCACATATCAAAATCGTTTTCGTTTGTCAAACCACCAAATAATGGTTCTCTAAGTTTATTTTAAATCCTAATAGATATAGATTATAATATAGCCGAACTTGAAATCCCGAGACTACTTAATTAAGAATTAATTGTTTTCCTTTCTTCAATATTGTAAGAAGTTGTGGTATACTATATTTTTTCTATTTTTTTTTTCATTTCTCAAGCTATGCTCAAGTTCGAATAGTTAAAGACTAATATTTCGGGTTATTATCGAAAAGTTTCTGTGGGTACAAAGACTCGAACTCAAAAACACCTTTCCATTCGGTCAGCCTCCATTAATATTTTCTTGCAAATGCTTACAAGTTGCTGCAACTAGATTCAAATTGTTAAAATCACAAATTAATTAAAAAGAACGCGAAAAGAGTCAAATTTGGGTAACAGAAGACTGCGTAAGCTTTGTAGCAACATTAATTTGAGTTCCCACACTACTATAGTGTCCTTATCCTAACTAATTCTTAAAGTATTTTTTCAATTGGTCCATCCTATCCACTTTTTCGTCATGCATGTCAGTCCGATGATGTATTTCGATATTTTTAGCAAGCTATAACATGAATATATATATATATATATATATATATATATATATTTAGCTAGCTATAACATGAGTATATATATAACATGAATATATATACTTCTATGGAGGGACTTAAAAAACCTACCTTAGGCTGTCTAGTTTTAGTTTTGATAAAGTCATTTTTTATTCTAAAAATAGGACAAATGTTCTAAGTATTTTTATTTATATATTATATCTCCTATTTTTTTTTCGTATTCTCCGCTCTTCTAATATTTTCTTATTTCTCTCGTATCCTCTCTCATCTCACACATGTTATTTTCTTCTCCCCTTATTTTTGTCTCTGTATATATTTTCTTTTATATTTTATTCATTTGATGCTTATATTCAAAAATTTAAAATGTCACACTTATTTTAGTTTGTATTGATAAGTTTTACTCAATTTTATCAAGCTTTCCTTTTTTGCACTCGCATAGAGTGTGCTACAGTGACTAGTATATATATAATATTTGGAAAGTGCCAATTACTTATTGTATAATTATCAAACTCCCCCCCCCCCCCCACACACACACCTTTTTGAAAAACTAATACACTCTTTCAGAAGGTCTATTTATAAAGTTTACAAGGGTAAAATTATAAGAATTGTTAATCACACAAGGGATGTAATTATAAGAAATTCTTAATATAAAGGATTGTGTTTGTAATTTTGGATAAGCGAAAGGGAATTTTGGTAGTTACACAATAAGTGAGAGGGTCTGTGTGTAATTTTCCCTTTCAATTAATAAAAATATGAAAAAAAATTAAGGGATAGTTACACAAAGACCATCGCTTATAGTGTAACTAGTATATGCCCAGTGCTATGAACAAAAATCATTTATATAAGAAGTTTTAAATGAATCTTATCATTCTCGTACATTTTAATTATTAATATCTACTAAAGTCTAATAAGTACACCATAATTTTAATGATAATCTTGGCTACCGTTTTACTACTGATATAGACTAAAGTTCAATTTGTACACCATGTGTTTCTTTTGGATAATCTTATTTAGAAAAAGATAAGATTACTAATCTCTAATAATCGAATCCAAACAAAAAAAAATAAGGAATGATAGTCAAGTTACACTACAAGAAAACAAGGCATCAGAGACGAAATTTTAGAGACCGACTGAATTCGGTCTCTAAACAGAGACCGAATTAGAGACCGATATGGGTTCCGTCTCTAAATCGGTCTCTAATTCAGTCGCTAATTTGAAAATTAGAGACCGATTGATTTCCGTCTCTACATCGGTAGCTAATTGGTTGATTTACTCCCCTAAGTTAGAGACCAAATAATTCGGTCTCTAATTTTCAAATTAGCGACTGAATTAGAGACCGATTGATTTCCGTCTCTAAATCAGTAGTAGCTACCGATTTAGAGACGGAAATCAATCGGTCTCTAAATCGGTCTCTAATTCAGTCGCTAATTTGAAAATTAGAGACCGATTGATTTCCGTCTCTAAATCGGTAGCTAATTGGTTGATTTACTCCCCTAAGTTAGAGACCGAATAATTCGGTCTCTAATTTTCAAATTAGCTACTGAATTAGAGACCGATTTAGAGACCGATTGATTTCCGTCTCTAAATCGGTAGCTAATTGGTTGATGTACTCTCCTAAGTTAGAGACCGAATAATTCGGTCTCTAATTTTCAAATTAGCGACCGGATTTAGCGACCGAGATGAGCATCAATTTTTCATTATTATTTGGCGACCGATTCCGCGACGGAATATAAAATTATATTTTAGAGACCGATTCCGCGACCGAATTATTCGGTCGCTAATTAGAGACCGAATAATTCGGTCTCTATTTTGTAAATTAGAATTAAAAAAAGAATATGAAATTATATTTTAGAGACCGATTCCGTGACCGAATTAGTCGGTCGCTAATTAGAGACCGAATAATTCGGTCTCTATTCTGTAAATTAGAATAAAAAAATGGAAAGTGGTCATTTGCGAATTATATTATAAAATAAAATAATTCGGTCTCTATTTTGTATTTAGCGACTGTTTATCGACCGAAGGTGGTCTCTCTTGATCATTAAACTTAGCAAGAAAACTAGTAGAAGTAAACCTCTGATTTTTTGATTGAAAATGAACATTTTTAGAGTTTATAAAAATTCACTATTTCTGTGCGAATTTGCTAAAAAGAAATAAGTTTAAAAAGTGCATTGATGTGGAAGAGAATTTATGGGGGTGGACTTTGAGGATTTTCTTTTTGTGTGTGAATGGGGTTATAAATATATATTTGTATATGTGTATATGTGTATGTGTATGTGTATGTATATGTTTATATATTAGGAAAAGAAGATTTACTCATATCTTTACCTTCCACAACAAACTTTTCAATTTTTGGTCGCTTTTCTTGTTGATGATATTACTTTTGGGGCTATTTGAGAAAGTATATTTAGCGACCGAAGTGGTCTCTCTTGATCATTAAACTTAGCAAGAAAACTAGTGAAGTAAACCTCTGGTTTTTTGATTGAAAATGAACATTTTTAGAATTTATAAGAATTCACTCTTTCTGTGCGAATTTGTTCAAGAAGAAATAAGCTTAAAAAGTGCTTTGATGTGGAAGAGAATTTATGGGGGTGGAGTTTGAGGATTTTCTTTTAGTGTGTGAATGGGGTTATACATATATATTTGTATATGTATATGTGTATGTATATGTTTATATATTAGGAAAAGAAGATTTACTCATATCTTTACCTTTCTACTGCCACAACAAACTTTTCATTTTTTGGTCGTTTTTTTGTGTGTGAGTGGGGTTGATGATATTGCTTTTCACATCTAATGATCAATGTCAACATGACTGATATTAGATAACAAATTCATAATTTTCATGTAAGTGTAATTAATACTAACTAGAAATAAATATATATTATTTAGTACTATTAATATAAATATATAAGGCTGAAATACAAATCAAGCTATTCGATAATTGAGATCGACTCGATTGACAATCAAATCAAAATCAAAATCAAACACAAATTTTATAATTTGATAATGTTTCACATAAATAAGCTTGGACAACAACTTGTTCGGCTCCACTCGACTCATTTACATCCCTATAAATACCGTATCAACATTGATTGGTGGGTTTTAAAGTTAATCATCGCAATGACCAATGGTGGGTACGTAATCATTATTGATTTTACTCAGCAGACATTTTTTACTCAACCGCCGTGTCCTTTAATTTCAAGAGTCATGTGACTGTGCTCACTTTAATGTCACGAGACATTTTTTACTCAGCCGCCGTGTCATTTAAAGTTGTTTCCTTATCTCGATGAAAGATCTTGAGCAGATCTTGAAATTTTATATCCACGATAAAGGTTAATTAAAGTTGTCAATTGGGTCCATCGTTTCATTGCATTGTTTTTCTCTTTTATCACTATTTTTTTACCTAATAAACTAAATATGCCCTTACAAAGAATTAATTAAAGGTAAAGGTAAAGGTTAATTAAAGTTAACCTTTACCTTTAACTATATAATCACTATTTTTAAGATAAAGGTTAATTAAATTTAGTGAGGATCAAAATCAAACAATCTCTTCCTCCACCAAACCCTACAAAGAATTTTCAGAGTATAAACAGGGGATAATTGTGAGGATCATCTTCCACGAAAAAGGGGAGATATAAAGAGGGGAAACAGGGGATCATCTTGCACGAGTAACAACAGAGTATAAACAGGGGATAGTTCATATAAACAACCATGGAACGAGGTACAATTTCTAATAATGGACTTAGTTTCCTTTGTGAGGATATAATTTTTCATGTTATGAGAAGGTTATCAAGGGATGCATGCATTGTGGAGGCAGCCCGATTGGGTCTTTTATCAAAATATTTTCAACATTGTTGGTATTCCATCCCTACTCTTTTATTCGATATTAACCGTTTTGAACAAAGGGGTTATCATGGTTTAGATTTTATTCATTTTGTTAATCGCACTATACTTGAACATAATGAAAGTGTGGTTGAAACCTTGAGTTTTGAGTTACCAATGGGGGCCGAGGCATTGCATTGGATAAGGCAAGAGTGGGTGGCGTTTGGAATAGATCATTTTGTGCAAATACTGAAATTAGTCGGCCGGTTGTCCACTTCACTCCCTAACGGCCTGTTTTTGTCACAAACTCTTGTTCAGTTAAAATTATATCTACCGAACTATATTGTTAGGTGGGAAGATAGATATAATTTACGAAATTTAAAAAGACTCATATTGAAGCACATCGTGCTGTATGATAACACATTTTCTTCCCGCCTTGGAAAATGGTGTCCCGAGTTGAATGATTTGCAGTTATTCAACTGTGATTTTAGAGGACTAACAGAATTTGAGGCATATTTGCCTTCTGTAAAAATATTCAAGATGACATTCAATCGGGCACAAGGAAATGTGAATATAAAAGTACACTTCCCCAATGCAGATGTCCTTATTATTTTATTGAAACAAGACGAACAGGGTTCGGGGCATTTAAAAGTATTGAGGTCGTTACCTCGTTCTTTACAGTGGATAGTACACCGTCATCGAAACTACATCGGATCAACTTGCTCGACGTACCGACTACTTCGAGAGGTTGTAAAAATGACGAAAGAATTGCTGTCCAGCGAACGAGCACGTGTCCCGGTTGATTTTGTTAGGGTATATCTATCTATCATTGTTTGAATAAGTGCAAATGCTTTTAAAAAGTTGTTTTGATTTTTTTTTTTTGAATTGTTTGTTTAGAGGTTGGCGCATGTGGAGTCTCTACATCACATTATGGCGAGATACTTTTTTGTTAATATGCATCGCCTAGAGATCAGGTGTTCGAAGCTACTTGACAATCTTGCTGTCACATTGGTGCTCATCAGTAAATGTACAAGCTTGAATGAGCTTAAAGTCGATTTGGTGGTAATATTTTAAGTTTTATGGTTTGCCGCTTATTAGTTATTACATGGTTTATTAAGCACGTTCTTTGTTTGGGTTTCTAAAATAAAATTGTAATTGACTTAACATGTGTAGGGTGCACCATGGAAAAACGCGGGCATTAGTGTATCCAACTACGTAAAAGACTGGAAGTTGCACGCAATGGGATTGGAGGCATTGAATGAGGTCACGATCTTCAACTTCTCGGGTTCTGATTGTGAGCTAAGCTACATTCTGTACGTGTTGTCGCAAGCAACTGAGTTGGGTACACTAAATATCTATTGTGTTAATCAATTTTTGATGATCCAATTGGTGTGTATAAGAGGGCATCAATTAGAGCGTATGAAGCTACCGCGTCAAACAATGTGCAAATTCGTTTTATAAAAGGGGCTTACCCTAGAATAAGAGGAGAATGAAAATTGCACCGAGTCCGAGTGTTTGATGGTGTACACCAGGTGTTTGATTTAGTGACACAATTATGTATATATCTTGAAAGTATTTCAATTTCTCGAAAAAATGAAGGGCAATGTATATATGAAGAGGGCTTTGAAATTTTTGATTTATTGACACAATGTTGTATTTTTGATGAGAATTTACATGTGGATAAAGAGAAGAAAATAGTTAACAGATCAAGGGAAGTAATGAAAACGATTTCGCAGTATTTTTACATGCCAATAATACAATTTGTTTCACTTTCATCTTATATTTGAGACGGAAATAAAAATGATATTAAAGATGAGAATAAAATTAAATAATAAAAACAAAACAAAATGATATATGTATATGTGTAACACAAAACAAAAAAAGAATAAAGTATAAAAAAAAACGTGTCTACCATGAATTGAACTCTAGACCTCTCAAAAATTAAAGCAAGGTGGCTTCCATTACACCAAGTTAACTTTATTGTCAAATGTGTTGAAACATTATTTATATTATATATATTCGATTGTATTTGAAATGAAAATAAATATTAAAGTAAAAAAATAAAATGCTCACAACAAGACTCGAACTGTCGACCTTTCCTTTACTCACACGAGCTGCCCACCATTGCACTATGTCAATTTTATAGTCAAATATGCTGAAACATCATTTATATTATATATTGGGAAAGAAAAACAACTAAACCCATTATACGGGAAAAGACTTGAAAAAAATTGAACCCATTTCCAAATTTCAGTCATTTCAGCCCTATCCCATTTCCAAATTTCAGAAATCCCCAAATCCCCATTGTGTGTGAATGAGGCAGCTGTGTGCGTCTTCACGAAAAAATTCATAACTTATTGTAGAAAGCTCAGATTCATGAATCGTTTTATTTTCATGAAACTAGACACATAGGTCTATCCATGCATATATCCCACATAATTAGGAGAAATCTAGAACAAAGCAGGTTTGTATTCAAAATTAGCTAAAAATCTGTCGGCTGTGCAGACAGCTGTGCGCGTCTTCACGAGAAAATTCATAACTCATTGTCGAAAGTTCGGATTCATGAACCGTTTTATTCCTATGAAACTAGAAACATAGGCCTATCCACTCATATATCCCACATAATCAGGAGAAGATTAGAACAAAGCAGGTTTGTATTCAAAATTAGACAAAAATCTATCGGCTGTACAGGCAGCTGTGCGCGTTTTCACGAGAAAATTCATAACTTATTGTGGAAAGCTCAGATTCATGAATCGTTTTATTTCCATGAAACTAGAGGTCATCTTGCTTTTGTTTTGAGAGGTCAGTTGCTTTTGTTTATTTGTTTATTTATTTTTCTTTATGTAATGAGAGGTCAGCTTGCTTTTGTTTTGCTTTTCATTGTGTTTCTTGAAAGATCATGTGTGTGTGTGTGTAATCATGTGTGTGTCTGCACATATATATATATATATATATATATATATATATATATATATATATATATATATATATATTGGTGCATTGCATTGCCCTTTGAGAAACAAGACAAGTGGTGATTATTTATTTATTTTTCTTTATGTAATGAGAGGTCAACTTGATTTTGTTTTGCTTTTCATTGTTTTTCTTTATATAATGACATTTAGATTTGTGCTATTCAAGTTCAGCTAACCTTTTTGGTAATATTAGTGATATTGGCTAAGGAGAACATCATATGAGATTATAGTTGTTAGAATGTCTGAATTGGTTTTAGTATAAAGATTATTAGCATTTTTTGTTAATTTTGTTGATATTTGTCAAAAGATATCAGCTTTATAATGGATTGTAAAGAGTCAAAGAAGATTGCATTGCATAATATATCGTAAAATTACTTATTTTATTTGTAAGAATTCTTCTTCTATCATATTATGTATTTAATTTGATGTAATTTTTTTTAATAGAATGACAAACAGAGGGCGAGGAGCGCAACGAGGGCGAGGACCGTCACGTGGACGAGGGCGCGTTCAGGATGTAGCGCGAGTGCGAGCTACTTTGACAGATATAGGTGAGCCTTCAGAACCAATGACTAATCCCATCGATGGAGAGCCTAGAGATGAGACACAGGTATAATTTTATTTAATTTTATGTGCATAATTGTGGATATGATATTTACATTTTTAATATTATCTTACATTATTATTTCATTATTATGTAGGTTGACGAGACATCGTTGGAGGCAAATTATGATCTCACAGATTCTGCTATGGGTGAAGATGCTTCTTCACATATTCGGCGAAGGGGACCCAACCACGGGACACAAGTACCAGCAAATTCAGACAGTCAGACTAAAATAAATGTGATCGACTCTAAGTAATTTCAAATCCTTTGCTTTCATTATATTACTATTAGATGTATTTATAAAAGTAAATGTTAGAATTTCTTATCTATTATTTTTAATTTACTTTGTCAATTAGATTTATTGAAGGGTTCGTCACTCGAAATATCACAAATGACCTAAAGAGCATTTATACAGAACCATACCCGAGCTGACAAAAGATTCCATCGGCAACTCAAGAGTTGTTGTGGGATAATTTTAAGGTACTTTATTTTCATTAATTGTTAATGTGACTATATTACATTAACTAAATTATGACTTTTAAGTGGTTTTATTCTAAATAACGATATACATAAATGAATTGATTGGATGAATACTATAAAGATTTATTTGAAATAGCCAAAGTTTATATTTAGTGTTATATATGATGACTAATTGTTGAAATATTTCAGATGAGGTATAGGTGGGATAACTTGTCAGATGTAGGTATGCGAAAGGTGTGGAATGAAACTGCAGTTGCTCGATTCAAAGATTTGCTTTACAAAGCGAAGAAAAAAGCAAATGATGATGCGAAGAAAGAGTTAGGCAGAGAACCGAGTACATTAGAATTGATTGGTAGAGGCCCAAAATGGATGGACAAATCAGTATGGAATGAATTGGTGCAAAACCATTGGGCTACTGAGCATTATGAAGAGAATGCAGGGAAGCATACTTGTGGTTCTATCCCTCGTGAAGCGCATCGACAAAAAATGGTATGCTTAGTTTAGAAAATTTTCATCTATATAGTGCAATACTTTTGAACATTGATTTGTGCTTTTGTCATAATTTTAGGAAAACGAATTGAAGCGCCCTTTGGATGATTTCGAGCTATTTGAGCATACCCACAAAAGAAAAAGTACCGGGGATTTTGTCGACGTAAAATAAAAAAAAATTAGTGTGAGTATGTTTTAATCAACTTTCTTTTTGACATTGTTTGAGCATAGGAAAATGTAGGTGATATCATTTCTTTGAGATAAGGTTCCAAGTTCAGTAAATGGAAATTCACTGAGATTTCATCTTTGTGAGATCTTCAATAGTGTACCGAGTATACATAACATTTCATGATAGTCTTTGTTATGTGATTCATATCATGTGCAAAAGGTACATTTTTTTTGGTGATTACTTATTATAATGAAAAGGGGTTTTTTGACTTTAATATATATTCGCAAAATGAGCACAACTTTGTTGTCTAAATTGTTAAAAAATAACATAAACAATGAAACTTTTTCAATGAAGTATTTACAAAAAAATGTGACTTTAGTATATGTATTTTGATATTAGATTACCTTTTATTTGATGTTGATTTTGTGTAAGTGTATTGGAATATGTTGATTTGTTCGGTGATTTTATTACTTTTGTGAAGTGTTTGTGCAGGAAGAATACAGGGCGAAACGAAATTGCACTGATTCCTCTCCACTTGAGTTTGATCTTCCATTATGGTCTGATTTGAATGGAGGCTCGTCTAAGGGTCGTAAGTATGGAGTTGCGCGTAGTCACATTTCTAGTGGTTACAGTCAGAGCACAATAAACTCAAGAGTTAGGGGAGAGTCTCATGATTAGTTAACAAAAGTAGTAGATGATGTGCGAGCTACTGCTATGAAAATAGAGGAAGACGCTCGCAGGAGAGAGGAAGAGAGAGAGAAAAGGTTGGAACAACTTGAGCAAGTTCAAAAGAGAGAAGAAGAGGCGCAGAAAAAAGCAGAAGCAGCAGATAAAAAGATGCAGGAAGTCGAGGAGATGTTACAAAAAATGATTCAAGAAGCGGGATTGCCAAACCACAAGTATGCCGGTGGATCCGGACATGGGAAGTAAATTGGTTTTGGTGAAAAACATTAGTTCGTATTTTAATTTATTGCTTGGATGATTTAGTGACTCATTTTATTATCTGTCACTTTTGGTTGGGTGTTAGAGTGGATGGATTGAGATAATTGTTAGTTAGATGATGTTTTTTAGAATTATGTTGTGTTACGATGATATTGTGTTAGATATAAATTGTGGTGTTAATGAGTTGTTGTATTTTATGGGACAGATTATGATGTTGTGGTAATTACTTCTTATTGATTTTGTTGGATCATTTGTAATTAACAGGTTTGACGTGAATTTAGCGAATAAAACGTAGCATTTATAATTGAGACGTGCTAATTTTAGAGACCGATTTAGAGACCGAATCAAAGATGAATATTTAGAGACCGATGTAGAGACCGAATCAAAGATGAATATTTAGAGACCGATTTAGAGACCGAACAAAGATGAATATTTAGAGACCGATTTAGAGACCGAATCAAAGATGAATATTTAGAGACCGATTCAAAGATGAATATTTAGAGACCGATTTAGAGACCGAATCAAAGATGAATATTTAGAGACCGATTTTGTGTCGGTTAGCGACGAAATTTGGAGACCGATTGTATTTTAAAAAGTTGTGCAAATAGCGACTGGTTTAGAGACCGAAAATTTCGGTCTCTAAATTTAGAGACCGATTTTTTTCGGTCTCTAATTAGCGTCGAGCCGTTTAGTGTCGGAATTTAGCGACCGAAATTTCGGTCGCTGATATTTCTTAGAGACCGAATTTGGGCTTTCAGAGACCGATTTTTCGGTCTCTGATACCCTGTTTTCTTGTAGTGTTAATCCTTTTCTTTTTTCCATTCAATAATAATCTAGCTTTAAATAATAAATTATAGAATTTCCTATTTCCTTATTCAATTTACAAAAGTAAATTTTTGCAGGCATATCATTATAAATTTGTAAGGTTTTTTAAATACACATGGGGTATAATTGTAACAAATGTCTTATAAAAGAGGGGGTTATGTAATTCCTAAAAAGTCACTACAAGAAAATTGAGTATTGACAATAAAAATATATGACATGGCTTATAACCGTGGTCTATAACGGTTTAAGCTCATGGCTAGATTGGCCGTGGTAGATGTTTCCTATAGTCACACTAAAGTTAGCCATAGTGAAAAAGAATGCTAACTATTTTAAGCACTAACTAGCCATGATGGAAGAAATGTTAATCTATCACTTTTTTACCATGGCTAAAAGTCATGGTCTTTACAATGAACAAAACATTGACCATGGCTATAAGTCATGGTAAATGTTTTGGCCATGATTGCAAATACCACGACCAAAGCCGCAGTAAAGCCGTGGTCAATTGATTTTAACTATGACAAATGAACTTTTTACCATGACATATTGACATGGGCAATAATCATTTTTTTTTAGTGAGTGAGGGAGTTTTTTGGTAAAGACACAATATACGAGGGGGTCTTTGTGTAATTAACAGAAAAATTAATCAGATATAATTACTGATTTCAAATCAAGTTTGCATTTATGAACAAACAATTATATATGGAAGTAGATATTTCAATCATTTTTTGTGTAATTTTAACTTAGGGCCTTATAGTCGGATATACTGCAGGCACTTGTCGAAAAAGGAGACCCCACCCACCAAAATTTTGCAATTGTTGAAGTATTAAAACTTTATTTCTTAATTAAAAAAATTACTTTAAAAATATATGCTTATTATTATTTGAAAATTAAATTTGAAATAGAGGATTCAGACTGTATTATAAGCCTATATATAATTAATTGAAATTTCTGATGTTATTCCCATGTTTCAACAGAAAAAATGAGAATTATTATTAGCTAGTCACAGCCTCAACTTAATTACATTCAGATTACAACGTGATATAGGTCGATCTTTTTTTTTTTTTTTTCGGAAAGCCGGGAGAACGAGAGTGACATATAACATTACTTTTACATAAAATAATTTGGAATTAGTTAGCTTTGCCGTCAGGCGTGGGGTGACAAACGCAATGAACTTTCGGGATACAAAGTTACCAGCTCATTAATCATATGGAGATGATTAATATAATTCAATTGTTACCAAAGTCAAATAACACTTAAAATACTACATTTATATTAAATCATAGTATATATTAAATTTATTGTGCACGTACGTAAGAAAGAGATTAGTAGTAAAATATGCAACAATTAATTAAATCTAATTAATTAGTCAAGAATATATGGTGCACATCAATTGTGAGGCTTTGGAGGATGATGGGTCAAATTTATCTCAAGCATTTAAACCATACCAAGGGCTGTTATTTCATCGTTTGAAATTCTTGTAATCAACATAAGAGATGAATAAAACAATAAGAATAATCAAAGAAGTCAGAGAGGCAAATTATATACGCTCTTTTTTAATTTTTTGAATGAATAGATTATATAATACATGTTATGAATATTAAATTTGCAATAAATTATAATAATTAACAACTACGATAAAAGTAGAGAAAGGCACACACACGATCGGGGATGATAGAACCCAAGACCTCTAATATTATGGGACATCAGCTTTGTTAATAGAATAAGACTTCATCGACAATTATATACGCCTTGAATATGCCAAAATATTACTCGTTTCACTATAATACAACTATATTACAATTAAAATTTAAGTCGTAATATTTTTTGTATTTGGGCTTATTATATTTCTATTAGATTGGAAAAAACATTATTGAATTACTTTTTATTACAACTTTAAATAATATATAGTCAAGTTGATTGATCAATATTAACACTAATTTGGCTTAATACTTTAGAGTAAAAGACTATAATATCGTTCTCCAATATATGAAAAAGGGTCAAACGAAGTTTATTAATTTGCTAAGCTCGTACCATCTTTCTTAATTGTTGTCATTTGTTTTAATAATCTCAAAGCATATTATCTAAAAATAGTAATTTAAATATATGGATTAGAGCTACAAGTTGATGCAGTACATTTGACCTTTGATATTAACATATACCTGATAATACTAGTTTAGCAAATTGCGTTGGAATTGATATGAAATTATATATATTAGATTAATCTTGATAAGGTTAACTGTCATCAGAAACAAATAAAGCAACCAAATACTAGGTGGTCTTTTTTTTCTAAAGAAAAATGGGTTTTATATATCATTCAATCGAAAGTTTACAACACCTGTAATAATACAATTCATATCGATTCAAATGATGTATTAAGAACATCTGAAACACCAACTATCATTTTGTACGACTGGGGCAATATTGAGGAGCTGGGTCACACTTTAATTAATAATGAAAAAGATATTTGTTAAAATCAAACAAAATAAATAGATGTTTTTAATGAACCGATTATATAATACATATCATGAATATCAAATCGCAATAATTGACAACCAACTAACGACTATAACAATCAACCATCAACTACTGTAAAAGTTGAGAAAAGCCCACACACTTTCTATAGACGTAAAATCCAAGACCTTTGATATTTTGGGATCTCAACTTCGTCAGTAGAGCAGAATTTTTCGGCAATAAAATAAATAGACTTGAACTGTGAGAAATGAAATTTGTGTCAAATATGCTAATTGATGACGTAAGGCTATTGGTTTCGTTTAATTTATTAGTTTTGAATGATAATTGGACTTTGAACAACATATAACAAATAATTAACCAATGCCCCATGCAATTAATCATGAAGTGTACGTGGACAAAACATTCGGAAAAAAAAAAAACCTCAAATACTTAATTGAATTAAAATAATGAAAGATTGATTGGTCATGCTATTGTAAGTGAACTGAAAAGGTAATAATGAGAACGCGCGTTAACATTTGATGTTACATTATTGGTCATGCTATTGTAAGATTCAAATTATTTTTCGTTATCTTGACCTATAATCTCATTTTCTAATCTGACGATTATTACTCATGAGCCCTAATTTCTTATATTCGACGATTTTGTTGGGTTATGTTCCAACTCGATACAGCTAGAGCTTGAATTAATGCATCGAGCTCAATAATAAATATAAGTATATATCAAATCATGTTAAATCTATTTGAAGTTCGACTGAGAGAGAATTCCTTAGTATGATTAAAGAAAAAACATATTATATAAATTGAACCAAATGGCATGAAGTGTAGGTTGATTTGAACAACAATGAATTCATTTGAGAATGAAAATAGGAGTGATTCAAACGAACTTTCACATTAATTTAATAATGCATTCATGACTTCTTTTTCAAATGAAAGATTTATTGAATATGTAAACAAATAACATATATAAATACCTCTGAAGATTCTCGTCTGAATTAGCAGAAAGATTCACAAATATCTTTACAAATCAATAACACTATACGTTTTTTTTTAAAATACATATTAAATTATATTTTATAAAAAGTCTAAAAGGCTTGATTAGTCGAATTTCACAAACAAATTAATAAAAGTCATTACATATTCTGATATGGGTATTTTACCAAATACTCTTTTATTTACTAAAATACATGCACCCTATTTACCAAAAGAAAAAGAAAAGAAAAGGAAAAAGCAAATACACCCCCAAAATTACATTAGTTAATGTCCCTCGTATTTTACCTTACGTGGTCGTATTTGACTCAAGACCTTACCTCGATTATACAATCTAGTATTCATTGATCGCCACGTGGAGATCGGAATTTATAACTTATGGACATCTCGAAATATTATATCCACCCAAATATATATTAGATTCCTATCATATATATATATATATATATATATATATATATATATATATATAACTCATACGAATCACAATTTTACTTTCACAAATGCATGTGAGTTACATGACAAGTTTACACGTTTCTAATCAAAATTCAATATCAGCCTTATAATGACAGACGTGTGAAAGTCAGTGTTGAGGAGATCTATGTTATTGGGAATGAAATCCATTCAACAACAGCGTTATCCTTCCAACAAAATATATATGTGGAGCATATACCATGGGTGATACTTATTGACTCTTGAAAAATTTTGAAAAAATCTCTACATATATATATCTATACATGCGCGGTGAAATCACCTTAAGGTCTCGGGAGCCCTCAAGTATGATATGATGCGACTGAATTTGCACCATAGATTTTTAGAATTTCCTCCATGATTTTGTCTATGTACCTATATCTGCAAAAGAAAATAGAGTGAGAAGGCGTGTCAGGGGTTTCTTCGATGTTGGCCCTCCAACGTTCAAGTCAGAAATCCACTAAAGAAATTCATGTAATATAACGTTGAAGAGATCCCTCTTCCATATATATATATTAGAATAAGTCATATTTATAGTTTTTAATTATAGGGAACAAGAAACCACAAATGTGATAAGTGTGTTGAGCTTGAGCCATATAATAATCCATGTATTCAACTCAACCCAAACAACATATTTCACGTACATCATGATCCATATATCATTAGTGTTAATCAAGTGTTTGTTAGAGGTATAGAGTTATATTTTCAATTATAGTCCATGAGTCTTACTTTATTTTTATAGTATTTTTTAGCTGATTGTAATAATTGCTAGTTGGTTGTAAATTATTCTACTAATAGTTGTGTGTAATGTACCTTTTTTTTTATATATAAATCTTATAAGGTGCAAAATTGTCAATTATGTAAATTAGATGAAAGAGCTGAAGAGTTTTATTAAGATCTTAGCTTATAAGTCTTAACATTTTATTTTGGAAGTTGCTTATAAGCTCCTCTCTAAAAATTTATCCAAACAACTGATGGAGATTATAAGTTTTCAAACATTTTATAAGATATTTTTAGGCTTGTAAGCTCACCCAAACACCCTCTAATGCGGCAGTGACCGAATCGGGCTATATTTTCAAGGAGGTTTACGACTCTTTTCCTAGTGTGTTATTGGGCTGTCGTGACCTAATTGGGCTATATGACCCAACAAGATCTGATGAAAGGAATATTAAGTGGCGGTTAGGTTCCTTTTGTTTAGGTAACTATTAGTCCATTATGAGTTTCAATATTTGATATGACCTTTTAATAAAGAAAACAATGTAATAAAATTTGGATAAGGTGTGTTAAAAAGCGAAGATAAACATATTATTGAAGAAAAATCACAAAAGATATTACAAGCTTGAAAAAATCAAAATAAAAGAGAAAATTACAAGCAAGAATATTTCTGGCTATACAATCTCTCTAAACTAAAATAGATAGAATCAATAGAACTAAACTATCTATCACAAGATTTAGAAGAAGGGAAAAATGGAGAATTGTCCAACGGGTAAAACTAGAGAGAGAGAGAGAGATAAGCTGTGTGTATTGTGTGGTGTTGTAATCCGTATTTTATGATAGGGCTGAAGAATAATATTTGCACTTCAGCCCCTGCTGCACCAACGGTCATCTTGAACATGGGCTGGACGATTTGGGCCAATTTTCAACTGAGCTGGGCCTCTAACAATATACAAGCTTCGGCTTGTATATATTCCAACAAGGTGAATTAAGTCTGCACCCTGTGAGGTAATTTTACATAATTATACCCATATTATTTGGAGCATATTTAATGTAATAAATATCTCTTTTCATATTAGTAATCGTAGGATTTTTATTGAGATAATAAAAAAAAATTGTGGTGGTATTCCTAAAACACTAACACAATAAGATTTGGATAAGTAAAATATGCCTTGAACTACTTGGTAGCCTTATTTTCAAAAGGCAAACGAATAATGGAGAAAGCATAAAATTACTTATATCTAGACTTGTTTTTCCCTTTTTTTTTTCTATATATATATACACACACACACTAGGGAAAAGTGTAAGCTGCCCCGCCTACAATTTAGAAAAAGTGTAATTGTTTATATAAGATATATATGGAGATATATATATATATATATATATATATATATGGGGATATAATATGAACGTGTATGTGACATAATGAATATATGGATATATATATGTATATATATATATATATGGGGATATAATATGAGCGTGTATGTGACATAATGAATATACAACAAACAAAGGTCATATAATATTATTTCATTGGGAAGTATGATTATTAATAAATAAGATTCATGATAGAAAATTAGTCACGAAAACAAGTAATTTAGAGGAAGCAATTTGGTATTTCATCATCTTTGCGACACCCTCGCGGTACGTTAATGCCATGTCTTCTCCGCTAAATCCCTTCTCTTCGGATAAGGATATAGTCAAACGTTCCAAAACGTCACCAAATTTCAAAAGAAATTTCATAATAGCAAGTTCATTACCGCGCCCCCGAAATCCTTTAACATCAATCCATTTTAATTTTTTTCTCACACAAGTGTGAGACCACGTGTGATTGGAAAATGGATGATCATCAATATTAAATGGATCGCAACTGTGTGGAAAAAATCTATGTTTTCCAAGGTGAAAGGAAAGAGCTATATTAGGACACAAACCGAGGAAAAATGATATTCCGCGGTACTCAAGAACCATTAGTTGAGTTTAGGTTCCATATATTGGGAAACATACTATCCTCGATCTCGCATTCCTTCTTTGCTAAAGGGAATATTTGAAGAGAATAACTGCATATAGTAAAAGTTTGAACGTTTCGAAAATCCATATACGTGTGACACAATGTATAGGCAGAAATTTTGAGTGAATGCACGTACTGTCGTTGTAGACTATAATCAAAAATTGCTTCGCTTAATATGCCTCCATAATTTTGGAACACGGTGGTAACATAATGTCCAACAAATTTGAGGCTACGTAACAATGGAGCAATAATCACAATTGTCCCTCAACAACATTTATCTATCTCTAGCAAACTTTGTTGCACAAATGTCCAATGTTTTCATACCCTGACCCTATGCAATGCCAACCTTCCGCGTGGCCCATACTCACGAAGTCATTTAGAGTAAAATCAGAGTTTGTTCCAGGATCGGCCAAGCGCTCCCGAATAAGTACTACATGATTGATTGGGTTTGTGTGAAAAACACACCGCAACACAATGTAAGTGTTTTCCAATTTTTTAGGTGTGGGTCTATATTACCCGGTATTGAAATACTTGTCGTTGGATTATGTACAGATCGCATTCGTTTTCCAATTCGATCGTGAAAACTAGTGACAGTGATTATTTCCAGAATGCACACGACAACATCCACAGTTTTTCACTATTGGCGCGAGATCAATCGACATTTGACCTCCTGTATCGGAATGATCCAGACATGACCCGAACATGATCGGTTCCTCGGTTTTAATCTCTATGATATGCTCTTTGCATTAACACTGCATCACAGCACAAGAGTGCACTCGCACAACGGTGCCACTGGACAGATATAGTGCCGAGGCACTGCCTAAGGCAGTCCTCGAACCACGGTGCCGACACTAGGCACCCAAAGTGTGGTGCACTGCCTTAGGCAGTGCAGTCGGCACTACATTATTATGGTGCCGAGTTTCTGGCACAGGAGTGCGGAGTGCACTACCTAAGGCAGTGCACTCGGCACCACGGTGCCAACACTCGGCACCCAAAGTGCTGAGTGCACTGCCTTAGGCGGTGCACTCGGCACTACGGTGCCAGAAACTCGGCACCACGGTGCCGACACTCGGCACCCAAAGTGCTGAGTGCACTGCCTTAGGCAGTGCACTCGGCACTACGGTGCCCGAGTTTCTGGCACACCGGTGCCAAGTGCCACTGCCATTTTGAATTTTTGGCCCCCTTTGAATTTTCTTATGCACAATCTTCTGTTTTATAAATGGAGTAATAATTGATGTTATGGATTTAGAGTGAGACTTTGGCAACTTGTAGGCCGGTATAAATATTTGACAACATAATACAAATACAGAGTTACTATGTTCCTCAAACTATGGAATTGGTCAAAAGTTGCAAGGCTATCTTTTGTCTAAAATATGGAATGTGGATATGACTAAATGTTTTCAAAGGTCTAAACTTTTCCCTTGTACAAAAAGAAGTCCACGTATTTGAGCATGAACACACCACAGTCGTACTCTTCTTCCTGTAGCGGGATGTTACTGACAATGTTGTACGTCCAACCACTCGAATCAAAATCTTCTATACATTTGTGCTTCACGTATTGGAGTACGTAATCTTTTAGCGAGTTAAAAACTCCATTATCACCCCGATTAGGACCAAATGAATCAAGATACTCCATTTTTTTTCCTTCGGGCTGATAATTGCTAAAGTCCAATGCAAATTATCATTGATCGGCACAAAGATTTTATCACACTGAAGAAGACTATATTCAACTGTCGACGTTCTAGCATCAGTCATAACTTTCACCGACTGAAAATCTCTACTTTTATATACTTTATAAAAGTAAGAACCAAAATAATGGCATTTCAAGTACCTCATTGGCTCCCGCAACTCTCTCTTTTTCAATAACAACATGTAGAAATTACATACTTCATCATCAAGCCATCCCCGAGGTTTCAACTGTTTTAAACTCCTTGTACTAATCTGCTTCTCTTTCTTACCATAAGTTATACTCATCAACGATTTCGCCTTACGGGGATCGGACATGGAATCTGTTATCAGTCTATTCTCGTCTGCGGTCAGAGGCACAAAAAAATATGCCTCATCAACATCCAATGTATCCTGAACATGTTCGTTGACAACATTTGCAATTTCAGATACCAAATATTCACACAGTACAGGGGTCCAACTAATTTTAAGATAACAACATTGCAATCCAATATCTAAATCAATTGATTCAATTTACAATAAAATTCAATTTACATTGTCATACATAAGTATCCAAGATAATACAATTATTGTTCAAACAACCCTCTTGTTCAAAATGTCTAATGCAATCTTCTTTCTGATCAAACCCATGCGCTCGGCGTTATAATTTTTCAATTGCCTAAACTGTTCTCGAGTACAAAAATAGTCGATGTTTTTTAGCATAAACACTCCACAGTCATCGCCATTCAGCTGTCGAGGCATGGTGCACACAATTTCATTAGCCCATCCACTCAAATCAAAATCTTGTCTAGATTTGTGCCTCACGTATTGGACAAGATAGCTTTTCAACAAGTTAAAAACCCCATTATCAGTCATGTGAGGACCCAGCGAATCAATATACTGCATTTTTCTCTCATTCAGGTTGATAATGGCTAAAGCCCAATGATTAATATCGTGGATGGGGATAAAGATTGCATCACAATCAACAAGAGAAATGTTTGAATCTACCCAGTTTTCCATACTATCAAAACTAGCGCCAGATTTCAACTTCACTAAAAAGAAAGTATTAAAAAAATGGCACCTCAAGTACCTCTCTGGCTCCCTCATCTGCCTTTCAGCCAGTAAAATGAGGTAAGCATTAATGACTACGTCATCAAGCCATTTTCGAGGTTTCAAGGTGCGAAGGTTTTCTACTGTTACAGGGAAGTCATTCACACTCACCACTATTTTGTCAGCCGGTAACTTAGGGGCCATGGCCTTGTTATATTGCTTTTGCTCGTATGGGGTCAAAGGCTGACAATGATAATTCTCTTCCACTGTAACCTCCTCCACCTTCATCTTTTTAAGCCCCGGCTCCTCATCCTCTCCACTCATCATTATTTTTCCGGTTCCGTCATGGAAAGATGACAAAGGAGCTGCATCCAGATCCACCTTCAGTGCCTCGAACTGAAGGTGTCCCGTTTGAGGATCCGTAGCAGTTTTGGCCTGTAGCTAAAACACGTTAATCATACGAAAGACAAAATATATCGTATACAAAATAAATTCATTAAATAACAACTGACTGTATTACCTTCTTCGGTGGGGCTAACTCAGTCCATGGCGACTGTATAAGCCTGCCCTTTTTCCTCTCCCTCTTTGGATGGTCGCAATCGACAGGGGCAGGAGGGATCTCATCGTGTTTCAAGTCCATTAGGACATTAGCAACCTCTCCTTCCCCAACCACGACCTCATCAACCACAATATCCATCTCATTTTCAACACGAGGGCTCACTGAACCATGGACTGGCACATCACGATCAACACCAGAAAAGTGTTCATCATCCCTCTGAAATCTGGGGAAAATAGCTATCTGATTTTCTACGCCTGAGAGCCTATTTTCTACATTTGATAGCCTATTTTCCATGTTGGATAGCCTATTTTCCACGTTGGCTAGTCTACCATCCACTCTTGAGTCCATCTCAGATATTTTTCCCAAAATCTCACTGAACATTCTTAAAACTTCGCTATTAGGTTCCGTTGAATGACCGGGAGCCCTTTCACGAAGAGGGATGGAGGATAATGGTGGAATGCTGTCGACTGGGATGGCTGATGGGTCTATTTCGGGCAGAGGATCACTAATGTCTTCGACTCCGTCCAATCCAAGCGAAGAACATTTACCGACCACGTCAGCAAGGTACATGTCTTCAAATAGAATTCTTCCCCTTGACTCTAAAATTGCAGCCCAAGCATCAGTGGTCGGGTCCACCACGGATTTTTTTGCATTGAAAGGAGGAAACTCCTTATCGATTGAAGCGCGTTCCTCCGGAGTGGCCTTTAGTATGCTTGCAATGTCCTACAAAATTTGGCGAATTATAATAAGTTACAAAACTCATTAATTATATTAATTGCAAAAACATAATGTCCAAAAAAAAATCATACCAACCTTTGTGTTTAACACCAATTTAAGGAACTGGTCGAAACTCGCAAATTGTTTCTTCACTTTCGGTTTTGTCGTCCACTTGCACATTCGGGGCAACGTGGGGTTGATATTCTCCCTCAATTGCCCAATAGCAGGTGACAGGACGGACATGCACTCAAAAGGAAGAAGCTACACAAAAAAAATATTACCGTCGGTTAATATATTTCCCAATATAAAAGTCACATTTTCAAATATAGCAATATATCAAAACATCATTAAAAGACTTACCATAAGAGGTATAATGAAACCGGGACATTTCCACTGTGGGTTTCTGGACATCTTCTTCTGTGCCATGTCCAAACTTGTCACCTGCTCCATCAGAAAACCAAAGGAGCGACGACCCCATGGATACGACTTTGCAAATTCCAAACTCTCCACTATTTGGATTAGCATGGAATCTATTTTAGCATTTTCATTTCCACTATAAAACAACACCGAACCCACTAAATAAAGTAAGGACAACTTCAACTTGTCGTCCTTCGTCGTGTCCCGGCCCCCTTTCCTAACAATGCTTAGCCTTCTATCACCATCGCCAGTGGGAGACTCAACTTCTTTTGGAATTCGAATATTTGCAAGTACATCCTTTATACTTGCTAGTGTGACCTTTTTCGTGTTTAGATATCTTGATACAAAGTTTTCTTCTCCCAACAATGGTCCTTCCTTCGGATATTCACCACAGTTCAACCCACTAATTAAGCCGTGCTCCATCAACGAATACCGAATAGGAACTCCATTCAAAACAAACCAAATCTCCGACTTATTGGGAGACTTCACTTTTCGGCATAGAAGAATACACAACGGAGTAAGAATCATATCCGTGTACGGAGCGACGTCAAACAATGGCCCGAATTGAGAATCCCTCAACCATTTCATCCCATCCGGATGGTCGCTTAAACATCTTTCGATGAATAAGCATTCCTCGGCCATTTTGCAATACGTGTTGATTTTACCCTTGAAATTACATTCTTCAAGGGTCAAATATAGAGTGGGGACCTGAACAACACAATTGAAAACTCTTCAAATATAATGACAACGAAATAACATATACAAAAATGTGAGCTATGAACTAACATATTCAAATCAATAAACACTTAGCAATTCATCCATTTCATCAATAATTCCAAAACAATAACCAAAATTAAACCATGCATCATTTCATTCGAAAAATCCTTATGAATTCATCAATTTGATCAATAAACACTTATCAATTCATTCCTTTCATCAATACTTCTAAAACGATAACCAAATTTAAAGCATGCATCATTTCATTCGAACAATCCTTTATAAATTCATCAAATTGATCAATAAACACTTATCAATTCATCCATTTCATCAATAATTCCAAAACAATAACCAAAATTAAACCATGCATCATTTCATTCGAAAAATCCTTATGAATTCATCAAATTGATCAATAAACACTTATCAATTCATCCATTTCATCAATAATTCCAAAACAATAACCAAAATTAAACCATGCATCAATTCATTCGAAAAATCCTTATGAATTCATCAATTTGATCAATAAACACTTATCAATTCATCCATTTCATCAATAATTCCAAAACAATAACCAAAATTAAACCATGCATCAATTCATTTGAAAAATCCTTATGAATTCATCAATTTGATCAATAAACACTTATCAATTCATCCATTTCATCAATACTTCCAAAAAAATAACCAAATTTAAAGCATGCATCATTTCATTCAAACAATCCTTATGAATTCATCAAATTCATCAATAAACACTTATCAATTCATCCATTTCATCAATAATTCCAAAACATACCAATCAATTTCTCCTAATTTCTCCTAATTTTCCCATCTCCACAAAAGCATTATAAATAAATAGAAGAAGTTTTTACTTACAGGGGGTGTCGATGAGGTAGAAGGCTCGTTCTCAGTCAAAGATGAACGTTCATCAACACGGGGAGCATCCATTACTCTGCAAATGCACAATCCTTAAAATTACATAAACCCTAATATCAAAATGTGCTTCAAAATTAAAATTAACTGGGACAAATTAACCCAACAAATCACTTATTCATTCATTGATCAAGGTTTTTCAAAATAAAAAAATATGTTTCAATAATTATAAATTACATTGGGGAAATTGAGCATTTTACAAAAAATTCACAAAATTTTGAAAAAATTCACATTTTCTACAAGTACATTGGATCGGGTTGCTTCAATACCTTTAACTTCTCTTCTCCTTCTTCTTCTTTCAATGGCAGACGACGGGTCGGTCCAACAATGGAAGCAGGCGGCGCGAAATGGAATGGAAGCAGGCGGCGTTAAATGGGCGATTTTCTTCTCTGCGGGGACCTGCGAGCGGCGACCTTTCCTTCTCCGGGATAGGGACTCTTCTTTCTCCTGTGGTTTTGCGTGTATCGGGTCTCTTCGTCTTCTCTTTTCTCCAGTGTCAGGTGGAAGCACTTGTGTGGGGGGTGTATAGCAGCAAGCAGGGTGTATCATAAGGGGTTAAGAGGGGTGGTTTCGTAATTCCACTTTTGATAGAATTTAAAAAAAAAAAATTGTGTAAAGAATCGTGTTTCACAAACACGACTCTTTAAGTGGGGAGTTTTTCCCAAGGACTTTTTTGTCATTTGGCAATGAAAAAGAAGGCTGAGAACTGGGAGGCCCAAAACCTTACTTGGGTTGCAAATGGAGCCTATTCTTGCCAACGTCCCCTTTATAATACCCGGACCATTTAACTATATGATCATACCAAAAACTTTGAGCAACATTATTTGTGCAGATGCTATGGTGCAAGTGACTTGCCCAACAGATGTGGTGGCTAACTCACCATCTAACACAACCACCAACTCTAACGGCGTGTACCTCGTGGTGTTGATCCCTCGACCCAATGCAACGATCTCTTCAATTGTCTCCAATTGCCGCCTCTTTGTTCTAACACCTCTATCTAATTGCAACTTAGCCCTACCATCAACTGGCCTCGTATCGAACATCCGGTTTGTTAGAACCGTCCCGGTTGGGTTTTTGAGGATCACATAAATGGTTGCAGCTGGTTTTACAATGTAAAGACAACATATTATAGCAATTAAAATTAACCGTCCATGAGTAATTTAATTAAAAATTCAAAAGATCTAACTACCATAAATATCATTCGGCCACTGAGAGATTTTTTTTGTCAATTAAAATAATTCAAAATCACCATAAATTAATCTATAGATATAGATAGATTAACCCCATAAAAACTGAGAATCCTAGTCAAATTAGACCTCCAAATAGTTGCAACTTGCAAGTTAAATCCCAATAATATTAGCTATAGACGATATACATATATTTCTTACTACAATAGAATAAGGGCTGAAAGACTCTGTATGTGATTTCAATGAATTCATATATAATAGTTACCCAATACCTGAAAGACTCTGTATGTGATTATCGCTTTATAATACCCGGACCATTTAACTATATGATCATACCAAAAACTTTGAGCAACATTATTTGTGCAGATGCTATGGTGCAAGTGACTTGCCCAACAGATGTGGTGGCTAACTCACCATCTAACACAACCACCAACTCTAACGGCGTGTACCTCGTGGTGTTGATCCCTCGACCCAATGCAACGATCTCTTCAATCGTCTCCAATTGCCGCCTCTTTGTTCTAACACCTCTATCTAATTGCAACTCAGCCCTACCATCAGCTGGCCTCGTATCGAACATCCGGTTTGTTAGAACCGTCCCGGTTGGGTTTTTGAGGATCACATATATGGTTGCAGCTGGTTTTACAATGTAAAGACAACATATTATAGCAATTAAAATTAACTGTCCATGAGTAATTTAATTAAAAATTCAAAAGATCTAACTCCCATAAATATCATCCGGCCACTGAGAGATTTTTTTTGTCAATTAAAATAATTCAAAATCACCATAAATTAATCTATAGATATAGATAGATTAACCCCATAAAAACTGAGAATCCTAGTCAAATTAGACCTCGAAAAAGTTGCAAGGTAAATCCCAATAATATAGCTAGACGATGTACATATATTTCTTACTACAATAGAATAAGGGCAGTCTGTCCTGTCATGGATACTTTCCTGCAAAGTTGTTTGGCTGTTTTCATGAAGAAGGAGAAGAAGAAACAATTGACGCAAAGCAAAAAAGAATCCTCCCAAATCGGCTGGGCAAGCCCCACTATGTTTTCAACCCCATCACTGGGCAAGCCCTAGCCGTTCATCATCGGATGCAGGAATCCGAAGGCCCTCCTGGCTTAGTAGTCTGACTTGGGAGGCGACGAAACTTTTTATCATCCCTCCTTTAAACTAGTGATGATTAACAAAACACGTACGCGATATGTTGACATGTGAAGTCATCGTCCCCTCCGGTTCTTCCACAAGGCTCAAATCATACGCTGATTTCGTATGCGAGTCATTTACTTGGTTGCAAGTAACTCGACCAGTTTACTTGAATGGCACTCTACATTGGCTTGGGAACGACTTAAGCAAAATTTTTGTATTCAACGTTGAAAAAGAACAAGGAAAAATCATCAGCGGGCCTGCAAGGTTACTTACTGGTGATACCTGCAGGATTATTAATTGTATGTGGTAGGGATCGGTTATGGGTTCGCTTTCATTCGTTTTTACCTCGAAAAGCGAAATTACTATCCATATACACGATTATGTGAATGATGAGTGGCGAATCCAACACAAGATTGCAAATATAGTTCCATATAAATGGGATAAATACTGGAATCCTGGAGTGCCGTTGTTTTTCGATGGCGAAAACCTGTAATGGAAATAGTAGAACAACCACAATTGTATGTGCACAAGATGTCGAGGAGGAAGTGGGAGATGAAGCAAACTGTGGGAGTATGGTCCTGGAATCCCTATTATCGGGCTTTCGTTCCATTTTTGCCTACATTAGCAAAGGTTTTTGATTCTGATGATGATGATCATCATCCGCATAAGAATAATAAAGGCCTCAAGATTAAAGGTCCACATAATTATCATATTCCGGTGGTTTATGATCGTCTCCGACGAGTGCAAAAGCAGTTCCTCAGGCGTAATTTTGTGAATTAAGTTACATGCTTTCTTGTTTAGTTTTATACGAAAAAGATTTTGAACCAAAAAAATTAAAACAGACGTAATCATCCGCACGCAAGGCAAATATGAATGATACAAAGATATATATATCCTATAAGATTTTACACGTAGCAATATAACTTATCCCTTATTGCTGCTTTAGTTTCTCATGTTACGTTTTATTGTTCTAGTTATTTATTTTGTTCATATTAGGAGGTCCGGTAATTGTGTAGTCTTGTCTGGTCAGCTATTGTGAGCCCGGAGCAATTTAATGATCCTCCGGTCTTTATCGAGTCTTTCCTCATGTTTAACATTTCCGCTTGTTGGTTGATTTATAATATTGAGTTGATTTAAGGAAAAAAAAACTAGCAATTTAAAACTTCAAATTTTCAACTAAGTAATTATATTAATTATGATTTTAATTTTTAATTTTTCAAAATTTTCAATCTTTAAAAATATTAATGACGTGTTTGGGTTTCACGCCAATAATATTTATATTAATATATATAATAAGGATGATTGTGTAATATAATGAGATATTAAGGACAATATGAGCATAAAAATGTAAATAACACAAGATTTAACGTGGTTCGGTCGAATATGACCTACATCCACGGGGGTGTTAAGTTCGTCTCCTTTATTTCTCTATAGTTTATATTTATTTTACAATGGACCTCTCTCTCATTCCTCCTCTAAAGTGACTATTTATACAAGTTGTAGAGAATTTTCAATGGTAAATACTTTAATACTTGGTCTTCCTTCTTTAATTACATAAAGTAATTAAAGTTAATTATAATCTTCTTAATTAGGCTAAATTCAATCAAGGGATTAGGTCTAATTAATCAGAGATCTTGGCCTTAATTTCCCCCTCTTGCTATGGAAAGTTTTTGTTAGGTGTCGAACCTACAAAATATTTCCTACTCCTAAATTTGCAGATAGCGATAAGTAGGGTCGAATCCACAGGGATTGGTTCAGATTATTTCTCAAATTGCTAATATTAAAATAAAAGAGGGGGATTTTTAATAATCGATTAAACTAAACTTAAAATAAACAACAAAAATTATTAAAATCAAGAGATGCAAAATTAAACAAGTAGAATAAATCAATATGTAGTGAGATTCTAGCCTAGGGAATTTTATCCGTTTTAATTCTATAATTTGATCATCGATGCAAAGATAATTCGATATTCTTGAATAAATTGGCTATAGTTGTTAACAAGCTCTAACAACCTCGTTTCTCCTTATTTTATCGATAATCAAAACAAGCTCTTTGATTATTTCCCTTATTAATTGAATAACCCTAAACAAGCTCTTAAGATTTAATTCAATAATAGCTTTAAGAATTAGAGAAACACCAATTCTAATTGACAAACTCGCAAGCTCGGTTCATTTAAATTAGATTACATATCCCCATAATAACAATCGAAAACTTATCCATAATCAATGTTATTAATTGCTACCAATATTAGAATTGACCAAACAATTACGGATTTGGGATTCTAATTAGCTATATATTATTTCAACAATTAAATAACCGGCCGAATTCTCAATTAATTGAAACAATAATATCAACAAGCATAAAGAATATGTAAATATTCAAGAATAAAGAAATAATAAGAATAAATTAGATCTCACAAATTTTTGTAGAATTAAAACTTCAAATATCCTCGGCTAGAACTTGAGTTTTTAGCAAGACATCTTCAATGGAACAAAACGCAGAATTTTTCTTCTTCTCTTCTTGTAAAAACGTGTAGAATGATCAAAAGTGTAGAAGAAAGAATGAAATTCCAGCAATAACTAATTATCTAAGCCTAGCCAAAAGACTTCTAACTAAAATAAAACTCTAATTCTAAAGGAATAAGGAAAATACTAATAAGACTCCTAAATGAAATAAGAAAGCTCCTAAAAAATAGGAAGACTCCTACAACTTCATGTGTCTTCTTCTCTTTCTTTCTTTTCTTCATCTTTTTTTTCTTCATTTTCCTTCTACTTTAAAATTTTACCTATCAAAAATAAAAACCATAATAAATATCTATAATTTAAACTCAAATACTAATAAAAGAATAAATGAAAGTTTTTGACTTTAATTGAATCTTGTCTCCAGCCTTGCCATATATGAATTTGTCTTATTTCCGCAAGTCCAGGTTGGCAGGTCTTCTAGGTACGCCAGCTCGGGTTGGATATTTTCTAGAAAGAATCCAGGTCCACCTTCTCAATGGGTTTTAGCTCATTAAGTCTTGGAAGGTTACTTGATGGTGGTACCTGCACGACTATTTATTGGATGTGGTACGGATCGGTTATGGGTTCGCTTTCATTCATTTTTACCTGGAAGAGCAAAATTACTATCCATACACACGATTATGTGAATGATGAGTGGCGAATCCAACCCAAGATTGCAAGTATAGTTCCTAATAAATGGCCGGGTACATACAGGAATTGTGGTGAGCCCTTGTTTTTCGATGGCGAAAACCTGTTCTTCCAAGTGATGGAAATAGTAGAACAACCACAATTGTATGTGCACAAGATCTCGAGTAGGAGGTGGGAGATGAAGCAAACTGTGGGAGTATGGTCCTGGAATCCCTATTATCGGGCTTTCGTTCCATTTTTGCCTACATTAGCAAAGGTTTTTGATTCTGATGATGATGATAATCATCCGCATAAGAATAATAAAGGCCTCAAGATTAAAGGCCCACATAATTATCATGCTGCGGTGGTTTATGTGTGTGTGTGTATATATATATATATATATATATATATATATATATATAGTTGGTTGGTTAGTTAGTTTGTTCCCCTTTTTACTAGAATGATTGCTAGTATTATTTTACTTTTTTGGAATGTAATTTTTAAAAAATGATTAGTGTGGTGCACTAGAATCGAATTTAAAGTAATTTTGTGAATTAAGTTACATGCTTCTTGTTTAGCTTTATATAAAAAAGATTTTGAACTAAACAAATTAAAGCAGACGTAATCAACCGCACGTAAGGCAAAGATGAAATATACAAAGATATTTCCTATAATTAATATTTTGCATGCAGCAATATAACTTCTCCAGTGAATACCCTACATATGTGGCTCCATAAACTCGGGTTGATAGTTATAATTTTGAGCCATAAAAAATCTATTTAGCTCCATAAATGAGAGGAGAGCCACATAACGTGTGACAGCCTGGATTCGAACCCAAAACCTTTCAAATAAAGTGGTAGGTGAATACCGTTAAACCAACAGATCTTGAATATAACTTCTCCCTTGTTGCTGCGTTTTATTGTTCTAGTTAGTATTTATTTTGTTTACTTTGTTCACATTAGGAGGTTGGGTAATTATGTGGTCTTGTTTGGTCAGCTATTGTAAGCCAGGAGCGATTTAATGATCCTCCAGTCCTTATCGAGTCTTTGATTATGTTTAACATTTCCATTGTTGCCTTGTCGATTGATTTATAATCTTGAGTGGGTGGTCAGCTATTGTAAGCCAAGAGCGATATAATGATCCCCCGGTCTTTATCGAGTCTTTCATTATGTTTAACATTTTCGTTGTTGCCTAATTGTCGGTTGATTTATAATATTGAGTTGATTTAACAAAAAAAAAAAAGAAATACTATCAATTTAAAACCTCAAATTTTCAACTAAATAATTGATATTAATTATGATTTTACATTTAAATGCAATTAATAATACCAAGTTGTGCATGTGGCCTACTGTTTGTAGTGTTGGGCATCCATGTTGACCCAAGTTCAAATCCCACAAATCCCAAAATTTTTATTATATAGCTAAATGGCATGCCATCTCATCAATTTTGTCCAGTCAGCGTCCATTTTGGCTAAAAAAATTAGAAAATCCTTAATGTTTTGTCCACATTAGCATCATGTGCCCGACATGTGGAAAATTCGAGTCAAATTGGTCAGCTTTGGTCAAAATCGGACTAAAATTGCCAATTTTTTGGTAGTTACCTCACGATTTTGCAAAAAGAAAAAAATCAGAACCAAAATCCAAAAGTGATAAAGATACCGGACGAAAAATGCAATTAGTCCTAATATTTTGTGTGTAGAGTTCAGACCAAAACCTAGATTCTTAAAACTTCATTTAATCATCTGATAGTAATTAAAGAAATAGCAGTGAAATAAAGAACTGTATATAAATCCAATAACCGTGTACAATGATACCGATACGAAAGCTTTTGTGAATAATAACAATTAGGAAATTACTAAAAAGCCCTTAAAATAAATTTTTATATAAAAAACTTTATTATAATATATTACAATTCAAAAACCTATTCCACTAACTTCTCATTCTAAACACTCAACATTTAGGGTTAGTAAATTTATGGACCTAATCACCCTTAACCTTCTAGATTAAAAATTAATTTATTGTAGTTTTGCTATAGAAATTTATTTTTTTAGAACTTTTATATCGATAATTGCTACTAATTATGATTTAGATTTTCAAATTTTCAAGAAAAAATTCACAAATGTCTTTTTATATATTATCATGTTAAAATAAAAATAAATTATATAAATATTTACTATTAAAAAATAAAATCCGTATTATATGATTTATCAATGTGAAAAAATTTCCAATAAAAAGTATCAACTAATCAATTCTTAAGTCAACTAAATGGAGGATAATTTAGTCCAAAAAGTTGTTAATCCCAACTTTTGGATTTTTTATTTTTTTGAATGAAAAGTTGTCAAAAATGTAATATGTTTGGACTAAATTAATCCAAACATTTATTATAGCGATTATAATAGGCTATCAAAGATACATATACATATTGTCAAAATATACATAAAAGATATTAAAAGTTTACATGGATTATTAATTTAATTTTGTGATAACGTATTAATTGAATTCTATTAGACATTATTATAATATGTTGTTATCAAATTAATTTAACGTTGTTGCTAAAGGTATTGTCAAATATTATTTTACGTAACTGATTTTGATGTATTGGACAAATTTAACTAAGTGCTATAAGAAAAGGAAAATTTATGAAAAAAGAGAAAATGGTGGAATATAAAATAAAATATTGGTTAAAGGTAACTAAGACAATTTCACACTATTATTTCATAGTTTAAGGCAACATTTGATACGAGAAATATAGTTCAAGGGAGGAAAATATATTTTACCCTTTCCTCTTTCATGTATCTTCTATTATTTTTCTCAAGTTCCCTATCCCATTCCCCTCTTTTATCTTTCACAAATTCTCAAGTATTCCTCCTAGCTATTTTCCCCTTTTAATCACATTTATTTATTCTCTCCCAATTCCTTTTTTTTCCCTCTCCTATTTCTTTTATTTTACTTTAAAAAGCTTTTACGTTTTGTTTTCTTTTCTTTGCACGTGTGTCTAGTGTGTGTTACATATGAATATAAATTAATTATGAATAATTTCCTTTTTATTAGTAAAAGAATGTTAATTTATAATATAGATATGTAGATTTCATATAGTCAGAAATCAAACTTCAACCCCCATCATTGAAAAGCTCTAGTATGAATACATGGCGGCCCATGTTTATTGGTCAAATGTAATATTAAGAGTTAATTAGAGAACAAACAAGGAATTGCTTTTGCAAAATATCAAGAGCTTGAAATAAAATACATACATACATACATGATACATACAATACCCACATTCAGAGTCAACAAAGCTAATTCACCAAGAGCCGTTGGATTGTAATAATGGGCTTTTTCATAATGAATTAAAAATGGATTTATGTAACTGAACAGTCATGTGTAAATTGTTAGAAATGAATCAAGTGATAGAAGAATATTAAAATTAAATAAAACACATAAAAGACAAGGTCGACGTCATATGGTTCAACGAAAATTTTTCTACAAGGTAGTACTAGAGATCTTATTCATTTCAGAGTTACGAATTTTCATGATATGCTAATATATTTATAATTGAAGTATGAGTTTGCACTAACTATAAATATATAAAACGACCAAAATAATCTTTATAAAAGAGATTGTGTTGGGGTTTTAACCCCCCCCCCCCCCCCCAACACACACACACTCAACATTGATTTGGATATTCAATCGGTGTTTATTTCTTACCGTGCTTATTGTCTGTCAGACTCCATATATAGTCTCGTAGCATGTTAAAGGCCAAAACTTCCTAATAAATTTAAAGCAGACTACGGATATAAATTTTTTGGAATATTTTAATACTTCATAATTTGGATTCAATCAAGTTGCTTCCCTTGACTTCCAGCCCTTTATTGTAGTTCCATAATGTTACACCCGTAGAACATGACTTTCACCAATTCAAATATTTGAAGTTATGACCAAAAAAATGGAGCAAGAAATTTTTCTTGTATAAATTGGCTGTATTTTGAGCACTTTTATTTACATATCTTCCTTTTAGCATTAAGAGTACACAATCAAAGCACCAATTTCCAAATCTTTCTTGAAACAAATGGCCCTAAAAACTCTCTGGATTTTTGTCTTTGTTGCTATAATAGCAACCTCAATTGCAGAGGCACAAAGTCTACTTGGAATAGTGCAAGTCAATGGGACTTTATATTGCAGTCCAAATGGCAGTCCCAGTGCCAATGGCAATACATCTCCAGTTTTTCCCAGTAAGTCACCTCATATTTCAATATATATATATATATATATATATATAACATAGTTAAGTTGATAAAGGGTATACATGTAACTAAGTGTATTTATATCACGTCTACAATTACAGACTAGTCATTCTTAGAAATTCTAGGAATTTAGAGTTTCGGGACAATCACAACTATCTATATCTGCATGTGACTCATCACTCATGCATAGTTTCCCATACAACAACTATATATTATGATTATACTAGAGTCCAAAGTCCTAGCACTCTTAAGAATCAGTCATTAGGCATCCGATCGACGAGTTCCAAGTAGGTCGCATCTTGATAGGTGTGAATGTTGCAGTACCTTGATTTGTATAATCTTTTCCATACAAATTAACTCATTTATGTTTTGTTGGTTAAAAATGAATAATTTGATTGTGATAAAATGGATATGCAATATCTGAATCGAGGCGAAAGTTGAACTCTCTATCCTTAACACAATATTGCCCCGCTATAGCCCTGCTATTGGTGGTACGGGTTCCTGCAATTTGTGTCCCAAGATACAACGATTTTTCTCGGGATTGAACCACTTCAAAACCGAGACCCACGAACGAAATCCTGTTTCGAACTCTCAATAATAACATAATTCAACTCTTGATTTCATTATTCCCGGAATAACAAAACTCAAAGAATGAATATGAATGAAGAGGAATTGTTATTCGCTCTTTAGAAAATGAATACCCAAGGGGGGTTTATATAGGGATAAAGAGGGGCATAAGAGTCATTAAACTCACTTTAATGACTCACATGTGATATGATCAATGACTCACATGTGATGTGATCAATGACTCATATAAATCATTAATGACTCACATGTAATGTTAAAATACAGCTCGTACGATCGTGGCCATCGATCGTAATGGGTAGTATCTTTAATTCCTCCTCGTTTAACACGGTTGGATCAGAAGAAATTCACGGTAAACCCACAGATTTCAAACCACAACTTCAACATTTAATTTCTCATTCGTCCAACTCGGATTAGAGAAATTCGAAATGCACACGTGTTATTCGAATTTGTTACCGTAAGTACGTCACTCGTACTTTATTTGCATCTGATTTCCAACAATCCCCCACACGAATGAAATTAACATATGCAGACACATTGAGAGTTCGGGTGAAAAACTATAGCATCAGAAAAGGTAGCTTTTGGCTTTGAACCTTTCTTAGTGAAATATCATCGGATTTACTAGGCTGCACAATGAACGCGATGTCTTGAATTGTTCAGCCGTTCGTGTAAACCAAGACAATGATATTCACACCGTAGTCTCTCGAACAGATTTCGTTCTCACTGTTGGGTCCATTTTGGCCGTGGCACCCCCTCTTGGATTCATAAGTGTTTACATGTTGCTCAATGTTGAGGCGGCCTACACCTCACACTTACATAGGTGACTTCCTATTTAAGAGTATCCTGCCATACTCCACTTCATTTAGACAGTATAGGAATCATTAAAAGCCCGGCTTAACCTTTTGCTACAACTTGCAGGTTGCACTTCTTTATCCTAGGCAATGGGTTTGGAGTTAAACTCCTAAGTGCTATACTGAATTTTCACAACTTAGTTGTCCCATTGAACCATGATCTTGGGATCTCCAGTCAACATGGTTGGGTTACCGCTGTGTCCATTCTTAATTTGTAGTCTTTAACCCCATTCCTCTTGATAGGCAGTCTATTTGATCTCTATGGAAGTCCTTTCGTCAAAGGATCTGCTTTATCCTCCATGATCAGTGGAGATAATGTCATTATAGATCAACTGCTTAATGGTATTGTGCCTACGACAAGCCTGTCTAGACTTACCATTACTTATGCCACTGTATGCCTTTGTTATTGTAGACTAACAGTCGCAATTGTATGCACGTGCTATTGCCGACGTATTGTCTCAATATATCAAACTGGGCATATGTGCATATTGCAATATGGGTTCACCATGGTTCTCAACCAAGTCTTTAGTCACTTTCTTACAAGAGCACTGTTATGGAAACTAAATTTTCCAAGTATAGTCTCAGTAAGACAAGTCTTTGGACCGTACCCATATCGTTTATGTCGAATTCTTTTTCAACATCCTTTCAGTAGTCATGATTACTTACATAATCAACATATCAAACTTTCACACCAGAAAAGGTAGCTTTTGGCTTTGAACCTTAGTGAAATTTCATACTATGAGCTATGTGTTTTGTTAAAACCACATGTATCACGCTTGTTGATTATGAAGTCGTTTGAAAACATAATATTTTGTCAAACCTTTCATGCCACTACTTTGGAGCTATGTTCGAGTCCGTATACCGACCCAACATACCCCTCGGTTAGTTCCATGTGAACTTCCTCATCTAATCCTTTGTTTAAGGAACACAGTTTTAATATCCATTTCAAATATCTCATGGTTATGCAAATTAGCAACAACAATGAATATTTTATGGATTTAATTCTCATTCCCGAAAACATGAAAAGACGAAATCAAGGTCTACCATTTGAAGGTTCCCTTCGGCTACCAAGTACGCCTTGTAACCTTGTTAAGGTTTGGGTGTTTTTACCTTAACCCACAGCCCCCACATTTGTACGTAACTGTAGGAAATCTTGCCATCTTTCAGGCAGATTCTTACTCTTACTACTACGTGGGACCTTCGTTCAGAATGTAGTTATCTAGGACCACGTCCCCCACAATTCTGAATTTATCCAACGCATCATTATCTTCTTTAGAGTATGATTTTGGCGTTCGGAAATATCATTAGACCATGGTGAATACTACCACACTTGCATCAAATTCTTTGAACGACGCACCATCGGATGTTTGATCGACTTTCTCGATTGTACTCCAATGGTCAAATCCTTCGTATTTTTGACCAAGTTGTGTACTTCGTACACCACGTCGTCTAGACGTTTCTTTCTTCAGAGAATATGTGCCACAAACATTAGGACCGATCTCACTCAACAACTGTATAGTTTAAAGTGACGACGTCCAAGTTTATGCACAATACCACTTTACCTATTCCAACCACAAGTGACGTGATCAAGTTTTCCATAAACATCATCCGCTCATCAGCCGGAGTGTAAGATGTGCACTTGGTTTGGAACTAGGTTAAAACCTGGTTTTTACTCTTATACGTCCAAGATTCCAACCTGGGTTCTCTTCTAAATATTGTGTAGTCACTCAGCTTTTCCATCAACTTTATCTAAAGCTATGAATTCTGACATGATCTATACAAATTCATTGAGATGATTTCAATGACACTGCTCCTCCACCGATGGTAAACCAGAACCACTCGTGGACTTAGAGTCGTTTGTGTCAGATATCCAGTATCCTCGAGAAAAGACAACGATTCTATATTCCATGATTTTGCCGTCATGAATATCAGAATTTCTTGACTTTATGTACGAGATACGCTATGAAGTGCATATCCAATATGCAGTCAATGGTCCTTGACCATTTGGATTTTCGGTATTCCAAAACCTCCACATTTTCAAAGTCAAACATCCCGGGAAAACTTTTCTGATGTGGAAGATCAGATTAAACTGCAACCACAGAGCATACTCAGAATACCCGAGCTCTAACCACTTGTTGTGGAACTCAGAGTCATATTCCACCAATTATAGAAATAGAGAGTGAATATTGTACTAGAAAACCACACTAGATTTAATTCCCAGGAAAGATTGGAGGCGTCACAATGGTCACGCTTAAAACCCAATCTCCTCGACAGAATTAACTAGACGAATTTAATAGCGCAATATAACACTACAACTATAACTAACAATGGCTATTTGAATAATAAAGAACACCAAGATATAACAAAGTTCCTCATTTCATACGGAGTCTCACTCCTACTTTCGAAAATGTAGTTTGCTGAGAGGATTGCCTCTTTCTCCCACAATTCTGCGATACACCAGAATTGATTAAATCCCCTTATCTCCTCGAGATTATTTTTTGGGATAAATAATACCAACAACTTCTGGCGATGCGATTTGGGACATCTAACGTTGCTATCCGCGATGAGCAACAGCGCTCCAAGCGCATCATTTTGGTCATATTAACATAAATCTATTTTATTTAATAGACAAACTCAAAATGATTACATTCATGTTGGGCCGAGCCCACACATGATTTAATAAATGTAAAACAAGTAAAAGCAAAAAGCAAAAAGTAAAAGTAGCAAAAGGTAAAACTTTTCCATAATGAACGGCTATTTAGCAATTCTTTTTCATGCCTTTTCATGATGACTACTTTAGCTTTTTAATTTTATATTAATTCTTTTTGCCTCGTTAAACCAACGGTCTTCTTTTTCGGCTACTTTAATGCTTTTTACTTTAACACTTTTAATATATTAATAAATAAAAACAAAATAAAAGACAAAACAAAAAGCCTCTCTTTTTTTTTTTTTCCATCCGAGCTTTTGTGACTTTTATTCTTACATCATCCACTAATATATTATTTAAAAAGTGTTGGCCCACAAGAAAAAAAAAAAAACAAAAGGCCAAAAGGCACCTCTTTTACCGTAATGGGCGGCCACTTTTAAGACTTTTGCATTCATTTCCATGATGACTACTTTAGCTTTTAGTATTAATATAATAAAAAGTTATCATCACCATTGATATCACTCCACCAGATTCTCCGATCCGGGAGGTTTTTTCAGCGAGATTCGTCGATTCTCGCGTTGCCAGAAATTCGCCATTTTCGGCGGCGACCCAGCTTCGGCATCTAAGCGACCCATCATTAACGGGATTCGAGGGCCACAAGAAATTCGCTCCGAGCAATTTCTTTTTCGTGAGATTCGAAAATCGCACCTGCCATTTTCATGGCTTCGCCGGCGAACAGAGGCAGCAACATCACCCAAGTACCGTCTGTGATGGGTTACGGCGGTGAATTCACCGACACCTAACCCCACCACACGGCAGATTTGCTGTCTCAAACCCAGCGACAATTAGTTGTGTTGCACGGCGGCAATTCAACCAAACCGGGTCCAACCCGATTCAAATCTCGATTTTTAGATTTTCAGAATTTTGATCCAATCGAAAAATTCCAAGAACATCAAAATCAGATTTTAGTTCAAATTATTGTGATTCCAAATCACAAAATTTCAGATTTTTCCAAATCTTTGTTCCAAACAAATCGGATCTTTCTCTCTCGATTTTCCAGCCCCAAACCTGATTCCAAATTATCAAAATCCAGATTTTTGGCATCAAATCGAGTTATCCAGATTTGATCCATTTTACTCACATCAAATTTGAATAATATTGTGTTAAGTTTGTTGGTTAAAAATGAATAATTTGATTGTGATAAAATGGATATGCAATATCTGAATCGAGGCGAGAGTTGAACTCTCTATCCTTAACACAATATTGCCCCGCTATAGCCCTGCTATTGGTGGTACGGGTTCCTGCAATTTGTGTCCCAAGATACAACGATTTTTCTCGGGATTGAACCACTTCAAAACCGAGACCCACGAACGAAATCCTGTTTCGAACTCTCAATAATAACATAATTCAACTCTTGATTTCATTATTCTCGGAATAACAAAACTCAAAGAATGAATATGAATGAAGAGGAATTGTTATTCGCTCTTTAGAAAATGAATACCCAAGGGGGGTTTATATAGGGATAAAGAGGGGCATAAGAGTCATTAAACTCACTTTAATGACTCACATGTGATATGATCAATGACTCACATGTGATGTGATCAATGACTCATATAAATCATTAATGACTCACATGTAATGTTAAAATACAGCTCGTACGATCGTGGCCATCGATCGTAATGGGTAGTATCTTTAATTCCTCCTCGTTTAACACGGTTGGATCAGAAGAAATTCACGGTAAACCCACAGATTTCAAACCACAATTTCAACATTTAATTTCTCATTTGTCCAACTCGGATTAGAGAAATTCGAAATGCACACGTGTTATTCGAATTTGTTACCGTAAGTATGTCACTCATACTTTATTTGCATCTGATTTCCAACATGTTTAGTGTAACATTATGCATTCCATCTATAGACTACATCATACTAATAACTTGAGCAACATTCTTTTTGCAGATGCTATAGTGCAGGTCACTTGCCCAACAGATGTGGTGATTGACTCACCAGCATCTAATACAACCACGAACACGAACGGCGTGTACCGGATCACATTGTTTCCTCAAAACAACGCAACAGCCAATTCATTAGTCTCCAATTGTCGCCTCTTTGTTTTAACACCATTGTCTAATTGCAACCCGACTCTGCCATCAGTTGGCCTCGTATCGAACCTGCGCTTCGTTAGAACCGTTCAAATTTCGTTTTTGAGAAGTACCTATATGGTTGCAGCTGGTTTTACACTACAAGCATAGGTAGGAAACTAGTACATGATTAGCTGATTGTATGAATAAATGGATATGTAGTTTTTGGTAATTCTATAATTGTTTACACTAAAAAAGAAAAGATATATAAGGGGTCGACAAATTAAAAGACCTAAAAAAGGCCCAATAGCAATTAGTAGGCCCAAAAAATTAAAGGTTAAGCCCATCACAACAATAACAAGGCAAGCCCAAAGAAGTTAGAACCAAAAGCAGAATCAGAGAGTCCGGGAACTCGGTAACCCGCCAAGACGGAAGGATTTTGAAAGAGAAGTTAGAAGCAGTCCTCGACGGTTGAAGATGTAGGACCACCCGCCAAGACGAAAGGATTTTGAAAGAGAAGTTAGAAGCGGTTCTCGACGGTTGAAGATGTAGGACCACGATGCAGAAATAAAAACGAAAAAAAGGAGAGAGAAGAGAGGATAAAATCAAAGAACAACTTATTTTTCTCTTATCATAGGAGTAGGCGTAGACATAGTTAGGAGTAGCTTGTAGCATAGTTTCGTTTCAAGAATTGTTGGATCCGGTCTTCAGGATTTGTACTGGCATTCGACCTACTGTAATTTGTCCGAATTGAGAACTTTTATGGAGGTATGAATTACATGTTTTCATATTTCAGTGTTTGATAGTGATTTATACTTTGGCCTAAGTTTTCAGTTCATCATCATCGTAGTAAAGAAAAAAGAAGGATTCTCACGTAGGTATAAAATTATCTTGTGTCAGATTTAAATATCAGAGAGATAGTTTTTATCTGTACTTGAATTTTTCTTTTATGGTATTATCGTGTCATTCGAAGACAATACATATTTTAATCAATTGCGGTCCGAATAATTAGTTTAAACAACACACCGAAGTGTTAAAGTCTGAACCACTATCTAGCGCATCGTATTCGAGCGTGGGGGTTGAAAGATAATCTCAAGATATAAATTATCAAAGGGTTCAGAACGCGTAGTTGGTTCCACCCTAATTTAGTTTGTTTTTTTTTCACGAAACAATAACAACAAATAATGGCGATGGGTATATTAATTATTTTTAGATCACGTAAGATTTGGTATTGATTATTGTACTGTTTTGATACTTGATTTATGAATAAATAATGATGATTTATGCAACCCCTCGTTTAATTTAATTTCTTGAAATGAGTATCATCTCATATTCAATAAAAACGGGTTGATTATTCTTGCATAGATTCTATTTAACATCGAGTACTACGAGAAAGGTAAAATTATAATTTGGGTTCAATGACGAAACGAGATGACGATTTTGATCCTTTTAGTACAGGCACCGACAATTTTGTTTACTAGTAAAGGATAAATTAAAGACATATTAATCTTCTGTTTTTGGGCAAACAGGGATACTACCTCATGTGCTACGAAGAAAATGATTGACCCTTACAAAAATATCCTTATACATTTTTAATACTTATTTAACTTTACCTACCATCGTTTTATTAGGGACATCCATATAAATAGTCAATAACTTTAATTCACTACAAAAGATAAAATAAAAAAATTGATATTTGGCCATGTCAATAAGTCATGGTGAAGCCCTTTTACCATGAGTAAAATTAATTGACCACGGTTTTGCCTTGACTTTGGCCGTGGTATTTGTAAGCATGACCAAAATGTTTACCATGACTTATAGTCATGGTCAATGCTCTGTTCATTGTAAAAACTACAACTTTTAGCCATTGTAAAAAAGTGTTGGGTTAGTGTTTCTTCCACCAAGATTAGTTATAGCTTAAAATAGCTAACATGTTTTTTCACCACGGTCGACTTTAGCGTGGCTATATGAAACATCTACCACGGCCAAATTAACTGTGAGTTTAGACCGCTATAGACCACCGCTTTAGACTATGACATATATTTTCATTGTCAATACTCAATTTTCTTGTAGTGATTATGAATGTTACTTATACTTAGCCTCGGCTTTAGCGCGGTATCTATAAGCTATTGTAAATTTTGTAATTTGTGTTTAAACAAATATAAATTACTTAAATAATCTCAAAATATATTAGTCATACAACATGATATGATAATTATATGAACAATTCTAACAGTGAAAATCAAACACATAAAAGATAAAATTTTCTTGATTCATAGTAGAATTCTCTACGTGACAACATTAGAGATCTTGCTGATTTCAAAGTTACAAATTCCCACATGCTAAATTCAAGTATATATGTAGTGTTGTGATGCACGAATACTTTTGAAAATTATCTCGTGTAATATTGTGTTCGTATTGTACCCGTATCCATTACGGGTACTGAGTCCACGACATTTTTGAAGTATTCGAAAACCAAAAAAAAAAAATTGGATACCGTATTTAATACAAAATTGAAGTGTCCAACACGCCTTGAATACAAGACAAAGTATATTTTTGATATTATACAATACTTTTTGGACTATAAAATAATAAAAGAGATAATATTTTTGGTCTTTTGTTAAAAATTAAACAAATAATAAAAAAATTTAAAGAACTAGACAAAATTTTATTTATATAAAAAAATCTATTGAATTAATTTTATTTTTAAATATTCTACATGCATATTCATGAACGTATCATATCCTAAAATTTTAAAAAAATTTGCATCTCATGTCCGTATCTTATCGTATTTGTATCCTCATATTTGTGTCCGTGCATCATAGATGTAGTGACTACGACAACTAGAAAATGGACAAAAAACGTTTCGAAAATATCCGATCAAGTTGCTTCCTTTGACTTCCAGCCCATTATTGTAGTTCAAACATGTTGCACCCATACACACTTCCACCAATTCAAGATTTTGAAATTATAGCCAGAATGAGCAAGAAAAATTTCTTTATAAATTGGCTGCATTTGGAGCACTTTTATATTTGCATATCTTCCAATTCTCGCATTAAGCACAAATAAAAGGACCAATTTCCAAATCTTTCTTTTAAACAAATGGCCCAAAAAAGTCTCGTGATTTTTCTCCTTGTTGCTATAATAAAGGTGACCTCCATTGCAGAGGCACAAAGTCCGCTTGGATTAGTGCATGTAAATGGGACTTTATATTGCACCCCCAATGGCAGTTCTGGCGCCAATGGCAATACAACTCCAGTATTTCCTAGTAAGTCTCCTCATATGTGAATCGGACTCCAAGTCCTAGTATAATTACATACAACTCATTCTTCAAAACATTTGGGTTACGGATTCGTGATAATCACAACTGTCTATTTAATTGGATAACTAAGAGTCAACTTTATGCATATGGTTGTAATTATATTTGATAATTGGAGTCCAAAAACTTTAAAATCACTCGTTAAATGATATGGTGTACGATGGACCCCATGCAAGCCCTAGAAGCTGATTTCATAAACAAACATGATTCTCATAAATATTAAACTTCATGATTTTAACATAATCATAAAGAATTAGACGACCAACATTTGTCCATATATAGCATTCAATGGAAGTCTTTTTATTGTTGATTCGTTGCAGAGTCTCTTGGGGAAGAATATTTCTCTTCCTTGACCCCTCGTTCAGTTATGGATACTTTTCTGCATTTCATCGTTATGTCGACAGTTAGAGTATGTAGGATTAGAGAGATATCCAACTCCTCTTTAATTAACACTCTAAAAGTTGTCTTCCGTCAAGAGAATTGTTCACTAAGAGTCGTAATTTTTCTTCACCCGAAGTCATATCTTTTCTCTAGCCAATTAGAATTTATTACGTAGTATTACATAATTAACTATTTTATCAAATAAGCTTTTAGTATGGAGAAGAATTGTCTGATGTGGTTGTCCCAAAAATGTTCACAATTAATTGAGCTTAAACTTCAGAACAAATAGTAAATTGATCGTATCACTCTCCTTGAAATATAAACGAGAAGGGTGAAACTGGCATATATTGTTCATACACTCTAATTGCATCAAGATAGTACAAATACCCACACTCACTAAAGTATATATGCAGTCCACTTATATCATATATGCTAAAAACTAGTGACACATCATATGTGCAGATGCCGTGGTGCAGGTCACCTGCGCAGCATATGTGGTGGCTAACTCACCATCTAATGCAGCCACCACCACGACCGGCGAGTACCGGGTCGTGTTGATCCCTCGACCTGATGCAACAGTCGCTTCAATAGTCTCCAATTGCCGCATCTTTGTTCCAACACCTCTATCTAACTGCAACCCGGTCTTGCCATCATCAGCAGGCCTCGTGTCGAACCTACGATTTGTTAGAACTGTCTCGATTTCGTTTTCGAGGGTAACCTATATCGTTGCAGCTGGTTTCACTGTGCAAACATAACTCGAAAAAGTACATTTGTTTGATGTGCTTGTATGAATAAAGGAACGTGACTTGTGTTCATTAAGTCTATAATGAATTAATAATATGGATTAGTATTTTGTAAATTTAATTTAATTCGGTATGGATTATTGTCCTGTTGAGATATTTGCATGATTTCATGAATAAATTACAAGGGTAATGATCTATCTTTAACATCAATTTGATTTCTTTAGTTTGAACTTTTTATTAAGGGAAATGAAAGGACATTATATTAAGGGAAAAAATTGTTTTGCAACAACCTTCTAATTTGTTAGACGAGTAATAGGAGAAATTCCAACAAAAAGAAAATAAAAACAAGAGTAACTTTAGTTTATTGAAATGAGGCACTGCATGATTGATCCCTATGGAGAGTACAAATAAAGCCTATATATACGTATATTGGATAATTTTGTACACGCATATACATATGCATTTGATATACCAAAATTAAGTATACATCCCTCGTTACCTCGTATTTAGTATATATACATAGTCATGGGGCCCTTAGAATACCTCGTATACGAGGGTACGAAGCAGATTGCTTGACAGGTCCCCAATATAGTGATATTTGCATTACACTCCAAGATCAGCGTATTTTTGCTAATCCGGGTAGGGTCGACCCATGACCTGACCCTACGACGTGTAAGCAAGACCGTCTATCGAAGACACGTGTTAAGTATCTAAGTGGAGGGGTCCCATCTGTCATTCGCTCTACAGTACAGAGTAGAAATCCTATAAATACCGCCAATTATGAAGTTTCATGGACGAAAGATTTGAGTAATAAATACTACGATATATACTTCGTATAGCTTACGATATTAGACTTGAGAGTACGATTCTATAATACAAATAATAGATATATTCGATATATGAGTCATAGATAATACAACCACTATATTGGAACTACGTTAGACTTGATCCTTAAGGGGTACGTATAGGCAGCTTGGACTTATCCAAGTGCAGTCTATAATCTTGATAGTACGTTCATTTGCTCGTATCCGAGGTCATTTTGGCTAGGATAGTCAGGGTAAAATCTGAGCTAGATCAGCATTTATGTGGTCATATGCCTCCCAGGTCTCATCACACATATATTGAGAATTAACGTATATTGTAATTCGTATAGTACCGTATGTATCATTGGAAAGTCATGTGAGGTGGTCTATTTTCATATTTGAAAATATTTGAACATAAATGATAATGTTGCAATTAGCATGTTTAATTTTACAAACTTCGCACGCGAACTTTCTAAATTAAATTGTCAATTAGCACTACAATAAAAAGTTATATTGGTGGCGAAACTTAAAGTGACAATATTAAAATTATGATTAGATATACATAATAAGTAACAATAATTTTTATTTTGTTAGTGACAAAAGTTCTTTAAAATTGTCACTTTTGACATAATACATGTATAGTGACAATTTAATGACAATACAAATAGAGTGACAACTATAATTGTTATCACTAAACTATCACTAAATGTATATCACTAATTGTTAATAGTGATGACAACAACTTCATTATCTCTAATTATCAAGAGTGGCAATTCCCTTATAAATCTTGTCACTATCAAACATGTAAACCTTAATTTTGTGATAAAATAAAAATTCTTGTCACTAAAAATTAATAAATAATAACACCTTTGACATTCACTACAAAAAAGGGAAAAAAAATATTAATGACAAAATATCAAGTGACAATATTATAATTGTTATATATTTTAAGGGACAAGCATTTTTGTTTTGTCACAAAAATATTTTTCTTATGTAAAATAGTGACAAGAATTGTATACAAGTTGTCATTTTTATAATTACTGACAAGAAAATTGTTGTCATTATTGACAATTAGTGATATATGTTTAATGACAACTTAGAAACAACAAATAAAGTTATTACTCAATATGTGTTATCACTATACATATGTCACTAATTGTCGATAATGACAATTTGAAAAAATAAACTCTTGTTATTGCAAATCAATATCATCACTCGATCAATATTTATATTTAGTGACATGTTAGATATTGTCACTTCAATTTTTGTCACTAATATCGTATTTTGTTGTAGTGATTGTCACTTGACATTTTGTCTCTAAAATAACAAGGCTGTCGCTAATGTCTCAACTCCTACAACTTATTTCGTGTTTTATTTTATAAATGCGTATTAAAAGTACAACATCAACAATTGAGTGTATATTTTAGAGGGGGAAATTTATGTTCGTTTGAATCATAAGTTTTTTTTATTTTAAGCCGGGTGGGCTCACTAAAAAAAATATATTAATGGCAAATAATCAAGTGACAATGTAAAAGTTGTCACTAATTATAAATTTTTAGAGATAAGATTTTTTATTTTGTCACAAGAATATGTTTTACATTTTTAAAAGTGACAAAATTTGTATAAAAGTTGTCACTCTTGATACTTAGTGATAAGAAATTTATTGTCACGTACTATTAACATACTTTTAGTGATAACTAAGTAACCACAATTATAGTTGTCACTCTATTTCTGTTGTCACTATATATGTGTCACTAATTGTTAATAGTGACAATTTTAAAGAAACTCTTGTCACTAAAAATTATTTTTGTGACATAGCAAAAATTATATATAACTAATGATAATTTTAACATTGTCACTTTCAATTTTGTCACTAATATTACTTTTTGTTGTAGTGTCTGTTTATTACCTTCGACTCTTTATTGCAATTTGTGTTTCATCTAACATTCCCTACACATATGCACGCTAAGTGTCAATATTCATTCAGACACATGTACATATTTTAAAGAATATTTATACATGTGGTACATATATATATATAATATGAAATACGATATCAAACATAATATTGCAATAAAGAGTCAAGTGAATTATTGTAGCTCGGCTCCATCCCTCACATAATAGGATTTGGATATTAAAAGAAGTTTTGAACCATTTGGAATTATATATAACTATACTTTAGTATGATATTTATAAACACGTATATTCGATATTGTCAATAGTCAAATTCTTAACATCACCATCCCTAAAAGGTCCACTGAGTAGACTCTACTCCTTGGGCGGCCCTATTGTAAGTCAAATGTTGTAAAAGAGTTAATTAATTAGTAAACAAAGAACAAAGACTGGCTTTTGCAGCATACGCTTCATTTAGTTCCAAGAATTTTGACAAAAATAGAACGATGTCAGGGATGATAAAAAAAATACATACACTTGGTTTGGTTGTTCAAGAAAAATGATGAGAAAAAACAAGAAGGAAAAAAATAGGCAATGGTTGTATGGAGCTTGAGATATTTACATCGGTCAACACATGTTGACTCAGTTGGTAAGGAATGAATTAATTTTTCTCAAAAGGTTGTGGGTTCGATTCCTTCTACCGATGTGTGAGCTATGTTGGCGGGTGATCTGTAAATACCTCTATAAGCGATGTATGATCTCGGAGGTATGTCCTGATCCTGGTAGGTGATCCGGAGCCGATGTTACCTAAATGTTCGTTAAAAAAAATTGATATATACATGCATCGCGTTACGTACATTCATGTTGAGGCACACATGGTGCGCGAGTACACGCGAATAATAAGAACTTCAAAACGGGCCTATATTAGGCTTGCTAAAAGTCTATAAGATTTTACTCAAAATTACTCTCTTACACGAGCAAATATACATGTAAATGAAAATGAGTATTAGACAAAAAAGACAGCTACAAAAAACACTAAATTAAAGTCATTGATAAAACATTGGAATGGGAAGGAAAAAACAACATAGAAACGTTCCGCCGAAGCAATGGAATTTTGAGATAAATGACGATTTTGTCATGACTCACACGATGAGGAGAGTTAGCTTCTTCTCGAGAAAACGAGCGTCTAGATATGTAGCTCGTTCTGTAGCTCGATCATCCACGATAAAAGTTATATTCATTTGTTTCAACTTGTGATGATCGACCCAAATATTCCCCAAATACATTCGTTTCTTATTCTACATTATAACTTCAGGTAGATATTGTAATCCAACAATCAATATTCATGGATGGAATAGCGTCGGGAACTAACATTGAAATTAAATATGCTAACACTTCACAATTTTGATTTAATCAAGTGGCTTAATTTCTTTGACTTTCAGCTTGGAAGTCATAGTTATATTATACACTTTAACAAATTCAATAATTTGAATCTATGACCAAAAGGAGAAGACGGAGAAACTAAAACAAGAATTTGGTCTTTATAAATTGGTCCTTTTAGAGCATTTTTATTGCAAAGCACCAACAAATTTCCAAATCTTTCTTCAAACTATGGCCCAAAAAACTCTCTTTATTTGCATCTTTGTTGCTATAATGGCAACCTCCATTGCGGAGGCACAAGAACTGGCTGGAACAGTGTATGTTAATGGCACTTTATATTGCACTGCGAATGGCGATCCCGGTCCCATTAGAAACACAACTCCAATTTTTGCTAGTAAGTCCCCTCATATATAAAAACATGTTCACGAGTCGTGTGTGTGCGTTTCTCTACGTAGATCACTTCATATCTACGGATATGATTGCCCAAGACTCGAAGTTTCGAAACTTCAAATTATATTAAGTGATTCTGTTCATGGTTATATCCAATAATATCGGTCCATACGTACTTTAATCTGCCCTTGTAGATCCAAAAATATCATATGATATATATTATTATTCTCCGAGCTTATATATAGCCGATAATATTGGATGATATTATCGATAGATTTGATAAAATGATATTAACGATCGTAACGTGATATTATTGGCGATAAATAAAATCAGACATGTCGTATGTTATTTCTAATAATGAAATTTTGACTTAGTTTTGTACATTATGATTTTTGATTTGATCTAGTCGATGTACATATTATTACATATACAATAATGAAAGCTTGTGATATAATTATTAATGAACTCCTTTCCTTTCTGTTAAAAATTTAAATTCGAAAATGACGTGATGCATGTTTAGACTTATTTAATCTAATGAGAGAATTCTTTTTACAAATTAAAGTACCAATTCGTGGAAACTAATGGTTTTTTATTATTTACAATTTTACTATTTTCTTTAGAAATTTTTCTAGCATCCTATATTGTATTTGTGTATTGTCACTCAATAATATCTCGACACGATGACACTTACCGATAATATCATTGATCCTGCGACTTTGAACATGAATTTATAACTGACTCCAATGGTTTTATCCATGTATTGTTATTTCCATGCTCAAATATTATTCTAGTCTTTTGAGCATTTTCTCCGCCAGTTGTAGTCTAAATAGCAGAACCATCTTATGAGACACGTTTTTGTGCAGATGCTGCAATGCAGGTTAATTGCTCAGGAGACGTGATAAGCAACTCACCAGCTACCGCAACAACCAATGCAATAGGCGCGTATCGGGTGGTGCTGACCCCTCGACCTACGGCAACAGTCGACTCGATTGTCTCCAATTGCCGCCTCTTTGTCCTTACGCCTTTGTCTAACTGCAACCCAACGCTGCCATCAGCTGGCCTCGTATCGAACCTGCGGTTCGATAAAACTGCCACTATCCCATTGTTCTACATTGGAGGAGTTCCAGTTGCATTCTCGAGGGTCACTTTTATGATTGCAACTGGTTTTACACCTCAAGCATAGCTGCAAAACTACTAAGTATATCATTAGCTATGTGTAATAATGCATCAGATCTTTTATTTCAAAATAATATTTCATCTTTTGTTTTTATTTTACATACATATGTTACGCATATAAAGTTTATGTTACTTGTATATGAGTATTGAAATTCTCAAAAACGCCCGTCCGAAACAGGGGATTTGAACCGACGTAAGAATAAAAGGGATGTAGCTTGTGTAAAGTCGATCTATAATAAAGAATTGAGATGTGTTACTTTTAGTTTTGGATCAAGTGTAATTTGGTGTTGATTGTTATTGTGGTAAGACACTTGATTTAATGAATAAGCAAAAATTGATTTTCTATATATAAAATCAATTTTTTACCTCGTTTTTAAGTTTTATAATTGAGGGAAATGAAAAGGCCATCACATTTAAGGCAAAGTTACAATTTGGACCAAGAGTCCAACCTTGTAAAGGAAATTTTAGCTCAGGTCTGAACTTAAACTAATCAATTGTTATATATAGTATTTTTGTTATATGAATGACTTGCGCATCGAGATTATTCATCATTCGACCATTATTATCAAGATATTAAAGACGAATTAATTAAGTTCTCTAATTAAAGACTTGCATTTAAATTATGTGACAAGAATCTTTAGTCTCTAATTAATAGTAGAAGTTTGCGATTTCTCTATTACAAGTTGGGAGAGATGTATAGTGAATCGAACCAGTTCAAGAATCTAAGAATTAAAATTAACTTTATTACTCTAAGTATTCAGGAAGAAAAAACTAGTATAATAAAATATTAATTTTACTCCAACTTGGCTTGAACTCAAACTATTTGTTTTGAGCTCCACCTTACACTTAAGAAATTAAACTCAATGTAAAATTAAGCTCACAAATATCTTGAACTTAAATGCAAGTCTTTAATTAGTAATAGCTCCAAATTAGAGAATCTTTAGTCTCTAATTTAAATCTTAACTCACAAATATCCTTACACTTTAGAATTCCACTTAAATCTTCATTGAATTCAGCACGAACTTGATTCGTTCAAACTCTTACCAGTTGGCAAAAACAAAATCAGTAATAGCTCGAAAGTTTGTTTATCTGTGTCAAGTACTTGAAGATTCTTCGGTACCCCGGCTCGTGTGCACCAAATGGTGTGAATTTTCTGACGATCAGGAATATATAAGAATTAGCAATTATTCTACGCCAGAATCCAAACAGCCCATATCCCCATAGCATCAGGGAAATTTTAAGACAGAAAGGGTCCAATAAAATTGGTCTTGAAAGAATAAGTAATAAGTCTCATTTGAATTTGCTTAACACATACATGTTGTTTGTCACGTCTTTATCTCCTAAAATATATGTTTTCTATCTCTAAGCCAAGTTAGAAACGGATCGGCACTGTTGGACCCGATCTAGAAACACCCACAGTATCACATATTTTATTACTCTTCCAATCAGGCCTCACAGCACTCCTACTCTCCACAGCTACTCCAATGGCGAAATCTCAGCCCTCAGTGTTGGTGGCGCCGCTGTATTCGTCGGCGATTTCGTTGCTTATGATAGTGATGGCGTTCGTAGAGCTCTGCGACGCCGTCACGGTGGTCGATGTGTACCGCCTCGTGCAGTACGACCTCGCCGGCGTGCCGTTTGGATCCAGACTCGCTGCGCTTAACCACCACGCCGGCTCCTCGCTCTTGTCCTCCTCCGCCGGCGCCGGCGCCGCAGTTGATCTCTCCCGCACTGTCCTCATCCTACCTGTTCGCGAATTGAATCTCACCTTCATTAAAGGTCTCTGATTCTCTTCTTTTGCCTCCGTATTTTACCTCTTTCATTTGGAAAGGAAGTGTATAATTCGTTAACGAGAATTTAGGATTTTTGTGCTTAGTGGAATCAGGTGTTGTTTTGGTTTGGATTGTTTAGCTGATGATAATATGTGAATAATAATCGAGCGGGAAATGCGGTTTGTACACTGCTTTATTTGTAAGGATTTTCCATGAAAGTTGGAGGTTGTAAAAGCGGGGATACGAGATTGAATTTAGGTAGGAATTGCTTATCTGATTAGTTTCAAAGGTTTGATCACTCAGCAATCCTGAAAACTGAATATTGTGAACTTCTGGAGATGAGCTGAACTATAATTGGTAAGGAAGTTAATATTTGGATTCGTTTTAGATGAGGTTATAAAGTAACTTCTGAAATGATTATGTAAGCTGATATTGAGTTCCGGAGTTTAATATGTGATATTTCGGTCTGGTTGCAGCAGATATTATCTGATTTTTTCTATTCTGCATAGATTATGGCTTAACTGATCGCTAAAGGTTTGTTTGCGGCTTTTTTAAATCAAAGATCTCGAGTTTGTTGCCTACTTTGAGGCCACGTGTTAGCACATGAGCCTGTTTTTAGTGCATTAGAATTTTAAAGCTGAACCGGGGTTTTGTTTTCCCAAATGAGACTTGGGGAAATTAGATTCTAAATCACTTAGATTCTAAATCGGTTGAATTCGTTTGATTAACTATTATGTTATCCAAATTATCTAAATATCCGTTAAAAAATTATATTTCCTAAGTTGTCAATACTTTCCAATTTTCTCAAAGCCCGTAATGACTAGTAAGTAGAGATTCGCTGTACTATTGGTTGTGTTCCTTAATTCATACCAAAAATAGTCTAATTTGGATTTATTTCTATAGATGCATCCTCCTTATAATAATAGTGGTGCCAATTTTTGTATTTGGTTGGAATCTTATGGCAGAATATATTGGACAGAGGAAGATGTTAGGTGGTTTATTGCTTCTTCTCCCCCCAGCTTTAAATCCACAAAATATAGACAGTGAGGGTGGAACTGATCATGATTCGGCGAAAGACCTCGTGAAGGAAGTGTTAAATGAACTGGAACGGTTGCTTATACATGCAAACATCCCTGTGAGTGTTCCATTTTTGCTTGCAGTCAATTTGCTGCTGTGTGACAATGAAAAGTTCGCAAGTTATCTGACCGACTTGTTGTATGGCCCTTTTGTTTCGCTGATGATTATTTTAATGTGCTCGGCTTGTTTGTATGGTCCTTTTGGTTCATTGATGATTATTTTTATGTGCTCCTTGTGTTCTATGCCTAGCTTTTGTTTAAGAGTTCGCGCCTTGTTGGTATTCGAAATGAAATATAGAAAATGTTACTTGTCTTATTTTTTGCTTGATTACATAATGGTCCAAAATTATTTTTTGTATCTGATAATGTATTTTTTTGTTTCAGTATCCTGTGTATTTTGGTTTTGAGGATGAACATGTAAATGCTGTGCTAGCTGATGTGAAGAAGAATGATGCTACTGGTCAACTGGCAACTGCCACAACTGGCGGGTTAGTTGGTGTATTGCTGTTATAATTTGATAAATCATTAATGTCTGAAAGAGCTCTAATACTCGTCTGATCCTGCATATGATGATTGTTATATGGTTCTTCTTTATTTTCGTTTTCTTGACTTCTTCCGTCGCTCATGAGTAGGAGTTCAGATTGATACTAGAAGCTGTCTGCTCAATCTTGTTAGTTCAGTTTGCTTTTCCTAGAAGATTTCATCGTGTATTGTTATTAGAAGGAGTTGTTTCTAGTTTTTCATTCTAGGATACAAGATTTCATGTATGCCTATTCAGCCACACATGTGATCCTAATATTCGGCATTTACGCGTTGTGGCCATCTCTGTGATTGTATCTGCAATATCTGTTATTATTGTTTGTTGTGGGGTCTGGCACCACATTTGCTAGCATCACAGCGCCTTTTTTTACTAAGTTACTTCAATATTACTTGCTTCTGAGGCAAATTTTGTGGAATGCCATCAGAAAATGAGGCAAATATGTTGGAACAGGGGTGAGGGTGGGGGGAGATATTCTTTGTGCTTGCATTACTTATTAACTTCTATAAACTTTTTATGTACTTCCCACTAATAATAGCTTAATGCAGTTACCCATAGAGGGTCATTTCTGTAAATAGTGTTACATGGGCCCAAGTGGGCGAAACACCCTGACTTTGTCTTTGAAATGACAAAATATTTACCAACTATAAGAACAGCCTGATAACAATTAACAAGTGACTGTAGTTTTGTCTCCTGAGTTCTCATAAATCACGTTCTGCGGCAGTAACATGTGTAAGACTTTTCACCAGTACAATCTTGAATGTGGTACTTCTCCGGATTTTTTCTTGTTGCTGTCTAGTCTCCGGGACTGATGCTTAGTAAAAAAAAGAAAGGTTATCTCAATCTCTCATTCCTATTTAGAATTTCCAAAACATGCAAGAAGCAGCATCAATCTATCCGCTTATGTCATCTCAATGATCTTGTGCCATGATTGCGCTCGTCTTAGCCCCAATTTCGCAACCAGTATTAGAAGGAAAGTGAAGCAAACCTTGCTTTTACATTCAGTGAGGCAACATTGTGGAAAGATAAGACAATGACTTCATCACATCTGCTAATTTTCTTGTTGCCTGGCTAGATATTAGATGTTTTCCTATTATATTTTATTCGGCCATTTTGTGGGTCATGTATTTGTTTCACCTTTTTTTTTTCGTCTTCATAAGTTGGCATCATATTCTCATGATGGTATACTTCCGAGTATGTTGCTATTTATTGAGATTTTGAACTTGTATTGGTTTGAATATTATAGTGATTTGGGACGCCGAATTTTGCAATAGCTGTATCATAATTGATGTCTCATCTAAAATGTTTCAGTTATAAGCTTGTAGTTGCTGCACCACAACCCAAGAAAATTGCTTCTCCCACCATTGCAAATATTCAGGTTCTACATTCGCTTTTATTTCTATTGGAGGTGACTAGAGTCGACCTATGGTTTAATGCCCACAATATTTGCTCAATTTCAGTGGCATTGGCTTGACTGCATATTTGAGTTATTTACAAGCTTGATGAATCATATTGCTGCTTGAACATATTTGTTAGTTTCTTGAATCTTGTCATATATAGGGTTGGCTGCCAGGATTGAAAGCTGATGGAGACTCAAATCAACTTCCTACCATAGCTGTAGTGGCATCATACGACACATTTGGGGCTGCACCAGTTAATAACTTGCTTACTTCAGTTTTATTAGGTTGCTAAATATCCCAGGACCTTATTCCATCACAATGCTAACAGGCATTATCTGTGGGAAGTGATAGCAATGGAAGTGGCGTTGTGGCACTTCTAGAAATCGCTAGATTGTTTTCAATTTTATATTCAAGTCCTAAGACAAGAGGAAGGTATAATCTACTCTTTGCACTGACATCTGGAGGACCTTATAACTACGATGGAACTCATAAGGTGCTTACTCCCCCGAAAGATTTATTCATCTTTTAATATACTTGTGCCATGGGTGGTCTGTTATAATTTTGATTTTGTACTTTCCTCTTGTAGTGGCTTCATAGTTTGGACCAACGTTTGCGTGAGACTATTGATTATGCGATTTGCTTGAATAGCATTGGTTCAAGTAACAACGAATTATGGGTTCATGTGTCCAAGCCTCCAGACAATGTCTACATAAAACAAATTTTTGAGGTTAATCCTAATAGCTTTTTGCAATAAAGAATAAAGGTTGTCGACAGACAGCTATTATCTGCTGCAGTGCTTCCTGCCTTATTTTTTTCGGATTTTGCAGGGTTTCTCTAGTGTCTCTAAAGAATTGGGAATTAAAGTCGCTCTAAAGCACAAGAAGATTAACATTTCTAATCCTCGAGTAAGTAACGTGTCAATTCTAAAATTCTAAGACTTAAAACGTCTTTCTCTTACAAATACCTCATCTTTCCTTGAAACTAACTCCCTGTTGTCATGTAATATTTGTGATTGTGCTAAAGAACTGCTTAGAGTGAAGTGATTAGATAAATGTATGATTATCGAGATAAATGCCAAAATATTATGTTAGATGATGCTGATATCTGTTCTTTGAAAGTCATGTAAATTCTTCTTGTTAACTCTGACTGGAATATAACTTCAATGCATTTTGTAGCCTGTCGTACTCCATACTAGATGGCCCTTGATTGGTAAATACCACACACTGTTTAAGATGTTTAGAATGATTTCTGCGGGGACGTATAAAAGAAGAAAAGAGTCATCAAGGAAAGTGAAATTATCCATTTTGAAAAGAGGAGATATGAAGTACGTTTTACTTTTTTATCCTCTTTTTCGCTCGAGAGAGAAATGAGCTCAACCTTAGTCTCATTACAGGTTGAGGAAAACAGGCTGCATAATTGAAGGATGTCTAAACATTGCAACATAAAGAATACCAAGAAATTTAATTGAATACATTTACCTTTTTATTTCACTTGCAAATATATAGTATGAAGTGCCTCGAACAGCAATGTTTCTTCGATTACGAAGTCTATCTCTGGGTATTACAAATAATAGTGCAAAAGCAAAGTTACATGTTTTTTTCTATTAAAATGTTTAGATATGAAGTGTAGATTCTGTGTTGTGATCTATAGAATTAGGGACAAGTGCATTCTTATTGAGTCACTAAAACTGCATGGTCCTGCTAAATACCTTCAACACAATAAACTCTTCTTTATCTTTAAAAACATGAAGGAGCCAAATGTGCTTTTTTGCTCGGTATCATTATTTTCTTCATCAACAGTCCAAGTTTTTTGCTAAAGCTATTGAAGTATTCTAGGTAGCATGGGAGCACGAGCAATTTTCAAGATTGCGAGTCACAGCAGCAACACTATCTAAGCTTTCTACCGCACCTGATTTGCTAGAAAGTACTGGCGCTCTGTCAGATAACAGGTGGTAATTCAAAATGGGGAACACTTCTATTTTCTTTTAATTCGAAATTCCTTTTTTCTTGCGCTAAATATCCTCTCTTCTACAGATACAGTGTTGATGAAGCTTCGATAAGTGGAAGTGTCAAATTAGTTGCTGAAAGTCTTGCGGTAAAATCTCTTAAGACATTTCTATGGACACAGTTTGGTTTTGGTCAAAAATAGTTGTAGATTATTAAATCTCAATTTCCTGACAAAAGGCTTTTTCTTCAAAACAGAGGCATATATATGGCCATGAGGGGAAAAACATTGATATATTTGCAGATGATAGTAGTTTATCCATAAATCCATCTTACATCCGTTCATGGTTACAATTTTTATCTTCAACACCTCGCGTAGCTCCATTTCTTCCCAAGAATGACCCTCTTGTGATGGCGCTGAAAAAGGTATGTTTTGCTAGACTTAATTTTGTGTTGGCTTCTTCTCCTTGCCGAGTAGTTTCTCTTTCTCAACAAATCTGGTTTTGAATGCTTTCTCCAATTTCTTTAACCAGTTAGGACTTGTATTGTTCTATCGTTGTCAACGAGCGTTTGTGGTTTTATTTTCCATAAAATCCACATACGTAACGTGGCCATCTTTTATATTCCTTCGCATTATGATTGGTAAATTTATTCATTGGTAGGAATTAGCAGACCACACTGTTGAGGTGAATGTACAACAGGAAGTACTCGATGAGGTGTTCACTTTTTACGATTCAATAAGCGACAGATTACACATCTATCAGGTGACTATTAAACTCAAGGGATAATTACATGTGCATGAGTGCATCCCCTCATTATCAGCTAATTACCACGAGCCCCTAGAGGTTTTCAAATGACCAAGATACCCATGTCACATCTGGGTGAATTTTAATCCCCTTTACTGACAAGGAATGGAATATTAAGATGCTTTCATTGACATGGGAAGCTATGTTAATTACTCAGACCTTGTAGTATTTTTTGTAATCATGGTCTCACGCATGTGGTGTGTATGTATTCTACCCTAAACTTAATATCCTTGTTTGCATGAAATATGGATTAACGAATAAGTAAATCAAAGTTGCGTAGAATCTTCAAATAAGCAATTCTAAAGAAACGGATTCGTTGTTGCAGGTTGCAAGCGTGACATTCGACTTGCTTTTGCTGCTGGTTCTCGGATCGTACTTGATTACGCTCTTCAGTTTCTTGGTTATCACAACTAAGGTATGACTCTTCTTAAACAAACTTCCATCTTTTTCCCAAAAACAGATATTTTATATTAGGGATAATTACAATCACACCCCCTCAATGATGGGGTAATTACACAAATCTCCCTCACTAATTGATAATTACAAACCCACCCACACATGTTAAAAATTTCTTACAATTGCACCTTCTGTGTGTGTAACAATTCTTACAATTGCACCTCCTGTAAACCTTACAAATAGACCCCCTGAAGGGGTGTGTTTGTAATTATCAATTAATGAGAGGAGGTTTGTGTAATTACCCATCATTGAGGGGGTGTGAGTGTAATTATACCTTTATATTATATACCTTTGACTCTTTGTTGTGAAAGACATCTGATACAAAACCAACATTACAAATCTAATCATGTATATTATATCTTTCAACAGGGTCTTGATGATCTGATCAGTTTATTTCGTCGTCCCACTTCTCGCAAAACGAAATCAGCTTGATCATTTTCCCATCTCGCAAAACGAAATCAGCTTGATCATTTTCCCACCGGAACGCGAGTTTTAGTCTCTGCAGATCGTTTTTGTAGCTTAATTGGACGGAAACCCTGAATGAGACATGCTACGGTCCCCATGTATCGATAGGCTGATCAAATGTCGTTGTGTAAAATATTTCTTTTCACGAGGCACTCTTTGTTTCTCCATTTAAATTGTCTACCCAAACTGTTTGTTCTAGGAGATAGCTAGCTAGAAAAATTTTGTTTACACTAGATTGTAATCTTTTTTTCAGTTCGTAATGCATAGAAAAGTGAGGTTTTATGTCAGTTCCGTACTTGAGGCGAACTTATAACGTGATAGACCACGTAGTTTGTATTCACACAGCTAACGTTGGGTTTCATCTCAACCGATCACAAAGGAAGTACCGCGCAACTATTTAAGTTAGGGGTGTACATGAATCAGTACAACCCTCTCGAACCGTTTAAACCGAGTCGATTCATCCGAAAATCGCCGGTTTAGAATTATTAAATAATAGTGGCGGGCTGAAAATATTGTAACTTGCCACTTCTGGATCGGTGGTAGGTTTAATAATTGTAGCTCGTTTATTACGCAACCTCACCGCTAATTGTATATGTATATATAGTTAAAGATTAACACTAAATTTTGAAATTATATATGCATATGTACTCTAAAAAGAGTGATATTATATGTATTCATGTAACATATTTTATTTTTTATTTGAGCAAACAAAGTGGCTCGTTTGAACACAGGTTTTTACTTGATCCGAACTAAAGTTTTATGTATGCATGTATTTGATAATAAATTTATTAAAAAATTAGTTTTAGTAATATTTTAGAGTCTTTCATTCATCATAAGTCAATGAAGCATGGTAATAAATAACACCAATTATTTAGTTGTAACTAAAAATATGTTGTAAAAACCATAATTACAATTTGATAACCCGCCATCCCGCCCACTAAATTCTTTAAACCCGATCGACCCAAGTCACTTGGTTAGAAAATATAATTGTCTTTTTGTTTTAATATTTTGTCAACTCTTACATGTTTAATCAGGTTAAATTTTTTTTTTTCGTAAAATCGCCCAAACTCTTCAGCATATACCGGATTTTTCTATGGTAGATCGGAAGTAACGCTCTTTTTGTCTATCTCTTTCATACACTGATGTGTATTATGTGTGGACTTCACACACAGTTATGTGAAAGAAATAAATATAATGGTGCGTCTTGAAGTACCACTCCCTGTGTACCATAGAATTATCCATCGTATACCCCTAACTTATGTAATGAGGCCCAATAGGGTCTACTATACAAATAGATTTATAGTTTGCACCCAATTGCAGACAGATCTATAGTTAGACTTAGGGCCCATTTAACATGCTCTTGTATGAAATTATACTCTGCTCCTGCAGTGCATACGAAATTTTAACAAGTGTGTGGCCCCTTGTATATTTCCATTTTGGCCCTTTTTGTAAAATTTAAGTACTTATAATAATCAATTTTACGAAAACGAATACTCCCATAACCAATTAAGCAACAATCGAGTCAATATAGTATAGGTACCATATGACATCTAAGCATTATCAGTTGTGTAACATTTCTTCAATCGGATGTGAAACCCATATTCCGTTGTCAAATCAATCACCATACGAGACTAAGTTCCTAGGTGAAAAGCTCCGCAAGTATACTAAACCTCCATTACAAACATGTGGATTTAACCCCAGAACGCAATTCATCAAAAATAAAAATAAAAAATGGACGGTGTCCAGAAACACAAAAATGTTGACATCTAGCACAGTTAAACCAAACTAAAAGGACAAGATCGAATAAGGACATATATCAAATGTGTAATCAACTATAAAATTAATGCAAACTCTATACAAAGACTGTCCAGCACATAATTAGTTTGCAGAGTTAAACCTACAAATACGGTGCAACTTTTACAGTTTCCCTTACAAGGGGGTATTGGGGGGAAAGAGAAATACCATCAGCATTCTGCAGATTTTTCATGATTGGTGCGAATTCATCATTGCCCGGTAAACCATGTCGATGAATTGATTGTCCTGTCCAGACACATGTACAGAAAGTAAGGATATGATGTTCAAGAATAAAAGTAAAGATAAACACCGGAGCATCATGGAAGGTCTTGAAAAATTACAACAAATTGGTAAAAAGGAAATCACAAATTTTATTCTGCAAAGCTTCAAATAGTTGGTACATATGCAAACTGGGTCATAATTACACTTGTCAGGCGTAGTTCATAATAGTATATATTCTAGTTGCTCGACAACGATACTAAGAGACCCAGCAGTAGTAACCGCAGAAGATATCATGGTAAAAAATAGGGATAATTACATGCATGACTCCTCATTTATTGGGTAATTACCACAAGACCCGGGAGGTTTTGCATATTACAAAGACACACCATGTTATATCCTGACAACTTGAGAAACAGGGGGTGAAATTGTAATATGGTTTATGATAATTTTTCAAACCGCAGGGCGATTCACCGTAATTAGGGTATCACGCGGGATTGTCTATATGATTTACTCTAAAAGAACCTTTTCACTCATTCTACTGTCTTAGAGACTCGGTCATGTCTATGAATTTTTCAGATGAACAAAGAGACAATAGCATACCGAATGCCATACCTGAACAAGCATTTGAAGTGCTTCCTGGACTTTTTCTCGGATGATAGCAGGCCCATAATTTGGTGTTGGAGCATTTGTCGGAGTGAGAGATGGTGGGGGTATTGGTGGAGGAAATGGCTGAAGCAAAGGTGCACCGTAAGGTCTTTGTAGACTTCCAGGAGGATTCAGTGGAGGCGCAGTAGGCATAGATGATGACACAGGAGGCATAATCAGTGGAGAAGAGGAAGGTGGTGGGCCAAAAAAAGACGATGGCTTCACGAGATCTGTTGAACGTTTGTTGGATTCACTGGCGTCAAAAATAGACATTATATTGGTAGTAGGTAAAGTGGATGGTGTTTGGGCAGTTTGTAAAGTAGGCAGAGAAATAGTATGTGGATGAGAAGGAGCAATAACGGGTGCAGAATGGTATGGCTGAGCAGATATTGCTGCGATTGGAGCACCTCCAATATTCATGGCAGTCTGCAATATTCAATCATTCCATAATCAAGTTTATCACATGGCAAAGCAATTAACACTAAGTGATGCGAGTATCTAGTACTGTCTTGTTATGGACGAATAAAAATCGAAGTTAATAGATGTGCAGCAGACTAAGCACATAATTGGTATCGAAGTTAATAGATGTGCAGCAGACTAAGCACATAATTCAAGAAGCAGGACTAGTTCTACTACTCCCGAGTTTGAATCACATAGTTGTACCTATCACTCCAATTTTATTAAGCTACTTTTACAAAGAAATCAGGAAAAAATGGTATTTCACAAAACAAAACTAACTTGGCAATGAAACCCTAATCAGAATGCCAAGGTCGGACCCCACCTTTCTTTCTCCAATTTTCTTCTCTGCTTAGCTTCCCCTCCTTCCTTCCTCTCTGTTATTCTTCTCCACCCATAGCTCCCCCTCTTTCTTTACCCTATGTTACTTCGCTTTCCTTTCCGTTATCTATTTTTGCTTCAAGTTCTTCTCCAACTCAAATCTAGCACCCACCGCAGCGTTACAGAGCTATTTCTCTTTTGTTTATTTTTTTTACTCCCATTTCAGTCGCTACCTCCGCCCATTGCCACTGAACTATGTGACTTAGGCCATGCCTCTCAACGTTCTCATTTCTTTTTGCTTTCAATCTATTCTCCATATTTTACCTCAGCTTTTAATGGTAAATCTTTAGGGGCCTTTTTTATATTTCTTTATCTTTAAGGTGAACTCTGTTCAAACTCCATGTTGAGCTCGAACCTTCTGAAGCCCTTTAGAAGTACACGTCGTTGTACACTCTATTTTACTCGAACATGTTAGGCATAGTTCTCGGAAGGGAAATCTAGTAGTTTTTTAGAAGTCACGACTTAGAATACCTGGTTTTATATGGTCCTATCTCTCAACTGCTCAATCAATCCAAGAAGCAGAAATCCATATAAGTTACAATACTTTTATAGGTAATATCTAATGTGACGAATCTGAAATGATTGACATCAAGATTTAGGCCTGAAAAAGAATTGATCAGAAAATGATACCTTTAACAGATCTAAATCTCTTATGGAAGATGTTTATTAGCATTACATATCTCACAAAGTCTGATAACTGTTATCTGCTAAGCAGTCACAAAGTCAGAAATATTAAATGAGAAAAGAAAACATACGCTGAAGAAGTTCACAAATGAAGGATCATCAGGAATATCTGTGACATTGGAGACGGTAGAAGATGGTGGCTCTAAAGGACCGTCCATTACTGCCAGCGTAGGAACTGCTTCAAGTTCTTCGAACTCGCTGCAACAAAACAATAAAATTGTTTTCTTTGAAAGGAGATATTCCTACTGTATCAAGTCTGAAGACAATAAACATCACATCTTTATGTCTGTGGAAGGATGCATAATGTAAAATAACAGATATTAATACTGCAAGGCTGTAAGTGGACTGAATGCATGACACTGCTACAATCCTTATTTTGTTTCATTTCCAGAACCACGATACGTCTCGATTTAATAAACAACTCAATAAATGAAGCGAATGAAGAGGCATCTGCTACTAGGTCCACATAGCTAACAAGAGCAATCATGAATGTATTCTTGTCCAAAAATAAATGTTTGGTTGAGTGATGTAGCCACCACGGATGAATTATTTCTGAACTAAATTGATTTGGTGCAGTTTTCTGGCCAATGTTCCAGAATGTAAATAAACAAGAACAAGATTTACCTTTTTGTCGGAGCTACTTTTAACTTTGTTGGGACCTTCGCATATGCACTGAGTATCCTAGAAATAAATACAAACAACAACAATAAAGTGATGATATAGAAGCTCGAATAAGGAACACAAAACTTCAAGGTACTTGGCAAAAAGAAGACTTCAAATCAGGAAAATAAAACTTCAAAGAAATGCCATCTGTGACAATACAAGAATATATATGCATAACTTACAATCTAAATGAATCACAAACAAATTAAGTAATTGCTCATTTATTCCTCTTTTTTATTTTAATGTTAGGATATAAAAATGGCATTCCACGGCACCACTCGTTGTTCCAAGGTTAAAAGGTTTGTGATCTCATGCAAACTTTTACAAATAAAATATAATTTCATTCATGGAACTGAAAAACAATTTCTCATGCAAAGACATTTCTCTTTATGTTGACATTGCATGGAAACGCAGAGCCAACAACTCTTTAAATGACATTCTTATGGAAAGCGCACCTATTAAAATATCTTTGTCTTATTCATCTTTAAGTTTTATACATTTAATTTGCACATTATTTCAATTAGGGCATGATAGGTGTTACTCTAATGTTATCCCGTACTTGCAATTGAATGGTGAACAGGAGCTCCAATGAACTTAAAAATAGTTGCTATAATTTGCATGCCATCTGACTCAACAACTCAAAATAGTGACTACTGATTGGCACAGTAAAGTGCATAACTAAGATATAAAACGGCATGAAAAGCACCTCAAAGACCAAGTACAAACCCCCGCCAGAAATAGATTAAAAGGCCACAAAATATTCCAATAAATAGATCTACTGGTCATCCACATAGTTTGCTGGAAATTCAGGCTCACAACAGCCATCAAAAAGTCACCAAGTTAGCATTACACGTTTATGTTTTATTTCTGATACAAGCTACTGTCATTAAGTAACACATTAAGACATGAAAGAAAAATAAAGGGGAGTTTCAATACATTTTGGCAAGAATCACCAACCTGCTAAATAGATTTGCAACCTCTTCACACTCGCGCGCATTATAGAACCATATTCCATTTACCTCTTGAGAAGCATTTCGATATAATAGATAAGGAACCTGCACTTCATACTCAAAATCTCCCAAGAGATTCTCCACCAGATTATCTGCTCAAAAGAAAACAAAAACCTCTTAATATACATGCACACTAAACCAATTGCATTACTTGATAATATTGCTTATCTGAACAGTTCAGAATCTGTTTAGAATCATGTTTAGTATTACTAAACTTCAAGGACATGAAGAGGTTATTTCTACCTTAAGACAAGCATATCAGTGTGATTTTTTATTCAAAAAAGCCCAATTACTCCAGAACGAAATGGGCTATGTTCTAGATCATCTAAGTCCAAATTCTCAACTGACAGATGTTTCTTGCTTTCCTTTCCCAGAAGCTCTGTCCTCTTTATTCACTAAGAAGTGACTTGCTCCAGTGAACATGCAGCCTCAGGATCTCTTAGGTAATATTGGACTCGTTATTGAGTTGTTGCAATCCTCTGGGGATACACAGAGTCCCTAAGGCCAGATCTTTCGAGCACTTCATCTGGCATATGTGAATATTATTACCAATACATTATGATGCATAATGAATGCGTCCGTTAGGTCTATATGCTATGACCCTATCGAATAATGCCTTCCACAAAAAGGCATTTGATAACATAACATTTACAATATGGTTGCACATTTCGACCAGAGGAAGATAGTACTATACACCAGGTGACTGGATAAGGGCAAAGATCATTTCACAGAAATGATAGTGACCCTTCATCTCCATTCTTGCTTCAAGTAGCTAGCCATACTCAGCTTGCATATTGGTTTTTGTAGGTTGGATGGTCCATTGCATATTACTATCAGAATGAAACAAAACTAAGATTTCTCTGATCCATATCAGCCACATAAAAAATGTCTCAGCCATTAGAAGTATCATAAACTATATTCATATATATCCAAATTTAATACATTGAAGCAAATTCCACCAAAGACCTATTATTTAGTAGAAAACATATTTTTCTCCTAACTACAATCAACATATACTGCATCTATTCCAATTAATTAACACTTGAACAAATGCAAGAAAATTGAGCGACTAACCAGTGTTCCTTCGATTCATTACTATGAACTGGAATCGTGGTTGAGCATTCCTGATACACACAAATATAAAGACATTGTTATACAATGCACGAAAATTTACACAATTCCCACTGAAAACCCCAAGATTTCAATTTCAATCTCAATAAAATAAAAAACTAATAGCAAAACTTTTCAGCAGCACAAGAAAAGCAATCACCTTTTCACGACAAATAGGGAACCTTCTACATCCTTTCGACTCTGCCAACCAAAATTCATCACTAATGAATATTCAATCAATACATTTCTGCACGAGTAAACATACATACATATATAGATACATCTATTATGTCATACCCATTGGCTGTTGTCGATGTTGAATTCGTAGAAGGTGACGTGAGCGGCGGTGATTAAGATATCCTCCACAAAAGGATCGATTCTCTGTAACACCGTCAAATTCAGTGCCTTTGTACTCTTCTCATCTAGATTCGGCATCAATTTCCCGCTCTGCGGCATCGCTTCTCTCTCTCTCTCTCTCTCTTGTGTTATACGAAGTACTGTACGTATAGAGAGAGAAAATCCCTAAATTTCGTAAATCAGCACTCCGCCCGTGGTGTGAATAGTTTATCTGAAGTTCACTAAATTTCGTATATTTATATGCTTAGGGGCCAAAGTGTAATTTACCAAGTTAGGAAGGGTCTTTTGGGGAAGTTCCAAACATAAATACCCTTACATAGTAATAAAAAATACAATTCGGGTCGAATTTGAAAGGTTGTCTCAGGTCGATCAAAGGTGTCTCGGCCTCACCTCGTAGATTGGATCATTTATTTCAAATTGTGTTTTATTTTTTATTTTATTTACTTATAATCATGCCAAATGTATAAATTTTTTCATTAACAAGTAAGATGTATTTTATACACTTGACATTCAATATAACTACATGTAATAAGAGAGATGAAATACAATTTGAAATAGAAAATTCGATTTGCACACCTCGCGTATCAAATTTTTATTTTGAAGATCTAATTTGGAAGTGCACAGATCGAATAAGGTTTCTGACTTTTAAAGTTAGTGAAAACTGAATGAGTCGAGTACATGTCTCTCTTAAATTGCAGTTTGTAAGCTAAAAAAAATATAAGGTAAATTATATAAACATGGATGTGGGAGACTCTCGTCGTGAGAAAATACTACCTAAATTTAAGGTAAATTACAACTTCACCCCCCTTTTCGAGTTTCAGAAATTTGTCAAACCTAAGAGGATTCATAATAATTACTCAATAAGTGAAGTGATGTACATGTAAGTATTCCTAAAATATATCATATCATATCATAGATGTAGATATGTATATGGACTATGGAGAACTTCACTTAAGCCAATCACGTGAGGTACACATGCCACAATTGCCAGGTGTTGCATGGGCATTATTGTCCTTCTCTCCTGCAGACCGATCTTAAAGTTTCAAATCCAGTCGGACAACTCAAATCTTCATCAGGGTTAGACCTGGGTTCAGCGTGACCCGCATAAAAACACGAAGTTCACCATTTGAGGGTGTTGCAGGTCCATTTAGGTCTTACTACATAACGGGAAATTCTTCACTTTATTGGGTATCAAACGAAAACAGTGAGTATCATGGCACGTCAGCAACATAACCCTCATTGTCCAGACGTACCATGATCTCTCGTTTGACACGGGACACCAACATAATTACTTTAGAAGACATGATATCAGACACAATACTTGCTCACATATGCATACATAAAGATCACATCCATATATGTAAATTCAGGAAAATTAGGTGCTCATCTTATTGTGCTCCTAGCAAAGCTATAGCAAATTCTTAAGTTCTACAAGATGTTGCTGAATAAAACTTAGACATAATAAATAAGGCACAGAGAATTTTCATTATTCAGTTGCCTTTCCTTTTCGCCTTCCGCCAGTGCTCGTTTCAATTAAGTAACAGACCATTGAATCCACGTCATCTCCAAAGATGCTATATGCCTCAATCACCTGCAAATAGCTGAATCCCATAGACAACATAATCTGCATGCTGCCACTCAGAGCTGAACCTGACGAGCCTAACTCACGCCTTTCTTCCTGCCTCGAATCACTTCCCGATGATCCTGATATTCAAAGTAGTTAGTCAGTCGGCTAAAACCAAAGTGGTAATCCAATTTTGTTAAAGAATCCCGCTTCCGCCCCAAACTATTATCCTAATAGGTTAGACACGAAGTTTTCAGATGAAAGTTGAAAAAAAAAAAAATTAGATGAAAGTTGAAAATACAAAAGTTTTGGTATCTTTTACAACTTTCCCCTTCACAGCAGTGGTTGAGTTAGTATCACTATACTTAATTAGTGAGGGGTAAATTAAGTAGACATCTCCGCGAGACCCTAATTATGAAAAGCAGTCCAAGGTTTAACTTCCTTGCCAATTAGTTAAAGAATATTCCCATTTCACCCCCTATCAGTAAAAGCAAATTATAATTTCACCCCATATTTTTCGAGTTGCTAAACATCAGGGGGCTCGTGGTAATACCCCACAAGTGAAGTTCAGGTAAAAAAAAATTACTTTAGGAAATAGAGCCTTATTTTGGAATGTCTTGAAAGAAAAAAGAAGCAACTAATTTTGGACACAAGATAATATACGAATCGCTCCTATATTTGGTGGATTTAAAATCAACTATAATGATTGTAAGAAACAAATCATGATAGATTTGAAACCCATAATAAATTAAAATAATTCAAAAGAGAGCGAGGGATGTTTTATTATTGATTTGAAATCCCAAACCCGTCCAAAACCTTCAATCAAAATGCAACCTCAACTTCTTAAACAGGAAATGTATAATCATGAAGGAAGTAGATGTAAAATAGCAAAAAGTTGCAAAACTCACTAGCTGCAGAAGATGATGGTTCGGCTCGAGAAGTCGATGACTCCCTATGACCAAGTTGTTGCTTGAAAGTGTCATCAGAAAGGTACTCAGCCCTTGAAGCTTCCATCACCATGCGTTCAATTTCCTTCTCAGTAAGCTCAAGATCCGAGTAGAACCGTCCCTCAGCAAGAAGTGCCTACCAAAAGGAATAAATCTTACGTCAGTTAAGAGTCGAATAATACAGATCGTTCTTTGTGACCAACAAATATACTCACGTTATCGATCTGTTGATCTTGTTGGGCTTTAATAGCTGCTTTGACCTGATCCTTGTCAATATTCGTCTGTCACATAGACCAGTCAATTGATAAGTGAACTACCCAAATAGAAAGTAGATACTCCTTCAGAACCACAATCAATTTCCTGTATGACTTCCGTTAGAAAATAACAAAAAGTAAATTTATTCCAATTTCTTTCGAAGTTACCATTTCCTCAAATAAATGGATTACTTATGGAAGTTATTATTGGATCGAGAAGAGAATAAAAGAAATTTACATTGCAAAATACATTACATTCTTTTAGTTTGACTCATAAATGTTACTGCAAGACTGATTTAGTTCAATCTTCTTAAATAAAAAATAAGGGTAAGTTACATAGACACCCCCGACATGAGACTAATTACAAAAACACCCCGAGGTTCAAGTGATTACCATGACTACCTCTATCAGCATATTACAATTTCACCCCCTATTTTTCAAGTTGCCAAGATACGATAGGAGGCATGTTGGTAATTTGTAAAACAAACCTCAGGCGCCTCGTGGTAATTACCAAATAAGTAAGGGAGTGTGCATGTAATTATCTCAGAAAATATAGGTAGAACAGTAACAATGAGAATCCCTACTTTTTTTATGGTAAAGGTATAATGTATTGGGTCATCTAAAAATAGAATATAGAATAATAGACGCCCTTTGTCTGTGTTTGACGTAGGAAGTATAATAATGATGGCAACACCACATCTATGGTAAAAAGAACATCATATCAAGACTCTAGCATGCAGGTCCCATATTCGGCGTGGTTATTAAAGATTTGAGTTAAATAGATGAAGATTTACCCCTTGAAGAGAGCTAAATCCGAGTCCAGCGCCAATGCTCAGTCGACGTGGATCCACAAGCGAGTTATAGTGATTTCCATGGTGGTAGCTTAACCGTATCGGAGGTGTTTCCGTATTATAGCTTCCATGGAATATGTTGATAGGTTCTATATTCACATAAATTTCGATCAAATAGCACTATAGCAGAATAACCAGAAAGCAGTATCTGAAAAAAATAATGTTAAAACTCAAAACAAAATATTTATGCAGGTAAAAGTACCTGTGCTGTAAGAATATATATGAATAGGCCGATTGTACATTTCTGATAATGCTTGGATCTCCATATTGTTTCCATAAACCTGCAAACCCATAGCAGAATCCAATATTTTCTCAGACTGTTCAAATAATTATATGGGAAATGAAATAATTAAAATAATGCTTCATAAAAGCTATCATAAGAATGTAAATAACTGAATTACGCTTTTTTATCATTTCAATCCTAAATTATACATGAATATAGAAATAACCATTTTCCTCAGTTAGCCATCCACGTTTTCTCTAAGATTTCTAGCATTGTTAGCTGCCAAAATCTCTGCTACTCGAACTTCTAACATATAGTTTCCTTTTATTTAGATGCATCACGAGACTTATGATGCAAGAACACAAAATACAAGATTCTAGAAGAAAACTAGGTTAAATTTTCAAAACCAGAAAACCAGAAAAATCTTCCTAAAAACTGCAATTGTAATACCTTCCAGAAAAACAAAGTACGAACACAAGAAAAATCTTTCCGAAACTGAAATCAAAATAGCATCATAAAAAGTAATGCAACGTACCTTATCTCTTCTTTTCCTCTTACAATATGAAGTAAAACCTTCTGTTATAAACTGTGAGAAGTGGTCTCTTTCTCGCTCCTATACAAAAAGATATTAGATAATGCATGTTAGAGCATGGACACAACAACAATCTCTCCAAGGAATCTTGATCTCTCTGGAAGAGGAACATTTTCACATCTTCAAATTGTACAAGCTCTACGCATGATATTAGACATAAAAATTATAAATGAAAGGGAAAATCCCAAAATACCATAGATATCAAAGTTAAAGACAATCAAAGAGCCAGCAATAGACAAATAATATTGACCTTGTTCTTTAATAGACAAAGATGTATGTAGTCCTTTTTAAGGAAGTACTTTAATAAAAAAGTTTCATTTCTAAGTAGCTATGACACATGGACATCTTACAATAAAATGAAAAGGTCAGTCGCACTCACGTCCGAAATGTGAACACGACATGGCACATCCATCACTTCTTTGCAGACGTGTCCAACACTCCCACAATATGCCCAAATATTTGAGAAATGGGCACATCCGACATTTCTAACACAGCGGACATGTACCTCATTAATTAAACACAAGAATATCGAAGGCACAACAATTTCGTTCAAAACTTGACATGTTTGAACACGCCACCACATAGATTACATCGTCCTTTATTGTTCCTTTTACTGTTTTTTGTGTTGAGCTATGTCTTCGTTATAAACTCTCCATGACAATACTAGAGAGGAACATTTTTGATTTGGATTACTAAATATTGCCATTCATAGTTTTACAATGTAACTTAAGTAAGTATTTCTCATTAACATTCAATTCCATTGTTTTTTTTTGTTACTTGATATTTTTCGTATCACCGTGTCGCATATCCATATCATATTGTGGTTCTGTCGCTAGGCCCATGCCCATCTCTCAAAACATAGTTAAACAGTCAAATCAATTAGAAATGTCATTTGATAAGATAAAGCCTTAAAGTTCCCCAACATGCTACTTAATCAGGCCTCTTAACAGCTAAAGGCATGTCATACAAAGTTTGAGATAAGTGGTTAATCCATGAAATACAAATTCAGATATAAACTTTATTGCGGCATCCGCACATAAGATATTACGCGTCTCCCCAAAAAGAAGTGAAAGGTATGTTAGAAGCCAATGCACCCATGTTCCATGTTTTACCTATCTACAATATGAAAATCAGGTGAAAACACAACAAAACAATTTACACATTACTTGCCAGAAAATTTACCTTCAGATTTGGAAGAAAGTAAAGACTCTTCGTATATAGAAAACATTACAGAATAATTTTCCTTTTTCTCTAATGGAAAGATATTTAATAAGCTCTGCCTTTAATTTATTAAAAGTAAAAGGCCAAAAACAGTATATATGGTGAGAAACAGACATTCCTAGAATAATCTTCCCTCTTTACAAAAAACATCTTTATAATAACATTGAGAAAACACAACAATGTCGCCAAAGAACAGTTTATCAGATGGCAAGTCACCAACCATATAAGGATAGAGCATGAAAGGTCCAGACACATTGTCTTGCATTTTAATTAATTCAGCATGAATATTTGAGTATGATTGTTAACTAAGAAATACTTTGCTATACATCCCGTTCATATAGTTTTTGTCTAAGCAACCTGTCGCTTGACGCTACATGTAAAAATTGAAAAATAAATACAGTTCCCGTTCATATAGTTTTTGTCTAAACAACCTGTCGCTTGACGCTACATGTAAAAATTGAAAAATAAATTAAGAAGTAAATTCATATATAATCATATATTGAAATGAACAACAAAGTTCCTCTGCTACAAAACCATCCAAAAATTGATAAATTATTAGATTAGAGCACTGTCATAATTGTCAAGGAGAAAGGAAAAATCAGAATAAAATCCAGAACCCTCTCCATATAGGTGGTGAAAAAGATTGATTGGGAGGGTATTGGTTAGAGGGGATAAACCAAATACTATAAGGTCCATTGAAACGCACACAGTCCCAAAATCAAACATATTTTCTACTCTTATCAATATTCAAGCAGTTGAAGTAAACATAACAGAAACATTACATGACCATCTGATATGTACAAATGTCTTAAAAAATCAATGACGAAATCAAAGCAATCTGCTTGTTGACTTCTCAAGAATAGTTCGCAACATCACTTGAGGAAGAAAGAACAAGATATATTAGGAGAATATTTCTCTTTTGTGGTGAACAACTGAGTAAGCAACATCTCTGTCAAAGTTCAAAAGCAGAGAACATATATTTCCTGTTCCAGTAGCAAAATTTAACAAATAGGAAAAGGACAACTCAAAAACATAAGGAAAACAAAACTCTCGTACCATATAGTCAATGCACATCTGCCTAACCAAATCATATAGTTCAGAGTCACCATATACTTGATCTGCAACAGCACGAAAAAGACAGTTGCCGTCCTCTAGCATTTTTCTCACTTCCAAGCCTTTAACCCTCCTTAAATCAATCACAAACTGGTGTTCTTTTTCCTGCAACAGATAAACCAAGTCCTGTTTACTCACCAGTTCAACCCATGATCTGAAGCATGGCATAGCGCTTTTTACTCTAAAGCCAACTAAATAGAACATAACTTTCCTTCACTTGTCTGAACACACTAGTAATCAGCATTAATAGCAGTTAAGTTTTCATGCATAAAATATTACTAATGAGGAAATCACTAACTTGGTAAGATATCTACTTCATTGGGTTGGCTATGATTGTTTTAAAAATAAACAAAGTGATAGAAGTGTCATGTGAAGATACATTGATTTTTGGGACCAGTTGCAGCATTCAAATAAAAAAAATTGAACATCATAAGCATTCAAAAAAGAAGTTGAATCCCGGTAAAACTCACTGCATCATCATAGGAGGAATTAAAGCATGGGCTCTGCTCGTCAGCGCTGTTATATCCTTCACCCTCGCAATGAGACCGAGGTGAAGATGGACGGGACCCAGTTGGCGATGACCTGATTGATATACCACCAGGCCAACCTGCAGTTCTCCTAGACGACCCTATTCGCACTGCATTTGAGCCAGTGGATGCAAATCTCCTAGTATTTGAGTTCATTGAAGAAGGCTTTGGGGGTGGCACAGGAGGAGGTGGCGGATACGAACTGCCACTAACCACCTGGAAGGAACTTCCAACTGTTGGATCATTTTCCTCCTTCACAGCTGTCAATCCTCCAACCACGTCTACCGAATTTCCAGAACCCACATTATCATCTTTTTGTATCCTCCCATCCTCCACAGTTTTTTCATCTCCATCATGATCACTGTTCAAATTTCCTGGAGAAATATCTTCACTTCTCTTTCCCTTGCTTTTATTGTCTAAAACATCACAATAATCGGATAACTCATCCACAACAACCTGGTCTTGCACTTCTTCTATCAGATTCTCATCTTTCACTGCTGGAACAACTTGTGCAGTGTCAAGAACCTGCTGATGTGGTGAAGCTGAAGAAGAAGAAGTGTTGGGCACTGATACTGATGTTGGTGATCTGTTTTGGTTAGATGATGATGATGAACCAGCAGAACCTCGTTGCACTAAAATCCGAGTCATTATTTCAGCACTTATATAAACTCACACGGAGACAATTTTTATTCTCTATTTTCACCTAGAATTAGAGATAAAAAGCTGTAGGTTTCAACTTGTCGCGCGTTCTGGCTTTGGGAGCAGTCACGCCAACTCCCTGGCTAAGCGATTTGTTCTTCAAGCCCACTAAGCTCTGATCCTCGCAAATCGATTTCTGCATTCCCCTAACAAGTCTCATCAAATCTTTTCCTCCAAATGTTTTATTCTTAAAAAATAAAACCCTCTTTGAGATAAAGTACTCGAAATTACCCGTGACAAAGCCCTAGATAACACAAAGAATGACCTTCACAATTCCAAAACTGCAATTCAGATACACAAAAGCAACACATAAGTCAAGAATCAAGAGCATATTAACCTCAAACAAAGAATGAAGACGTATACCGACGCCAAAGAGAAAAAAAGACAGAATATTTACAGCAATTATACCGAACGAACAGCATAAGAACCCAAATTGAGCTTCACATAAGTTCAAATAAATGAAGAGACAACATATCACCAAAAATTAACAAATAAAATTTGCTAGAAAAGAGTGAATTTCACTAAATGGCATAATCAAAATCACGCAAAGCACCACATTTCAAAATCAACGGAGACAAACATACCAAAATCGAAGAGTAACAGTTCAAAATAATTAACGTAAAAATCAACTTAAACAAACAATCGGACACGCATAAATCAAACAGAGTTCAGATTCACAAATCGCGGTGGATAATCGTCGATAAAATTGAAAATACAAACACAAAAATCGTAACGTATGAACTTACAAAGAGACAAAATCGTACCACGAGCATGAACAGATAAATTGAATTAAACAAAAAAAAAATAGCGAAAGAGCCCTAGAGACGAGTTGACCCGGTACCGAGTGAAGTGAGCCACCTGAGTTGAGCCATGATGAAGCGAGAATAGTAAGGGTTTTTGAGGCTCACCTTAAAGAAGATAACTTCGGGACAAAGGAGTTTCGTTGGCGAGAGTGGGGGTGGGTACTGCTGTGTGATTTTATATGTATGTGTGTGTATGTATAGGAGGTGAGAGAAAAATGTAGAGAGAGAGGGGGATGAGGTAAATTGGTTTTGTTGGGGAGAAAAAAAAACGGAAGGCTGAATTTTAAAGAGGAGGAACACGTCACTGTGAACTTTATTTTTATTTTTATTTATTTTTTTATTATTTGATATATTTCTCTTATTATTATTATTATTATTTTGCTTTTTTTAATGAATTCATTTTTATTATTTTTGATGAATCAGTAAAATGATATGAGCTATAAATATCAAACTGCGACATAATATAATTAATTGACTACTATGAAAGTAAAAAAAAAAAAATTGTACGTTTTCAATGAGAGTAGAAACCCAAGGTCTCAGCTTTTGAAGAATAATTTGAACATACCCTTTTTTGCGCTTCTAATATACTATAAAAGTTGGCTCAACCTAATCCAAATGCCAATTTAAATTATTGTCACAATAGTGTATCAACATGTCATTTATTGTGTGGTTGGTTTGAACATGTTTTGTCACAATAGTGTTTGAACATGTTTTCTGATTATTGGAATCCATGAGTTGGATTTTGGTGGGAAAACGAAATTGTCCATATTTACGTTGGATTAGAGTTCTTTTTGACATAATAGTTTACAAATAATAATAATGTAAACGTAAATAAGATGTATGTGTCTTAAATTGAAGTTAATGATAATTATAGTTCGCAAAGTCTTAGAGTTCTTTTTGACATAATAATGATAATGTGAACGTAAATAAGATGTATAAATTTAAATTGAAGTTAATGATAATTATACTTTGCATAGTCTTTTTTATTTATTGAAAAGTTAGCAAATGTATAAATTTGCATATCATTTAAATGAATGACTTACGAGCATGTTTTGTTACGAGTGTGAATTGACACTCTCTTTTGAGATCAAGTGCGATTTGTTCTATATTGCTCCTCAGAGCCGTATATCAGATGATTGAAATCACCTAATTTTTGATAAAATCAAAACACTTGTTTTACATTTAAATATTTAAAGTATATTCATCATGTATTATAAATTTATAACATCTTCACATATACGACCCTCAGTCCTACATGTTAAATTTGAATTTTCCTACACTTAAACATAATTAAAATTCCTTTTTATTCCCCAAGTAATAAACTAAATTCATAATTTGATATGAGCCACTTTCCATTTTACCTTTTCCTCTAAAGGTTAATAAATTAAAACCTAAAAAATGAGGTACTAAAATACTTAAGAAATAGCAACTTTTTGTTAATTAGAGAACAAGAAAAGGTGACAAAGAAAAGCTCTTATCAAAAAAAAAAAAGGTGACAAAGAAAAGCATTTGCACATTTCAATTTGATCATCACACCAAACCCAAATCCAAATTACATCACTTTCCAATAACTTATATATATATATATATATATATATATATAGAAACATAAAATTTAAATATTAAAACTCCATTGAATTCCTCAGTGTCTACGCAGAGCCACGGCAGAAAGCACAACCAAGAATATGAAAATGGCTGCTGCAATGAAAGACGCCACCACCGCGCCGCTCACTTTCTGGCAGAAGTCGGTGAACTGTTGGCAAATGGCCAACCAGTTTGTCGTCGAGTTTCCGTTGTGAGCCAAGTACACTATGGCCGCCGCCGAAGCAGCTGCCGCCGCCGTAAAAGCCACTAGCACCTGCACATCAATTTAGGACATCAATACATATAATGATATTATCATTGTAATATGTGTAAAGTTCTAGGCCCAAATTAAGCAAAAGGCCCAAGATCAAAAGGTCGGTTTCACGGTAAGGAATGCTGTACCGGAACAGGATTTTGGTTGGGGGACGAATAAAAAAAAGGGTAGAAACTTGATATTTTTGAGTTTTGGGAATATTAGAAATTTATAGGGCACAAATTATTATTTTCAAAAATTGAGAGGGCAGTTGCCACCACCAGCCTTCCCTTGGCTTCGTACATCATATATATGTGGAAAAATCAAGACGGCAGAACTTTTAAATACATTGTTCTTTGTTCCTCTTTCGTTGATAGCGAAAATCTCTACTCCTCTTATTTGGACATAATCAATTATCGAACTCCGTAAATTATTGTGTCATTTAATCTTTTGTGTTTGTTCTTATCAATTATGCTAAAGAGCGTTTTGACTCGATGAATAGGATGGACTTACTGTGTCAAGGATGAGGAGAAGAAGCTTAATTCCTGCTGCATGTGGACGAACAATGCCTATAATGGAGAAAGGCAAGGACAGGACTAAGTATCCACTAGCAATTGCATTTGCCACCACAAAAAACCTGCAACGTACATTTAAGTGATATAAATTATATACAATACATTTTTTCATGAGATCATACTATTAATTGATAATTAATAAGATTGATCCAACAAGAAGTTTCATTTTAGATAAGATTGGCAAAATATAAGTTATATGTATTTTTACATTATTGCCCTTAAAAGTATTAGTGGCGTGTGTCACATGTAGAAAATGTGGTAATAATGGACAAATAGAGTAATATTGTGCGCCCATATCTCTCACATAGTAAAACAAATTGAGCGATGGGTAGAAGTTAGAAAGATCATCGATGTTACCTTGCATGTGCTACCACATATATACATAATTACATATATATAATTAACATATATACATAATATATATGTGTAATATATATTACCATGCAATATGCACATTAAATTGGAAATTGGAAAGCTAGAAAGATATGTTGAAACTCAAAGTGATTATGGAGTATTAAAACTTTATGTATACGTGAAAGTCGGGAGGTCGTCGTAGCTGGCTTGGAATTGGAAGAACTGAGTGAAAAATGGAAGAGTTTGATCGGTGGTTCCCATGGTGGTGGTGGCCACCAAAGCCGCCACAAGGGCGCAAATCCTCAATATAAAGTCGAATATAGCAACTCCTCTCTTCCATCCCCCTTGTCGATGTGGTGTTGCATTCGTGATGGCAGTATAGGCCATTGCTTTACCTTTGGTGGACTTGGACTCGGGCATATTAATAGTCGTTTCAGTGTTGGTCTTAGTGGAATCCATCTCGTTTTCTTTTCTTTTTTTCTCTGTGAGAATTATAGATACGCTATAGAGAGTACTAGTGGAGGGTTGTAATCTTGTGATGGGAAAGAGATTTTGTGGGCTGAGGGATTTATAGTAGTTGAGGATGATGGATTGGTTTTGATTATGTTAAGGTCTCATCATAAGTATGAGTTGGGAGAGTAGGTATTTTTATAATTAAAGTGGAGTTGTGGCTAACTTGCTCCACTTAACAGAGGATACAACTTTGTTTGATCATAGGTTTATTTGTCTTATTGGTTATAAGTTTGAAAATATTTGTAGTTGTTGCATTGCTAAAGAGGCTTTGTAAAGCGATTCTAATTTGTATGTGTACCTGAGAAAAAGGAAGAGAATTGAGAGAACTAACTCCAACTCCAATAAAATTTCCATTCAATTCAATAAGCGATTGATTTGGCTATTTAAAGTTTGAAGCAACTCTCTTTGTTATAGCTCGATTTAAATGGTGTAAGTTTATGTTCTCGGGTGATCCTTAGGATGTTAGAGGTGATCTCCACCGTTCTAATATGCGACCGCCACGCAATATAGGGTTTAGATCTTCCCAGATTTAAAATTTTAAAATAATGTATTTATGAACAGTATCACGGAAACAACCAGTGAATATTTCCACATAACAAATCTATTATCACACCTTTGATATGTCACATTTGCCAAATGTCCATGTAGGGGGTGCCCACGAGCCGAGCTAAATTTCTAGGCTCGAGCCAAGAATTTCGAACTGGAGCTCGAGCTCGAGCTTGTTCGAACTCAAGCCCGGGTCTAGCCAAGCCGAGCTCGAGTTCAGAAAAAAAAAATTAATTTTTTCAATTATTATTAATTTTGTATTAATATATATATAATTAAATATGATCATCATAAATATTTAATAATTAATAAATATATAACATTATAAAATATTATATTATATGAATGTCTATAGTAAAAAATAAATTAAATTATATTATATATATTTAAAAAAATAAATAAAATATTATTTTTTATTCCGGCTTACTAGCCTTCAAACAAGTATAATTGAGCTCGAGCTGGGCAGAAAAGCTCGACTCGTTAAACTCGGCTCGAGCTCGAGCCTAGCTTTTTTCGAGCGGGCTCGGCTCATTGCACACCACTATCAATCCACGCATAAAAACGATATCAAACACAATCTAGTAATAGCTCATAGGCGTAATCAAGAAAGAAATAGCACTTAGCATTATAAAAGTTACGGCGATTTTATATGCCATTTTTTAACTCTGTCAATTTTTTTTAACTTTTGTAAGAAATGGGTGCAATAAATGCAACATAATAAGAATATTCATAGTACATTGTGGATAAATAAATAAACCTCCTATTTCTTCCTCTTATTTTACTAGAAAGTCTTAGTACCGCAAATAATAGAATTGCAATTTTCTTCTTGATTATTTCCACTAATTGATTTCTTATCCCCAACAGGTATCCTCTTATTTTACTAGAAAGTCTTAGTACCGCAAATAATAGAATTGCAATTTTCTTCTTGATTATTTCCACTAATTGATTTCTTATCCCCAACAGGTAGGTGCGTAAACAGATCAAATCAATCTAAAAACAGAAAAAAAATCAATTTTGTTTGAATTACTATTGAGCTTGAAAAGTTGCGTTTCAACTTGAACTGATTATTAATCAGACCGAATGAGAACGTTTCTAAGTGAATCGAACACGAATCAATCGTGAGTAATTTGATTCTTAACAATATTTTATCATTTTAAGTAGTCGAACTTGAACTCAAGTCAAGCTATCTTAGCGAACATATAATATTGTCCAAGTTTTGCTTGCTATTTTAACAAATCGAGATTAAACGATCAATCACAATTCAAAATATCAAATAGTTTGATTTGTTTTTCAACTCATCTAACAACTACAATTAATATTGCTCGATTAAATATCGAATAACTTGATTTACTTTTCAACCCTACTACAACTACAGTTAATAAGCTTGTCTGCTGATCCTGCAAAACTGAAGCATGTAATGGACATTTAATTCAAAAACTCCACTTTTGGTTAACAAAGGTCAAAACTCAACCTGGATGAATTGGAGTGTAATGTGAAATAGTCTTCGACACACACATTTCCGAGAGATATACATACAGAAATATATTCAAACCATTCCGGTTCGTGACTTTTAGCCGGTTCGTGACTTTTAGCGAGTTTTGAAACTCAAGACCCTGATACATTCACAACACCGAGTCCTGAAATCTCATAAGAACGAACTCATTTCAGATGTATACTGACACACACTTTTCCGAGAGATATACATACAGAAATATATTCAAACCATTCCGGTTCGTGACTTTTAGCGAGTTTTGAAACTCAGACCCTGATACATTCACAACACCGAGTCCTGAAATCTCATAAGAACGAACTCATTTCAGATGTATACTTCAGGTTTGGACGATACGTATATTATTAAATACTTACACATACAAAAGCAAGAAAGTGAGGAAGTCAAGTTCAATATTTACACCAAAAGATTACCTAAATCTGCTACATTTACTAAGGATTGTAATCTGGTATACTATTGGTTAAAGATCTATAAATCTGGTAAGTTCAGTGTCATAATTATGAACTAATCTGCAATAAATATACAGAGCTGCAGACCCTTAAAACCATGGCATGAGTACAAAAACCAGAAACTAATGCATTTGCTACCAACTGCAGAAAGTCCAAACTCAATACAACTGAATTTCTATGGATTCCAGCCGAAACGCCTATAAGTTTCACCTGAAATCTCAAACTTCATTCATAGCAAAACAAAAATGCAGAAACAATTTCTTCAATAGCTGCATTTTATATATCTATATATATTTATAATATATACACACACACATACCTGATAGAAACATCAGAAGTTTTGCTCTCTTCACCATGAGATTTGTGAATGTGGAGAATGCTTTCCGGGCTTTCTTGAGAGTTTTTGTAGTTTTGATGATCTCGTCAGGTGTTTCATCTAGTGTTTCATCAGAGGAAAATGTGATCATTTCTGATCAAGGCCACACTTATTGTGATCCAACCAATTCTTTTTGTGTTGGCTTTAATTGGCCACATTTTCCGCACCATTTTCACCACCCGTTGCCACCATATTGGTATATTCCACCAGTGGAAGTACCGCCAAGTCCACTAGTTGATGAGCCTCCGGCGAGTTCTCCACCTTTGCAAGAACCACTGGCTCCACCAACTTACAGGCCTCCAACTAGTCATCCACCGGAGCAAGAACCGCCAGTTTCTAATCCACCGGTGCAAGGACCACCTTTGCAAGAAGCACCAACTCCACCAATTTATGGGGCCCCGACTAGTCATCCACCAAAGCAAGAATCTCCGGGTAGTAATCCACCGTTGCAAGGACCGCCAACTCCAATTTATCAACCACCCGGAGTTGCAAGTCCACCAATAGCTGAAACTCCTCCAACTCCGCCACCAGCTGAAACTCCTTCGACTCCACCACCAGCTGAAACTCCTCCGGCTCCATCTCCACCATTCATCCACCCGCCTCCATCGGGCCCACTACCACCAACTTATCCACCACCACCAATAGGAGAACCCCCAACCCCAACTTACGAGCAACCTTCAAATCCACCTTCAATTCCAACTTACCAACCACCTTCGATACCCAAGCCCCCAACCCGTAGACGTCATCGTCGTCATCACCATCCAAGAAGGCCACCACCGCCAAGTCCAATTTACCAACCTTCTCCGAGTTTACCACCGCCGATTCCGATTTATAATCCTCCACCCAGCCCATCACAACAACCTCCTTCTAGTCCACCAAATCAACCTCCATCAATACCTATACTACCCCCACCATTTCCCGTGTATCCTCCACCAATCCCAGCTCAAAGTCCACCACCTTTGGTACCCATCTCTTATCCTCCTCCACCAAACCCACCTCAAAGTCCACCACCTTCGCTGCCAATCTCTCATCCTCCCCCAAGTCTTTCACCACCGATTCCTATGTATTATCCTCCACCAATTCCCATCTATACTCCTCCCCCGAGCCCACAACAAAGCCCACCGACAATTCCCAATTATAGGCCTCCTCCCAGTTCAACAATTACATCTCCACCAAGCCCTTCACAAATTCCACCCCCATCGATACCAATATTTCAACCTCCCCCAACTCCTCTACCACCAATATCGATTTATCATCATCCACCAAGTCCGAGTCAAGTACCATCAGTTCTAGTTCCCAATCCTCCACCGCCAACAGTTCCCTTTTATAATCCCCCTCCAGGTCCTCCAATTTCACCTCCACTGAGTCCACATCCAAGAATACCCTATTGTCATCCCCTGATTTGTCCACCTGAAGTTCCAGGACCACCTAATTCAGAATATGGCTTTCCTCCTCCACCACCATATTCATGAACTATCATGTATTTCCTATCTAGTATTGAAAGAATACCCTTTTGTCATCCCCTGATTTGTCCACCTGAAGTTCCAGGACCACCTAATTCGGAATATGGCTTTCCTCCTCCACCATCATATTCATGAACTATCATGTATTTCCTATCTAGTGTTGATAATGCAATTGATGTTAACGGTTTGAGTTTCGAAATTAGCTTATAATCGTATTAGTGTAAGGTATTTCTAGCTTTTTGTTTTTCCTTCTCTTGTGACAACTTAATAGACTCAAATAAATATGAGGTAGTGCTTTTATTTTCAAATATATCCCCAAACTCTACTTTATGATCCATCGCTTACTACTATCTGAACATATTTAAAGTTGTTTAGTTTGAAAAGTCAGTGTAACTATTTGAATTTACTATGTTTGTGTCGCTCTATTTTAGATCAACGATGTGTTATAAGAACCACAATAAAAGTAGAAAAATTTTATTTTGCTTATGTAGAATCAAAATTGTGGGTAAGTAAATCTCAATCAAAGCAACATCAACATTTTTTTCTTTTAATAGTGGGTTATTTGATTAGTAGCATATTGTCTATTCTCATTTATAGACAATGAAAGCACTAACTTTTGGCGACAATCAAATCCGGCATTGAACACAATCTGTATCTACTGAACTAATGATGAAGTAACATTGTTTTAGTTTTTATGTGAAGATAAAACTCATAGTCATAATCTAAAGACTCATAAAGTTGTGTGAGCTACAACAAAAACTATGAGTTGTCCCCTAGTTATCGATATTTTGCCTAAATAATTTAAAAATATTATAACATTAACAAGAAGTACTCATGTGAGCATTGAAATAATAGCTTATCCATAGATCATAGGAGAAAGAACAAAATCAAAATTTCATCTCTTTAGATCTATTATTCACAGAGTCTCTTTGAATGGTAATTTTTTTACAAAATGTAAGTAAAAATCATTCAGGTCTTAAGTAAACATTATATCCCTGAAGAAATCCAGAATTATTAATGCTAATAGTTTCTAATTATTATAAAAGAGATATATAATAATAATTATAATATAATATAATAATATAACAATAATAATAAAACACGCAAGTTCGCCGAACAAAACTTCCCTTTTTTAATATTTATTTAACTAATACATTAGCTAGATCATTTGACAATACTAACAAAAATCAAATGGCTTCAAGCGCAATATTACCTATCATTTTCACCAACGGTACAGGGCACTTTGTCACCATATCCAACTTCGAACGATTTGAAGCATGTCCAAAGTGGCATAGAGCCAACATAAAAAGCTCTCCAAGAGATAGTCTTGATGACAAAAACCCTTCCCAGTAATGAGGATTAAGCTCAAAGAAAGCATCAAAAAATCTCCTAATCCCATTCAAATCAAGTTTCAACAATGTCTCCATTCCAAAACAATTAAATTCCCTTGTGCATCTCCGCTCCAAGGGCCACAATCCATTCCATGCTCTATTATAGAGTGGAGTCCCTCTAATCATTCTCGTCGAGCCAAGGCACTCAACAATGGCTTCCGCAAGTAAAGGGGCGAGCGCCATTGTTTGAGCCACCGTGTAGCCAGTAGAGGGATGCACAATCCCCGAATTCCCACCAATTGCCATAACCTTTTGAGGAATTTTAGGAAGAGGTCCACCCATAGGGATCACACATTTCTCATCCTCAATGACGGCACGAACCCGTATACCTAATTGCCTCAACCTCGCCACCATTCTCTTCTTAACCTCCATATATGACAAAACTGGCCGGCTAACAAGAGACGTCTCCTCAAGAAATATCAAATTCTTATCAAAAGGCATCGCATACAAAAAAGTCGGAAATTTCAAATTACTAGCGCGTAAATACGGCTCGTTTCCCAAATGGGAATCCCTCCAATCCATGAGAACCATTTTATCCAAATCAAAAGGGTGTTGATCAACTTCAGCCAATATACCATGAGCAATCTGATATCCATGGTTTCTTGGCTTGTCATACTCTACAAAACTACTCGTAAAACCACTTGCATCGACAATTAAGCTCGCTTTGAACTCATTCCCATCATCACAAACAATGGATGACTCAAACTCCTTATGCTCCACCTTCCAAGCTTTAGCCTTATAAAATTTCACACCATTTGTCACACAATTACACAATAACTTCAATTTCAGCTCCTTTCTACCTACCCTACCATAGGCCCTGCCCAAATACTTAGTTTTTTCATCATTTATATATACACAAGCCATAGGCCATGTTTTATCCAAACAGTCCCCAAGTCCCAAACCCTCAAATTCATCTACCCAAGCACCATAATTGTTAGGCCACATAGAAAGGGGTGAAGGATCAATACAACATACCTTGATCCCATAATTGGAGACTTCCTCAGCGAGCCGGAGACCGGCTGGACCGGCACCGATAACGATCACATCGAACCGGGCCCGGTCGGTAGGGTTAAACCAGGGGACATCAAAATCCAAAAAAAATGGTTTTAATTTGGGTTCTAAGTCAAGAAAGCTTGCGAATTTGCTGGTTTGGACTATTTGATGACGTTTTCTTGGAAGGTTTTTACTAATTGGGTGTAAAAATGGAGTTTTGGGTAATGAAATTGAGCTTGAATTGGGGAGTGGAGAAGATGGAGATGGGGTGAGAAGGGTCTCCATTGAAGAGGGCAAGAGAGGTTGGCATAGATAAAGAAAGAAAAATGATCTTTTTATGTAGCAGTGTAACTAATCAAAACAAGAAATAAGAAGAAGAAGAAGAAGAAGAATAAAAAAAATATATAAGAAAGCGAAGGGTGTGGCCGAGTCGGCCACAAATATTTGTCCAAAGAATTCATCCGGGTTCGAAACTCCAAGTTATGTTGGTAGAGGGCATTATCCTCTGTCCCGCCGTGGGGATCCTGCGCTTATCAAACCCGTTGTTTATAAATAAACTAAGACGACTTACCTTCATACTTGATTGCGGGCTATTGCGTGTGGACAAATTTGCTCTACGGGAGGCCCGCGGAGATTTACCATAAAATTTTCAAAAAAAAAAAAACAAGAAATAGGAATCTAAAGCAAATGATACTCTATGCATCTAAATTTTGGCAACCAAAATGCCTATTGTGGACCCAGCGAGACCCTGCCTCGGAAGTCATGTCGGACCACCGGATCCCGATCCAAAGATCCAAGTGGAGCTGAGTCTTCATATGTAAATAATTAGAAATAAGCATTAATTAGAATACTTGGAATGGTTAAAAGTTTCAATTGGAAACTGAAATGTTTTGTAGGAAATTAAGAAAAAAGACGAGTTTTGCAGTAATCTGAATAATTTCGAAATTACTTTCTAGTTTAGTCTCTACTAAATCAAACACAAAAATATTTTCAGATTTTTCGTGAAAACATCGAGAAACTTTAATCCATGCTTTTGAGAGTGCAATTTTGATGATAATAATCATATGGTAGTTCTACAAATTAGTTTGTACTCTAATTTTCAAAGTTAAATTACATACTTTTTTATTTGATATTAATGAGATAATATCCACAATATTACTCGTGTCAAGGAAAGTTAAAACAAAAATTTGATCATATAGACAATAGACGTGATTGGTTCAGAACTACTGTCCTAGCCAGGTTCAATTCATGACCTTGTTAAGAAGTAATGAGCGAGAATGAGATGGGTTGATGGAGTACAATTTATGTGGAAGGATTTAGTATGACTCACTCACATCTCAAGAAGGTGGCGATAAACTCGTTGTTCAAACAAGAATTATATTTAACCGGATATTTTATAATACAAGCATAACATACCTTCCATTTTCAAAAACACAACCAAACATACCTATCTTTTTCACATCCAAACAGAGCCTGATTGAACTGCTATCGTCCCGCCCAAGAAAATAATCTACGTCAGTCGCCATTCCCCTCCTTTTAATTATCAAATGGAAAAACTCCTCTTCCATTTTTACTTTTCAATTGAACTAACATACCATGTTTCTTATTTTCTAATTTTTGGAACCATGTTTCTTGGAACAAACCCTGTTCTGGAATTAGTAAAATACTTTTTGTACCAAATTAGGACCATTAGTAATTTCTAAAATCGGTTCGAGCCCTTGTCCATGCAAGAGATTTTCTTGGAAGAGATTCCCGCAACTGTGCCAGTTCCTCAAGGATTTAGTCTTCGATCCACAGGCCAAGCCTGGAACGCCTTAACGGGAAAAAAAAAAAGTGCTTTCTAATACAAAGTAGACATGTTTATAGAAATGTAAGATGCCAAACACTACACTAAACTTGAGCACTTTTTAGTCTATCTAATAATAATAAATTGAGTTTTTCGCAATTCTCTCTAGACTATCAGTACTGTGCATTCTTCTTACACATGGCCAGACCTAACTAATTATATGACAGAATACAATAATAAGACATACTCTATTCTTCTTGTACACGCTAAGAAAATTGACACAAATTTACATAATATAAATAAATCAATGCCCAGATATTTGCATAAGTTCAAACTGCATTTATGTTCGACCAGTGATGCTCAAGTTGCGTATTCTAAATTCAAGGGACATTTATCCAGAGAATAGTTCGAAGGAAATCATCCCATAATGCCAACCATATTTACATACAAATAAATCTTTGTCACTAATTACATACAGTGCAATCAAAAGGATTTTGATATTCAAAAGCAGAACAGACCACCAAAGAGAACTTCTCGGTATTTTACATTATAAATTAAAACATAAGAACTTATCATGTTTTTCGCTCATTACTTACAGGCACAACAATAGAATCGACCTTCTGGCAACAGCATATTTTTGTTGAAATCTTGAAGGGAGTAACCGTAAAGCAGCTGAAATGTTTTCTGAAACAACTTGGATACAGCAAACGGGATCACCTTCAGCTTATTTTGATCTACAAGATGGTAGAGTGATGCCTCCACATGCAGCAGCAATTATGAAATAGAGTAATAGAACAATCAAACATGTCAACATGGCCCTGTCAACCATAGAAAACATAGAGTTTAGTAGCTTTTAATTAAAGAAAAATAAATGTAATTTTACGGAATCTAAATAGTTCGATGATGCTATTTTCTTCTTGCGTAAATTATGAAGACACCCCCTATGTGAGATCCCAAATACAAAAAACACCCCCACTTTGAGAAATTACCATAACTTCCCCTGAAGTAAAAAGCATATTACAGTTTCAACACCCTGCCATTACAATTTCACCTCCTATTTTTCGAGTTATCCGGGTCTTACAGGAAGTGTTTTGGTAGTTTGCAATATCTAAGAGCCCGTGGTAATTACCCAATAAGTGATGGGGTAATGCATGGAATCATCCCTTTTTCTTTTGATGAACTTACAATCTATACAAAAAAGTGCTAGTCTTTTTTCACATATAAATTGGACTTAATGTATAGTATTATTATACTTACAAGAGCTTGGCATTTTTCATCCATAAAGCTTGACGGAGACGCTTAGATTGTTTTCTGAAGTGAAATGCACTATCTTGCATAGTTGATGTTTTGTCAACAAGAAGCTCAATCTTGTCACCTCTCTCTAGTATCTTGTCAATGTTATCCACCATTATTGTGCGTACCTGAATACCAAAGGTGTCATATCATAGAAGTGCAATAAGATTGTCAAGCAATATTATTATATCCACGATGATAAAAGAATAGCATAATAAAAGCTTTATGCATAATAAGTTACTACAAGATAATGAACATTTGAAAGCTAAGATCTTTCCCTAATTATGGTATTTCTAGATATTTGGGTGTTATGCAATAATTGACAGAAAATAATTTATGAATAAATAGATAAAAACTTTGACCAATTATGCGTAAAAAACCAACTATGACATTACTAGTCACCAACATTCTTTGCTAAATACATACATATATATATATATATATATATACATACACACACACATATATATATATATATATATTTCTTCAGGGAAAGAAGGCACTGTGCGCCTTTAAATGAGCCAGAAGGAAAAGAAAATTTGTGCGTCTAGCGACTTCATTATGGAGTATACCAGAAAAATAGCATTTAATTTCGAAGGGTTGTTTCCAGTTTTAATCCAGAAATTCAATGAACTAAGATGTAGTCTATAGGAAGCCCAGCTACAGAATACTTTGCAGATATGAAAAAGAACTCACTATCTTGACAGTTTTACAACAAAATATTTCTTAAATTAGCAGAAAGGTTTTCCCCACGTGCATGATAATCGGATTGTAGAAAATAGGACAAACAATGTACTTTGACATGTGAAAGGAGGAGAAAGTAGGCACTAGATGCAATCAATAAGTCGAAATGAAATAAATTTCAAAACTTTCCAGTTCCAGTAGCCCAACCAGACAAAATGCACAAAAGAAATTATAATTGAATTGCAGTTTACACTTTACGCTTTACACTTGTAGTAAACAAAATAGCTGTCTTTCCTAGTAAATCAGAAGAGTAAGATATTTCCAAGATGTTCAAACCATATAACATCTCCAATCACATGGCACTTGAATAATAAAATGAAACTACATTAACTTCATTTTCTATTTATTTCTGAAGATGACAAAGAATAGAAAGTGACGAGTAATGCTTGCCTCACTAACTTCTCCTCTGACACGGTTGAGTGTATCTGCACTAGGATTACTGGAGAAAAACTCCATTTGCTGATGCAAGACTCTCGAGAATTCATCATTCATAGAGTAAGCAGGTGCATACGGAGCCACTCTCCCGTAGTTCTTCATAAATCTCATTTGGATTTCCTCCAAATATGAGAATGGGATTCTCCCTGGATCGCAGTGTCAAAAAATGAGTTGAAGATTAATATAGATGGGTTCGCAAATAAATTTTTCTCCGAATTCTAACAAAATTCCAAATAAAGTAATTCCTCACAAAGTGCAAGCAGACAGGTGTCAGTGTCACAAAACCAATAACAGTCATAAAGGCAAATGAAGAGACTTCACAAGGTAATGAGATACTTGGAGCACGAATTCGCCAGATTCTTCCTTGCATATAGAATTATCTTTACAATTATTCTAGTTTTACACTAGGTAAGTGGCATTGTCATAACTAGAGCAAGTGTATTCACACGAGAATCCTATTTTCTTGAGTCCTTACAGTACCACATACAAAAATGTTCCTGTGACCTGACTATTAATCAGACAATATTGGCCAAGTCTAAAGGCTATCCCACATGAGTTCTTAAAATTGGGCTGCCTAAGTTGAGCTGACCCTTTCGAATCTATTCACGTTAAAGTATTTTTTATTTTATTTCTTAATCAACTTGAAGGAATTCTTAGGTAATGACATTCCACAAACTGATAGGACCGTAAAATATCTCCTCTATTGGAAAAGAAGACTTTTAATCTCACATTAAGCTCGAAAAACAAACAACCAAGACTTTTGACCAGAGGGAACCACATCAACAAGGCACAGATTAACCAGAATCCAGGTTTTTCTAATACAAATAATCAGAAATTGTTTACATATGCAATTTAATGGTCACGACAACCAAATTGATGCAATTTAATGGCCACGACAACCTAATTGATGCACTTTAATGGCCACGACAACCAAATTGATGCAATTTTAGACGTTTGGGGTCTGCCGCATACATGATATTCCATCCTGTGAGCCTAGCGATACATACAATAGCTGCAGATGAAATGAACCAACAGAAGTCTTGCTCATAATCATATATTAGTATGATTTCAAGAAATCAGAGGCAAGTAGACCTTGACCTAAACATACAAACACAGGAAACCTCAAAATTCAACAATATGAAAAACTATAATTGATCAAATAAAAACCCAAACTCATTGAACTTATGTTGCTCCCACACATTAATTCCACGTCACAATTAAACTAAAATTTATCAGCAAAAATGAACCAAAACGATCAATTCAGTAAGCCAAACCACACACAATTGATTGTACATAACACAATTAAACCCTAGAACACAAAATGGGACAAAGAAATGAATTTAACAATGAAAAAATGATTATTTTCGCTTACTTCCGAAGGCGTCGTTGGCCATACAGAGGAACGTAAGGCCATCAGATCGGAGGATGTGGAAGATGTAACGATCCTGCGAGAAGCACAGCCTCGACTCGGCCGACTCAGTCTCCGTTAGCTTCTCGAGTATACGGCGGACCACCGCGCCGGTGTTTCCAGTGACGGCGCTAAACTCCGCCAGCACCGTCGTCCCACGCGCCACCACGCCGTACAGTATCGCCATCTCCGATCTTCGACTCAATAATTACAATGGCACCGGGCGAGGAGGATCGAATAGAGGGACAGTTGGACCGGCCAGTCAAAAGGTTTTGATACGGTTGACAGCCAAGCAAGATTAATTGACCTTTTAATATATATATATATATATATATGTATGTATGTATGTATATATTTAAACATCTTCGTGCTGCAGATTATTTAGCAATACTATTCAAATTTCAAATGATATTGTGAGCCATTAATTAAATATACGGATCAAGTAAAATTTGACTATCCTTGCTATTAAATCATTTTAAAATCTCACAAACTCACTTTGAGAGGTCGTTTGCCCCTAGGTGATAAGCTAGAATATAGGATTGCAAATGCTATTTGAATGAGAATTTGACCCTCTTTTATACAATACATTACTGGAATGAATGTTTAGTTGTTCACGTTTTAAGAATCTTGAATTTAAATTTTTTGTCATAATCAATTACTAGTTTTGGTGACCCACTCAATTTGTGTGACAAATTACATAACTCTGAAGTTAAGCGTGCTTGGACGAGAGTAGTACTAAGATGGGTGACCCCCTGGGAAGTCCTCGTGTTACACGCTGAATTGTGGGGAATGGAGCCAAGATACGTTTCTGGACAGATTCGTGGTTAGATGGGGGACCATTGGTAGATTGTGTGGAGCAAATGCCTGAGGCTGCAAGTCTAAATCGGACGGTTCTTTCATATTGGCAAGAGGAAACCGGGTGGAATTGGTCGGCAATCGGTGCTATACCGGACGACACACGGAATCAACTCAATTCAATAAACTTGAATATGCATGGAGCTCGTGGGGATGCTTTACGTTGGAACTTCTCACCAAATGGGGTATATAGTTGTAAATCTGCCTATGCAGCACTCCAAAACATCCCTAAGAATACGAGTGAAGAGAGAAAGTGGAAAAGACTTTGGAAGATCCGGGGTGCTTATCGGCGTAAATTTTTTCTTTGGCAGGTTCGACATGGTAAGGTGCTAGTTAACTCACACCTCCGTGCAAGGGGTATCATGAGTGGGGATATGTGTAATGTATGTGCTCGTGAGCCGGAGAACATTCTTCACGCACTAAGGGACTGTACTTGGGCGAAAAATTTGTGGATTAAACTAGTTCATCCTCGTTTTCATCTTGACTTTTTTGCAGGTACACATGCGAGCTGGGTGGACTGGAATCTGTCAACTGCAGCCAACAGGTATGACTGGTGTAAGGACTGGCCTGCAGTGTTTACTGAAACAGTGAATTTCTTTTGGCAGGTTCAGAATGAGGTAGTACACGGAACAAGGGAGAATACGTTGGATATCTCGTGGGAAATGTTACGAAAAAGAATTGACGGAAATTTATCTCTTTCAAAGTTTGACCCGGAAGCACTACAATTTTCTATGCAAACGGGCTGGAAAAAACCACCTCCGGGATACTACAAAGTTAATGTGGATGCCGCGGTGAGTACAGCACCCAATGATGCTAATCCGAATGTGGGAATCGGAGGAGTGATACGGGATGCTCATAGAACATGGATTAGGGGCTTCAGTGGGAGTATCGATCCGTGTTCCCCTTTGGAGGCCGAAGTGCACGCCATTAATCAAGGGCTAATGCTGGCATGGGACTTAAACCTTCGACAGGTGGTACTTGAGTCGGATTGCAAAGAAGCAATCAATAGCATTGTGGACGCCTCCACGGTTCATCATCAGTTTGATGCTATTTCACAAATCCGGGATCTTCAAAAACAGGATTGGGATGTGAATATACAGGGAATATGGCGAGAAGCTAATGGAGTTGCGGACGATCTTGCGAAAATGGGAATCGGTTCGCAGTTGAAGTTTATGAACACACCGGATGTGAGACTTCAACGAGCTCTCCAAAATGATTTAGATGGTCATACTTGGACCCGTATGATAATTATTAACCCGAGTTTGTCGGGTTAACAAACTAGGGTACACCCCTCCCTTTGTATTAAAAAAAAAAAAAGACATATTTTTCAAATATAATTGTATAACAAATATTCTTAATTGTTTTAAAGCATAACTGAATTTGTTGGAAGTTAAAAAAACACAAAACAAAGCTATCTTAGACATTATCTGCTTGGGGTTAAATGGTTAATTTTGTACTTTCACTTAAAACACACCAAAAATTAGTACTCTAAACCCCTCTCACTATATGAAAGAGTGTAGATATAAACATCAATTCTTTCATATTAATATTGTATATCCAAGATGTTGAACACCGAATAGTACAAATTAAACCAAGTCAACATATGTCATTACAAACGGGACATAATCAATATCACTTGTTGTATTTCCCACCAATATAAAGCATTTTCCACCAAACTCAGTAACCAATTTCATAGGAATTCTTTTTTATGAAGAATTAAGACGGTTATACTTGAGGTCTTGAGATTTAGAACACCTCAATATTCGCACGTATGAAATTCATATGAAATTCTTACGCTTACAAGTGTGTGTGTCCTGAAAGCACCCGTTCGGACCCAAGTTTATTAATAAGACGTATTCTGGTTGTATCCCATGATCCAGTTTCCATTTGTTTTTTTTTTTGTTAGCGGAATCATAACATGTTGGGTTAATTGCATACTACCCCTTATGAAATTGTTTATCTGCAAGAAACTATCACGTGTTGAAAAAATGGCCATAAAAATCCATGTGATTTTTAGATTGCACAGTCTCGCTTTCTGTCAGTTTTCACTAACGTCGTTAACATTTTGTGTGGGTTGCCCGTTACGCCCCTATGTTTTCAGAAATATTTTAATTCTCATAAATATCAGCCATTGGATCATGTAGCCAAGCCACCGTTGGATCTGGAATTTTTTTTAAAATTATAAAAAAATCTAAAAATTCAAAAAAAAATCATAAAAGAATTAGAAAAGAGTTTGAAAAAAAAAATCAAAACATTCAAAGAAATCAAAAAAAAGTTTGTATGTTAGAAAATATTTTTAGAAAATTAATGAAAAATCTGAAAAATTAATTTGAGAGAAAAAATATCAGGAAAAGTCTGAAAAACAGAAAATATAAAAATTAAGGAGAAATAGGAGAAATTGTTAAAAAACTCTGAAAATGAAAAAAAAAATTGGAAAAAGCAAAAAGAAAATCAGAAGACATTTCATAAAATTAAGAAAAATAAGGAAAATTTAGAGAAAATAATATGAAAATAGGAAACATTTCGGAAAATTTAGAAAAAAATAATAGCAAAATCAGAACAAATTCAATAAAATTTAGAAAAAATAGAAAAATAAAAGACAACAAAATAATGGGAAAAAAGATCTTAAATGGACAACAGGGATGGTGATGGATGTGAGTGTGAGGGGGGGGGGGGGGGGGGGGTCGACGTGATGGTGGCGAAAAAGTGAGGGAATGGTGGTGGTGGTGTTCAACGGTAGTGGTTGGACGGATCTAGACGGGAAAAGTGAGGGGCTCGATGATTGCAACAGTAGATGACTTGCAGCGACTAGTGGGTCATGGTGGTGGACAGCGGCGGTGTCGACAGTGGTGATGTGTGTTGGTGGTATGATAGAAGTGGGCCGGGGGGAGGGGGCGTAGAAAAATAGAGAAATGAAAAAGAAAACTAAAATAAAGTTAATGAGTTTGGATATGGATCAATCAGATCCAACATATCCAATCCGAATAAATCATATCCTACCAAAATTCAATTATTTTTATTTAATTATAATGGATAAAATAATCATTTTACATGTATAATTTACTAAAAAAAACTCACTCACTCTCAATTGGGACGAGTGGTCGGGTTGATTTTGGCTACTTTCTTAACACATGCAAGTTTTCAGCATTTAGTGACCAAGACTGGGGAATATATAATTTACTCTAACATGTTTATGGTCTTTCTTTATTTTTCTTCTATATGTTCTAACCTCGGATTGGAGACTTTCCTCAACCAAGACTAGGAGAGTTGTAATGACAAGGGCTAGATTTACAATATTTACTCATGAGGGTGAGTTTCGCCAATTATAGTTTCAGAAAAATTGATATTCTCATAATAATTTCACCTTTTAACTTTATAAGAACATGATGTTTTTTTAAGGAAGAGAAAACTCAATTTAGAGAATTATTTAAAAAAAAACCCTCAATTTAGAGTATTCAAAGGGGTCAAATACTCATTGCAATTATGTTACAATATAAAGCAGCTTATCAACTTTTCAACCGCGAGAACAAAGAAGACATAAATTCAATCGAAATAGGTATTTGAGTCTCAAAACCTTGAACGCTAAAAGAAATTTGCACATGCCCAAAACCTCAAGTTTCGAAACCTCTCTACACGGGAGTCCATATAATGAAAAATAGAGATCAACTCAACCTCTCATATTGATCAATTAAGATTGGCCGATTGCATCCATATTCTTTTAATCTTCGAAGTAACTACAGGTTCCTTGATGTATTGTTACTACACAGTAGAAGTTCTCCAAGAGAAAAAGAAACTTCTTGTATGTATCGAAATGTTAATTATAAACATATTACGTGATTTAGCGTAATTTAACTGTTATGGTTCGATACATATATATATATATATATATATATATATATAGGGACGGATCCAGATTTAACTCTTGGGGGCCCGAGTTACTATTAAAGTAGAATTTTTTGACGATATTTATACATTCTAATTTATTTAGTTTCATATATAAGTAATAAAATATGTGTAAAGATAAACTATTTGTCAGTAAAGATTAAGGTAGTTTCAAAATGCACAAGGTTTTTTAATTTTTTTTATCGAAATTGTACTCGTTGTTCTTTGAGCACTTGTGTTCTATGATTGAATAAGTAGATATGATATACCAACCTCTTAATTTTAGTCATTATATGTCCTTATCAACAATGTTTCATATTAATTTTAGAAAAAATGCTTATTAATTTTAATCTTGTAAGTGTGGGAAAGAAGTCCAAAGAAAAAATTGGAGTTATTCACAACTTTAACTTCTTTTTTTACTTTTTTTTAATTGGTTTTTTTCTTTTTGTACCTTCTTGTTTTTCGTAATTACTTTTTAATTTTGAAAAGGAGAATAAACTCTAAATATTAATTAAAGATAGAGAAATTAGCAATTTACATAAAAAAGAAAAAAAGAAAAAAAGGAGAACAAACTCTAAATAAAAAAGATAGAGCAAACTAGCGCTATTGCGGGTACGCACACTTGAACTCTTGACCTGTGGAGGAAATCTTGAAATGTTAAAAAATGTTAAAATCCGTCCTGTTTTTTATTTTGAAATTCACGTATCTTTAAGGCTGGTGACAACGCCAGAGCAAAACCCCTTTTGCCAGAGCAAGTTTAAGTTAATTGACATTTTTAATCTACTTCTCCACCACTCGTCTATTTGCAATCTGAACCCCCCTTCCCTCCCGCCCCTCTCCAAACCCCAATTCACTATAATCGGTTTTACTTTTGTTCTCAAGTTGAGCTTCAATAAAATAGTATATTTTTAAAAATACATTGAATCACTTTGAGAGAAGTAAATACGATGGAAGGTGAATTTTTTCTTAATTGGGCTTTCACTAAGAAATTATGTATTTTTAATTGCTTTTAATTTCCTTTGTGTTCTTATAGTTTTTCCGCGTTAATTTACTGTTGAGCCATTGTGTTCCTCAAAAAAATAATTTAAAATGACAATATATTATATTATTAATTGACCATAGATAAAGACCACAAAAGGACCAAAGTCTTGATAATGACTGCAGTCTGCTGTGACGTGTGAGTAACATGATGTTGGCTACGGTTCAGACAAAAAAGTATTTATTGGCGTACGTGTAATTAAACTAATTAGTTAAAAACAAATTTTCATTTTTATTCCAAAAAACTTGACCTAAATAAATTCAAGTCAAGCACGATGGTTTACTTTTATAAAAAGAGATGATTTTTCTTTGTACGCGTGGAAGGAGAGTCATTTCAGTTGGCTGCAATCCAAAGAGAATTAAAAAAAAAGGAAAGCTTTATTGACGGGGTGTATTTTTGGTGAAAATTTTGATGAAATATTTTAATGGGAGTTGTGTATTTTGATAAAAATGTATTTAATTTTATTTTGAAAAATTAATATTTTAATCATTTTTCTCGAGAATGTGTTTGGATTAGTTATTTTGAAGTAAGATTTGAATGTTTTTTTGGTGAAAATGTATTTGATTTTATTTTTAAAAGTAACAAAAATCACTGTAACACTCGAATCATTAAACTTTTTGTATGAAAAAATTGTTTCAATGATTAATTGATGATTGAAAGTATATTATAATATAAGTTAAAATTATTGTAATATATATGAATGAGTATATATATATATATTGGAATTGACGTGATATATTTACATATACATATTTATATATGAAAGTGTATCTATTATATAGTGTATACATAATATATACATATATTATATTTTACATAATATCATATGAATAATATATTCTACACAATATGATATATAATATATGTACAAATATAACATATGTATATATAACATATATATTTTCTCTATATATGCATGAGTTTATAATACTGGACATACATATGTATAATATAGTATTGTTTATTGTAATATTCATAATAATATATATACATATATAATATTATATATATGTATATATACAAATATTCTAATAATGTAGAGAGAGAAGGAGAGGGAGGCGAAAGAGAGAGAGAACGCAGAGGGAGGAGAGAGAGAGTGACAACTCTCTCAGAGTGAGTTGAGGTTTGGCCAAATAATTCACAACCAAACAAGTTTTGGGCTAGATTTTGGTGAAAAATCCAACCCAAAACAAAACCAAACACAGCCTAAAGATCTTAATTTCAACTCCCACAAAAGCGTGTAAATTTTTTCTATTTTTATAGTTGTTTGATAATTGTAATAACTGTTACTTGATTGTAATTTGTCGCAATCTGATATCTATGACTTGTATTATGTAATCGATTCATTAAAAAAATAAAAAAGGGATAACAATAAGTAATACACGGAGTCATTCTTAGAGTTCACATTTTTAAAAGTGTGATATAAGAATATAAATATAACTTAAGAGATTTTGTCCATTAATACAATGATTTCATTTTTAAAAGCATTTAAAAAAACGTTCAATTTATAATTGTGGAACTTATGATAATTTCTTTATTCACAATATTATTCCATACAATTTATGCCACTCAAAGATAATAGAATATAGATTTATTTACTTTTAAACTAATTTTATAAAAATAGTTACGAAAAATATCATGCATTTCTTTTCTCCACGAAAAATATTGACAAAGGTAAGATTTTATTAAGAAATTTAACCGAAAAGTACAAGAATATGAAAATCCAAACTGCAAGATATGTGAATTTAATAGACCAAGATAAATGCAAACAACCATTTTTTTTATTGATAATTAGATAATAATCCCATTGACAATCTCTTTTACATTGGGACTCAATATTAATTTTACAACAAAGAATCAATTGAATATGTTACAACATCTACCTTAAACTCCCTCAAAAAAAAAATCTATCTCAAACGTTGTCCACGGACTATTTCCAATTGATATTCCAATTTTTTCTATTGGTATAGAAAATTCTAATTTAGACCTGATTTATTCGAATACGCCTAAATCTACTCTTTCTACTGTCAATATTCCCACAACATATGATTTTATAATCAAATAACACAAGCTTTAGTGTGCCTATGAACAGCTTTCATCCATGAAAAATTATGGCATTTTCCTCAGTTGAAACTGTAAATTTAATTAATTATCAGTTTTTTGAGTAATATTGATGTTCCCGTTGGAAGAACTCTCTGTTGCATGAATAGGGCGCCTATCAAATGCTCGAAAACTCCCCGATACAACGTAAACTCTGCACAAGCTCAGTTCATGCCTCAACTGCAAATTATCAGTGAAAATGGAGTAATTGTTAGTTTCTGTTTAATGTGATATTCAAATGAAAAATATGTGCGCTTTACATATGTATTCACGTATAGACCATATGTAGAATACTCTTAGAAATGAAAAATAAAATTGTGGGTTAATATATAATTTATACTTTCAATATATATAAAATTAAAAGATGTGTGAAAAATAAAAACTTTCAAAGCTTAAAAACATGTACGCACAAATGATATTATAAATGATCAATTTTTATAGTTACGTTCCCTTATTATTTTTGGAAAGTTAAGTTCATCAATTTTTTCCAAAAGAAAATCTTTTAATATCTTAAATTACTAGGCGGGTGGAATGCGTAAAATAGGCACAAATATTAGTTGTATTTAAAGTACCATGGGAGTAGAAGTGCTCAAATCTTGTTCAATGGCTCTATATTCGTTCATTTTCCATTTTGTTTTTCTTCCTGTGGGAGCTTTCCCTTGGTAAAACACCATGCTTTTCTTCACTCCAATCACCTTACCATCCGATGAGTAAACGTATCCCGGTGAGCCGGTGGCCTTCCAATAGCCGGAGGCGGTGGTTCGACTAGGCCTCCCGCCTCGTACTTCTCTTTCTTGTCTCGGCATGAAGAAAAACCATTGCTCGGAGTCCCCATGGCAAAGCTCTCCACAATGTTCTGCAATCAAACACATCCCCTTAGTCATTAATTCTCTATGTTAGTAGTCTATCCTTCTTCTAAAATATTCTTACTCTAATGAGGTTTGAGGCATCAAAATAGTAATCTAAGATTACTCTTTCAAAATTATATACGAATCATATTACAAGCGTAATTCACTGCTGACGCTTAGGTCAGGTGAAACTCATCTCAAGGCTAAGAAACCAGTGGAAAAGTTCAATAGGATGACACCAAAATGAATGGCAAAGTTCCCAATTATACTTCTGGTCCTTCAAAATTGGAAATATGCAATTCTCACCCTGCATTTCACTCTATTTTGATTTTGATTTGAAAATTTTAGATTTTATGACAAATTTGATCCCTTTTCCAAAGAATAGCCACGTGAATCTCAAATTAATATTGAGCACACAACTTGTAGTTAAGGGCTATATTAACTTTAAATTTAAAATTTTAAGACAAATCTCGTAAAACGTGGAACTAAAAATGCAAATTTCCACATAAAATTAAGGTTAGCATTCTTACTTGGGAGTTGCCATGGCTCGTGCTTATAAACATCGAGGAGTGGGATAACGCGATTTATGTCGTTATTTTTGTGTTGGAGCTTGTTGTGAAGATAGAAAGAAACCAATTCTTCTTCAGTGGGGTAAAACCTAATACCTGGTGGCATTTCTTCCATATACTTATGCTTTTTCTTGGTTCAATATTAATTGTAGATTTTGTTGGGAGTTTAGAAATGTATGCTACAATTTTAGAATTTTAATGTTGTGATTTATAGAGGGTCCGAATATGGGAGTTTCCGAGTGAAATGAGAAAATCTGGCAACATAGATTCTGCAATGAAACTTCCACACGGTAAAGCATAGAAAACGATTATTTTGTCCAATAAATTTGTCCTTTTATTTTTTATTTGCAAAAATATAATCCATAAGCACTGTGATATCCGTACTTGAATAAGTCAAGGCAATTAACAGTACCCCAACTATGTGTCGATAATTGAGGATGAGGAGGAATAATTTGTGGGATAGGATTTTATATAATATTGTCATGCTTACGAGGGGGGAACGAAGATAAGAGCGTGAGAGGGTCAAAATTTGAAATCACTTAAGGGCAGGAGTACCTTAAAACATGTGTTAATTAAATAAAATATAATAGTTATTATGAATTGTTTGATCAGATTATCTTTACATATTATTTTGATATGATTATCTCATATACCTTAAAACATGTGTTAATTAAATAAAATATAATAGTTATTATGAATTGTTTGATCAGATTATCTTTACATATTATTTTGATATGATTATCTCATATTAAAATAATTATTTGTTAATTTGAATTTTAAAAATAAGATGATGTGATTGTTTTTTCTGGTAGGCTTAAAAAAAATTAAGCACGATGAAATGAAAATGATTAAAATTATTAAAATAACTTTAATTGTAAGTCCAACTCTTGACTGGAAAAGAATTCAAAGATTCAAATTTAACGTTACAAGTAATTTATATTTGTAGTTTCACCCTTTCTTGTTAGGGCAACTCATTTAAATTATTTTACTAATGAAAGAATTATATGAAATATTAGCTATTAGTGAAAAATCATTAATTTTTCAAGTTTGATCCATAAATTTTAGTGTGAGAATTAAGAATTTTAAGAGTGTAATAGAGCGAAATTCTTACTCTTAAATTGCTAGAGCGAACTTAGAGTTATAGAACATTAACAACCCTGTACAGAGATTATGTAATCTAAGTCATGCTTAGACGTTTGACTAATGCTAAAGTGGGAAACAATTTTTGTTGTTGTTATCTTAATTAATTTCTAATTTAGCAAAAAAATAGTAAGAAATTAGCCATGGGTTGTAATAAATGATGACATGGATTCATCTTAGCCATATGATGTAGAACTCTCGATTTACAACAATATTTCACGGTTATGTACTATCAATTTTTTTTTTAATCAATTAGTGTTATGAAGTAGGACTAAATATCGTAAGGTCAATTTATTAAAGAAAAAGGATTAGATTGAATTCAATGTGGTCGTATACAATTAATCACATAAACACATTTAATTTGTACCAAGTCTTAATCACATGAAACCTTTAGTTTGTACTAAGTCTAGGATGAAGAGCATTAAGACTTTTTAATCATTATCATTCCATTTAGTCTCGAGTTGATGAAGTAGGCAGTGGCGTAGCCACTTTGACAAGTGTATTTTTCTTTATAATAATATTAATATACTTTAATGGTTGAATATTTCTATATAATATAATTTGGAATTTTGATGTGTGTCAAGGGAGTCAATTAGAGATAGGAGCTGAAGTCAATTCACTTTTAAAGTCCTGGTAAGCAAATAATCGAAGCACAAATGCTAGATTATTTTTCTCGATTGTCTTTCTAGCTTTTTTTTTTTTTAAAAATATAAATATAAAATGATTGAAATATTAAATTGAGAGATGATTACAGACATACTCCTCTTATAATGTGTAATTACCAAAAAAAATCCTCATATTTTTGAAATTACAACACCACCTACAAGGGGCCTAATTGTACGATTATTAAGGGTTAACTTGTAAGAATTTTTTAAAATATAAGTGCGGTATATGTAAGAAATGCCTTATAAGAAGGGATTTTTTAGGTAATTTTAAAAATAAAGGGAGAGTAGTTGGGTAATTACACAATTACACAAGGGGAGGCCTGTGTAATTTTCAATTAAATAATTATTACCAATTATCAATTTTCTTTTACAAACTAAAAATAATAAATTATTATATAAATGAAAAAACACCCAGACATCTATCATATATAAATAGAGAAAGTACTAGCACATTTTTTTTACCAAACTTTTAAGAGTACGAAATAAGCCGAGATCAGGTGTAATATATCGAATATAGACTCAACGAGCTTATATTTGAAGATATACTAATCAATTTTGTAACAGAGAAATAGAGCACGACTCCTATTCACAAGCTTAATGTATAGAGAAGTATAAATTCGAAAAACTCAAATTGAACCGACTCGTGAGCCATCTCCGTACAACTTGCACCAAAGCTTTCAGAATTGGTGCTAGATTCAAACGAAACGGATCTTCTATCCCACAATGATGTCACATTACTGTAAGATTGACAAGTGTCCAATTAAAAAAAATTACTAATAATAATTTAAATTAAAAGAACACTTGTCAATTTCATAGTGATGTGATGTCATTGTGACACATCATTATGGGATAAAAGATCTATTCCGAGGTTCAAATAACACCCCCCATCCCCCAACCAAAAACACCCCCAACCCCAATTTTTTTTTTCTTATCTGCTTGAACTATTTGCATTGGGGTCGAATCATAATAAACAATAATTGTGAAAATTATAAAAAATTGGTGACCCCACAAATATCCCGTGGGTCCTCAATATTTTAGTAGCATTAAAGACGAGATCAAACGGAAAAATGAAAATGAAAATTGATAATGACCACAAGAAGACATTAACCTCTAAAAGGCTCCTTACTTTACGCGGCTTGGACAGAGTAAACACACGGGGTCCGGTGGTGGGGGGTTGGTGGGGGCATTTATCTATCCACATAGTACATAATTGGTAATGAACAATCAATTTCCAGTAATAAATTTGTGGATTCAATTCTTTCTGTCATTGTAGTGGTAGTGTTGTTGGATAATCTGTAAATATTTTTTTAAACGACTTTTGATCTCGAAGATATTCCTTGGTCCATGTTAAATTACTGGACCCGACTCTGCCAAACTTTTATTCATCCAAAAAGAATCTATATATATATATATATATATATATAATCTTTCTTATGGTCAACAAAGATATAAACAAATAGAATATATAACACTTTCGCTTTAATTTTTCTTATTTTTAATGCATTTATTTAACAAAGCAAAAAGATTAAAGGTGGTCTACTTTTGTACTTTAAAAAAAAAGATTAAAGGTGGTCTACTTTTTGGCGAAGCCACCAACCACCAAGTTATCGTGGCCATGAATACTTTGGGATACTACTGTGATCTTTCGGGACAGACAGTAAATCGGCAGAAATCTCGCATCTTCTTCTCCAAAAATGTCACCATTGAAGATAAGCAGCGTATTGGTCGACTTACCTCCCTGGGACAGACGGATAATTTAGGTCGATATCTTGGCGTCCCCCTCAACCATGGGCGTCTCTTGCGGAAAGACCTCACTTTTATTCTAGATCGAGTTAAAAAAAAATTCCAAGGATGGAAACGGAAACATCTAGCACTTGCGGGGCAAGCTACTCTGATTAAGTCAGTCACGGAGTCAATCCCGGCTTACCATATGCAAACACTTCGACTTCCGTTAGGACTATGTGATGCAATTAATAGAGCCAATAGACAATTCCTATGGGCGGTTCAGATAATGAGAGGAAAATACATCTTATTAGCTGGGATACGGTGTGTCAACCCAAAAGAGCTGGCGGGTTGGGACTTCGAAAAATGCGGCTCACAAACATGGCTTTTTTGGGTAAACTGGGCTGGCAGGTACTCACAAATGAATCGAAATTATGGGTCCAGGTACTTCGACATAAATATCTCCTTCGAAGGCGAGGTCGCTCACGCAATAACATGTCCCAAAGCTGGAAAGGTATTTCGGATTTGTTACCTCTTGTCCGATCGGGTATCAAATGGCGTATTGGGGATGGGAGCAAAATCCGGTTCTGGCTAGATGAATGGATAACGGGCGGTAATTTCTTGGCCCAAATTGACAATCACTTAGATCACGAGACGGCTATCCGTTCGGTGCAGAGTTATTGGATACCGGATATCGGGTGGGATTGGATGTCTCTAAGCCATCTGCCGTATAATGTGCGAGAAGTGCTTCAGGGGATCAACTTAGATGCTTTAAGTTGCCAGGAAGACATCCCGTGCTGGAAATATGCTATAGATGGCCAATATAGTGTCAAAAGTGCTTATGAAGCCTTATCGAGAACAACCACTTGTGTTGCTGAAAGTAAAAAGTGGTCCAGAATCTGGAAAATCAGGGGACTTTTTCGTCGTCGTTTTTTCCTTTGGCTTCTTAGACATGAACGTGTTCTCACAAAATCCACCTTAAAAACTCGACAGATAACTCATACTGACAATTGTGATATTTGTGGCAGGTCGGCGGACACCAACCTACATGCATTACGCGACTGTGCGTGGGCGAGAAACGTGTGGGAGACGACAGTCCACCCGAATTACCACTCGAGATTTTTCTCGGGCACGAGTAAAAGTTGGGTGGATTGGAACCTATCTCACACGGCAAATAGGTATGCATGGTGCGATAATTGGTCATTAGCATTTACTGAAATTTTGTCTTTCATTTGGCAGGTCCGCAACGAGCTGATTCATGGTGAAAGGAATGAGGCACCTACAATGGTCCTAGATATTTTACACTCACGAATTGACGGCACTGTACACTCGACGCTGTTTGACCCGGATGTAACCGTACTCCAGATGCAGACAAGTTGGACAAAGCCAACTCCTGGTTACTGTAAAGTAAACGTGGATGCGGCAGTAACACAAATTGCAGACAATTCTACCCGTTGGACGGGGATTGGGGGTACCTTGCGGAATGAACATGGTAATTGGATAAAAGGTTTTATGGGGCAGATACCACCATGCTCTTCTGTCGAGGCTGAGCTGCGAGCCATTCTAGAAGGACTAGAGATGGCGTGGAACTCTGGAGTACGGAAGCTTATTCTTGAATCTGACTGTCGGATTGCTATACGAAGCATTGTGGAAGCCTCCACAGCTCATCATTACTACGAGTTGATCCAAAAAATACGTGATGTCTTGCATAGAGGCTAGGAGGTCTCTATCACCTGCATTTGGCGGGAAGGCAATAGGGTAGCAGACATGCTAGCCAAGTTAGGATTACACACCCAATTCACATTTTGTAATGCACCTGATGAGCGTATTCTTCACATTTTGGATGATGACATTTTTGGTCGAACTTGGCCACGTATTTTGACTATTAGCCCAGGTATGTCGGGTTAACACAAACATCTTGGGTAACCCCCCTCTTCATGAATGAAAAAAAAGAATATATAACAGTTGCGTTTTAATATTTTTTTAAATGTATTTAACAAAGCAAAAAGGTTAAAGGTGGTCTACTTTTGTAGTTTTAAAATTATTATTTTTTAGAGGGCATGGATTTGATTTCAATACTTTTCACTAAAATTCTTAGTGTAATTTGATGAGACTACTATGACAAATTGATCATCTGAAAAATAACAATAGCATTTTTTACTCGTATAAGTTGCCACCGCAAGAAAAAATGATATTAATAATGAAGTATTAAGTTAAATAATATTAAATTTATCATTAACAATATTTATTAGATGACAACAACTTTTATTTTATCATAATTATATTTTTCACAAATTTAATAATGACAAGAATTGTAATTTGTAATGTTAGCAACTCTGATAGTTAGTTTGATATAAAGTATTTTTTTTGACTCAATTCTCAAAAGACATATATCACTAAAGGGTTTATTACAATTTAGCTCCCTTTGAAATTCGTATATAGCAAAAAAACTCCATGTGAAAAAATAATAGGCAATTTAGCTCCCTGTGTTTTTCGGAATGAAGCACACTGCCTCCCCACAGATTTTACACTTAAAGTTTTTTTGGATGGACAAAAATACCCTCGTAGGCAGATAGTTGTGCGTGTTTTCACGAGAAAATTCATAACTCATTGTTGAAAGCTCGGATTCATGAACCGTTTTCTTCCCATGAAACTAGACACATAGGGCTATCCAAGCATATATCGCATATAATCAGGAGACATCTAGAACACGACAGTTTTGTATTCAAAGCTACCTAAAAATATGTCGGCTGTGCAGATAGCTGTGCGCGTTTTCACGAGAAAATTCATAACTCATTGTTGAAAGCTCGGATTCATGAACCGTTTTCTTCCCATGAAACTAGACACATAGGGCTATCCACGCATATATCTCACATAATCAGAAGACATCTAGAACAAAGCAATTTTGTATTCAAAGCTAGCTAAAAATATGTCGGCTGTGCAGATAGCTGTGCGCGTCTTCACGAGAAAATTCATAACTCATTGTTGAAAGCTCGGATTCATGAACCATTTTCTTCCCATGAAACTAGACACATAGGTCTATCCACGATTATATCGTACATAATCAGGATACATCTAGAGCAAATCAGTTTTGCATTCAAAGCTAACTAAAAATATGTCGGCTGTACAGATAGCTGTGTACGTCTTCACGAGAAAATTCATAACTCAATGTTGAAAGCTCGGATTCATGAGCTGTTTTCTTCCCATGAAACTAGACACATAGGGCTATTGACGCATATATCTCACATAATCAGGAGACATCTAGAGCAAAGCCGTTTTGTATTCAAAGCGAGCTAAAAATATGTCTGCTGTGGAGATAGATGTGCGCGTCTTCACGAGAAAATTCATAACTCATTGTTGAAAGCTCGGATTCATGAACCGTTTTCTTCCCATGAAACTAGACACATAGAGCTATCCACGAATATATCGCACGTAATTAGCAGACATCTAGAACAAATCATTTTTGTATTCAAAGCTAGCTAAAAATATGTCGGCTGTGCAGATAGCTGTGCGCGTCTTCACGAGAAAATTCATAACTCATTGTTGAAAGCTTGGATTCAAGAACTATTTTCTTTCCATGAAACTAGACGGCTATCTATGTATATATTGCACATAATCAAGAGACATCTAGAACAAAGCAATTTTGTATTCAAATATAAGGGGGGACCAAATATAAGGTAATTAAGGCTTTTTATAGCAAAAATGGGGCAAAATGGACTTTAAACAACAAAAACAGCATGCAAAGTCTCAGTTTTGGCGCATGGGGCGCGTGAGGAGTTTTTTTGCTTCATTCCGAAAAACACAGGGAGCTAAATTGCCTATTGTTTTTTCACAGGGAGTTTTTTTGCTATATACAAATTTCACAGGGAGCTAAATTGCAATAAACCCTATCACTAAATGCCAGTAGTGACACTTCATAATTCTTGTTTTGCCAGCTAGCTCTCATTACTACTAACTTATACATAACTCATTAAATATTTTACATAATTGTCATAATGACCTCAAAAAGGTTCTTGCCGCTCAATGTACTATATGTATAATTAGAAAATGATAACATTAATAGTCCATAACGTTTGATATTTTGTCATTAATATCACATTCTGTTAGGGTATCCACCTCCCCAGAAGTGGATTGACAGAATTAAGACCACAATTCAAAATAAATTGCTTTGTCTCACCTTTCACCCAAATTTTGTTTTTCATACATTGAAACTATATATCTACTTCATTATCCTTGCTTACATTATCAAGAACATTGACAAATGAAAAACATGAACCAAATGCTTCACTAAAAGAAAACATATATCATAATATCTTAATACATTCTACACACACAAAGCAAACTTGCATATATCTATATATATGATATATAACTTCAACCTAACACATAAACTTCATAAAACAAACATATAATTAAGCACACATTCTTTTTTGCTTAGGCTTATAAACCAATCATCATTGATCATGGAATCCCTATAATAGGAATAAAAGGGATATAATAGCTACTTGGTGCTAATCCCCATTCTCTTGGCAAAGGCAAATCCACAGTCTTGGATGAAGCAAATCCCTTATCTTTCCCTCCACATTTACCCTCTAAAGGGCATGATTTGTAGAACTTGAGAGGCTTGGCAGTAGTAAAATGGCTTGATTCTTTGGCTTCAACAATTGGGGTTATTGAATTCTTTGATGAAATGTAGAGCTGATAAGGACCTCCCATGATCTTAGCCATGCAGTTGATGGGATTATTAGTCGATTTCAGTTCGTCGGAATCGGAAGGAAGTCCAGTCACAAAACTACCATCTTCTTCTGTGTATGTTACAGCCAACTTCTTCACTTTGTCACATTTCACTAAGACTTGAATTCCTGAGAAAAAATATAAGGAAAGGAAGAAGAAGGGTGAATTTGACCACCTGTTGCGTAATTGATTATGACGAAAGTTTAAATTTCCAACTTTGTAAAGATATAAATTCGTAATGCAAAGAGGTTTAAATGAGATTACAGAAAGGGGGGTGGGGGGGTCGTATATTAATTCATCAAATAACATTTGCACTCTAAAGATAGATTTTGACTTTTCAACAGCGACGCCGAACGGGCTCTAAGTATGATTTTGACTAAGAATTACTACATATTTTAGTTTTCTTGGAGGCTTTGTTGAACTTATAGAAAATATCTTATAATTTATAACATTCAAGAATTTGTAAGATGTTGAATTTTACTTTTAAAATAAGCTCTTAAAGGTTTTATTATACTGCGCTAGTAATCCATTTTGTAGTTTATACATGCATAATCCTAATTTCTAGTTTTTGATATTATGAGCTCATACTTTAGAATTTTTGGCCGAATACTCTAACATCTTATGAACTTACACTAGTTTTCTGAACTTATGTAAAATAATTTATAATATATAAGACGTAGAATCTCATTAGAAGTTAAATTTTATTTCGAAAATAAGGTTTTAAAGATTTTGCTAAGATAAAATTCCAGAACTTAATCCAATTTGTAACTTATATGCATAATCAAAATATCTTTTTTGTTTTTCTTTTTTGAGCTTATGAGATGTTATAATATAGATTTTTTAGGGCGCGTGAGCACTATAGCACTACATCTTATAAACTCTCAAAACAATTTCATAAAATAGTATTACAAAACTTATAAGCTAATTAACTTCGGGAGTGTTTGCAAACTTTACTGTTTCTAGGAAAGTACGTAAAAGTGACTAGTGTTTGCAAACAGAAGTTGAAAGTGAAAAAAAATTGCAAATAAAAGTGATTATCAATTAGCTTTTTTGCAGAAAGTATAATATTGCCCTTAAAATAATATAAAAATTATATTTTTTTCACATTTATGTTTCTAATCTTCTTTTTAACAAAATACTCCTAAAAGCATATATTTATGAAATAATATTGATTACGTAGGATAAGTAGATTACAGAACAATAATAGCAAAACAATTAAACGACTAGTATCCCAACAAGTAAGATATAAGTAACAATATCCCAACTACTAATATTTAATTAATAATAGAGAAAAATGATGAATTTTACGTTTCTTTCAGGTTTCTGCTCCCCTGAAACTTAATCGCAAGTTTTTTTTTAAAAAAAAATTGGTGGAGTTAATTTGGAAATATAGAAATATTGTCAAAGATAGAACTGTCACTAAAAAATTATTTTAATTGCAGGAATTTAAAAAGCACCAAAAAGCACTCCATACCCAATTTGGAACTTTTGGCTTGTGGGAGCTTAATTTTAGAGAATCAAAAGCAAAATCTGAATTTGCAAACATTACAAAATTGCTTATTTTTAGCTAAAAGCTCAAAAACACTCTTATTTAGAGTTTGCAAACACTCTCTTCGTCTGCAGAGACGGAGAGACGGGCAACTTTGAAAAAATGATACTTTTTGCCCTATAAACTTTTGAAACTCGAAATTTTGCCCCCAAAATTAAAAAATATCAAGTTTTGACCATTTTTGTATTCACCCTTGAACTCCAAAACCTGGCTCCGGACCTAGCTGTCCAGCTCGGGGTTCTTGAATATTAGGTAATATAGTAACCTAACATGTTTTTACATCAACTAAAATACCTATAAAATAAGTGATCAATCTAGTAATTAATTATATATCTCCTGTAACAATTTCAAGAAATAAAATAAATATTAGAACAAACCTGAGAGATCAGAACTATGATTACAGTCAAAGCCGCAAATTACTGATCCTTTCAGGACTTTTCTTATCTCAGCATTTGCAAGAGCCAAAGTGAAGAAGAAGAAGAACAACGCAATTAAAACTTTTCTTGTCGCCATTGAAGCTAAATGCTCAAGTTTTGTCTATGATAAAAATAACACTTGAATAGGGTTTCCTATAAATATTGTAACAAGTATCAGAACAGTAGTAAATGAAAGGGGCCCAAATGCTTGAGTAGGTTGTTGGTATATTAATAACTAAAGATGTGAAAATAAATAAATTTTTTATGATGAATAATTCATTTTTCTTGAATTTATTTGAATTATGACACAATTCAAATTTCCAGTGCATATCAAGGTGTAAGCATTTAGAACCATTCATGTTTTTAACATTTCAGGTGCAAAAGAGTCATTTTCCGATCGTTAATAGTCGAGGTGGATGAATTATACAAGTAAGAGGTTCTGGGTTCGAGTCGTATCACTAGTGTGGGTAGTATCGTATTATTAGTTTATGTTAGTAGAATATTATATTGATTTCTTCACTTCAAATATATGCAGTATATTTTGTTTGAGAATTATTGTAAAGTTCGAAACTATGTATGGAGAAATATTGTTACTATATTTCAATGTTCACGTGCATATATATACGTTGATAATGAAATTTAACGATTAAAACCATTTTTAAGAAAATATAAAAAATTGAGGGACAATTCTATTATGAAAATCGGAACAAATTAACAGTAATTAAATTGGTGAACGAGTAAAACATTTAAATACCATAACAGTCGATGTAAAACAAGTTCGCAATAACATGACATGATTCTTATCGTTTGATATCGAATACTTGGTGTGTAAAAATGTTTTCCTAATATATGAAATATGAAAGTATAATATTATCACGAGAAATGTGGGTATCTTTTGAGACATTTTGTGGACCATAAATTTTGTTTGAAAGTTTGTTAGTAATTTTTACCATAAATGGAAAAGAAATGATACTGTCAATTCATAGTAATTAAGACTTTTCAAAGTGGCAGACTTGAAGACTACCTCAGAAAGTTGGTTAAGCTTCCAACAACTCAGATGTCTTCCTACTAAATTCATCTTCAGATTTATCTCTGAAAATATGCAGAACTGCATTAAATCCATTATCTTGGGTAGTTGGCCAATCTCTTCCCCTAGCATGCCTTTACTTCATCTCTTGTACTATATATTACCCTGAAAATAGAAATTCCACCACTTGTATATTAATCAATAATTAATGTGATATGAATGGTATTCCCATGGGAAATTCTATGCTGGGAATGGTCTCGGCCCAGTGACAATCGTTGGATCCCCCACATGGGGCGCGGGGGGGGGGGGGTAAATTGCTAAATGACCCCCCTCCTATTGCGGGATCCAACGAATTGGTCTCGGCCCAACATAGAACAGCCCGTATTCCCATGCACATATGGTTGATCTTGTGTGTGGGAGTGTAAACGAATCTAATTGAGCCGAATAAGTTGACATCCAAATTTGGCTTAAAATTTTATATAAACTTTGAAATTATATTTGAATTTAGTTTAATTATTAAATAAATTGAACTCTGATATGAAGATGAGTTAAGTAGGGTTTGAACTTTTCAACTCGCTTATACCAGGGGCCCTTAGGCGAGGTATTCTCTACGTTGGTCGGGGGTGCACACGGTTTTGTTCTTAAAAAGGCGCCTACACTTTGAGGCTCATATATCGTTCAAATTTCTCGTCTCCATCTGATGTAGAATGATAATTGAGGTAATGTCACTTTTGATCCCCATGTTTGATGTTAGAATCACTTTAATCACCTCATGTTTATATTGTGACTTTAACATCCTAACGTTCTAATTTGGTTTAATTCAAGTCCTTTTGGATATATTTACCCTTAAATTTGGTTTCACTTTAGTCCTTTCATGTGGCCAATACATGCTCACATTTAAGTGTAAAAATGTCCAAAACGACTTAATTTAAATCAAATCCGGACATTAAAGATGTTAAAGTCACTATTTAAACATGAAGGACTAAGGCGATTATAACATTAAACATGAGGGACCAACTATGACATTATCCCATAATAATTATACTCATATTTTATTATTTTTAACTAATCAAGTCGGGTGGGAGTTGACTTCAAATCTTATTAAATGAAAAAAAAATGGTCTAGCTTATTTTATTTTTTTTAATTCAAGAGGAAGGAGAATATCCTACATATCTAGCCGACAAATTCGGGTTGATAGTTATAATCTTGAGCCATAAAGACTCTATCTAGCTCCATAAAGGAGGGGAGAGCCACAACTTGTGGCAACCTGGATTCGAATCCAGAACCTCTCACATCAAGTGGGAGGTGGATACCACTAGACCAATAGGCCGACAAATCCGGGTTGATAGTTATAATCTTGAGCCATAAAGACTCTATCTAGCTCTATAAAGGAGGGGAGAGCCACAACTTGTGGCAATCTGGATTCAAATCCAGAACCTATCACATTAAGTGGGAGGTGGATACCACTAGACCAATAGGCCGACAAATCCGGGTTGATAGTTATAATCTTTTGGCATAAAAACTCTATCTAGCTCCATAAAGGAGGAGAGAGCCACAACTTGTGACAACCTGGATTCGAACCCAAAACCTCTCACATTAAGTGGGAGGTGGATACCACTAGATCAATAGATCTTGGGTTGGTCTAGCTTATTTTGTATGCTAATGAACAAAGGTAAAATGAGCTTTTCAATAATGGATCTCGTAATTCTTTGGTCTGCTTTTCAATCCTACACCTATAGTGCATAATGAGAACATTATTCGACAATATAGTTAAGGATATCTTTTATAGATGGCCACATTGCTCTTGCAGGTTGCAGCATCAATAACTGTCACCAAACATCACAAGCTTTTAATGGCCATTGAAGGGATGTTATGATACCAAACATACCAGCATATATTTTCTCATTTAGAGAAACTACGATGATTCTTAGTACACTCTAAAACTGTGTATAATCACAATTATTTTATATTTTCACGAAACTCAAAGTCTTGTAAACTCAAAATTTGCCTCAACATCTTTAAAATCGGGTTATTGTTAGGAGCTTTCGGGATACTGAATTGTTCTGTAGCAACTTCCAACAATTTATGTAGTCTGTTTCGCGTAAAAACAAACTAGAATAAGGAGGAATTTCGAGTAGACGGTCCCTGCCTCGCGATAACCTTAACTTAGGATTATCTACCGACCCCTGCCCAAATGGGCTAATGGTGGTCCTACGCCTTTTTTATTTACTTATTCTACGGTATATGCAGCAAATAGATCGTAATACGTAAGTAGCCAAAATACATTAAATTGAGAAAAAAGAGCATACCTCCATGGATTCTTGATTCGAAGTACAAGTTATGGATTCAGCCTCTCACTACATCTACTACTAGGCTACCAGATTACTCTATGTTAAAATTTACAAGTGTTTGAACAGAATCTAAATTCTAATCTAAAAGGGAAACTACGAAAATACTGAACTACGCTACGTAAACTGCCTAAATGGAAAATCTGAAAAGATAAGTTTTTCTCTGAGATGTTGTCTGCCTTCTTCCTTCTTCTTCTCGCCTTTTATCTTTGCGGACGCCTCACGTTCCCCATTTTATCTAACCGTCCTTAACTCCCTTTTTCAAAATCTCAGAGTTTGGCGCGTCCATTTCTCTTTTGGATAAACTTCTTCGTTAAATGAGCCTCATTTCCTTGTCTCTTTATATTCGCTCAAATGGCCCATATCATTTTGTTTCCTTACTTGGGCCTATCCGCATTCAGTCTCTTTTTCATGGTACTTTTCGAATGACCCATTTGTCATTTATTATTTATTATAAACATAGTCAATTACTTCACGTGAGTTGATCATACATAAGTAATTATGATTAATAGGTATACACTTTTTTTTTGCAGATAGTCGAAGGATTCAAAGGGGGGTGCGGGGGGCTTGGGCCCGCGCAGTACGTTACACTATATTTATGGAAAAATATAGTAAGAAACTAGGTTCAATTACAACTTTTGACATACTTTATACTCTTAAATCTCTTTCGTTATAGCCAAGATTTTGGGTTTGGGGGGGGCGAACTCAAAATAAAGGAAAAAAACATGATATTTTTCGATTTTGAGGGGGGGGGAGCGAAATTCAAATATCAAAAATTTTGTAAGGTAAAAAAATGATTTTTCAAAATTGAGGAGGGCACCCTCCAGCCCCCCCCCCCCCACCACCCCCCTTGGGCTCCGTCCCTGTTTGAAATAAGGTGTAAGAAAATTAACAATCGATGATTCAGTAGACCTGTGTGAAAGCAATTGCCTAGTGCCAAATAGTGGGCAACGGTTGGCATGTAGTAGCGGCCCCCTTATGCTGCATTGATTGGAGAAGGGTTTCTAAACCAACTGTTTACATATAAGAAAAAATGGGATTTGGGCCGGTAATTCATATAGAGCCCAAATGAGAAGTGCAATCTTAATGAGAGTAGATGGGCCAAAAATGGGGCCTATCAACTGTGGGGCCCAGAACTCGAACACAAGGAATAAATGACAAGTCTTTAAAAGCCCAATGATCATAAAAAAGGGAGAAAGCAAGAGAAGTTTAAGGGAGCGTGATCCGATCAGGAAAACAGGCGCCAAGCAGAGTAAATTTAAAAAGGAAGTTGCGAGCAGTTTTTGGGAGTTGGCGAACGTGGAGGTTACGAGAAAACCAAGACAGAAAGCCAGGAGTATATATGCGAGGAAGAAAAGAGAAAAGAGGACCAGACGACAATCACTGCAGAAAATTTCCTTTTTTCTATCATTAGACTAGCTTAGATATAACTAGATTTAGGATAATTAGTCTGTAATCTTAAATAGGTTCGTTAGTAGTGGTATTTTCTAGCATTTCGTTTCCGTGTAAAGAAGAATTCACCAAAGAATTCATGGAGGTATATGTACTTTTAAGTTTTTAAGTGTTGATTAATTGCTTAAATTTCAGCATATCTTCCTTAGTTATCGAGATATATTTTTATTTGGGCGTTTAAGTGTTGATTAAATTGCTTGCATATTACTATATCTTCTTGATTATTTTTTTTACATCACGAAAGTTATTTACAAGGCTTAAACCACCATTAGCACATATAGGCTGGGGTTATTAGATAATTTTAGGTTGTGAATTATCAGGGGGCTTGGATCGAACATCCGAAATCCTTCCCTAGGCTAGTTTGTTCGAAAACACGAAACAAATTTTTGGCGGCCACAGTGGGAGGTTAGTCGAATTTAACCTCCGTAAAACCATTATAAGATGTCAGAAGGTTCTTCTAGAGAAGAACCAAATGACGATCCAGAAACACAACCTGTATCGCGACACAGGATCAGGGCGGATAAAATGTATGAACAATTTGTCAAAGTCATGAAGTAGACTTTGATAGGCGCTCGAGATGATCAACGAAGGGAATTCAAAGATCAGTATCGAGCACTAGCTCAAGAATCTGCCCGAATATTTACCGCAATAGTACAAGATTTTGCTGTAAACACCCAAGACGGTTTGGCTCGAGAGGTTACTCGAGTGGTAACTGAATTAGGGGAAATTTTTAACCAGACTTGTGATGTTTTCTCAAAGATGGTAAACACCCAGGTAGTTAATGCGTTAGAACCATTAATCGAAAGACATAACGTACTAATAGAAAAAGTATCGCAATTAATAGCAGTAGAACCAACAGTTCGAACAAGGCACGTAAACATAGGAGAGCCTCTATCTGGTTATCTTTGAGAAACCAGAAACAAGAGTAGTCGATTCGAAGGTGGCCAAACATCGAAGACACCCCCAGTAAACGAACATAATTTTGTAAACCCATTCATGCCTGGGGGGCAAGCAAGAGTGGGACAACAACCTTTTGTTCAGAACATGCGTCCTCCTCCTAGTATTCCTCAAAATATGAATTCGAATCATTTTCAAACACAGTCTTCGAGACCGAATTTCGCAATCCCTTCAGTCGGTTATGGGCAAGTACCCGACGGTTACCACACTAATAACCGCTTTAGCAGTTTCGAAATACCAACAACAATTACACAAGGGCAATTCCCTTGGGGGCAGGGTCAAGTGCCGGTTTACCGAGGAGTCTCGAATACTCCTTTCCCTATGGGAAACCCTGGATTTTTGAATCCATCTATGGGTCAAGGAATTAACGCATTCCCCAATAATAATCAAGTACCAAATGCAGGAGGGCAAGATGTGCCCGATGCCCATATGGGAGGAAATATTGGGGGACAATTTCCTGATCCTGTTCAAGCTCAGATCAAAATGATCATTGAGAGGATGTATGGACCGGGTTTTCAAAGAAACCACAGACTTACGCCAGGGAAGCCCTACCCTGATTGGATAGACAGAAACTTCCCTTTTCCTCGAAACTATAAAATTTCTGATTTCACCCTATTTATGGAGACGACCATGTCTCCGCTCTCAAGCATTTATCTAGGTTCACATGCTAATGTCGAGAGGCATCGGATCAGGATTTTCTCAAGCTAAGGCTTTTCCCTAGTTCCCTAACAGGTTCGGCCTTTAACTGGTATATAAGCATAACCCCGAATTCCATAAGCGATTGGAACGAAATGCAATTCCAATTTCAGAACCATTTCGCTTGAACAGATCCGGGGATATCGATGAGTGACCTCGCTAAAATAAAACAAAATGTAGGAGAGTCAGTCGAAGAATTCCTAACACGTTTTAAGAAAGCTAGGGCAAAATGTCACCTTAATTTGCCCGAGACTGAGTTTGTACAATTAGCCCAACAAAATATGGCCTTCGAATATAGGTTAAGAGTTGATGGCATGCCTTTCGCAGATTTTAGAAGTCTAGCAGAAAGTGCCATAAGGTACGAGAACATGCTAAAAGAGGAGAATAATAGGAAACATCAAGGTTTTAATGCCTTCGAAATTGGGACCCCATGGGTGTTCGAAGAAACCTATGAAGTAGATCTGGTAGAGTTCATAAAGGGACCCCCTACCAGTGTGGAGCCCTCGAACAAAAAGACTGCATGGTCGCGGGGTCATTGCAAACGAAAAAAGAGAGAAATTATACTTTCGATGTAACAAAAACTGAACAAATATTCGATTGGCTATTAGCCAACAGGAAGATAAAATTTAAAAGAAAGCATAAGATACCTTCGAAAATCAAAATAAAAGGCAAATCATATTGTAAATGGCATAATGCCTTCTCTCATAATACAAATGAATGTATTTTATTTCGAAATTTATTACAGGAAAAGATAGATTCAAAGGACCTTATTTTTCCTGATACTCAGAAAACCAATATAGACGAAGATCCATTTTCCATTTTGAACTTCGAAATTAATACCCTTGAATGTTTTGATTTACAGGTCACCATAGAGACCAAAGTGGCCATAAGAACATTCAACAGATTGATCGACGAAGGAATTTTGACCTTCCCTAAGGTCAAAGATGAAGGCCTAGAGGGGATGTGCCGCTGGCACATGAACACTCTCCATACTACGGACTAGTGCCAGATTTTCAGACATTTCGCGGCTAAACAACTCGAAAGGGGTCTGATCACTCTGTCCTCGACAGAAAAGAGAATCCTAGGTTTGACCCCAGAAGGCAAACTGAAAGAGAAGCAAGAGAAAATCGAACCTCCTAAAGAGAAATCGAAAGCCGAAGAGAAAACTTATAAGCAGGCACTCGAGACGCCCATATGCGACATTAAATATGAGACACCCGCTCGAGTGGTGAACAATTTGACCAAACTACAGAAGGCCTTGTGCCATCACTGCGCCAATACCCTCCATTACGAGCTGGTGAGGTTACATGTAATAGAAAATGACCCCAACTGGGTCCCCGCCTATCAAAGAATCGAGAATTGGAATAAGAGGTCGAGGCAGGAGTTCGACAACAGATTGCCAGGGACAATGCCTGCTCCAAGGCACTTCAGAGGAAGAAGAGATCGAGGACTGCCTTACAACCACACTAGAGGCCAGTTTCGAGGAGACGAGTATCGAGAGAACTTCGAGGTCAACAGGAACAACAAGGCTAAATCGATGGCCCAACAGGTGGCATACTCGAGAGCGGCCATCGCAATGGAAATGCAATAGGAGGCAGTGATTGCCAACTTAAGAATCGAAGAAGAGGCGTTAGCCAAAAGAATTTTGAAATTGAAGGTAGTCACGGGGTCGAGTTATGAGGACCTCGAAAAAAGAGGTGGATAGTCTAAGTGACCAAATGAAGGACTCGAACCTTCAAGATAAAGCAGCTACAAGTGGTGAAGATGACTTGGCCGATTTCGAGTCCGGCGATGATTTGGATATTTTATTGGATTGAATACTAGAAGATGGTATGATAGGTGAAATCGAGAAGAGCGAGAAACAAGCCTCTGTGCGAAGGGCATTGAATCTCGAAGGAGAAAGAGATTGCAACATGGCAACAATACTCCCGGCAGAATTTGCCTCGAAGATAAAGGAGGCAGATGAGGAAGAGAATGCTTTGGAGGTCTTGAAGACCCCAAAGGAAGGTAATCAACCTCATTTCGAGTTTATTGATTATGTAGATAAGGAAAAAGATAATGAACATGAACATTTCCTTGAATTATTATTTTCCAAAGAAACCATAAATAACAATCACATGAAACCACTGTATGTACAAGCCAAAATCGAAGGGTGTAGGATTAACAGAGTTTTAATAGATAATGGTGCAACTGTTAATATTTTACCCGAAAAAACTTTGACTAAAATAAACAAATCCATAAAAGACTTAGTAGCCGCTGATGTAGCAGTATATGGATTCTCAGGACAGGCCACGAAAGTACTAGGTGTGTTACCATGTAGGATTAAGGTAGGGTCATTGGTTTCTTACTCTGCATTTTTTGTAGTAAAAACAAGTTCATCCTTTAATGCCCTACTCAGAAGGGATTGGATCCATCAAAACTATTGTTTACCTTCAACATTACGTCAACTTCTAATATGTTGGAATGGGGAAAAATTTGAAGTATTTAAGGGCGAAAATAATTCCTATTTTGTGGACGCTCAAATTGTGAATGCCAGGTACAACATCGAAAAACTCGAAGTAAAAGATCAGGAGAAGACGTCTGACTCGGTATTCGAAAAGACGATGGGGGAGGACGCAGGAGGAACAGAAGACAAAACCCAACTCGAAGAAGAAGGGGAAAAGATGGTCCAAATCGAAGTGGGGCAATCTTGAGTAGGATTTTCGAAATGTAATAGTTGAAATATTTTCTTGTGTTTTTTATGGATTTAGTTGAAAAAGAGGTCATCAAAGGAGTTTTTAAGCAATTAGCTATAGGGGGACTTGATTCGAAATTACTCTCTTATTCGTATTATTTATCTGATGAAATTGACTCGAATTCTATTACATATGATCCTGTCAGACCAATAGGACACGAAATAGAAAACGTGGTCGAAGAAGGGATCTTGGAGCCTGATGAGGATATCAGGAAAAATATGCATGATCCTTTAGAAGAAGTTAATTTGGGCACGCTCGAAAATCCAAGAATGACTTACATTAGTTCAAAAATAGAGCCTAATGAAAAAGAAGATTTGATCAAAATCCTACATGATTATAAGGACTGCTTCGCCATAACGAAATGCCAGGGATAAATATGTCCGTAGCCAAACACGAATTACCTATAAAACATGGATTCATACCAATAATTTAGGCTCCGAGAAGATTCTCGCCTGACCTAATATGTTCAATCAAAGATGAAATTGAAAAATTGGTGGAGGCCAAGTTCATTAGACCAACCAGGTATGTAGAATGGTTGGCAAATGTGGTGCCAGTTGTCAAGAAAAATGGCAAAGTTCGGGTGTGCATTGATTTTAGGGATTTGAACAAGGCCACCCCGAAAGATGAATATCCGATGCCCATGGCCGATATTTTAATAGATGCAACAATTCGATTTCGATATATGTCATTTATGGATGGATACTCAGGCTATTACCAGTTAAAAATAGCCGAGAATGATAGGAACAAGATGACATTTCGATGTCCAGGTGCCATAGGTACCTTCGAATGGACAGTCATGCCCTTCGGCTTAAAGAACGCTAGGGCCACTTATCAAAGGACCATGAACTATATGTTTCATGATCTCATAGGAAAATCAATGGAGATTTACATCGATGACATAGTGATCAAAGCATAAACGCATCAAGAGCATGTAAAGTCGTTGATCGAGGCTTTCGAACGAATGAGGCATTTTAATTTAAAAATGAATCCTTTAAAATGTGCTTTTGGAGTGAAGCCTGGGAATTTCTTGGGATTCTTGATTCATAATCGAGGAATTGAAGTAGATCAAAATAAAGCCAAAGCAATCCTAGAAGCAAAACCCCCTACAAACAAGAAAGAGCTACAACGCTTTTTAGGACAGGTGAACTTTCTACGAAGATTTATATCGAACTTAGCAGGAAAGACGGAATCATTTTCCCCACTCTTGCGAATAAAAGAAGGGGGGAGTTTTATCTGGAATAGAGAGCAACAAGAAGCTTTCGAAGCAATAAAACGAAACCTCACTTGACCACCAATTTTAATTCCCCTTCGAAGTGGGAAGAAGTTAAGATTGTACATATCGGCAGCAGATCATTCGATTGGCTGTCTCTTAGTACAAGAAAACGATAGAGGATTCGAACAGGCCATTTTTTACTTAAGTAGACTATTGAAGGAAGTCGAAAAAAGATATTCATCTATTGAAAAGTGGTGCCTTAGTCTGTATTTCGCTTCTGTTAAGTTGAGACACTATTTCTCCGCATATGTTATAGATGTAGTGTCCCCAACAGACGTAATCAAATTCATGATAAATCAACCTTTAGTAAAGGGAAGGCTAAGTAAATGGAGTCTAAGTTTACTCCAATTCGATTTGGTTTATGTGCCTCAGAAGGCCGTCAAAGGGCAGGCATTGGCCGACTTCCTAGCTGATCATCCTTCGAAAACCAATACACTGAACAATACCGAAATTGAATTTATGGATTTGGTACCGTGGACACTCCATTTCGATGGATCGAGTACCCAAAAAACTGTGGGTATTAGACTATACATAGTATCTCCAAATAAAACAATCACCAAAATATACGCCAAAATCAAAGATGAATGTACAAACAACATAACAGAATACGAAGCTCTCATATTAGGCTTGGAGGTTTTACTTGAAATGAATGTTAGGAACATTGAGATAAGAGGTGATTCCCAGTTAATCATAAATCAAGTAAAGAGGATCTTTAAATGTGTAAGCCCATTGGCGATAGCTTCATTCGCTCGAGTACACGAACTATTAAAGAATTTTAATACCGTCAAAATCACCCATGTGCCAAGGGAAAATAATCAGATAGCAAACGATTTGGCTCAGTTAGCTTCAGAATACAAACTAGACTCTGTTCTGCTCAAGTCAGCAATCCAGCTGGAGCCAAGAACAGTGTTACCTCTCGAACAAAGGCATGTTTTGATAAATAAGATAGATATTATGAAAGAAAAAGAGGATTGGCGGTGCGAAATAGTGGAATACCTTAAAAACCCCGCGAAGGGAGGGTTCTCGAATAAATTAAAATTAATAGCGCATCATTATTTCTATGACGAACAGGAACTGTACAGAAAAGACTCCCAAGGAGTTTTATTAAAATGTCTTGATTTGGAAGACGCCATGATCATCATGGTCGAAACCCATGAAGGGATATGTGGGTCCCATCAAGCGGGACATAAAATGAGATGGCTAATACATAGATATGGATACTATTGGCCAACAATGTTAAGGGACTATATAAATTATGCTAAGGGATGCAAGCAATGTCAAAGGTATGGAAAAATATTAAGACAGCCTGCGGCCAAATTGAATTCTATTATCAAACCGTGGCCATTTCGAGGATGGGCCATGGATATCATTGGAGAAATCAAATCTGCCTCATTGAAAAAACATAGATATATCTTGGTGGCCACCGATTATTTCACGAAGTGGATCGAGGCTAAAGCTTTCAAAGACACCGATTCGACGAAAGTGACAGAGTTCATTAAAGAAAATATAATCACAAGATTTGGGATTCCTGAATCTATAACGTTTGATCAAGCCAGAGTTTTTAACAGCACAGAAATGCTTAAATTCTTAAACCAATTCGGGATTAAGTTATTAAATTCGACACCGTACTATGCCCAGACAAACAGGCAAGCCGAGTCATCGAATAAATTGATTAAAGGTTGCATTTCAAAAATGATAGGGAATAATCCCAGAAATTGGCATGAGTTGCTAATTGATGCGTTGTGGGCGTTAAGAACAATCAAGAAGGATAGTTTGGGGATATCTCCATTTCAACTGGTTTATGGCCATGAAGCCATGATTCCTATAGAAGTCAGTATTAAATCGAGAAGGGTTTGCGAACAAATGCATCGTACAACAGAACAATATATCAAAAGTATGAACATCGAAAAATTAGATTGTGAGATGTTGCAAACTATGGCTTTGAAACAAATCGAGCTCCAAAAGAAAAAAGTAGAAAAAAGTTACAACAAAAAAGTAAAGCCAAGATCCTTCGAAATTGGAGATTTAGTATTGAAAATGGTTTTACCCGAAGGGTCAAAGGATCATTTTCACGGGAAATGGTCGCCTAAATGGGAAGGACCATTTTTAATTTCGAACAAGTTATCAGGAAACTCATTAAAAATTCTGTATTTAAATGGAGATGGTTATGGAAGAGCTTTAAATGCGAGACATTTAAAGAAATTCACACCAAGCATATGGAAAGAAAACGAAGCAATTATATTCGAAAGGTTCCCCGAAACGGCTAAAAACTTCTTACATTAATTTAATGATTACATCAAAAGTATTCTAAAATCGAATAAAATGTAAAGAATTGAACAGTACCTCAAGGGCAGAATCGAAGGCATCCTTTTCGAGCAAAACCGGCCCAACCACTTCATCAAGTTCATACGTGAGTTGGGCAATTTGGTCATCGAGACTAGTAATATCCCCTTCGACTGGATTTGTGAGGTTCGAAAGACGATCTCTTTCCAATTGAAGGGTTGCAATTTGCGCATCTATGGCAGCAATCCGAGATAAATAGTCTGCTCGAGTACTCTCCAAGACTGGGGCCCGACTCTTTAGTTGGGATAATCACTGGGAAAGTTCGGGGGATATGTCTTCCTCAAATGGATTGATACCTTGATCAAAAAGTTCACGAAGACGAGTGAGGCATGATTCGAACACCTGGCGAGCCGCGTGAAACATGAGCAACCATGGATCGGCAACCCTCGAGGTAGCTTCATTGAGAAGGGCTCGAAGCCTTGTAGCCAAAACAACATCATTCGGAGAGCGGCGAATATCGTAAAGAGCCTCAGTTAATTCCCCTCGGGAAAATACCAAAGGCGCGATCGCTTCTAAAGGAATTAAAATACGTATGTAAGTAAGAAATCGAAGAGGAAATTTATGGGACAAAATTTTCACATTCACCTTCGAATGAAGCAATCTCTGATGGGGCCGCCGAGCTCGAAGAGGACGGATCAAGAATAGGCACGACCCGATAATTAGGAACAGGATCTATTTCTTCAATATGTACCAATGAGACTGAAAGACGAGAAGGGCCCAACAAAGGCTGAAGGAAAAGGCGCTCAGGAGGGTTCGAGCTAAGAATGGAAGAATTCACAAATATAGTCGAAAATCCTGCCGGGGAGGAAAAGGATAGCCTGATCGAAGATGGCAAAGCAGGGACAGAGAAAAAGCCGGCAATAGTTGCCATATCATCAAAATGATAGATGGGAGTTACCGGGACCAAAGACGAGGGTGGAATATCAGTGGAGGCTGTTACAAATACATTCAAAGAAAACACGCATTAAACTCCGATCGAAAGAGAGAAACCTTAACAAAATAGTTTGAAAAATAAGAACAGATTTACCAGAGGAAACGCCACCAAAAGAGGTATATCCTCAGTAAGAACAGTCCGGGTTTCGGAAGAAAGCTCAGAAGGAGAATTAATCGGTGAAAGGGCTAAGGGAGAATTCGTTTCGAGAGTCTCTTCAACATCAAGCTTGAGAGGACGTTCTTCGAGGTCAGTGGTCTCCACCGAAGGGCCTATGCAGAGAATATAAATATAAGAAAAGAGCGAATGGAAGGAAAACCTTTAAGGATGCTAAAATAAAAAACAAGGCAATAGACAAAAATGATTACCAAGAGTTTCGGACGATTCTGCCAAACAAGGACGTTTACGACTTCTATGAACAAGTGGTTGGGGGTCCATCTCTTCCGCTTCATCTTCGATGGAAGTTTGGAGTTGTTCAGGTACCGAAGGAAGAACTTCTTGAATAAGAAGAGCTCCTCTTTTTCGATTAATCGGGGGCTGAAGTAGTAGAAGAGCTGGCTTTCGACTTGGAAGAACTCGCTGGAGGTCTAACCCGGGCCCTAGGGGCGGTTCGAGCAAGGGCTTCCGATTCTTGAAGGGCTCGGAATAAGCCCTCATGTGCTTGAATGAGGGGATCATCTCTTTCGAATCGCCAGCCAGACGTTAAATCATGAGGAATGAGATAAGCATCATCCTACCAAAATAAGAGAAACGAAATTAATATTCGACAAAAATGGAAGAATTAAAAAGAAAAATTCACCAACATACCTCGACTGAGAGAAGCCTTGAAAGTTCCCTTACATTTGCAGATCCCGCGCAAATTTTAGCAACGTCGATGACCAACTTCCAGATAATTCGCCTGGAGTAATTCCGTTGCAAGACACGGTTCCGAAAGTCAGCAAAACACTGTTCCACTTGAAGGGTTCTACAGAAAGCAGGTACTGGAATAGGGAGAACTTGACAAGCCGGCATCCCTTGAATGATGATTTCCGCTCGGTCCCTTTTGGTTTTCGGAACGATATACTGCTTATTTGACCACGGACGGTTCATCGTCCCCAAAAAGAAAAGTGCAAAGCTCCGAGCAAGACCGAATTGTCTCGAACATAGCTGCCAGAAATAGAGGTAGCAAGTCAGGAAGCAGACAAATGTACTCGATAAGCAATGGATAATCAAAAACCTAAAAGTACATTAAAGTTACCTGGGGGTTATAAACCTCAACACCCAGAGAGTTATCTGCATACAGTAAATTTCGAGATGACAGAACAGAACGCCAATAAGGACGATCATTGTCAGATCGCCTCAAGGAGTTAATATCTCTTAACCAAACTGGAAAGACAGTATGGGACCAATGGGAAGATGCTTGCCCGTGCCTCACCTTGAAAAATGGGCACCAAGTTGAAACGAAAAGTGGGTTATAAACAGTGCTCAGGGCTAAAAGATATGAGGCCTTCTCGAGAGGGAGTAACAAATTAATAGCATCCTCCCCATAACAGACCCAACTCGAGGTAGGTTTGAAGATAGAAGAGGCTCGAGACGCTTCTTCGAAAGATTCGGGGTCCTAATATTTAACAATTCAGGATAGTAAAGGAAAGCCTAAAAGGACAACAGCCATAAGGGACCTGACAATCTCTTGGCATTCGAAGGGTCCCGGTGGAGATTGAACATCATACGGTAAAACTGAGATAGTACTATAGGAGCTAATTCGATTGGCCCCATAGTGGCCGCAATATTGGCAGAAAGAGGGAGGAAAGTTTTGTTTACAACACAGCCAGAGTTCATGAATAAGCGAGAAAAGACGAAATTCAAGAACAGTACCTCTTCGAAGGCTGGTACTGGATCTTCACATTCTGAGAAATATGTGACCAAGGTAGAATAAGCAATGTTTGCACCACCACTCTTACCATGACCCTTAAGCCACTCGGACAAAGAAGCCAAAAGGGCTTGAGAGTCGCTAATCGCTTCTCCAGTAGGATGTATGGTCCCGTGGGGAGATAACCCAGTAATTAAAGCCACATCCTCGAGTGTTACCATCTGGAATCCTCGAGGCAATACAAAGCAATTATACGAAGGATGCCACGAAAGGGCCAGAGCATCTGTCAGCACTTGTTCGAAAGAAAGTGTTTGATAACAGGCTATTCGAATAAGCCCCATGATTCGATTGTTCGTCCATTTCGAATGAAATTTCAGAAGACGATTGAACCACAAAAAAGCATCGGTATTGCCTATCCACCCATTGATGGGTTTCTTCATATTGGTCCAAGCTAACTTGGGGGCTACCCCTCGCAAGCATAATGGAGCGTTGTCACTTTCCAAATTGGGCCAAGTACCGAGAAAATCGGGGATGTTAGGCGAATCGTTCTCGAAGGCCGAAGATTCGAATCGAGGACCTAGGGTCAGGTGGTTGAGCAACTGACCTCGACGATCAGAGAACCATCGAGGCACCACATGGGTCTCTTTGAGAATCGCGATCTTGACGTCGCTATAATGGCCCTTAAACGACGTAATAATGTTATGTAAATTCTCATCCGCTTCACAGTCGAGAACAGTTGCTCATGGAATCAAAAAACCCAAGTCTTGGGCGGCGGTGTGAGGGGGAACAGCCATCAATCCGAGGTGATAATGAGACACTCGAAAAGGAATGAAAGAGAAGGAGAGAAATTCTGATTGTTACCGCGCGAAAATAAAGGAGTTGAAAGACGAAATCCCTCGAAGATGATGGACGTACGGATTCACTCGAAGAAGATGAAGAGAAAGGAAGATGAAGTCGATAATCAAGATAGTTATGCTACAGTAAAAAGGTAATCGGCTATTTATAGGGATTTTAAACACCCGGTGATGAAAAGACACACTTATTAGTTATCAGGAAGATGAAAAACCCTGACGTTTTTTCATCAAGAGGCACGCATTTCTATACCCGCCAAAAAATATGAAAAGGCGCTCATAAGAGGACGTGTCTTTTTAATACATATGAAACCGAAACAATTCGAACATAAATAGACGAACAGGCGTGTCAGTTAATACTCACGAATTCGAAGCGTGCGAGCATATTTAATGCCCATAAATTTGAAACATTCATGAGCATTAGGGGGGCATTTGTTTACATATAAGAAACAATGGGATTTGGGGCCGGTAATTCATATAGAGCCCAAATGAGAAGTGCAATCTTAATGAGAGCAGAGAAAAGAGAACCAGACAACAATCACTGCAGAAAATTTCCTTTTTTCTATCATTAGACTAGCTTAGATATAACTAGATTTATGATAATTAGTCTGTAATCTTAAATAGGTTCGTTAGCAGCGGTATTTTCTAGCATTTTGTTTCCGTGTAAAGAAGAATTCACCGAAAAATTCGTGGAGGTATATCTACTTTTAAGTTTTTAAGTGTTGATTAATTGCTTAAATTTCAGCATATCTTCCTTGGTTATCGAGATATATTTTTATTTGGGCATTTAAGTGTTGATTAAATTGCTTGAATATTACTATATCATCTTGATTATTTTTTTTACATCACGAAAGTTATTTACAAGGCTTAAACCACCATTAGCACATATAGGCAGGAGTTATTAGATAATTCTAGGTTGTGAATTATCAGGGGGCTTGGATCGAACATTCGTAATCCTTCCCTAGGCTAGTTTGTTCGAAAACACGAAACACCAACTTATATAACGTGGTATGTCTCCCCTTTGTAACCGACATTCTAGAGGTGGACTGGTACGTGGTGCCAGAGCAAGTACAATTGAAGAATAAGGAAGACTCGTGCGTGAGCTCTCAAGGTAGGGCTGGCCGAGGAGAGCCGCACACCGACCGAGGGCGAGGGTATGTTGAGTGGGGGAGTAATAGCGGTTCCCATCTCATCGTTGGTCAAACAGTGGTATATACAGTCTAAAATCTAATTTACATCATACCTATTAATTATAACTTTGGCAAAACGACATTATACTTAAGGAAGCGTCAAAATTTTTATGTTCCAAAAGTTATAAGGTATTGAATGTCGATACCACAAATACACCATTATATATGCAACACAAGCGTAGAATACTAATCATCTAGAACTACACAGGAATCTTTTTAACATAGCAATATACTACTATCAACATGATGATTGATTATCCTAAACTGGTAATAAATCAAATGTCCGGCCCCCATCCTATACCGTTAAAATGCGATACTTTTTTTCAAAAGATGCAACATTCACACAAACCTTAATCGGGTTAGTCGCTTTTAACACATTCATTGAGAGTCGCATTCAACTGCAATAGTAGGCTCCTTCAATATTGTTATGGAATCTTTCCAAATTAAATCTAACAGCATGCAGCAATACATTTCCCGGTATATGTGGAAAGGCTTAGGGTATGTTTGGCCATATTTGCAAGTTTATTTTTAGGAATTTATCTTAAGAATATGAATTGTCGATATTTATGTGAAATTGTTGAATTTTGTGGTATTTCTTGTTATATTTTTAAAGAATAGTTAGAAGTAGTGTTGATGTGATATAAAAATGATATTTTATTGGAATTTGATGTAAAAAGTGATTGAGTTAGTTATAAAAAGTATGTTTGCAAAAACCTATGCTTTTAAAGAAGTACTGAATTTTAAAAAAAGTTGTAAAAGTGGCTGAAAGTTAAAGTTGGGTTTGTTTGCAAAACTTGCTAAAAAGCAGAAAAAAATAGAAGAAGCTGGTAAAGCCGCAAAAGTACTAAGGGCATGCTTTTAATTTCTACTTATTTACAATTTTTTTTGTAGAGAAGTAGAATCAGAAACAATGAAACCAAACAACAAAAAGATATTTAAATCCAGCAAAAAGTTCAAAAGTGTTTTTTTTTCCAGTTTTTACAAACAAGTCTAAAGTAAGAGAGAAAATAAGTTTAATAGTGAGAATACGATAATTAATGATGAGAGATAGTGAGTTTGAGTGTAAATTTTCATTTTTTGGTGATCAAAAAATTGAAAACCGACCTAAAAAGACATGGCCAAACACAGCCTTAGTTCACTAAAAAAAGACATATAAGAAACAAGTACATTTCTAGATCTTTAACAAGTACTTTTATGTGTCCTTTACGAATCATTTTTAGAAGCTATCAAGAACTACAGTCTCAGGAGCTATATATGACTCTAATGAGTGTCTCACACTCGAGGTTAGGTATCACAACAAATCCTCCAAGTATATTGGACCTCTAGTGGTTTTCACCTCATAGATAGTTGTGCTAAAACACCGAGCCTAAGAGCTCATTCAGAATAACTCGTACAAAAGATATCCCTTAATTTTTCGCAGAAGCATGCATGAAACATTTCTGCTTAAGCTATCATGTCAGTCAGAATTGTGAACATCATATATTCTCGCAAAAGTGTGGCGTGGAACAAAGATTTGATAATTCACCCTTGGTTTCAGATAGTCACACCAATTGTCAATGGAATCTCAACATATATTCATATATTATTTTTTGTGAAATCTTTATAAATCAAAGGATATCAGTTGAAGAATAAAATAAAAACATCGAGCTAAAGAACTAATATGTTGTTCATCACTACGAAAGAACTGCTACACCAGACCAGACACACCTTTTTTTGTTAACCTATTTTTTGACTGACCGGATCGGTCACCCTTCGACCCCCTAGTCAGAAAAATTAAGGAAATAGTCAAAGATTTAAAACCTTTAGAATTACCTTTAAATACTGATTATGTCATAATGGAAGTAGATAGCTCTATAGAAGGATGGGGAGTAATATTAAAATGTAAACCTCATAAATTTTCTCCAAAAAGTGAAGAAAAAATATCAGCATATTCCAGTGGTAACTTTAATAAAAATGGAAGTAATTGGACCAATCTAGATTATGAAATAGCAGGAATAGTGAAAGCAATAGACCATTTTAGACTATATTTAAATAAACCTTTTACCATTAGAACAAATTGTGAAGCTGTAGTTAGATTCATAAAAAATTGAAAACTCTAGAAAACAAAATAATAAAAGATGGTTAAATTTTAGAAATGCAATAGAAGGTAATGGATATAAAGTGGAATTTGAACATATTAAAGGATCGAACAATAGTATAACAAGTTTATTAAGCAGACAATTAACATTAATTCTGGGTCATAGATCATGACCTCCAACAAACCAGGACAACCAACAAACACGATCTCCCTCTGCAGCTTACAACCAAATAGTCAGAAGACCAGCTTTCAGGCCTAATTTTCAACAAATTAGCCAAAATAGACTAGCATTCACAATAGAAACTCAGTTTTTCAATCCAGTTACACAAAACGTTTTTCCTAGACCAGTTTTAAATGCCTTTGACAAAATATCACTCCCAGTTAGACATAATTTCAAGCCTCCAAGAGATACCCCTTATATAACTGAAGATCAGAGTATTTTACTCAATGCTCTATGGGAAACTCATACTTCATCCAGCAAATTAGCAGCATTAAATGCACTCTGTTATTACTTTGAGAAAGAAAATAAAGATTTTCCAGTAAAAGATGTAGCAATTTATCTCGTTATTAGAGGAGAACCCGTTGGAGTTTTTGAAGATTATCAACGAGCACTAGAAAGTATTCAAAAGGTTTCAAATGGATATCTGGTACCCTTCAAGCAGTTTCATGAAGCAATCGCAGCAGCAAGAAGAATATTAGGCCCAAATATTTATATTCAGCCTAATGCAGAAAATGCAAAGCCCAAAATATCTTCAAAAGGAAAGCAGTCTATTAGCCCAGATGTTGATAGACTAGAAGAAGATATTGACACCATAACCATGGTTCAAAGTTTCTTTTCTTTTCCACCGAAATGTCCGAAAAGTTTCTGTTTTTCAACTTACGGAAAAGAAATCACCATGTAGTTTCGAAATTACATTATTTCCTAGGAAACTCTTAATGTTTCCACGGAAACTCTCAATGTTTCCATGGTTTTCATGAAAATCTTTTTGAAAAGAAATTACCAAACTCTCAATGTTTTCATGGTTCTTTTAAAAAATATTTGCTCTATCGCAAATGCAACAGAGCTCTTAAATCTCTCAATGTTAGGGAAACAGGTAAAAAAAAATATAGAAGAAATAATGAAAAGTAATAAATCTAACAATCAAACAAATATTTATTCACCGAAAAGCAACTTTTTATCATGCGAAGTAATTTTTTCATATAATTTGCAGATGAGCTTGAAACCTTGGTATAATTCATATTAACTTTTTATTTTTTTCATGACAACACTTTTAGAATTTTTTATTTCACAATTTGAGCTACCAAAATTTTATCAATTATATGCTCTATGAATGCTAAACTTGAATTAAACATTACCACTTTTTATTTTTTTCACGACAACACTTTTGAAATTTTTTATTTCAAAATTTAAGTTACTAAAATTTTGTCGGTTATATGTGTAAATCTTAAATTTGAATCAAACGTTACCACTTTATATATTAGTGTAATTTGATCGATTATTGATGTAGATGTATAAATATTTTACACAACTATTGTTTTTTGATAGTAAAAAGAGGAAGCAACTCTTTTTTACTTCTTTTTTCGGTTTCTACCTTGTTTCTAGCATTTTTCAAGTTTTTCATGACATTTCCGAAATATTTCCGATACGTTTCTTATATTTAAGAACTTGAAACTTATCATCAAAACAAAATTTTAATCCTTGACCATAACAAAACAATTCACCAACCTAAACAAATTATACCAAAACCTTTTAGTTCAACATGAAAACCTACAAGACTTGTTTTAAAGCCAAATCAAAGAGAAGTACCAAAGGAAATACAACAAAAGGCCCTCCAATACATATCAATTAGAACTTTTTATTACCCTACCCAAACAATTTCATCCCTACCTGAAGGAATACAGAATATGATTTGGCAAAAAATAGAAGTAACTTTCTATAGAAAAATGTTAAAGGTAGCTCAATTAATTGTGTCCACTAAAATAGACGGAATACTGCCTTCCACTACCCTTTTACAATGGAAAGGAGAGCCAATCAGACAGCAAGGAACCCTAAAATTTTATACTGCAAAGTATATTTCATGGCCAAATATTCAGATAGGCACGTCAATTTTTCAAGAAGGATGGATCGAAGGCATTTTTATCACTATCCAACAGCTTCTAGACTTTGGTTTTGTATCAAGACTATATGTTACTGATTTAGACCAAGTTAAAAATTTAGGAAGACATTTGACAGACGCAGTAAGCATCCAGCTGAGTAGAGGAACAGATATTCTACGAATTGAAGTCACAGCCATACCATCAATTTGGGGAAAGTCAAATGTTCAAATGGGATATACATTTTATTGGATACATGAATCGTTTGAAAAAAGGGTGGCACCACCGTCAGTAGCATTCTGGTTATTACACGAAGCAATAAATCCCATTTCAGACATAACAGATATGCAACTAGCCGTTGAAACTCGTCGAAAAGATCAACGAAGATATATGTTAAATACAGATTCAGCCACAAAATTTCAACTTTTGTTTCAAGAACGTCATCATAATATTTTCATCCCAGCTAATGATCGAGTTTATAATTGAATATGGTTTCAAGGAACTAAAGCATTGACAAGTGTAGAATGTCCTCCAGCATATGCACGAGACTTTGGAGCATCAAACTCAGGAATAGGAAGTTCATAATCCAATAAAAAAGGTGAAGACTTTAGCAGCAATAATTCACCAAGGAGCAATAATCCAGCAAACAGACAAAGCTATGACTATACCAGCAAGGACAATAATTTGTAGCAGTATTAAAAGCAGCAAAGTTTCAACTTGGAGCAATAGTGAAAAGCAGTAATAATTCAGCAACCAGACAAAAAATTACAGCAACATTCAGTCTACCAGCTACAATAATGCATGTTTACTGTACACTTTTACTATTCGAGTTTGCCACCTATGTACTTTTTTACTGTTTAAGCACTATTTGTACTGTGTGTAATAATGGCAGCTGCGGATGCGAAGTTTTTCTTCAATTTGTTGTAATGTTTTTCAATTCCGAGGCCTATAAAAGGACCTCTCCCCTCATTGTAAAAGCTCGCCCCTTCAATACTCTCTAACCCACACTTCTTGGTTGCTAGAGAGTTTCTCACCTTTCTTGTAATAAAATATCTTCTTTGTGTGAAAATTTCTTGTAAGTTTTTATGCTTTATTAATATGCATAGCGAGTAGTTTACCCTTAGGGACGGGAATCCCCTATTATTTAAAAATGTTATAGTTCTCTCATGTTCAAAAAATACAAAAACATAAAAAAATCAAAAACACAAAAACATTAAAAATGCTAAAAATGATGATGAACAGTTGTAATATTCTACTCTTTTATCGTCCCAAAAATATTTTTCCGTTGTACAAATTATTGTTTTCAATAATCTCTGATACTGCTTTGGGAAGATTTTGTTCACCTTCTCGGTGTTACCGGTTGGGAGACAAAATGTGCGGGATAATCCCCCCCGTGTGCAAGCAATCTGGTATCAGAGCTTGAGTATTCTAAGTATGCTCTGTGGTCGCAGTTTAATCTGATCTTCCACATCAGAAAGGTTTTCTCGAGCTATTTATCAAAACAGTGTTCTCGAGTTTAAATTATTAAATAAGTTAAAAATATATTTTAGAGTTCAAAAGGGTAAGATAGGTACTTTACTCCAGATCCAACATAAATCTTCGTTGATGAAGCAACCATCTTAAATGAGAATTTTAGAATAGAATGCTTAACTCTTTAAATGATAAAAATTTAGTGACATTGTTCGTTTTTATGTAATTATGTTGATTTTGTAATAGTATGGACCAAAATTAAAGTTTTCAAAAATAGATGGATCCATGTGCAATTAAAAAAGGCAAACTTTGGTACAACCAAAGTGTGTAGCATCGATTGAGCATATATTACCCTGAAAATAGAGATTCCACCACTTGTATATTAATCAATAATTAATGTGATATGAATGGTATTCCCATGCACACATGGTTGATCTTGTGTGTGGGAGTGTAAACGAATCTAATTGAGCCGAATAAGTTGACATCCAAATTTGGTTTAAAATTTTAAATAAACTTTGAAATTATATTTGAATTTTGTTTAATTATTAAATAAATTGAACTCTGATATGAAGATGAGTTAAGTAGGGTTTGAATTTTTCAACTCGCTTATACCAGGGGCCCTTAGACGAGGTACTCTCATATATCGTTCAAATTTTCCGTCTCCATCTGATGTAGAATGATAATTGAGGTTATGACACTTTTGATCCCCATGTTTGATGTTAGAATCACTTTAATCACCTCATGTTTATATTGTGACTTTAACATCCTAACGTTCTAATTTGGTTTAATGACTTTAACATCCTAACGTTCTAATTTGGTTTAATTCAAGTCCTTTTGGATATATTTACCCTTAAATTTGGTTTCACTTTAGTCCTTTCATGTGGTCAATGCATGCTCACATTTAAGTGTAAAAATGTCCAAAACGACTTAATTTAAATCAAATCCGGACATTAGAGATGTTAAAGTCACTATTTAAACGTGAAGGACTAAGGCGATTCTAATATTAAACATGAGGGACCAACTGTGACATTATCCCATAATAATTATACTCATCATATATTTTATTATTTTTAACTAATCAAGTCAGGTGCGAGTTGACTTCAAATCTTATTAAATGAAAAAAAAAAAAAAAAAAACAAAAGATGGTCTAGCTTATTTTGTATGCTAATGAACAAAGCTAAAATGAGCTTTTCAATAATTGATCTCGTAATTCTTTTGTCTGCTTTTCAATCCTACCTATAGTGCATAATGAGAACATTATTGGACAATATAGTTAAGGATATCTTTTATAGATGGCTACGTTGCTCTTGCAGGTTGCAGCATCAATAACTGTCACCAAACATCACAAGCTTTTAATGGCCATTGAAGGGATGTTATGATACCAAACATACCAGCATATATTTTCTCATTTAGAGAAACTATGATGATTCTTAGTACACTCCAAACTGTGTATAATCACAATTATTTTATATTTTCATGAATTTCAAAGTCTTGTAAACTCAGAATTTGCCTCAACATCTTTAATAAAACCGGGTTATTGTTAGGAGCTTTCGGGATACTGAATTGTTCTGTAGCAACTTCCAACAATTTATGTAGTCAACTTCATGTGAGTTACATAAGTAATTATAATTATACAGAAACATTATAAATGTTGTTCAAGTTAGGATAGCTAATTTAAGGGCAAATATTATTAGTTGTGCCAAATTCCAGAGAGGATGGTTGTTATATGATGATAAATGCTTCCCAACTGTATGTCTCCGCAAAATATGCTAAGTTTCTACAGCCCACAGCCTATGCCTTATGGATATATATCCCAGAAGAAAAATAAGAAAAATAAGCAAATAACTCATTGAGACAAGATATACAAAGTTAGAAGCTAGGGCATTTGCAATAAGGTGTAAGAAAATTAACAATCGATGATTTGGTAGGCCTGTGTGAAAGCAATTAATTGCCTAGTGCCAAATAGTGGGCAAGGGTTGGCATGTCGTAGCGGGCCCCTTATGCCGCATTAATTGGAGAAGGGTTTCTGAACCGACTTATATAACGTGGTATTTCTCCCCTTTGTAACTGACATTCTAGAGGTGGACTGGAACGTGGTGCCAGAGCAAGTACTATTGAAGAATAAGGAAAACTCATGCGTGAGCTCTCAGGTAGGGCTGGCCGAGGAGAGCCGCATACCGACCGAGGGCGAGGGTAGGTTGAGTGGGGGAGTAATAACGCTTCCCATCTCATCGTTGGTCAAACTGTGGTATATACAGTTTAAAATCTAATTTACATCGTACCTATTAATTATAACTTTGGCAAAACGACATTATACTTAAGGAAGCGTCAAAATTTTTATGTTCCAAAAGTTATAAGGTATTGAATGTCGATACCACAAATACACCATTATATATGCAACACAAGCGTAAAATACTAATCATCTAGAATTACACAGGAATCTTTTTAACATAGCAAGATACTACTATCAACATGATGATTGATTATCCTAAACTGGTAATAAATCAAATGTCCAGCCCCCATCCTATACCGTTAAAATGCGATACTTTTTTCCAAAAGATGCAACATTCACACAAACCTTAATCGGGTTAGTCGCTTTTAACACATTTATAGAGTCGCATTCAACCGCAATAGTAGGCTCCTTCAATATTGTTATGGAATCTTTCCAAATTAAATCTAACAGCATGCAGCAGCAACATATACATTTCCCGGCTATATGTGGAAAGGCTTCGGGTGTGTTTAGTTTATTTTTAGGAATTTATTTTGAGAATGTGAATTATCGATATTTGTGTGAAATTGTAGAATTTTATGGTATTTGTTGTTATATTTTTAAAGACTTGTTAGAAGTAGTGTTGATGTGATATAGAAATGATATTTTATTAGGATTTGATGTAAGAAGTGATTGAATTAGTTATAAAAAAGTATGTTTGCAAAAACTTATGTTTTCAAAGAAGTGCTGAATTTTAGAAAAAGTTGTAAAAGTGGTTGAAAGTTAAACTTGGATTTGTTTGCAAAACTTGCTAAAAAACAGAAAAACAATACTCCCTCCGTCCCAAAAAGAATATCCCCTTTGACTTTTCTTAGGATTATCGAAAGTCCATTGTTTCCCTATAATACCCTTTCCATAATCCAAAAGACAATTAATAGTATTTCCTTTTAAAACATTCAGCGATTTTAATTTAATTTATGACTATTATCTACTATCTATGTATGAAACTATATTCCTTAAATATGATTGCAATTTTATAGTAAAAATGAATTAATTATACATTTCTTAATTAAAATGAAGGGTAATATAGTCAGATTAGACAATAAATACATATATTTATAGTAAGGGACAATCATTTTGGGATAGACAAAAGTGGAATAGTGGACATTCTTTTTGGGGCGGAGAGAGTAGAAAAAGCTAGTAAAAGTACTAAGGGCATGCTTTTAATTTCTGCTCATTTATAGCTTTTTTCTAGAGAAGTAGAGGCAGAAGCAATGAAACCAAATAACAAAAAGATGATTAAATCTAGCAAAAATCTCAAAAGTGTTTTTTTCTCCACTTTTTGCAAACAAGTCTAAAGTAAGAGAGAATAAGTTTAAGAGTGAGGATACATTAATTAATGATGAGAGATAATGAGTTTGAGTGTGAATTTTTATTTTCTGGTGATTCAAAAATTGAAAATCCACCTAAAAAAATATGGCCAAACACAGTCTTAGTTCACTAAAAATAGACATTTAAGAAACAAGTACATTTCTAGATCCTTAACAAGTACTTTTATGTGTCCTTTACGGATCATTTTTAGGAGCTATCAAGAACTAAAGTCTCAGGAGCTATATATGATTCTAATGAGTGTCTCACACTCGAGGTTAGGTATCATAACAAATCGTCCAAGTATAGTGGACCTCACGTGGTTTTCACCTCAAAGATAGTTGTGCTAAAACACCGAGCCTAAGAGCTTATTCAGAATAACTCGTACAAAAGATATCCCTAAATTTTTTGCAGAAGCATGCATGAAACATTTCTGCTTAAGCTATCATGTCAGTCAGAATTGTGATCATATATTCTCGCAAAAGTGTGGCGTGGAACAAAGATTTGATAATTCACCCTTGGTTTCAGATAGTCACACCAATTGTCAATGGAATCTCATCATATATTCATATATTAATTTTTATGAAATCTTTATAAATCAAAGGATATCTCAGTCGAAGAATAAAATAAAAACATCAAAATAAAGAACTGACATGTTGTTCATCACTACGAAAGAACAGCTACACCAGACCAGACACACCTTTTTTTGCTAACCTATTTTTTGACTGACCAGATCAGTCACCCCTCGACCCCCTATCACAAGAAGGCAGAGCTAACCCAACTACTTTTCTAAAGGCCTGCCTAGTTTATTATAGTCAAGCTTCGAGAACATAATACTAGGACTTACTAGATGAAATACAGCGATTGGTGAAGGGTGCCTAAGCGCCTTAGGTAGCTGCTATCTATCGGATCTTTTCTAAGAAGTTAGGTTGGTGGTTGAGTCGAAGATGTACCTGAAAATAATAAAGCATAACATCTATTGTATAAAGATCATTTTCCTTGGAAACCTGTACGTATTTGTGGCAGCAGTTACCGTATTACTTGGACCGCTTGTACATTTGAGTACAAGAAACAGTATCAGCTATAACTTGTAGTACAACAACAGTCAATTAATCCTACAATTCCAATATATTCAATAAAGCATCGAACCTTGCAGTTCCAAAACTTTTAAGATCTTGAACTTCAAAACCACAAATGTAATTCATTATGTGACAAATATAATAATCAGACGTCTTGCCCCACCTGATACTGTTAAACATGTGAAAGGTTCAACCAAAAGAAGTAGCATCCCCAGAAACCTTGATTAGGACCAAGATCATTTAACAATTTTAATGCAACTCCAATGCACCCAAAATAGCAAGCTCTGCTAATTAACGTGTGGAATTTTTGCAAGTAAAATGCAGCAACATTATATACAATTTTCCAGCAACAAGTGAACATTCTCTGAGGACGAACTATTGACATCAAACGGGGTGAAAGTTACCATTTGACCTGTTACACAGATGTTCTGTTTGATAATGGCCATAACACGTGGCCCTTTTTCCAGTCCAGGAATCCAAACTCTTACAGGGCTACCCCTTTATTAGATTTCGGGCACGTTTTGATGAACTCCAAAGGAAAATTCATATGAAACATCAGTAAACATAATATTCAAGAACTATGTTTAGTTAAGGAATATTCGATACAATGTCTTAAATACTCTAGACACGTGATAAGCAACATTTGCAGAGAGTTAAATGTCTCATTGTTTCTGACAATCTTGACTGTTGTCTCATAAATGCAGATACCTTGACAATTCAAGCTGGATAAGAATTGGTTAAGATATTTTCGTCTACTTAAACAAAAGTTTTTATATATTTTCATAGTCCTATTTTCTCTCTGTTTCTATTATTTCTAAAAATCATTCAAGATTCTGGCCAGTTAAGTAACACAATGAAGACATTATTCAATTTCAGACAGAAAGTAATGCGTTGTGCAAATGCAGTGTTTAGATGCATACTCCTAACTAACAAAACAAACAAAAAAGGCTAGTCAGTCATAATTGTAGGATCGTGTAGATGTACAGAATATTCCACGTAAAACTCTACGACATGCAACAACATCAGATACAATTCCCAGCAAGCAATGGAAGCACTTAGTTCTGTAAAGAAAGACTAATAATATCTAGACACTTTACTCTAGCAAAGGCTTTATATGAACTTAATATGTGTCTTGCGATTTTACTATATTTCACGTTTCGTGTTAAGAAAGGCCCTTCAAGAGATGAAACCATAGTTTGTTTCTTATCTTTTTTTAATATACTGCGCACGCGCACGCGCACACACACACAGAGAGAGAGAGAGAGAGAGAGAGAGAGAGAGAGAGAGAAATTATATAAATTTGAAGTTTTTGATTCTTTAAATAGACAGTAAACTCCTTAGCAGTTTTCTTCTTTTAGTTATGTATCCTTAAAGAACAATTTGTAAATTTGACCTTCGCCTGAAGTATAGATGTTTGCTCTTCGCAAACACAACAGCACAAACTTTCCCATCCCTGTACAAACCTAAAGAGACTCCCAGCCCCGAAACCGCTATAATAACCCTGTGTTAGTACTCATATTCATAAAAGTTGTACATTTGAGCTTTAACATCAGCCAATTATAGAAAAGAAACTAAAATTTTGGATCTCTCATCAAAATACGTAAATGAAATTCCGAGAATCAATAATTACACACATTTACGACTAAGAAAGATCTAAATGCAATACAACATTTTTCGTGTGTTATGAATTATCTTTTCGGGTTTTCTTTTTCCTTGTACTATCAGAATAATTTGAGAGATATTGCACCACTAACCAATCAGAAAGTTCCATATACAACTGCATGCCAATTAAAAAAACAAAAAACACATTTTTCATATAAATTGAGTAATTCTTAAGCAAATTCATAATTCACTTGCCAAAGGCTCAATGTGAATACATGATTTTCAACTACAAATTTTCTCTTATCCATTTTATATATATGCACACTAGCAAGCATCCGGTATTTCCATTGCACAATCAAGCAATTAATACAACTTCACTGAGTCAATGAGGATTCTTGCCAAGGCAGATGAAAACCACTACTTGCAATCAACATCATAAAACGAAATCAACGAACCAAAGATCCGAACGAAAAATAATTCTAAATCGATAAGTGTTGTTTCAAAACTTCACGAACGTATCAAATTGCTAATAACAAAGAAAGATTATATCGAGGCGAGAGAGAACTCTCTATCCTTAACACTAAATTGCCCCGCCTTGGTGGTACGAGTTCTTGCAATAAGTGTCCCAAGATACAACGATATACTTTTCTGAAGATTGAACCACTTCAATTTCAGAAACTACGAACTTAATTTATTATTGAAATCTCAAGAAAAAGATGAAGATGATTTTATAGAACTCAAGAACACTTAGAGAGAAATATGTTGTATTTTGAGTTGGTGTGTTTCAAAATGGTTGGAATGGTTGCTATTTATAGGCAAAAAACCTTTGCATAAGAATCAATCCACACCATCCATTTCTAAGATCAAGAAGAGCCATCCAAGATGTTCCACCACCTTGATGTGCTCATATGTCATTCATGATATATTCATGACATATTTTTCCATTAAAATGTGATGTGTCATTCATGATGTATGCATGACATATTAAATAAAATTATATCAAAATATGGGATACACAACTTCAAACCCTTCACTTTAGCACTTAATTTCTCATTCGTTCCGATTAGAGAAATTCGAAATGCTAAACTCATCTACTCGGAACGTAGATTAAGATTATCCAATTAATCTTAAGTATCTCGGATACTAACGGCGTTCGAATTTCGTACTCAACCACAATTTATACCATTTTATCCAACAATCCCCCACACAAATGAAATTAATGCAATGCATGCTCTTGAGATTTCGATTGAAAGTTTATCACATCAGAAGAGGTAGCTTTTGGCTTTGAACCTTTCCTAGTGAAATATCATCGGATTTACTAGGCTCCCCAATGAACGTGATGTCTTGAATTGGTCAGCCGTTCGTGTAAACCTAGACAACAATATTCACATAATAAACTTTCAACAGTTTTTCAGTTCTCACGGTTGGGTCCATTTTGGCCGTGGCATCCCCTCTTGGTTTCAGAAGTGTTTACATTTTACTCAATGTTGAGGCGGCCTACACCTCACACTTACATAGGTGACTTCCTATTTAAGAGTATCCTGCCATACTCCACTTCATTTACATGACAGTATAGGAATCATTAAAAGCCCGGCTTAACCTTTTGCTACAACTTGCAGATTGCACTTCTTTATCCTAGGCAATGGGTTTAGAGTATATTAAACTCTTAAGTGCCTCACTGAATGTTCACAACTTAGTTTTCCCATTGAACCATGATCTTGGGATCTCCAGTCAACATGGTTGGGTTTCCGCTGTGTCTATTCTTAAATTGTAGACTTTAATCCCATTCCTCTTGATAGGCAGTATATTTGATCTCTAGGCAATCCTTTCGTCAAAGGATCTGCAATATTCTCCTTTGATTTCACATAATCAATGGAAATAATCCCGTTAGAGATCAACTACTTAATGGTATCATGCCTACGACGAATATGTCTAGACTTACCATTATACATACTACTCTGAGCCCTCCCAATTGCCGACATACAGTCGCAATGAATCAAAATCGGAGGCACAGGTTTTTCCCAACAGGGAACATCTTCTAAGAAATTTCTTAGCCACTCTGCTTCTTCACCATCTTTATCTAAAGCTATGAATTCTGATTCCATCGTGGAACGGGCTATGCAAGTTTGCTTAGAAGATTTACACGACACTGCTCCTCCACCAACGGTAAATACATAACCACTTGTGGACTTAGAGTCGTTCGTGTCTGATATCCAATTAGCATCGCTGTATCCCTCTATTACAGCTGAATATCTTGAGTAGTGTAATCCATATTCTTTAGTATACTTTAAATACTTAAGAACTCTAATTAAAGCATTCCAATATTATTCTTTAGTATACTTTAAATACTTAAGAACTCTAATTAAAGCATTTCAATGCTCTTCACTTGGATTACTCGTGAACCTACTCAACTTGCTCATAGAATAAGTTAGATCAGGACGAGTACAATTCATGATATACATCAGACTCCCAATGACCCTAGCATATTCTAACTGTGATACGGGTTCGCCATGGTTCTTGCGTAAATGAACGCTCAAGTCCACTGGCGTCTTAACTGGTGCACTATCACTCGGAAGAAACTTTTCCAAAACCGTCTCAACGTAATGAGATTGTGATAAAACTAGTCCTTCAGAAGTCTTCAGGATTTTAATCCCTAAGATGACGTCTGCAAGTCCCATATCCTTCATGTCAAAGTTATTCTTTAACATTCCTTTAGTATTCATGATAATTTCATGATTACTACCCATTATCAACATGTCATTTACATATAGACACACTATGACGTATGCGTTATCTGTTTGTCTAACATACACGCATTTATCACACTCGTTGATCTTGAAACCATTTGATAACATTGTGCAATCAAATTTTTCATGCCACTGCTTTGGCGCTTGTTTAAGTCCGTATAGCAACTTTACAAGTTTACACACTTTCTTCTCCTTTCCAGGAGCAACATACCCCTCGGGTTGTTCCTGTTGGATAAAATGGTACAAATTGTGGTTGAGTACGAAATTTGAACGCCGTTAGTATCCGGGATACTTAAGATTATTGGATAATCTTAATCTACGTTCCGAGTAGATGAGTTTAGCATTTCGAATTTCTCTTATCGGAACGAATGAGAAATTAAGTGCTAAAGTGAAAGGTTTGAATTTGTATATCCCATGTTTTGATATAATTTTATTTAATATGTCATGCATACATTATGAATGACACATCACATTTTAATGGAAAAATATGTCATGAATGACATATGAGCACATCAAGGTGGTGGAGCATCTTGGATAGCTAAGATTTGATCTTAGAAATGGATGGTGTGGATTGATTCTTATGCAATGGTTCTTTGCCTATAAATAGCAACCATTTTGAAACACACCAACTCAAAATACAACATATTTCTCTCTAAGTGTTCTTGAGTTCTATAAAATCAACTTCATTTTTTTCTTGAGATTTCAACAGTAAATTAAGTTCGTAGTTTTTGAAATTGAAGTGGTTCAATCTTCAGAAAAGTATATCGTTGTATCTTGGGACACTTATTGCAAGAACTCGTACCACCAAGGCGGGGCAATTTAGTGTTAAGGATAGAGAGTTCTCTCTCGCCTCGATATAATCTTTCTTTGTTATTAACAATTTGATACGTTTGTGAAGTTTTGAAACAACAAACTTAACACTAAATTTCTTGTTGTTGTTCAAAAGTTATCACTTGTTCAAATGGAAAATGGGAAATGTTGATGGTGCTACTCTTGATTTCGGTCTTGGACCAGGTGCTATTCTTGGTCTCGGTATTGTCAATGGCTCTGGTGGAGGTTCTGATTTTAGTTCCGGTTCAGGGCTGGGTCCTGGTTCCGATTTTGGATGTGGTGGGGGTGCCGGGCTAGGTTCTGGTTCAGGGCTGGGCCCTGGTTCCGGTTCTGACTCTGCTCCGGTCTCTCCATTTGTTTCAATGGCTAATCCTGTTATACCGGCTCAGGCTGAAAAGTCGGAGAAGTTCAGCGGGGCTGACTTCAAGAGGTGGCAGCAAAAGATGCTGTTTTACCTCACGATTTTGAGCCAAGCAAGGTACTTAAGGAAAAATGCTCCTTATGTCCCGACTGAGTCAACTGATAGTGATCTGAGGAAGGCATATGATTCCTGGATACATGGTGATTTCCTTTGCAGAAATTACCTACTCAATGGATTGAATGATTCGCTTTACAGCGTATATTCTGAAGTAAAGACTGTCAAAGACCTCTGGGAGGCACTGGACAAGAAGTATAGAACTGAAGACGCCGGACTAAAGAAGTTCGTGGTCGCAAAGTTCTTAGACTTCAAAATGATGGACTCTAAGTCTGTGACAAGCCAAGTTCAAGAGTTTCAAATTATATTACATGAAATTCATGCTGAGAACATGGCTCTGAGTGAGTCCTTCCAAGTAGCTTCTACCATAGAGAAGTTACCGCCTTCTTGGAAGGATTTCAAGAATTACTTGAAGCACAAACGAAAGGAGATGAGTCTAGAAGACTTGGTTGTCCGACTCAAAATTGAGGAAGGCAATTGAAGATCAGACAAGAAGCTCCTTGTGCAGGCAATGGCAAACATTGCGGAAGTTCCGGAAAGTTCTGACCGGAAGAGAAAATTCCAAGGGAAATTCCAAGGAAAAGAAGGCTGCTGGAAAAGGAAAGTCAAGGGCGGGAGACCGCTGTCATAACTGTGACAAACCTGGTCATTGGGCCAAAGATTGTAGAGAGCCCAAGAAAAACAAGTTTCATGGGCAAGGTTCTGGCCATAACCAGAACAAAGGCAAGAACCGGGTGCAAAATGAAGTGCACCTAGCTGTTGATGATGCCCAGGGTATCAACGAGATGATCGATGACCTGTCGGACAAACAGGTGCCGATCGATCTAACAGATCTTGATCTCACTGCCGTCGTGTTTGAAGCCAACTTGGTGGACAACCCGAGGGAGTGGTTTGTTGACACTGGAGCTACTCCCCATATCTGTTCAGATAGGGCGCCTTCTCGTCCTATACCCCAACTGAAGGACGAAGACTGTTTATGGGCAACTCAGCCACATCTCCAGTGGTTGGAATGGGGAAAGTTGTGCTGAAGATGACTTCAGGCAAAGAACTGACATTGACTGAAGTTCTGCATGTTCCGGAGATTCGCAAGAATTTGGTATCCGGTTCAGCTTTGGTGAAGAATGAGTTCAAGATAGTCTTCGAGGCTGATAGATTTTTTTTAACAAAAAGAGGATTTTATGTTGGAAAAGGTTACTTTGAGCAAGGCCTTTTCAAGATGAATGTAATGAATGTAATCCGCTCTGTTGTAATTGAAAATGAAAACAATAAAAGTATTGAGAATTCTGTTTATTTGCTTGAATATTCTAATTTGTAGCATGTTAGACTAAGACATGTAAATTATAATACTATTCAAAGATTGGTCAACTTGAACTTATTACCAACTTTTAAAGTTGAAAATGAACATAAATGTGGAATTTGTGTTGAGGCAAAACTAGTCAAACAACCGTTTCCTTCAGTGGAAAGAAACACCGCACCTCTAGAACTTATTCACAGTGACATCTGTGATTTGAAGTTTGTGCAAACTAGAGGTGGGAAAAAGTATTTCATTACATTTATAGATGATTGCACAAAGTATTGTTATGTGTATTTACTAAGAAGTAAAGATGAAGCGATAGGAGCATTTACACATTACAAAACGGAAGTTGAAAATCAACTTGGAAAAAGAATAAAGGCTATCCGTAGTGATAGAGGTGGCGAATACGGAGCACCGTTTGATGAATTTTGTGCAAATTCAGGCATTATACATCAAACAACGGCCCCATATTCACCACAATCAAACGGAATAGCAGAGCGCAAGAATCGTACTCTTAAGGAGATGATGAATGCGTTGCTGATTAATTCTGGGTTACCTGAGAATTTGTGGGGGGAAGCGATCCTCTCCGCCAATTATATCCTTAACAAGATTCCCCACAAAAGTAGGAGTGAGACTCCGTACGAACTTTGGAAAGGTCAAAAGTCTTCTTACAAGTACCTCAAAGTGTGGGGGTGTTTGGCTAAGGTAGAAATACCCAAACCCAAACAAGTTAAGATATGTCCTAAAACTATTGATTGCATATTCATAGGTTATGCACTTAATAGTAGCGCCTATCGATTTTTGGTACATAAATCAGAAATATCTGAGATTCATGAAGGTACTATCATGGAATCTAGAAATGCTTCATTTTTCGAGGATATCTTTCCAAGTAAGGAAAGAAATGAACAAGTTCCTCTCAAAAGAACATTTGATGAGTCTACGAGTAGTTCTAATCCCGGGGATGAAGAACCACGTCGTAGCAAAAGGGCAAGAGTTCCAAAATCATTTGGTCCCGATTAGGTATTCTTATACATTAGAAGGGGAGCCAAGGACGATTAAGGAAGCTATGTCCAGTCCAGATGCTCAACTCTGGAAAGAGGCTATCAATAGTGAAATCGAGTCTATTTTGCACAACCATACCTGGGAGTTGGTTGATCTTCCAAAGGGAAGTAAGCCTTTAGGCTATAAATGGATTCTGAAAAGAAAGTATAAGGCTGATGGAACTATTGATAAGTATAAGGTTCGTTTGGTAGTCAAAGGATACCGACAAACAGAAGGTCTTGATTTCTTCGATACTTATTCTCCGGTAACGAGAATAACATCCATAAGATTATTCATCGCTATTGCCGCGCTGCATAACCTTGAGATACATCAAATGGATGTTAAGACTGCGTTTCTGAACGGAGAATTAGAAGAAGAAATATACAAGGAACTGTTGTTTCAAAACTTCACAAACGTATCAAATTGCTAATAACAAAGAAAGATTATATCGAGGCGAGAGAGAACTCTCTATCCTTAACACTAAATTGCCCCGCCTTGGTGGTACGAGTTCTTGCAATAAGTGTCCCAAGATACAACGATATACTTTTCTGAAGATTGAACCACTTCAATTTCAGAAACTACGAACTTAATTTACTGTTGAAATCTAAAGAAAAAGATGAAGATGATTTTATAGAACTCAAGAACAAATAGAGAGAAATATGTTGTATTTTGAGTTGGTGTGTTTCAAAATGGTTGGTAATAAGTTCAAGTTGACCAATCTTCGAATAGTATTATAATTTACATGTCCTAGTCTAACATGCCACAAATTAGAATACTCAAGCAAATAAACAGAATTCTCAATACTTTTATTGCTTTCATTTTCAATTACAACAGAGCGGATTACATTCATTACATTCATCTTGAAAAGGCCCTGCTCAAGGTAACCTTTTCCAACATAAAATCCTCTCTTTGTTAAAAAAAATCTATCAGCCTCGAAGACTATCTTGAACCCATTCTTCACCAAAGCTGAACCGGATACCAAATTTTTGCGAATCTCCGGAACATGCAGAACTTCAGTCAATGTCAGTTCTTTGCCTGAAGTCATCTTCAGCACAACTTTCCCCATTCCAACCACTGGAGATGTGGCTGAGTTGCCCATAAACAGTCTTCGTCCTTCAGTTGGGGTATAGGACGAGAAGGCAGCCCTATCTGAACAGATATGGCGAGTAGCTCCAGTGTCAACAAACCACTCCCTCGGGTTGTCCACCAAGTTGGCTTCGAACACGACGGCAGTGAAATCAAGATCTGTTAGATCGATCGGCACCTGTTTGTCCGACAGGTCATCGATCATCTCGTTGATACCCTGGGTATCATCAACAGCTAGTTGCACTTCATTTTGCACCCGGTTCTTGCCTTTGTTCTGGTTATGGCCAGAACCTTGCCCATGAAACTTGTTTTTCTTGGGCTCTCTACAATCTCTGGCCCAATGACCAGGTTTGTCACAGTTGTGACAACGGTCTCCCGCTCTTGACTTTCCTTTCCCAGCAGCCTTCTTTTCCTTGGAATTTCCCTTGGAATTTTCTCTTCCGGTCAGAACTTTCCGGAACTTCCGCAATGTTTGCCATTGCCTGCACAAGGAGCTTCTTGTCTGATCCTCGATTGTCTTCCTCAATTCTGAGTCGGACAACCAAGTCTTCTAGACTCATCTCCTTTTGTTTGTGCTTCAAGTAATTCTTGAAATCCTTCCAAGAAGGCGGTAACTTCTCTATGATAGAAGCTACTTGGAAGAACTCACTCAGAGCCATGTTCTCAGCATGAATTTCATGTAATATAATTTGAAACTCTTGAACTTGGCTTGTCACAGACTTAGAGTCCACTATTTTGAAGTCTAAGAACTTTGCGACCACGAACTTCTTTAGTCCGGCGTCCTCAGTTCTATACTTCTTGTCCAGTGCCTCCCAGAGGTCTTTGACAGTCTTTACTTCAGAATATACGCTGTAAAGCAAATCATTCAATCCATTGAGTAGGTAATTTCTGCAAAGGAAATCACCATATATCCAGGAATCATATGCCTTCCTCAGATCACTATCAGTTGACTCAGTCGGGACATAAGGAGCATTTTCCCTTAAGTACCTTGCTTGGCTCAAAGTCGTGAGGTAAAACAGCATCTTTTGCTGCCACCTCTTGAAGTCAGCCCCGCTGAACTTCTCCGACTTTTCAGCCTGAGCCGGTATAACAGGATTAGCCATTGAAACAAATGGAGGGACCGGAGCAGAGCCAGAACCGGAACCAGGGCCCAGCCCTGAACCAGAACCTAACCCGACACCCCCACCACAGCCAATGCCAAAACCGGAACCAGGACCCAGCCCTGAACCGGAACTAAAACCAGAACCTCCACCAGAGCCATTGACAATATCGAGACCAAGAATAGCACCTGGTCCAAGACCGAAATCAAAAGTAGCACCATCAACATTTTCCACATTTTCCATTTGAACAAGTGATAACTTTTGAACAACAACAACAAGAAATTTAGTGTTAAGTTTGTTGTTTCAAAACTTCACAAACGTATCAAATTGCTAATAACAAAGAAAGATTATATCGAGGCGAGAGAGAACTCTCTATCCTTAACACTAATTTGCCCCGCCTTGGTGGTACGAGTTCTTGCAATAAGTGTCTCAAGATACAACGATATACTTTTCTGAAGATTGAACCACTTCAATTTCAGAAACTATGAACTTAATTTACTGTTGAAATCTCAAGAAAAAGATGAAGATGATTTTATAGAACTCAAGAACACTTAGAGAGAAATATGTTGTATTTTGAGTTGGTGTGTTTCAAAATGGTTGAAATGTTTGTTATTTATAGGCAAACAACCATTGCATAAGATTCAAGCCACACCATCCATTTCTAAGATCAAATCTTAGCCATCCAAGATGCTCCACCACCTTGATGTGCTCATATGTCATTCATGACATATTTTTTTATTAAAATGTGATGTGTCATTTATGATGTATGCATGACATATTAAATAAAATTATATCAAAATATGAGATAGACAAATTCAAACCCTTCACTTTGGCACTTAATTTCTCATTCGTTCCGATTAGAGAAATTCGAAATGCTAAACTCATCTACTCAGAACGTAGATTAAGATTATCTTAAGTATCCCGGATACTAATGGCGTTCGAATTTCATAATCAACCGCAATTTGTACCATTTTATCCAACACTAAGCAAATAATGATGAATGAGCTATCAGTTCGATCGACATATGTACAACTAATCCCTACATATATACAATAAAATCAAACTTATTCATTCAACCAAAGGATAACAAATTCCCTACACATCACTAAATTGCTAAGATATGTAAACATCTGAATCAATCAATCAATGAATCAATAAAACCGGTCTTTCGCCAAATAGCGTTGCGCACCTGCCTGAGATCTCTCCCTTTCAACGTCCGGCCAGCTCCTTCCAGCACCGAGCAAGCCAACAGCGGCGACTCCCTAGCCGCCACTACCTCATGCGGCGGCAGAATCATCTCACTCCTGTCCTCCTCCTCCTCCTCCTCTTCAGACACAACATCTTCCAATTCCCTCACTCTCCTCCGCATTGCCGCCTTCATCACCGGAATGTTCACCGGCGCCGATTTAGGGTGAAATCGCATCCTCTCCACCGGCGGCGGCGGAGGCCTCTTCGGAATCATCATCCGAGACGAGGTCGACGTGCTCGGCGATGTCGAAGAAGACGACGACAGCGACGCCGATGTGGATGCCTTGTGGTTGAATACGGGTCGGGTATCAGATCCGGATCGTGCTTTGAGATTCTCGTTCAGCGCCGCTAAGATGCCGTTATGATTGCGGCTGTGATTTAGGTGGTTGCTCCGGGTAGGACTAGGGCTTGGATTGAGATAGGGGTGGGTGGGGGAGGCGGAAGAGCTCCCCGATGGAGTGCTGAAGATATCGTGTTCGGAGAGTTCGATTGGGGGCGTCGGAGATGAGGATTGTGGCTGGAATATTTCCAGGAATCTGTCCGACGACGGAGGGCTACGCTGGTGGCGGAAACGGGTGGCGCCGCCGTCAAGTTTTTCCATTGAAACGAGCTTTGTGTGTGTGTGGGGAGTGAGTGAGTTTGGGGCATAGGATATGATGGGGGCAAAAGATGTATACTGATACTCCCGTGTGGGAGGAATCTAGTGTGGGTGTGCTTACGGTGAGCCGCTTCAATTGTTGTCCGGACAGGGCCTTCAACGGATCGAGTCGATTCGAGCATGTACTTGTCTATGTTTGTTTCAATTATTATTGAGTTTCAGAATTGTTATTTGTGTTTGGTTTGATTGTTAGTCGAGTTGAGTTTAAACGAGCCGAAAATGAGTTGAGCTCGAGTAGCTTGATTATTTTACGCGTAATTTTTTTATTTTTTACTAATTGAGTTGAGCTTAAGCTGATTTTTAAATTTACTGAACATACAAAAAGTTGTTCAAAGTTTTTTTGATATATTAACAAATCAAACTCAATAAAGCTTATAGCTAATAATTTCGAGTTAAGTATCGAATTGATTTTGCTCATAGGTATAATGATTGTGGAGCAATTGCAAAGTCTCTTTACAGCATAGGAAAAAACGGGATAATGTTTTATTTTTTAATCTAAAGTTAAGAATAAGAAAAAAGCGAGAAGATCGGCCATTCGGCAAGTTGTCAAGTTGTAATACGTTTGACATTTTCCTTGGGGAGAAAAAGGAGATCCACTTAACTAATAAAAGTGGGATTTGGTGGGAGATTTTTTCCTTAAAAAGAATTTCTTCAAATTTATAAAATGGATTCTAAAAATATACTTATTTAATGAAAATAATGAAGAATGTTGTATATAGTGGGAAAAGTGTTGCATATATTCGAATTGGTGAATTCAACTAATGTCAATTGCTAATATTTGCATTGGTGGGAGGGTACATGGAATTGATCGTGATTATATTCGATAGATTTGGTTTAGATATGCACAAGTGATACAACTATGTATGAGAGATTCATTGGATTGTTTAATTTCAATTGTAAATGTTTATTGTATGACAATCTTATTCATTTCAAAGTCTATGTATGAGAGATTCATTGGATTGGTCAATTTCAAGTGTAAATGTTTATTGTATGACAATCTTATTCATTTCGAAGTCAACATTAATTACAAGGTCCAGCACAGTTGGTAGATAGCTGAATTCCTTAACCATGCTGTTCAGGGTTCGATCCCTAGTTGTGTGTATGGAAAAGACTTTGTTGAGAGAGACAAAACCTATTTCGATGATCTCTACGCCTCGAAGAGATTAGTTTCCAGCAAAATCATTTCAAAGTCAATTAATAAAAAACAAATTTTCATAGCCTCATATATTTTACCATATGGCACCGAAGTTCTAGAGATCCATGGTTGCAGGGTATTGACACATAAGGTATGATGATCATGAAATATGTTTCAAGATTTGTGATCTTACAACGATTTTACGTTAGAATAATAAAAGAATATGATTGATGATTCAGGATATTTGCATGTATCCATGCATGTCACGGGAAATTCTAGCCCGCTCCCGGCTCGGCCACACCCATGTATATTTTTTAAAATAACTTACCAATTATATGGCAAGTATAATACACTCTCCTTGTGAAATACATATGGGTGCGGTCAAGTCGGGTCTGGACTAGAATTTTTCGCATGTCACTTATGGTAAGGTCACGAAGTCATGACTCATGAGCAGTGAGATAATGTAAACAGTTGTTGGAATTTTCGTATTAAATGTTTGTATAAAACAAACGTTTAATGAAGAATTAAATAGAACTTGTTTGGAACATTTATGAGGAAGTTCTTTATTCCACGTAGGAAAAGTAAAAAAGTTCAAGTGGGTATATAATAAATATACTTGCTTGAATACTTAAATTGATAAGCTAAAAGGGAGTGGAGGGATCACTCACGCCCGGCGGACCGCGCGTCGGGCCGTGGCCCGTGCCGTCAGTGGTTGTGGTTTATCTTTTTGCTGAAAATTCTAATTTAAGTATGGAAAATTCACAAGTTAATTAATTTTGAGTGCCAAATTTAAATTTTTTACTGTTAAACCCAAATGGTTTAATTTTGGCGTCATGACTGTTCAGCTTGAAAGAAAAGGTGCAATCTTTTCGTTCAAAGCCTATCCGAATCAGTGTGATTTTTCACTAGTGACTCTATACGTCCTATAAATATATGATCCCTGAATCCGAAAAACAACTTCAACTTTACATTGACATATACAATTTCGTTTCTCTTTAAATCTGTTCTATTCAAGAATATTCAAAAACTGCTACTTGAATATTGAATTGTCTATTTTATTTTGGGAGACTTATTTGTTGGAACCTAGCAGTAAAGAGTACAAATAAAGTCTTAAAGAAAGAGCAATCCTCGACTTGGACAGAATCTCGATTACTATTTCTTCAACAACAGTTTCCTCAAAAAAGACATAATGCTCATTCGGAACAAGCATACTTAACAATCTTGTAGGAAATGTTACATTGTCTTGTGTTCAATTGGAATTTCATCAACTATGTAGGCAAATATATATAGATGCATCATTACATATTTTGCGTATGATCCATTGTACTTTGTTATCTTCTAAGTCCAATATAATTATAGAAGTTTGAGGTGGTGGTGGTGGTGGTAGCATGACAATTTTGTGTTGAGAGTAGCTTTGATCAACAACTGCCCTTCGACCTGCCCTAAAAGTCGGGTACCTTCGAAGGCTGTGTCGTAGAAGTTTGAGGTGGTGGTGGTGGCATGATGATTTGTGTTGATAGCTTTGCTGATGGCAGTAATATAAAATTTGCATTGAGTTCTGAGATAATTTTACCTCAGAAAAGACGCTAAAATTTGCAAAGGAGGTTTCCACGAGTGTTATAGTCCTTGACTAATGGGCTACTGTCAGGATATCTAACTTTTTTGAGACGTTGTAATTGTACCTCGAGGATGTTTATTATGAACTTTCAGGCTCTTCGTTCTTGTTATACGTTATGGAAAAATTTGTAAAGAGTTTTCACAAGCTTTAGTTGTTCCCATGAAAGATTGCACCGGAACATTCATTAAATCTGAACTATATGTTTTGACCAGAGAATGAAGCAAAAATAGACGGTTTTCACAGATAATTGGCTTCTGTGCTATGTGATTTAGGTTTTTTTAGATATCTAGGGGCTTGATTCGCTTCATTTCTCTTCTTTATCTAAAACTATTGTGGAGTTCTGTTTACTGGTCATTTAATTTTTACTGACACCATGACTTGGCCCATATTATGTTGGTTGCATAATGAAGTGATTGATCCTTGATTTTTTTTTTTTTTTTGAAATAAACGGTGATAATATTACTAGATCAAATCGAACGCCAAAGCGTCAGATACAATAGATGGGAGCCCAAGAACACCCTCTTGGGTCTCCAAAGCAAGACGCGCCAAATTAAGAATGCGCTACACGATTACTCCTACGCTTAACAAAATTAAAAGAACACGAAATAAAGGAAACCACCATATCCCTAACATCATCAATCAAAGGACCAACACTACTAAGGGACACTGAAGACGATTGCAACGAATTAATCAAAGCTAAGCAGTCACCTTCCAAAATAATGCTCGGCCACCCTTTTCGAGACGATCCCTAATTTATTCAGTGGAGCATGAAGTTTTCTTGGCGTACATTTGTTTAGCGAGTATCGGTCTCATTATGCTAGTCTCATTAAAATAGTTATACAAAATCTTGTTATAAAAGAAGATATGCTAAGATATTTATTTGTTATGATAAACATAAATTACGAAAATAAAATCAAATGCATTTACTGCCAGGGTTGTCCACAGAGGGTGAGTCAGGTCCCCAGAGTTTCACCAAAAAGAACTTTTTGGGTTCTAGGCCACAATCAAAATCCAAATATAGAAAGAAAAGAAAACACATTATTTTTTCTTCAGAAGTTCACATTTAATTTGTTCTATCCCTTAAGCCCAGCTTTGAGCTTCTGAATAGTAGCAACATCAGTCTTGAAAGACAGAGCCAAAACACTATCATCAATAGTAGTATTAAAAAGCGTGTTTGGCAATGAAACAGTTCCAGGACTCGCACTTCCAAAAGCCGAAATCGCCAAAGCAGGACTCTTAACATCAGCATTGTACTGGAAATGCACCAACCCTTTAGGGAACACAAAAAGGTCACCTTGTTCCAGTGTTTGAGTATAAAGCGTGTTTGTTGTGTCCACAAATCCAACTGTCAATGATCCCTGAGCCAAGAAAAGGAGCTCGGCCGATCGTGGGTGGGTATGAACCGGGTTGACCGACCCGCCCGGGTATATTAATACAGCATAGGAAACACTTTGTCCATTAAGAGCAGGGAACTGTTCCATTGTCGCTTTCACGACCTTGAAAGCGGGTGGGACCGGGTCGGAGACGAGTGATCGCAAGCCGGTGAATGTGAAGAAGTTTCCATCAAGTGGTGGTGAGTTTGGTGGTGTGTTTGTTGGTGCAATGAAGTCAGTGAGAATGTCAGGATCTCCAGCCATGACTATTTGGATTACGACAAGTGAAGTCGCTACTAGGAAGAGCTCTTTCTTGGGGAAAGCCATTGGATTGTTTTTATCCCTTGTTTGTTTAGGATGATTTGAATTTTGTATGAGTTATATATATAGTGAAAATGTGTGCGGGCAGCTGAGAATATGACAACCTTTTGATTTTTTGAGGAAAACAATGTGAAATATCTTGTTATTGTCGTCGTTTTAATGTCACCTTAGTTGGGGTGGTAGTATTATTTGTCAAGAAAATAGGAATATGCTTTGTTTGGTTGTTTCCTTCCACCTACAAGATAACAATGGTATGTTTTTGGTCCTATTGTATGTATACATTTTACGGCAAAACTCGTCTTGCGGTATGGTGAGTTTGATTTGCACATGTAAGAAATGATGATAGACTAAATTTGAAGAATCAAGTTGCTTATATACTCTGGGTATGTCATCATTTCACTTGCCACCAAAGTGGGTTACATGAAATAAACCTATAAACGTTAACACATCTAATGCCTTGGGAAACTTTGTTGAAGAGGAGAACAAAATAAGATATATACCATGTGGGGGTGGGGAAGTGAGGAACAAGAATAGCACACGAGATCTTCTACTCGTGTTGCATTTTATGTCTGTCCAACAAGTGTATATAATTCATATTAAATTTATAATTAAGGAAATATTTTATACACATGTCATTCATACGTGAAGTGCAATAGGAGATTGCAATAGCGTTTGCAATAAAAGATTTGAACTGCAAGAATAGTAGTCATCTCCGGCAAATTAAGCCAGCTAATCATCACCAAATTGCCTTGTTGAGCAATGAAATTAACTCAAATGACAGCTAAACTTTCTATAATTAGCAGTTCAAATAATTCCTTTTAATTACCTAAATTACTAGTAGTAGTAGTTCGTATATCATTTGCAGATGTACATATCAATGAAGTACGATTTTTGTATGATTAAGAATTTTAATTCGCATATAAAAAAAATAGAAAAAGCTCACAAGTGAGCTCGAATTCGAAAAGCTCAACTCAATTTTGAGCCTAGCCCCAATCGAGCTGACTTGTCAAATTCGCAACCGGATTCGACTCGATCGCCTTAAACCAACATGCATTAATGCAACAACATAAGTTTCCAACAAATTCTAATACATTTACTGCATTACAAACTTTATATAGGAATTGAAGAGTAATTAACAAGTCAACCAATACAACTTTTTTGATACAAATTAAATTCAAACAAACATACTTCAACCCAAAGAACGAAACATATATATAGGAAACTAAATAGTAAGAAAGCATAAAAACATACATAATTGACACATTTTACAAGTGCATGAAATTCTCACTAGAAAGTTAATATTAAGATGAAATGATCATCATCATATTTATAACTTGAAAGGCTTGTTAATGGCTCTGCATGAACGTCTAATCTCTCCTTGTTTCTCACTAAGCACTTCAACTGCGCCCAACTTGATCATGGCTTGTCCAAACCTAGTCGAGAAGTCGAATCCATTCGCAACGGCTTTGACCGTGTTCTTTGACAGTGGATCAAGAGCCAGTTCTTGATCAATCTGTAGAACCCCTCTATTCAAAACTATCTGTCTGTAGTATGAATTATCAACAGTCATTGAACTTAAAGGGTTTTGATCAAGATTCACAGTGTTGTCAAAAGTGGCATTTTGAGGACATCTTGATCTGAGGGATGTAAGTAGGTTAGAATCCATGGTTGGATCCGGTTTTCCTGTGTTCTGGAAATTGTAGAGGCGGTTTCGGAGAAGTGAACAGTGAGTGACTCCGACGGTGTGGCCACCTGCATTCAGGAAACAAAACTTGTTGGGATCGTGGTTCAAAGTATCGATATCTGCCAATTTTTTATGTTATTAATCGATACGTATTTAGATAGATATGATAATATCGTAAGATATCTTTTATTCTCCGAGTTTATTTGTAATATCGCCGGTACAATAATGTTATATGCTGTATCGGGATATATCATTGCTGATATCCGATAAACATAAAGTATATCTCGATTCTAAAATGTTATTTCCAATTTCTAATTAGAAAGTTATCACTTATTTTTGTAGCCCTATATATTTTGTGATATAAGCTAGCAAAGTTTATAACTTGGACTATGAAGCTTGTGATATAATTATTAATAAAAAGAAATTTACTTCAAAATTCAAGTTCAAAAAATATAACTAATTATGTTTAGATTTATTTATATCTCATGTAATAAAGTTTTGTGCTATGTACTATAAAGTATAAACTTATGTTATTTATATTTTCTACAATCTCACTAATTTCATAAACACAATTGAGCATCATACAATGTATTTGTTTCGTATTTTTTCGATAATATCATGCTAGTGATCGTTGTGGAACAACACTCGTAAATATTATACCGCAAATTTAAACCATGCATGATCGAGATGGCAATGGGTCGGGGACTAGACTTGCCCTACTGGAGAGTTGAGTCTGGTTTTGAGATAATGAACGAGTTCTGGGCTTTAGTGTTTCAAACTCGACTTGAGTAGGACTCGAGCGTTTAGCTTCTTTTTTTTTTTGGAAAAAAAATTAAATTGGAAAATATTTTTAACAGGTCTAACATGTCCAATCTACCTAGTTATATAAAGTTCACATCATGTTCTCGAGTTTTCAAAAACATTAGTTGGTTGGATCTCGGATTTAATTTTCAAATCTCCCCAATTATCGACAAAGTTTAAGTTATTAGAGAAAAGAACGAAAATCAAATAAGACACATGTATAAGTACCTAGAAGATAAACCATGTCAATAGCATCAAGTCCTTTCTTAGCAAAGGCTTTGATGGAGTCTGAGACAGATATGGAAGGAGCTGGAAGGTTCACATTCTTTGCCAGAGAGATCGTCCCGTCTCTCCTACCGGTTTGCACGACGTACCTTCCTCCTCCGCTCTGCGAATGCACGCCAAATTAGATTACAGAAATTAATAAAACAAGAAATATAATCAATGTATTTGTTATTACCAGGGCGACAGCATCTCTTGTGGACATAACAATGAGATCAGAACATGAAACAAGTCCTGGGCAGACAGCCTCAACTGCAGCTTTTGTTGCGTCGATGATTTCGTAACCTCGGACACTTAGATTGGGAATTGCTGTTTTCTCAGTGTTGTTTCCATCCAGGAGAATTGATGCATCACAACCCTTTACATAATAAACAAAACAAATTTCAATGAAATATATCACTGGGTGATTAATTATTAGCAAAAAAGATGTAACTATTTTGAGATTAAGTATGATAATTTAATTAAGAACATGAAATAAAACATGCATATGTATATACACTGATTTAATTAAATCACCAAACTATCTTATCTATATATATATATATATAGATATATATATATATGTCTATATATATAGTTGTTAAACATGTATAAACGGTAAACATATAGTTGTTAAATAAACGGTATAATGCAGTTTTGGTCCTGTTGGATGAGGGTTGAGCAGTTTTTGATGTTCTATTTCCAAGATCTCATAATTTTTATTTGTGACTGGCCAGATCATTGATACAAATAATATCCAAATACCATATTCTACACAAGCATAAGCCAATTAATATTATTAATACGGAATATTAGATAACATTTACGTAATAGTTTATTTATTCTTTTAGATTCCAATTAAATACAGGTATTACATGCATGCATACTACATTTGGACTGAGAAAAAAATAGAAAAGGCAAATGAAAGTTGTGTAATTCTTTTATTCTATTATATATAGGTTTGGAAGTGAAAATGTCAAAAGAATTGAATTTATCTCACATTGACAAAACAGTCATGAAACTGCATGCGGAGGAGAGCAGCCGTGATGGTGGGATCCTTCTTGTACAATGCTTTAACGACGCCACTTACAACGGCCTCGACGTCGGCTGATCGGCATTTTCCTTGGTAGAAACCTACCTGAAGTGGCACATCACCGCCGTGGCATTGGCTACTCAAGGTGGCCAAGATTAAGGCTAATGTGATTATTATATCACTTGTCATCGACATTTCGAAAATAAAATTAAAACACTATATATTATTATTTTATTTTATTTTTGGGGGTGGGGGGGATTGATTTTCTTGATATTGGAAGTATAAACCATAGTTGGGCTATTTATATATACCAATGTGAAATTTTTTATATTGTGAAGATGAAATTGTTAGCACGATGGTTTGAGTTCAAAGGTTGACTCTATCAAAACGTGCTGCCATGTAACTTTGGAAATGTAGGAATGAATATTCACCAATATGCATGCACCTAGAGTAGAGCTATAATTGGTTGAGGGGACTCTAATTGACTAAAATACTTGTTTTTTTTTTCCTTTTATTTAAAGTATTTTTGGTCAAAAGCGTAGCGTTCTTAAATATTTAGTTTCACGGTTTAGAGATTATTGCATATTTGGCTAATGCCCTCAGTTTTTGGTTAAAGTTGGTCAAATGAGCGTAATATGGTGTTCATTCTACTGATTTGGTGGAAAAAATCTCGATACGATTTCTTTCTCCCCGCGGATTCCCCCCCTAATAAAGGTGAGATTGAAGCTCAGTCAGCAACACTTTTTTTTTGTTGATCGCAAAGGAAACGGGATCTCTTCCAGTACAACAAACACAAGCCCGCTCGCTAGCAACTGGATACAATGTCACACCAACTCTACTCATATCCTTTGCCACGAGTTTATGTTACTACTCCTGTCGAGTATGTTGTACCCATTGGGGCTCTTCAAGATTCAACACCAGAAGAATATCATTGTCATCATTATATGCAGTACTACCAATATATTTATGTAAAATGAACATGAAGTCCGTAATTTGGTGGAAAACTCATCTGAAATTGCTCTGCTTGAAGCCCTCGTGTACTTTTTGCTTGAGTTTTTTCCAGTATCAGTTGAATTTACAACCTCGACGTGGCTAATTGTCACAGAAATATGACTATGTGGACCAAATATACAATCACTTTATAATTTCAGGAGTAAATATGCAAACTCCATAAAGTTCAAAATGAAAAGTGCCCACACACCTATTTAGTGGGACCAAAAGCAATTTCGTTATAAACCAATAAGGCAATAACTATAATATTAGTGTACGTATTATAATTAAATTATTAGCCTTGATGACTAATTAAGACTCCAATTTGACTTTTTTCTGAAAAGAATGATCAAGTGTTGGTCTTTATAAGGGTGAATAATCACCAAAGCACCGCACGGAAAATTTTAGTATACGTCCGTTTTAATCGAACTCAAGTGTATTTTACAAAATTCATACTTGTCATTGATTGATCATCCACTTTATGAAACACATTTGGATTTAACTGATGCGGGAGCGGATTAGAATTTTTCGCAAAGAAGATCATTACTTTAATAACATTATTCAACTTAAATTTTGTACATACATATTGACTAGAGTTGGGCAAAATTGCAAATTTAGTCTCATAGAATATGGCCATTTGAATTTTGGTCCCACATGCTACGTGATTTTAAAAATAATCTCAATAATTTGAAAAGTTGTAATATTAGTCCTTCTTTAAATAATGCTAGTCCCAAAGTTTATTTTCCGTTAAAAGTTAATGTAAACTAATGAACTTTTTTAAAATAAAATAAAAAATTTGCCCCCTAAACTATACAAGTTGTATAAAATACTTCTTAAACAAATATTAACGGATAAACGGATTTTTTGTTTTATTTTCTTATTATTGTTTTTTGATTTTTCAGGGAGGTAAATGACATAAAAAAATTAGGGGGTGTTTGATACAAGGTTTTATAGTTTCAGGTGGCAAAATGCAATTTTCTGTTGACCATTCTGTTAGAAAATAAAGCGCGTGATCAATATTGCTTAAACAAAAGACTAACATTGCAACTTTGTCAAATTATTGAATTTTTTTTTAAAAATCAGGTAAAGCGCTGGACTATAATTAAAATAGCCCTATAGAATTAAATTTGCAATTTTGCCAGTAGAGTTACAAGAATATTTAAGTAGAGTTACAAGAATATTTAAGTTCTAAGGCAAATGAGGCGCCGCTGATCAACTCGAAATTCTATCATTTTGGTGTCTATTTTTCTTTTTCCTTTTTTCCTTTTTACTGGTAAAGAGCACACAAGCACTACAAAAAAATATGACATTGGTGACAAAAATATCAAGTGACAATGTCATAGTTGTTACTAATTATCAATTTTTAGTGACAAGAACTTTTGTCTTGTCACTAAAATATGTTCCACATGTTTAATAGTGACAAAATTTGTATAAAAGTTGTCACTCTTAATAATTAGTGACAAGAAAATTGTTGTCATTATAGACAATTAGTGACACACCTTTTGTGACAAATTTGTATTATAGTTGTCACTCTATTTGTATTGTCACTAAGTTGTCACTATATATGTGTCACTAATTATCAAGAGTGACAACTTTAAAGAAACTCTTGTCACTAAAAATTCTTATTGTGACAAAGCAAAATTTATTGTCACTCATTATGTACATCTAATGACAATTTTAACATTGTCACTTCAAATCTTGTCACAAATATTACTTTTTGTTGTAGTGGAAATTCTCTATATTGCTAATTGTGTTGTATCTCCTATTTCATTTTCTTCTTTACTTCGATTGCATTTTGCTCTAAAACTTTCAAAGATTTGCGGAACTACCATCCAACCAGTTGCAATCATATGTAGCACAATCGCATAATACTTTTTGTTATACGTGTTGATGTGTAAGAAGTGTATACACAGATGAATAAAATGTGGCGGGACAATTTTCATATTCTTTTCCAAAACACAAGTTTTTCTCTCTCCACATTTTGATTGCCCATATATACACTTGTCACTCAATGTGTCAATTGACTCGGACCGAGCCAGCCCGAAATGACCGTATGTGTCCAACCAGGCTTAAAAAGCCCAATTAAACGGTCCTAGAGCCAGGACCTTAATGGTTATAGAGATGCGATGGCTGCAAAATTGAACAAATTAAAAAAAAAAGTGGTAGCTCAAGTGGTCCCTTGACCACCATGAGGCCAAGGATTCAAAGCCTCTTGGCTCATTTCCATATTATTTTGTAAAAGAATAATTAAAGGTCCTGAAATGCATGTGGACCCGCACTGGTTTTTGAGCCATCGCTACCGCCTCACTTGGCATCTTGACTTGTTAGATATGTATATGTAATAAGAATTGTCGTGCAATAGAAAGGATAAAATCAGTGTACATGCACTCGCTAAGTAAACAATAATTGTACAATAGTCGATCACCTATAAATCCGATGATAATGAATGGATGAATTTTGTTGTGTTCCGAACTTTCCAATAATTGCATTCGAGAAGGTCAATCTTTCATATTCCCGCATAACCTTTTGCCATGTGTATCTTGCAATCATCGTTCAAAAGCGATGTATAACCATATAAAGTGGCTCATAATATTTTTCCTGATTTGATCAATATTTCTGTATTGACCTTAGTGATTCCCGAGACTATTTTCTTTTTCAACGATGCCTTTTGTCGTAAAAAGTATGGCCATTTGTCTCCAAGATTAATGCAAGAAACTAGAAAGGAGTTAAGATTTTTTATTTTTTTTTTGCATGATTTCTTGATAGAGACTCGTACAAAATATCTTTCTATAGAATACTTTTGTTTTCTTTCTTGTGAGGAGTAGATGAGACATGCTTGTCAAAAAGCCTTGGGTGAATTGCACATCCACTTGGAAGTTCTATAGCCGTAGAATTACCCTCATTTCAACTCAATTGAAGGGCTTTTTATCTTGATATCTTTTCTGTCCTATGACATATGGATTAGCAATCTCAATAGAGATCTTCCCTTGTCACTACACTTTATTGCCTTTAAGATTCTGTTCTGGACCTAACCAAGTGTCCTGGACCACTGCAACAGCTACATATGTTAGGTTATTTTGTTCCTCGGCAACTCCAAATCAATGGCTCGTGAGATCCAACCGATAGTGTGTGATCTTTCTCTATTTTACTGGTAATTGTTAGCTGGTGTAGTTTAATATTAGTGATATGTGTTGATTGATGATTCATATCCATGATATAATTACTACATGCAATCGATTATCTCAAAAAAGAAAAAAAAGAGAAGATGCTACCGACCTAAATATGATCCGGACGAGGACCACCAGAAGAGAGGTGTTAATCTAGAGTTACAGCAACTACTATAAACCGACCAAAATATCCTCCTAAATTTTTTGGCTTGGGTAGTTTTTACATTAATTTCTTTTGTCATACTCGGTGACACATGAAAATGGGCAACCCCATTAAAATAGAGGTGTGACTCAGTGGATTATGCATGATGTCGTTATTTTTCCTTTTATGATTGGATTATATTTAATGTCAAAACGTCACTTTATCTCAATCATTATATACTCATATAAAGGCTCATAAAGTTTGCCAGTATGTATTTTTCTCAGCAAACTGGGATATTTGTACTTTGAGTGGTACGTGATATTAAATATAAATATTGTGATATTACATATAATCTCTCTGTGAGTATATTCATGTATGAATTCTTCTAAAACAAATCGGTCAAAATGTTAATTAATGAAGTTGACCGTTTGAAACTAAATGTAAAACATTTTGAAAGTATAGCAATAAATGTGAGAAATTGATAACCGTGGAACCAAAATTAAAATGGGCTGAATTAGATAATTGTCAACATACATAGATAAATGCAAGTTTCCCTCTAAACATACATAGATAATTGTCAACATACCGAGATATTTTGATTTTCAGCTAAACTAGTTTCATTTTATCATCTCTCCTAAACTTAATAAAATATTATTATATTTAATTCACTTAAATAAATCTAATAAATCGGCATTGTCTAAATTCCAAATATTAATTAAATTAAACCAATCTAACATTTCAAAATTGATGCAGCTGATCGTGGTGGGCAAAACTGGGAAAATTTTATGAAGCACGGGTCCAATAGATCCGGTCCATCTAACGTCGTTGGACGCGGGTGACTTAGATATTTTATACTGTCGGGTGACTTAGATATTTTATACTGTCATGTTCTTGCATCAACAATATTTAATAAACTGACTCCATTAGACCCGTTGTGCATTAGAAGTCGCCCACAAAACTGAGTAATTATTAGAGATGTAATCCTCATATTCGAGGTCTCCTAATAATCATAATTATTCATATGAATTTCACTGCCTAAGTAATTCTGATTGTTTCAGAATTTCGAATTTCAAAAACTCCTAAGAAGGACGGACAAAACTAACAAGGAACAATCACTTCGTTTTGTAGTCTGGTCCACTACAGAACTTTACCAGAGTAATAGTAACAAAATCCCACAAAAACAATATAAAAACAAAAAAAAGGAAGAAACTAAAATACTGGTTTGCAGCTAATTTATCATCCCATTTATTTGCAATTACTTCTTGAATTTAAAAAAAAAAAAACATAAAATGTTTTCTACTACCTATTCTCTTCTCCATCTCCATCTCCATCTCCATCATCATCATCATCTTCATGTTCGTCCTCATCCTCTTCAGGAATCTCATCATCAGAATGAATGAATTTCAATCTCAACCGTCCATTTTCTCTGCATGCATGCAAAAATTCCTGCGTAGGTATCCTTATTTCCCTAAGTATAAACCTCCCATCTTCTCTAAAAGATTTAAAACACACCCATGGCTTCCCACTCCTACCAATACACGAAATCGGAGGCGGAAACACCCCTCTACTTCGTCTTGATCTCTTCATCTGATCATGATTTTGATCTGCAACTACAACATTATTTCTTGTGCAACTCTTCTTCTCCTCTTGATGATGATACCTTCCATTATTGCTGCTATTATCATCATTATGCTTCACTAAATCTTCAACATCGTCGAAGCTCTCAAACCCTAGCCCTTCCGTGCATAAAGATAGACTCTCTGAATTCATGGATGAGAAGCTGTCACTGTGTCTGTATTGCTTTTTCTGGATTGATGATGAATAATTTGATGTGTAGGTTTTGTTGTTTTTTGCGTTTTCGTCTTTCTTCGGGATATCAATCCCGGGCCGGGGTGATATCCCGTCAGAATTCGAGGATAACGATGATGATGATGATGACAATGGAGATGATGATGACGAAGAAGAAGAAGATGAGGGCTGAATTACATGATTCTCTTTGAAATGTAATTCGCCGAATATTTCTGTGAATGAAGATTCATCAATGGGGGTTTTCGATTTCGATTTCGAATTGATTTGTTTCCATGGTGATAAAGATTCAAGAAGGGTTGGATTTTCAGGCAATGGATTTTCAAATATGTGTTCTAGGCTACCACAGGCTGCCATTGTTTGGAAAAAGAGAGTTTATAGAAGATGAGAAATGAATAAACATATAGAGAATATAATATAATACTAAATCTATGGTAATTAATAAAATAAAATAAATAAAACTTGCGTGTGTTTTTTTTTTTTTTTTTGTGTGTGTGTGTGTGTGTGTGATAATTTAAAGAGAGGAGAGATACACGGGAAGGGCATGAAATTGTTGCTGATAAAGTCAAGAGGGCGATGGGAACTATTTATTAGGGATACCTATGAGTTAGATGAGGATGGGTGGTTATAGAGCTTTTGAATTTGGTGGACACAATTTTTATAAAAAATTCTAAATGTTATCTTTACTTATCTTTTTATATTTATTTTTTTAGTATTGGGGTTATTTATGGAATCCACGCGGGGTTTATCAGAGTCTCGAAATTCTATAAAAACCACATGTGTTCTCTTCAATCATTATCCATATTTATCCCGAAAACATTTGAACTCACCCAACTTCCTTTTAGTTCTCCTAATATTGATGGGTTAATATTTGTCATTTTTTTCTAAATGTGGTTCGAGTATGAATTAAGGGGTTCGATTGGTTTATAGGACCGTGATTGACATGATTGATGCACTCTTATCAAAGTTAGTTACCACTTCAACTGTATCTTGTAATTTTTTTAAATTTTTTTCATAAGTAGTATGTTTCAGATCGAATTCTAAAACAACACTCGAGGATAATATGTCAATTGGATGATCTAGGCTATCAAGTTCAAATCTGGAGTTGTGGATAATTCAAACATTGGATAGAGTTTAGTAAATAGTCAATCAACTCTCATCTAACAAACCAATCGGGCCCTAATTAGAGGGACCAATCACAATACAAATTGGTCCGGACCAGAATTTTCTGGTCACGTCTCGATAACAAAAATTTGCTAGAGAAAAGAAAATAACAATTTCCCAGTTTTCTCTTGTTATCAAACTCCATCTGTAGATAAGTTTTAAACGCTTTGAGGTCATAAGTTGTTAAACTTTCTTGCAATTCCTAATCACATTATGTTAACCAAGACTTCAAAGAGCAATCTTGATGTGATTGGCAATATAATATAGACCCTTAACAACCATATCACCCTCAAGGAAAATTCTAGCTCGCTCCCGACTCGGCCAATCCCATGTGTGTTTTTTAAAATAACTTACCAATTATATGGCAAGTGTAATACAGTCTCCCTGTGAAATACACTTGGGTGCGGCCAAGCCGGGTCTGGGCTAAAATTTTCCCACATTCAAGAAATTTTAATTTTCCATGTCGACATGTTTCAATTTCTAATGACTTGACCCCATACTGCATCAATCAATTTTCTTATCTGAACAAAAGTTTCATGCAAAGATTTTTGCCCAGAACATGCAGATTTTTTGCCCTCCAAATATTGCTATTAAAATCATAAAAGCATGAGGATATTCCAGGTTGATTCTTCACTATTGTTCAATATAGTATAAGAAAATGATGGGTCCTGTATCTTTCAATTTCCTTGATGTAAATTTACAGTGACTTAAAGCAATCAGAGATGTAGACTGCTCAAAAAGTAGATTATAAAGGACAAACGATGAAATCATAATTATTAATATGTTATAACCCACGTAAATCTCATTACATAGATGGTTGTTACTGGCTCGTTGCCCTTAACCTGACTCCCAAGAATCAAGATAACAATTTCTGGTATAATTAAGACCGTTTGTGAATTGTGGGCCTTCCGTAGATCTTATTACTTGGATGATTGTGAAAACTCAAGATTTGTTATTGCTTTTGGACTTAGAATCCCATAATATTAAGTTATGGTATACTCATGATCATTTGTGAATGATGGACTTAATGTGGAAAATCTATTACATGGATGATTGTGATAGGCTTGGAGTCCGAGTATCAACTCCCAAAGACTCCTGAAAATGACTCAATTGGATCTTGGTACATAGATGGTTGTCATTGCCCTTGGACTCCGAATCCCATGAAATTAAGGGTGTATTTGCCCAGCAGTTGCATAATAAATTATAAGATAATTGATTATGACAATTATTAGAATTTTCAATTTTTCTAGAATGTGATTTTGTGTCTGCAAAAATGTCTAAACAGGATTATAGAAAAGGGGTGGTCAAAATGTTATGAAAATCGCGTTTGGATACCGAATGAATTTTTAGCCTATCAACCACTGAGCCAAATGCACCCAAAGATAATCATGATCATCCTTGAACGCTGAATTTCACATGGGTCCTATTACATAGATGATTACGATAACTCAGGCCCTCGAGTCTCCTAAAAATGACCCGAGTGGATCCCTGTTATATTGATGGTTGTCATTGCTTCTCGAGTTCAAGTCATAAGAATGATCATTTGTATATAATGGGATCAACTTGAGTCCCGTTACATGAACAATTACGATACTTCGAAACTCTGACTCCCGAAAACTCCTAAAAATGCCCCCACAAAATATTATAAAGTCTAAACCACATGGTTGCTTAGTGGTTCGCTGTAATATTTCTGTCCAGTCACTTGCAGTGCGCATCAAATTTCATCATCTCTATTGTGGTCCTTGTGCATCAAAAGAGACGCATACTACAGTTGGATTATCTCAGAAAACGAGTGATGTTTATATTAGCTGACTTAGGTCTTTTGCGTGTTTGCAGGGTCTCATCCATGACAACCCCTGTATTAGTAAACAAAAGTCGACCCACATAGACTGCGACCGGCATTTTAAAAAGGCGCTTTAGGGCGTGCCTCACGGTTCGGGCGGTTATATCACCCACGTCTTTCGCCTTTTATAACATTAGCAAACAAAATTAAAACGAAAAAAATAAGGGTAGTTACACTTACATGCACCCCCTCTTACTATGTAATTACCACAGGCCCTATGAGGTTTTGCAAATTATCAAGGCATCTCTTTTCAGTCCTTTACAGTACAATAAATATGAGGTAAAATTGTAATATGCTTTTATTGATATAGGTGGTGCAATCATAATATGCTTTTATTAACAGGGGTAATTATAGTAGTTTCTCAAACTTCAAGACCTTTTTCGTAATTAGGGTCTCATTGTCTATGCAATTTACGCAAGAAAAAGTGACATTCGTAGACAGCAAATGAAACGAAAAACGAATCAAAGTCACATCCCATATTCAGTCAACGGATTTTCCTACCAATGTATACATGAAAAATGCAACAGATTAAGCAAACAATCAACCAGCAACACTAATGAAAAACACACATTCAGACATTGAACAAGTTTTCACTTCACAAACAAAAGGGTTAAAGAAGTAAAACATTACAACATAGAATCAGTCGGGTGCAGAGCCTTCATCGCCATGCTTCAAAACGTTCTTTCATTGAATTTATACGGCTCAAATTGCTAATTCCCTTGCTCATATTATCAATCTTCACAGCTAAACCTACAGTTTGCTGGCCATCACTTCTGGATTCAGATTTTGTCTCGATATCTGATTTTCCCGTTTTGCCCCTCTGATTCTGAAGTCCATTGGGTTTTTTACCTTCTCTTGGAATGGCAACTCTGTAGATTTCACTTTCATCAGATTCTTCAGTAGAAGATGAATAACTAAGATAATCCTCATCTGTGTCATTGTTTAGTTGGTTGGTTTGAGACTTATTGTCTGAACCGGGATCCTCCACCACGAAGGGCAGTATCGTCTCTTCACTTGAGTCCTCGGGATTTTCGTGATGGATTTGTGGGAAACTCTGATGTCCATTGTCGTCAGAAGGCTCCATATGGGGAATAGGAGATGGTTCTATAATAGAATCTTCTCTTTCTCGTAAAGTCTTCTCGATTAGAGTTTTGAGGAAGTTCATCACTTGTACTGCATACATTAATGCAGTCAATGGATCGGCCATCTGTAAATGAAACCCGAAAGAATATTAGTAAGATCAGTTTACTATTCATGGGGAAAAAAATTGAGGAAGAGACTTGAGACGTGATATTTATCGACCACCAAACATATTTGAGTTTGGTTTCATTTCATCAATACAATTTTTCATTTTCAGTCCGAACACGTGTTTGTTTTGCTTATTTTCTTGCGGGGAAAATTTCGGGAAACAACCGTATCTTCAAAGCCTATTACCTTATTTTGAAAAGCCAACATCAAATTTTCAGAAAACACTTTCTATTTTATATTCGAAAACAAGTACAACAAACGTGTTTTCTCAATATTAAATGTCAAATCAACCTATCAACTAGATTAGTCGATTTTCCAATTCACTAATCCAAACACATTTTCTGAAAATATTTTCACAATCCAACATAGCTATTATTTTGTTTCATTTCTTCGTTAATTTTTTCAAGTCTCCATAACAAGTATAGCCCCTTTCCCCAACTAAATTAAGGCTATGTTTGGTTTTTGGATTTTGGTGAGGAAAAAGAAAAGGAAAAATACGGGTGCTTCAATTTATAGTACTTTGTGCTATATTTTTTTAACATTCTCATTTTTTTTTCCTTTTCCTCACAAAAATTCGAGAACCAAACATACCTAAAGTTCGTTCTCATTATGAAAATGCCTTAGTCCGTGATTGTGCAAGGTTTTCTGTACCAATGTCAAATATTGAGTTCAAAAAATGCTCAACATGCAAACATCCTGATCATTCTAACTATTTCTGTCCACTTGGAAAGATTTCTTATAGACAAAGACGGCAAAAAAGTATTTGACAAACTCAAAAGATCAATATATCAAGTTCAAGAACATTAGGGTTACTTTATTGTAGCTCCCTTGAATCCACACGAAGAATAACAGCCATCCATATTGTGGGAGCCGCGTAAATCGAATAAAAGTCAAAAGCTAGATAAAAATGTCTAAGAACAAATCAAATGCAGAGTTACCTGTGTCATGTTAGGAGCAAACACCATAGCAATATTGCGTGAATTCATCTTGTTTAGACGTTCCTCTTGGACGACATCAGCCATTAGATTGATTGCCCAATCCAAAAGAGCAGATTCAGTTGAGGGTAGGAGCCTTACTAGCGCCTCACAGTCCTCTTCTGACTGGCATTGCATCACCTGCTCCGGAGAAAGAGAATCCAACACCCCTCTCGGGAGTTCTCTGAACCAAGCCTACATTGAGCACGTGAAAGTATGTTACTATGCAAATGAGGTTGTGAGATGATGTCATAAATTGAAATAATGTCATCTCTGGATCTGATCTAATGGTTCATGACCTTACTTGGGTAGATTCTTAAGAGCATGCAATAGACGCAAATTAGCATCATTATTATGAAATGATTGTTCCCTTGCACACATATAGATTTCTTTTTATCTTGAGTACAGTCGACGAAATATTTTGTATAGATCGAAATACAAAATACATGGGTAAATTGCACAATTAGTCCCTTAGGATAGGTTTCCTTGTAATTTTAGTCCCAGTATTTACAAACTTGCAAAATTAGTCCACATGATGCACTTTTTCGTATTTTTGGTCCCTAACCATTAAAAATTGGATGGAACTTGTTAGCTTGGTCGAGTGACTTGCGCATGATCAGTACGAAATTTAAAGGCGCGTGCATTTTACGTAAGAAACTCCATCCACTTTTTAACGGATGGGACTAAAATTGCAAAAAATTGCATGCAATGTGACTAATCTTGTAAATTTGTGAAAAGCGGGACTAAAATTTCACTGGCCTATCCTTAGGGTTTAACATTGCAATTTCACCACAAATACATAGACAGCATTTGAAGCTTAAATAAACAATGAACAATTTTATTGTCTATGACCTCTTATTTAGTCATGTATGCTAGGATTCTATGGGTCCTGAATCTGTATAGTAATCAGAAAAGAAGAAACTCATCTTTTACCAAAACAATAATTAAAATTACGTTTTATATGGTTGTTGAATATTAATCAAGCAAGGCTACAGTAAAATTTCTTGAGAAATTTCTCCTTTCATATTCACAAGGTTCCGTAATTCTCTTCTTCAAATCAATTCTTCTTTGTTAGCTCCGTACAATAGCACGGGACACTTGGGCCAGTTAATATCAGTTTCAACAATTTTAAAATAAGTAATCAGTTTTTTACCTTGATGAGCCCCGCCAAACAGTGTACATCGATGCCGTCAGGAACTACTCCTCTGTTCAATTGGTCCCTAACGTACTCCTCCTGGCTATTTCCCGCAGTTATTCTGAAAATCCCTTCAGCCTGCACAAAAAACAACAAAAATTAAAATGATTTTGGCCAAAAGTTAAGTTTTATTGTGCAAAAGGTATTTGTTCTTATGCAATTTTACATAATGATCAAGATAAAACAAGATTTCTCACCTGAAGACCACGTTGCGAATACAAATGCCTTTGCATAAGGAGGAGGATAGTTGGAATGCTATTGCCTCGGACATCATAAGACAGCTGCATTGATTCTGTAGAAACTCCAAAAACAGTGGCACTGTAGATTGCCAAACAAAAACGTTCAGTGAGAAAGGAGTGGCGCTCAATAAATAAATAGAGTAATGAACAAGTTTGGTCCGCAAAGAGGTGGAAATGGAATAGTTTTAAAACTAAATGTGTCCCTTGAAGTTCGTGTTTCTGTTTGGCTTCTCTTTGCACTAGTGAAAATACGTAACTCTCATCCCATTAGTGACTAAATCAAGAAATATTTTAACAGACTTGTTTAATTAATTTAAGCATACAACTAGAACTACTCATTTCTATGACATTGTGTTAAGAAACATGTACAGGTACAAGAAACACTCCAAGTCCAAGGTACCTTAATATGGAACCAAACTCGGGCCTTAAAAATCAAACAACTACCTTACATTATTTCAAAAGCGATCCAAACACGAAATTGCAAAATCTCTCATCATTCATTAAGTAAAAGATCATTTAGATTGTAATGAGTTTATGGTGTTGGCACAAATCCACACATAACTTAAACAACCAGGGGAGGAAGAAAGAAGGTAAAACAGTGAGGTAAGTATCATATTGAGTAAAAGAATGGTCAATTTCATCTATATAACGTCCCTTCAGGGTCAATAATTAGACCGAAAGCTCCCAAACTCACCAACCATCTTAGCAGAAAACGGATAAGAACCTCATTCGAACAATCCTTATTTAATTCCCGTACCCATTCTTAGTTGAATCAGTTGAAATTCAAGTAAGCCCAACTGGAGTAGATATAATTATGTCTTCTTTAACCAGAAGAGAGATAAATCATGGCACTATGAGAAATGTAACCTCAATAGTAATTTGGGATTATATTTTCTAATATTCAATTTCTTTTTCATTAGATAATACATAATCATGTGAAACAACCATAATAGGAAAGAAATCACATAGGATTACTGGCAAAAAAAAAATAATCATTTCATAATAGGAAAGACAACAAAAGCATGTACAGAAACAGAAGAATGAACCAAGTAATTTAATCACTTAAATAGCAAGCACGTAATACTGTTGATTAATATTCGCTAGAATGTATTTATGAAGCTAAAGTTTCAGCACCTGGAAGAGTAAATTGGATGCATAATGGTATAAATCCATTAGCTACAGCTTCCATGTTTAATTTACATATATCTAATCCAGCTGAAGTCGCATTTATTGAACTATATTTTAACAAAATTGTTGATAATTATGATATGTCTTCTTCTGAACACCATTTTGTAGAATCATTTTAACTATGCAAAAGGATAGAGTCTCATCAAATTATGGCCTTGAAGATGATCAAAATAAAAAACCAAATTCCAGATCATAAACTAATTTAGCAGCAGATTAAACAAATTACCAACAATATGCAGTTTGACGCACACTCATCTAAACAGCCTACATCATTTTCAGAGACGATACGAGAGTGGACAACAATCCATCAATTTGTTCACAAAACCACGGATGCAAGAAACGATGTCAACAAAACAATACAATGAAAATCCAATCACGAAACCCTTGCAGAGAACATGTAGTATAATTCCATAACCAAACAATCATGGAGTTAAACACCACAAACACACTACCCTGGTAAAATTTCAACACAATAAACAATTTCAACAAAAACAATACGAAAAGCCAATCCCAAAATCCTTGCAGAGAACATATAGTATATTGCCATAATCCAACAATCATGGAGCAAAAACACCACAAACACAATACTCTGGCAAAATTTTGACACAAATAACCTAGTAAACCACTCACCAACATATCATAGCATAAATCAAAAATCCAACAATCAAGAAACCCCAAAATATCAAGAAATTCAAACACTAACATAACCAATTAACATAATCAACTATAACAATTAACATAATCCACTATAACAAAAACCCACATTATATAATTCACAAAAAATATAAATATAATATATATATATGTATATATGTATACCTAGCACTAGGAGCCCTCCTGAGAACTTCAGGCTCAAACTCAACAGGCAAGCCCAAGAACCCATCAAACCTATCAAATGTGACATGATTAACATGTTGCACATCAGTAGGCCAACCGATCTCCATCGCCCCACCGCCTCCACCACCGCCGCCGCCGCCGCCGCCGCCGGTGGTGGTACTAGTAAAATTATCTCTATCCGTTTTGCAAGCCACCCAAAAACTCTTCCTAAATAGAGTGACTAAAAGTGCTAACAGAGACAACTGATCCCTTCTATCGCTCTCTCTCTTCTCTCTCACTTTAATTTCTTCTTCTTCCTCCCGTTCTTCTTCTTGTTGTACGTCACCGGCTGTGAGAGTAGAAATGCCCTCGTCGTAAGGCTGAAACAATGTGGGGTTGTGGTGGGTAGGTGTAGATATTGAGGGAGAAGAGGATGAAGATGGGGAGTGGAGCACCTCTGTCATCTTGAACGAATCAAATTAAAATTGGTATTTTTTGTGTGTATTTTTTTATTCAAGATTTAGGGATGAGATTAAAGAAAGATTGGAAATGGGTGTTGGGTTTGGAGGGAAATCTGGAGTTGGATTGAAGGAAAGGTAAAGATTACTAAGACGTGGGAATCATGAAGTCATTTATTTATTAACAGTGTCGTATTCTGCAGATTGCTCTTGATGCCTCATTGTATATTATATATATGTATTTATATATAATGATGAAAGAGAAAGTGGGGAAGAGAAAGGGTCTTTAGAGAGTGAGAGAGGAAAGGGTTATATTGTATATCTGTATGTATATACTGCGAGTAAAGTTGTGGGATGTTACTATTGGACATTGGTTGATGGTGATTCAGTTGGACGCTTTCTTGTTCTTAATGATCATTTCTTTATTGTGTGGCTTTTGAGTTTTTAATTTTTTCTTTAGCCCTTTTGTTAGAAAATGAAGAATTATTAAGGAGTTCGAGACTCTATAAGTGCACAACGAAGAGGTGCTAACAATTTAATAAAAAGTTTGAGACTCTTAGTTAAGTATAAAACGATAATAATGATTTAATAATTATTTTTGTAGCTCCGAAATGTTTCTAATTTATGTGTGAGAACCTATTGCAGGACGGGGACTTTGGTTTTTTTTGGGGAGGGGTGGACTTTGACTTTTTTTTTTTTCCCTTTGACGCGCCATTCTTATCTATCGCTCATGCCCTGGGAGAGTTGTTCAGTTGCACTTTTCTTTTTTTAGGGGAGAGTAGCACCTTGCTACTCATACTCTCTTAATCGAATTCCATTAAAACAGATCTGGAAGAAAAAGAAAGGAAAAAGGAATGAGAGCTTCGCGCCTCCAACAAATAGTTGGAAACGAAATGTGACCTCAACAAATTGGATGAACACATCAAAAAGACCTAACAACGATTGGAGCAGATCACTCAAGAAAAGGGGATTCAACCCAGGAGAATGCAATGCAGTTGAAGTATAGTGGATTGTCTCCGTTGAGTTCAAAGTAGAGAGACGCCACTTTTTAGTGAGATGCCAACTGATAATTTCTACAATTGGACTTGACATTAGATCAATGCCGACGTCAAGAAGTGAAGCTCGTGGGACTACTAAGTCAGCAATTGACACATTTTCTATGAACTCATCTAATCCAATATCTTCAATTATGAATTTCATTTTATTTTCCTGTTTTTGTCTTTTTATCAATCAAACTGCCCGTAGGCTATATAGTTTATCTAGCAAAATATAGTACAAGGAGCATTAGTTCGGCGGATATTAGTTGAGTCTAGATCATTATACACAATAGTAGACAAAAAGATGGGCATTGATAAAAAGTGCTATCTACAAAAGTTTGGCCCAAGCAAATTGTCCTTCATAATTATGGAAAACTCCTTCAATTCCTCAAATGCTTGGATTGTGTGAAGATGCACCATCTATGTTTAACTTATACCATTGTTGTTGTGGCGGTTCCCATTTTATAGTTAAACATTGGAACACTTTGTGTGCTCGTTTTGGGTGTGTGAAGGACGTGACCATTGTGGTTTGTCTTCATATATAACGAGTATCAATAATTTTATTCCTAAAATTGCTTTATTCCTAAAAATTGCTTCGTTCTTTCTTTCCACATATGTCAGACAAGGTACATCAGAGCGTGCATGTTTTCAGTATTTGTTCGAAACATTGAGAGAAGGATGATGGTATTACTTGTAAAGTTCAAATTAAAATCCGGAAAATATCAAGAACGTATGAGTCTAAACACCTCGCATTGATAAAGAAAATTTGTCAAAATTTCAATGAATTTCATTTCTTACTATATGTGTATTAAGCAAACATAAAAAATAAATGAAATCCATTTCCTTATTAATTTTCCTAGTTCAACCAAATACTATCATGTAATCAAAATACCGAATCTTTGATTTGCCTTCTAAATTCCAATCCTTGGCAAACAAAGACGATCTGAGTAATTTGTTTATGAGATTGTTAAAATAAGTGTGAAAACCAATATACCCCGTAATTATACCCTACACATTTATTGCGCACCCCCCCCCCCCCCCCAAAAAAAAAAATCATTGAAACATCAATTACCCCTTCATTTCTAAAACCGTTAAAGATGAGGTTTAACATTGTTAAGTTAGTGTCGATGAGGCCTGACCTAGTTGGTCAAGGTTGAGGCCCCCCATAACCAAGAAATTGTGCATTCAACTCCCACTGGTGTATGTGGGTTGTTTTCTCTACCTATATGGTAGTTTGTAATAGTTCATAATGAATTTGTTGATGATGCTTACTTGAAATAGATATTCTCTTGAAATTAATGTAATACGATAATGTATCACTCCTTAAAAAGAAAAAAACATTGTTAAGTCAGTTGACAATATCTTTGACAAGTGAGTTTATTTCCTTTGTAAACCCAAAAATACCTTTTCTTTTCCACATTTTTCTACAATTTCTTTCCAAAATCACAAGATATTTTCAATTTATTTTTGAAAATTGGTCATTGCTATCGATTGATTGAATATCTGAAGGGCTGGAGACAAAGTGGTTAGAGTGTTCATCGGTTTAGTTCAATCGAAAATCAAATTGAAATTTTGGTTTTTCAAAATTATGATCGAAAATCCAACCGAGTAATTCGGTCTGGTTATGTTAAAATTCGAAATGGTTCGACTTTCAGTTAAATCGAATTTTCAAAAAAAAATAAAAGAACAAAATTAGCCAATATTTATTTTACTATATAATATAAATCATATTGATGTTGGTTTGATTTTACGCCAAGAAAGTTGAAGAACTAAACAAGGTTTTCGATTTATTTTTATAACTAACCTACTAAAATAATAAATGCTAAAAATCAAAATTTATGGAGAGAAATAGAAAAAAGAGTTACTTCTTTATTGAGTTTGAATATTAAAATACATAAATTCTACTTTTCAAGCAAAAGAATTACAATTTCACTCCCAACTTCCAACTTTTCAAAAAATCTTTCCCAAAAAATAAAAACCCCCTATATTTATAAGGGGAGTGGATGGCCAAGTTGAGGATGAAGAGTCCTCAACTTGTCTTCCACTCCATTTAAATATTTTAGGGATTTAAAATAAATAAATCCCACAATTTAGGATTTAGTTGTTGTGAGGATATTATCTTTTCTAAGAGTTCATGTCCACGTACGTAAGCCTTCTTGTAAGCATTTTGATGAGATTTTTTTTGAGCTTTTCTCCTTGCATTCTCTCGAGTATTTCTTTGGGCTTTTCACGAGTTTTCCCTTTGAAGGTCTTCTTCAATTTAATTAATTGGGTCAATTTGGAATAATTAAAACTATGACCCATATCACATATAATCTATACTATTATATAAAGTATAAGGGATCTAGAGTAACTATCTTGTACTATCAAATTTTTGGTGAAACCATTCCAATTCTTAAATTTTGACAAGTGTCCAATTTTGTTGTTTTTATATATTTTATTTCATATATTATTTTCTCTTTTCTATTTTTTCTCACACACTATCTCTTTCTCTCCTAATATTTCTTTCATATTCTCTCTTATCTCCTAATACACGGTTATTTTTCTTTTCCCTCATTTCTCTCTCTTATTATCTCCCTATAACTATCTATTTTTTTCATTAATCATATTAAATTTACTTTGCATCTTATTTTTTTCTATTTTTTATTCTCTTATCTCATATCTTATTTAAACTCAATTGAATTTTACTAAAAAAAAATCCATATCAATTTTATATTTTTGCATACGCATAGAGTGTGTCTTTCCCAACTAGTATATATAATATAAAAGAACAATATTTATTTATATTATATAATATAAATATTCACATAAAAAAAATTAGTTTTCTATTAACTGAAGCAAACGGAATATCAAAACTGAAATCGAACCGAAAAACTAGATTTTTAAAAAAAAATGGCCGAAAACCAAATCGAAGTTATTGGTTCGATTTCAATTACAACTGAAATTTTGGTGTTCGGTTCAGGCGGTTAATCTAACCATACACATCCCTACAAAGTGGTGGTGTGTAAAGACAAAATTGATAATTGATAAGTAACTAAACTGATAATGCCATAATAGAAAATCCTTCACACTTGTTTATTTTATGATAATTGATAAGTAACTAAATTGATAATGTCAGAACTGAAAATCCTCCAAAATTTCGTGTAACTTTTTTTCTTCTTGTTTGTATAGTATTCGACTTTAATCTTTTACTTTATGAAGTTTATTTTCGTAAAGTTCAAAGAAGATAATCGAGCACTATATAATGATTACATCTAACTTCTCCAGCATATTTGAACATGTATAGTACCACTTTCAATAATTTTTTCAAAGTTACTTTTGATTTTACACTCTTTGGGTGTATACTAGATGTTAATTATCTTCATTCGTTCTTACAATAGGATATTAATGTTGTCAACATATAATATGAGAATTTTAAATAAATAATACAAAAATAAATCCAAATTAAGAAAATAATACACAAAAAATTGGACATCAGGAAATAATACATTCCGCGCTGACGTGGCGCGGAATCAATAAAAAAAATTTTTTTTTTTAAATTTTCGGCCATTCCGCGCTTACGTGGCGCGGAATGGCCGATTTTTTTTTTTTTTTAATATTAAATGGCATTCCGCGCCACGTAAGCGCGGAATGCTGCCATTCCGCGCTGATGTGGCGCGGAATGCTGCCATTCCGCGCTGATGTGGCGCGGAATGGCAAGCTTTTCTCTTTCCCCTTTTTTTCCGACTCATTTTTCTTCATTTTTCGTGCGTTTTCGGGTTTCGACTTAAACATAAAAAATGTAGACTTGAGTATAAACTACTTTTTAAAACAAGAATTGGGTCGTTTCGATGCTCGAGTAAATATTAATACCAGTTTTTTTAATGAATCATGCAATTATTCCGACTTATTTTTCTCCATTTTTCGTGCGTTTTCGGGTTTCGACTTGATATGTAGACTTGAGCATAAACTACTTTTTGATTGGGTCGTTTCGATGCTCGAGTAAAGAAATATGGCAAGACGAAAAAAAAAATACCAGCCCGACTCATATTTTTCGTGCGTTTTCGGGTTTCGACTTGAAGCTTGAGCATAAACTACTTTTTGAAACAAGAATTGGGTCGTTTCGATGCTCGAGTAAAGAAATATGGCAAGACGAAAAAAAATAATACCAGTTTTTTTAATGAATCATTATTGACTCATTTTTCTCCATTTTTCGTGCGTTTTCGGGTTTCGACTTGAATATAAAAAATGTAGACTTGAGCATAAACTACTTTTTGAATTGGGTCGTTTCGATGCTTGGCAAGACGAAAAAAAATAGTTTTTTTAATGAATCATTATTTTTTTTCCGAGTGCGTTTTCGGGTTTCGACTTGAACATAAAAAATGTAGACTTGAGCATAAACTACTTTTTGAAACAAAAATTGGGTCGTTTCGATGCTCGAGTAAAGAAATATGGCAAGACGAAAAAAAATAATACCAGTTTTTTAATGAATCATTATTTTTTTTCCGACTCATTTTTCTCCATTTTTCGTGCGTTTTCGGGTTTCGACTTGAACATAGCAGTAAACTACTTTTTGAAACAAAAATTCGTTTCGAATAAAGAAATCAAGACGAAAAAAAAATACCAGTTTTTTTTAATGAATAATGACTTTTTATTTTTTTCCGAATATTTTTCGTGCGTTTTCGGGTTTCGAAATAAAAAATGTTTATAATGAAATATGGCAAGACGAAAAAAATCATTATTTTTTTTCCGACTCATTTTTCTCCATTTTTCGTGCGTTTTCGGGTTTCGACTTGAACATAAAAAATGTAGACTTGAGCATAAACTACTAAACAAAAATTGGGTCATTTCGATGCTCGAGTAAAGAAATATGGCAAGAGTCTTGAGAAAATCAATCCAAGATTGTTGCTATCAAGACCCATATTTCTTTACTCGAGCATCGAAACGACCCAATTCTTGTTTCAAAAAGTAGTTTATGCTCAAGTCTACATATGTTCAAGTTGAAACCCGAAAACGCACGAAAAATGAGTCGGAAAAAAATAAAAAGTCAGGTATTTATATTTCTTTACTAGAGCATCGAAACGACCCAATTTTTGTTTCAAAAAGTAGTTTATGCTCAAGTCTACATTTTTTATGTTCAAGTCGAAACCCGAAAACGCACGAAAAATGGAGAAAAATGAGTCGGAAAAAAAATAATGATTCATTAAAAAAACTGGTATTATTTTTTTTCGTCTTGCCATATTTCTTTACTCGAGCATCGAAACGACCCAATTCTTGTTTCAAAAAGTAGTTTATGCTCAAGTCTACATTTTTTATGTTCAAGTCGAAACCCGAAAACACACGAAAAAATAAGTCGGAAAAAAAGGGGAAAGAGAAAAGCTGGAAAGAGAAAAAGAGGCCTGCCATTCCGCGCCACATCAGCGCGGAATGGCAGCATTCCGCGCTTACGTGGCGCGGAATGTCATTTAATATTAAAAAAAAAAAAAAATTCGGCCATTCCGCGCCACGTAAGCGCGGAATGGCCGAAAATTTAAAAAAAAAAAAAATTGATTCCGCGCTGACGTGGCGCGGAATCAGCTTGATTCCGCGCCACGTCAGCGCGGAATGTATTATTTCCTGATGTTTAATTTTTTGTGTATTATTTTCTTAATTTGGATTTATTTTTGTATTATTTATTTAAAATTCTCCATATAATATAGTATTTCAAATATCTAACAAACTACAAAATATTAAAACAGTACACATTTTATTTATGAAAAGATGCAAAAAAAAAATTATAACCTTTTAATTTATTAGAAATATTAGATTTCTGCAATTATTCTTATTTCTTATATCTTTCTTTATTTTGTCCTTTGCCAATAAGAAGCAACCAAAAGGTTTTCTTTTCACTTTTGGTTAGTTTGAATTAAATTTAAGAACTTGAATTTTATTTTTTTAGGGAATAGCAGTCATTTTATTCAATTCAATAAAATGTTTATAATGTCAAGAACAATACAACTTAGACTTTCTCTAACGATGTAGTTATAACAATTTAAGCACTTAATATCAAGTTTTATCGAGATAACAAATCTTAAGAACTAACAAACGAGCACAAGTAAGCTCTTGTGCAAAAGACCACACCTTTATTCAAGAAAGACGAAATTCTCATTCGGGAGATAAAGCAACTCTCATTCGATAGAGAAAATATAATACTAAACAAAATATCTAAAAAGCTATATAAAATCTAATGTATTGTCCGTCTTCATCTCGCCATATATATCTCTGTCTCGTTAGATTCATATCTGTATTATCAAATTTGAAGTTAGGATACACACCTTAAAGGAGGGTGTTCCAGCCCAGCATGCCGATGATAGTGGTAATATTAGTAATGATAGAAGCAACTGATTCACTAAATCAAACCATCATCGGTGGGGAAAAGGGAAGAAATATGGTTAGGATTTTCTGAGGGAGAGCGAGAGGGGGAGGCGGCTATTTGTAATCAAATTACTTGTGATTAAGAACTTGAATGCACACATAGTTTCTCCGTAAGAACGTAATGATGAATAAATGAAGTGAATGTTTATAGTTGTAAAAATAATGTTAATTTCAATTAATATTTAAATAGTAACATTCCACAATGGTGATAAATTGAAAATAATTTGTGCTTTTTGGTAAGAAATTGAAGAAAAATAAGAAAAAGGAAAAGGTAATTATGGGTTTAAAAAGGAAATACATTCAGTTGTTAAAGATATTGCCAACTCACCTAACAGTGTTAAACACATTCACTAATTGTGTTGAAAACGAATGAAGTAATTGACAGTTCAATAGTTTTAGGGGGCGGACAAATGACTTATATATACTTTATAGTTTAAGGGGTATATTGATTTTTAGCCTTGAGATAAAAAAAACATAGATTTTGTTAGATTAGAGAAACCCCGTAGGGAACTTGTATTATTGAATAATATATTTATAGAGTTACATAGACTTGGTAAACAAGTAAATCCTAAGCTATTGACAAGGAAAGATAAATGTAAGGAAAGATAACATAAACTATAAAAGTAAATACAAGAAAATATAAGATAAGGAAAGATCCTATACTGATCTAGAAGATATATTCTAACACTCCCTATATTCTAACACTCTCCCGCAGTCGAAACGGGAGTTCTTCGAACGCTGCGACTGGACTGAAAATCCAAGAGGAGCCGAGGCGTTACTCCTTTAGAGAATATTTTTTAGCAGCATCTTTTATTTTATTTGCTTCTTGGTTGATAATATAATCTTCAATGGTTCTTGATTAAATCAAGAGGGTGGGTACTGCAATGGGTCACGCTAGAAGCAATTCCTCCTTCAACAAATCTCTTCACACCCATATCATGTAATCTTATATAAAGAATTGAGAAAAAAAGAGAATGTAAAAACAGAAAAAAGGTAAGAATAGGGGACTGGAAATAGAGTTAAAATATAAAATGAGAGAGAGAAAGAAATAGGAGAGAAAGAGAACATGTGGAGGTCAAGCAAACAACGACAATCAAAAAAGAAAAAAGGAACCCTATAGATACAAAACCCGACTATAGGGCTTGGCGCAACCGAAAATTATACATTGCACATGAAATTTGAAGGAAAAAAATGACTATTCTTTTATGTTAACAACAATCAAAAGAACACCATATATACTTATACGTGTGAATTTTTTTTTTTTTTTTTTGAAGATTTAGATAAAAAAAAGCAAAAAATAAAATAGAAGTTGAACAACTCGCAATTCAACGCCATAAAAATGGGTAAGAATTAGAGATGTGGAAATAATCAAAAAGAGAGAGAGACGGGCAAAGAAAGAAGAAAGAAAGATTTGTTGGCAGAAGCTGCACTACACTAAGAGTGGTAGGTTGCCATTGTTATGTGTGGGAAGGAGAGAAGAAAAAAAGATTAGGGAGCCGGACGGGGATGGCGATGGTAGAGGCTGGCAAAAGCGATAGATCGTGAGGGTTGAGAGAAGAAACCCTTTAGCTCGATACCATGTTAGATAAAAGAAAACTCTGTAGGGAACTTGTATTAATGAGTAACATATTTATAGAGTTACATAGACTTTGTAAACAAGTAAACTGTAAATTATGAAAGATAAATACAAGGAAAGATATTCTAAACTATAAAGATAAATACAAGTAAATATAAGATAGGAAAAGATCCTATGTAATCTAAAATATATATTCTAACACTCCCCCGCAGTCGAAACGTGAGGGTTTTGAACATTGAGACTAAACTAAAAATCGTGAAAAGCTGTTACGACAGTCCGGGCATAAAGAATGTTTAGTAGAGAGATTTTGACAAATACGTTTCTCAAGGTGGAGCAGTTTCGTCAGAAATCATTAAATAAGGTTGTTGTTTGACGAAGACGCTTCTTAATGTGGAGCAGTTTCGACTGAAAACCATTAAATAAGTCGTCGACTCCAAGTCCTTGTTTTTCCAAGGGTGAGCGGCGACAACATAAACAAAGACAAAGGAAAAAAAAACTACACTAAACTAAACTAGATAAGGTGCGTCGGACGGGGTCGGCGACTTGAGCATGGCGGAAGCGAGAGATCGAGATACCATGGCTCAAAGCCATGGCCCTGATACTATGTTAGATTAGAGAAAATCACGTGGGGAACCTGTATTATTGAGTAACATATTTATAGAGTTACATAGACTTGGTAAATAAGTAAACCCTAAACTATTAATAGGAAAAGATAAATACAAGGAAAGATAATCTAAAGCTATAAAGGTAAATACAAGGAAATATAAGATAAGAAAAGATCTTATACTGATCTAGAAGATATATTCGCCAATATAAATTCCTTATAAACTTGAAACGACAAAGACATAGAAACTCTTTCATTTCAATATTTATAAAAATGTCATCAACATTTTCTTAACGATCGTAACCCTAAGTGTTAATAACAAATACTTATAAGTTAAATTTGTTCGATGAAATGTTTTACTTTGGTATACTTGAACCAATTTTAGAGGAGCTTACTTAATTACCAAAAAAAAAAAAAGAACCATCTTAGAGAAGCTCCGTTGCACGCCTCAAACCCCGAGCTCATGACAACTGCCGCAAGCTTTTGAGAACATTCCAAAAGCCTGCAAGGCTAACCTAGTGATAGCATTGGTATAGAGCATCTATACGTAAAAAATTTCCACAATACAATATTACAAACTCAATTATCAATCTTCAAAAATAAATCAATTTTCCATTAATAATAAAATTCTCCATAAATTCAAATAAATAAGATTCTCCCAAAATAATATCTAAATTGAAATTATCCAAAATCAACAAGTCTAATATCCTTGGATAAAGCTAATTAAAGAAAAATTTATATAAACAAACTACTAATCGAGCTCCATAAGATTAGGTCAACCAACGTCAGAACTTCTCTTCTCCACTAAGTCTGGATATCTGGAAAAGAATATTAATAAAAGAATGAGTTCGACGGCCCAGTAAGTAATTCCATCACTCAACTAGTCGGATCAAGCAAGCACAATAATAGTTATTTCTTTTATCTATAGGAAACAATAATTTTTTTTTAATTCAAAAGAATATCACAACAAAAAGAATGATACCCGGAAAAATTTAATTCAAAGAGACACACAATCTCGACACAAATTCCACCATGCAAAACTAACACATAAGCCAACATTGGTCAGAGACAAGTTTAACCCCCCGTCTCGGGTCACTAGTATAGGTTTCACCCCCTATACCGGGTCACTGGTGTAGGCTTAACCCCCCTACACTGGGTCACTGAGATAGGCATCACCCCTCTATCTTGGGTCACTGACCAACCCTCAAATTCAAACAGGTCACGGCTTTCTATCGTCTATTCTGCAATAGTCAACGTTGTATTAGTCTCAATCATGGATTTTCAAAACCACCTCCACAACAATCACATTTTCAAAACCATGCTATCACATAAATGAAATCATATTTTCACCTTTCAATTCCATACTCAAGAACTCAAATTATATTCACGTTTCGCAAAAGCAATACATACATACGCATACTTGATCCAATTTACGAAAATCACACACACCCAAAAATACTACATATACAAATTCATATAAACTAAAAGAGTGAAGAGTCACTTACCTTTAAAATCACGAAGTGTTACCTAAGATACTCATGAAAACTCATTTTCTTCGGCCAATCTGATAAAGAGCAATATCAGGTGTGACAAAATTATTTCCATCAAACATGAATCAAGCCTCTAATTAAACATAATTAGATATATAACCACCCATTCTCTAGAAAATCCATTTATAACAACTCGTCTGAATACCCACCTGATTTCTTAAGTCAAATCTATTAAAATCATAGCATAATGTCAAATTCTTGAAAACCGATTAAGATGACAGCATAATTTGCAATAGAACTTGGAACCTAACCAATTATACTTTCAACCATGAATTTTTCCATTCGTGCATATATATGAAAAGAAACACGCTCTGTGCATTATGAAATTTAAACCCTTTGGTAACTTTGGTTTTCCCACGTCCCGTAAGTTTTAAGCGGAACGGATCTTCTATCCCACAATGGTGTCACATTCACAATGGTGTCATATTATTGTGGGATTGACTATTATAACAGTATTTTTTAAATGGACACTTGTCAATCCCACAATGATATGACACCATTGTAGCACACCATTGTGAGATAGAAGATCCGCCCCAGATTTTAATACTTAATAATATTGAGTATTGGAGTTTAACTAATATGGCCCCACTTTATCATATAATCACATATTCCCCACTTAACATTTATTATTGGCCACTCTCTATCTAGTTGAAATTTTATGTACCAATTAGTATCTATACTATATAAAGTGAGACGGACTTATAGCAATCACTTTGGGCTGTCAAATTTTGGTGAAACCTCTCCTATTTTAAAAATTTGACAAGTGTCCCAACTCTCAAATATCTTTTTAAATTATTGTATCTTTTATATCCTTTTAATTTTTACTTTTTTTTCGTATTTTTTCTCTCACATTCTCTCTCATCTAAAACGTTCTCTTCTTTCTCCCTCATTTCTCTCTATTTATATATCTACTTTCATATTTTATTCATTCTTATTTAAAAAATTTAAATATCAAACTTATTTTATTTATATAAATTAATTTTACTCAAGAATCTTTAAAAAAAAAAAAAAATTTTGCACACGCATAGTGCGGCTGTAACTAGTCTCTATAAATTATAAGTTCCAGATAAATTTTACTTAAATATCTTATCAGAAGTGCCAGGTATTACATCCGTTGTGGTTATAACTTATAAGGACTGGAAATTATATGCAATTCAAGATCGATTCAACTTAATTTAAGTTCGATTCATTTAGAAAACAAAAATAATCCTTTCATGTTGGATAAAAATATAAAATTCAGTTCAAACTCAATTTAATTTATTAAAATTTTAAGATATCAAATTATTTGAGTTAGACTCGTTCCGCTTAACTAATTAGAAATACCAATCTATTTTAATTCGATTGGTTCTCCTATTTTTGTGTGTCAAGTCGACATTGGTGCCAAGTGACAGCGAAAACTGCGCAACACATAGTAACCTACGTGTCGGCCTTAGATTGATAACCTTATCCTTTTTGTTCTTGTTATTATTTCTCATGTCATAATAGTTTCTATTTCATCCTTAAAATCTGCTAAAATATAGGAAAATATACAGGAGGCAAATTAAAATGGCAAGTAGTACTGTTGAAGAGAAAGGTGGAGGTCCAGTAACCGATGAAACTTATGATTATCCAGAAGAGGTTTTTGTCGATGGAGATGTATCCGGAGCCGGAGTTGACGACCCGGGTTCCTCTCAGGTCGACCCGGATTACACCACTTCGAAGCAGCTTAAGGTACCACCCATATATATATGTGTATGTATGTATGTATATGTATATATGTATATTGATTCATTTGAAAAATCCCCATGTAATTTACATCGTGTGTGTTTCATTTTGTATTTACATCTTATAATTTGATAAGCGTATATATGTGATCCTAGTTTAAATTTTTTGTTTCGATTGCGTATATCTTCTTGTATTTTATTTTATTTCATGTTACATATATAAAATTTAGTCATATATATGTTTGAAGGGAAGGTTTTATGTATAGACGTTCATAGATCATAAAATTGTTACGGTCCTCGAGTATATTTAGGAAAATATTAAATATGTTCGACATATATATTTAATATGAAACACCAAATTAAAATACGGATAAAATACTAGAGTAGATTAATTAATATCTTGATTTTATTGGGTTTATTTGTTGAAGGAAGAAGCTGAAGAACCCAAGAAAGAGAGTGGGAAAGGAGCAGAAAACCTTAAAATGACGCTTATAATTTCTGGGGCTGTTGTGGCAGTGATTGGAGCAATTTTTGCTATTGCCAAGAAGATAAAAGAAGCTTGACTCATAGTCATATGCTTTTTACTATTTGTATTATAATTTGTATGATCACTTTAATGTTTCTAACACGTTACGTTCGGTCTATTTCTCTAAATTTCTCTTGGTTTATTTTGAACTTATGACAGCTTAAGGTTGATTACAATTATCATGTTATGAGCTACAAATTGCCCGGGGGCGCAGTTGTTTTAGTACATTAATTAGATAAATTGTTGAAAAGAACGGATGTTGAAATCGTTCTTTCCCTTATAACAAGGAGAAATGATGAAATTGTACAACTTATAGGAAATTCAAGGCGACTTTAATGCCGTTGAGCCCTAATTATTCTGTGTAATGCAGATAATTCTATATTATTATGATTGTTCGAAGGCTAGAAACTGATGAGGAGATCACGATTAAATTTGCTCATATTGCAGATAGTTATAGATGATTATAATTGTTGAAGGCTATAACTGAGGAGATCACGACCAATTGTGCTCCTATGAATGACTTGAATGATCAAAAATGCAGTAGATGTCATCGAAAATCGCCAGATATTTCTTAAAATATTGTATGGTGAGTCCGGTAGCTCAAGTCGCGCCAAGATCAATTGAGAGACATATGAGATGCAATAGGAAGAGTTGATGATTTTTTTTTTTTTTCGCTAGTTCCAAATTAAATGATGTTATAATTTTTTGGGTTTATTTGTTGAAGGAAGGAGATGATGAATCCAAAAAAAAGAGGGGGAAGGGAGCACAAATCCTTAAACCGGCACTTATAATGTCGGGGGCGGTGGTGGCAGCAATTGGAATTGGAGCTACTTTTGTTGTGGCCAAAAAGATCCAACAGATTGGAACTTATTTTGCTATTGCCAGAAAGATAGCCCAAAAGATAAAAGATGCTCGACGGTGACACCTAGGCTCTTTGCAATTTGTTTTTTTTTTTTTTTTGTAAGATTTGTACTTGTGTTGCCAGTTTAGTGCTTTCTATTCTCTAGGTAGTCTAGTTTTCGTTCTCATATAATATGTTACATACGTCGTCGTCACTGACTACTTGATTTCATATGTAAGATTTTATTCATTTTTTAACAGGTGAGATTCAAAATGCTAAAAAGATATATCTTATGAGACCTTTTTGCTACTTCAAATACGATGGGACTCAATTGTCATACGTCCTATCATATAAGACTAGTATTGCAATTTTCTATAAAATTAAGCTAAAAACATGCCAAAAAAACGAGACCAATAACATGCTTCAAGTTGCTAGCTTTCCAATTGAAAACAAGAAAAACATATATTGTGAGATCGGACGAGGGAGCATGTTTCTATATGAGTCAAGTTTCTCAAGTATCAACTTATTCTAAGCGACATTATATGGCGAAACGGGATATAGTCCTCGAAACGGGATATAAAAGGGACTCGTGGTGTCTTTTTCCTCTTTAAGGATGTGCAGAGAAGTCTCATCAATCCTGGATCTCTTTAGATTTTGTGTTGCTTGACCTCAAATACCATCCAGCGGTGGCAGCAATAGTTGCAATACCAGCTGCTACAGCATAGTTTCTATACTTATTAGTCGACACTTCAGGCGTTGGGGCGGCCTGGCCACTTGGTTTGGCTTCGGGTACGGGTCCTGACCCTCCTGAGCTTGTTGCTGGAGTTTCATCAGGTTTCGGGCCCTGACCATTAATCATGGGTCAAAGTTAACCGTATGATCGTCCCAGAAAAACAAAAAATAATCCCAAAAGGAACCAGATTTCAGTTTAAATACCAGGTCGAGCCATAGAGATGACTAGATTAAGTTGTTTCCGAGAGAGTTCAAGTTCACCTCAGAAATTAAAAGCTCACTGACAACAAATGCCATTATGGAAGAGTGAACCAAAAAGGTTAGATTGCTCCACCATGTGCTTAGGAACTTTTACCATTATTGGAGAAAAATAAAGAAGAGGGTAAAAAAGACGGGGGACACAAGACTATAGATGGAAGATGGTTCATACCTTGCGCGCAAGCTTCTCTAACTTCTCTTGCTCGGTTTTCTGCAGAATTGTAATCGGCGGTCAGTTTGTCATTTGCAAAATTAGCATATCAGTTAGATGTTTTCCTCACTGTCCCTGAACCCAAGAGCTGAAGTATTGAATACAATAATGATTGGAGCTTAACCTTTGTTTACACAAATTAAATTGCACTATATTGAGTGATGCAAAATTTTCCATAGAAGATGTTCATCAATGCTTAGTAGCCTCCATGCTCTGGCAGTCTTCAATCTTATATCCCAAGAAATGGTAAAGTAGAAACAAGATAATGAAACTGGTTGTGCTAGCTTTAACATATAGCTAGTATAATCTGACCAAGATGCGTGTACTTTGTTTATGGTGACATATCATTGTAAATCTGTGATTCACAATTGAGAAATCTCCATAAACCATTTGGAAAAATAAAAGATGAGGGACTTTAATTTGATTTAGTCACCTAGTTCTTAAATATGAAGCTTCGTAGATTGTTTTCTAAACATTTCTTGTTTAAAGTGGTTAGAAAGAGAGCACACAATGCACCACTCTACAATGCCCATGACAAATAAGTTGGCCAAAAGCATGTCTCTGTTGTGAAAATAAGAAATTCACCTTGATGTAGACATTTTCTGCAGCCTTCTCCTCCTCACCGAGGACTTTGCCACCGCTTGATAGCCTACGAGATATATATCTAGCAGCAATCCTAGTCGCCATGGAAACACCAGAGTTCCTGTCAACCATAAAATTTCTGTTAGCATATCAAAATTCCAAAAGAGTTTTGGTACGACCAGGCCACTGGTTACAGTTTAGCTATTATTCAGAAAGCTTTATCATGATCAAGTAAGACTGCGAGAGGCCTCTTTAGAAAATACGAATAGTAGAGCTTACGTGTATATCTACTCATATAATTACTGTAGAAAAGGCTCTGTTATTCAGAGGTAAGAACCATATCCGATTTCTTACGGATTCACTCATAATTGGCCTTAAGATCAGTCTTATTTTCAGTAATTCATTCACTTGTGAGATCCAAATCCAATAATTCAGAAAGTATAACAGTCGAGGATATTGAGACAAAATCTAGTGGTATCATCTAACAGTTTCCATTATACTAGAATTAATCCACAAAGTGCATGAAATACATGTCGGGGTATAGAAGTGCTGTGCATAAACAAATAAGCTAACTAAATTCAAAATCAGCTCAATAATATCCATACTCCATAGTGAAGCCCTCAACAGGATAACATCTTTATATCATTAAGCTGACATGGATTATTTATGATGTAGAATTCCAGCCTGTCATCCCTATACTTGCTACGTCCCTTATCCCGTTAAAAATACAATGTTAAGCCAACTTATACCAATTACCAAAGAGATCTACAACCCAAGTAGCATGCTGTTCACCCATATTAAGCATGTGAGTTCACATCTAAAACAAATTGAAAAGCTAAACAAATTCAACAAACATTCGAGAGAATAAAAGAAGGCTCAAGCTAGAAGAGCCAGGTATTACAAGTAACAGAATAACTAAATTGTCTGCATACAGATTCAACATATGCACAATGATATAAAAAATATTTCAGCAAATATAGATGATCTATAATACATTGCTGCATCACGTACGAAAAAATAATTATGGAACGTAAGGCGTGCTTCCTTCAGCGCATATATATATATATATATATATATATATATATATATATACATATATATAGGGAAAATTACACTGGGTACCCTTGAGGTATTGCCTAATTACGGTTTACACCCCCTAGTTCAAAATATTACATTTAACATCCTGTAGTTTAATATATTGATGTAAGATTGGGCAAAATCCTCTAATGTTCATGAATTAATAAGGTTTCTCAGTTAATCCTCATATTACACCATAAATGCTCATATTACACCAAATAGAAACACAAATGCAAGAAATTCAGTAAGTTCAAGAAGTTCTAAACCTAGCAAATAACACCATAATTATACTAATCCTAACATATACACTCATACTATTTACCATGCATAACAAATAACACCCATAATTATACTAATCCGTACAACCTTACATCAATATATAAAACTACAGGATGTTAGATGTAATATTTTAAACTAGGGGGGTGTAAACCGTAATTAGGCAATACCTCAAGGGTACCCAGTGTAATTTTCCCTATATATATATATATATATATATATATATATATAAAAGAAGTCTCAAGCTTGAAGAGCCAAGTATTACATAGTAACAGAATGACTAAATTGATTTTCAGTATATTCTGCATACAGATTCAACATATGCACCATAATATAACCAATATTTCAGTAAAAGAAATCAAATGAGCAAGGAATATATGTATCTTTCTGGAAAAGCGTGTTAATTATAAATACATAGATGGTGTATATAGATCCAGCAAAAACAAAGATCAACCAGTGTAACTAACAGGAATGAAAACACAAGCAAACAAATACAGAAACAGGATGCACACTGCACACATATCACGTCTCTCCTGAAGAAAAATTCGCACATGAAAAACCTCAAGGCATGTTCAGTGAAGCTACAGTACTGCATCCAACGGCACTGGAAGCTTGCAGGGGCGGATCTACATGTCTTTCAGGTGGGGGGGGGGGGGGGGGGGGGCAGTGCCCCCCCTGAATTTTTTATTTTTTTTAATATAGGTATATTTTTAAATTTTAAATTTTAAATTACATTAATGCCCCCCTCAATTTTGAAAATTCATTTTTTTACCTTACAAAATTTTTTATATTTGAATTTCGCCCCCAATAAAAAAATATGGCGTTTTCTCCCTTTACTTTGAGTTCGCCCCCGAAAACCCAAAATTCTGGCTATAACAAAAGAGATATAAAAGTATAAATTATGTCAAAAGTTGTAATTGAACCTAATTAGTTATTATATTTTCCCCCATAAATATAGCGTACCGTACCGCGGGGCAACCCCCGCACCCCCTCGGTAAAATTCCTAGTGCCCGCACTGACCTCATTTTCTGGATCCGCCACTGGAAGCTTGTATCATTGATAATTAGAAAAATAAGAGTGACAATTGACAGGTAAGGCGTGCTTCCTTCAGCAGATACATACATATATATATATACACACACACACAATTACGTGGAAACTGATGTACAGAAACAGCGACTAAGATCGCATTCAAGGCAAATTAAATGCAAATCAGATACCTAACAACTTCAACACACAAACATCTCATATATAGATGTATCTCTATACTAACAAATGTAGATAAAAGTGTGTATCTATAACTATCTATGGGTTAGAGTAATTACCTTAGCACCTGAAGGTCAGAGAAAGAGATGGAGATTGTTCCTAGAGAGATATTCTTCTGCGTATTTGGGGGTTTTGAAATTAGAATGTCATATTTTATAGTGGAGAGTAGAGTGAGAAATAAGAAAGCGATATGGAGTGGGCTGAAGGGCCCAATTATAGTGCAGGCTATTTCGGGTTAGCCCAACTATCCATCCAGGAAAATGTTTTATATATCACTTTTAGAGATTTTTTTCTTTTAAAAATTGTGTTTGGTCAGCACATCATTAATTTTTTTTATTTTTATTTTGTAAAAAAAGAAAAAAATATATAATTTTATTATTTATGATTTGACAATTATAGTAGGTTTTTTTGGGGCTATTTCGCAACACTAGAGTCAAATTAATCATATATTCTAATGTAAAATAACACAAAATGCAAAATAAGATTCATTTTAGCTATTTTTTATGTCAAAATCGATGAGTTTGGTTAAGATATGTTTATAAAAAATTATATCTAAAGACCAATCTAAACAAATTTCTCACAACAGAAAATATATCATTTCAACCATAATCATTATATATCTTTCTAAAAAAAACTCATTCAAACACACTTTTAACACTACATTTTTATTCATAAAACACTTTTTTTCACTTTTATCATGAAAAAAAGTTTCTCCAAGATAGATATGTCATCCAATTAAACTCGCATTTGTTTTGGATATTTTAAAAGGGTAATGATATTGACACTCCAAAATTTACTATAGGAGCTCCAACTTTAAATTTTACACTTAAATATGACAAGATTATCCTTGGATTTTAAAACTACCCATATATATGCATTCAAAACACAATTATTATCATGTTATAGGTTCTTTTCACTACTTTAAGCCAAAGTCAATTAATAAAAATAATATTCGGCAAAAATGAAACAAGTAATTAAAGTGTGAAGCATCATCAACAAAACAAAGTAATAATATTTTAAATCAAATGACAATTATTATATGAACCAAAAAGAATAAAAAAATGATTCAACTTCAATTAATTTACTCTACTTCGTTTTATATTAGAATTTAAATCAATTTTATATTTTGTTCAAGCAATAAGTTTAGTTTCTTCAACAATAATGCATAAAAATAATTAACATAAATCATGCTCTTCTCTCAAACCAAAAAACTACACTTATAAAATTAATTAGCTACTTTATATACAACGTGAATTTGAATACATTAAATATTTTTTTTCTTTAATTGATCTTGATGAATAATTTTATGCTTGCATATAATATATATTTATGCTAAAACTGATTTATTCAATTTAATCTTGATGATAATAGAAAGAATCTATTAAAATTTGAAAAAGCAAAAAAGTTTAGAAATGGGTATTCTTGTCATTTTCTTAGAATAGTGGAGCTGAACTCGATTAGTCTTATCTCTCAATTATCAAAAGAGTGATTTAAGTTGTTTGATCTAACTCATGAGGACATTAAATATTTTCATCCGTGTGAACTCGACTAGTGTTCGTGTGATCAAATATTGTTAAGTTCGGTGTGATTAACAATTAGACCAAATCTAACGTAAATTTTGAAATTCAAATAAATTTAAGCAACATCTTGTTTGGTATCAACTCAATTCGTTTCCAATAAATCTATCTACACCTATGAGGTATACTCCTAAAAATGGGTACGATGCAGTATCGTATTCGTATTGTACCCGATTCCAGCATGGATACTCTCGGTTATCGTTTCTAAGATTTTTTTAAGTATCTGAAAATAACTGCTGCTGCTGTTGCTAACTGCTGTCATAGCAAACTATGACGTACAAAGGATCTTTGTCGACATCGGCAGCTCAGTGGACATCCTTTTTTACCAAGCATTCGAGCAAATGGATCTGGGAATTGGCAAATTGGAAGCCGTGCGCACTGCATTATTTGGATTCTCAGGGAAAGCGGTGAAACCTATGGGTATTGTCTCGTTACCCCTCTTTTTAGGTGAAGGATCTAACCAAGTGACAAAACTGACCAAATTCTTAGTCGTGGACACTCCCTTGGCCTACAATGTGATACTAGGAAGGGCGGCACTAGTTCTATTTGAGGTGGTAGTCTCAATACCGCATATGAAGATCAAATTCCCAGCACTCAATGGAGTGGGGGAAGTTTGTGGCAACCAGTATCAATCTAAGAAATGCTACGTGGCCTCCATCAAGCAGGGAGAGAAGCCCAATGAAGAAAAGAAGCGCAAACCCGAATCTATGGAATTAGAAGATAATGAGAATGCCAAGAAAGTAGTATCATCACACGTGGAGCCGGTAGGCGAGCTTTTGAGCATAGAACTCATGCCTGGAGACAAAGAGAAGATAATCAAGATAGGTTCACACTTGAGTCCCGACCTGAGAGAAGAGCTGGTAACCATGCTGAGGCAACACACGGATGTCTTCTCTTGGTCCGCTAATGACTTGTTGGGAATTGCTCCGACAGTCATACAACATCACCTAAACGTAGATCCTGGTGCAAGACCGATCATTCAAAAGAAAAGACACTTCGGCCCGGAGAAAAACGCCATCATCAAAGCCGAAATCGATAAACTACTCAAAGCTAAGCACATTGCGGAAATACAGTTCCCGGAATGGATATCCAACGTAGTTTTAGTACCAAAAGCGGGGCAAAAGTGGAGAATGTGCATCGATTTTCGTGACCTAAACAATGCTTGCCCTAAGGATCACTATCCCCTACCTAGGATCGATCAATTGGTAGATGCTACAGCTGGGTACGAATTACTAAGCACTATGGATGTGCAGAGCGGGTATTATCAAATACCCTTGGCTGAGGAAGACCAGAGGAAGGTCAGCTTCATCACCTCCTTTGGTACCTTCTGCTACGTAGTCATGCCCTTTGGCTTGAAGAATGTCGGGGCCACATACCAAAGGCTGGTGGACGTAATGTTCCAAGAACAAAGGGGGAGAAATATTGAAGTATACGTAGACGATATGGTGGTCAAAAGTCACATCGCTAGAACCCATGTGTAGGACTTGCGAGAGACCTTTGAGACACTTCAAAGATACGGGATGAAGCTGAACCCGGCCAAATGTGCATTTGGAATCAAAGGAGGAAAATTCCTAGGGTACATGGTGACAGAGAGAGGCATAGAGGCTAACCCCGCAAAGATCAAAGCTATTCAAGATATGGTAGCCCCTAGGAATATGAACGAAGTACAAAGGCTGAACGGGAGAATAACGGCTTTAAGTCGCTTCATATCCAAGTCCGCGGAGAAAAGCTTACCATTTTTTAAGGTCCTACGGAAAGTTGATAACTTCAGTTGGACTGCTGAATGCCAGCAAGCCTTCGAGGACCTCAAGACATACCTGAGTAAGGTACCACTATTGACTAAACCTGTGCAGGGTCAGCCCCTGGTAGTTTACATAGTTGTGGCTGATCGAGCTGTCAGCACAGTCCTAGTTCGAGAGGAGGATAAGACAGAGAAGCCTGTATATTATGTCAGCAAAGTCCTCACTGACGTTGAGTCACGATATCCGGATGTGGAGAAAACGGCATTGGCACTGGCCGTCACCGCGAGGAGACTCAAGCCTTACTTCTTAACTTACAAGATCATTGTAAAAACCAGCCAGCCACTTAAGACCGTGCTGGGAAAGGCTGAAGCATCAGGTCGACTCGTCAAATAGGCCGTGGAGCTTGGGGAATTTGAGATAGAGTACACATCCCGAGCTACGATTAAGGCCCAGGTCTTAGCCAACTTTGTTACAAAAATGACCCGACCTGAGCAAGAGAAGGAAGAAGACGAAAAAGTATGGCTCTTACACGTGGACGGATTATCTACGCAGAATGGGAGTGGGGCAGGCATAGTACTTACCACACCTGAGGGAGATCAGTTGGAATACGCCGTCAAATTTGAATTCAAAGCAAGCAACAATGAAGCCGAATATGAAGCATTCATCATAGGGCTGAAAATGGCAATCAAGGGAGGTGCCAAGAGCTTAATAGTGTACTCAGATTCGCAACTGGTTACCAAGCAAATCGAAGGAGCCTATGAAGCCAAGGAAGAGAGGATGGTCAAGTACCTGAAAACCATAGAGGCACTGCGAGGACACTTCCACAAGTTAGAAATTTATCAAATACCCCGAGCTGAAAATACCAAAGCTGACTACTTGTCCAAACTGGGCAGCTCAGTCGTTGATTGTCAAACCCGGAGTATTACCATCCAAGCTCTAACCAAACCTAGCATCGAGCAAGGAATCTTGCAGATAGAGAAAGGCAAAGATTGGAGAACAGAGATAATTCAGTATCTCACAAAGGGAACCCTACCTAAGGAAAGGAAAAAGCGACAACAGTTAGAGACTCGTGCCGCCAGGTTCGTCATGATTGATGATATACTATACAAGAAATCATTCGTACACCCCCACCTGAGGTGTACTTTGAAAGAAGAAGAAGATTATATATTAAGGGAAATACATGAAGGGGATTGCGACAACCATATAGGAGGAGCAGCCCTAGCTGGGAAAATAGTACGGGCCGGTTACTTTTGGCCAACCTTGAAGGAAGATGCAGCCAATCTGGTAAAAAAATGTGAGCAATGTCAAAAACATGCCGGTCTCATTCATCAGCCGGCAGAAGCAATGCGTTCCATGAGTGTTCCTTGTCCCTTCGCCAGGTGGGGGATGTATATTGTAGGCCCATTTCCCATAGCAAAAGGCTAAAAGAAATTCTTACTGGTACTAGTCGACTACTTCAGCAAATGGGTAGAAGCTGAAGCCTTAGCCCGGATCACCGAGGCAGAGGTCATCTGTTTCCTTTGGAAAAACATTATCTGCAGGTTCGGCATACCAAAGAAATCCTGGCAGATAACGGAAGACAATTCAGCGGGACCAAGCTAAGGAGGTGGTGCGAAGAATTAGGAATCCAGCAGCGATTCAGTGCCGTTGCCCACCCTCAAACAAATGGCCAGGTCGAGGTAACTAATAGAATAATAGTCCAAGGTCTAAAGACCAGGTATGTCCACCAGCCATCTTGAAAAACCCTTACATTTTCTTTCTTCACATTCTTGTCTTAGTCAATTTGTTTATTTCTACAACTCATTTTTCTTATAAGTTCGCGTGATTACCCAAACCTCGGTCCCAAAGACTGGAGAGAGCGGGTGGGAATTGGGTAGAAGAATTATTACCAGTACTATGGTCATATCGTACTACCCCAAAGTCCACTACAGGGAAAAGCCCATTTCATTTAGTGTACGGAGCTGAAGTCGTCATACCCACGGAGATCAGAGTGCCATCCCATCGGTTAAGATACTTTGAGCCGGAGCAAAACGAAGAGAGGCTAAGGGAGGAGCTGGAGTTAATTGACGAAGTCAGAGACAAGGCATGCTTAAGGACCGAGCAATACAAGTAGCGTATCATGAAGGCTCAAGGAACAAAAGTGAATGCCAAATCTGTCCAGGTGGGGGACCTGGTGCTGAAGAGGGTAGATGCGGTACGAACAATGAAGAAATTGGACCCTAACTGGGAGGGCCCCTACAAGGTTACCAAGGCGTTAGCTGGAGGAGCTTACGAGCTGGAAGACTGGGAGGGTAGGTCACTCCCTCGCCCGTGGAATATGCAGAACCTAAAGAAGTTTTAGTGTAGCGACGAGGGTTGCACTATTCCTTTTATTCCCATTTTTAACTTTTGAATTGTTTTTGTGTCGTAAGAAAAACTTAAGTTTTCCTAATAATCTTTTTTGGAAGTGGTGATCATTGTGACTTTCAGGTACGAGAATTGTCAAGCCTTCTTTGCAGGGCCACATGCAAAGCTCCCAATGAAGTAAGATTTTATTTTCAAAAGTGCAAGACTGAATTGTACCTATATGTAAAGTATGTATGATAAATTGTGGAGTAAAGGGTTGTTGGTGCAATGGAGGTAGTCGGAGGTTAGGACTGTACCATCTAGGTGGGGACCCGGATCTGTCTAGGCAGGGATAATTCGCCTACAGATCAGACGGTCTCCAGGCCAGGGAGAAATAAGGAGGGGTAGATCCTCAGGAACATTTACGGGGCTATCCTAAGGAAGACCGGGGTTTGGAGCGACAAGGAGAAAGGGGCATTCATAAGGTTGGAGAATGAATAAGGGGGGAAGGCACGGAGAATGTGGGACATAAGGAAGGATACCTTCGGTATGGGCTGGCCACCCTAGCCCGTTAAGGAATATTTTTGGACGAAGGGAGGAAAAAGGGGGATATAAGGCAGGAGGTAAATGCAAGTCCCTACGATTGCATAGTTGCGGTGCAAGTCCCCGCGATTGTACGCGCCAAGTGAAGGGTGTTTGATCCCGTGTGCAAGTCTCCACGATTGCACGGAGGTGGTACAAGTCCCCATGATTGTACACACCTGGAAAAGGGTGTTTGATCCCGATGCAAGCCCCTACGATTGCATAAGAACAAGAGAAATGCAAGTCCCCATGATTGCATAGTGACAGTACAAGTCCCCACGATTGTACGTGTCAGGAAATTACTAAGAAGTTGACGGAGGTGATGATGCAAGTCCCCATGATTGCAACAATTTGTGGACCACCTGACCCAACTGGGGCTATAGCTTAGTGTAGGTCTGGTGGGTACCACCTGAGAACTAATGCATTTTTGGTTTTCTTTTCCTGTGAGAAATGGTAGATAAAAGGTCCTACCCAGATTCTCTAAGGACATGTTTGTGTTAACAAGAAGGAAGGTACGATTGTAATATTTTCATAGAGGTGCCCCTCAGTCGAGGTATGCTCATGATAACTTAATTCATTATTTGTCCTAGTGATTATCTCGTGGTAATTCAACAGTAAGGTTAGATCATTCCTTGGTTGAATTTGTGCAAACGATTACTCTTAAGCTTTTCTTTTATAAGACATAGCAGGTGCACCATATGCAAGATGGACATCACACATCCCAAAACAATGTAAGTAAACATGTTCAGCACATAAAGCAAAATAATGCGCACCAAAATGTCAAAATGCAAGTAACAAAGCAAGAAATACGAGTCTAACCTAACATGCATAATAAAAAGATGTCAACAGCCCAAACCTGGGCAGGGACAGCAAAACAAGCAAGAATTTGTCCAAGGGAAACACGGGCTCATCAAAACAGCAAAAACAAAAAGGTGTTTCGAAATACTAGGGCAACATATGCCCGTCAAAAACCAAGTCTTAAAAAGGAAAGCATCAAATTTTTCAAGGCTTCACAGAGGGAGCAGCCTGGGCATGAACTCCTGCACCACCTGGAACATCGGCCTCAGGTGGAGCCTTGGCACCACCTTCCGGCAGATCGGGCGACTCGACAACTGGTTGATCTGCGGCTGGAGGAGGGGACGAACCCGAAGAAGCCGGATCTAAAGCAGCCATGGCATCAAGAAGAGCTGCGTCACAATCTAGGAAATCCGCGGAGACCCCTTCTGGAGGAAAGCCCTTCGCCTTGAATTGAGCAATACATCCTTCAAAACCTTTGACAAAGAACCCGAAGACTTTGCCGTCAGTGAGGCGCTCGAATTCTTTAGAAGCCAGAAAGTCAGCCTTAAACTTGGCAACCAAGGCTTGGCCCTCTTCAGATGAAGGCAACTTGGCGATCCAGGTCTCATGCGCCTTAAGTAGAGTGTCTTTCATGGCAGCGTCATGAGCAATCTCCATGTCTGAAAGGGTCGCCTCCAAATCCACCTTCTCGGCAAGAAGCTTGTTAAAGTCCTTTTGAAGAGCCTTCAGCTCCCTGTCCTTTGTTGGAGCAATGATCCTGGACCTTTTTGAGTTGCTCTTGGACTCGATTTAGCCTCTTCTGCAGATCCTCCACCTCCGTGCCCTTGTAGGCATCCAGCAAAACTTGACCCGCCAGCAGCATACACTACAGTACATTTTTATACAACGAGTCATAACCAACAAACATGAAAACACATAATCAAGCCACGCACGAAAGGAATCGTATTACTTTAGGGAAAATCAGTGTCACCACTTCAGACCTCTTCCGGGGAGACATGTTCTCCAGGTAGTGGCGGTCCCTGGAATTGGGAAGCCTCTGCAAGAAGCCCACCATAACTGAAAGTTCGTTGCTGATAGAGAAGAAGTAGGAGGATCGGAAGCCCTGGACCTGGTTCGAGAAGCCGAGGGATCTGAAGTCTTGAGGGGCAGGTCCTGTATCATCTCACAGATGGCTATACCCGAGCTGCTATGTTTGGGAGAACGTGCACTGGAAGGAGTCTCAGCAGCCATGGGTCTTTTGCCAAGGATCTTCTCCTGGTTGGTGCGTGACTTGGAAGAACCACCCTGACCTGAAGGAGGAGAAGTCAAAGATGGAGTATCCTGAGCCGTCGACGGGGTGGAGGAGGCAGAGCTGGTTCTTCTGAAGGAGGGTGTTGCCTCCTGCGGCTTACAAACTCCCGGGCACGTGCAAGATCCATCAATTTTTCTGCAAATACGACCAAATAAAACAAGGGTCAGCATAAGATATGAAGAAACGAAGCGAGTCAAGCAAGAAAGAACAAGCCAAAAGCACTACCTGTGGTGGCACCTCTCAGGTCAGCCCCCACAAGGCTATAGCCAAAGTGGTGTAATAGGCGATTGTCAACAAGCTTATTCATAAGGCGGGGAGAGAAATTCAAAAAATGCACCACCTGAAGGTGGTATTCAGATAACTGACGAGGGGTAGGATGGTGTTCCTCTAACCTCTCCAAAAATGCTTGGCGAAAGCCCCATACCACACCTGGGGGCGGGGCAACGTAGAAAAAGTTATTCTTCCATTACTTGTCCCCAGGGCGACCAGAAAGAAAAATAGCATGACCTCGGGAGGTCAAGTAAAAAACCCCACTATCCGCAACACTAGAACGGGGATGAAAGATAGTATAAAAGAACTCGGCTGTGGGCTCGATACCGTGATAACTAAGAAGAACGGCAAAACCAGCTATCATCTGAATAGTGTTAAGTGCGAACTGATTCAGCGGAATGCCATACCTATTGGCTACGGAAACAAAGAAAGGTGGAATGGGGAACCTAAGACCTACTCTCAGGAGGGCCACGTGAAAAAAAGTGTGCTGTGGAGGAGGACGATGGGCTCTATCCTGGGGAGAGGGAACTATTATCGAGTAGTCATCAGGAATGCCGTATGTACGACGAAGGTTTCTCAATTTTTTCAGGTTGAAGGAAGAGGGAGTCTCGTCCCAATAATTAGGGTTCGGCTCTTTTCCCTCCCCTAATTCAAAATCAGAGGGGTGTGAACCATCACCCCCTGAAGAAGCCCCAGCCCCAACACTCGACAACGGAGGAACAGCAGCAGCATCCCGGCCGTCGGATTCGGTATCCGACGAGGATAATTCTACAAAATCCCGACCACCCAAAGCAGGAGATTCATCATACAAATCTCGCACAAAAGAAGAGGTATCCCCCACCGAGTCATGCTCTAACAAACCCGGGGGATCCCTTCGATTTTGAGAGTCTGAACCCGAGTCGCTCGACATTTTTTTTTCGTAAAAAAGGAGAAGGGGAACAGAGACAACAAACAGAAAAACAGCAGCAAGCACAGAAAACAACAAAGAACAACACAAGATAAACAAATAAGAGAGAAAAAAGGGAAAAAGTAGTACCTAAAGAAGGGGCGGAGAGCGCGGGAGAAAACGGCTGAAACAATGGGGGAAGGATGGAAGAAAACTTTGAATTTAACAATTAACACACAGAGGACGGAAGGAAATGAAATCTCAAAGTTTTGGCAAGTTACCTTTTTGAATTTTAATTTTCAAAAATAAACTGAAAATAAATAAAGAAAGAGCGGGCTCTAACCTGGGCCATACACGTGTGCCAAGATCAACGGTTGCCAGGATAGGAAGATGGCGGCCAAAACTGACAAAGGCAATGAGTGGCGCGATTTTCCAGGAGTTACCTTCATAACTGCAAGCATGGGAAAATGTAACCGTCACGTCAGGAACAGGATGTCACCCAGAGACGCACCTGAAATAGGAACCGCACCTGAGAATAAAGTCCATATCTGAGAAGAATCCCCATGCAACCTTTTCTTTCCAAGCAGTCCGAAAAATTCATGCAGCTCGGCCCAAAGATCTATCATTTCTCAACTCACGCAGCTTGACTACGTCAAACTGCGGAGTTGGGGGGGACTATTGATGTGAGTCGAAATAGGCTCTTGGGCCAAGCTGTCAGCCCAACACAATTAAGGGCCCAAGCCCAACAATGTAACAGGCTACAACTCCTTTAGAAGACATTATAGTCAGGTCCGACCTTCCAGAGGTTCGTCCTATACCAGGTGCAACATTCTATAAAAGGCAGGCCTGGAGACAAGCAGCAGACAAGGATCAATTAGGGATGCACTTACCATATCCGGACCTGCGGAGATCACTCTAACCGACCTGCCAATTATACCATAAAGGAGATGGCTCAAGTTGGAAGGATTACGATTTGTTCTACTTTCCATTGTATATTTAGAATAGTTGACTTACCTTATTGGTCTCCCCATCATAAAATTGTATATATATCAACTCCAAACACTAATAAAGGATCGACTCTTTTACCCCGTGGGCGTAGGTCATAATATTGACCAAACCACGTAAATATCCCGTGTTCTTTACTTACATTCCGTGCTTTATATCATATATCGCATATTAATCATTGGTGTGCTTCCCACACACATCAAAAGGAAAAGAAAAATTTTCAGATACCATATCCGATACAAAATTTGACGTATCCAACAAAGTATTTTTTTAAATATCATACAATATTCTTTTAACTAAAATAGAAAAAGAAAAAAAATTCAATCTTTCATTAAAAATTAACATAAAAGTTAAACAAATCACAAAGAAATTTAAAGAATTAGATAAATTTTTATTTATGTCATTTAATTTATTGAGTCACATTTACTTTTAAATATTATATATGTATATATATATATATAAATTTATCATCAACAAATTGTATCTTTAAATTTTAAATTCTATCATATTTCATATCCATATTGAATCATATCGTATCCGTATACGTGTATAGAGGTGACAAACGGGTGGATCAGATCGATTTTGGATCGGGTCGAACTAGATCGGTTCCAAGATTGGTTGATTCCATTATGGGGTTTAATATGGGTTGGTTCCAAATTGAGTTGGGTTTGGTTTTAACCGGATCCTATAGAAGGAACCATAATGGACTCACAATGGAACCAAACAAAACCAACAGCCAAATGGTTTCTGTCGAGAATCAAAATTGGTGAAGTGAATTGATGATAGCTGAAGTAAACCCATAGATTCAATTTCTGGCAGCTGATCATTGCACCAAAAATTCTTTAATCATCAATCTTGTTTTTTCTTTCTTTCACTATAATTTAATTAATAATATTATTTTAATTATTTACACATCTTAATCCTCATTCCTTTGTTAATGTCTATCACTCCATCCTACTCAAATTATCAAATTATGATAGTTCATTACAGATATTATTGCTCATATAAGATAATTCTTATTTTAATTTGAATCCAGAAAGTACAAATGGAATTTAGCATATCTATGTATCTTGTTTTATATAATAATAATTATCCATCTCTTTAAATTTTAGAATTTTGAATTATTAAATGCAACACTTATACTATATTTTAGTTAGAAATTATTTTCTTGCACCCTGTCATAAAAGAAAACTATATTTTATATATAAAATTATAAGTAATACTTTTAGAATGGTTTGGTATGGGTGAATAAAGGTGATAGGCAATTTAATTACTCAATTTCCTTTGTTTGGTATTTGTGTCAGAAGCCCAGTATGGATAATAGGGCCGGCCTCATATCCCCCAATTCAGTGATAAATGAATCCCCCAGGAAGGTGGTATTATTTAATCACCTATTTCAGTGATTGAAGCCTTCACATAAAAGACCGGAATTGCCCTTAAAATACATAGTTTGAAGGCCATTTTACCCTTGTTATTCTTTGTAATTTCAATGGCCCATTTATTACTGCCTTTAAAACATTCAGACATGGAAGATTTGCAAATCCTCCCAAAGCTCAACACATTAAAATCGACGCATATGCATTTATGAAGTAACTCAGAATTTTTTGTATAAATCAGACCCATGGGTGTTGAGAAATTAGCATTCCCATATTGCCTACGGTAATTTGTATTCCTTTTTTTATTTTATTTTTGTGTTGCATATTCCGAAATGGGTTCAATTTTCACATAGTTTACATTTTCTGTCAATTTAAACACAAGGATGTTGGGTTAAATGATTCGTGACGTAGGAGGCGATTTCTGAACAACCAATTTCTGCAATAGGTATGTTATTACATGAAACCGAGCAATTTAATTTTGATTTGTGCAATTGTGCTTGTTGTTTTGGGTTTTTGAATTGAATGAGTTATCATCCAAATGATGTTTTTTATCTCCTTGCGAAACTAATTGTACTGCGGTTTGAGCAAGTGTTCATGTGTAAAATGAGATTTATGTATAAAAATTATTATTAACTATATTTGCAATTATTATGTAATTAAGCCAGTTTTTTTTAACCATGGTTTGATATCTGTTCTTACGAGAATTTCATAAATTGTAGATTATGATATTTGTTTTTTTTTTTACTTATAAATGAGTTACTGTGAAAGAGCTAATTAATGTGCAGTTACCCTTACTTTGGCAGACCATTACTGTGTATTACCTTTTACTAATAAGCTTGATAACAATTTTTATGGTGTTATTTCAATTTTTCCATCCATGGATGTTTGTACCGAGCATCAACAATTATTTGTGTTGTTACAAGAGATCATATCGGACATTAAATTCATTTTAATGGCCCTTAATCATCATCACCGCGCCCGTCTTCAACATCGTAATGCTACTGAAGTTGTAATAAGACAAACTTATTCATTGAATGGCAAAATGCAAAAACAAATTGAACACTTGCATGATATTGCTTCATATAACGATCAAACTTGCATAAACAATCTTAGAATGTCTAGAAATGCCTTTGGTCGATTGTGTTTCATACTGGAAAGTGCGGGAGGGTTAGTAAATACTAAAAACGTTCAAGTCAGTGAGCAAGATGCAATCTTTTTGTCTATCCTAGCTCATCATAAGAAAAATATGATAGTAAAACACGACTTTAAGAGATCGGGATACACAATTAGTAAGTACTTCAATAATGTTCTATCGGCTTTGCTTAAGCTACATGGGTTATTTCTCGTCAAACCAACTCCTATTGAAGATGAATCCACAAACGACCGTTGGAAATGGTTTAAGGTAAAAGTAATAATTTTTTTTCCTATAATACCTACATAAATAGGTATAGTTGTATTTAAACATTACTGATGAAAATTTTCAATTTATAGGGTTGCTTAGGCGCTTTAGATGGAACATACCTTCCTTTGCGGGTTGCTCAAAAAGATAAACCACGTTATCGAAACAGGAAGGGGGATGTGTCTACTAATGTCCTCGCCGTATGTGATATAAATATGAATCATGTTTATATGTTATGTGGTTGAGAGGGTTCTGCAGCTGACAGCAGGGTTTTAAAGGATGTCATCAATAGAGATAATGGTTTTAAAGTTCCTGATGGTATTTCTAAATCACACTATTATTAACATTACGATGGCATAACTTATATTATTGCACATTATTTGGGTTCAAATTATAAAAAATAAATAATTTGTTCAATTATTGCCTTCAGGGAACTATTATCTTTGTGACTCGGGGTACACAAATGGTGACGGTTTTTTAGCACCTTACCGTGGTGTTACATACCACATTCAAGAATGAAATTCACACCGAGCTCCACCACAAAATGCGCATGAGCTCTTCAATAAGGTGCATGCTAGGGCACGTAATGTTATAGAAAGATCATTCGCCTTATTCAAGGGTAGATGGGCTATATTGCGAAGTAATTCATTTTACCCCGTGAAAGTCCAGAATCGAATTGTCATGGCTTGTGCTTTGCTGCATAATTACATTCGTGTTGAGATGCCATTTGACCCTTTAGAAGCGGAGTTCCCCGAGGTTGACGATGAAATCTCAGATGACCCTGAAATTGGTTTTATAGATCAAGTAGAGCCCTCACAACATTGGACCAATTGGCGGGATAATTTGGCCACTGAAATGTTTGATGAGTGGAGAGGCAATCATTAACCATAGTTTACTATAGACCTTGCGTAGTTCACGATGGATGTGTTTTGTTTGTTAAGTGACATACTTTTAGGTAAATGATATTGGCACTCCAAAAGTGTTATTGGCACCCCACTATTCAATATAAATTTCTTTCTAAAAATACTGAAAAGTGGAGCATTTAGTTTGGTTGCATTTATTTGGTAGGTGACATGTTCATCATTTGACAATTTGAGGAATGTTCTATTATTTGTGGGCATTATTGTTATATTATTTGCAGTACTAATTCCATCATATGATTGTCATATTAATTATGTGTGGTTGTTTAGAAAACCAGTTTCAAGGCTTACGATTTGTACCTGTCATAACTTTATCTTGATCCCATGAAGCATAATGAAAGGTGGAGCTACTAATCCGTCTACTGCGAAGGGTAGTAGGAGATGTTGGACTTTTGGGGAAGAAAAGGCTTTGGCTAAGGCATTGAAGGATCTGCTAGTGAGGGGATATAAGGCTGATAATGGGTTCAAGAGTGGATATCAAAACCTTCTAGAAAAAGCAATGGTGCAAGCATTTCCGGGTACGAGTATCAAGGCAGAACCTCACATTAACTCCCGAATCCATGTATGGAGGAAAAATTACGCCACTATATCAACGATGCTTAATCGTAGTGGCTTTGGCTGGAATGATGCAACAAACATGATCGTAGTGGATAGTGAGGCTATTTGGAATAACTTTGTTAAGGTAATAGTGCTTATATAATAGTGTGAAAAATTATAATTCCTTAGAAACATTGTTTACAATTAAAATTAGTTTTAATCTAGACGGATAGTAATGCTCGCACAATGCGTTTCAAATCGTGGCCACTATACAAGGACTGGGTCGAGATATTCGAGAAGGATAGGGCAACAGGGGAAGAAGTAGAGGGTTTTCCAGATGTTGTGCAACAACTATTTAACAATGAAAATTTGGTTGACACCGGTAAAGGAATAGAAGAGGAAGCTGATTTTGAGGAGGTGCAGAGCATGTCTTTTTCACAAGCTAACACTGATGGAAGTACCAAGACCAACTCAAAGAGGAAGAGGAAAATTACTGATGAAAACGATGATGGCTTCATTAACCTGATGAGTTCGTTTTGCGATAAGATGGACGAAAGGCTCGGTGACATCTCTAGGCGCATTGGATTTGAGCATGATGTCTCCCTATCTAGGAAGGTAGTCTACGAAGCCATTGGGGCTGTTTGCACACTAGGAATGGAGGATATGATATTGGTTTCTCAACTTATTCTCAACAACACAGAGAATATGGATCTTTTTTTCAGCTTACCCAATGATGGAAGAGTGACAATGGTGAATATGATGTTGGAAGGAAAACCGAATGGCAATGAAAAGTCTGTTTAAAGCAGGGATCTTATGTGAAGGGCACTTGACTCGCAGTACTTACTGAGTGCATGCTTAAGTACTATTTTGTTTTGTGTTGCTTTTAAGTTTTTAGCAATATGCTTTTATTGTCAGTAGCCTCCTAATTTGTGTCTATTAGGACATAATATAATATATTGGAGAAGTTGTGTTTTGTGTTGAATAAAAACTTGCATGAGTTGTCTATTTTGTGCAACTACCTGCTGTATCCAAAATAGAATGTGACTTGCATTACAGAAAACTAATCTCAATACAACACCACCAAGTTGTTTAATTGAAACACAACAGGTAACCATTAATACATAAAGCCATCATATCATAGTCAATCAACATAAGCAACATTGTTAATCCTAATAAAAGCAGTAAAGGCATAATAAGTCATTACAAAAGTACGGTAATACGAAGAAACATATTCAGCGCCTCCTATCGGCCCTTTCGATGACAACATCCATTTTCACCTCGCGCCCTACTTTTTCCGTAACCTCAAACACGCATGTATCACCCCCACGGATTCAATTAGCATTGGCGAATTCCAACCAACCCACTTTCAGAGCAAACATTTGTGGACTTGGAATGCCTGACTGGTCAAGACGACTTACCCACTGGAGATGCACCGTCCATGTGTTGGATCCAGCAGCCGGTACATTCAAGATGGCCAGGTCAAAATCGATCAAATTGAAACACATCCATGCACGCGTCGGAAGGGTCTGCCAAAAGAATTCTTCCAAATTAACATACAGTTCAATTGTAATTTGAGATATTAATTAAAAACAACCGAAAACGTTATGAATGTACCAATTGAGCAAGGCAAGCATGTCGATAGTTGTAGCCACTTGATGGGGGTATGGTTACCCGAAACCTTGTGGGCTATTCAACATCCTCGTCAGCTTGACCAGCATCATAATCATCAACTTTTAACACATCTTCAACCTCATCATTGTCATCACTTGTATCTATACATATCATCAAATTTTAATCAATCAAAGTGTTACTGGCCATAAAAATATGAAAGGTTTTCAGACAATGTTAACATACTTTACCTTCACTGTCAGCATCCTCGTTGCGTGTGATGTACTCGCAAGCTGTCTGGTCATATATGTTAACATTGAAGTGCATGTTTCCTTGGTGGCGGAAAAGCATGACAAACATTTCCTCAAGTTTGTGTTCAGCCACAAACTAGTGCCATTCATTCCGTGATAAGGCCAGGAGGTCATTGCCAGCATGTTTGACTTGAAACACGGTTGTACCTTTGTTTCTATGTACAGTAATGGAATCCCCACATGATACATTCGAACGGATGACAAATAATGGGGGTAATGTCTACACACAAATACATACAAAAAATTTATTATTTATGCTATCAAATTTCTAGATTTTGTTTGAAATAACACATAATCCACAGAAGCAGCCTGTCAATTGTGCTAATTGGGTTCTATAATCTTACCATTTGTTCATGCCAAGTCGGTCCGAACATAAACTTAAAGAAATTCAGAGAAGCCCCTGTAACACCAGCCATTTTGAACCTGTTATTCAAAAACAGAATGTCAGTTGAATTGATGCATGATATGAATTGCTGAAGCATCAACCAAATTATATTAAAACATTCCCTTTCCCTTTTCCGGATTTATTTGGATGAAGATAAACACAAGCTTGTTTGAGCGACCAAACGACGAAAAAAACCAAACAAGGATGAAAACCCATACGTTTTATCACAATATTTTTTCCCAATTAACCTTTAATTCCCACATATTAATTAAACCCTCAATTCCCACAAAAAATTAAACTTGCTATTCCCATAAAATAATTTAACTCGTAATATCATATATCACCGAACTAAACCTTGAATTCTGCATACACAAAAAAATTCGCCTATTGTCACCTTTCATCCGCAGAAATCTATACGGCATTTTACAAAATAGTACGTGAAGCAAACTATGAATGATAACTGAATTTACGAAGTAGTAAACACAAGAAATGTAATACATTACCGTCGACTAAAATGGGATTTAGAATCCCTCTTTTTCAGTTGCTTACCTTGTTCCCTGATTTGATGCACTCTACAACTGAGATATCGGGTATTTGAAGGGACTAGGGCAACATAAGAGAAGAGGAAGAATTGAAGGATTGTTTGGGGGTATTTCTCAGTTTATATATATATATATATATATATATATGTATGTATGTATATTTTTGTTCGAGTTTCCCATGTTAATTACATGTAAAAATCGTACTGATAATTTGTACCTTTTTGACTGGGCATGGGTTCCACTAATTTGTTTGCAAAAATAATCGTGATCTGAGCGCAAAATAACCATGACTGTTACAGATTATTTCTTAACAATTGTTATTAAGGGTGAAAGATGAACCAAATTATCTTCAATACCCGACTCAATCTCAATCGTTAAAGACGCTTTTGATCTCGTTTCCTTAACATATCAAACCATAACAAAAATAATTAATGATCACATAATATCATATTCGTGCTGAAAAACCCCAAAAAAATGTTAATACACACAAAATAGTCAGTCAAGTATTTATGACTATGACCTATCACTACTTTGACTGCCAAAACCATTGTTTGGTATATGAAAATATATACAAAAAATTTACCCGCAGTAGCTATTCCCCATTTCATTGCATGTGACAAAAGAAAAAAAAAAAACACATGTTACCTATACTTGGGTATTGGAGTTTTTGTGAAAATTGTGTTCTTATATATTAAATAATACTTTACAGAACACTTTTTTGACCATAATGAACAATTATTTGAGTCTTGTACAGCTCCTTTTCATACATAGTCTTGCACAAGAAAAGACCTCAGTCCAATGAATTGTTACTGAATCGTACCATAACAATTATTCAAATACCAAAGTTATTTGCTTTTTAGGTATTTAAATTGTCTTAGGATGTGTCTGTAAGACACTTATTATGAATTTGGTGGCTGAACCCATTATGTTAAGTAAACAGCCAAGTTTCCCCTTGTTTCATCTATTCACATACACATTTCAATTGAATCCAAAATAACATCTTAGTTCAATACACTAATTTCAATTGAATCCCATTATACAGCACACTAATATTTAATAACTTGGAGTTAACACAGCACACTAACATTTAATAACTTGGAGTTAACATCTTAGTTCATGACACTAATTATAGTCACCTAAAACATCAACTTCAACACACTTCTACAATTCAAAACAAATGCATACATCCGCAAACAGGAAAATTTTACAATGGGCAAAAGGACCCGAATTCAGCGCACTCGTCGTGCCCTTTCAATGACAACATCCATACGAACCACGTTCCCAACCATTTCGGTAACCTTGAATACGCATGTGTCACCCGCCCTGATTCGATTAGTATTAGCAAATTCCAACCAACCCACTTTCATCACAAATGTCCGCGGCATGGATATACCACACTGGTCAAATCGACTAATCCATGCGAGTCGCACCTGCCATGTTGTAGAACCAACAGCGGGGACTTTCAAGATAGCCAAGTGATAATCTATCAATCCAAAACCCATCCAAGCACGTGACGAAATGATCTGTTCCAATAAATTATCAATAAATATAAACAACTTGAATAATCAAACATTGTATAATACATAATATATTAAACGAGCTTCATATACCAAAACATACCAATCGAGAAAGAAGGTAATGTCTGCAATTGTAGGCAGCTGATGGGGGTATGGTTATTCGGAACCTATGGATCTGTTGAACATCATCATCACCTTCTCCTCCCGCATAATCAACAACCTCTATTACATCTTCATCATCCGTATTCTCGTCACTTGTATCTACATAAAAATGAATAATGTGGAGAATGTCTTGTTAAATTATTACAAAAAATAGTGAAATAGATGTATGCTATGGTTAACCTAATCTAATTACCTTCGCTGTCTGAATCATCAATGGCATATTCATGCTCACAAGCAGTGTGGTCGTAGAAGGTTACATTGAAGTTGAGGTTTCCCTGGTGGATGAATAGCACAAGGAAGGTCTCCTCAATTTTGTGTTTAGACACAAATTGATGCCATTCAGTGCGAGATAAAGCAAGGAGGCCATCGACTGTAGGTTCAATTCTGAAGACAATGGTTCCCATTTTGCTATGAGCAGTTAACGAATCCCCGCAAGATATGTTAGTCCCTATAACAAACAACGGTGGTAAGGTCTGCATACACAATATAATTTATAATTTGGTAAGGGGGAAGACATTTGTTAAAATCTAAAATTTTCAGGCTGTATTATCGTTGATTTAGTAGATTCGTTACCATTTCATCTTGCCAAGTGGGGCCCAACATTATCTTGAAGAAATTCAGGCTATCACCTCTATTACCCGCCATTTTCAGGCTGTGTGCAATCAAAGAAATAACACTGCAAAAATGAGTGACTTCATTTTTCGAACAATTATGCTTAACACAAATGTATATCTTTGTTCCAAAAAATAAACCCAAATTCGGCAACCATAACATCACAAAGACAATCGAGAATCAGCAATTGCACAACCCAAGATATAAAATGAGTGGAATATCAAGAATACACACAATTATTTAGAAATAACACGAAAAAAACAGTCCATTAATTTGTATTATCTACGAAATTGTGCCTCACTATCCATATCTACATTGTCGGACAATCGAATCGCAAAATAAATTAAACACAGACCATTATACATATGTCGTCATACCGGAACAGGATGATAATTTGCTTACCTGTTTCGGGCGCTTTCAAGAGTGTTTGAGGAGTTGAAGATTTAAGAGTGAAAATATATTTTTTTTCTTACCTTTGCTAAGCCGCTTGATGTACGGTTTGTGAGAGGAGTTCAAGCGATGGGAAAATGAATTTTTTTTTTTTTGTAAAATGGTATAAAATGCACCTTTTTTACTTTCTCAAAAATTAAAAAATTCAAGGCACCTTTTTTTAAACAGGCAATCATATTCATAGGGGTGTAACAAAGGCCGAGTCGAGCCGAACGAGATATTCTTCAATGTTGTTTGAAATACAATCGAGATTCAAATCTATAACTTTTGGGCTTGTTTGATTATGAATCGAGCCTAGCTCAACTTTACTCCAGCTTTTTTACTAATCGAGCTCGAGTAGTTTGATGACTGCAACCTTTTTTTTATAACTTTTTTACTGATAGAAAGGTTGATCAAAATTTATCAAAAATAATTTTTTTTCAAGTTTGGGTTGATAAGTAAACTACGTGGTCAAACGAGGTTTTAGTGATCGGTCTCCATTCCAAATTGAATTAGTTTGGTTCTTCTTTCACCCTCAAGTATTTGTATATTATATAAAGAATTAAATTACAGATATCAGTTATTATCGTAGTTGATAAGTAAACGAACCAAGGTCAATCGAGGTTTTAGTGATCGATCTAAAGTCCAGTATGGATTAGTTTGGTTCGTCTTTAACCCATGCGTATTAGTATATCATATAAAGAATTAAATTACACAAATGGTTTGTTAACATAGTTTGTGGTGGGACAGGGAATTTTTTTTTACTCCTGAAAAATGCCTATTCCAAATATGATCGTTATTACACGATTCAGTACGATGAAAAACGGATTTGTAAACCACATGAGTAAAATTGTGTTTTTAAGATAGGTATCACGACAAATCTATAACTTTGAGATAGTGATGGTTATTTATTAGAATCTCTTTAAGATGGGTTTAAAATTCCAAAATTATTGATAAAGAGTTGGCTACATTCTATTATAACGTCTTTTAAGATCATACCAACTTTTGTAAAAAGTATTCAAGACAATGACACATCAAGACTTTGCATGCCAAAGCCTAGAACCCAATATGACAACACAAATACATCAACAGACAGAGATTCCCACTTTTAGGTTGCATGTGACTAACGCTTCCAAAATAGCTGCAATCACATAGTCCCACAAGTTTACTATTTGGCCTTTTGTGAATACCCTTTTCCGGATTCAAAGACTTAACACAAAGTACTACCATATAATCAGGGACGGAGGCAGGAATGTGAATGAGGGAGGGCGAGATTGTTGTGATATAGATATACATTTTTTTTGGTAAATAGTCGAATGAGTGAAAGGGGGTGCGGGGGGCGTGTCCCCCACGGTACGGTACGCTATATTTGTGAAGAAAAATATAATAAGAAACTAGGTTCAATTACAACTTTTAACATACTTTATACTCTTATATTTCTTTCATTATAACCAAGATTTTGGGTTTGGAGGGGGGCGAACTCAAAATAAAAGGAAAAAACATGATATTTTTCGATTTTGAGGAGGGGCGAAATACAAATATCAAAAATTTTGTGAGGTAAAAAAATAATTTTTCAAAATTGAGAGGGGGCGACCGCACCCTCCAGCGCCCCCCCCCCCCCCCCCCCCCCTTGGCTCCGTCCCTGCATATAATTACAAAATCCCATTTTGAAATTTCAATTCTTGGCAAAGTTGATGTTGACCATTGTCTTCACTTTTGGACACTACTTCATAAACTAACTTACTGATGGCCTACCATATTCACCGTGAACAAATTAAAGGTTATAACAACCAATCAACATATATGTAAAATAGATGCTTCATATAACAATTTTAATACTTCATTGAAACACACAGAAGTTCTGGGAGCAGGTTACATTCCGAACTCTCTTTCCATTTTAGAAAATGAAAGAGAGTTGTTCCATATAGGAACTCATGACTACATTCAAAACATACTACCATTGAAAACCATATCCAATCACAGAAATTTTTGCAGCAGCAGCTTCAAACAGACAAACCATTAGACAAAAAAAAGAGGAAAAAAGACACAACTAAACCTTATCATTATGCATCATAGTATTCACACCATTATATGTAGCCATTCATCCCTTAAAGCCACTGGAGTTTGATGAGGAAGAGCTGGGACTGAGGTAGCCGAGGCTGCTGGTTGGGGATCGATTCACTGTTTCATCTATCTGTGGTACCCAAACCGTTGCTTCATCCTTAGGAAACATCATCTCAGCGTCCAAATCACCATACGGGTCAGAGCCACTATCACTTACAAAGCCTTCGAAGACATCATTCCAAAAAGCCATATCTGGGCTAGATGTGTCGCCACCCTCCAAATTAATCACACCTGCGAAGACATCAATCACAGACACAGGTTGAGCTAACGGAGCATTGAGTCCATCATTTTCATCCAAAGGAATGTCAAAAACAGGGATCCCTTGAATGTCATAAACGGGGATCCCTTGAACCAATGGACCAAACATTGCTCCACCATTTTGATAAACATACACAGCACCTTCATCTGGACTCGAAATAACATCGATAATGCCCTCGGTAAACAGCTCGAGAGAATTTGGGGCATCGTTGAAGATAATTTGTAGTTCACGCTATTTGGGGTCTCCATGGGTCATGTAGGCGTAAGCAAAAGGTTGCTCCTACGCACAACATACATAAAGTCATTAGAATATTTTTGTTAACTTGTTAAATGTATAACAAACATTAGCAAAACATCTTTTTACCATGCATATGTGATCCCATATGAATGGCGCACCAATTAGCGTATTGGTCGAAACATCATACAAAACTCCGGCCAAGTGTACCGGCCAATCGAATACACAGTGTCGTTTTTGGACCTTCTTCACATGCCTATTGCAATCAAGCAACGTGAAATCCTTTTGGAAATGAGTGCATATGATCCACTGAATCACCTCTATGGAATGTGAGTTGTTAGCCCCAACCCAAAACTGCCCAGCAATGGCATGATCAACCAAAAGATTAATGAACATGTTGTCGACCTCAGGTGTCCACTTTTCATCATACAAGTAGTGGGCTTGATCCCAAACAACTTGTGGAGGCATTTTTTGAAACAACAATGGAGTTACAAGGTATGCGAGTGCATGCATTGTGGGATATGGGAGGTGCTTATATAGGTGTAAAACTGAAATTTCCTTATTTTTAAAATAGGTGGCTGCATTAATACTAGGATTCTTGCCAAAAAATTTAATACAACCCTTAACAAAATATTTTGCTTCTTAAGGAAAAAATTTGGAGAAGATTTGCAATAAATTCACTTTGATTGTATGTATTAAATTCGCAAAAAGATTTAAAAAGCAAGTATCAAATCATACCATTAATAAATGAAGTAATAGTGAAGTGGCCACCTACCTGATTTTACACAAAATTCTGCATTAACTATACTGCAAACAGAGGAATGAGAGGGAAATGCATGAGGAATGTTTGCACTAGCAGTGTTAGTTACAAATGCAAACATTTGGGAATTAAACAGAATGTGTATAAGGCATTTTTTCAAGTGGTGGCCTAGTAAAAATATCATTATTAGAGGAACTGAAGTCATCAAAGTTACCACCTACCTGATTTTATACAAAAAAAATGAGCTATAGTCATATTGTAGGTACAGAAATGCATAGGAATTTTTGCAGAAGCAGTGTTAAATACAAGTGCAAAGCAAAGGTCAAAATAAAGCAACATGCAACATTTTCAAATTTACAAAATTGCTAAAAACCCATTCTCCTTGGCATTTACTTCACCTGCAAAGTCACTTATTGATATGGATTCACAAAGTCTATAGAGATATGGATCTTTATTTATAACTTCATACAAGAGTGGAGTTATAAGTCACAGTTCGATCAATCAAAGTGGAGTTTAAGATGCTAACTTGCATTTACCCCTATAAAATAGGACCTCACAAAAGTAAATTAAAGTGTATAAACCTAAATCAGACTAAATAATTTCTGCACAACAAAAGTAGGGTTAACACCTATTTTCTGATATTTTTTTACCCAAATCAACCAGCATAAAATCATATACTGAATCAAATAATTACCATTTTTAAACTCAACCATAAATGCCAAGGAAGTATTAGTAGGACAGAATGTAGCAGGTATTTAAAACTAAGATTAGGCATAGATTATGTATAGATTTTGCTGTAACTGATATCATTGGAAACATTCAATGAAGTGTCATCAACTATTTCAATCCAAATGTAGATATGGATTCACAATATCTATAGATACTTCCCAGTTTATTAATAACTCCATGACAATAGTGGAGTTATAAGTCACAAATCGAATAGAAAGTTTGTGTAATTAAATTTGCAGGTAAATACATCAAAATTATATTGAGGTCACTAATTTTAGATGTGAACTTGAATTTAGCCCTATAAAATGGGACCTAACAAAATTAAATACTGTTGTATTATCCAAAATCATACTAAAAAAGTAATATCCCTTAGGCAATTTGGGTAATGTGTAACTATTTTATGATATTTATTTAACAAAATCAACCTAGTTAAAATGATATCCTATTCCAAAACATTAGCATTTATTAACTCAACTATAGAAAAGCAGAAAAAATTACTTCATATAATGAAATAGAAAAGCACACATATAGGTTTCAATAAAACATAATATGGACTGAAAAGGGATTTAAGAAACATATAAAATTAGACCTGAAGTGGTTTAAGGTAACACATTTTCTGATTTAGTAAGTTGGCAGAATTAATTAGCCTTATAAAATTGATCTTGTACCATATAATTTTTGGATTATGCCCATATTACCATGCTTAAAAATAACTATTCTTCTACCATATCAATGAAGGGAATAAACTTGTCAAAACCTAAACTACTTAACAATACTTTCTACAAATCCAGTAATACTTGAAGGTCATACTCCTGTGATTTAATATTTTATAATTTCATGCTTAATAAAACCTAAATTGTTGTGGTTGGATGTGTTACAAGAATGTTTCATGTTTTTTTTTTTTTGTGATTTTGACATCATGATATACCCTTTTTAACAAACACCTATATATGAAAAGGGTACTCCGAAGTCTTAATATCATGAAGCTGGGTGGTCCACAATTAAACATTTGTAGGTGCAAAAGCCATTAAATAAGGTATCAAATGATCCAAAACACAACATAATGGAAATTAAAAATATTAACATGACTATATATCATTACAAAATACATAAATTATCAATTAGTTTTGGGTTCAAAAAGGAGCATTTATACAGCTCACCCAATTAACACAAACCTAGATTAATGTATATCCATAACATTCTTCTATTACACATTTAAAACGCCATGCCTACATTCATATTACAAAATTACGCAGTAAATAGTAAATTAGAGTCATATATGTCTTCAACGAACCATTCAAAACAGTGTTCATTTGTGAGGCAGTAAGCACTCCAATGTATTATTCAATTTCGATGCATGTACCCCAATGGTAAGCTGATAACTGGTGGTTTCATGTCTTCAAATATTCTAACATTGGCCAAAAACACACAATACAACAAAAAAATCCATGTCAAGGCCAAAAAGCACGCGATTGATTTATACCTGAGCCTATAGAAGTTCATTCTACCCTCCAGAGCAAGGGCATGATCCTCTAACTCCCTTATTATCTGGAGAGTGCATGGAGGAACGGTCGGATCACTCCAGAACCACACTTTACAATTTCTTTCCTGTTAATAGTGGCACATTAAAAGAAAAAAGGTTTCAGTCTATTGTCCCATATATGATATGCTTTAATTTTGCAAGTTATGAGTAACAAATAAATCAAATGCAATGTAGTCAACACATACTCCACGAATGGGACATTGCTTAAAACGCCTGGCAGGGTTCTTTTTGGTTAATGACGTTTGCGTTATCAACTCCAACTCATAAATGCAAGTATTGCGATCTACATCCACAGTGCCGGGGAAACGTGCATTGTTGCTGCTGCTCCCCCTGCTACGTGCAGACCCGACACTACTCGAATTCATTCTACATTGTTTGAGAAAAAAAGGGATCTTTAAAATTAAGGATTTCTAAGGTGTGTGATGTTGCAGAGAATGGTATTTTGTACAATAGGACACCTCTTACGTTTAAAATAAACTCATTCAAAAATCTCCATTTTTCACAGCTTTCTGGGCTCTATTTCAAATAATTTAGTCCAACGACTCATTCGGTATTATCCAGTATAATATAATCATAATTAAAAATCACAAGGCTTTAACAGCTAAATCTTTACAAACCACATAGATGAAACCTCTTTTAAGCCCGCACACCATATTCAAATTGAAATCATACAAACATATGTAACAAAAAGGGTAAATTTGAGTGGGGGGATACCTCGGGGTTAATGTTGTATTGGTGAAAGTCTGATTAACTGCAAATTGAAGGATTCGAAACCTATAGATCTGTACATTCATTCGAAAAATCAAACGGTAAAAAACCCTGGTAGAAGCATACCAAGTTTATTAAATTTTATTTCAAAATAGGATTCACATACACATTATATTACCTTTATAAGCAGTGTTGCCGTCAAACGAATGAAGATTTGAAGGAAAAATTCCCTTGCGTAAATGGAAATCGCCGGTGCTGCTCAAGTGACTAGGGTTTTCTCCAAAATGGGAATTCCAATCTTTATGAATGATATAATGATGTTTGGGTGTTTTGTCTGGATTTAAAAATGTTCCCACGCTTTTGTGGACTGATGGGTGATAAAATGGCGTTTTAAGAGAAAAAAGGTCAAATTGGACATTTAACCTTTATCACCCTTTTATCACATATTCCAAACACAAAAATGGGAAATAATGGATAAAATAATTCCTTATAACAAACACATTGCTTTGACCAATTTTTTTGGGCCTCAACGGTGTTTAATCACCCGGGATGGGTTATACACCCATTTCCCCTCCTACATACCAAACCCGTCCTTAGTAGATTAGGGTCGTTCTTGTCCGTTTATTGAATTAGAAAAGAAAGTTGAGTGGCTTTATCATAATATGAAGTTTCGTTGTAAACTTTCTAAAATTACATATATATATAACTATATATATATATATTATATTCACACCAAACAAAATGTGATTATTAATCCAAACCAGAAAAGCTCAAAACTGCAGGAATTAAAAATGGATTCTTAAATTCTTTGCTGTGCATTAAATGAATTCTCAAACTTTTTTTTGGATAATAGATTATAATTATTGTTATGTATATGCACATATATATATATATACATGCATATATATATATATATAATGTAGCAGTAGTAGTATAGTAGAAGATATTGCTTTTTTTTTTTCCAAAGATAACCCTATATATCTAGCCCGACAAACTCGGGTTGACAACTGAATCATAAAAACTCTATCTAACTCCATAAAAAATGAGAGAGCCACATCTTGTGGCAGACTCGATTTGGACACAGGACCTCTCACTACCATATGGTCCACAGGCCTTGGGTGTTGCCTAAAGGTGTCAAACAAGCTAAACAAGCCAAGCCGGCTTGGCTTGTGAAAATTGTTGGCAAGCTTTTTTGGCTTGTTAGCCTTCATTTGACAAGCCAAAAAAGCTTATCAAAGCCAAGCTTTTCACAAGCCAAAAAAGTTTATTAAAGCCAAGTTTTTCACAAGCCCAAAATTATTTAATGTATTATATATTTATTTTTTTTGTTAATTATTTATTTATGTCATTTAATCTTTTTATATATTTATTTATTGTTATTAATTATTTATTTAAATTATTTTATCGAATACATCTTTTATTTGCTACATGTTATCTACTATTTTTTTGTAAGTGAGATATATAATATGGATAATTGAACCAATATTAAAAAACTTCATTGGCAACAAAAAAAAAACAAAAAAAAAACATAAAAATCTGACCGTTGCACTGTGCAACGATCGAAACTGTTCAAACGACCAGCATTGAACATAACGGTCAGCTGCAACGGCCACTCATACATTTATTGTTTTTAATATTTATTATATATATATATTATATTAACAAAAAAAATTAAAAATTCATGCTGGCGGGCTAAGCCAGCTCGGCCCGTTGACTAATGGGCCAAGCTTTTTAGGCTAACAAGCCTGGGCTTGTTAAGGCTTGTTTGACACCTTTAGACTGTTGCCTTTGTGTCTTAAATACGCAATTTATGAATTAAACTCATATGTCAAAGCTATTTCTTCATATTCCCATCCTCACCACATTTCATACATAACTGGAATAAGAATAAGTTTTTTACTGTTGGTAAAAGTCTCCCAAGAATAAGAATCACTTTCCTTCTATCTATTAACCGTTGAGAGAAAATAGAATAATAAAATTATACAGTAGTTTGATGCGTTACTCCCGTTATTTATTCTGTAGTAAATCCTGAAAGGAGATTGCCTCTAAACCTCCATTCTCTCTCTAGCTTTCTCTCACATTGTTGGCTGCGCCGCCGCCGTCACGTCTGCCATTGCTGTGAAGGAAAGCTTCTCCTAGTTGGTACGTGTTAGTTATTTTCTCTCTCTTTATGTTTTTACTATTGCATTATAATCTATGATGATGTTAATCGGATCACGCAAACAGTAAAAGAATAATTAGGCTGCTGTAGATGCTAATATGTAATTGTTCCGACTGCCTGTGCTGTTTTTGGCTTCTCAACTCTCCGATGTGTGTATATGTATATGTATATGTATATATATATATATGTGTGTGTGTGTGTTCTAGCCGAAGTGGTTTAATTAAGAGGCGCGCCTTTAAAAGGTCAAAACCCTAGGACGCTCCCTTTAATTAAGTTGTCATGGAAATAAATATATATAAAATATATACGCATATATATGTATATATTCATTTCCCCGTCTCCAGAAGTCAATCCACACCAATTTCTCTCCGCTGCGCCGCCAGCAGCTCTGCCGGTATCTTTTTCTGTTGTTCTTCCTTGATTCGTTCTGGAACGCTAGTTTTCTTCCGATTTAGTACTGCTACAAATTATTTTTCCTCCATTACGGTCATAGCTACCCTCCATCTTTTCTTATTTTTTCTATTCTGTATACCGGATATGAATTGTAGTTTGATTCACTGTGTAAAATTGCCAAATCTTCGTGCAAATTCTGTGTATCGAAGTGGTGAAATTCATGGATTTTTGCTGCTCAATCTGAACTGAAGGGCTTCAATATGCCCTAACTCGGATGCGGGAAATTTTCTTTAATTATTTGCTGAGACTATGGATTTTTTCTAAGTAACTGTTGTTTGACAAAATTTATTAGAATTTGCTGAAAATATGAGTATTTTTCGTTGATGTTGCTGTATTTATCTAGAAGTGGTTTAGTTCTATGTTATTAACTGCTGAGATTCATGCGTTTTTCTTTAGATAATGTTTTCCGCAAAATTAATTGCATTTTCTCTTATTATCCTCAACGACCTTGCTCTGTATTTGCTGATATGAGCTAGCACTTAATTCTTATATGTTGAACTTATTGTGCTTATAACTTATCCTTTTGTCTGTTTATGTCTTGTGTTTTCTGAAAATTATTGGGTTTCCTACTGTATGAAATGAATGCATTTTTGCCGTTCACTTTGGTAAGGCGCACACCTATCCTTGTGCTTGAGTTCGCACCTTTGTGCGCCTTGGGCACTTAACTTGTATTAATGTTTTATGTGTACCAGTGGTTTTGCCCCTTATCTTATTTTTTTCAAATGTATAACTTAGTAAGACTAATGGAATGCCAAAATAAATTGTACACTCTATTTTAATAGTTTAATTACTTTTGTTCCATGTTTTTTATTTGATATGTATAGGTCTTAAACTCTGAGTTTTGCGAGATCCACCGTAATGGCCGGTAAGGATGCCAGCAGTTCTGAAACCAAAAAAAAGGATGCCAGCAGTTCTGTAACTAAAAAGAAGGAACCCAAGAGTTCTGCTGCCAGTGAGTACTGTCACACTCTTACCTTACCTATGAGCTCCTTTGTGTTTACACCTGTTTTAACACGCATTTTTGTATAGCACAAATGCCACTTTGACGTGGTTATTCTTCTGAAATCATGTGATTCTCTTGTGCAGAGGGAAAGAAGGAAGTGAAGAAGGAGACTGGCCTAGGTCTCTCGTATAAGAAAGATGAGAACTTCGGAGAATGGTACTCTGAGGTATGTGTATCATTACATTCTAATTTACACAAATGATTACATATCTTCTGTATGTTTTATGGTTATTGCCACCTGTCTGCATATAATTTGCAATTTTAGGTGCTTATTTTAGCAAAGAGAACAAATTGAAATGCCAAAGAGAGGTCTTCGATGTTGATATATGGATTATGAACATGAACCTGTTTAGTCCAACCATATTCATTGTATTGTTGCCTTTGAATTGTCTACAGGTCGTTGTTAACGGGGAAATGATTGAATACTATGACATATCTGGTTGTTACATTCTGCGGCCATGGGCAATGTCTATTTGGGAGGTCATGCAAGTAAGTATTACATAATTACCTGGTAAAACTTAAACAACGAAGGTTGTATTGGCTTATTAAGCTAAAAGATTTGATCTATCAAATGACTTTTTATGTAAAGATTTTATTGGTTTCTAGAAAATCAGTCATTATTTTTCTCAAAGTAACTTGTTTTCGGATGGGGCTGTTTAAACTATCTTTTCCTTCAGGTGTATTCTACACGTGGTTGGTTCTTATAAAATTTATAACTTACCAATTTTTAGTTTGTTCAAGTCTTTCTTTGATTTCTATTGCTGCTTGTGAAGTTTTTAAGTTAACATCTCACTGATATTTGAATGATGACATACTTTGTGTCTACTTCTATATGGGCATTCACACTACAACTTTATGTGAAAAAGTTATGTTACATTGCATTGTCTTTTCCTTCCTTAAAATTAATTATGTCCCACTTGACATTCGTTTAATTGTCTCTTGCTAAACTTGTTCGCAATTTTACTTTACAGACCTTCTTTGATGCTGAAATCAAGAAAATGAAAATTAAGAACTGCTACTTTCCGCTGTTTGTATCCTCTGGTGTCCTACAAAAGGAGAAGGAACACATAGAGGGGTTTGCTCCGGAGGTAAGATCACTTTGCTTTTGCCTCTTGTTCATGATCCTGAACCTTGTTTCTTATAATACTGGTGAATGCCTCATTATAAGTAGTAAATGTATGTAATGATCTCCAATTACATGGATGGTGTACCCAAATCTGCTAGTTTGGTGCAGAAGTTTGTTTACAATTTAAGTAGCCGACAGATTGCTAATACCTGTAGACAATGGCGGATCTAGATTTTTTTGTCAGTGGGGGCACAAGGAATTTTACCCAAGGGCTGAGATTGTTGTGATATAGTTATACAATTTGTTAAGGGGGGGTGCGGGGGGCTTGCCCCTCGCGGTACGGTACGCTATATTTATGAGGGAAAATATAATAAGGAATTAGGTTCAATTACAACTTTTGACATAATTTATACTCTTATACCTCTTTTGTTATAGCCAGGATTTTGGGTTTTGGGGGGCGAACTCAAAGTAAAGGGGGGAAAACGTGATATTTTTCGATCGTGAGGGGGCGAAATTCAAATATAAAAAATTTGTAAGGTAAAAAAATAATTTTTCAAAATCGAGGGGGGGCATTAATGTAATTTATAAATTAAAATTAAAAAATATCTTTATATTAAAAAAAAAAAAAAATTCAGTGGGGACACTGCCCCCCCTTCCTGTAAGGTAGATCCGCCCCTGCTTGTAGAGATATCAAGCACGTTGTTCGCAGTTCATATTTTCATACACATATTCTTTTGAACTGAGATTGTCCTGTCTACTTTATACCCTTTTCATAACTTTGAGATGCTTCAACTTTATTGGTGTATGAATTCCTTGAATGATGTTTCAGTTTCATGCTTTTAACATTTGCCTCTTCGACACTTGATTGATGTTGCTATCACCTGTCGTGATGTAGTCATACAATCATTATTTGGCTACACTGTAGCAGACTGTGATACATTTTTCTTACTGAAAAGCGCTGCTTCCTTTTAACGAATTGCTCATTATGGTGATCCTTTATGTTTTTATGTTTGCTAGTTGCTTGTGGGCTTGACATGCATTTCCTCTCGTTTATACCTCTTGTTGAATTCATTTGCAGGTTGCATGGGTGACAAAGTCGGGAGACTCTGACCTGGAGATGCCCATTGCGATCCGGCCAACTAGTGAAACTGTCATGTACCCGTATTTTTCCAAGTGGATTAGGGGGCACCGTGACTTGCCTCTGAAACTTAACCAGTGGTGCAACGTTGTTAGATGGGAATTCAGCAATCCCACTCCATTTATAAGGTGCTTATGTCAGATGGCTTCAGTTTCGTGCTTTGTTGGTTCGTCTGTCTGATAGTATTACAATTTTATGGGGCTTGTGTGACCTGCTTTAGCAAGTTTCAATTCAAATCTCACTTCTTTAGTGTTCAGTTTCTGGATTTTAACATCTTTTCCACTAGGCTGGTCGTGATATCTAGGATATAAATTTTTTGAATAGCTCATATCTGATGGACAGAAATAAAAGTAAACATTTACTGAAAGCCGCCTTTCCTTCTATATGTTGTTGACTTTTATGCTTTTGCAGGAGTCGTGAGTTTCTTTGGCAGGAAGGGCATACTGCCTTTGCAACCAAGGAGGAGGCCGATGCCGAGGTACTTTTTCTAGCTTATGTATATCCAATGCAAAATGGATTTCCATTGAATGAAGCTAGCAATTCTATGAAGATGCATGGTTATAGTACTCAGTGATAGACTGATAGTAAATTCTAAAAGTTTGTTTTGTACAGGTGATTATCATTTCTAGACTGTAATTCTTGATTCTCTCTAAGTTGACATTGTTGCCATTGTGAATTCTTCGAATATTATTTCTCTTTCATATAGATGAAGCTCACTGTTCAGATTACCATGTTGTCTTATTTCGTGACTTCTCTTCTCTTTCACCTGTTTGTCCGAATATTATTTCTCTTTCATATAGATGAAGCTCACTGTTCAGATTACCATGTTGTCTTATTTCGTGACTTCTCTTCTCTTTCATCTGTTTGTCCACCAATATTTCTTGATTAAATTAGGGAGAAGGTGAACTTTTGATTCTGCAAAATTTTAAGATGCTTTAGATTATTTGAAAAAAAAAACAAGGAATTTAAAGAGCTAACTTCTTTATTTACTGTTTGTATCAGTGTTTTTAAGTGGTCAAACAATTATGTTGTAAACTTTCCTGTGTTATTGTTATAAGTATTCTTATTGATAAATGTTGTGAGGTTTCTAGACAGCAGAAACAAATTCCTCGTAACAGTGGAGCTGTTTTCTTCTTGTGTTATTTTCAGGTGCTTGATATTTTGGAACTATATAGACGTATATATGAAGAGTTTTTGGCTGTTCCAGTTATCAAGGGCAAAAAGAGCGAGCACGAGAAATTTGCTGGTGGACTATATACAACTACTGTTGAGGTTAAAGAATATGATTTTATTTCATGTTACTTCGTTTCAATAAAATATCTGTGGAGGAGACTTCTTTAGTAATCTCTACATGGTTTCTTTTGAATGTGGCAGGCTTTTGTCCCGAACACTGGACGTGGTGTGCAAGGTGCAACTTCACACTGTCTGGGTCAAAATTTTGCCAAAATGTTTGAGATTAATTTTGAGAACGAAAAAGGAGAAAAAGCTATGGCCTGGCAGAATTCCTGGGCATATACTACCAGAACGGTAAATGGTCCTCCTCATTGTACCTGTTATTGAATTAGAATGCTCTGTGCTTATAAAGAATCCAGGTGTTTTCTCTTTTGTCGATCTCTCCACAGATTCCATGTGTTGCTCTTAACTCTGATGGTTTATCATCTTTTGTTCTATCATAACTTCTTAGTGTGCCCCTCTTCTTACCCCAAGTTGGCAACTGTCCTTTAGCATATGTACTGAACATCTTTAGAAGCACTGGCCTGCTTCCCTTTGCATGTTTCTTGCATCTATCTTATTTTAACTAAAGAGCTTTATATAGGTCAGTTTGAAACTGAGACTTATGTCATGACTGAACATTTTAATCTCAGTTCACTTGGTGGTTAATTTAAGTTCTTACTTGCTCATTATGTTTCTCATTGCTGAAAGAACTGTTTCTGAAATAGCTAATTGAGAATGTTGCACTTGAAATAATAGGTTAAGTGAACTTGGGGTTTGACTTATTTGCTTGATCTCAAGTACCTTAATTTACCTTTATTCTATTAGAATTTGGGGTTTGCCCGATCGACTTCTTAGGGCCTGTTGGTTTGTGTTTTCAATTACCTTTTCTATTTTCATTTTCACCTGAAAATGAAAATACATACTTTACATTGTTTTTAACTGAAAATATTCTTATTTTCATTCTTGTTTTTACATTTCTTTAAAATTACATTTCACATCACTCATCTCACAATTTCTTGTTCACTTTTCTCTTTCATCTCCTTTCAGTTTTTAAACCTTTCTCTCTCCTCTCCTTTAAATCTTTAAATCCAATACTATTCATCTAATTATTATTTTTCAGTCATTTAATTTCATACATCACAATCACCAATTTCAACCATTTTCAAAAACACAACCAAAAACATCTACCTTTTTCACTTTTCTCACACAAAAATAAAAAACCTCATTCCCCCAAACTTTTTAGAAAATGATGGTTGAAAATGAAATAAAAAAACATCCAAATAGAGCCTTAGATTTTCCTTGCCAGATTGCTGTCTTAACCCTGTTCCTTTATAACTACCTTTTGGCAGATAGGGGTGATGATAATGGTTCATGGGGATGATAAAGGCGTGGTGCTGCCTCCTAAAGTTGCATCGGTCCAAGTAATCGTAGTCCCTGTGCCATACAAGGATGCAAACACTCAAGGGATCTTTGATGCATGTGCAGCCACTGTAAAATCCTTGGAGGAAGCAGGAATTCGTGCTGAGGCCGATTATAGAGATAATTATTCACCTGGATGGAAATATTCTCATTGGGAATTGAAAGGCGTTCCTCTCAGGATTGAAATAGGCCCCAAAGACTTGGCCAATAATCAGGTATCAAAATTTTTATTTTGCTATATATTTGTTTATATTTTATGCTGCAAGTTTTTTACTTTTGTGATTGTTTTTTATTAGGTTCGTGCTGTCCAACGTGATAATTCAGCTAAAATTGATATTCCCATGGCTGATTTGACTGAACGAGTGAAAGAAATGCTTAACAATATCCAACAAAATCTGTTTGATATTGCCAAGCAAAAACGAGATGCCTGCATTCATGTTGTGCATACATGGGAAGAATTTGTGGAAGCACTTGGCCAAAAGAAGATGGTTCTTGCCCCATGGTGTGATGAGGAGGTATGTCATCTGTTCGCTTCTTCATCTATTTACCAGAATTATGAAATTCCAATTGAATTATGAAGTTCAGTATCTATTACAAATGTGAACTTTTTCTTAGCCCCTAATATGTTATCTTTTCATATAATCAATCACCACTTATCCTTGTTAAATTGTGTTGCATATTAAAGGAAGTGGAGAAGGATGTGAAAACCCGTACCAAGGGGGAGATGGGTGCAGCTAAGTCGCTGTGTACTCCATTTGAGCAGCCTGAACTCCCGGAAGGTAATGTTAAGTGTAATTCTTTCGGGTTTCATTTGGATTGAAGAATTTGGGAGTTAGAGGATTTCAAATTACCATTTTCACAATTTCTTGCACTTCTTTTGATAAACTTTAAGGTTGTGTTTTTATTGGGGGATTTGGAAGCCATGGATTTCAAATACACCGCAACTCCATTGAGATTATGATTTCAAGTTACAATGAATTTCATATCGCTTGGAACTTAAATTGAGTTCCATCTAATTTGAAGCTATTTTAAATCATTGCTCCAAATCAATTTCTCAATCTAAACACAACCTAAAAGATATATGGGTTTCAAATCATTTAACCATGTTGAAACACACTTAATATCGGAGCCATTTGAAATCCTGAGCTCCAAACCCATGGATGTAAGCACAACTGAAGATATGTTGCAGTAATGATTTGTACATAGCAGAGAAAATAGACTGCACATGTTTAATCCATTGATTCTTAGGTCGGAACATTCCAAGTTTTGGTATACTCACAACCATATGTGTATAGTGGACCGACCTCACATGGGTCCTAGAATAACCCCGGATGATCCTTCAACTAACCTCATACCAATATTCGTGTTAATTGATTGCTGTTTATAGCTAATTAGTTGTTGTAATGTGCAGGTACCAAGTGCTTCGCCTCGGGAAAACCTGCCAAAAAGTGGACCTACTGGGGCAGGAGTTATTGATCATTGTTTCTCTTTCTAATTTTATACTTGCTTCTTACTATTATGTTGTGTTGACCTCCTGCTCGTTTTGTAACTTCCTTTAATCGATTTTGGAATGTAATAGCTTGGAAGTTAAAAACATACAGTTTTTTTTTTTTTGATAATTGTTAAAACATACAGCTTTCTTTCTCAATGTTTTACTGCAAAAGATTATTACCTTGGATTACGTATAGAGTTTCCAAATTCGATTCTGATTGCACTTTCTGAATTTTGATCAATCACAACGGCTAGTTTCTTCTGGTTATATAGTTTTTCAGAGGTGAATTATGTTTCTCAAATACACTTCAAGTAACATTTCGATTAACCTCACCTCTGTCCATTAGTTATTATAATGTTCGCGGTTAGCTCTTGTATTTTGTTACTTTTGTTCGTTAATTAACTAGTAAAGTACGTTTTTTCTTTGAACTATGATGATAAGTGTACAATGTCGTGAAAGGTGTTTCATTTAGCTCTTGCTCCTGTTTGATACGGGACGAGGCACCCTCAGAGAAGGCCCGGATCCTTTCGTAACAACTTGGATTCGAGGAACAATCGTGCCTTAAAAAAAGGTTTTCTCGTACTATTGAACAGCTCATCTTAGATTAGCTAGATAGTTAAGTTAGCTCCCATATGGGCGCCGATATCAAGAACAAGTCTGAAATTAGGAATGATGCACAAGATTTAGTCATTTGATATTGATTAAGATTCCATTTTAGACAGCTCATATCGTATGCTCGTACATTGCTTTGTTTTTGGATAAGTCGGGCACATGTTACTGGAAAATCTCATTTTTGATATCACGTAGAATAGTCAATGAACATTTTTTTATTCTATAACCCATCGAATCGTAATTATGATAAGAAAGATAACCTTGAAATCTAATTTTCTCAAGTTTTTAGCAGCAATGGGATGGGAATCTTAAATATAGTATCCGATAACTTCGATTTTGATTTTCTCAATTTTTGGACGGAAATTGCTTGTTTATTAACTTCAATCCTTGGTGTATATGTGTTGAATATAAGAGAATTTAAATTCGGGTTTGGAATTGGTAGAGTGAATTAAGCACATACAAGAGTAACCGGTAACAATCGGGTGTGTGATAATATCTGATTTTATTACCCCCTTCTATTCTTGAAAAGAGACACGATACCTCCTATATTCAAGTAAAAACTCATTTATTCAATTAAAAAAGACAAATATACCCTTAATATAATTATTATGAGATATCTCTTTATTTATTTTTCCTTTTTAGTTTTTAAAATTATAAAATATAATGTAGTCTATACACATAATAGATTATAAATAATTTTGATATGAATTTTGTTTAAAAATATGTGAAATATATTTTTTTGTTAATATTTTTAATATTTTACTCAAAATAGTGTAAAACATTGAAATGTCTTTACCCCAAATAAATAATATGTAAACTTTTAGATTTTATATTTTTTATCTTATATGACATGCATATACTCAAAATCGGTAAAAAAAAAAATTCAAATAGCCATTATATACCATAAGTACATGGAACATCATAATGTTTGTATGTTACTTTATTATCATATTTTATGATATACGTTATAACACTTATAATTAAAGAATACATACAAAAATAAATATTTTTTAATTTTATATATGTTAAACAACCTGATATATTAGTAGATATAAATGCTACATTTACTTATTTAATAACTATTGTTTTAAATCATTACAAACGATAAAATAAAATTGGGTTATTTTGTAAACAATTCATTTAAAATTCATTGCTATATGCATAAAGGCATATTTGACATTTTAATAAGATCGGGTGTAATTTACCTCATTTTGAAAACACAAGGGGGTAATCAACCTATTTTTATGACACATGGGGCAATAAGCCCCTTTTTCATAACATAAGGGGGTAATTTGCATTTTACCCGAATTTTTCTTGGAATATGAAACATGTTTAAAATCTAAATTGAGGCCATAATGTAATGGAATCCTAGCAAGATCTCCTGCTAGCCCTCTATGTCACGTCCTGGACCTGCGAGCCTATTGGACATGAGAATTGTCTCCCAATTCACTATGCATGTGTATCTCGAAATTAAATTCTAAACACTACCATTTCTTCAAAATACAATGTCCTTGTCACGATGTGACACCTTCTAGGATTCATCACAAAGCGCCGGGATTCTAGCGTTGGCTCTCAAGGGCTCAAAAGGTGACTCCCACGCATGTAACCACAACCTTAAGAAATGACTCCCTCATGTGTAGCACTTTGCTCTGCATGACACTTAGCTTTCGGTATTTCAGCTAGCAAGCGACTCTGATACCAATTGTCATGTCCTGAACCCACGAACCCGTTGATTGCAAGAATCGCCTACCAACTAACCGTGTGAGTCCCGAAATTAAGCTCTAAAACACTTGTCTAAAGTTGTAATCCAATGGATGCACATGTGTTTTTTAACTAAAGTTTATAAGGCGTTTAATGTTTCAATCTTTATCTCATGTGGAACACGGGGCTTCACAAGCTATTACAACTATTTGAAAAATATTTCAGATTTTTCCTTATAAATAAAATGTTAGGACAGGTGCATAGAGGAATTTAATCATCATGAGCTGATCATTTCGACAAAATTTGATGAGACGCATGATCCAATTTGATCGCAACAATGTTTTAGTGCATGCTAAATCAAACGCTACAAACCGACCGTATGCACTCATAAAGAATTGCGTTTTACATTCTTATTGATATCTGAATTCGTTATATAATCAAGCATTATAGGTCAATCATGATCACCCACACCGCACCGTCATAAAATAATAAATCCCCAATTTTTTTATTTGTTACATTCAAATGAAAAATAGAGCCATAAATAATAGACTAGTGTATTGATGATATAAGATCTCTTGTTAGCTACTCCAAAATAATAAATGCCTCATGGCTCTTATTTGATTCTAGGGAACGTCAAGTGGACTCAAATCTCATGCATACTTCTATATATATTGATAGGGTTGCAATGCAAAGAGCATATACATTATCAATTAACAGCGGAAAAAGAATTAGGGTTGGGAATAAGAGGGAAATATCCAATGGAGGAAAAACGGATCGAGGAGGCGTTGCCGGAGGGACTCGAGGTGGAGCTAATGCCGAAACACGTGGCGGTGATAATGGACGGGAACCGGAGGTGGGCGAGGGAGAGAGGCATGCCGCCTGTACATGGCCATCGAGAAGCTAAACGTGTGGTGATTGAGCTAACATCTCTCTCCAGCAAATGGGGAATTAAAGTTCTTTCCCTCTTCGCATTCTCAACTGAAAATTGGAGTCGTGCCCAAGTAAGCGTATTATTTTATTTATAGATCGGTTCAAATATCATACTTATAACACAATTATACAACAGTACTTTGTGTAACAAATTACAAGTGTATATAGCTAGTAAAAGATGTCAGCAAGGAAATTTTAGTTTTTTCTTCGTATCACAACGTTTTTCTCTCTCTACATCTTATCTTATAAATCATTTGTACATGTAATAAAAAGTGTTACATAATTGTTTTATGAGAGATATGAGCTGATTATTTAGCATATGATCATAGTTATAGAATACTAAAATTTTGATTATATATATATATACACACACACGCATTTGTAATCTTGACCTGGTTGAGGCGCGCAGGAGGAACTTGAGGGTTTGATGGGCTTGTTTGAAGAGGTCGTGGCGACATTTGACGAAGGGGATTTTGAACGGTAATTAATACTCTTCTGTCTTTGAAAGAAATACTACACCACAATAATATCTAAGTAGGCATATTCCTTTCTCTTCTTGGTGCCTTTCACAAAAAATATGTGATCACTTTTTATGAGTCCAACATGAATTATTAAACCTTTTGTATCATTAATTTTACTTTTGATGTTTCATCTTGTATTCCATGTGAAAATCGCACTACAGGGAATTTAATTTGTACGTATGTGCTTCCATAGTTGTTGCTTTCATTTCTTTTTTAGGTCGCATAGTAAGACGTATCATGTATTTTCTAGCCAAAATTCATCTTATATAGAGTAATAATGTGATACCACTGATTTTCATACTCAATATTTCAAAAAAAAAATTATTCATTTCTTGTCCAAAACTCCAATCAATTTGTGAAATACTTCTTGTAACGAGCATAAATATACGATAAGTATATACACGAACGAATAAAACGTGGAATGAGAAATTTTAGTTTTGCCTTTACATAACATTTTTCTCTCTCTATAAACTAACATGAAGTCTTACGCAATTGTGTTATCGGGAATCTGGATTACTAGACCTCCTAAATTGTAAATAGTCGAGTGTGCGTCTAACATCAATCTAAACCTTTAGTAACACATGTACACTCATGTAATTAACAACCTAATGTTCCTTATAAATGCATGGCAAATGTATATACGATCAATGGTTAATAAAATGTATGACAAATGTATATACAATCAATAACATATCTGTTCATAGAACAGAAAGTATTATATTAAGTGTTATTCAAGATTTCAAGTGGTCTAACATTATTAAACCTAAATTTAGGTACAATGTACGAGTAACCTTCATAGGCGACAAATCATCAAGACTCCCAGAACCACTTCTGGAGAAGATGAAGTTAGCAGAAGAAAGAACAAAAGCCAACAAAGGCCTACATCTCGTCATCGGACTAAACTACAGCGGCCGATACGACATAATGCAGGCGACGAGAAGCATCGCCGGGAAAGCTAAAGATGGAATACTGCGAATCGAAGACATAAACGAGAAATTAATCGACGACGAATTGTTAACGAATTGCACTGAATTTTCGACGCCGGATCTGCTAATCCGAACCAGCGGCGAGCAGAGGATCAGCAATTTCATGTTGTGGCAGTTGGCTTATACTGAACTTTACTTTCCGATTAAGAAATTTCCAGATTTTGAAGAACAGGATTACGTTGAGGCTTTGATCTCGTTTCAAAAAAGGGATAGGCGTTTTGGCGGGAAGAAGTATACATGATGAAATGGATGATATTTGCTTCACGGGGAAATTGTAGACCCCGCTCGTGGTTCGGACGAACCAAAATGTATTTCGCAAGGTGATTGAAATACAATTAGGTTCGGTCGAGTCGAGTCGGGAGCAGCTAGAATTTTTCCTGTTTTATTATTATATTAAACTTATTTTTTTATGTTTCAATTTAATGTTTTAATGTTTCATAAATGTTGTTGGAATAATTTTCTGTTCCCTTTTGTTGCAAAGGGAGAAAGGAAAAAAACGTATTATAGCATGTGACGTTGTATAACTTATATATTTAAGTAGTGTTTCGATTTTGAATCATGACCTTTGAAGAGTACTTCTAATCAAGTTGAGCTTTTCTTTTGTAATAAGAGCGTTGCCCCTTGATGCTTGATGGGCAAATTATAACTAATCCTATGAAAACTATTCTTATAATTGGTCGTTATTTTCAAAGCATACATCTTTTTTTTTAAAGCAAAGTATACATCTTGTATTGATAATAGGGAGCTGATATTGACACTCCAAAAATTATTACTGGAGCTCCACTTTTCAGTATTTTTAGAAAGAAATTTGTATTGAATAGTGGAGTGCCAATAACACTTTTGGAGTGCCAATATCATTTACCTTGATAATATGTATTTGACATTTGTTACTTTGCTTTAACAAATGTCATATACATATTATAATCAACTTGAGTTCAATTTGACTTGTAATTGATTCGTGATGTTTTTTTTTTTTATGTATAATTAATTGATTAGTGATATTTCCCATTGAAAAATCTTGGATCCTCATTTTCCTAACCAATTCTTTTGGGAAGCTAGTGTTTTAATATATATAATTATATATCTATCTATCTAATCTAACCCCTATATAAATGTATGAATAACTCAATTATTTGTTCCATTGTAAAAAGACTTTCATACCCACCCTTATTATTAATAATTAATTAATTATAGATAATAATTGAATTTATTAGGTAAAGAATCCATTGAGGAGTAGGAAACCAATTAGTAGAATTTGAAATTGATTTAGTAGTTGAAAACTCTTTTATTTATTGATAAAAAAACATAAAATATGTTAGTAGTAGGAGATTATTTAATATATGAAAAATAAATAGATTCCTACTTTCTTTAAAATACTAACCAATAAAAATAAAATAGATTTTTACTCACAACCACCAACAAAGAAGAAGAAATTTTTTACATCCACAGGCAATATTGCAACTTAAACAATAAGTTGGTTATCAATTTGATAATCTTAAATTTTATAAAGAGTTTTAGTATTTGGTAATTAGAGGTAAATTGTTATAGTGTCGGATCATTACTTTGAGTGAGTTGATTTGAAGATTAAAAAGATAATTTAAAAAATTATTCCTTATTCTGACATTAAAAAAAAGGTATTAAATGTGACAAACAGGCGCATATTTTGGGATATAGATTAATCATTTTTTTATATAAAAATATTTATTAATTTTTCATTGTTATGAATATAACATGTTTGTACAAAAGAATTATCAACATATATACGAAAGTTTATACATACTTGAAGTTATTAGCATGACAAAAAATCTAAAAAAAACAGATTTAAGAATAAAATCATATAAGAACTTTTAGTGTGAAAATATGATATATTTTGTACTTAATTCAAAAGAACTCACAAATACAAGTATTTTATGTAATATGATATTTACAATTATTTTAGAAAATTGATATCAGCACTTCATATTCTTATAATGATGCTCTACTTACTTGTTTATTTTTTTAAATGGACAATAATGTCCCTCCATGTAGATCAGGAAAGATACATGGACTAATGATCTATACATAAACATGCTCAAAAATAATACTAATACTATTTTATCAAAAAATTAATTTCTTGAAATAAATTTAGTTAAATACACATGGTGGTGATATATAATTACAGAACAAATAAATGAAAAGTATATGTCAAATACCACTAATAGTCCCTGAACTTTACCATTTTTCTCACTTTAGCCCCTCATATCTCAAATGCACTCAAATAGTCCCTCAAGCATATTATTTGTCTCACTTTAGTCCCTCATCTCTTAAATACGCTCAAATAGTTCCCCAATTCTTAGATTCATCCAATTAAAGTCCTTGGAGGGTTTTTTTACTTTTGCAAAAAAAATCCTCCAAAATTATTCATCAACCATCTGCAACAATTGAAAGTGGTTAACAGGCCAGGAACGGCAAGAGGAGATGAACAACGAGATTTGCAGATAGTGAAAAAGGAAGAGGAGGAGGAGGGCGATTTGGTAGATGGTAGAGGAAGCGGCGTGAATGAGGCGACAACGTAGGACTTGCAGAGGATGGAGAGACATTGTTGGATTTTCAGAATGTGGGGTTAATGGTGTTTGATTTTCCAAAGGTGGAGGAACGTCATTTGATTTTCAGAGAGTGGGGGGGAGGTGCAATTTGAGAAGGGTGGCAGTGGTGGAAATATAGACGGTGGAGGGGAGTGAGCTAGGAGAGTGGGATGAGGAAAAAAGTGGGTTAAGGTTAGGGTTTTGGGAAAGAATGGGTAATAAAAATTAAATCTTTGAATAGAAAAAAAAAATGCGTCCAAAGTATAAGTTAGGCACTGCCAAATAATCAATTATTAACCAATTATTAATTTTACTTCTCATCGAATCACCACGTGCGGAGCACGTGATACTTTCTAGTGTGTATATATATATATACACATGATGTGTATGTAAGTAATTTCCCATATCAAATATGGAGACGAGGTTCTTGAGTAGCTTATAAGTCCCAAGCTCCCTCTCCCTAGCGAGGCGCCTTTTATGGACAAAATCGTGAGACTGGCCACAGTGGATAATATCCCGTGGAAGGGCGTCCCGTGTGCAAAAAGGCAAGTGCAAGCCATATCATATTGGCACCGCCTGTGGAAATGAGGTCATGTCCCTACCTAAGCCCCTCGTCTTAGGGGGGCTTATGATGTGTATGTAACTATTATCTCACGTCGGATGGAGATGAGGGTCTTGATTGGCTTATAAGTCTCAAGCTCCCCTCTCCCTAGCGAGACGCTTTTTAAGGACAAACCTGTGAGGCTCCGACCAAATCAGACAATAACTCGTGCAAGGACGTCCGGTATGCGAGAAGGCAAGTACATATCACATCAATAAATATTTATTTTCAGATTTTATACTCCATAATATTAGCTTTTCGTGTTTAATATCATATTCGTTAGAAAACCTAAACATTCCGTAGACTATTTACCTATTACTATATTTTTTTAGACCTTTTTAAAAATCTTTTAGCAATATAACAAAAAATGGATGTACAACTGCAGTCGTTCCATGATATTGCAATGTAATTGGAATAGTGAATTGATTCGGACGACCACAACAACCTATTTTTGCGAACCATTCTAACCAGTACAATGTAAGTGCTAATATGTAATATAGTTAAGTGTGGTCAAATTGAGGGATCAAAATTTTCAGTAAGAAAACTAGAGTATGAAACACCTAAGCATGTTTAAATTGGGAAGACTAGGTGACCAAATTCTTACGGCATCATAGTAATGTCTCTTGCTATTACGATTGTCATTAATTTCAAATTAACTCGAAGTTTATATATAAGTTCGACTTGAATTTTTTTGAACTTGAGCAAATGTTAAGGTTTGAATTCAAATTTAGTGAATGAATTTGAATTAAGATTGAGCTCATATAAATTATATATATATATATATATATATATCTTATTAACTAGGTTGTACTTTGTCCATCAATTAACTAGCAAAATATGTTTTTTCTTTGAATATATGATTTAAACAGCTCATCTTATAGATAGCTCAATAAAATTAAGTTAGCTCCCACGTGGAATCGTGGATACCGGATATCGAGCATAAATACAAAATTAGTAATCATACATTAGTGTGTATATATTTACAATTGATTAAGATTCCATTTTAGACAGCTCATACATCTACTGATTTTTATTTTATTTTTGCTAAATATATACTCATATACTGATAAGTTGCTTTCTTTTTGGACCATAAATATCTTGTCCATGGAAGATTGTTGGATGTTGAACATTTTTTATTCTGTTATCTGTGAGAATCTTAATTATTATATGATGACTTCGATTTTAATTTTCTCACTTTCTGGTGCTATAATTAACTAATTGACTGAAATAAGTCATTCAAATAACTTAAATATCCAGCGTGCATATGTAAAATTGGTCAAGTGAATTAAACCCAATAGAGTGTGCTAAATAACAAAACAATTGTTGTGATTATTTAAATGTGAAAGTATCTGAATTTTCATGGAATATGAAATGCATGTCTGAATTGGGGAGACATATGGCCATACTGTTACGGAATTCCAGTGAGGTCTCTTGCTATATAAGTACTCTACTAGAGTTGGAAGAATAGATACAAAGACGTCTTTCAAATAACTAAAAAGCTAGGTTGGATGAAATTAATTAAATTGAATCTTCAGTTTTCTATTCCATTTTCTATTGCAAGATACAGGTTAGTAACATGTGTTCTATTGATAGGGAAAATTCTAGCCCAGACCCGGCTTAACCGCACCCAAATGTATTTCACAAGGAGAGTGTATTACACTTGTCATATAATTAGTAAGTTATTTTATAAAATACACATGGGTTTGGCTGAGCCGGGAGTGGGCTAATTAAAATTTCCCGATATGATAGAATATTCTTCTAATGTAATTAAGAACAAGAAATTGATAATGGCAAAGGGGCAAGATTAGATATATATCCGAATAGAAATCGTCCATTCAGGACAGGATCGGATTTGCCAAATGGGTTACGGGGCAAGTTATAAATTTTAAAAAATTCAGACCCGCACGTATTCGGGAGGGTAGCGGGTATTTTAGTACAACCCGCCCTATCACTATTACTAATTATAATTAATTATTATCTTTTACAGCATTTACTTAATGTTTTAATTTAAAAATTCGGAACCAAATTCCAAATCATTTGGCATAAACCAGCTTCTTCTTTTCTTCCAAACGAAGCAATGATATGGGCGTTAATTTGGACTTATGCATGTGATTTGATTATTGTTTGTATGAAATTTGATGATGTTTGTCTAGGGTGTTGGCTTATTAATTCTTGGAATACATGGATCTCAATCTGGTTATTACTTTATGTGAAATTTTAGTATGTTGTTTGAGTAGATTTTAGCAATCAAATAGGTTCATCATGTTGAGCTAGACTTCACTAGGTTCAGATTCGAGTCGGGTCATTGCGGGTTGGGCAGGTCATCAGATGAATTACTGAACTTTCATGACTCGGACGGATTTAACGGGTTGACTCCGACTCTGCTTGGTTTTTCATGGGGCTGGGCGGGTTAATTACTGGCTTTGCCAAACTCATCACATTCATGACATCCCTAGTTGTTACACTATAAGAAATTTGACTTTTGCCCATGTCAATTAGCCATGGTGAAAAACCCTTGGATTTTTTAAATAAATAACATAGTTTTTAATAATTTTTTAAAAAATAATATACAAAATATTAGTAATTCGGAAATAGCAGGATACGCCAATTGGAATGGCGTATCCACCTAGATACGCCATTCCAATTGGCGTAGCGTCTAATATATATAATTTTTTTTTATTTCGCAACATTTTTTTTCCCGTTGTGTCTGGATACGCCATTAAGAATGGCGTATCCAGACACGTATGTCAGGTTACGCCATTCTTAATGGCGCATCCTGACCGGCTCGTTTTTTTTTTTTTTTTTCCTCCCTTTTTTTCCTCCCTTTTTTTCCCTCTCTTTCCCTCTCTTTCTCCCTCCCTTCTTTTCTTCTCTCTTTCTTCTTCCTCTTCTCTCCGTCTACTGCTTTGCTGCTTCATTCTTCCTCCATCTTCATTCTTCCTCTCTCTCAATTGCATTATATCCGTAGATCACAAGGTAATTTTTTTAATTCTATTTTATTATTCAGTTAAATACATTTTTTGAGTTAGTGTAGTATTTCCTTCCTATAGTTTAAATATTTACAATTTTTAATTTTAATTTTGAATCAAGTTATAACATAAATATTATTTTAAATGAATCTTTGAGTTTATGGTTTATATATTTATTGCATTCTAATTTTAGGTGTAAATTATGTTAGGTATAATATCGAAATTAATGTTTAGGGTATGAACTTTAAGTTAATTATATAGTTTTTATTATGTACTTAGCTTTGGAATGTAGTTGTTTTTAGGGTATGAACTTTGATTTAATTATGTAGTTTTTATTTTGTATTTAGATTTTAAATGTAGTTGGTTTTAGGGTATGTACTTTGATTTAATTATGTAGTTTTTATTTTGTACTTAGATTTTCAATGTAGTTGTTTTTAGGATTTGAAGTTTGATATAATATTTTAGGTAAAATGTATAATTTTTTTACTCATAATTTTGAGATGTAATATAGAATTTAGTGTTTATGAATGATATTTTTAGGTTTTTTTACAAGGTATAATTTTTGTTTTCGTGCTATAAATTAATAATGTATATTTTGCAGAAATGTCTAGGTAGAACGTAGTTGATGTTTGCATATTTTTAGATGGACAAATAATTGAAGATGCGAATTATATGTTGAGTTATAGTGTTCCAGCAACAACGTACATGAGAATATCTCGTTCGATCACATTTGTTGAATTGGTGAATAAGGTATATGAGAGTACAGGAATTAATCTGAATGAATTCTCTTTAAAAGTTTTTTCGAAGTACTCCTTTAAGGATAAAAATTTGCTCAGGTTCTTTATATTCAAAAAGAGCCAATACAATCTCAGGGTCGATACACATCGCTGTTAACACAGATGACGTCGTATCAGCTAACCCAATTCTCACCATTTTGTGCTCAACCACTCTTACCAGATTTAAATGTCAGTAGTTATCCGAATGATGATATCTATGCAGGTAATTTTTATTTTTATATTTGCTTTGTATCATCATACTTTTAAATAAATGTTATAATTGTGTTAATTTTTTTTATGAGAAGTTTTAATTGTATCACTTATTGATAGTTTTTCTTTATTATGATTACCTTTTTAGGATGTTCTACATCGGTAATGCTTTTGGAGGTGTTGAAAAGGTGCCAAATTTCCCTTTGGCCGCTCATGGCTCAGGGAGTTATGCAATGGATGATGAAGATGAAGGTAATAATGAATCGTCTATACATTTGCATAATTTTAGTGTCCTATTTTATTTTATTCTTTATAATTGCATTATATGAATATGTATTATAACAAACCTTAATTTAATTTCAATTTTTTGTAAATGTAGGTCTGTCTACTCACAGTCATCACGAGTTTGGGCATTTTGACGAAGGCAACTATAGTGCTCATTTTTCTCATCACGGAGGGGCGAGCAGTTCGATACCACCTCCAAACGATCAGTTTGACGATGAGAATGACAGTGCTTGTCGAAATTCGCTTAATGGGCTTTCAGACTCGGACTTAGAGGCACATATCAACAACGATCCGAATTATGAGGAAAATGTTGAGGAAGATGTTCCTCGAACAGAGAATCAGCCACGGCTTCATCCTGTGCTCCCATTCTACTCTACATCATATGAAGAATTACAAGGAGACTCATTAAATCGGCCACGTGAAGTTGGGGATATGACTTATGATTATCAGATAGGCAATCTTGGTTTGGGATTAACATTTGAGAACAAAGAAAGTTTGCAAAGAGCGGTGAAAGACTACCACGTAACACATGAGAAACGAGAGTTTACGGTGCAAATCAGTAACCCGACCACTTATGTTGTTGTATGCAAACACAAAAACGAAAGAGAAGGGTGCAAGTTTAGACTTCGAGCTCATTTTAGCCAGAAAACACATTATTTGATGATATGAAAATATAAAGAGCCACATGAGTGTATGTTTGAAAATGTGGACAAAAATCACCATAATTTGGACATGAATCTGATTGCCAACGAACTTCTGGGACAAGTTCAAATTGGTCCGTCAATTAAGGTTGCACGAATAGTTCAAATGGTAAATGATAAATGGAAATGCCAGATTTCGTATGGCAAGGTTTGGCACAGCTTGCAACGTGCAAATGAGATTGTATACGGGACTTGGGAGAATTCTGTTCCACTGTTACCTAGGTTCTTGGGAGCTATACAGAAGTGGAATCCGGGCACGGTTGTTGAATGGAAACACAAAAGCATCTATCAAAATCCAAAAATGTTTATGTATATGTTTTGGGCATTCAAGCCGTGTATAGATGGATTCTAACATTGCCGGAGAGTTATTTGCGTTGATGGGACACATCTATATGCACGCTACAAGGGTAAATTATTGATCGCAACGACTCTCGATAAAAATAATCAGATTTTGCCTCTTGCATTTGCAATTGTTGATAATGAGTCGAACGACTCGTGGTTGTGGTTTCTGCAATTGGTGAGCAAACATTTTATTCGAAGGAACGAAGGTGTCCTTATTTCTGATCGTCACCACGGTATACGGCGTGCTTCTGAGCTTGTACCCGCCTTTTGCCCCCCTCATGGAGCTCATCGATATTGCCTACAACATGTGTCTTCAAACTTTAATACTCATTTCAACAATAAAGTTTTGAAGACTCTATGTTATCAGGCAGGCATGACACATAGTATTTCAAAGTTCGATAAAATCATGTAGGATATCCGACAAAAGGAGGAAGAGGCTTTCATTTATCTTAGTAGAATTCCATTTGAAAAGTGGACACATGCACACGATGGAGGGGTGCGCGAAGGCATTATGACAACAAATATGGGAGACAGCTTAAATGGTGTTTTGAAAAGTGTTCGTCATCTACCGCCCACTGCGATTATGGAATGCACATTTCATCGCTGTGTCGATTATTTTTATAAGCAACACCGAGATGCCTTGACAATGGGGGGGAATTCGGGGCTGACAGAGTATGCTTACAATATGTACTCGGAATCACAGAAAGCATCCGAGACATACATTGTCAGGCACTTTGATCATCTTGACGAAACTGGTCAAGTTTACACCAAAGCGCAGCTCGGATATCGTTCTCTAAAGTATGCCGTTGACATAAAGAGAAAATATTGTTCTTGTGGAAGATGGACCACACACAAAATTCCATGCTCACATGCGATTGCGTTATGTGTCAATTTGCACAAAAGGTCGATCCCGTTGGTTGAAAAGTATTATAGGGCAAGTGAGTATTTACAAACATATCAAGCAAAATTTTTCCCTTTGCATGAGGCTCATTTTTGGGATGTACCTAATTTTGAGTTGGTCCATGACCCTCTGTCGAAGATACATCGACGAGTAGGCAGAAATGTGACTACTCAAATTCCCAATGAGATGGATTGGTAGTTATGTATTGCAATCGAGCATTGATATGTATGTGTTGGATAATGAGATATTTATTTTGACCGTATTTGTTGCAATATTTTTGCTCGCATTTGGTTTGTTTCTGTACATTTATTGGCTACGACTTGAACATAGAAATTGTAGGTGATGTTATGAACTTCGTGTAACGATGAGATTTGGCTCATTTTGATGCCCGAGTGAGGATATATGGCCATGTGAAGGAGGAATGTTGAAATACTTTATTGAAATTACAATACAATAAAAAACTCATGTGAAATACTTTATTGAAATTACGATACAATAAAAAGCTTCATTTACTTTACTCATCTTCATCTGACATGTAGTAGTCTGATTTGTAAGTGGGATGAGTCAAAACATTTCGTATTTCACGACGTGTGAGTCTCTGGCCTCGTGCAAATGCAAGTTCTTCCGCAAGTTCAAGCATGTGATATCTACAACGACGTAAAATCATCCTGTTGTTTTCGATTCTTATCCGTGAAACAGCCCTTCTACAATTTGCTTCACCATTCCTTGGCATCGTTAAGGATCTACGTCGTGGAATTGGCACGCTAAGTCTTCGAAGATCATTAACCAACTCTTCAGATTCGAGCACTTGATGAGACCATTCCTTTCTGAGCCCACAATAATACTCAACAGGGTCATCATTTATACATGCATTGTAGTCATCGTTTCTTTCTACTAATAACCATGTTTGTCGATGCCTAGAGCTGTTATTATCTCCCATTTTTAGAGTTGAATTTGAAGATAATGAAATACCTGATGTGATTTTATGGTGTCGAGTCGGGATAATTTTTTTGTGTTATATATACTACTAAGTTTTTGTCTGCATTATCATCACAGATGCTTTCACGAGGCCTACTGTAGGCGATGGTGACATTTCACTTTTAATTTTTTTTTTTTTTTGTCAGCATTTCTACTGTAGACAGACGCTTTCACGAGGCCTACTGTAGGCGATGGCGACGTTTCAACTTTCTTTTTTTTTTTGGTCAGCATTCCTACTGTTGACAGATGCTTTCACGAGGCCTACTGTAGGTGATGATGACGTTTCACTTTTAATTTTTTTTTGGTCAGCATTCCTACTGTAGACAGACGCTTTCACGAGGCCTACTGTAGGCGATGTCGACGTTTCAACTTTCTTTTTTTGTCTGATGAGTATATATACAGAGGGCCTGGTTATCAATCTTATTAACAATAGTAAGAATGGAGCCGTTTAGAGCCCCAAAATTTTTTTACACTCCTAGTGATATTTTTCGTGCCATGGGACGTAGTTGGCTGTTGGATGATGATTATTATTATTCATTAAATCCAAATCAGAGATATTCACAAGTATATTTGCAAATGATGGAAGATGAATGGCGTCATCGGGTGCAAGAACAAGACGGGCTTGTCACAGATTGTCGTCAATGTCAGATTTGTTGCCCGAGACGAAGAGCCATACTCATGCCTCGTGTAACGCCACAGGAGAAAACTACAGCACTCAGTAGGATACGTGAGGAGAATAACAGTATGGTTATGCGTATGCAGCGTCTTAATTACCAAGAAATTTCTCGAGAATACGCCTTATGTGGTTACGTGCAAGAGGCAAGAGCCCGGTGGGAGCTTAGTGTAGGTCCTCAGTATCGGTCAGATATTGAAATGTCTGATGGGGAGAATAACTAGATTACGTATTAGCTTTTATTTCATATTACTTCAAAGTCGTCTTACTTTCGTATGTTTTTCGCCTTCAAATAAAATAATTATGTTCGAAAATAGTTTCCTATAGTTCATTGATCTATTTTTATTTTTGGCCTTTCAATTGAAAAATATAATATAAATATAAATATGCAGAAATATTACAAATTGCTACAAATTATGTTCGAAAAAGAAAATCAAAAAATTATAAACTACAAATGAAAAGGACTATCTACTATTAATTCCGACCGCGATGCCCCCACGTGCCACAAAATGGCGTACGTCTCTCCCTAGTTGAACGTCTAAGTTGCCCCATTTCGTTTTTTGTTCTGTTCATGTCAAGGCTAAACGAAACTGCGGACGTGTCAAATTGCAAAGAGGCTGGAGGTGGATTCCTGTATACGGGAGGTGGATTGTTCGACAGGTCTAGGCTGAGGTTTGTGTGAGGGTCCTCCATATATTGATCCCACAAATTTTTGGGCGTTGCCCAAGTTGATGATGAAGGCCCCTCATCTTGGACTGAATAATGTCCCTGATACTCGGGAGTAGGAGCAGCCATCTGGGGAATGTAATCCCCGGTAGAATAGGGAGTAGTAAAAGTCGCAGAGGATGGTCCCAAAGTGGTGGTGAGAGGTACTTGACTCGAGGGTCCAGCTGAATCATCACGGCAGCTAAATGTGACCCGGCCCGCAATCTGGTTAAGACCCTGACTCAATCTGGCAGAAGTGCACGATTCAGGGTAATCTTGGACAAGTCTTTGCAATTCTTGAATTTGCCGATTCTGTAAAAGATAAACAAAAAACATAAGGCAAAGCAAAACATATATGTAGGCGAAATGTAATGTAATGTTAACCTCAAACAATTATATATACTAACCACATCATGCAACAGAGGCGCCGACCCTGTTTGGAAGCCGTCATTAGACCTATCCAACATCCTTGAAATATAACGACGCGTGATCCTATCATACCAGGAGCCGTAATCCTTTGTTGCGCCCGTACCCTAGTCACCTCCCACAATATGATTTAATCGGTCATTCCATATATCGATGAAGGTCCTATTAAAAGTGGACCAATCCTCATTGTCCCTCCCAGCACGGTCAACCCTATTGAAATGTGGGTACGTATATAAATGTGGAACCGTTTGTCGGAATCCAAGCTGTTGAAGCACACGCTCAGGACGATGATACTCTACAATGTTGAGGAATACCATCGAAACTGATGCTCTCCACATATTAGGGGCCAAACACTCAGGTGGCAACTCAGCAATATCGTGCTCATTGAAGTTGTATAAGTCCCATATAAACTGAAATAAAAACATTGAACACCACTACTTTTAAATCGCAAGGATTTTATAATTTTATAATATAACAACCCGAAAATTTTTTTTTACTCACATGATGATAGGCCATCTGATCTAATGCTTCTCTAGCTACCACTACAACGCCAGTGGTTGTCGTTTCGTTTCTCACGGGACGAAACCACCTACAATATCAATAATGCAAATAATTAAAAAAAATAGTTGTTTTTGAATTAAAAATCTTAATTAAATAAGTTACCGTTTCCCATAAGGCGTTCGTGCAATTCCTAAGGAATCAATGTTTGCCATTTCCTGTGGCAAACGGGCTGGCCTCACAACCAATATTCGTGACCATGCCCACAACTATTAAAAACAAAAATACATTCATTTATTAAACATTTATTATTTTACATAAAGATATAACAACAAAAAAATAATACATTATACCTGTAACAATATTAAAGGACCAGACACTCCTTTCGAAGTCCTCAGGGAGACATGATATAATTGACGGTACAAATACGCCAACACACCACTCCCCTAACTATAGGAGTAAACCTCGTCAATATTTTCAAAAAATTTCAACCACAAAATCGAAATCCCTTCCCCGGTGCTGTCAGGTAGCATGACGCCAAGCAATGCAAAAGCACAACATCGTGCTATCTGATCAACCATATGCTCAGGGGATCCATCATCAATTGATGTTGCATTCAATTTTATGAATGCACATAAACTTTTCATTTTTAAGCGCATACCCGCGGGTTTACAATCATCTCGTGTAATTTGTAAACCTAAAAGCTGATTCACTAACGTCGTATAATCACTAAACCCATTAAAGGGATGATGAATAACTAACGCCCTACCATCAATTGGTAGGCCCCATAATATTGCTATGTCTTGGAGAGTAACAGTAGCCTCTCCACTTCTGAGGTGAAACGTGTTCATCTCCGGACGCCACCTCTCAATTAGTGCATTTATAAATCCCATATCCAATCTAAGCTGGCCACACCGGGTTAACAGGTAGAAGCGGTAAAACCCCATTTGATGGAGTTTTCGTAAAACTTGATCATGTGGTGGCCTAAACCCGTCAGCTTTGATCATTTTAAAATAATGTCCATCTGCTCGTCTGGATCGTACTCTTTCATCATTCGTAAAAAATACCAACTCAGACCTATGGCTTGCCTGATCCGACAACACACTAGGATCTGCAGGCCCATATATATTACAATCGTACCAATTTGTCATCCTGCATTTATAAAATATAATAAGCACAATTAGAATACAATGAATTAGTAACAAATCTTAACTTCTATTATAAAAATTGAACAATTACGTCAAAATTTTTACTAAAATTCAAAAATAATATCATAAAATTCGAAATTCAACACATCAAAATTGAAACATAAACCCTAACATTATACCTTCTACACTACAATTAACCAATGAATCCTAAAATTCAAAAAAATAAATAATAAGGATAATTACCAAATTAAGCAACTATCACAAATTTTCAACAATAAAATCAAATTCTACTACTAAAACTCAAAAATAATACCATAAAATTTGAAATTCAACACATCAAAATTGAAACATAAACCCTAAAATTACACATTCTACACTACAATTAACCAATGAATCCTAAAATTCAAAATAAAAATAAAAATAGGGATAGTTATCAAATTAAGAAACAATCACAAATTTTAAACAATAAAATCAAATTCTACTACTAAAATTCAAAAATAATACCATAAAATTCGAAATTCAACACATCAAAATTGAAACATAAACCCTAACATTACACCTTCTACACTACAATTAACCAATGACTCCTAAATTTGGGGGGGGGGGGAATAAGGATAATCACTAAATTAAGCAACAATCACAAATTTTCAATAATAAACTAAAATTCTACTACTAAAATTCAAAAATAACACCATAAAAATTCAATATCGTGCAAATTAACCGATAAAATTCGGAACATACAACAACACACATCAATATTGAAACATAAACTCTAAAATTAGTACATATAGGAAAATAAACCCTAAAGTTCTAAAATAAAACCCTAAAATTTCAAAATAAATTAGGAAATATTACTAAATTAAGCAATAATTACAATAGGAATTAGAAAAATATAAAATTATAAATTATATTAAAATATAAATTTACCTTAAATTGGAAAGAGTAGGAGAGGAGAAGAGGGTAAGTGAATGGTGTGAGGAGTTTGCAGAAGGAGAGGAGAAGAGGGGAAGAGAGAAAGAGAGAAGAAAAGAAGGGAGAAAGAGAGGGGAAGAGAGAAAAAAAGAAGGGAGAAAGAAGAGAGAGGGGCCGGTCAAACGTATGTCAGGATACGCCATTCTAAATGGCGTATCTAGACTCAACGGCAAAAAAAAAATAAAAAAATTGAACGAAATAAAATAAATAAATTATTAGACGATACGCCATTAGAAATGGCATAACCAGGTGGATACGCCATTCCAATTGACATATCGTTCTATTTCTGAATTATTAATATTTTCTATATTATTTTTTAAAAAATTATTAAAAACTATATTATTTATTTAAAAAATCCAAAACCCTTTTGCCATGGTCAAAATCGATTGACCATGGCTTCGCCTCGGCTTTAGTCGTGATATCCACAAGCATGTTCAAAACATTACCCACCACTTATAACCATTGTCAATGTTTTGTTAATTGCAAAGACCATGACTTTTTAGCCATGGTAAAGAAATGCTAGATTAATATTTCTTCTATCACGACTAGTTAGAGCTTAAAATATTAACATTTTTTCCCATCACAACCGATGTCAGCGTGGCAATGTGAAACGTCTACCACTGCAATATTAGCCATGAATTTATACTGCTATAGACCACGGCTTAAACCATGACATATTTTTATTGTTAAAACTTAATTTTCTTGTAGTGTTACGTGTCGCTCATCCATTTATTACAACAAGAGATTGCGGTGCAACCTCATTACTTGGAAAAGAAAATATTACAAAAGGTCACCAAATATGTTTTCCGTCATAGATTGATGGGATATAGTCCAATTAGGTCATCACAATTCTACCTAACATACTAAAAAATAAGCTCTACCCACACTATTAAGCCTTTTAAGTTTTAACTCTATATCCAAGGTCATTCTATTCAAGTGAAAAATTAGAGACTTAATCATTAGACTCAAAATCATCGTCACGATGGTACATAAGATACCACACGAGATCTTCTATTGCAAAATGGTGTTACATCTTGTACTGCGTATCATATCACCACGACAAGTCTATATAATCTATATTAAATTTATATTCAATGAATTATTTTATACACATATCATTCATACGAAGTGCAATAAAAGATTGCAACATCATTTGCTATAGAGATCCGAACTGATAAGATACTTGTTAACTACTCCACAATAATAAATGCCTCATCAATGCTCTTATACGATGCTAATTAAGGATCGTCAAGTGGATTCAAATTAAATCTTATGCACACTCTATATATATTGAGAGGGCTAGCTAGCATGCAAAGAGCGTATCAAAGTATATATAATATTATATATCAATTAACTGTACTGTAAAAAGAATTAGAGTTAATTTGGAATACGAGGGATAAATTATATATACTCCAATGGCGGAAGAAGGGATCGAGAAGGCGTCGCCGGCGGGGCTCAAGGAGGAGCTCCTGCAGAAACACATGGCGGTGATGACGGCGGAAGAATCATTACGGGAGGGACTGAAGGCGGAGCTTCTGGAGAAACACATGGCGGCAGTGATAACGGCGGAAGAGGCGTTGCCGGAGGGGCTGAAGGCGGAGCTAATGCCGAAACACGTTGCGGTGATAATGGACGGGAACCGGAGGTGGGCGAGGGAGAGAGGGATGGCGGTGGAAGTCGGCCACCGTGAAGGTAGACGTGTCATGGCGGAGCTAGCTAGACTCTCTAGTCTATGGGGAATCAAAGTTCTTTCCGTCTTTGCATTCTCAACTGAGAATTGGACTCGTCCTAGAGTGAGCACTAGCAAACTAATTGGATTTGTTTTGGTTGGAAAATAATATTTTATCTCGTATTTTACTTCACTTCAGCGTATACAATTTTTTCAAAAAATATAAAATTAACGTAAGTTTTATACATTTAGCATAATGAGGTGAAATACATGATGGTATGTCAATTTGGAAAATGAAAATTAATAATATTTCAGCCGTACACAACACGTGTATAAATCTTTTCAAAGATATAAAAAATAGTAATTATCTGTACTTGTCCTGCACAATCGATAAAATGAAAAACAAGATGATGCATCAATTATATGTAAATAATGTTTCATCCCGTATCCTATTTCAGCCATACACAATGTGTGTATAATTTTTAATTAAAAAATATAAATTGACAACTTTATATACGTACACTTGTTGTGGACACAAGTGAAGTGACTGATACACAAAGTTTGTATGCATTGTTAATTTTGGCTTGAGGCAGGAGGAGCTTGAGGCTTTGATGAGCTTGTATGAAGAGGTGGTCACAACATATGGCGAAGAGGATTTTGAACGGTAATTAATCAATACTCGTGTCTCATGAAAAAGAACAATATGATGGTTGTATTTAAGTAGGTGGCATTGTATATTATATATTACTCGACGACTTTAACATAATATAGGCCACTTCACGAATTCAACAAGAAACCCTTTTAAGGCTTTCGGATTTTCAATTATAATTTAATATATCTTCTTGTATTTCATGTAGTAAAAGTGTTTAGTAACATTTTATGCATTTTGGTTCATGCAATTCGTATGCATATGTAATAGCTAGGTATGAAAAGTGAAATACTAAATTGCAATATAATATAATTAAGAAACCAATTTGAAGGAGCAAAAGTTTAGTTATACTTCCACATTGGATCCATTATTAATTTGTGTTTCATTTTATATACATGCATTATGTGTATAAAATTCACTTCATCTTTATATAAAGAAGATAATTTATACACTTTGTATGTATATAGTAATTAAAATATAAGATTAAATATCATATGTCATCTATGTGCTATACTTCAATGTACTTTCCAAATTTACTGCTTTCGTTCTGTTTATGGGAATGTTGTAAAATAAGACACGATTTCACAAATATTTTTCTTTTCTCACAAAGAAAAGATTTTCTATAAAAATAAGTAATGATGTGAAATCATGGACTCTTTATAACCATTTCGAAGTCAATGACTTATTGAGTTATTTCACCTTTCGTCCAGAAGTCTAAGATAATTTTCAAGAGTTTATAAGTTTTTAGTGATTATAAGTTGTTTTTGGAACTTATTTGTTTTCTATCTTTTATACTCTTAAAAAGTAAGTTAAGGTTCCATTACTTATTTTTTGTAGAATCATATAAGCCCATGACAACTTATAAGATGTTTTAAAATAAAACTTATCAAACACTTTGTAAGAGCTTATAATCTCTTAAACAGATTATAAGCTCTTAAACAACTTATAAATTATTTTAAAAAATTTATAAGTTCAACCAAACACCATAGCGTGTATCTAACATCATCAAATCCTAATTTCAGGCACAATTCTGGGTACAACGCGCGAGTATCCTTCATGGGGGACAGATCGAAACTTCCGGAATCGCTTGTAGAAAAGATGAACATAGCGGAAGAGAAAACGAAAGCCAACAAAGGACTCCATATCATCATCGGACTAAACTACAGTGGTCGATACGACATAATGCAGGCGACAAGAAGCATTGTCAGCAAAGTTAAAGATGGAATACTGCAAATCGAAGACATCAACGAGAAATTGATAAGCGAGGAAATGGAAACCAACTGCGCGGAATTTCCAGTGCCGGATCTGCTCATCCGAACAAGCGGCGAGCAGAGGATCAGCAATTTCATGTTGTGGCAGTTGGCTTATACTGAACTTTACTTCGCGGAGAAGAAATTTCCCGAATTTGAAGAAGAGGATTATGTCGAGGCTTTGATTTCGTTTCAAAAAAGAGATAGGCGTTTTGGCGGGATGAAGTATAAATGAGAATGAATGGTTAGTTCGATGCTACCCTAAGCGTAGTGCCCTCAGGGTTATTCATCCAATGACAGGCTGACACTTGTCATTGTAATCCTTATTTACTAATTAGTATTTTGATTTTAAAATAATTGGCTTTTGAAGAGTTCTACTTAAGATTAATGTTTTAAGTTATTTTATTTTGTATCATGAGCTATAAATTAAATTCGAAATGTCAAACGGCCTTCCGGCTCGGTCTAGGAAAACCACGGCCCATCCTGGTCCATTATAAGTTAGAATTGGGACCGGTTTGAACCTGGGCTTGGGCCAGGCTAGCTCAATATGTTATGTCACATTTTGTAATTGGCTAGAGCCTAGAGGTCAAAATGAAATTGTTTCGTGATATTTTTCCTTGAAAGATCTTAAATCCTCATTCTTCTAACCAAGAAAATTGTTTTGGGGTAACAAGCATTTTCAACATATCATTTTCAGATTTTATACTCCATAATAGTATCTTTTGGATTCAAGATCTTTTGAGCAATGTAGAACAAAAAGTCCAAACAATGGCGATCGTGCAACGACATTACAATGAAATTGGAATGATGAACTCTGCACAACTATAACGATATTTTCTAGTGAACCACTCTAATCAGCCTAATGTAAATGCTATAATATCTATTTTTATGATTAGTTGAGTACTTAAGTATGAATGAACCAGTGATCTACACAAACTTTTTAGTTAAGTATCAAACATCAAATCATGTTTAAAATGGAAATTAGTAACCAAATTCTTACAACATTACAACAATATCTCTTTCCAAGTACTTATTTAATTTTGATTCGATTCGACTCGACTCGACTCGACGCATTTAAAAATAGATGTAACCAGTCAAGAAAAAAGTTATGGGCTTAATTGGATGATATATCCATCTCGGAGAATTTTTTTTCATGACAAAAGTGAGAAATTTTTTTTTGTAGGGATAAGAAATGTTGTGTTAGAAATGTGGTTGGATGAGTTTTTTTTAGAGAAAAATATGTAATGATTATGGTTGATGTAATATGTTTTTTATTGTGAAAGTTTGTTTATATTAATGTTTAAATATAATTTTTCATAAACATATCTTAGTCAAATTCATCGATTTAGTCATCAAAAAATAGGCAAAATGGATCTTATTTTGCTCGTTACGTTATTTTACATTAGAATATGTAATTAATTTGATTTTCGATGTTGAACAATAGCCGGACCAAACCCTTTTAATTGGTGAATAAATTGTCAAATCATGAATAGTAAAAATGTATTTTTTTCTTTTTTTTCAAGAATTTTTCATAAAAATTTTGAGATTTTTATTTAAAAAAATTCTCCAACCAAACGTATTTTTGAGAGAAAAAATATTTGAAAAATATTTTTTTGGAGATAGAGTGTCTATCACATGCTTTTTCCATATTTTCTTCTCATTTTACTTTCCCTGGTTAAAATTGGAGCCTCCCCAAATCGAAGCGCCTAATCCAACTACATATAGATATATAATATAATGTAGTGGCGGGAAAATAAATCTGGAAAATCGCACCCTCCATTCCACACTATCCTGCGCCGTTCGGTGAATTACAATCGCCGCCGCGTGCGACTGCAGAGAGAGCGAGCGAGAGAGAGAGAGAGAGATGGCGGAGAAGGAGCAGGCGAAAGAGAATGAGTTGACGGAAAAGGTTGTATCGGAAGCGGAGGAGCTGCCGAAGACTATCGTGCGCCGGGTGGTGAAGGATAAGCTGTCACAGCTCTCCTCCGACGCCGAGATCTCAATCCTCCGCGACTCTCTTCAGGCGTTCTCCGAAAGCGCCCGCATCTTCATCCACTACCTCTCCGCCACGTAATCACCCCCAAACGACCGATCTATTTCTCTTTCAAATATACTGATTCGCAGATTTAGGTTTTTAATTAGGTCTATAGTTTGTACTATTGCAATATTTTTTTTATTTTTATTTATCAATGGAAAAATGGTGCAGTAAACTGAATTATAGGATAAGTTGATGTTTACGTGACTCGTTGTTTTGTTCCTCAATAAGCTAGATTTTTTTTACTTGTATTTAGTTTCTAAATGTGGATTTTTTTTGGTCAATATTTATGCGATTTAGTCGTAATTCGAGTTATGCGTATAGGAATTTTATAGGTTCTGGGGGTTTTGTAATCCTGTTTGGTGATTATGAGTTTAGTACTGATAATCTAATAGGAAATGCTGACATCTCTTTGGTTTCTTAACTATTATAATTTTGATATTTTGTGGTGTCATCTGTTGTTTAGGTGACAGAAATTGTTTTTAAAAAATTTATACTTTCTGTTTTGTCTTGAATTGAATCTGTAGTTTTGGATCATGACATTTATAATGTGTGAATTATTTTGTTTCTGCAGCGCCAATGATACATGTAAGGAATCGAACAGGCAGATAATCAGTGCGGAAGATGTATTCAAGGCCTTGGAAGAGATTGAGTTCTCGGAGTTCATTGGACCTCTCAGGGCTTCTCTTGAAGGTTAGCAGCTGAACTACATTAACTCTTTTGATATTTTCCACTCGGTGATTTAAAATTTCTATGTATGCTTCTCAAATCCAAATTATTTGTATCTTACCTCGTATTCCATACTTCAATCGTGGGACGTTTCTATTTGCCACAATACACTACCGGGTGGGTTAAACTGCTGTTAACAAGCTAGATTAGTAAATCATATTTGCATCGTGCATAATAGGAACTCTTCAGCAATGATGGAAAAGAAAAAGGTACACGGTTTTCTACAAAAGGGGGAAGTTAAAAACCATAATAACACTCTCTCTCATTACAACTGGAGTAGATTTTTTGGGATTACTGAGAAAAGTCATCTTTTCTTCGCTTGCAAATGACAGTGGCTATAACAGTGGTATGAATATTGTTAGATTAGATAAAACATAACAGATTGAATGTGGATGCAAAAGCTATCGAAGTATCTGAACCAATTTCAAGTTTCAACACTGAACTTCTAGGAATGAAGTTCAATTTTCTTCAGCACATCAAACAAATTAAGTTTTTATGCCAAATCTGCGTTACATAAACTTGGTATCTTGTATGCTTCCATATCCCCAAGCATCGGGAAATTTTATGTGATTTCCATTTCAAGGGCATCTGCATATTGTTTATACACCCAAATCTCCATCTCTCTATTTTTCGAGAAGGGGACATCACTTAACATTGGAGATTCAACCCAATCAGTTGGATTTGATGTTATAAAAATTCTTTCAGTAATATCCAACAGTGTTTCAACAAGGAGCTACATTGTTACTGATATTGAAGTTTTTGTCTGCGAAAGAGTACATTTGTGTCCATGCCATCAAACAAGCTTTTCGAACATTATTTTTTAACTTGTCGGCCTTTAGGTTTATCGAAATAAATTTTGTTGTCAAATTGATCTAATTTATCTTTATTCTAGTCATTAATGTCTTAGTAATTTGTGAACTCCTTAAGTATATCTTTTGTTAAGATTCGATCAACAACTAGTTTTTATGTGCAGCTCTCCTTTTGTCTATTACCGTAGAGTTTGATTAGAAGGTCGTTGATCTTGGAGTGCAGTTGATGTCTGGGAAAGCAACTTTCGCAATATCTCAACTTCGTAATCCAATATTCATATTCACAGTATACAATTCTTTAATATGTGTTTCGCGACAATGATCTGCATTGATGAATCTTATGCTCTTGTATGTGTTCCATGTTGGTTTTCATTTATCTCCAATATTCATCTTCTATTGTCTTTACATCGAGACAGAGTTTAGACAAAAGAATGCTGGGAGGAAGTCAACGTCATCAAAGGCAAAGGATACTAACAAGAAAACAAATACAAAAGAGCCACCTGCACAAAGTGAAAGTGGAAAAAACCCGCGTGAAGTTGAAAGCGAAGAAAATGAGGAGAATGCATCGAAGGCAAAAGGCAAAACGAGCAAAAAAGCAAAAAGGAAAGAGCCAACTGCAAAAAGTGACAGTGGGAAAAAACAACGTGCAGTTGAAAGCGATGAAGATGAGGATAATGCACCGAAGGCAAAGGGTAAAACGAACAAGAAAGCAAAAAGGAAAGAGCCAACTGCAGAAAGTGAAGGTCGAAAAAATCAACGTGAAGTTGAAAGTGATGAAGACAGTGAAGATGCTGATTGAACCAGAAATGTTGTACACCGTTGTCCAAGGTGGCGAGACTCAGCAGATTTTTTATTTTCTCTGTTCTTTTTTCACAAGAAGTACCTCTTTTTATAGTGTTTTCTATGATGCACCATGCGCTTTTGGTTGAGGAATTTTTTGAAAATATATGCTCCGATTTTGCTTGCCCTCAAGATCTACGGTGTGTTGGTACCCTTTCTTAATTTTCATGTATGTATAATGTATCAGTACACGAGTTTTGGTATAATTATGAAGCATTCATGATGCTGGACTTGATGTGAGGGTCCCACTATGGATGATTGTGATTGTATTTGAGTTCCGAGAGTTCTATGAATGGCTCTTGCAAAATATTTCAGTTTGGTTCTTATAATGTGAATTTGAGTTTGAGTTTAACTCCAGTAAGTGTGCAATTCACAATTTCACAACTCACAAGAGCTCGAGTAATATATGACTTGGATCAAATTGAAGCCAGCCATTACTTCTTTTAACCAAAACAGTTTATCATTCCATTTCCATAAAATTAAAATCTAGTACTTCACATTAATTCGATAATATTTCCATTTGAAACTTTTAAGAGTAATTCAGCTAATTATTATATAAGATTGAAGATAATACACAACTATAGGGAAAATTGCATTTTCGTCCATAACATTTTTCTAGTTCAATTTTAGTCTCATTCGTTACGAATATTTCACATTTAGTTCTATAACTTTCAAAGTGTCTCACATTTAGTCCCGCCCGAAGTTTCCATCCACAATTTGATGGTCAACTCCGTTAGTCAACCTTTTGACGGATTTTTTTAGGAGAGAATTCGTGCATAAATGCACTCACGCACATATTATATTCAATATTACTATATTTCTATTCAATATCACGTGTCACTCACGCACAAAGTCTCCCCAAAAAAATCTGTCAAAAGGTTGACTAATGAAGTTGACCGTTAAATTTTATATGGAAAGTTATGTTAGGACTAAATGTGAAATATTTTGAAAGTTATAGGATTAAATGTTAAAAAAATCTATAACGAATGAGACCAAAATTAGATTAGGACAATGTTATGGGACGAAAAGTGTAATTTTCCCCACAACTATGCCTTCAAAAATTCAATTCATTATTTATACATTATTACTGCTTCTTTTTTATTTTATTCTCAAGTTTATAGTCCTTTGTATCGGAAAACACTTGTATAGACCGGGTCTTGGGCCCCACCCATGCACCATGTGGCTGGGAAAAAGACACATCACACATCACTTATTTTTTAATTAAAAAACATATAATGTGTTTTTTTCCTAACCACAAGGTGCATGGGTGGGGCTCAACTCCCAGTCTATATAAGTATTTTCCCTTTGTGTTATAATTCAAGAGGGAGGGGGATACCTTACATATTTAGCCCGACAAACCCGGGTTGATAGTTATAATTTTGAGCCATAAAGACTCTATCTAGCTCCATAAAGGAGGGAAGAGCCACAACTTGTAGCAATTTGGATTCGAACTTAAGACCTTTCACATAAAGTGGGAGGCGGATACCAACAGTTCTTGGCCTTTGGGTAGTATTTTCCCTTTGTATCTGATGAAAAAATAATATTACGAAGCAATGCATCACATTGGACTGGGCCTAAAACAGGCCCAATGGGCCTTCTATTCAACACATCGGTTTTGGGCCTACGCAGAATCCCACTTTACCGAAGTAGAAAAGCTTCATTGCAATTGCGTTCATGATTGATGGCGGAAGAGTAGGTAGGCCATGCCCGTACTCTCTTATTCCAACATCCGAACGACCAAAATTTATCTATCTTCAGCTCCTCTTCTATACCGGTATGTTTCTTGTGGTTTTTCGTTATTCACGAATTTCATTTGAGCTCCTTTATATGTATGTATTATATTATATATATATATGTATAGATTATATATACTGATCAAGTTATGATTTCTTTTGTTGTTATGTTTTTTTTAATATATAATTTTGCTGCTCGCAAGTGTTGTGTTAGCTCAGAAGCATTTTTATTTTTTTGTGGATGAAAAGAAATTAATTCGGTTTTAAACATTAATTTCAGGAAGAATTGGGGAATTTAGCGGTGTTCAAACTTTAGGAAATAGCAGTTATTTGAAAATCCGAGCTGAGAATAGAATGTTAGGGCTTCAGGATTTCTTATTTTCTTAAGAAATTGGAAATTTGCTGAAAAACCCTATGTTCAAACCCTAGGAAGTTACTCAGGATGGATTGTTATTTCAGTTCTTATTTCCTTCATCATTGTTTTCCTAAGATTTGGTTGCTTCACCTTATTAGGAGATTAATTGCAACACACACACACACACACACACACACACACATATATATATATATATTTTGATTCTTTATTTATCTCTAAAATAACTACATTTGGAGCAAAATGCATTTGCTCTTTGATTCAAGAATACATCAGACGTACAGTCATCTTTCTAAAGGCTCGAATTATTTGCATGCTTGCTACTAACCGTGGTGTGATTATGGAAACGCATCTCATACCCGAGCACTATTTCTTAATTTGCATTTCAAGCCAGTAAAAGGTCTTTCTGTTGTTTACCGTGACTTGCTTTTAGTTGCATTCTTAGAGATTGAATTGTTTTACTTTTTCTTGTAGCTTATTGAATTACAGATAAAATATATATATATATATATGTTCAAACCCTAGGAAGTTACCCAGGATGGAATGTTATTTCAGTTCTTATTTGCTTCATCATTGTTTTTCTTAGATTTGATTGCTTCACCTTATTAGGAGATTAATATATATATATATATATATATATATATATATATTGATTCTTTCTTTATCTCTAAAATAACTACACTTTGAAGCAAAATGCATTTGCTCTTCGATTCAAGAATATATCAGATGCACAGTCGTCTTTCTAAAGGCTCGAATTATTTGCATTCTTGCTACTAACCGTGGTGTGATTATGGACACACGTCTCATACACGAGCATTATTTCTTAATTTGCATTTCAAGCCAGTAAAAGGTCTTTTTGTTGTTTTCCGTAACTTGCTTTTAGTTGCATTCTTGGAGATTGAATTGTGTTTGTTTTTCTTGTAGTTAATTGAGTTACAGATAAAATAGAGGAGTAAGAGACATGAGAACAGAAGCATTTCAGATGGAAGCTGGTCAGATAATTGAAGATGCTTATGTAGATAATGCGATGGTGTCATTGTATACACCTACCGACCCTGTCACGCCACCTATGCAGGCGGAACATTTTGGTAGTCCTAGATTTGAACCCAGTCCGACGTCCTCTGCAAAGCAGAAAAATGTCAAAACCAACGATCCAGTTTCACAAGAGAAGACTACACCTCCAAGTAATAGCTCATACTTCTTAATGTTTATAAGTGTTAATTACTTTTGCGGTTTGTGTCAGCTAACTTTGTTTGTAATGTAATTGTGGACCCTAAATTTATGTCTTTTAATCTCTTAGATTTTCCTAGCTTTTGTCATCTATGTATGAGTCTCTTTAGTGCTAAATTAATTTAAGCTTCGAATTGTGTACTAATGCAAAGTTGTATGGTGGAGTATGTGTTACCTTGTGTTTAATATAATTTGTTTTCTTAATACAATGATACATTTTAAACACAGTTTGAGATTTTTGCAATTTGGCTCTATCGAATAGAAAATCTATATCTTAAAGTTTTCCTGATTGATCCCATATATCGTTAAGCTTAAATGTAGTGAAGACACATCTGGCCATCCGTATTCTCATATTTATCGATGATTGTAGGTGTTTCGAACTGTTATGTCTTCAAGAGTCGCTTGCAAGAGTATGCTCAGAAAGCAGGACTCACTACACCAGTTTATGAAACTATCAAGGAAGGCCCTTCTCATCAGCCTTTCTTTAGATCAACTGTAATTGTGAACAACGTTAGATATGATTCTCTACCGGGATTTTTCAATCGCAAGGCAGCAGAGCAGTCAGCTGCTGAAGTTGCTCTTATAGAACTAGCCAACTCCGCTGATATGAACTTCGGCATCTCTCAACCAGTGGTAAACGCCTTTACTTAGTTCGCCAATTCAAGAAGTTTTGTCATAATATCTTGATCAACTTATATCTCTAGGGATAATTACATGCACACCCTTCGCTAATTGGGTAATTACCGTGAGCCCCGAGGTTTTGCAAATATAAATGACACCATGGCGGGTCCTGACAACTTGAAAAACAGGGAAAACTAGGGGTGAAGTTGTAATATATTTTTACTGACATTGGTGAAATTATAACCTCATACCCCCTCATTTATTGGGTAGTCACTATGCGGCCCCTGAGATTTTGCAAATCACCAAGACACCCCTATCAACAACTCCAAAAACATGGGTGAAATTGTAATATGTTTTTTTCCTGGCGAAGGGTGAGAATTTTAATATGCTTTTAGGGAAAGTTGTGGTAATATCTCAAACCTCGGGTGTTTTTCATAATTAGGGTCTTATGCCAGAGTGTCCATGTAATTTACCTTATCTTTTGTAACAATAGCTGAGATGTTCACTTAGATGTTTCTTTTCTTTTCATTTGTTATGATCTTGATTACTTATCTTGAACTTATGTAACCTTTCTTTGAGCTTACATTTCAGCACGAAACGGGCCTGTGTAAAAATCTATTGCAAGAATACTCTCAAAAGATGAACTACGCAGTTCCGTTGTACGAATGCCACAAGGAAGAGAACCAAGGCAGAATGCCCATGTATTCTTGCGTTGTTGAAATTGGAGGCATCAAATATATTGGAGCTTCAGCAAGCTCAAAGAAGGAAGCCGAGATTAAAGCTGCTAGGACTGCATTATTGGCCATCCAATCTGCTCCATCTACCTCTGAAGAAAATACTAACTCAATTTACACAGTTGTTCCACAAAAAAAGAATGCATCTGATCTTGGAATTGCTACACAGGAGACTAAAGCAGCCCTCAAACCGAGAAAAAGCCGTTTCAAGAGGCATCAATGGAAGAAGAAGAAGCGTGCTCTGAAGAACGGTACAACTGCTAATGCTCAGGATGGAGTAGAATCAAGTGTAACTAATGCCGTAAGCTCCCAAGGTATGGATTCTGGACTTACACTCACCGAAACGAAAATGGATAATTGTAGTACTTTGGTTCCGTTTGATGGACATTGTAAAGATGTGGGACCTACAACAAAGGATGTGAATCCATGATAATGGAAGCTTTTATCTAAAGACGCTGTTTACCCCTATGAGGGGTATTGATAGTTAGTTGATTTACTAGGAAATTGAGTAATTTGAGGGGTTGTTTCGAGGTTCCTTGAATTGATTAGATTAGCTAAGCCATTTAAATGACTGTTTTATTGATGATTGCTGGTTCGTGAAAAATGTGGCGTACGAGGCCTTATAATGTGATTCGATAGAAATGTGAACTTGTTTGAATTCTAAGTAAAGCCTGTGACATTATATCTTTTGCAGTGATCCTAGTTGTATCGGGACAATGTACCATAAGAATTGCTTGTAGCTGCATTCTGTTGTTCGTATAGGTTTATTTTTCCAGAATGGATTTTTAACTGGAGAATCAGTTTCAATGCAATTTAGCTTGGAATCCTTTCATATACACACCATACAATGATCATAAGAACATTTGATTCTTGTTGGGTTTTCGAAATTTGTCCTGTCTAGTGTAATTTGTCCCTGTATAATTATCACATGCCCCTGTGTAATCACAACTATATCTGTGCTACACATAGGTCCCGTTAATTAGATGGTTGTGATTGTTTTGGGACTCGGAGTCCAGGGAGCTCAATTACCCTTTGTTTTCCTTGTTTTGCTTCTAAGAGATACCGAATAAAGGATAATTTTACCCTTAAATGATTAATTTATCTGTATTTATTTCTTGGTTTGTTGGAAAAACAGCAATGGGTGGGTACATAGAAGTCTCCCTGTGAAAACTCAAGTTTTATTTTCATTCTGTTACACTGGATATAAACAAATTGCACAAACTATTTGTAAAGCTCTTCTTGATACTCTCTTCTCCGGGCTTGCCTCGAACTTTTGCCTTTGAAAGGCTCTTGAACGATGGCTAATCTTCTTCCGATGCCCGTATGGCGTATGATAGATTTTCAGTGACAAGTGGTATGCGCAGTGAACAACTCAGAATCAAGAATATAGAGATGAGACTGATCGCGTCAACGTGATCCAGAACATGAGTGACATAAATTGCGGTGCAGTTTGCATATGGTCAAGATATCTGAACTGCAATGATTTGGCAATACAGAAATTGAGAAATTTGATGGCCAAAGTGATGAGACATTCATGGACATTTCTTCTCACAATATCTGCCAATTTCGGATCCAAAAAGTAATGTGTTAGTATTCATAGAGGTTTTTGGGCAATCATAACTGTTAATATGATAATATATAGTGTTCAGAGACGCAAGTCTCGAGAACCTCTAAAAATTACACTTGGTTGTTATATATTTCGTGAATGTGGGAAAAATGAGAAATAGTAAGTTTTATACCCCCTGAAAATTCAGTCAGAAATGGTGCCAACTTGAATGTGAAAAACAATCCCATAAGAAATAAAGCATTGTACCAAGAAGAGCTATTGAACTTGTGAGAATGAGAATCTACGCACTTCAACATCTCCATTTCTCTTGATCACTTTTGATTGTCTTTCTATTGTACTTTATGGGAACGACTATTTATATTTGGTGTTTGAGCTTTGAGACATCCCCATAATCATGCTGAAATGATAAAAATAATTAAATTAGTTTACTATTAAATTGTTTAATAAAGTAGTATTAACGATTCTAATTTGGAGATCAAGGAAAAACGAAAGGGGTAGTTGTGGATTATTTCTTGAGGTGCAAGAGGTCAACCTTATATATAAATTAAATATATGCAATTAAAATTAAAACTTGCAGAGAACGCTTAGGCCCCGTTTGTTAGTTATAATAATAAAGTCCCATTTTGCATTTTTCTCGATAGAACGCAACCTACGGTAATTTTTGGGCCTAATAATTCAACTCTGGATATTGTGGATCATAACCATGTAGCGTGGTGTATTTTCCCAATTTTTTGAATTTTTTTATTATATCAAATTAAAACGCGAATAGAGTTTTAAGCGACTTAAAGGCTGTTTGGCCCAGCTTTTGGAACGCAAAAAATTGCGTTTGGACTCTTAACAGCAATTTTTGATGAATTTCGTGCCCTTTTCTCTAATTCTTTTTAGATATATTTGCGTTACAAAACTACGTTTTGAAAAAACTGAAAATCTTAACTTTTGTCATAATCAATTCGATAAGAATCAATTATCTCATAATTGCTTATGCAAAAGTTGAGCCAAACTCACTCTTACTAGTCCTCATATCCAATATCATCCTCACAAGCAAACAGGGCGTTAGCGGATTACATGGGGTTCAGCACTAAAAGCTCTTTGAATTCGAAATCTTGAGCAAAATATACACGAAAGGTTATACTTATATCAAAATTTTAGAGTCCCATGACTCCACAAGAATTACACAATTATAAATAGTGGTTTTAAGGGACAAATTAGAATACCTATGATAACCACAAGACGAAGACCTTGAGGAGTCGCCTAGCGCGGTTCGTTCTTTTCTTGAGCTAGATAGGGTGAATTACACATGGCCTAGGACTGTGATTAGTAACTCGGGCCTATTGAATTAAATAGCTTGGAGTAGCACTCTTATCTTGGAATCAGAAAAATTAGAACACCTATGCTTGTGATCTTATGAATAGTGCGACATGTGTGTTTTTATATGTTGGATTTATGTCAAAAAGACAAAAGATACCGCTTATTTTCAAAAGTAATAAGCTATTCATATAGTTGACAACCATACTAAATTCGGGAAAATTACGTCCACCCCCTGTAGTTCGCAAATATATACATCCGTCAACTTCCGTTAGGGTTGCACTAGTGTTTCGTTACAATTTTTGTGATCTAACTAGAATGTCCTCATAATCAATATTAATGATTTTTTTGAATCAGAAATTAATTTTTTTTAAAAAAAGGAAAAAATACAAAAACATTAAATAAATGTTCAAAATATTATAAATTATTATATAAATAATAGAAAATATCTGAAACACATAAAAAATATTTAGTAAATACCAAAAAATATTTTAAAAATATGTTAAATATAAAAAATATTTAGTAAATATTAAAAAATTCTAAAAAAATAAATAATATTTAGAAAATGTAAGAAAATATCTGAAAAATAGAAAGAATATTTAGTAAATGCCCAAATTATCATAAAATATCAAAAATATTAGAAAAATATATTAAATTTACAAAAAACATATTAGTAATGTAAAAAAAAATTCAAAATAGAAAAAATATAAAAAAATATTTGGTAAATATCAAAAATTATTACAAAGATATTTTAAAAATGTTAAAAATTTTCTAAAAGATATAAAAAAATATTTAGAAAATTTAAGAAAACATCTTAAAAATAGAAAGAAATTTAGGGAATGTTAGAAATTATTATAAAAATATTAAAAAATATCTTTAAAATATAAAAATATTTTTTAAATAAATGTTCAAAGTGTTATAAAAATTATAAAAACCTAAGAAATATAAAAAATATTAATGTTGTAATTTATAATTATAGTTACAATATTTAAATATACTATAATTTATTATATTTAAATATATTATAATATCTAATTTTGCAAAAAATATCTAATAAATGTTCAAAATATTTTAAGCTAATTTTTGGTTTATAATATAATTTATTATTTTTATATATTATAATATTTAATTTTGCAAAAAAATAAAGAGTAAAAAAATGAAGAAAAAGATTGTCTTCCCCATGACGCTGTCGCATTGCCAACCCCGTCCGCCCCTTTCGCCCCTTAAAGCTCGAGATCGATTCAAATTGAATAGATTCGAAATAGATTTGATAGAATTGAAATCAAACAAATTCATTTGGAAACAAGGCAGTGAGACGGTGAAGAAGATGACGTTGTGGGTGGTGGACGAAGAGGTGGTAGGAGGCGGCGGCACCATGGTTGTCTACTGTTTTCCTTTTTTTTCTTTCTATTTCCACTTTATTTTTTCCCCTTTTTTAGAGTTTAATCAAGGGTGTTTTTGTACTTACTGACGACTCCGTTAAGGCAAATTTCGCCGAGTAAAGTTTTACAAACTAAGGGGTTTGTTTCATTTAAAAAAAATGGAGGTCTATTTGTAATTAGACCTAACACATTTGGTGTAAATGTGATTTTCCCTAATAAATTTTGAGTGCGATATATGCCCAAGTTTGACTAGAGTTAGGCTTGAATTTTGAAAAACCATCCCCACCGTACTACATTACACCATTTTCATTATTATTATTATTATTTTTTTTGGATAAGTGATACACCATTTCATTTTCTACTAAATGATGATTTACGAATAAAGTCAAAACCATACATATTCACAATTTAAAAATTAAGTCAAACGTGTGACTAAGTAAACATATATTGGACAAATGATAAATTATAAATTATACTTGAGATCTTCCAACCCTATTGGTCTGACAAAATATGAGAAGGGATCAATGCTTTCATTATTCAAGTATGAAGAACACAATGAGTAGATATAAAAAGCTAAATGTCTTTACAAATGACTGAGCAATAGTAAAATCAATGAGGAAATACTACTACAAAATTAATAAATGTTGCAATTTATTGCATATTTATTTTTTTTATTTTATTTTTTTGCTGTTACAAAAAATTCAGAGAGAGTCGTTTCCAGTCATTTATTAGGACCAAAGCATGTGTACGGGATAAAAAATCACTTTCAAATGTACTCACAAATCGTTCACCAATAATATTCTCACGTTGGCACGTGAAATCGAACCCAAGCCAACAAGTGTTGGCTGCATATTTTATTATTAAAACATGTTCAATGTAATTTAGCCAAACAAATTTATAGTAGTGGAATATCAACTTCTCCTCTATTAATAACATCGGGTCAAAACAAAATCAAAACAAATGGCTTCTTACACCGGCGGCAAGCAACCGTACTCCCCGTCAGCCCCACCCGCACCCGACCCGGACTACCCTCGGGTCTCCCACCCATACCAACCCCCTCCACCTCCAGCCACCCCCTCCTTACCCTATGCCCCTATCCCCAGCAGTAGCAGCTCGTTCGGGTCGGGTCCGCCTCAAGGGTACGGGTATTACCCTAACCACCAGCAGCAGCAGAATGTCTACAGTTCGTTTCCACCGGGCACGCACCCGGATGTGATCCGGAGCTTCCAGATGGTGGATAGGAACCAAAACGGGTACATTGAAGAGAGGGAGCTCCAAGAAGCCCTTGCTTGCAATTACCAGAAATTCAGCCTCAGGACTTTGCGTTTGCTCATTTTCCTCTTCAGGAACTCCAATGAATCTTATTCCAGAATTGGTCAGTTGTTACATTACTTTTCATTTTTAAAACTTTGGTGACTGTTTTTAATGTAACTCCTAAGTTTATCTTCTAATTCGATTTCATATTGTGTTCGTCATGTTTTTTATTTTTTTGTGATCAAATTGCTCACTATAATCTGGTTTTAGCAAAATTGTTTGTACTGATCTATCTATGGTGCACGGATGCTTCTCAAAACGATCAAATGCAGTATCGTATATATATTGTACCAATATCCCGCACGGATTCTTTCAGATATCGTGTCCGGGACATTTTTGAAGTGTCCGGAAATAAGAAAAAAACCCTGGATACTGTATCTGATACAAAATTTGAAGTACCCGACATGGATACTAATATTTGTTTTAATATTATACAATACTTTTGGGCTAACACAGGAAAAGAGATAATTTTTTGGTTTTTTAATCTAAATTAAACATAAAAGTTAAAACAAATAACAAAGAAATTAAAGAAATGAGACAAAATTTTATTTATGTCAATGAATTTATTGAATCAAATTTATTTTCAAGTACGATACATGTATATACATAGACGTATCCTCAATGTATCGTATCTTAAAATTTTGAAATTTTTCGTATTTCGTATTCGTATCCGTATCTGTGATACTGATATTGTTACTTGGAAATACACTACGTTTGTGCTTTCATTGATTAATCAAAAATTACTATTAATTAGTCTACATGAGGAGTGTGGTGTTAAAGTGGATTTGGAATTTTGAGTGCATTTGATCATTGGTAATACAGGCAGTTTCAATTACTCCGTTGTTTATGGTTCTGGTATGTTAGCTTTCTGGATGATTATATGAAGCTTATTTCATCATTGTGTATTTATTTATTTATTTGATGGAAACATCATTATCTGTTACGTCTGTGTGATTGTATGAATGTTAATTATTTCTCGGTTCTTGGTAAAACATGCAGGACCTAAAGAATTTGCGGTCATATGGAGTTGCCTTGGTCAGTGGCGGGTGAGTACTCTTTCACCATTTTGAGAAAGTTGCGAAAGTAATTTTTTGCTTATGCTCTATTTTTCCTTTTAATTCTGTAAAGTAGACAATGGAAAAATTGTTTATCTGGTAAATTTGTTGCAAGTATACTTGTTGTGATATGGTTGTGGTATGTGACGAAGTTGCGGTGATAACGTTCATTAGTTGAAGAAAAAGAACTACATCTGATAAAAGAGAGCTGGTGACCCTAGGCGCTGATACTTGGAAGGGAATTTTGAATCTTTTTACTATACTCACTGTAACCTAGTTTTGGGCTATAAATAGACTCTCGCCTCCCTCTGACGTGACAAGTGTTTTTTGCCGAACCACATAATCTTGTCATGTGTCGGTTTTTAATATTTTATTATCTTGCTTGATTTGTTCGCAACAACATGATCCGTGAGTCATTACTTCCTCTGGAAGGTAAGCTATTTAATTTGCCAATAGATGAAACCATGTAGTATGGTACCTTGTCAATCACGAGCCTAAGAAAGGTAGTGAATGCTCAATTGATCACATTGCCATTCAGTCTTCACTGGTGATAAAGAACTTAATAGTTATTGAATAAATCTAGCTTACTGCGTTTTACTATTATATCACTACCCACATCGTGCCTGAGAATGAAATGTATCTAGTTGTCTATTATCGAGGCTCAATCCATGATGGCAAGATCACACATTTCTTATACTTATGAACGTTGATATATATATATATATAGCGATCATATATTAGCATTTCCGAGTCAAACTAAGAGGTTCATAATAATAGATGGAGATAAAGATTAGTACTTTTGCCTGTAACTGGTCCAATATCTTTTAAGTATTTTACTTATTGTTAATCCTAATATTTGATCATCTGCTTTCATTTTCCAAATAGTAGATTATGAAGGCTTTCCAGCTTGTACTTTGGGTTTTTCCTGATTGATTTTTTTTATATTAGATTCTATGTGCCTTCTGGCGTTTATTATTAGTTTCTGTCAATGGTATGCTTTGGTCAACCTTAATTTGTGAAGAATTGTAGTTTTATGAAAAATGCTTCGGATCAAGTTATTTTGACATTAAGCCCTCATCAGGGAGGGGTAGACTGGGTGATGTGATTCGATGGTATTAACTTTTACGGTGTTGTAGGCCATTTTCGAAAGATTTGATAGAGACCGGAGTGGGAAAATTGATGCTGTGGAACTGAGGGATGCCCTCTATAGTCTTGGGTATGCATTACCACCTTCTGTTCTCCAAGTTTTGATATCCAGATACGATGATGGCAGTGGACGGACGAGGGTAGAGCTTAATTTCGACAGTTTTGTCGAGTAAGCTCCTTTAATGATAATAATTATCGAATTTCATTGCTTTTGGAATTTTGCGTTGGACAATTATTTAATGACTTCTATTTTTTTCTTGTTTTGATTCAGGTGTGGGATGATTGTGAAGGTGAGCAACGATTCCACGAAATTAACGAACTTTAATTCTTCATATTTTGACCTATTTGGCTATTCTTACTTTTCTATCTTTTCAGCTCTGGCTCAATTAAAGTACTAATGTCTGTCGGTAAATAGGGATGACAATGAATTCGGATTTAACGAGTACCTGCTCCGAAAGAATGGGTCTGGGTCTGGGGCTGGGGCCGGGTATTGAAATTCAAGACCCGACCGGGTCCGGAGTGGGTAACGAGTCCAGTCAATACCCGCCACGTTTAAAAAAATTATAACATTTTTTAATTTTATATATCTAATTATTATTAAAGCTTATTAATATTTATAAATTGTATAAAAAAAAGTGTTATTTGCAATAGCAACTTACCTTACAACCTTAACTAGATAAAAAAAAAAAAAAGTCAATTAATTAGAATCAAAAGTTTAAACTCAAAACTTACTTCTCATTCTCTAGTAACGGATGACTTGTGGACTTGTGGTGGATGTGTTTACGTTGAATTATCGATTTGATGTTATTTACTTATTTATTTGTTTTGAATGCGTTTGTGAGAACAAAATAAGCAAAAAAAAACATAAGAAAAAGGTAAAAACATAAAAATCGATCGGGTCTAACAAGTAGAACCCGAACTCACCGGGTCCGAGGCGGGGCTGGTAATGACCGGGTCTGGGGCGTGTCCGGGTATTGAAATTTCTTAATAGGGCGGGTCCTGAGTCCTGCTATACCCGTCTCATACCCGTCTTGTTGCCGTCCTTATTGTTGCCGTCCGTACAGTAAAACACTCAATTTATTCATAGGGAAAATTGCAATATTGCTCCCATAAATTAGAGCATCTTGTCATTTTATTCTCATTGTTTTCCAAAATTGTAAAAACAGTCTTATAGAATTCGTTCTTTTGCAATTTTGTCTCATCAATTAAAAAACGGATGGAATTTCCTGCGGGGAATGCGGGCACCGTTCAGTTACGTATTGATCATGTGCAAGACACGTATTATTTTCTGTTGGTTTTTTAATGGGCTGGGACTAAAAATACAAACAATTACATCTGCAAATTTATAAACAATGAGACTAGAATTCCAAGACAACCTATGATATGTGACTAATGCTGCAATTTTCTCTTATTTATATTAGCATTGTACTTTATATTGAAAAACAGCCCACCATCCGCCAAAAAAAACAAAAAACAAGGAAAAAGAAACAATCCCACAAAAGATTATATTTGTTCTACTCATCGTGATTTCTTCCTCAATCAAGAACACGAAAGGGCTTTATTATCGCTTTATTTTCAATGTTTTACCGATTCATTTCTCTGCATTTCAATGAATTTTTAGGGTTTGACTGAAAAATTCAAGGAGAAGGATCCATGCTACACAGGGTCAGCAACGCTAGCTTACGACACATTCATGTCCATGATCATTCCTTTCATTGTTTCAGAGTAGCGTCTCTTGATGTACTTCGACCATATCGGACTTGATTTTGTTATGGTTTTGAGGAAAAAACTTTGTACATGGAAAAGAAGACAAACATGTTTTTGTGCAGTCTTATTTTGTGGTTCATGGTTTGGGATCGCCTGTCATAAGCATCGTTTCAAGCTCTGATCGTTGTTGTAAGAATATATATTAACGGTGTGTATCGATGGAAAGCTAGATTTCGTGTAAATTCTGTTGTGCAGAGAAGTGTGGCATTGAAGTAATGTCCAATATGTTTTCTTGCTCACATGTGTATATCCACATTCCTAACCACCTCTAAACATTGTTTGTATATTCTTGACTACGAGTATTTTTTGGATGTTGTTTATATATATACAAATAAATTGCATGTGTCTTAGTGAGAAGGATTCTCAGACTCAAATGTATAATCGTAATTAACTGTGTATCGTGGATTATACGTTGATATCACTGTATGACTAATTGTGATTTTTCAAAAGTTGGGAGTCTCGGAGCTACAAGTAATGACCTGTTTTAGAGAGAGAGAGAGATTATTCTATTTTCTGAAATCTTTTTATATAGCGAACATCGATTATCTACTATATTGTAGGTGATACTATTTTTCGGTCATGGTTACACGGGAAAACAACAAAAACTAAATCTCGGAATAGATAACATCCAAACACCACTTGGGAGGGGAGTTCCACAAGTGTAGACATACTCGTGTTTTGCTCGGTTTTCTAACACGAATTGTAATGGCTTTGAGATAGTGTTCTTTGATAATTTTGAGATATAGGAAATAGGTTATTTTTCTTATATTCTATAAATAAAAGTCTTGTTTTACTTGTGATTCTTGTGAAGTTGTTCTATGAGAAGCACTAATTGAGAGAATGTTTCGTAGGAAATCTTGATTCTTGAGAGTGATTGTACAAGGAATTCGTATTTTCTTGGTCTTGAGTTTAAATTCAAAGCTAAATTTTGTACTTGTAGTGAAAGAATGAAAAAGTCTTGACAGATTTTGTCGACCCACATGAATCTTTGAGTGTGTATTTTTCATTCTATTAGTATTATTTTCGTCTTTATATTTGTTGGCAAGAATTATGACCTCCTAATAAATTAAATCTCGGACATTATAACTTCACGATGTACCCAACACATATTTATTTCTTTATCATAAGGGTCCAATTATTATTATTTTTAAAAGATTCACTTTCACTAGAAATTCAACCCTTACAAGAATTTCTTTCTAGGTTATGGATTTGACAGAAGAGGTCCCATATCGAAGTCTCTCCATCACTGACATAACAAATTGATGGTACCTTTACCTGCAAATACAAATATTGATCTTGTGAAGAGTCTAGAATAAAATCATCATAAAACCTTACAATAGGTTTAGTAGGTCATAAACTTTGTATGTATCTATCTGTCTTATCTTAATCCTATTTAAGCACTAATGTAAAATCATTGAAAAATAAAACGTAACGGGCTCCACGACGTTGAAGGCGGGCAAGCTTCAAACATCATATTGATGTTACAGCCACCAAAAAATCAGCAATTAAAACTTAATCAAAAGAACTACCAGGTAAAAGCTTCGATAATCCCGGTAAAATATCACGAAACAAATAAAATTTCGCTTCAATCCGCGCCAAACTCAAGAGAACTCCAAGATTTAAAGCATTTAACCACAATGTAAACGAAAAATTAAGCTTGAAAACTAACAGTATATCTAGAAAGTAGGTTGGATGCAAGTTTGATATTGATGTGAACCCATCACCGTGATGTAATTTATTCCATTTGGATAAAAAGTCCAGGAAAGAAGAAATAAAGACACAAAATGCACCATTACGGCAAAAAGAAATGATTCTTGGCCAATACCAAGACTAGGGTATGAAATACCAAATGTTTGGACCCCACATGTTGGACGACCGAGATGTGTCCGAAACTCGCCAGCCCATGCACCGGCCTAGTATGATCAAACAAAAAGAGACGAGCTTCTATATTTTGCAGTATATTAAAAAGATAGACGTGAATGGACTGTGATCGAGATTTCTTTCTTTGGAAAGATAAATGGACGTGTTTTAGTGTTGAAGAAGATAGGAATCCTATCACAAAAAGAGATTCATATGCATTATTGCAAGTGGAGTTTGGGGGTAAGTTAGAGATAGGAAATTCTTCTATAAACCCGGTGTTAAAATAATTGTGACATAAATAATTTGGACCCTTTGATGCATCAAGAAGAATTTTCCAATGGAAACCCTTTACCATTTTCCAATAAACAATGATATCCAAGAATTCATCAGCATTTCTTTCCACCATTTCCCATTTAAGAAAATTTAATAAACTTCTGAAAGAGTCGAGGAAACGTAATTAATTGTAATGGTGCGGAATAAAACATCTGTTTATATGCCAAATCACGGGATATATAGAAATTAAACGAAAGTGAAAGATGAAAAAAAATTACCTCTGGAATTTCCCCCGGAAAGAACTCTGGTAAAAGTTTGAGGAATATCATGGATTTACGGTTCTCTCCGGGATTCCCTTTCCTATTTCCACCTATGAGACAACTTTTCAGCTATAAAGAACACATCAATAAAGCAATGGGAAGAAGCAACCAATTGTAGAAATATATGACCTGAAAAATAAGAAAAACGAACATCATTAGATAGATCAATATAAGTCGAGTAGTTCATAAAATGATAAATAAGCAGTAAATTTAAACATATTTCCTTACATTTTTCTTTGAAGATGAATAATTCATGCGGGGAACATAACCTTGTAACGCATTATCTTGTAACCCAATATTATAAACAGGACTACAATCAGGATAAAACAATCCATAGTTCCTCTCGGAAACCGGGCCGGGCTTTAAATCTTCGTTAAAAAGTGCAAAAACGTATATATCAACCGGCACGGACGGTTTTGCTGGAGTCCCTTCATTTTTCTCTATCAGTCTAAGCAAATTACGATTATACAATCTAGCATTTTGCGGTGTTGCCCCCACCTCGTTCAAATCCCCCTTCGAAGGCCAGCCCGTCTCAGAAACTTTAACTTGTATATCATTATGGCCCATTGCTTTGATTGCTGAATAAACAGCGTCGATTTGTGCGTACAGCATGTTATCATAACGCAAAGTCGTTAACGGGTCGGTCGTGCCATTATTAGGCTCGAAAAGCACATAGTTCAAAGATACTTGCTCGGGATTATCCTTATATGCAAAAAAAGGATAAGCGTTTATAAGAAATGGCGAGCCCGTTTGAGCATGAAATTCTAGAATCTTCTGAATATACTCGGAAAGATCTTGTTTGAATGCACCGGAAGAAGGCGGGAAAGAGTTGGCTAAAATCCCAAAAGAATGAGCCGTTGTGACGTATATCTCTTTGCTTAGCCCGAGATTTTGGATAGCGGCGTAAATACTTAGCATGGCCGGGGCCAAATATGTCATTAATTGAGTGTTGTTCCCCGTCAGGACCTCGTTGCCAATAGTGATGCATTTGATCTTCGTTTGAGGAAAATAAGGTTTCACATGTTGTTGGATCCATGTTTGAGCTTGAATTGGATCCGTCATTTTTTGGAGATACTCATTACCGAGACCGATGACAAATTCGACATCTGAGTTGGCGAATGCTGATAGGACATTTGGATCGGCGTCGTATAGTTTGACTCGACTTATGTTGAGAGATCCAAGGAAACCCGCGACATGTGAAGGTGACGGGAGATTGTTGGCGATTTGGCCGTAATTAATTCCCAATCCGAGGCTTCGGGTCGTAATAAATGAATCTAAACATCGAGAACACGACAAATTTATATGAGTTTTTAGCTAAATTTGGCAAATAATCATCACTAGTTAGTTCATTGATACAATCATTTAGTCTTTCAATCTATTAACCAAAAATCAGAATCAACAACAGAAAAACGGAAATCAGCGAATTTCATTTCAAGTATTAAACAGAGCATTATAAATAAGTTACCAATTGCTAATAACATGAATAGAATCATGAAGATTAGCAAAATTTGTCAAATAATCATCACTAATTAAATCATTAAAACAATCACTTATACTCAATCTATTAACCAAAAATCAAAAACACCAAAAGAAAACAGGAATCTGTAAATTAAATTCATGTTCCAAACAGAGCATTATATTTTATTTTTTATTTTTTTGGTACAAGAGCATTATATATAAGTTATCAATTGCTAATAACCTGAACAGAATTATGGAGATAAGCAAATAAATTCTTTTTTTTTTCTATATATATCTGATTTACACGACTATTTACTCATATAAAAAAAAACATCTTTCTATCGATTTTAATTGAAGAAAAAATTCCATAAAATTCTTAATAAACACAGAAATAAAAAACCCATTTAAGCACAGCAGAATTACTTCACATATATGGAATAAAGCTAAAATCAATTTATTAATAATCACAGAAACTTAAAAACCTGAAAAAAAATTCATCTTGAGAAATTAAAGAATTAACCTCTGCATGCAAAACACATACACTCGAAAACTTTCAACGAACGAAGAAAAAAAAAATTCATCTTTTTCTAAATTTAAATTGTAAAAAGATTATAGATACAAGTATATATAAGAAAAAGTAGAACCTGAAAAGAGGAGGAGAAGAAGAAGAACCCGGAAAAGGGTGGCCATAGCTATATGCCAACTCTGTTCAAAATCACAGCCACCACGGTGCTTTATTGTGTGAATGTCTATATATACACGTTTAACAAATATAATATATATATATATATATATATATATATAATTTCATATATTTATATTTTCCGACCTGTCTATTTCCACCTAACAACTTTCCTTCGTGTGTTTTTCGTAATCTGATTCCCCTTTTCTTTTTACCTTTTGGGGGTTTTAACTTTTAACCATGCGAGTGAAGAGATACACTTTTCTCTTCTTTTTTTTAAAGAGAATCGATTGAAAGTACAAGTCAAGATTTTTAATATTTTGGAGTCTCAACTTCGACGATAGAGTTATACTTTGTTGGCGTACATTAGTGTACACTTAGAAAGTGTATATTACATTACAATGTTGTATTGGTATAAACGGTTGGGTTTGGATGATTTTAAAAATAAAAATCCAATTTGATTCCATATGTGTGAATTAATAAAATATCAATTTAACATTGTAATGTTATCCTTTTAAATTGGATAACCTGGGCTGGTTGGTTTCAAATTATTTTAAAAGCAAGTTGACGAGTTATCAAATTATGATTATAGTTCTTACGATATATTTGTAATTGGAGAGTAAATAGATTATTCGTTGTTGTAAATTCAAATAAAAAGATGGTGAAAGTAAATAAAAACTATATTATTATGTTTTTCAAGAAGTGAAAACTCTCAAATATTTTACAAAAATAAATTGTGATAAAGGAAAACAAATATATAAATTCATTGTATGTTTATGTATCCTGCATTTTGTTTCTTTGTTTGGAAAGTGAAGCTTCGTTCAAGTCAAATAAAATCACATGTTTAGACAAGATCAAGATATTCGTTAAACTGGTCTAAATCTAGAATATATATGGTATTACACGAATAATAAAAATATACTTTTTGTCAATGTATGGTGTTAATGTATAACTATATTATATGCATACATGTGCTACAGATGTACTATAAGTAATCAAGTTGTTAGTTAGTTAAATTACGATTATTAATCAATCACTTGGTATGGAAGTGTTCAGTGATTACCAATTTGTCAATCTTACTCAAAAATATTAAATCGGTGGGTTTCAATCAAGCAATTCAATTCTATTTCAGCGATTTGACTAAATTGAGGAAGTTTATATAAACTCCGAATATTTTGGTTCTCAAAAACACCCTCATCTTTTTTAACAATGGCCTTAAGAATCCGCCTTTTTCTTTTTCATTTTGGTTCCTTTAAAGATTGGGCATTCCCATTACTATGTCTATATGTGGGTGACTAGAGAAATTTGAAGTGGTAGACCAAGATTGTTCCTAATTTTGGTCGAAGATAAGATACCCCCACAATAGATATATATATATATATATATATATATATATATATATGTTGTTAAGTTACCGATTTGTTTTTCCTAATCTTACAAGTGATCTTATAATTAATTCATGTCATTGCACAAAAATAATTATTAATCGTTGGAAGAAATTTATCCATGTGAATCACATGATGTGATACATAAGGTATATATATATACACTTCGACAAAATTCGATGACAAGTTTAACCCTACCACTTTGTTGGACTATGAATCACTTGCAGGACTTTATAAATAAAATGAAAGCATAAATGTACATTTGAATTCCACCATTTCTATCATAATCATATTAAACATTTCTTTCTTTTGTCTCTTTTTCTTTCTTTTTTTCATTATTTAAGTGTACTTGAGTTCCAAAAAGAGTTTTAATAAAGTTCTTTTAGCAATTTTGTGTATGGTATACCAAGTTGCATATGATATTTCTAATTTTCTATCGTTATATGATGTATGTACCTATTTCACCAATTTTCAATTCAATTATTAAAAAAATGTCAATTTTATTTTTTCAAAAATACGCGGCGAACATGGAGCTCGACCCCATGTCGATGCTGATGAGAATTTTCACAAAATCCTCAGTGCATAAAGCCCACCCCGATAGCTCAAACATCCTTTTCCTATGCGTGAATTCTTTATTTTGATTTAATGTTATATTTCGTATTTTGTTTTTCATAAATGTGCTAAATTGTAACTTTTTTAGAATTTATGAATGGCGTATGCTTTATGCACATGACACGTGTGAAATAAAGTATGAGATAAACACATTTGTTTACCCAAAACTAGATTCACGACTGATTAAAAAAATTCCAAAACATATTTATTTTGTACAGAAAATAAAAGGATCATGCAAATGAGGAAAGTAAATATAGTGGGCCAGAAGTGAAGAGCTTTATTCTTATTCGCATAAAAGCATCTACCCCAATTGGGCCTCCCCCATTTGTTTCTCATGGCATGGGCCCATAGCATATCTAATTATTTTTTCATAAATTTCAGAAAGGCACCTTTTTTAGGTCTTTTAAAAAAATAAGGTTCAACACAGTTGGTAGATAGTTGGGTTCCTTAAATATACTGTCCAGGGTTCGATCTCTAGATGTGTGTATGGAAAAGACTTTGTTGGGAGAGACAAAACCCACCTCGGTAATCTCTAGCCTCGAAGGGATTAGTCCCCGGCGTCCGAATGGGGGAAATCTTTGGTATAAACCAAAAAAAAAAGGGGAAAAAAAAAACTGAAGATATGCAAAGCAATTTCAAACATTTATTTATTTTTTTATTTGATTGAAGTATGTGTCATTTGGTTTTGAGACTGAACTTGGTCAGTTGGTCTGTTATTCTTTGTCCTTACCCTTGGGCCTAAAGCTAGATCCAGATGTAGAGATAAGCAGGTTTACAAACCATTTGTAGGATTAAAATAGTTTGAATTTCGAAACATTCATAAGTTATAACCATGTTAAGGGATTGATCTTATATACTGTATCATACACAAATACTTGTTATATTTGTAACAAAAATTTTGAATCTCTAACTTATAAATCAATTCAAATGGGCTATTTTTTAACTTTAATCATTGATGGTTTTGGCTCCACCGGTGACCTAGAAATGAATTTTAATTATTTTTATTTGAATATCACGAGTTCGAACCTCACTAAGCATGCTATTTGATAAATGAGAACTTGTAATTGGAATCATGCTATGTGATACATGAATGAATATTGATTTTTGTTTGAGATTTGTTAACATAATAAATCATGGCCCATTAGAAGGCTCTCTGGTAGGATTTTCACGAAAAGAAAAAGATTTTTGAGCTGTTTCTCTTGTTTGATAATTTTTAAAGCTCAACGCAAACTCGAGTTCGAGGCCATTCAGTAAGGAAAAAATGACAAAATTTGTAAAAACGTCAAACTATTAGACTCGTGTTCGACTCAATTAAAACATAATTATTTTTTTTCATTAAACATAATAAAAAACATTTAAGAATCCGTTAAATGATTCATAATTAAAAACATTTACCAACATTTTAAGGTGAACTCTTATGAGATAGTGAAAGTGAGACCACAAACATGCTAAAAGAGAAATTGGGATTAGAATCCTCAAAGAACATATCTTGCTTTTGGTTCCAACAAGCCAGCAATCAAGAAATGAAAATAGAACACTCTCGATACTCAGTACAAATCACTCTCCTTGTGAGTGTGAATCACACAATCCGCAGTCGGGTACGCAACACACGTCAGCACGTATCCCTCCTTCATTTGGTTATCATCAAGAAACGAGCCATCTGATTGGTCGACAGCACCCGAGATTATTTTCCCAGCACAAGTGGAGCATGCTCCAGCCCTACACGAGTAAGGAAGCTCGACTCCAGCGTCCTCAGCTGAGTCGAGTATGTAGCAGTCATCAGGTGCGTCGAATTCACTCTCAACGCCATCAGGTCCCACCAATTTGACCTTGTATACGGCCATGGCAGATGCTTTGAAATCGGGTTTTGCTTTCAAGCCAAAGGTTTTAGTGATGCTCTTTACAGACCCCAAAGAGGCTGGGCTCTTGACGAAGGCGCTTGTAGGCCTGGCTTGTGGGGCTATAGTGAGCATGCTAACGGTGGAAAGCCCTGCAGCTGCCATGTTCACCTGGAAAAAAAAAAAGACACTTTGATGATATTTATGACATAGCCGTCCTACGAAAATGTGATACATAAGAGTGCATCCGTACATGTGAAATGGAACCTAGTAACCCGTATAGTCTTGTAATGCATTAGTGATGATACAATAATACTATAGAAAATTCTATACACCACAATTGTTTATATACCACTGTTATATTATCTTCTCCCGATTTAGAAAAGTACCTGAGTATTAAATCCATCAAAGTCAATTGTAACAATTTCTTCCCAAAATCAGAGAAGTGGTACAATACTGGTAAATAACATTGCTCATACAATTTTATGAGATGGTGGCTATGTCTCAACAAGAACAAAGTCAAGCAGCAAAACATTATCTATAAGACATACGATAATGTATGAATTCTCTTGATCACAATATATGTCATATGGTATATATGCTTGTTGCAGATGGCCACAGTCATGGAAGCATATTGGTCATACGTTTCTCTAGCAACCAAAGCAATAAATGTTTGGAGCATTATGAGAAGGGCAAGCGAAATGCTCCATGCACTTCACTCGAAGCTCCATAAAAAGAATTTAGGCACTCGAATTGAATTGAATGATGCTAGCCAGTGGTCGTAAATTCCACACAGAATGACTAACTCTCATGCCTGAAGTTAAAGGGATTTTTGAATTGAACTTGGAACCTTTTACTTTCCATTACTTTTTCAGCACTATTAACACTTTAGAGTTTGTTCCAACTCAACTATCGGAGCAAATGATAGTGAGAAAGTGGCAAAAGGAATTGAACTAGCAAAAGGAAACCAAGAACGAAGAAACCATTACACGGGGGCGGATGTTAAGCAACTAAAGTCCAGCATAAAGATAAAATATTAAAGTTGTTGAACAAACGAATCAACCTTCGACTCATGGAAGATTTGCACAACAAGAAGCTCAACTTTGTTACATAAACAAGAATTTTACTTCTTTCTTAAGGAAAAGAAGAATAGATCAACACGGGGTACTTAGCGTTCTAGGACAATCACAGCCAGCCATGTCGGACCCACCCTTATTTCCTACGAATTACTCACAAATTGGTATACATGATGAGATCTTCAGCTTTTAAGATTTGAATATGAAGCTCAAACTAAAATTATTGCAGGATATGAATTCATTTTCAATCAAAACATATCTGGAATTGTAGCATAAGAGAGAAAAAAAGAGTTTTTTCAAAACAAAAGTCGCATTCTTGATGTGATATCACGCTTTTTACCCACCACAACAACAACAACAAAAGAGTTATCCACCATAACAAAGGATTCAGAAAGCAACAAAACTTAAAGGAAATATTTCTACATCAACATCGCGCAAAAAACAATTAAACATACCAATCGTCAAATAAATATATATATATATATATATATAACACAAGCACAACACGTTCTAGAATTCATTGCAGACACAAGAGAAAAGACTGGCCGAATAGATCAATAAAATACACACACAAACATGCATCAATTCATGAAAAACAAAAAGCAGAAACTAAAACGAAATCTTACAAAATACAAAGATCTGTCCCTGATCCAAGCGTATAATATTGATTTCAGGGGTATTTGTGTGATAAATTGAAGCTCTAATCTTATGTTAATAATAATAAGAAAATTAAAAAAAAAAACAGACGGAGATACCGAGGGAGAAAATAAAGTAAGAAATAAGGGTTTAAAGAAGAACACAAAACCCGAGAGTAGTAATATATATATATGCATATACATATATATATATATATAAATACCTGAATTTACACAGAGGGGAGAGAGTAGAGATGGCTTTTGGGGGAGATTGAGAGCCGCTGTTGTTGTTGCAGCTGCTATTATTTATGGTGTGATCAGTGAAATGAAATGAAAAGCCCTAATTTACATACATATATATATGTGTATATATAAACTGAGGGTGCCAACCCCAGCCTGCGGCCGCCCCTGGGTTTTGCTTTTCTTACAATTAAAATTAAAATATTAGGCTCACGACTCTCGAGCCACTATAGCTTAATTTCTTCATTTGAATAATTAAAAGTGGGACTGTATAGTCTGTATTATTGGCTTTGAATTAATTGTGATAATTTTATATTAGATCCCGTAACATACCATCCGTATATTTCATACTATTGAATTTCATTGAAATTCGATGATAAAAGTCTCTCATTTCCCCATCATTTAATTTAAAAACAAATGGATAAAGTCTAGCTCTACTGATAAAGTTAATGTCCCAAAATTTTAGAGATTGAATTCAACTCTTATCGAAAATGTGAAAAAATTTCTCTACTTTCATATTTCATAGTAATTGTTAGATATTTGTAATAATTTAATTAGTTGTAATTTGCAGTAATTTGATATTCATGATATAAATTCATTAAAAAAAACGTTTATGTATCACTGGGTCCCTATAAAATGAATTTTGGTAAGGAGATAAACTTTTCTATCTTGTGAACAACTTAAAAGCTGTTTGGTTGATTAAAAGGACAAACACAGGGGGTGTCTGTTGACATATGAAAAGAGCCTTTGGACCTCATGTACATGCCTTCTTCTGTATATTATTAATTTGATTTATATGAAAGTTGTACCAAAAAAAAAATTATATAAAAGAGACTCTGATAATTTAAGCAACAAGTCTCAAAAATCTATTCAGGAAAATTCCCGCAACTACGACTAATTGTACACTGAGTAATTGATCTTAGGCCTTCAAGTAAACGAGACATTAAAGAACAAAAAGATATATTATAAAATGTCTTTAAAGCTTATTATTGTGAGTTGAATTTGATAAATATATGAAATCTTTGAATATATATATATATATATATATATATTTATTACAATGGTGGGTTGAGGGGGTCAAAGCTAAGTGAAAATGGTGGTGCCAAGTCTACCAATTAGTTGGTACTAATTGGAAGCATATGTAACAAATGTTTCTCGCTGTATATTTTTGCATTGGGAGCATCATAAGTTCTGAAACATGCCAAATATGTTGACCTTTATTCAGATTATAGTCAATGGAACTACTTTAATACAACCAAAGTTAGTGATGTGGGGACTGTTGCTAGTGATAGGAGGATCCCATATTAAAAAATTTCTATGTTTTTTTTTTTTCGGTAATTTGATCCCAATTTAAATGAACAACAGAAAATGATATCTTGTCTCCCAGTATTTTAGTACTCTTCACATCAAAGTGGTAAAAGTTTGGAAGCCTCTGTTTCTTCTGTATTCAGTTCAAAAAAGATGCATGTGAACAAACTATATGAACATCAAACCATCCAGTTAACCCCAATTCAACGATGCATGGTGAATCGGTCACGATAGATTCAGATCCCACAAGACTCTTCAAAAACACTACAAGCCATCCGATAGCAGCTAGAATTTTCCACAAGATTTCACAAAATGGTATCCAAGTGTAGAAGGTAAAAAGTGCATTTTCCACGAGAAAATCGCACTTCAGTTTGTACTAAATATTGAATAAAAATCACAGTTCTCCTCGACAAAAAACTAAAAACAATCGGTCAACAAAAAGCATAGGACAAGCATCTGAACGCAAATACAAAATAGAGAAGTTCAATAATGCATCTGAGCAGAGTACCGCAATAACAGAAAACCAAAAAATTCCCATTTCTGGGGAATATTCAAATGTTTTGCTCTCTTACAACTCTTTCTCCTACGAATTTCAAACAAAATTGAAGTAACTTAGAAGATGCGTTGTGGCTTCCCCATTGTGCTCTTCAAGAACAAGCACCTCACCTGATTACCAACAAAATAAACAACATACATAAGCAACCTAAGAAGATCAGCTCAGTGAACCAAAGCAACAGAGAATCAAAGGCGGAAATGCATCATCACTTTTCTGAAAAATTGCAGTAAACATTCATGTCTCAAGGTATTTATCCTAAGAAGGAGCCACACTATGGCGGGTGATTTTTCAGAAATGAGACATGTTAAGCAAACAAATCAATGGGCAGAACAGGAAACCCAAAAATGTAAAAAGTAAAGCAGAGACATTATAGAACATCACAATAATGATTTTTTTGATAATGCAAACGCAAGAAGCAATTGAATATGAAAACAATGTAAGATGCCCTTACATTCTGCCAATTCTTCTTCAAAAGAGAAACTAGGAAGTTGACACTCATTTGCACATTTTGGAAGATTTGCTTCTCCTCCATGGAGAGGTTTCCAACAGCAACACCCATGCAAAGCACCTTCTTCAATTGGAACTTCACGGTGGCCTTGGTCTCGTTCACCTTGGATTCAAGTGATTCCTGGTGACTCACGAGAGTTGGAAACTTACCTGCAGCGGGAAAAAGCAAAAAAATAAACCCCCTCAAAATTGGTCCAATTGATTTCAATAATCATCTTCACACAATCGGACCATCCAACAGTAACATAAAGACACCAGACCCACAATGAAAATTGAAGACTACTACCCAGTTGGAGAAAACAAAACATGTCCTCATGATAAAACTATATAAAAGAACTCCATTAATCCTACTCCCCAATTAGTCCTAAGCTCAAAATCACGAAATTAAACATACATTAATCATGAACATTCTGACGTAATATCAAAAAAAGCACAATATTTAATAATCTTCATCTAAACATAAAATAAAATGAACTATACTAAATTTCATTTGCCAAAAGTACTTGCCTGCCTTGTTAAGACCAGGCCCTAATAGACGGGGAATCTGCTTGATAACAGCTTCAGAGGCTAAGAAAGCATGATACTTCTTTGCGAGTTTCTTCACCAACTTCTTGTTTTTGTTCAACTTCTTCAGAGCCTCGACATCCATGGACTCAAGGCCAATCTTTGTCGCCTACAGACATAATTGTAAACCACATGAAAATTAGTAACCAGGGATTTTGTGAGGTAAAGAGGAACAGCACAGTAGACAAAATTCCTTGTGTAGCGAACTTCTCAAGTTTCACAGCAACGAAATAACTTTTCACACAAGTTTCGACAAGTAACACAAATTCCAAAAAAAATCATGTAGACTATTTAACTGAGCATATGCTGACAATATTCAATACAGCCTGAAAATTACCAAAAAGAAATCCATGACCACAAGGGATACATAGGTTTCAGTGCGTTTAATTAGCAATCAACTATAATGCTTTCTTTTAAGTGATGAAGCATTCTCTAAAGCCAAGAATACTAAAGGGAATAAATATTGAGCACTAGAACCAGGAGGAGTGATATACCTCTTCAACATGCTGAGCATCACCAAGCATGCAGATCTTCATTTTTGGTCTGGGGATGTGGGGCAACTTCACGGATCCACTGAAACGCTTGTCCTTTTGGGGATCATAGTTCTTGAGTCCAATCTGGAGCTCAATTGTCTCGGTGAAGTTGCGCTTCTTCTCCTTACAATCTGTAGTAATCTGAGTGATGGCTTCCCTCAAGGCCTCGCTCTGAAGCTTACTGTATAAATATTACAATCAGACCACATCAGCACACAAATGCAACAATGTTCTCATCTTCACATACTAATTATCAGGTCTGTCAACATAATTTTCCTACCAAATACCATTTCTTTGATTACAGAAGAAAACGACAGCAACATTAGTGCACCATAGCTATGAAAACACTAATACTAAACAGAAAGTAAACAAGATATCAATTTCATATCAGATTCTTTACGGCAGTCTCAACACTAAACTTCTAAAACAAAGTGACAGCCGATAATATACATTGCATCTCATTCAAAATGCAAAGTCACGGTCATAGCTCACAAGTCAATATACCTATGATTTCCTCACACCTTCCACTTACATTATTAGTTTGATCTACATCACTGAATTATTACATTAAGAACATCAACAATAGGAGCAGATAAATAAGTACGAACACGTTTCGCATTATATAATACACTGAATAGTAGAGAAAATAACCAATTTCAATTTGAAATCCTAAAATCTACAAAACTAAATTGAGGAGCAAAATGACAATCAAGCCGATAATATTAAAACATATAAATCTTATCCTACCTCATGGCTCAGGATCTTCTTATCTTCCCAAATTCACTCTGCTCATCGATCAAAAAGCCCCCGCAAAAATGAAAAAAACAAACTCATCAGTATAACTTCAATGCATCATAAAAAAGTAAAGTAACGAGATATACATATATATATATACATACATATCGTACTTATATGCATATACTCTGTAAAGAGAGATAGGGAGGAAGGGAGAGGAGAGAACCTGCAGAGAAAACCCTAGATTAGGGTTTGTGCGACAGTCGAAGATAGACAAGAGAAGAGAAGAAGTGGCGTCAATTTCTGGACATAAATATTGATACGCTTAAAGCATTAGAAACCCTAGAGCCTCTGCTTACTTCTGGGCTGAGGGCCCATGAGTACTTTTATTTGTATGGCCCAATATAGAAATGGCCCAATACATCCTTTTTGAGTTGCGCAAATTGCTCGTAGCAATGTAAGTTTATTGAAAGGCATCAGTTTCCACTTTCACGTGGGAGTTTTTGGGTTCAATTTAAAATTGTTATAAATTGTAAATTTTCTCTCTTTGTTTTGAGTCTTATACGGTCTATGTGGCCCAACATTAAAAAAACAATCGGTCCGAACTTATCAAATCAAGGTATCACCTTTGTCTAAAATTAAAAAAAAAATGTTTATTAAAAGGTAAATTAATCTCGTCGAAATTAAATTTGTTGCCATGTATATCGATTTTACTTCTATAGTATATTAATCCTTGTATTTTTAATTAATCATTTATAGACACGCGCTAAGATAGTGATAGGGATTTTGGGCAATAAATCTTTAGTCATAATTAACGCAAAAACATTTTTGACTTTCATAAATTAGTCATGTGAAGTATGGGTGACACTATTTCGATAAATAATCATTTGAGATAGAAAGATAATCATTTGAGGTAGAAAGATAAACATTTAAATGTAGTTAAACTGAAAATAATTGACTCTACTAGTTGGTAGATAGCTACTTTAACAAATCACTTATGATATTATTTTTTGTAATAAAAAAATATATGTGATGAAATATTGCATTTATTTATAGTATAATGAAAGAAAGTGAAGGATTACAGGTATAACACTTCGATATTGTTATAGCATTTCGTCTTCAATCTAATTTTGTTGGAAGCTCTAACAATATCGAAGTGCTACAAGCTACATCTTTACTATAAAAAGGCTTTAGAAAACTGTTTTTTGGATTGAAGCTCTGGTGTGAGTGTGATATGAGGTGAATCATAATAAAAAATAATGTCATGCATTCTGACTTCATGATAACCAAATAAATATATAAAATTGCATTATTTTTCTACTTCTCATCAAATAATAAATAGTTGCGGTTGAAAACGGTATTTTAATTTTTCATAAGCAGAAATTCAAATAAAATAAAATAATATATATAGGCTTGCCTTACATAGTGTATACATATATATATATAGGGTCAAGATCTAATACAAACCTTCTATTAGATAAGATATAAGACCCAATCTACACCATTAGATCCATTAAATCCAACAGTCCAAAAAAAAAGCAAAAAACAGGCTGGGAAATTGATTCTAATTGAATCAGGGGTATAATAGTCAAATTTATGTCATTATACAGAATCTACAACCAAAAAAAGGCACATAAATCTCCCTAAAATCTCTCAAATTGAAACGCACAAAATCTCTCCTACAATCTCTCAACTTATTGCCAAAATTAACTCGAACAAAATTAATATCCAAACTCTTACGCTAATACTGTAGGAGTGTTGCTCAATTTCTTGTATAGACTTGTGGGAGTGAGTCTTCAGAAGGTTTGAATTTTGAGAGCTTCGCGATCAGTAGTAATGGAGTTTGGAGGCGGGTTCTGCAGTAATTGGTGTGTGGGTATGTGAATATTGTTTGCGAAAATGATGGAGCGAAAATGATGATAGTGCTGAATAGGGACTACGAATTTTAGTGAGATTTTAAGGAGGATATCCTATATTTAAAGGTGTATATCACATTTTGCTCAAAATTATTTTATTATTGGTTGAGGATGAGAAGACATTTGAGATTATACAGTATAAATGTATGCAGTACAGCAAAAATATAAGATGTTATCCACCATTCATGATGTATAAACACACACTATATAATATGTTATAAGATACTGTATAATGTATTATAACATACCGTATAGTTGTTTATAAGATACTGTATAATGGTTTGAAATCACTAATTGTATGTCACTAATTACACACTGTATATCACCATTGTATTTACTGTATAATGATTTATAAGCTACTGTATAATGGCTTATAAGTTACTGTATAATTCATTATATAGTAGCTTATAAACCATTAAATAATGGTTTCTGAAGAGTGATTTGAAAATACTGCCTCAATATTTTGATGATGATAATAAAAAACTTCAACGACGACTAACGAAATGGATTATCTATAAAATCAGCTCAAGTACAATAGCTATGTAAATTAATTACAAATAATTTGAAAAGCATGTCTAATGCCACAGAATTAATGTGATTACAGTAACTTAAGCAAAATATCATATACGATTACAAGTTAATGCCAACTCTCCGTTCTAATGAAAAAAACTCTAATATGTAGTTTGCAGAAATAGAACTAAATAAAGAACGTCAAAAACCCCAGCAAAACTGAACTAAAATAATGAAAATGTTGGGAAATAAATGTAACTAAATCTTGGAAACTTGGACTAATAATACTGACGTACTCCTTGATTCCATTATTCCTAATTCGTGAAATTATCTAATTACCTTGGCATATATGTACTTGATTAATCAAATAAAGTTTATTATCTATTGTATAATGGATTAATTAGCTATTGTATAATATTTATTAGATATTGTATGCATTGTATAATGGGTTATATGATACTGTATATTGTTTTATATGATACTATATACTATGTTATAAGATACTGTATAATGGTTTATAAGATTGAGTTTGATGATGATGAATTGACGATGATGATGAATCGAGCCTGATAATTACTTGAGATTGATGATAAATAATTAATAATTAAAAATGGAAGAGGATTAAAAATTGGAATGAATAATTAAAAATGGAAGAGAATTTTGTTACTGCGAATAATAAGGGATTCTGTTATGATACTGCATGTTATTTGCATAGGTTTGTTGGACCTATTGACTAAAATGCCCCCATCATCATTAAATTAAATATTAAAACCGAGATAATGGCTTTAATTATGGACCGTGTGATCAAATGATTTAATGGCCTAGATTGGGTCTTATATTTTACCTAAAGACTAGGGATGTATTTGATCCATACCCTATATAATATAGGCTTGCCTTACATAAAACTAGACGAAGCTGAATGTTAACCATGATTTTTCCCACTGTTTATTATATATTTTTTTCTCTCTCTAATTTTTTTTTAATCACATTTAATTTTATTTCTCATTTTCTTTGGTTCTCTTACCTTTTACTTAAACTTGATTAAATTAAATTAAAAAAAAATCATTTCAATTTTTATTTAATTACACGCACAGTGTGCCTTTACCAACCAATGGGCACAATTTTTTTATTGATACATAAAAGTTTAAATATAATTGGTTCCGAAAAGGTACCAATGGTCAAAACATGCCTCCAAAATCAAAGGTCACATACAAAAGTAGAAGTACTTACAGATCGCTCACTAACACCGCTCTCACTTAGCAGAAGGAATTTTATTTATTTTTGACGGGAGCAGGGAGAATTGATTAATTGAACACACAACTTTCTAACAAGAAGTGACCCATTCATAATTAAGTAGCGTGATATGTTGCCAAAAAAGGACCAGCTCCTTACTTTTCTGCCTTGTTTCTCTATCTACATTACAACCACTGATCCATCCCCCCCATCCACTCTCGTAACGTGATATGTAACATGAATATGTAAAAGTAGATGGATCAATTGCATTTCCAGATAAAGCAGCAAAGGAGAATTGAACCAAGTTCAAGAAAAATGAAGCAATACACAGCATCGAATATTGCTAACAAAATATTTCAGTGTTGTCGAGATCAAATGTCCAAAATCACCAGAAACCCCACAGGATGAACTTATCAGTCGATAAAGCAAAGAGCTACAACCTCAAATTCAGATGTTCTTACAGTTAAAAGAAAAACCACAGCCCAGTATGGACAAATAAAGTAACAATTATTAAACATCAAAATGCATCTTTGAATCTATGGAGAGGACAAGAAAGTCGGAAGCAATTGGTGACGTTGCCACTTCATTCTTCTGTTGGCCTCTGTCCCAAAACTGAAATATCCTCATATCGCTTCTGCAATTCAACCAAGACAAATTTATTACAAAGTACGTAAGCAATCCAAACGTAGCAGTGACATGTTCGGAACCAAAGGAGGAAGAAATGTACAGACGACAATCCGAAATGACAAAAAATACATGTAAGGGCACCTTCACAGAACCAACTGAATGATGGCCCTTTGAATTTTGGACAAAGATAAAAACAAGTACAAAGAACTCGGAAGGCAAAAGAAGACCTCTTCGAAGTTACTATGGTGGCTTTCCATCATAGGAGCTAAACATGACTCCAAAATATAAAATCCAGCTTTCATAGTTTCATGTTACAATGAATTTCAAAACTTTTAGCACCCATTTTAACTATGTTTTCAACCGCTGTGGTGGATAAAATAACCAACTGATGTTGCAATCATTTGAAATCCTTCAATGAAATCCAAATTCACCCATCAAAACACTACCTAAAGGCACACACGTTTCATGGAATTCAATCCCACAGGGTCTAGCCAGACAAAGCAATTCGTCAGGCGAGTTAATACACGTCAAGTGATTGTTACAGTCAACGCAAGTGACATTACAATATAAGTGTAATTGGATATGTTTTATCAAATTTTGTATGGTCTGGATAGAATTTCCATATTGCTCAGGAGAAACAAAGCAAGGAATAGACAAGTAGGAAGGACTATAGACTACAGCTATCACATAGAAACCTTACAGTGATTATGTACAACTTTTAACATTCATGATACATTCAATAGAACTCTTCTTCACAATAAGATATAAGCAAGATAATGTTGCACCACAATGAATGTGAATTCGTTATAGGAAAGACGCATTTAGTAACAGTAGATTTTCATATTTTCAAAGCCATTAGCTGACTGAAAATTGACTGTTCAGTAGCCAGCTCTCTTTCAGTTTTCTCTTATATTTTCTCAAGAACCTCATAGCAACACCTCTCTGCATAACACATACTTCCAAAAACATAAGCTACTAACTCTCCACCCGTCATAAAGTTTCTGTAATAGACTACTTAAATACATATCACTATGTTAATATTCTCATGTGCAACAAGAAGTTAACTCAAACTGCAAAAGGCCCACAAGGAACACATCTAGAGCCCTCCCAAAAATGCTGTCATTGTTGTCTATAAAAAAGAACTCGTAAACTATCTTGATCTATACACAGCCATTAAAGTTCCAATTAGTAACAGAGTCAAGGAGGAAGTTATTCAAATAACAATTAGTTCCACAGTTAGCAAATATTCCCAGAATTATAATGTTCAACCACAGGCAAACAAGAAAACAACAAAATCAGCCAGAATTAACTTCAATATGTTACACCAAAAGACGCGAGTCGATTAAAGTATAAAAATCAGCTAAACATCGTCGTATTAAATGAAAAACAAACAACAACAATACCCCAACATTGACGTGGTCCCAGAGGCCACGAACACCACGATCCACGGCCTGAAATCAGAACAAGGAACGACATATCAAATCAAGAAATGAAATTGACACAAAATCTAAAGCACACAATCAGTTCTAACAGGAAATGGAAAGAAAAAAGAAAAACTGTTTTCTCATCATCCCCTAACATTTAAAAAAAAAAAGAAGAAGGTATTTTCCCCCAAAATTCATGAATCATTATAAAAGATTTGTATCGCAATTCTTAGATCTAATTCAATTAAGTAAACAGAATCATGCTCACAAACATATATATAAAACACACATATTTTAACACGAAAACCTATATATATATATATATACACATATATAAAAGATACATACGCGTTCACCGAGGAAGGCGCCGACGACGACGAAAGTAACGTAGATAGGGGTGCGGCGCATAATCATGCGGTACATCCCTTCCCATACTCCGCCGCCGCTTCGTCTGGCCGCCGATTCCATCTCCGATGAGAAGAAAAATATTCGAAATATGTGAATCTTTAGCGAAGGAGAAATGGCGAGGCTGCGGATGATTGATTGATTGATTGGGAGTTTTCAACACGGATTTTCAATTTTGAGCTTTTATTATCAATTCATTGAACTGATTGGAGACTTGACCCATCTACACGTTTGGGCCGGGTCCATGTGGACTTATAAGGCTAAGCTTATTGGGCCAATATAAAGTGGAAGACTTTAAATAACAATGTAGGAGCAGATGGTTGACATTTTGTCTCGTCTCATCTCGCTAAGTGAAAAAGTGATGATAGGTGCTTTCCTGCTAGATATTAGAAGATTTGAGTAGTGTGTATTTTAGTGCGAGAATTTTAGAGAAAATATGTATTTGTTGTAGTATTTTTTATAAAAAATTTATAATGATTATAACTAGTGTGAGATGTATTTTCTTAGAAATTCAAGCATCCGTAAGACAAAATGCATGTTCAGTTTAACAAATGTGTCTTTGGAACAAATTTTAAGGAGTTTTGAAAAGGACTATGAACCTAGACCTAATCAAAGTCATCCATGTAATCATGGAACCATATGAATGCGGTCTTCGATCTATTATAGACTATAGTAATCATGTCGAAGATGAGCCGTCCTAAGTCGCGATAACCTAAACACAATGTGTATTTTCTCTCTCTCTCTCTAGTAAGTATTTCTTGCTAATTCTTCGAATACTATCAGATGCGAATGCGAGGACCTCACTTAATAAAATTTCTTTGCTCAAATTGAGACTTTTTGCTAAAGCTAAAAGCTGTCATAGATTGTCTTGAATTTTAAGTAAAATAAATTTTAAGTTACCGAGCCACCATTTCCTATTATTGAATTATGCATTGATTCAGTTAGTTGGAAAAAAGCGATCAAATACATCATCTGTTACATTAGAGCATCAGAAGGAATACATCTTAAGGAAAAAACAATTATTAAAGTAGACAAATATGGATTCGAATCGATAATATCCTCAAGGAGATTGAACTCGAAACGAAGAACTCTTAACTGTAGTCTTAAAGCCTCGGTCTTATAATGCAATATACATTGTCCACCATCATGCTCAGATACATGATATAGAATCAACGGCTCAAAATCAAAACGTACATCTTAAAGGAAGAAACTACTATCAAAGTAGAGAAAGATCCGTACATTGGTAAAACTCATACCAAAGAACTCTTATTGTAGTCGGTGTCTCAGCCTTACATTGCAGTGTAGCTTGATTAATCATCTTTCAGCAATTCATGTAAAGTATAATGTGAAGATCGTCTAACCCAGTCGAATCAAAACAAAAGCTCACTCACTTTTTGCAGCATGGTATATGCGTCGAACGAACAACAATGAAGCTTGAAAACTTACGGTTCCAAGCATTAAGAAGAACGCATAGCACATGCAAGTACTGTACCCGAGGAAGAAGGATGTTTGCAGGATGCCACTCATATTTGATTTGAAATAGAAATATATGCAATAGCAAAACATGAATAATGCCGTTGAGCCGCCACGTAATACAGACCTGAGTTTAACACGACGATAGGACCAGTAAGAAAATGGTAACAAAGCGGAATGCAAAGGAAAAACACACAGTTGAAGGTGAAATAAAGCTGCTCGATTATTGAGTTTGCTCGAGATATAATTCGTGATTGTTGGCTAAGGTTTTGAAACACGGTAAAAAGAATTCTCGTAAGCTCTTAAGTGCATTATCACTAATGAAATATTCTTGCAAGCAGTTTAGGGAAAGAGTATAACTCTTAACTGTATTATTTAAGCAAGTTTTGTTCCTAAGGTATTATTAAGGGTATATTACATAGACAACCCCTGGATTTCCATAGGCCCTAATTACGAAAAGCATCTCGAGGTTTGAGAAATCACTAATATTTTCCTTTTCAGTAAAATCATATCATAATTTCACTTGTTGTTTCTCGAGTCGTCAGGATCTCACGAGGAATATCTTGATAATTTGCAAGACCTCAGGGGACTTGAGTTAATTACCCAATAAGGAAGAGATGTGCATGTAATTATCTGTACTATTTACGGTCTCGAAAGCTAGCAGGTATTGGTCGACTAACACTTATACTTTGTTTGGTTTTCGGATTTTTCTGAGGAAAATATCTTCCTTTACTTCAAATGATGTAACTTTCATATTTTCCTTTCCCATTTTCTTTTCCACGCTAAAATAACTTAATCCAAACACAACATTAGAGATCTAGTCACGAACCATGATATACCAGCACAAAAAGAATATCACATTTCAAGATCTGAAAATATCATATCAACTCACTCTAAGTCTACAACTATGTCTCTTACCACATTTTACCTCAATTCGAGCAAAGAATACCATCAGTGCACAGAGTTTACTCTCATAGACGACACGAAAGACAAAACTCAGGCATCAAAAGCAATCCAGAAGTGAAAGGAGAGATCCAAAAAAGAGAAAAAACAGCATGCATAATACTAGCTACACTTTGGAGAGAGAACGTACCTCCACCACCAATCATGATCTTCCACAGCCAGCTGAAAATATGTCAAGCCAACACTCAGCATTGCGGTGAGTATAATAAGGATTATGAACGTAACAAGCAAAATTCCAGGAGAGGTGTAGATTTTGTGTCCCCATATAGTAGCACACAAATTGTGCAACTCCGGGGCAATTGCACAGAAAGGTAAAAGGCCTCCAAGAAACATTTGAGCAGGGGTTTTCCGGTAAAAAGACAGTGATGGAATCTCCCTCGGGCATTTCTTTGTGACAGGAGATGATTGGAGATCAGAATTGTAACGGTGTCCAAAAACTCCACCAAGGATAAGTAATGGGATTGAAACAAATGTGTATACGAGAAAAATGACAAATATGGTTCCAAGAGGAAGTGCTCTAGTTGCCCCAAAAGATGAAGCTAGTATATTGAGAATGAATCCCGTGAAGAGAAAAGGACTGAAGAAGAGTAATCCGGCAAGAAGAGCACTTCTTCTCTGCAAAAGTTATACATTTTCACTTTCATATCACTATAAAAATAGAAACAGAAGGAGTGTCATATATATTAAAGTAGCAAGAATTTTCACTTTGCCACTATATAATCTCCTCAAGTTTGATAGTGACAAAAATTATGTAAATGTTGTCATTGTGTATATAGTTGACACTATATTTGTCGTCACTAAGTTTGTAGTTTCTGCAGCGACAACTTAGAGAGGATTCTTGACACTGAAAACCACTACCACTATCGTGGTAGAGCAAAATTTGTTGTCATCTATACGTATATTTAGTGAAATTTTTTATATTGTCTTTTAACATTTTCTCAATAATATTACTTTTTTGTTGTAGTGGTGTCGTATGGATATTTAACCGCAAAGGAGAACTAAGTGATTATTAGGGAATTGAAAATCAGTACCCATCCAATTTCAGCGTATTGACTGCAAAAAGATGAGGAGCTATAACCGGCAACTGCAGATGTAAGAATGTAAGCTATGAATATAGAACTAGGGAGTGTGCCACGGCTGTAGGGATAGATGACTCCGATAAACGCCAAAATGAATAAGATGGCAACCCTGTAGAACCAGCAAACAATTATTCACATGGAACAAGTGAACAAACACAGAACCAAATTGCTCCATTCCCTTTATGAATCTTGAAGTATAGTTCAACTAATAAAAGTAAGAACCTAAACAACGATAAAAAAAGCGTCATCGCAGATCTGGCTCATAGATGAGCAAAGAAATTATCTTCAATCTAAATTTGTTAAAGGGTCTAAAAGATAAAGACAAGTGTAACTAAATCATAGGATGGTTGTGATCCTAGAAAAGTGACTAGGAGACTAGGAAAGGTCCAATATCAAGTAAAAGAGAATAGGAATCGAATTTATGGAGACATTATGATTTTCTTTTTAAAAAAATTTACAATTAATGATCAAATTCAAGAAAGATAAGGACAATAATGGTTCGCGTTCACTCACTGTGAAGATATGTGAGGTGATAGTGTCTAACTATGCGGAATGAAACAATAAATAAATATCAAAAGAAAGAAAAGAAAGATTTAGTAAGCACATTATACATAAAGAAAAATGGAAAAGGCAGTTTACATGGTCACTAATTGGGTACCACATCCCAAAACAGCAGAAAACAATGGTAGGTTTGATGGGCATCTGAATATGTCCCCATGAATGTATTTCCAACCAACTTCTTTCTCCTCCTCTTCATCTCCTCCAATCGACCATCTGACAATAAAAATAGAGCACTAAAAAATTTAGAACAAGATACCCCCCTCTTAGGTATTGAGGAACCAAGATTCGATAACAACCAATAGAGGGACAATTCTAACCCAGACCAGGTTTAGCCAAACCCCCACCAATCACATTGCAAATCCTATAACACTTCGCCTATGATTGGTGCAAGTCTAACTTGTTTTCCAATCAATCATGTGATTGTTTAGTTCAGCCAGGTCAAACCGGGTCTAGACTAGAATCCTCCCTAATAGATGTTGCAACAAATGTAATGAGTATCACAACCCAGAAAATTTACTTTCTCAAATCATTCTTGAGATGTCGCATGAATAGCACGGTAAGAAGTCCCATTAGCAAAATAAGTATAACAGTTGAATTAATAAAAGAAAACCAATGCGTTTTGTGGATTATAGGCTGTAAGGAAGCCCTTGAGTATCTATCCATTCTGTTCTCGTATGGTGTAGAGACTCCATTCCATAACACTGAATATGTGAACTTGATTTCCATGTCAACACCTTCTGCAATCTCTACTACATGACTTGGATCACAAAACGCACTGATTTCTAGGACTTGGTTTCCATTGTAAAGAGCGTTGAACTGTACATGCGTAAATAGAAAATACTTTGGTCCTTTATTATCACCAGTTAAGCTTTCATCTTCGACTTTGCCAATGAATGCCCACAAGGGAAGATCATCATAGTACATCTGGTAGTAAAAATCATTGATTATAGCATCCTTGAATTTTGCAATATCGACCCTGTTAAGCTTCTGTTGGCAAATAACTGCCTGAGTTTTGTTCACTGCAAAATCTAACTTATATAGAGAATTTGCTAACCGGTCACCGTTCAAAACTTCACCAAGGTTTTCTTTCTTTTTTACCACCTGATCTGAAAGGATTCGAAGAACTAGATATAAGATTTTAAATGATAACTTGCACCAAATGGTTTAAATATTTGCAAATGCAAGTATCTATAAGAATGATATATCAACAAAATCACACTTTCTTGAAGGTTTACAAGTGGAAACAAAACATATAAGATCATTGTGAGATTTAGTAAAATGCAGTATTTCTTCATGCAGTAATTTATGTTGTAAAACATCAGGTGGATGAAAAGAAGGATTATAATGTTTAAATAGATAAATTTTATTTTTATTTACATACGAGGAACAAATGATCAAACTTTTTCCAGTTTAATGAATTCATAGTCTTGTAGCTTTGCTATATGCTTCTTCCAAAGATAAACAAAAAACGAAAACAAAGAGAAAAATAAACATAAAACTTAGAAGTTCTTCAACGACGTTTATTGGATAGGTCAGGAGGTTGATGCAAGTGTCATAGCCCACCTGGACGACAGAAGGCCAACTCATAATATTGGTATGTTTCACTGCAAGAGTGTAACATGTAAAAAGATATCAGAATAGGATAGATGTAGGTGCTCCAAAAAAGAAAGTGAAATATATTTCCATGACAGCAACTATAGATGCTACTTATTCCAAATTTCACATTTGAAGACAGCGTTTTAGCATTTGTAGGACTACGATAAAACAAAAGTCCTTTACTTACTGCCAGAGACGAGGCTAGTAGGAAAGTAAAGTAAAAAATGGTAAATTTGAAAAAATCAGAAAATACAGAAGTTCAGCACTATAGGATGGATAGATAAAAGTTGCTATAAGGCAACTTGGACATTTTAGTCCAGAGGTAACAATTCAATCGTACAATCCTCGTACTCACCCTTAGCTTTACTTTACACGACATTTGTGCACCCCCGCTTCTCATTCATTGCATAATATGTGCACTTTGCACCCTGACTCACGGAATATTCCCAAAGATTCCGACGGCTATGATCAAATGGATGTAAAAATTAATAGATTGGGGACTAAAGTGCTCTCAACGACACAGGCAGGGATCGTAAATGCGTTTTACCCTTAAGCGAGTGATTAAAAACACAAAATCAAGAGAACCCTCTTGCATACATAACAAACATGTGCAATTAATGAGAAGATTCAAAATTGGGTGCGGGCAAAAATGATACCTGGGATTATGAAGAGGGCCAATCTTGTTCACAAAGAGGGTTACGGGATCTCCTACATTGTAAGTGTTGGCAGAATGAAGTGGAATAGGCCGCAGCAGGAGTAACAAATTGGTTATGAAAAGCAGTTTCAAGGTTCCCATTTTAACGAGTTCTCAAGTCTTAATGGAGGAGAGTAAGATGAGGGTTCCGGTGCGGCGGAGGAACGGTGGTTCGGAGGTGGGCCGGCGGGGTGAAAGAGTGGTCAATTACTGGGGTGAGTCCATCCCCGCAAATCTTCTACTGGCGGAAGTAAGAACCCATTTTACCTCACTGTCCAAAGAGTTATTTTAAAATTCCTCCATCCAAACACGTACTTAGTTATTTGATTTTTTTATTTGATTTTTTTTATTTTTGTATAAGTTTGATCGGACCTTTAAGCTGAGCCATACGTGGGAGCTCTTAGGACCTAAAATTTTGGGACGATCTCCACTATCAGATGGACATCCCACATGTATGTCGGTAGAGATCATATATCTTGAGAGCCCCCTACTCCTATCAAATTGAAAAATTATAAAAAAAATTGACCAAATTGATTGTGCTTGTCAATTGAAAAAAAATTTAACCTTGTTAGCGAAATTTACAACTGATATCAGATCTTGTAAATTAATGATATTGCAGGCGAGAAAAGAGTCAAATTGAAAAAACCAGTTGAAATTATTTGATAATAAATTTACAAAATCGATTTGAATCTTTACCGGAAAGTTAATTAATTGGATTGTTAAACTCAAAAAAAGGTCTTTTAATTGAAAATGGGTGTGTTAAAAGTAATTGTGTTACTCACGTACTAAGTTATGACAGTCAATTTGTCTAAGATATGACTAAATGTATTAAATAGATTGGATAAATAGGACTTGGAGAGTGTTTGGCTAAGTTCAAAATCTCTTTACAATATTTTATAAGATGTTTTTTTTTTATATAAGTCTTATAAAATATTTTAGAGCTTATAAGCTCTTACAAAATGTTTGGTAATTTTTTTAGAGAAAAGCATACAAAATCTTAAACCAAGATGTTATGAGCTTATAAGCTCTTAAAAAATAAATAAAGAGAACCCCGACTTATTTTTTATGATCTTATAACCTGAAAAACTTATAAACTCCAAAAACATCTTCTAAGAACTAAGAACTTATAAACTCTTTAAAACTAACGGGGGTTAGTCCAAGTGATAAGCAACTTAGTTCCGTTTAAATAAGGTCTCGGGTTCGATTCCTTGTATACGCAGTTATCCCCGTTGGGAGACTCGCCCACCAGGCCAGATGTGCGACCCGGGTCGACCAACAGATTAGTCCGACAATGCCCAGGATACTGTGATAGGCAACCGGAAAAAAAAAAAAAACTCTTTAAAATAAGTTTAGCCAAACACCCTATTAATATGCCTTTTTTCCTTTTTTTTGTATAATCGGACTTAATGTGTCATAAAGGTTTAATTTTGTGAAAAAATGGTTTAAAATTGAAATGTGTTATTTCAATTTTAGGACTAAAAGCTAATTATTTAAGTTACAGAAGTAAAAGTGCCACCACCCTACAGCTACAAGACGCAAAATGTAATTTTGCCTTAGCTTTATTAGGGCTGTCAATCAAGCCGAACGAGCCGAGCTCGCATAGGCTCACGCTCGGCTTGATACTAAAAGAGCTTTTGTGTTCACGACTTGGGCCCGGCTTGATGAGCTTCAAGTCGAGCCCGAGCCGACTTGAATTTAGAATATCATTTTATCCTTTTAGTACAATTGATAAAATATATATATATATATAACAATTTCAAAACACTTTAAAATCATATATATCAAACTATAATCGTACTAAAAATTCTTAAACTTGATTTCATAAAGTCAAAAACACTAAATTATTTTTCTATATTATTTTGCTACTTGAGAAATTTACAATTAAAATACGGTTGATTTATTTTCATCCAATTTCACTTCCATATTATCCTTATATCTATGCATTTTTGTTTATAAAGTATAAGTGATATTTATATAGTATTACAATTAGTATATTATTTTGAATATATGCATACATATATTATATTATATTATATATATATTATTTATTTATACGAGTCCGAGCTCAATTCAAGCCGAGCCTGCCTTCGCTCACGCTCGGCTTGAATATGAATTCAAGCCCTAAACTTCGGCTCAAGCTTGAAAATATTCAAGCCGAGCTTTCGAGTTTCGAGCCGGCTTGAGCTCATTGACAATCCTAAGCTTTATAAAATTGTATTTGATAAAGAAGGAAAATTCAATTTTTGTCATAAATGAATTTTACGGTAACTATGATGCAAAAAAGAAAATGTGTGCAAATATGGAGCCAATTTCACCCTAGTTGCATTTCCATTCGTTGAGAACTCGAAATAATTCTACAAACTGAGTGCAAAAGAAACAGTAGGTATATTTTTAACTACTAAATCATAGCTGGTTGATGTCTTCGTCACCCAACTCTTATTACATCAATAACGAAAAATGAATCAATTATATTGCATTCGTCTTGTTATAAAATATCATGAGTTGAGTATGCTTGCAAAGAACATTATTTTTTCTTTTCTTCTTTCAATTCATCTTCGAGGTTTAAATGTAGAGTATGATTTGTTTTTCTTTTTTCTTAGCGGAACATTAAAATCACCTGTCATGGTTTATTTATTTCAATCGTATTTTGAAAAGTATAAACCTTGATTTACTAGTCATTGATTTTTAGATTTGATTTAAGAGAAGAAAATGATTACGAAGAATATAACAAAAAAAATTCATATTTTAGTATGAAATGAAAATATATTAGAAGTTAAATTGTTATGGGCATAAGATTATGTTTATTTCTAATTTGATGGATGAGGTTGGATATTATTTACCTATTTTTCAGAAATATAATGGGCTTAGAAAGTAAAACTGGCTTAGAAATTTGGGCTGTATGGAGCTGGGCCGATTGTGGAGAAATTAGAATTGTTCATTAAATGACAAAGGCCTCGTTGCTTCCTTTATAATGGGCTGAACAAAAATAATCATATATACTTACAAAGAGGGTTGAAGGCAAATCAAGCTACTTGATACTCACCTCGAGATCATTTGTTAAAACTCGTTTGAGTTTGGTTAATTAATATATCAAACCAAGCTTGAACAACCTTTTGTGTATTCTATAAGTTTGAAGTTCGGCTCGAGCTCTACTCAATTGGTAAAAAAATGATGAAACATGTGCAAATCAAGCTACTCAAGCTCGGCTTGTGTTCGGCTTGATTAAAGCTCATTTGAGATCGAATTAATTAACAATCAAACCAAGTTTAAACGCAAATTCTGAAACTCAATAAAATTGAAACAAACTTAAACAATGCCTTATTTAACTCGACTTGACTCATTTACAATACTACCTACAAATGTCATTTTTGGTGAACTCCAATCGGATGCCATAACAAAAGGGGCCCAAATAACATGAGTCTAATGATATGATGAAGTCAGTTGAAAGCTGTAAATAAACTAATCATTTTTATAAACTTTTGAGACTCAATTTTCGAAATAATCACTAATCATTCATATATCATTCACTCCACGTATTTATAAGTTGGATTGCAGCAATTTTTCGATGATTCTGAGTTCCGATAACTCTAATAGTAATTGGTCAAAGTCAATGCTCATGATATCATGTCCTGCCCCCTTAGAGCACAACTCAATTAATGTTAGACAAAAAGAATATCACAAATCCAACTAATAAGTATCCATAAAAGTTTATTTTCCTTCGTCGGCGATGGCTTGGTGAAGCAGTCCTCTACTTCACCACTATTACCACTACCATCGTCGGCAGATTGAGTTGGAGCACCTGATACATCTGGGCCATCAATTGGACATGCAAAGAATCAAGAAAATGGGCCTACAAGGCGAATTGGATCAGAAGTGGAGAAAAAAAAGGCTCAAAAGAGTTAGTAGGGCACCAGATTGGATGAATGACTATGACCTAAAATAAAATAGGGTTAATTATTTGAATTTTTATGCATTGTACCTAGATATTTTAGCTGCTAGTACACGTGTTACTAGATCCCGAAATATCCGTTTTACATTCTCTGTATTTATCAGCATTTCAGTGAGTAATGAAAATCAGAAAATTGTCCCAAATACCTTCTTCTCTCTCTTTTTTGTTGGAGTTTAATTCCTTTCCTCAAATCAAAGGAAATTTTATCAGCCATTGTTAACATTTTGGTGCTTTCTTTTTCCTTACCATGCCTCCCAACCGAGCTATAGAAGACGCCGATACCGCCTTCACTGAAAAAATCTCGGAGCTACAAACTAGTTTCGACCTCCGGCATGACGCCCTCTCCGCCGTCGTGACGGATCTCCAAGCTCAACTCACCAATCGCCTGTCGACCTCTGCTTCTCCATCTTCCTCTCAGCCATCACCACCCTTCATTCCTACACCTCTTCGTCCGGCTACCCCCACTCAACTCAAACCCCCAAAAATCCATTTACCTCTGTTCGACGGATCTTCACCCTTGGATTGAATCTTTCAAGCCGATCAATACTTCCAATATTATCAAGTTCCGCTGGAAAATTGTTTGGAGTTTGTTGCGTTCTACATGACAGGAAATGCCTTGAGTTGGTTTAAATGGATGTCTTCCAACCACTAACTATCTTCGTGGGATGCCTTTATCAGGGCTTTGGAAATTCGTTTTGGCCCGTCATCTTACAAAAACCACTAAGCTGCGTTATTTAAGCTTCGCCAAACATCCTCGGTTTCCGACTACCAAGCTCATTTTGAAAAAAATTGCAATCGTGTTGTTAGGTTAGCTCCCGATGCCATTTTAAATTGTTTTATCTCGGGGTTGCACCAGGATATTCAAAGAGAACTCGCTATCTTACAACCTCATTCGATTTCACAAGCTATTGTCTTGGCTAAACTCATAGAAGCCAAGTTTCCATCCTTTAAATCTCACTCTTACAGCTCGGTCCCGAAACCTCATTCCCTTTCCAGTCAACCCTTACTCCCTTTACTGCCTCCTAAACCCTCATTTCCTATTAAACGACTCACACCGTCTGAAATGCAAGAACGCCTGGCCAAGGGCCTTTGCTTTAACTGTGACGAGAAATTCCACTGGGGTCACAAATGTAAATCCCCGCCCTTTTTCCTCCTCCTTTCCCCTACTGAACATGAATCTGACAATTCTCCTGAATCTGTCGATTGGGACACTCCCCTTTCGGCCCCTAACCACTTTCCCCCCATTCCGACATATCGCCTTACCCAACCCACATCGGACACCCTCGATCCGGACCTTGTTGTTCTCTTTCACATTTCGGATCAAACCCTCTCGGGAAATCCCTTTCCTCGTACCCTTCGTCTTATGGGTACCTTATTGGGGCACCCAATCGTCATTTTGGTCGATTCGGGTAGTTCTCATAATATCATTCAACCCCGAATCACGTCTTTTCTAAAAATTCCAGTGAAATCCATCCCTCAATTTTCAGTTATGGTAGGAAATGGTGACACTATTCGTGGTGTCGGTCTTTGTCGTAAGCTTGCTATTTATATCCAAAACTATGAATTTCAGATTCCATTTTATGTATTACCCATTCAAGGGGCTGATTTGGTGCTTGGTATTGAATGGTTACAAACCTTGGGTAACATCGTTTCGGATCTTTCTATTCCTTCAATGTCATTTTATCACAATTCCACTTGGGTCACCTTAGTGGGCTCTCAAAACATTGCCCCTAAACATTCTACTTTCCACCAACTCTGCAGATTCATAAATACTGATTCTATCACACAATTCCACTCCATTTTCATGATTGCCACAGATACCCAAAATGAGACCATTGACCCCATTTCACTCGCGTCCCTTGCCCCTGCCTTACAACAATTAGTTTTGCAATTTTCATCCTTATTTTCTATCCCTCACGGTCTTCCCTCCTCCCGTGCTCACGATCATCATATCCATTTAATCCCCAACTCTACCCCGGTCAACCTCAAGCCCTATCGTTACCCTCATTGCCAAAAACAAACGATGGCTGATATTATTTCTGAAATGCTTCGCGAAGTGATTATTTGACCCAGCACTAGCCCTTTCTCTTCTCCGGTGATATTGGTAAAAAAAAAGGACGATACGTGGCGTTTTTGTGTTGATTATAGAGCTTTAAATACAATTACTATTAAAGATCGCTTCCCTATTCCCACTGTCGATGAATTATTAGACGAACTGTTTGGTGCCACTGTTTTTACTAAGCTTGATTTACGTTCGGGTTACCACCAAATTCGGGTAGCTACGGACGACACTCACAAAACTATTTTTTGTACTATAGATGGCCATTTTGAATTTTTGGTTATGCCATTTGGGCTCACTAACGCCCCCTCTACCTTTCAATCCGCTATGAATGATCTTTTTCGCTCTTTTTTGAGAAAATTTGTTTTGGTTTTTTTTTTTGACGATTTATTAGTTTATAGCAAGTCTTAGCAGGCCCATTTGACCCATTTATCATAGGTTTTTCAGTTGTTCACAACAGTTTTATTTGAAGTTTTCTAAGTGTAGTTTTGGCGCTTCAACTGTGGCCTATTTGGGCCACATTATTTCGGCCCAAGGTGTGGAGACTGACCCGACCAAAATTCAGGCCATATTAAACTGGCCTCGCCCTACAAATGTTTTGGCTTTACACGATTTTCTCGGACTAATGGGCTACTATCGACGGTTTGTACTTAATTATGCATCGATAGACGGCCCGTTAACAGATCTACTAAAAAACTGATAATTTTCACTGGACTACAGCTGCTACTTCTGCTTTTACAGATTTACAAATGGCAATGACTACACTCCCTATGCTACGATTTCCCAATTTTTCCCTACCTTTTGACATCCACACAGACGCTTCCGGTGTGGCCGTTGGCACGGTTTTATCTCAACAATCGCACCCCATCGCTTTCTTCAGTAAAAAAATGCGTGCTCGCATGTGTTCTTCATCCACTTATGTTCGAGAAATGTTCGCAATCACAGAGGCAGTTAAGAAGTGGAGGCAGTACCTGTTAAGGAGACAGTTCAGCATATTTACAAATCAGCAGAGTTTGAGGAGTCTGCTAACTCAGCACATTCAGACCCCTGAACAACAAAAATGGTTAACTAAATTGCTCGGCTATGACTACGTCATTATCTACAAACCTGGTAAGGAAAATGGAGTTGCAGATGCCTTATCCCGGGTTACACAGTCCCCTTCATCTTTTTTGGCCATCTCTCAACCTAAGTTCGCTTTCCTCGCACACCTACAATTCTTTTACAAATCCAATCCCACAAGTCAACAGTTTCTCATCAAGCTCCGATCTGACCCTAAGATGCAACAAGTTTCTTCATTAATCCATGACATTGTGTACTACAAACAGTGCATATTTATCCCTAAAGAAACGGGGTTACAAGAAAGTCTCCTTACAGATTTTTACGACACCCCGGTGGCTGGCCATTCGAATATCCAAGCAACCTTCATTTACCTTGCAAGTTCCTTCTACTGGCCAGCAATGAAATCCGACGTTCAAACCTACATCCACAATTGTCATGTCTGTCAACAATCCAAATATTCTACACATAAACCCTACGACACTCTACAACCACTGCCTATTCCACAGCAGGTATAGGAAGATATCAGTATGGATTTTATCACTCATTTACCTCTTTCAGGTGGCAAGACAGTGATTTGGGTCATTGTCGACCGACTCTCCAAATTCAGTCACTTCATAGCCCTGCCTACTCACTTTTCGGCCGCTATTTTAGCCCCAATTTTTTCGGTCGAGATTGCTCGTCTTCGTGTGATTCCTAAATCCATTGTCGCCGATCTGGATCGCATCTTCGTTAGCACATTCTGGAGACAATTATTCAAGTTACAAGGGACTAGATTAGCTATGGGCAGCGCCTATCATCCACAAACGAATGGTCAAATAGAAGTTTTAAATTGGTGTTTGGAAGCTTACCTTCGCTGTTTTGTGGGTGAACGGCCTCAACAGTGGACTCGATTTCTTCATTTGGGGGAATATTGGCATAACACCTCGTTTCACTCGGCTATTAGCATGTCCCCCTTTCAATCACTTTACGACAGACCTCCTTCGTCAATACCCACGTATCTCGCTGGATCTGCTATGGTTGCCACCTTGGATGAGTCGTTTCTGCAACGCCAACAAATTTTACTCAAACTTAAGACAAATCTTCGAAAAGCCTGACAGAGAATGACAGATCAAGCAAATAAACATCGCATGGAGAAAAGTTTCGAAGTAGGGGATTGGGTTTACCTTCGTTTACAACCATATCGTCAGATCTCCGTGGTTCGCCGCTCTTCTCACAAGCTTTGTCGCCGCTTCTATGGCACGTATCGGATCCTGCGCCGAATCGGCCAGGTAGCCTACGAATTAGAGCTCCCCTCAATTGCCTAAATCCACCCCATCTTCCATATTTCACTCCTCAAACCATGTCGAGGACCTTTGCCGCCGCAGATGCCACCATTCCTCGCTTTGCTTGCTGATAACCACGCCATTCCGCAACCTAAAGCCATCTTAGGGTTTCGCACACTCAAAACTAAACATGGAGACAAACAACAACTTTTGGTACATTGGGAGTTCATGTCCGAAGTTGAAAGTACATGGGAGAACTTAAAAGAGTTTCAACGGGCTTACCATACTTTTGACCTTGAGGATAAGGTCCATTTTGACGGGCCGGGTAATGATACATCTGGGCCATCAATTGGACATGCAAAGAATCAAGAAAATGGGCCTACAAGGGGAATTGGATCAGAAGTGGAGAAAAAAAGGTTCAAAAGAGTTAGTAGGGCACCAGATTGGATGAAGGACTATGACCTAAAATAAAATAGGGTTAATATTTGAAATTTTATGCATTGTACCTAGATATTTTAGCTGCTAGTACACGTGTTAGCAGATCCCGAAATGTCCGTTTTACATTCTCTGTATTTATCAGCATTTCAGTGAGTAATGAAAATCAGAAAATTGTCCCAAATACCTTCTTCTCTCTCTTTTCTGTTGGAGTTTAATTCCTTTCCTCAAATCAAAGGAAATTTTATCAGCCATTGTTAACAACACCCTTTTTCAAGTTGTACATCACATCTTCAAATTTGACGAGACAGATATGGATCTAAATACACATTTCCAAATTTAAAGAGACAGAGATAAGTTTGACGAGATGAAGACGGGTGATGCTTAAATTTTTAAATTTATATAGCGTTTTAGATATTTTGTTTAGTATTTTATTTTCTCGCTTGTATGAGTTTTTGCTTTCTCTCTCTAATGAGAGTTTCATCTTTCCTTGAATAAGAGTTGCACAAGAATTTTCTTGTGTTCGTTTGTGAACTCTTAAGATTTGTTATCTTTAAAAACTTGATAGTTGGTGTTTCAGATGTTCTTACTACATCGTTTGAATCGATATGAATTGTATTGTTCCAGGCGTTGTAAACTTTCGATTGAATGATATATAAAATCGATTTTTCTTATAATAAAAAAAGGTATTCATAAGAGTGAATAATTCACAAAGAATAGTTCATTTCATAATTGATGTTTTTTCCTCCCAAAACCTTAATTTCACTTAAATTCATGATGTGACACAACTATTTTAAACGACTAACTTAAGGTCAAAAATATGAAATTTTGCAAGACTTTCACGTTTTCAACTCTAATTTGGAACTCTATTCCGGTTCAAACATAGCCATCAAAGTTGGGGATAGGGAACATTACAATTTACTAATTACACCTTCAAAGATTATGTCAATGTATGCATGTATCATGGTTGCAATTTGCAAATTCATTTGTATCAATTGTCAATTTATAGAAAGAAATAAAAATTTCAGATATTTATCCTAATTGATTGGAGGACTAATTCAAGGCTTTGAAGTTACTTGAACCACTTAACAATCATCGATATGGAGATTAATTTCTAATAGTTGACTATAACCAATTACCAATGTGTCACTAAAGAAATAGGCTTTATGGTGGTCAAAGAAAGCTACTCTTAATCATCTCAAGGAATAATAAGGATGTATCTATAAAATTAAATGAATGATCCTACAAGCAAAATATCTTATTAGAAAAAGGATTAGAACTTAATAGTTGTAACTATGTGTTAATTATATTAAGTTGTAGAAAGCCTGTTAGAATAAAGCAAGAAATTAAGAATCATACACGAGGATCAACGTAATTCATCTAGGCTACATCCAATGACAAGAATGACAAAATTTTATTATTAGGCTATACACTGAAAGAGGTATAAAGAGATTATGAAAATTGTCACATTACAAAAAAATAAGATATAAGTAACAAAATTGGCAGGTCGCATTTCAAAGTTATCACTAATTATAAATTATTAGTTACGCGCCTATAGTGACAACTTATTAACAACAATTATAGTTGTCACTATACATATGTCACTAATGGTTAATAGTGACAACTATAAAAAAACTCGTCACTAAAATTTCTTATTGAGACAAAATAAAAATTATTGTCACTCATTATGTATATTTAGTAACAATTTTGACATTGTCACTTCAAATTATATTAAGAATATTACTTTTTGTTGTAGTGTCATAAGTGCATTATAACTTTAATTCAAAAAATATTTGTTTATTTATAGTCTACTATACCATAGGGTGTCGTTGTCGCTCCTGCCCTGAATCCGTACCTGAAGATAAACACAACGATGATATTATCAATTGTGAACCTAAAACTTCAAGTCATATCATAACAAATCAACAACTATACTAGTTTGATAACATAGTGAAATCTACTATAAGAGTATTTATATATACTTTTTATAACTTTTGAAAGGGGGCTATAATTTTTCACATTTTTTTCAATGCAATTATGCAAAAAAATAGAAATCCTTTGACAATGACTTGTCATTGGGGAACAATATGGGCATTAATTATCACTTCTTTGCTTCAATGACATTGATTATGATTTCATATTTAGCATTGAGAATTATCACCAACAATATTTCTCACCATAAGATAAGCTTTATGCCCATAACTAGAGAGCTTTTTCCATCATCTGGCTGCATCCTAATTAATTGTCTTGTCCTTGCCCTTTTCAAGTGCCTCCGAAAGACAAAAGACAATTTAGATAACAAGCAAAATTGGTGGGTGGCATTTAGAAATTTTTTAGATTCAAGGTCTGAGATAATTATGACATATGATCTATATGAGATTTAATATATATAAATAATTGTGATAATTATAAAATAGATCTAGATGATTTTTAATATATATAAATAAGCGTGATTGTACAGTTACTTGAAGTTTTGAGACTCGTCAAAAATCATTCAAAATTGAGTTGATTGTTTTTTGTGTATAGAGCATTTGATGTTTCGAAAGTCCATAAAAATAACTCAAAATCTTGTTGGTTTTCGTGTACAAAATATGGGAATTTTGGATACAAACTTGTAATTAGGCGTGTCAATCAAGCCGAGCGAGCCGAGCCTGGTCATGCTCACGCTCGGTTTGATATTATGCGAGCTTTTATCACCAAGACTTGAATTTACACGAGCTTTTTATTTCAAAGCTCGGGCTTGGTTTGAAAATTAGTACGAGCTTCGAGCCGAGCCCGAGCCGGCTCGAACTTGTTCTCTTTTGAAAAACTTTAAGTAATAAAGTAATCTAATATATAAATTGAAAAAAAAAACAATCTTAAAAACATAAAAAATCAACATCATCCATGTTCTAATGATAAATCATAACTAAAATGTACCTTGAAAAAATCTCATTTCATTGAAATATATGCTCCACGCATTATTTAAGACTGAAAAAATATTATAACTAAATATATGATAAGCTTACTTACAAAAAAAATTATTTTTGTCGTGAGTTGTGAGGAGAAATAAATTAAATACAATTATTGAAAACAAAAGTTAGCAGTCCTCAATGTCAGTTTATGTGAATTGTCATATGTTTATATTGGATACGGTCTGGTAAGTTTAAATTGATAATTTTTTACTTTTTGAGTATAATGTTTTATATTAGGAAATTTTAGAATTGAATGTTGATTGATTTTAAGGATTCTATTCCTTAATTTTAAATCTTGATATTTTCTGTGCAATCTGAAATTATTTACAAAAAAGTATTATATTTTATTTTTGTATATAATATATAAAATATATATATACATGTATATATTTTCTTTTACGAGCCTGGGTCCAATTCAAGCCGAGCCTACTTTCCCTCACGCTCGGCTTGAATTCAAATTCAAGCCTTGTCCTTGGGCTCTAGTTCGGCTTGGGCCCGGCTTGTATAAAGCTCGGCTTAAAAATTATCAAGCCGAGCTTACGAATTTCGAGCCGACTTGAGTTCATTGACAGTCCTACTTGTAATAGTAATCTCAAGACAAGAAAGTGATTTAATCATATAATATGACAATACTACTAATTATATAATCTTTTAGTCCTATATTTAAGCGAAAAAGCAACTTAATGCAATCTAAAACAAAGTACTTAATATATAATCATATTATATACTAATTGATTGCCTTTCCAATGACAGACAATTAAACAATCATTAATTTCTAATTTATTCTGACAAAATAATTAAGCAATCATTAATTACAGATTTTTCATATGAAGAATATGCCTGAATTTTTATTTAGAAAAAACAGATAAAGATATTCAGATACATTTACACCTACTCCACGGAATCTCTCTGTCTGGACCAATTTTTTTTCTAAGCCAATCATTAGAATAAGGAATGAGAATAATTGGTAGGGGTATATTGGAGGCATTTTTGGTAGATAAAAACAAATATATATTATAATAAACTTACTATACATCAATTATCCACCTGTTCATGAAAGAGATCATGGGTCCATTAACAAAAGTTTTGAAAGTCTATTCCTTTGCCAATACTCACCAAATCTTTTTTTTTTTTTAAATAAAAAAGGTTTTAGTAGGGTTAGTTTCGGTCATCTACCATGGGTCAGGGTATGTATGCTTTCGGGATCAAAAATCGCTTACAGAAGTTTTTACAGATTGCACACCAACATTATTTTCATATCGGTAGAGAGAATCGAACTCAGAACCTTCTAACAGAAAGTAACTCGTTTCTTACCAATCAATTTCTAACATGATGTTTCATCTTATATGTAGTGGTATGTGTTAAAGTTTAGCCCAGAGGTTACATATATAAACATGATATAAATTATATATACTTGGCTTGTAGTTGTGATATGGAAAACAATATGAAACACAATTACAAAATAGAAGATTTCAAGTGTAAGTTAATGAGAGGGCATATATATGCTTTTTGTAGGACTTATTTTCGGGACTATTTAGTGATATGAGACTTTTGACAAATTTGTTTCTAGTTGTGCATTTTTTTCATATAGTGAAATTCTCTTTACATTACCCGTAAATATAGAGTGATTTGGGCAAATAATATAAATCTTTGTATCTGTTGTTATCTTTATTCGTGCTTTGTTTAAGAAAATCATGTAAATTTTTATTTGAATTCGATGCTATATTTTGTATTACTCAGTACAAAATGTATCATAATAATTCAATTGTATACAATAAAATATCAATTTATAATAGAAGATTCAAGCACACCCACCCAAACACCCAATCCACAATATAATATATACCTTTGTTTCTCCATAATGATAGATATTCATGAATATTCAATCCCATTTCCCACAATAGGAACAAAACCCTATATCTTTCTACATGGCAAAGGGGCAGTTTACAAATTGGCCATAAATAGTTTGCAATTTTTTTTAATAGAAAGATGGATTTGGAGACATTATCTAGCAATAATAATATTTTATTTATTTAATTTTATTTATGTACATATATGAATGTCCACTATAGCTACCATGGACATCTAACAATGGACACAAATGAGGAAAAAATATTTCTATTAAGGGAAAAGAATCTTGATGTGGCATGTCCTTAGAGGATGACAAGGAATGGATGTTGACTCATCAACAAAGCAGATAATAACAAACAAATCGATTTCAAAGCTTGGATTAATAATATTCACAAGTGGATTTTATTTTTAATAATTGGTTAATAATAATTAATTTAATATTGTTTTGGTTGAAAGACTATAAGCAACATCTTAAATACAATAGAAAATCTTGTCAAGGATGTGAGTTGTCAAATAAATAATCTCAAAGTAAACTCTATCTCCTTGCAGCAATTTTTTAGAGTATTAATTAAATTGAGAATTTAACCCTTGTCTTGTTTAGATACCCTGCTCTAGATCTTGTTTGATCTCGTCTCGTACTCTAATCCTCATATATATATATATATATATATATATGTATATTTCCCGCTTAAAGATGAAAGCGACGTAGTATACATGTAATAAAAATTGAAGTGAATCCGAGATGAAACATCGTGTTAAAATAAACAATTCGGTGTGTGCCTCATCTCCCCCTCCGCTGAATTACGGTAATTTTAACTTGTTTTGACCGAATTCAAGTTAATGACAAGTAATTTAATTGCACTTACAACGTAATTATTGTATACTTTAGAAGAGCGACCATAATGATTTTGATTGGGTTAAGAATTTTCCATTAAAGCTTGTGTTTTCTAATAAAATATTATTTTTATATATATGCTAATCTTCTCTCTATTCAAAATTATTTTCTTTCTCAAGTACTCAAGATTCTGCACAAATCATAGATTCTCAACTAAGATTATAAGCCATGTGATAATAATTAGCAGGTTAACTATCTTTAGTTAAACATATTAACCAAGATGTCTTACAAATAAGCAGGAAGTGGCGCCAAGTGAGCCTCGTCGACGTCGAATGTTTTAATTAGGAGAGGTGTACACGGTCCGGGTTGGGCCATTTTACGGAGGTAAAAAACCAGTTGGATCGAATATGTGCGAGTTAATAAAATATCAAACTAAAATTGAATAATTATCTTTTTAAACATACTTATTGGGGATGATCAGGTTCAAGATATTTAGCAGACGAGTTCGTAGGTTGACTGGTGATCATATTTTAATTATACCTTTTACAACTATTTGTGGCTACAAGGGAAAATTCTAGTTCGATTTCGGTTCGACCACATCCAAATATGATTGGTACTTATCTTGTAAAATACATTTAGGTTTGGTCAAATCGAGAGTGAGCTAGAAATTTTCACGAATAAGTAAAATTTTAAAGAACATATCTATTTGCTGTTATATATATATATATAAATCGAGCAATAATAAGTGGTATTAATTACTAAATAGATGTTATATTATCTTTATCATGATTTGTGAGATATGAATTTAAACTCTCAAATATTAATAAAAGTACATTTTTATACAAATTCATCACAGACACACACATATATGTTTCCTTGGTTAGGAATATAAAGCTATACATTGTTTAAATCGAACAAAATTAAGTATCCAAACAAGATATTCAATTTGTTTGCAAAAAAACATTAATTATGCCATATAAATATGAATAAAATCAATATATTTTTTCAAATGCTAATATATAACTATATATATAATATATGTACGACATAAATAATTAGCAGTCGGATTTGCGAGTTAGACAAGTTACAATTATTAAATGCAACACCAAAGCCGAAAGTGTCAAGCTATAATATTTTCAAACTGTCACTATTATTTAAAAATTCTGAATTGACGAGATTTTTAGGTGAACTGACTCGATTTTAATGGTTCAGGCAGGTTATGCTGATTTATGCACCCCTAGTAGTAAGCTCTCCAACTCTCTATTTAAATGTTATGAGTTCGAATCTCAACAGAACAAGTAGAATTTTTCGCTTTACGTGGGTGTACTTGTGCATACGGTCATAGCCAATTTATAATAATTGATTCAATAGAGATGAGTACTTATTTTCTATTGTATTATTGAAATAACAGGATCAAGTTGAACTATACATCTAGATAAATTCTGAAGAAAGAAACATTTCCCGATTTAAATTTTCACCATTTTTGTAAAACAAAACTTGGCCAATCAGCTGGGTGGTTAAATGTTAAATATTTTACTAATATAATATACATGTTTATTAGTACTTGCTATTGTTCTGAAGAGCCCCCCATAAAAAGGGCCAATAAGAAAGCACAGGCGGTTAGAGAGAGATGAAGTGGAGTAGGAGTGAGTGATTCCTGCCAAAAGGCCCCACGTCTTTTTTTTGTTACAAAAAAAATTGGGCACCATCGGCTCCGGTCACCTAATATGAGTATATTCAGGATCAAAGTTCATTTACATAATTACATATAGATTTCTCACTAACAACGCAATCACATCAACAAAAAAAATTGAACCCACAAATTTCTGACAGAAAATGAGTCGTTCCTTATCAATTGAGTAGATAAGTGTTGGCGAGTCACAATTTTCTTTCTTTGCTTTATGTACAAAAACTAATGGTGTTTTTATTGCATAGTTTATTTTGTTTGGAAACCCCACATAAAGCCTGATAGGGCTCAGACAGACAGACTTCTCAAGGACAAGATTTTTCTGTACCATAGGATTTGATCATTTTCCTATTCTGACCATACTAATTATTACCATCTCCCCTATTACACTCACCCTCCCCTCACACATAACAAGAGCAAAGAGATAGTTTTTTTTCAAAAAGAATAATCAGATACTTTCAACGAGAGAAAAGATAGTTTAGACAAAGACCCTTAAAACATGAAGAATTGAAGAGAGAGAGAGAGAGATTTTTTTTTTTATTTTGGTGCATTATAGATAGATATAGAGAGAGATGTTTTTATGAGAAGAAGAGTTGGACCCTCTTTATCATTTGGTGGCCATTATACATCAAAACCCCTCAAAACATCAAAAATTGCAAATTATCAAATATATACATATCATATATATAGATATGAGAGAGTGAAGGGAGAGAGATGTATTTATGAGAAAAAGACTTGGAAGTCTTGAACGACCTTCTCATTTGGTGGCTATTACTACTATATATACTACTGCAAAATATAAATTATCACATATATATTTATATACATATATATATATATAGAGAGAGAGAGAGAGGGGAGAGAGAGATGTTTTTATGAGAAAAAGACTAGGACCCTCCTCTCATTTGGTGGCTACTACTACTACTACTATATTTTGACAAGAAAGCTTTGATCTTTCGCTCCTCTCTCACAGTTGAGTTTTTTCTTGTTTTTCCACTTGCTCTCTTTGAAAATCCCTTGAAATTCAGATTTTCCAACAAAAAAAATTCTCCTTTTTTAAAATTTTTAATCTTGTATAATAATTTTCTGTATTATACTGATTCTCAATCTTTTTTGGGCTTAGCTTGTGCAGTTTAATTTCTTCCTCTGAAAAATGGTCTAAAAGAAATTAAATTAAAAAGCTTTATTGCATGGCGAGCCATATCCCATATTCATTTCCTCATCATCTCCCCAGTTCAAGCTTCTTGTAAGATGTTTCCATATATACATATATATATATGTATGTATGTATGTATTATTCATTTTCTGACATGGGTTTTTTTTCTTTCTATTTTTTTTTTTGGGTGTGTGAAAAGAAATCAAGAAGGATCTGCTTTTGATTTTGGAGAGCTGGAAGAAGCTATAGTTCTGCAAGGAGTTAAGAACATCAATAATGATGAAACAAAACAACAACGTATACTACTCTCTTTCCTCTCTCTCTCTGACGTGGGGGGTAGGGTGGGTGGTTGGGGGTGGGGTGGGGGGGGGGGTTTGAACATGTCTAAAGAGCTCTCTTACCATTTCTAATACAGAAATCATTCTTGGACAAAGGGATTTAAATGGCGTGGGGTTTCATATAAGGAAATAACCTGACTTTTGCTTGCATGATTCTTACTAACCCCATAACTGCTAGCTACAACAACAATATATACATATACATATATACATACATACATATATATGAATCTGATTCTCAAAAGATTGTATTGTTTTTTTTATTGTTGCAGCTTTATTTAGGCCTGCTGCAACTCTGGAGATGTTCCCTTCTTGGCCTATGAGATTCCAGCAGCATACCACAAGAGTACTTATTTCCCTTTTAATCTCCACAAAATCTTTGACCTTTATATATATATATATATATATGTATGTAATTTCTATACAACTCAAACTTATCTTTTAAGTTCTTTTTGGAGCTTTCTTAAAAATACAATTTTTTTGGTGATGAAAGCCATTTTGGCTGATTTTGGTGTGTAATTAATAATACGATCAGGGTAGCTCAAAATCAGGAGAAGAGAGTACTGATTCAGGATCAGCTTTAAACCCTGACTCTCCGATCAGTAGAAACCCCACGGCGGCGACGGCGGCGCACCACCACCTTCAGCCACCGCAGCAACCTCAAATGGATACAGCTAGTGGAAGTGATAGCCCAAGAACATCGGCCAAACAAAACCCTGAAAAGGTTCTATTTTTCTGAAAAAAATTAAATTAAATTTTTCCTTGATTTATTTCATTATTTAGAAAAATTCTAACTCGTTGCGCGCTCGGCCGAATCCAAATGGGGATCAATCACCAGAGGAGGGTAATTCACTCATTTTGTCTAATACAATTGAGTTCGATGGGTTCGGCCGAGACGAGAGCGGACTAGAATTTCGCACTTAATTATTATAATTGTTGTGATAATCCCAATATCTAAGGAAAAATAATAAAGGTGGTATCTTTTGTTACTATTTTGTTTCTAAATTCCAATTCCCAAAAACTGGTAGAAGATTTACATGAAAAGGGGGGGTTATTTTTGATTTTATTGAATGATTCTCTCTGATTTTCAGAGGAAAAAGTAGAATCTTTACAGTAGTTGAACTGTTCATATCCTTGATTTTTATTTTTATTATTATTTTAATATTCATTCATTATTAAATTCCTCTAAAATAATTTAGCCTCATGTCCTTTATTTTCAAATATTGTAGTTTAACTCATGGTTCATAATTACCTACTTTTTCATGGCCCAAGAACTGTAGTTCAATTCCCAACCCCCAACCCCCTTTTTTTAAAATTTATGGAAAATAAGAAAACAAATCTAAGTGAAATTACTCAAAAAATACTTTTTTGTGAATTTTTTCTTTTTAAAATTATGCAGAGAAGGGGGGCTGGTTCTAATTCAGATAAAGCGCTTGACGCTAAGGTGATGAAAAAAAATACAAACATTATATACATGCATGCATGTAAACATAATTTTAGAGCACATAAATTTTCATAATTTCTTGACATTTATTTGTTGTCTATGGCTTAATTATATTTATAAAATAATTAAATATACTAATCTAGCTAAAATCTAATGATTTGTTCACTGTTTTCAGACATTGAGACGTTTAGCTCAAAATAGGGAAGCTGCAAAGAAGAGCAGGCTTAGGAAAAAGGTGAACTGCCATTTTTTTTTATTTTTAGAAAGTCTCGGGATTTCGATTTTTGTGGGTCCCACTAGAATAATCGTGATTGTTTTGAAATTCGGTGCAGGCCTATGTGCAGCAGCTAGAATCAAGCAGGATTAGGCTCACTCAGCTGGAACAAGACCTACAGAGGGCAAGGTCACAGGTAATTAGCTGAAGGGATAGTTAATTAAATTTTTGAAAAATAATTTAGTAATTTAATTCCTTAAAAAAATGGGTTTAAAGCCCTATATTTGTAATTTCTGAAATATTTTCCCATCAATTGCTGTGGTCAACAGGGAGTTTTCATAGGAGGTGGTGGGATTGCAAGTGGGAATATTAGCTCTGGTATGTTTCTTCTCTTGCTTATAGTAAATTACTAAATTGCCCTTTCCTAAATGTCACGGACAGAATCGTGCCACGTCAGTAGAGTGTGAGACGATCTCACTGCTTAATGGTATGATTCGTATCGTTTTGGTGTGAAAATACCTGGTATATGTAGAATTTTCTTGACGAGAATTGTTGAGAAAGAGGGGCAAATTGGTCTATTCAACTATTCTAATAAATTTGAATGTTGCAACTTGTACCAGTTCAATCCAGTAGAAAAATACATCAAAAGGTCAAACCTTGTAGTTCTTGTACTTAACCTTGACTTTAAGCCAAATGATCCACATTGTTGACCGTACACAGCATGCTTGATTTGAATGTGTTCAGAACCCCAAAGTATTTTTCCAACTTATTATCAAACATAAAATTTCAACTTTTTTTTTTTTTTTTTTTTCAAAAACCGATTTTTTTCACAAGCACAAAACAATTCTAATACTTGCGCATTCGTCTCGTAGCTTTTTAATTTCTGCCAATTTCATCCCATTATCTCCGAAATTTAAACTCCAATCCAGTTGATCTCAAATTCCCTGCCCAATACACAATATATCAAATATATATACATATCATCTTCTTGGACGTCAATATCTGCTGTAAAAAACGTCAATTGGGTTAGAATTCGAATTCGGGAAAGTAATGAGATGAAATTGATAACGACTACGATCGAGACTAAATTGGCAAAATAGATGTGAATGAGACACAAAAACAAAATTAAAATTTTATTATGGTCCGATTTGGCATTTCTCTCAATTTGCAAATATTTATAATCTTTTAAATTCAGTCAATTTGCCAGATATGCGTCCACAAATTCTTCAATTCTTGGCACCAACCTTTTGTAACCTAGAAAAAGAGCAACTTTTTTAATAATGTGAAGTGTGAACATATAAAAAACCTACAAAAATAAAGTTGGTACTAAAAGTTGTCCCCTTGTGCTTTCTTCAATAGTCTGTGCATGACCTGCATGGACCTTTATCTTTTCTTGAAATTCGTTGAATATGGTCACGGTGAACTTAAGTGTAATTTATTTGTCTCAAGTAACTAAGCACGGAGTAATTGTGAATTACAATTGGGTTTGTGTGATCAAGTCTGGACTAGAATTTTTCATTTTCTTCAAACATATAGTTGATGAATATTTTAATTTTTAGGTGGTGCAATATTTGATATGGAATATGCAAGATGGTTAGATGATGATCATAGGCATATGTCTGAGCTTCGTACTGCGTTGCAAGCACAATTACCAGACGGCGACCTGAGGATAATAGTCGACGGATATATTGCTCATTACGATGAAATTTTTCGACTAAAAGGAGTTGCTGCTAAATCTGATGTCTTCCATCTGATCACCGGTATGTGGACAACACCTGCCGAGCGATGTTTCCTGTGGATGGGTGGTTTTCGGCCTTCTGACCTAATCAAGGTTCGGTTAATTTTGTGCTTTTCTAATCTTGAGCAAAATTTTGAAGGGAAATTGCAATGCTAGTCCAATAGGATAAATGACCTATTGCGAGTTTAGTTCCATTTTAAATGAACTTATAAAATTGATCTCATGGAATGCATTTTTTTTTCAATTTGGCCCCTTCCATTAAAAGACGGGTGGTGGCCAATCCCATGAGAAATTTCTGCAATTTTCAATTTGTGACAAATGATTTAGACTTTTTCTCCGTGTTGTGCTTAAAATCCGGTATGAGCCAAAATTTCCCGTCAGTTATGCTCAAATTGTCTTCAGTATGAAAGGCATAACACTAACAATATCTACCATGTTATGGTAACCACAGATTTTTATTTTTTTTCGTCTCATTTTCTTGATTAGATGTTAATAGCGCAACTAGACCCGTTAACGGAGCAACAAATTATGGGGATTTACGGTCTCCAGCAGTCGTCCCAACAAGCGGAGGAGGCTCTCACTCAGGGTTTGGAACAACTACAACAATCGTTAATCGATACTATAGCCAATGGCTCTATTAATGATAGTATGCATCATATGGCTGTTGCATTGGGCAAACTCTCCAATCTTGAAGGATTCGTTCGACAGGTAATATTATTTTTTTTCTAATAAAAATCTTGGTGATTTTTATCTGAATCTTGAGTGGTCTATTAAGTGAAGTGGATAACTAACAAAAAAACGTTTATTTTTTGGGCTATTATTGGACCTAGGCACCTAGCTATGTTTAGTTCTTTATCCAAAGTGATGCGATAAAAAGTTCATGTTGCTCTTTAAGAAACTTTTAAGTATTGATAAGTGATAAGAAAGCAAATGTTGGGCACTATTGGAGTAAAATCAACATTATCGATCTTCTATTTCAAAATGATATTTCATAGTTGTAGTTTTTCATGTACGCTATGTGTTAAACTCTACATCAGTTGTCTCTTTGAGGAATTTCTTTTTAAAGTGTTATGAAGCTTGAGATAGAACAACAATTTGAAATAGAAGATTTTAATTGCAAATTCAAAGCATGAAATTGTATCCTTACTCTCCTTTCATCTTATACTCTACGGGGATTTGTATATTTAACAAATATTTTATACACTTATTATGTATCTACGCGCAGAATATAGGTTGAAACAAAATAGGAGTTCTGAACTTATTGAGAAAAAGAAAAGAAACTAATATTTAGTTTCTACTTCCTCCTCAAGGAATTAACTTTTTTTATCCAATGTCTTTATGAAAATTGCTTTTTAATAGTGTAGAACTTGAATTGTATCTTGGAATGATATGACAAAAGTCCACTTAAGGTGGAACCCCACTAATAATTGTAATTATACTAATTACTAACCAATCATAGAGGTGTTTTTCTCCATGAAAAACAACACACACACACACACATATATATATATATATATATATTCATGCTGCTATTTAATTGGTAAATAAGTCTAGCTTAAACATATAATTCCAACAAAAAGTGGTTTGATAGTGAAGCATGTTGAAAGGGGAAGCCTTGGTACACCTATCACCAATTTTTATTTTTTTTTGACAATGATGTGAATAAATTCATTGAAAATTGAATTAAAAAAAGCATATTTATTTCAAATTAATGAATGATTGGAACAGTCCAAGTTCTTCGTATAAGATAACTAAAAAAAATTCAATGCTTTGAAAATTTATTTAGATTTATTTATACACTATGGTCCATCTCAATTATCTTTTTGTATTGTAATTCTTGACTATATTTAATGTTGCTTTTATAAAAATAGGCTGATAACTTGAGGCAGCAAACACTTCATCAACTCCGCCGTATACTAACAGTCCGGCAAGCCACACGTTGTTTCTTGGTGATCGGAGAGTACTATGGTCGATTACGAACTCTAAGTTCTCTATGGGCGTCTCGTCCAAGAGAGTAAGATCGGTTTTCTTACTTATTTTTTAAAAAAATTAACGTTTATTATTCATATGAAAAGGTTAATACCAGTGTTGCAATTACTAGGTTATGTAGAAGAATATTGTCATGTTTTTTTTAAATTCTTTTTTTGTAATTTTTCAGGACTATGATCATGGATGATAATTCTTGCCAAACAACTACGAATTTGCAGATGGTACAAGCTTCTCAGAACCAGTTCTCGAACTTCTGATTAATTAATAGTAAGAGGTTCTTAGCCTCAATATTGAGGTTGTCTAGGCTACTTTTAGAGGAGATATAGTTTTTTCTTCTATTATTTTTCTCTAGATTTTAAAAATTCTTATATACTATAATGTTATCATGTAAATGTAAGTCAATATTTATGCAAATTAATTAATTACCTGGCTCATGCATTGATGTTCCTATTCTAAAACATTTGAACAAAAACGAGATCACGTGTGTGTATGACTGTAAACTAGTAGAGTCAAGTCTGTAAACTATTCGAGTTGAGTGAGCAAGTCATTGTTTAAGCTTGTTTGAAATATTATCGAACTTCAGAATATGTGCTTGAGTTTTGTTTGATTATTAATCAAGTCGAGCTCAAACGAGTTTTAATCGAGTCGAGCACAAAAATAACTTGATTTTTTAGCACATATTTTATTATTTTTTACTAATCGAGTCGAGTTTTAAATTTATTGAACACATAAAATGTTGTTCAAGCTTGGTTTGATATGTTAACAAACCAAGCCCAAATAAGCTTTTAACGAATACATTCGAGTCGAGTATTGAGTAGTTTAGTTCTTTAGTGTCTTGTGGGCACAACAGAAGTGAAACAAGCGCATGTGGCACACATTTGTATGTCACATATGCGTGGATGTAACACTTTAACACAAACATCTTTTTTCCCCAGAATAGCACGAGCATATTTTAACTAGATTATTTGGTATTATAGGGAGAAAATAAAATAATTAATTTGAATTAATCAATCATGGAGCTATTTTTTTTATTTTTTTTAGCATGGAGTGGATAATAAAATAAGAATCAAGATAGGAGTGCCTGTTGTTGATCTTCCTACTTGTGAAGTGGTGGTTAGGTGGAATATGTTTAAAGCACAAAGGACAAATCTAAGAGGTTGTGAAATTTTGTCTTTTTTATGGCTTTTAAATTTCATATGGTTTTTATTGAGTTTTTCTTTTTAATTATATTTTCTTTATGAGAAATTTGGTTCCACGTATATTATAATGAGAAGTTTGTGTGTTAGAATCAGTTTGGGGTAATGTGGGAAATATTTTGGGAAATACATATTAGGAGTTGTATATATATTTGGGGAAATTGTTGTGGAGAATGAAAAATTGAAAATGTATTTAATTGGTTTAGTTTTGGACATGATTGTTGTGATGCATTTTTGGAGGCGAATATATTTGGTTTTATTTTTGGAATGACAATTTCTACAATAAATTTCCTGTAAACTTTTTTATATGGGTAATGATATTGACACTCCAAAATTTGTTACAGGAGTTCCAACTTTAATTTTTGCACTTGAATATGACAAAATTATTCTTAAATTTTAAAACTACCCCCTTTTTTTTTTTGAAAAGAAACGATGATTTTAAAACTACCCCTATGCATTCAAAATAAAACTATTATCATGATATAGGTTTTTTTCACTACTTTAAATCAAAATCAATTAATAAAAATAATATTCGACAAAAATAAAACAAGTAATTAAAATGTAGAGCATTATCAACAAAACAAAGTAATAATATTTTAAATTGAGAATAACAATTATATGAACCAAAAAGAACAAAAAGAATGAATATAAACTTCAATTAATTCACTCTACTTTGCTTTTATATTAGAATCTAGAAATCAAATTTATATTTTTGTTCAAGCAATAAGTTTAGCTTTTTCAGACAATAATGCATAAAAATAATTATCATAAATCATGCTCTTCTCTCAAACAAAAAAACTACACTTATAAAATTAATTAGCAACTTTTATACAACATGAATTTGAATACATAAAAGATTAAAAAATATTTTTTTTTTGTTTAATTGATCCTGATGAATAATTTTATGCTTTTAAAAATTAAAAAAAATCGTTATGCAGTATTACTTTATTCATAAATATATTATTTTGACATGATCATAGATGAAGTAAAGAAATTTTTTATTTTGTATTTAGACTAAACATAAACGAAATTTATTAATATGAAGGTTTAAATAGTAGGGAAAAAATGAAGCAAAAACTTGGCTTTTATTTAGATATGAGTATTCTTGTCACTTTCTTAGAGAGATGAATATAATTGGAGTTCCAATATCATTCCCCTTTCTCTGTAGGTTATTGGTATTATATCAACTTCTATGTTTTACAATTAAATAAATATTTTACAGATAATAATTGAAATATAATAAATATATATAGGCCAAATCTCATTGGTGATCTTTCAAGTCTTATTTTTGTCCCACTTTCATCCCGTAAGTCTAAAATGCGTCTCTTTGGTCCCTTGACTTTCAAAATCATTTATATCTGAGGTCACAATTCTATAAGGAATTGACGATTTTTTTTATTTTTTTTCAATTTGCCTTTGTATATAGGACTATTCCATCCAAAAGAGGGAATATTCCATTAATTCCTATTGGAATTGTGACCTTAGGAACCATAGCGACATGATTTTGAAAGTTAGGGGACTAATAAGGCGCATTTCAAACTTGTAGAACTAAAGTGAGACAAAATAAGATTTGAAAATATTGGACCATATATATATATATATATATATATATATATATATATATGAGGAGATTTCTTTGGACGCATGAAATCCTCAAAAGCTCTTCAAATACTAAAATGTCGGGAAAAGGCTAAATTTCCGTCACTATCCGTGCTTTTGCAAATTACGTTATTCTATAGGGTTATTATAAAAGATGACCTTATCCCACTAATTTAATCATACGTCGTTTTACAAATTAGGTTTTTTGCAATCAAAGTGTGGCCAAATATTTATTTAATTAGGATAAAGTTTTAAAGATGAAAAGATTTGGATGCAACTTGATCTTATCATTAATTTAAGTGGGATTTTTTTCGGTGCTTTAGCTACATTTTTTTGGTTCCTATCACCAATGGAAGGATGAAATTTAAATCGATAAAGTAATTTTGTTATGGAGTAGTTGATAAATGTATCACTTAATATCATATTAATTTCATCTATGAATTTTCATTAGCATAAATCAATCGCTAATATGAATTTATAACATGAAATCAATTTATTATTATTAATTCAAAATCCTTAGTTCCCATATGGATGAAATACTACCTACAATTTTTTTAGAGGTTACAATTTCTTTTTGGAAAATTACATATAGACTCCTTTATTTATTGTGTAATTATCAAAACCTCTCATTACTTATTGAAAATTACAAACACACCCCTCACGTAAAACATTTACTATAATTACACCTATGTGTATTTAAAATTTCTTATAATGTTATCCTTGTAAATCTTACAAATAGATCAATCGAGGAATTGTATTGATAATTTTCAATAAGGGTGGGAGAGGTTTTTGTAAATTACATACTTGATTGTTTTTGTAGGGGAAAAAAAGCCAATTTCCTTGTTTGACCATCTTCTAATCAACAAAACAAAGTCCATCAAATGGCACTTGTTCGTGAATTTAATAATAAGATTTTGTGATAAGACTAATTGATTGGACTTAATTAGTTAATAATGTTTTTACGTACATATTTGACTGTCATTAAAATGAATTCAATAAAGCCTAACTCTATTATGAAGCCGGGACCCCAATATATTGAAAGCCTTGAGTTCAATTCTCAAGCATGTGTGTGTCTTTCTTTGTTTGCATAACAACTGTTAATTTGATTGTAATAATTGTTAATTAATTATAAATTATTATTATTTAATATTCATAATATATATATTTTCTTGTTTGACAACCTCATGGTACTTGATATAAATGACAAAGTCCATCAAAGTGCACTTGTTTTTAAATTCAATCACGTTTCAATTGAGAATGATGTACTTAAAAATTCAAAATCTTGTTTGAATTTACTGACATGATTGCAAAAGCTCAAAGCACACCAAAAGATGTTGACCTGCGTACGTAGAATAGATTTTGGTCTTTTAATAGATATTAAGGATATTTATTGACATTATCCCTCTTACAATGTGTAATTACCAAAAATCCTCTCATATTTTTAAAATTATCAACACCCCCTTTAGGGGTCTAATTGTAAAATTATTAGGGATTAATTGTAATTTTTTTTAATATAGGTGGGGGTTCATTATAAGAAGTGTCTTGCATAAGGGGGTATTTATGTAATTTCAAAAACAGGAGAGAGCAATTAGATAATTACTCTTTTTTTTTAAACACATCAAGCTACTTTCATTTAATCAAAAAAACATCCACTACAACTACTCCTGGTATGCCTTTCTCATCAAATTTACATTAAACAAAGTACCAAATCCTATCTACTATACTCTTTGGGTCACTATTATTTACATGAAAAATTCGTCTATTCCTTTCAAACCAAATCAAGTAAATAATAGCAGCATAAATTGCACATTTTTTGCAACTAAGAATCGTTTTTCCTTTACTCACCTTACAGATCCAAGACAATGCTTCTGCCCAGTTGAACTGTTTGAATTTAATCTTCACTTTCAACTATATTGCCCCTACTTCTTTTGTGAACTCACACAGGAAGAATATATGGTCCCAAGATTCATCCTCCTTTGCACAAAAAACACACCAAACATCATCCATGTCCTTCCACTTAGTCAATGTGTCCCGAGTCTTTAACTTGTCATTAATAGCCAACCATAGAATAAATCTATGTTGGGCTAGTGGTCCCTTCCCCCACACAACTTTCTTCTAATCAACTGTCTCCTCATGCTCCATGACATGGTCATAGGCCTTGTGCAACCCTTCTTCCATTTGTTTCGTAACACATCCACTGCATCTAGGAAAATGTCCCTAATACTCACCAACTTTTTCCGGAACCATGACCTTGTATTCTTAGCTCCCACTATCCATATACTCCCCTCCCGTATATAGTATGCATGGACCCATTTAACGCACATAGAGTCCGTTTTAGTTGTTATATTCCAGATTTGCTTGAATATAGCTGCCATATTCCATTTTCCATTGCTTGAATATAGCTGCCATATTCCATTTTCCAAGAGAGATGAGTCCTAAACCACCCTCTTGCTCGGGCAAACACACTGTATCCCACTTCACCACCGTCTGATATCTGCCAGCCACTTTCCTAGTCCATAGAAAATTTATACACATCTTGCCTATTTCAGTAGTTACAGCTATGGGAATTGGAAAAATTTGACTCCAGTATAACTGTATTCCAAACACAACTGCTTTAAGTAACAATACCCTGCCAGCAAAAAAAAGGTACCTGGAGGTCCAAGTTGTAATCTAGTCATGATTTTTTTCAAGCAAAGGAGAGCAATTGTTCACTGTGAATTTAGAAGATATTAGGGGAACCCCTAGATACCTCATAGAAAACTCACCCTCTACAAACTTTGTCCTTTGCATAATGATTCTCTTCATCTCTGCCCCAACACCTCCACAAATTATCTGACTTTTCCCCTGATTAGCTGTTAATTCTGTCACCTCTGAAACTCATCAAATCTCTGTTTTAGTAGCCCAATTGACTCCACTTCACATTTACAAAACATCATTAAATCATCTTCAAAGAAAGATTAATAAGTCCTACCCTTTTACACTTGGGGTGAAACTTGAACCCCGGAGTTCTATGCAAGAGTTTGAAGCTTCTAGACAGGTACTCCATTACCAGAACAAAGGGATAGAGAGACATAGGGTCTCCCTGTCTTAACACTCTCCTTCCATTAAAGTTGCCAAACACTCCCCCATTCAACATTATAGAGTATCTAGCATTAGATACACAAAGCATGATCATCTGAGTGAATTGGGCAGGAAACCCATATGCCATCAAGACCTTTTCCAAAAAAACCCAGCTAACAGAATCATAAGCTTTTTTGATGTCTACTTTTAACACTGCTCTACGGGATAAGTTCTTTCTTTTATACCCTTTGACAAGTTCACAGCATAATGCCACATTATCCACTATTGTCCGGCCTTTGATAAATGCACCCTGTGATTGATCCACTAGCAAAGACAGTACCCCCTTCAGCCTATTGTAAATCAGCTTTGTAACAACCTTATAAATGACAGTGTAGCAGGCTATTAGCTTGAAGTCTCCCACTGTAGTAGGATTGGTACTTTGGGATCAAATGCAGTAGTGTATGGTTGAGTTCTGACATCATTTTCCTCTTTTCAAAGCACTCAATCACTGCCTTAGTGATATCTTTTCCCACTAAACTCCAAGATCTCCTATAGAATCTAGAGCTAAATCCATCAGGCACTAGCCTTTTATCCTCAGGGATGGAAAAAACAATTTCTAGACCTTTGCTACTATGACTGGTGTACTCAGGCAGCCCCAGTCTGTTTGTTGCAATACATACCCTTGAGCAATCATTTCTTGTTGAATTATAGTAATAGGACTACTTTCAGTCCCTATCAATTCATGATAAAACCCCAGAATCTCCTTCCTGATGTCCTCTAGCTCATTAATGATTCTCCTAGTACTGGTACTTAGACTACTTATACCCCCTTGCATCTTCTTTGCTTTAATTCTAGTAAAGAAATACTTATTGCATTCATCACTCTTATGGTAAAATTCCACTTTTGCTCTCTGGCTGAGGATTGCACTCTCCCTTTTCAGAAATTCCCCTAATTCAGTATATTCCTCCTTTTTCTTCTCGATAAGCTCTACATCATATGAGGTTATGTGTAATGCTTCTCTTGTACCCCTGAGATGTGCCTTTAGTATTTCAATTTTGGTTGATATATCAGTTTAATGAGCTCTATGAAGTGTCTTCAGTCTACCTTTTATAGCATTACATTTTTGTAAAATTCTATACATAGGACACCCCTGAACTTGTTTGCACCATTCCTCCTGAATCATACCAGGGTACTCTGGATGTAGTGTCCATCCATTAAGAAACTTGAAAGTGGGCCTTCCCTTTGTAGCTTCTTCCATAGACAATATTAGGGGGCAATGATATGATATTCCTTTATCCAGAACAACAACACTCTCTTTATCTATCTTCATCATCCAAGAATCATTGTCCATGATCCTGTCAAGTTTACAATAAATTCTTGCATTTTGATCATGGTGATTGCACTATGTGTATAGAGGCTCAGTGTAGGGGATATCAATGAGCCCCACCTGCTCAATACACCTAATCATACCCTCATTTCCCCCTGTATAAGTTCCATCACTATGTAACTTTTCTTGCTAAGCATTCCAATCAGCCATCAAGAGCCATGGTTGATTATATTTTAGTTGCTCTAACTCTTCGCATAAATCTTTTCTCCATTCCTCATCATTCATAGGTACCCCTGCACTTGTATTCTACATGTCATAGATTGGTTTGTTACCCTTAGAACAACTCCTTTAACTTTGTTACTGTCCCATAGAAGCCATATCCTCCTATTCTCAGCAGCCATATAATTGTTGACACACTTCCAGTCATCTCCAAATGCACTAACTACTTGTTTGAATTTATTAACCTTTACCCTTGTCTCAACTACTTCCATCACTTCTATTTTATTTTCCCTAACCAACTGTCGAACAACCCGCTATTTTTCAGTTGTGTTAAGGCCCCTTATATTCCACACTCCTAACTTCATTTATCAGGGGGTTCCGTGCTAGTATCACTTCCACATTCAGCCACATTTCCAGCCTGACTTAGTACTTGGAAAAGGTTGGATAAGGCATCTTGTACTTGTATGTTTGTGGCTTTATCTACCCAGCATTCCCCTTCTTCATCTTAGTCCCCCGTACTTCTTGCCACTCTGTCATAAGTCCTTTTCCCTTATCTTTCTCTCTCGGAGTCTGCTAGGGTAGTATGTTATATGGTTGTTGTTGTTTTTCCACTACAGTCTCCACTAACTTTTGAACTTGTGATGTACCCTCAGCTGCCTTATGGGCCTCAACAGGTGGTTATTTAATCTGCCATTCTTGTACTACTTCTTTGTGACACTTTATCTTGATGACCACATTTGTGACATCTTTGGCATTGAATAAGTCTTCATTCATACTTTATCGTCTATTTAATTGTCTTCCTAGTCATCCCATTCTTAATGACAATCTCCTTGGGAAGATCCTTCCCCACTTGAACTTGCACCAAAATTCTAGCATATTCTATCTTCAACTTCTTAGCAGTGAGTTCATCAATGTACAAAGGGTCTCCAATCTTGCTTGCAGTTTTGCTCAAGCTTGATGTTCCCCACATATCCAAAGGGAGCTTAGGCAATTGTACCCAAATTGGCCCAGAGGTAATATCCTCCTTTGACCCCTTTCTATCCAGCCAATTCCTCAAGATTAATGGTTTAGAGTAGAAGAACTGGACTTCTCTGTTTAATGCAGCCAACATATCCTCCTCTGTCTTATATCTCAACACAAAGTACCATCCTTCATGCTTCACAACTCGGAGCATTACCAATCCCCTCCACCCTGCCTTCAACAATCCAACCATCACATTCGTTGGAACATCCTGGCTAAGGACATATGCAAGCAACAAATATTGCCAATACTGAATTTCAGGCTCTACATCTTCTTGCGTTAAAGAAATTTCATCCTCTTCACTCTGAATTTTTTCCAATTTTAGCCCATTGGCACAATCCCGATTCCCAGTAAACAACTCACGCCACGATTTAATACCATTCGCCCTATTCTCGGTAGTGGTTTCAGTGTGTTTACCTTGATTTTCATTCTGTATTGCCGGTGGTGGCGCGTCAATGGTCTCCGCCTCACACGACATGTCCTCATCTTGGACCACATCCTTCTCCGAAAATCGATTTGCCCTAATTTATGTTATTTGGGGCCTGACCATCGATGGACTTGCCTGAGCTTGACTTCCCCCAACCGGGGAGCTATGAATTGATTGTGGATCAGTAGCTGGACTTGGATTCATGTCCACCGTCTTGCGCGCTTTCCTTCTCGCCATTAGAGGGTTTTGGTGCACGTTAGCATTATAATTACACATTGTTATACGAGGAGAAGTTAGAGTAATTTTCTATAGATATTATGTTTGAGTCATTGTGCATGTAAAAAATTTCATTGAAAGAACTCCCATGCCATTTAATACTTTGATGAATTAATTTTGAACTTTCGGCCTGGGATACCATGGCAAAACCTCGATAACAAAAAGAAAATGTACATTTCATTTAAGAAAGAAAAGAAAAATAAACTAAAATTGCCTGCAGACTGATCGAAACAGTACCAAGTTCAATGTTAGAGTAGTTGCAAATAATATCATCAATTAAATATAAACAATTTGTGATTAATTAAACTTGGATTAATTTGTTAATGATTTGTAGTCAACCTTTACTTGCCGACAGATATAGAAGCTGGCAGATTATAATTAGTATACGAAGGGCAGATACTCTTATGATCATTGTTTACTGCCATTATTTATTTATTTATTAACATTATGTAAGCATCAAAAAGTTTGACATCTGTTTTTTAAAGATAATAATAATAAATTATGTCTTGACTAATACTTTTCAATCTAATATATATAGTTGAAAATATGATATTATTCTTAAGTAGTCTAAAAATCGAGTTGCTTGCTACGAGACATAAGTTGCATGATTATGATGTCTAATTAATTTTCGGAGTAAGATACTAAGATGGTATCTTCGTCATCTGAATGTTGTTCTGTAAGCATAAAAAAGTTTGATATATTTTTTTTTTGGAAATTCAAGGGTAAATCTCCGCCGATCACCCAACAGAGCAAACATGTCTATACGCAATAGCCCGCAAACCACGTATGGAGGTAAGCCGCCCTAAGTAACCCATAGGCGATTGACTCGATAAGCGCAGGGTCCCCCAGGGCAGGACGGAGGAGTAAACTCCCCAAACCAAGCATCACCTGGGTTTTGAAACCACCCCAGGGCAGGATAGGGGAGAAAACTCCCCTTACCAAACATCACTTTGGGTTTGAACTTGTGTGGATTCTCACACTGCCAAAGGCCTTGTGACCGCTTTAGAGCCCCTAATTGCCATAAATTTATTAATATGATAATTGAAGTCCCCGTACATAAATAATTGTAATTATATTGAGACGTACCGTTTTAAAGGTTCTTGAGAAGCAATAAATATTCTTTTTTTTGGTTGCAAAAGCAATAAATATTCACAACCTAATTTATATTTTTAATTCTGGACGAAGGGGGATACACTGACCCGAGAAACTCGAGCCGATAATTTTTAATCATGGGCTACAAAGGTCATATAAAACTCCAAATAAAAAGAGAAAAATTACAACTTATGACAATTTGTGATTAAATTTGGAGCTCCCATGGAAGCTGATACCACAGGGACATTTGACTTTGCCTAATATAAATACTTGGGCTGGCGAACACCTAATAATTGAAAAGGAGAATGGCCGAACCAACCTCAATTGAGCCGGCCCTGGGCCTAGGTATTAGTTTGGGCCGCTTCTATGTCCATAGGCCTAATAGGGGGCCATGACCAGTTTATTGGACTGGCCCAGCCTATTAAGCTTTTTTTGGCTTGGGCCTCTGTGATATTGCCAAAACATATATTAGTATTTAATTTCGTATTTAATTTGTTACATGCATGACACATGTATAATTTTTTTTTACCTTAAATATATAAGTGTCACAAATTTTATATACATTTATATGAGACGCAATACGAGACTAAGCACGACTTTAAAATGCCAACTTAATTATTACTTGAATAAGACTTGGGCGACATTCACATATATTTACATGTTTTAAACTGTATTAGGTCACAATTTTCTATTTTCCTTTATGAATACAAAGTATGGCTATATTTCTTAAAATGTAAATCCTTTCTATTAAAAGTACCATTTGCTTAAAAACACAAAATCTCAAGTCTCACAGTACTAATTTTTATAGCAGTAATTCAAATGTTTAAAATCATTATTTTGATAATAGTTTAAGGTATGTGAATTATATGGCTAACTTGAAAGTCAAAAACTTATTACATTTAGAATGTGTTCGAAAACAACATTTATTAATTATTAATTGTTGTTAAGAGAGCGATTCTTAGCGAGTCTCAAGACTTGAAGTCGGGATATAATCAATAATCATTTTTGACCAACTTAAATCTTATTACATGAATGAAAATGAATCAATGAAATAGATCTTCAAGTTTCAACAACTGCAAATTACATGGACAATTCAAAGTTTCTTGAAACATATAAGAATTTCACTCTCCTATTCACAAGATCATCAATTTTTTATGATCAAGAATGAAACAACAATAAATAACTAATTAGCTACTTCAACCCTGTACATCGGATGATCATCTCTAAGCAAAAGAGACCTTAAGATGGCTTCACACACTACACTATCATAGACTAGTAAATGACCTCCGTCGGGAACTTCATGATACCGAATCCAAGGTAACTTACTCGACATGTACCTTTGTAGTTGAAACGGCACAACCTTGTCCTCGTGACCCTGCCATATATGAACCATGCTTTCCTTTTGAGGGTATGGATCGTTTATATCCATCGGATCAAAATCCCACTTTCCAAAAGCTACTATAAAGTCACGACGTAGGGAGTCAAATACGCTTCGGTCACGTAGCTTGTTCTGTGTTAACAAAGTAAGATAAATGTCACAATCTAGAGTTTTTGTTCTTGGTAAGAAGGCAGAATCTCAATCCTTGTACTTGGGCAGATTTCTATATATATATATTTATATATACACACACACACACACGTATATATGTAGTTACAAATATTATGATAAGGTTAATTATACTAACTACCCCTCCTTATTTAGTGTAATTACAGCTCAGCCCGCTTAATTTAATCTCTCTCTCTATATATATATGGATAAGTCAATCCATTTAGTACACATTCGTCTTTCTCGGTTTAACCGAGTACGGATGTAGAACAACCATCTGTTATACTAAAAGCTATTGCCGCTAGGGTTATTGCTGCCACACAAACGACCACGAATAAGAGAACATTACCTGACTAAGCAATTGGTACCCTGGTGTGTTCTTCAAAACCTCCAAGTCTTTTTTACTAAAAAACGTAGGGTTTCTGTCGAGGACAGTAGATGATGGGAACAATTTCTGAGTGAGCCACCAATGTAGTAATCCGGGAAAGTAGCGAGCAACCATAACCGTCCATCGGGAAAGTCCCTTGCGATAGTCATCCTTCATTAGATCATTAGGCAGAGACGGCCATTTATAATTTACATACGGGACCACAAGTGCGACTCCGGCTAGCCTTAGAAAAAATATAACAAATAATAAAATTTAGAATTGTGGTAAAGACTAATTTTTACCGTAGAAAACAATTAAATTCAATATTACCTGTTTGGTATCCTTTTGAGGCAACTCCAGACAGGGTAACATCCTAAGGAGACTCCAAGTACGTAAAATTTGGATCCTAATTGCAGTTTATCAGCAAGTTCCTCAATGTCGGATGCTTCACTTTTTAATGATCGTTTTGGATTTGGATCACTTTCGCCATATCCGGCTCGATCGTATATCAGAAGGTATATCCTCAACTCGTCCAAAAGTTCCTAAAGGCTAAACCAGTATTAGGCACCCTATATGACAAATCTTGAAATAAAACATTATAAACGAATTCCTGCATGAGATGCTACCGACTTGGGAACTACACAAGTGATATGAGCCGCGATTACACACATGATGATATCAGAGTTTCATTTTATTACATAATCATATATACATCCAATGACTTGCGAACTCAAGTGGCTAGCACAAAATTTCTTAGGCACCCGATTTGGGAAATACACAAATGGTCAGAGTCCTAAGATTAAACATGATGACGTCAATATTTCATTTATTACACATGATGATGTCAGCATTTCATTTTATTACACATGATGATTCATATATACACATCCAACGACTTACATTTCCAACAAATTGTTAGCAACAATTCCATATAATCACAAAAATCCCAATTAGAAAATTATCAAACACAAATTTCACATAATCAAAGTTGCTTCAAAAGATCCAAACCAAGGTAAATAAATAAATGGAGAGAAAATGATTTACTTGAGATGCCATAAAGCTCATTTCTTTTGAACTTGCAAAGCCATGAACAACAATAACTCTGTAATTGGACTTATTCTTGGGTACCCCTCTCTCAGTGTAAGCCAAGAATCTCCCATCACTCAGCTTGATCCTTGGTGAATCTCCACAAATTCTTACATCAACCAACAAAGATTCAGTACGAGGAGGAGCAGGATTTGTCGGCTGCTTTGCCAATCCCAGACAACCCATCATCAAATTAACCATTTTCTTCAACACCATTTCTGGGCACCACAAAAAAAAAAAGGAACAAAATAAAATGAAAAATATTGAAATTAATTTTTTGAAATTGTAATAAATAGTTCAATAATGTAACTCAAGATGATGGTTTTTTATTTATTTGGGTTTACCATAAAAAATGGTTTACCATAATTTAGGTTGTGTTTGAGGAAAAGATAGCTTTTAAGAAATGGCTTAATTATACTTCAAAAAAAAAGAAAAGGAATGGCTTAATTAACAAATTGGACAGTGTCTCTTTCTTCTGTATTATTATTATTGTTATTTATTTAAGGGGATGTGGGGTTTGAGTGGGGGTGTTCAACTTTTCATGATTGGTAGGAACATATAAATATATAATTTCTTTATGTAGAGTTGCTATGTTCTCTGTTTTCTTTTCTGGGTAAAAATTCACACTATTTGTAAATCCAACTCATTGTTCTCGTTCCAATAGTCACATGCAACTTGCATTACACATCTATTCTTAAGAGTATATTTTTTTTTTTTCAAAAAATTTAGTTAATATAAGATACGGTCATCTATCAGAGTCAGAACATACATACAGTAGGGTATGCATTCGAGACCAAAGGTTGTTTACATGTCCTTTTCACACTAAGATTATTGTTAAAAGACCAACGGTCCTTTTTATTTCTTGATCAAGCTCGAGTTAGGCGTGTAAGATCCATGCGTAAACCTGCCAATCCCTATCTCATTTGGTCATTGTTTTCTAATGGTGAGGGCTTTTGATTATTGGAGCAAAGCCTCACATATCTCGGTATCCTCCATTAAATTTCTGGATTTTAGTTATAAAAAGAATTCTAAGAAAAATGTTCCACAGTTTTGTGCTTTATTTTTTAATTATTTTTATTTTTCTTTGGTTACATTCTTATTTTTCTATTACTCACCAAAATGTATAGTTTTTTTTTTCATCAAAAATATAGTCCAAACATACCCTTTAAACAAGTCTATTGAAATGTACCCTTTAGTCTATCTGGCTCATTATGTATGTCTCAAGTAAATGACAAAAGCTCTTGCCAAAACAATTTAGTTGGCTTTCCATTATTATTCCTTTATTATATGATGGGTTTTCATATTTTTACTTGTGAAATTTTCGATTTCGGATTATATTTCTTTTGAAATATTAGTATGTTGTTCTTCGAACATATATAGAATTTTTATTGATTCTATTGTAATAATTATAATAATTATTATTATTATAAGAGAAAAGTGAATTAATTTATTTTCTCATCAAAACGTATTTTATGACGCAAGAATAAATGATTTTTGTGTGCGCAAATTGATTCCTCCAAACAATAACATTTAAATTTATTCTCTATGCATGTTACTTGTACCACTTGACACTCTTCCGCTAGTCAAATTTAATTTCATTTTATAAAGGCATATCCGAATATTGGAATCATTGTGTATGGTTTATGCATGTATCTAGGAATATTCCAAATGTACCATTTCTTGTGCTATCTCATATGATCTGTTGATTTTAGAAGGGTTTCTAAATTCAAAATCCTAATAATATCACAATTATAATATGGGTCACATTACATAAAAAATTTGAAAATTGTTAATATGATGGCGCCCATACATATATTAGGAGGTTGTTGAAATTAAGTTGAAATTCTTTTTGATCTATAAACACAAATAACTACTTCTACGACCTTAAATATTATTCACTTAATTAATTTCTTAAAATTATTAAAGTTTGGGTTTATAATTAATTATTACAATCTAATTGGCGAATTTTAAGGCTATGTTTGGTTATGTTTTCAAGTCATATTTGGTCCAAAATTCTCGCCAAACAATGTTTGTTTTTACATAATATTTCATAAAAAATACACAACTTTTTTTATCCAAAAAAACATAATCATTATTTTTCATCTTTATCTCACTTTGTCCCCTATCTCATTTTCTCTCCTCTATTTTTTATACAAAAATTTTCTCTCTCCTCTTAATATCCACTATCTCTCTCTTCTCTCTCTATCCCCCTCTCCTCTTTCTCTCTCTCTCCTCACTCTCTCTCTTCTCTCTCCTCACTCTTTCTCTTCTTTTTGACCGTGTCTCTTCTCTTCTTTTTTTTGTAATGTTTTGTCATATCTTTGATCGTGTACCATTAAACTTTAAAATAGAAATTTTTTTTGTTTGTTTGTAATTCTATCATGAGAAATAGTATTGATAAAACATAGATTAAAATTTGTGGAGTTTTCTAAAGTAAAACTTTCAAATTTTGTTTTTCAAATTAGTTATAGTGAAAGTATTTGGATTTATATATATCTATATTTATATATATATATATATATGTTATTTGTACATATTATTTTAAAGTTTTACTTATTTTTTATGTGTGTGGCTGTGCATAATTTATCTCATTGCTAACTTTGTGATTTGATTGTGTGTGGATCGAGAAATGTATGTGTGTTACCCATATTTATATGTGTATGTTTTCTTAATGTATATTATGTGGAAAAAAAAAAGTCTTGGGACGGTCAAAGGCAATTTGACCACAGTCAACTCGGGTTTGACCGAGTCAACATCGTGGTCAACACGGATTTGACCGCATGAATAGTGACTTGAAGCAAGGGTTTCTTATTTCGTGGTTTTGGTTTAGATTTGGTAATTGATTTGTAGTAGGAGTGACCTAATTATCTAAGAATAAGATTGTATTTTAATAATTTTTTTAAAAAATTACTTATTAATATTTTTTTTATAAATTAAATAAAAAAAAGAAAAAAGAAGAGGGGGGGGGGACTGTTCATCGTCTTCCTCAATCTCCCCCAACCCCCCTTTCCCACGCGCGCGCGCACACACACACACACAAACACACACAATTACACACACAGAAACACACACACACAGTCACACGCACACTCAAACACACAATTACACACACAGAAACACACACACAGTCACACACGCACACTGTTACACGCACTCTCACACACGCTGATATATATATATATATATATATATATATGAATATATATACTTTTCTTTTAATTATATATCAACTATTATTAACACTATTACTTATATATATGTGTGTGTGTATATATATACTTTTCTTTTAATTTTATATAAACTACTGTTACTACTATTACACATATATATGTACACTAATATATATATATATATATACATACACACACTACTATTACTTACATATATATTTATCTATATAATAATTATTTCAATCTCAATATTATATTATAATTTTTAATTATTGACAGACAAAAACTTACATAATTTGACAGTTACAGTAATTTATGTTCCCTCTGAAAACAAAACCAAACACTATCTCACCAAAAAATCACTCAAAAACCAACTCCCAAAACATAACCAAATATTTTCCCATCAAAATTGCACGTGTCCCCATAAAATTTTCACCAATAATTCTCACCAAAATACCATCCCAAAACATAGCCTAAGTGTTCTGAAGTGTCTAGTTGATTAATATTTGATACTCACATTTGAGAATCGATATGATTAATGAATAATATGTCTCGAGTACTTGCGTTTGAATCTTATAACCAGCCGAGAACAAATTAATGTTCTACTATCAACTTTTGTCAAAGACGTGTGTTTGAACCCAATTTTTTTTATCCGAAATGATTGAAATCCAAAGATAGACTTATCGAGAAAACAACTTCATAGTACTTTATTAATTTGAATACAATTAGACCCGACCCGACACGACTCCACCAATTTGAACCCACGTACATGTGGACTCATTTTGAACCCAATACATCGAGGACCCAACCCAAAATGGGCCCAACTCGTTAATTTGCCACACTTGTGGCTGCTTTCAATTTTAGTTTGGCAAACTAAAATTCAGAGGATGGGGCTAACATGATTAAAGTGGGCTTTTGAATTGTAGTTTATTGCACCAAGAGAAATTGGACCGAATCCAACACAAAATAATGGGCTAATCTATCAAGAGTACATGGGCTTTGCTTTTTGTGGAGTATAAAATGACATATATTTATATTATGATAAATATTAATTATTGTGACGGAAAAAAAGAAGAAGATGAATATTAATTACTTAAATTCAACCAACCCCGTTTATTAAATTATTAATATCCTAAAGGAATTAGGAACAATAAAAGATATTGCGCTAAAAGGTCACACATAAAGATACATAATATTTTTTTTACAATTACCGTTTCTCCTTAAAAAAATAGTATTTTTTTCATAACGAATGACATTTAACCAATTCTATAAGGGAGAGGTTTATCATCACATTGTAATCCTTATTTATTTGTATGATTTACTATATTATTGAGGCTAATTTAATGTTCTCGTGAAGTGAATAAGACTCGTGTAATCAAACACAAAAAGTTGTGATATAAAAATCAATTGGAAAAAAGTTCTATTATAAATTTTGTATATCTTCAACTATTTTAATTACTGGACTATGAACACCGCTTTTCTTATCTTTCAAATAATTATTTGCAAGCCGCGGGATTACAAACAGTCAACAAAGTTGGATGTGCACCCATTTGATGTGAAATGTTGAGCTCTTTTCTTCCTTTAGTTGATCACTGCCTTAACATTTTTTTTGTTTTTAACAATAAGTACGTGGAAGATGAATGTGTTATATTTAGGATCGAGGAGCTCTGCCTCTGCGATTTTAGTATCGAGACAAGCATAATTATTTGTACTTAGGTGAAATTTACCAAGTTTTATGCTGCCCAAAATTGTCGAAGCATTGTAATAGATTTGTTACAATAAATATGTAATAATGAATGTGTCATACTCAGAAATTTTTGGGACTTATAGTTCTAGGTATCATCTTTCAATATACCAAGTAACATGTCCCTTTTCCGAATATGCTAAATGTCATTTTCATTTCTCTTTTATTTTCGATCGTTATTGCTCCGAGACTAAGTGTTATTGATGGATTCTACTGATCATATTTGATCTTTCAAAATTTGAAAGGTCAAGTTGAAGTTATATTACAATGTTTGTATTTCGTATCATACTTTTTAGGCATTTTAAGTTATTTAATGTTTTACTTAATTAGCATCACTTTTCATTTGCTTTAGAAGCTAATTTTTATTAAATTAGTTATGTCGACATGTTAATATTATTCAGTATTTTACTAAATATATATATACGTGTTTCAATTCATGCATTATAATAAGTTACTGAATTAAAATCAAACATAGAAAATTGAATATTACGTAAAATATCCCCCGGTAAAATTACTGACTCCGTAGTGTATGTGGGCATTGTAAAGTTAATTTGTACATACGTAGCTAATGGTTGGATTCCATATAATCCTTCAAAGTACTTTATGAAAATAATTTGAAAAGGTTTTCTCAATTTAATGATAACGTATTTGAGTTGCACAACAAACAGAACAATATTAATGCATGCCAATATTTGACTAATTATACGTATTACGTCATATGTAATTAGATATCTTTTGTTTTGTCACATAGTAATCTTCACTCATATCTAAATTTCAATCTCTCCAATTTTCTAGGAATGCAGAGAGCAATAATATATATACTAAGATGGGTAAAAATTATCTCTTCCCCATTGTTTCTGTTATAGTGGTAAACAGTGGCAGATTTAGGATTGAAAGTCAGTGAGGGCACTGGCGATAGAACGAGAAATTTTACTTAGGGGGCGAAGATGAAAGATTTAAGGGGGGTGCGGGGGGCTTGGCCCCCGCGGTACGGTACGGTATATTTATGGGGAGAAATATAATAAGGAACTAGGTTCAATTACAATTTTTTACATAGTTTATACTCTTATATCTCTTTCGTTATAGCCAGGATTTTGAGTTTCAAGGGGAACGAACTCAAAATAAAGGAAGAAAACGTGATATTTTTCGAACTTTAAGAGGGGCGAAATTCAAATATAAAAAATTTTATAAGGTAAAAAAATAATTTTTCAAAATTTAAGGGGGGAGGGGGGAGTGAGATGGAAATTGGAATTGAGGGGGGGGCACTTAAAAAATTGAGGGGGGGGGGGCATTATGTAATTTATAAATTAAAATTTAAAAAAATGTACATATAAAAAAAAAATATTTGAGGGGGGCAGTTTTGGGCCTTAATAGATCCGCCCCTAGTGGTAAATCCCCACAGGGAACCTTGTACTATTCAGAGATGTATATATAATTACAAGAGTTTTGGAATATAAGTAAACTCTATACTAAAAATTTGGAAATAGATATACAAGGAAATATATTTAAAATAACATAAGTAATCTATTTAACACTCCCCCGTAGTCGAAGCAGGAGCTTCACTAATGCTGAGATTGGACCGAAAGTCCAAAAATAAAAGTGACGGAAGGCCTTTGGTGAATATGTTTGATAAGTCTACATTTTACACCATATTTTAGATCCCTTTTACTATGTTTTCATCAGTAATTTAATCACTTTTATCCCACATTATGCTTTGATTAGTATTAATTGTGTTTTGTAGGATATGAGTTGATTTGAGCATAAAAGGGGAGAAAAATGTCCAATTTCTGCACAACGTTCTTAGAACCGGGCGATTTTCTTTATGTTAGAGGCCGAATTTGAGGAAGCTTTCTTCTACAAAGTTGTAAAGCTATGTTTTACTTAACGTGGAAAATTGAATCACCCAAATCCAATATCCGTGGAGCAAGTTACGAAAGAAACAAGATTGCTGCAATTTTGACGCAGATTCTCCACGCCTGCGGGCGCAGATCCCATGACCGTCGAACGTAAGTAAAGGTAATTCGGTCCTATTGGAATGAATCACGGATTTAGGTCATATATAACCTATTAAAGAGTCCCCAGAGCAGTTTTCAAAGGAGGTTAGGCAATATAGACTTGAGTTAGAGCCTAAGAAAGCAGAGACAACTTGAAGACTTCAAATTCATTATTGAAGACAAAGAATTCAAGTTCGGAACGAGCAATCGACATCTTATATAGGGAGATTTAATTTATCTTTCTAGGCTAGATTTATCATGTCTATTGAGATACATTTAGTTTTCTTTGCGTTGATTATGAACTAAATTTCTTGTGATTGAGACTTTTGTGACTGTTGTTTTGATATTTGTTTTATGAAATTCTAGTTTGTTGGATTATAATTTATGATGACTATTGTTTATATCTGGTTTCAATGCGTGTGATTGTCTGGCCAACTTTTACATGATCTTTTACCTATGTTTAGGACTGGGAAGAAATAAATTAGGGTTCACAGGAAATAAACATCACACAGTAAAATTGACGAGGAATAGATTCAGTTTCTATCGTTGTAGCTAACTTTGGAAAATAACTCGAAAGGCTGTGGAGCAAAGGAGATTTCACAGATTTTGTTAATGTGTAGCTCTTAATACGTTTTCACTATAGGATATAGGAAACTGTTAGGAATTATAGAGTTGTTACATCCAAGGGATTGGGTAATAATTCACATATGAAAATTTTGCCATAGCCTCAATAAACTGATAATCCTATTAATTAGAATTCATAAATAGAGTGGATAAATCAACCCAATCAGTAGTCTTAGTCATTTTTCCCTCACAATATATCACATCTCTTGATTTTTCTTTAGTGATTAATTTGCTTTGAGTTTAACTAATCATCTCTCAAAATATCGATTTGCTTAATTTAGGAATAAATAAAACAACAATTCTGGTACTTGAATTAGCCATCTCTATGGTACGATAATCGGACTTTAATCCACTTCATTAGTTGCATGACCTTAATATACTTGCTAGGAATTTTTCATGTGAAATTTTTGGCGCTGTTGCCGGGGATAACTTTTTATTTAATATTAGAATTCACTTGTTTTTCAAGAGATTACGCGTTTTTCTTTTAAATTTTATTGTTTCAATTTGTTTTGCATAACTAATCTCATCTTTCTCTACTTCTCGTGTGTAGGATACTCTTGGTTTAGTGCATGACCCGTAGTAGACCCGAAGAATTTTCCACGTTCGATCCAGAAAGTGAGCGAACTTTTCACCGTAGGAGAAGAGAACAAAATTTCGTAGTGCAAACCCAAAGCAATGGAGAACCAAAACAAAAACCAACAGGTTCAGAACAATGCTAACGCTCAGGGTGGCGAAAATAATGCTCCCCGAGTTCTTTTCAACCCTGGTCACTGAGAGAGTACATCGTGCCAAACATCCTTGGAAACGCAATTAGCATTCAAATTCCGAATATCGAGGCTAACACTTTCGAGATCAAGCCTGCAGTCATCCAAATGATTGCTAACACTGTGCAATTTCATGGGCTGCAGAGTGACGACCACATCAACATATCGCTAATGTTTTGGAGATATGTCAGACTTTCAAGTATAACGGAGTCACAAATGATGCAGTGAGATTGAGGTTATTCCCATTTTCCCTCGAAGATAAGATGAAGGCTTGGTTGCTATCTTTGCCTATTGGTTCCATCACCTCTTGGGATCAAATGGTGGACAAAGTTATGGCCAAATATTTCCCACCTTGAAGCTCCGGAATGAGAACAATGGTTTTCGGAAAACAGATGGTGAGTCTCTATGTGAGGTATGGGAACGGTACAAGGAGCTTTTGAATAGGCATCCAGTCTGGTTGCAGATTCAGACTTTCTATCAAGGCCTCGGGGCCAATACTCGGGGCAACATAGATGCAGCTGCAGGAGGAGCATTGATGAGCAAAACCCTTGAAGAAACACGGGAGATGATAGAAGAGATGGCAACAAATAATTATCAATGGTCTACAGACAGACTGATATCAAAGAAACCATTAAGGTTGTATAAATTAGAGGCATTCCACTCTTTGACGGCGTAGATAGAACTACTCAACAAAAAGATGAATTCTATGAATGCCATGGTGAACCAAGTTCAAGTTCTCTGCGATCTCTGTGGCGGCAGTCATCACAGTACTGACTGTCAACAAGGTAGCATGTTTGCCTCCGCAAATCAATTCGAAACGGCTAACTTCGTTGGTAATTCGAATTGGCAAACTGGTCCATTCGCGCCTATTTATAACTCAGGATGGAGGAATCACTTGAATTTTTCATGGAGCAATAACAACGTGGTAAGATCTCTACCGGGATATCCACCACAACAAGATAAGGCTCAGTTTCAAAAGTAAGGAGGTTTTCAACTGAAAAGTTATAAGGTCAATAGGTCAATTCAACAAAAGAAATATAAAATTAACTCCCAAATAATCGTTGATGCATTGTGTTCAGAATATATATTTATTCCAAATGAGCTCTCATTAAATTAGGGATGGAATGTGTCACTTGAACGCTAGTCTATTAGATATTACACTTAATAAATATCTATCAATTGCTCGTGAATGTAGAAAATTTAGGAGATTCCTGCAATTGTATCTGACATAACTTCAGAAATCATGAGATTAATCTTGGGCCATCGACTTAAAGATACCTCTGAAAATTGAAAAACAAATGAATGTGTATAGATTAAATAAATAAATTATGGACATTTATCATACATACAATTATTCAATATCACTCACATCCTTGGTTTCCTCTCAATGCCAATTGAAATGAACCTAGAGAGTCGCACTTCAAATGAATCGAGCAAAGAAAATTCTTTCGTTGTCATATATATAAATTAGGTAATTTGCTATTTGACGAGCAAATTAATTTATTTGATTAATTGGATTAATGGAAGTAAATTAATAATAAATAATTAGATGTACTTGTTATGAAAATATTAATTTATTTGATTAATTGGATTAATAGAAATAAATTAATTATCATAAATAAATTAGATTTATTTATTATACTCATCTTTTTATTAAATAATTATATTATTTAATTTAAATGATTATTAATTAGTATTGTATTTTAATTGGATTAAAATATGTTGGACCTAATTAATAATTGGACTAAGTTAAAAGTCAACTTTGCCCAATAAGGATGAAAGAGGCGGGTGGTAGGCTTCTATTGAGGAGTTGGAGGCATATGATTTTCCACAGCAGTTCACCCATCTTATAATGATGTGTGTCTCAAATGCCAGATATTTAATCATGTAGCATGGAAGTGTGTATGGAAATTTTTTTAAAAAAAGAGGATCAAGTCAAGGAGACCCGATATCTTCTTACCTTTTTGTGTTGATAATGGACTATCTTTCAAGAAGCTTTAAATTGCTACATCGAAACCCTGAGTTCAAATTCCATCCATAGTGTAAAAAAAGTGGGGCTTATAAATCTTTGTTTTGCTGACGATTTAATGATGCTCTGTAGAGGTGACTTGAACTCTATACGACATCTCAAGAGAAGTTTTAATGAGTTTTTCAATGACAAGTTTGAAGGTCAATTTGGGAAAATTCAAATTATTTGTGGAGGTATTGAGGAGAGTTAAAGAGACACATCTTGATGTTCCAGGTAGCACAGATTATGAATGTTTTAAACTATAAGTTTGGTGCTGTGTAAGTCTAGGTATGCCTGGGGTTTGGTGTAATGTTGAGTTGCTTAATGAAATTGAGCTTATTCGTTGAAAAAAAAAATGCGAAATCCCCCTATAATAACAAAATTCTCTAATTACACGTTCGTTATATCCAAAAGTATTCTCACTAGCTTGTTCCTAACATCAATTAAACTTAACTAGTATTAGGGTTGTTTTGGTTGGTTGTATGGAATTGGGTTCGATAAAGGGTGAATGAGATTAGTCTGACTATAGATCAAGACTTGTAATTTTATCTCGTGTTTGGTGGGCATGGATTGAATTGTTCATCATTGGTTGATTATTTGAAAATGGTCAACAATTTTCGTTGATTGGTGTAAAATTCTTAAAATATCCTTGCTTATTGACTAAACTTCCATAAGTGCCCATTTTTCATTACACACCACATACAACCCCCATCCCTATCCCGCTCACATATGCCCCCATCCCACCACATACTTTACGCACATGTGTTATGTTTTTTAGGTTTAAGTAGTTAGGGTCAATCAAGTTTGCTGGTTGAAGTAGTATTTATTAGGGTCAAGGTAAAGTTTATATGTATTTTCGTTTATGTAGTGAGAATTTTTTTTTAAAAATTATTTGATAAAAATATGTATTAAAACCTTTCGGATGAATATCGCACGGGAGGGGATTTGTCAAAGTTTCAAAATCTCAACACTATGGAGAAATGTCAGAAGGGGGCGAACGTACGACCACGTTACGGAATCCAATGGATGCCCCCATTGCATTTCAATGGACATAGGGACGAACAAGGACTCTTTGATAGTGTTCGAGTTGTCTGATAATGAGTCTATTTGGAATCAGAAATGCATTGTTCAGTTAAGTCAAGTCCCACCCACTTTTGACAATGTTGTGAATGTGGTGATGATTTTTACGGGGGAGCATGAAGAAGAATCGATTTGTTTTGAAGTCTCCGGTAAGATGGTTTCCTATGGGTTTAAGGACATGAAATTCAACGTTTTTGACTTGAAAAGAGAAGGCTTGGAGTTTGAAGGGGCTTGGCGGTTCGTTGATACCTTCGCACCTGATTGATTGAGGATGAGGTAATACACAGTTTACTTTTTGACTTTTTGAATTGGATAGTAAGCTCCTGTTTTAGGATGAGAAATATTTTTGCTTAGAAAATATTCACAGTTGGTTAGTTTACTTTTTGAATTGGATGATACAGTTGGTAGTATTTTTTGAATTAAACCATCTGCTTTAATTGTAGGAAAGGCTCTTAAACTGTAATCATTCATGTTGTTTATAGAAATCTAATCTTGTAATTCTGTGACTATGTATAATTGAGACATGTTAGGTCCTCAGTATTTTTTCAATCCAATGTGTTTAATTCGTAATTGATTTTCCACAATCACTTTGAAAATGATAGATTGGGCGAGGGAATGGTGGCTAACTTCGTTGGTAATTCGAATAGGCAAACTGGTCCATTCACCCCTACTTATAACTCGGGATGGAGAAATCACTCGAATTTTTCATGGAGCAATAACAACGTGGTAAGATCTCTACCGGGATATCCACCACAACAAGATAAGGCTCTGTTTAAAAAGTAAGGAGGTTTTCAACAGAATCAAAAAGAGCCCAGACCCAGTATCGAAGACATCTTAACCAAGTTCATCGCCAATAATGATGCCAAACATTAAAATCACGAAGTGGCACTTGAAAACTTAGAGCGTCAAATGGCTCAACTAACTCAAATGATGTTAGAGAGGGCGCGAGAACCTTACCTAATAATACTGAGAAAAACCCCAAGGAGCAAGTCCAAGCAATCACTCTACGAAGCGGGAAAGAGTTAAAACTCGAAAATGGAGTAGACAACCCATGACCTTGGGTACAGAATCCATGCCCATGATCACGGGCATCCAAAGACGCCGTGCCCGTGGGCACGTGTTCCATGATCGTGGACGTGGAGGTCCTGTCCCCAAAGTTTTCATCCACGCCCTCGTGCGCAAGATTCTGCCCCAAAATTCACCAATTCTATCATCTCTCGAGACCTCCAATGCCAAACCAATCATGATCAAACCACCTTTTTCCATCGTTATGAAAAAGGATAAGAACGATACGCAATTCACCAAATTCATTGAAATGTTCAAACAATTGCATATCAACATATCATTGGCCGAAGAGTTATCATAAATGCCTAGCTATGCAAAGTTCTTAAAAGAGATTATTTCCAATAAACACAAGCTAAAGCAACATGCCACCATAGTTCTCATCGAGGAATGCTCCGCCATCTTACAAAACAAGCTCCCACCAAAATTGAAAGATCCAGGGAGTTTTAAGATTCCATGCACAATAGACCATTTACAATTTTCTAAAGTTTTATGTGATTTGGGAACTAGTATTAACTTGTGCCCCTTTCTCTTTACAGGAAAATCAATCTCAGAGAACCTAAACCAACTACCATCTCTCTTCAACTGGCGGATCAATCCATAAAGTATCCGAGGGGCATAGTTGAAGACGTTTTGGTAAAAGTTGACAAGTTCATATTTCCTGCGAATTTCATCGTTTTGGACATGGAGGAAGATGTTGAGATGCCTCTAATCCTCGGTAGACCATTTCTCAACATGGGTAGGGCACTGATTGGCGTCGCTATAGATAAGCTCATTCTTCAAATTGGTGAAGAGAGAGTTACATTTGATGCTTTTCAAACTATTCACCATCCTTCATCTAACCATACATGCTTCCAAGTGGATACACTTGATCTTTTAGTTGTTGAGTGCTTTCAAGACTATAAGTACGATGATCCCTTCAATGTTTATCTAGTGCACCCTATGAACAACAACGTGAAAGATGAGGGGTTAAAAATGTTGGTCGCCAATCTTGATGCACATCCCTCGTACTGGAGACGCTACCAAACACGATATGAGACATTGCACATGCCAATCTCCAAGGCTTTTAAGCTTTCATTTAAGGAACCCCCGGGTCTTGAACTCATTGAGTCTACAGGTTGTGTTCGAACACCAATCATGGATCCAGGGAGACCAATGACCACTATTGCTACACCAATAAAAGAGAATCTTGGAACAAGCTCCATGACATTGTTTGAGTGCATAATATGAGTCGAACGAATGACTTTAAACAAGCACTTTATAGGAGGCAACCCATGTTTATTGCTTTCTCAGTTTTATTTTTTTCTTTTCTGCTTTTTTTCGTTTTTCTTGTTTTCTACTGTTGAGTCATGCTTGTTTTTTTCTGCTTTGTTCGTTATAGTTCTTGGCTCACAGTTCCTAGACTCTGAAAACCACTGCCATTATTGACGTTCTCCTTTTTTCAAGACAGATTCTAACCCTCTTCCTTTAGTTTTTATGCTTCTTTACTTTCTTGTGCATTGGGGACAATGTGTCTGTCAGTTGGGGGGGGGTTGAGCTTTTGCTCGTTTGAGTGTGAGATGATTGAACTTGTATTTATTATGTTCTATTTTACTACTAGATCATGTAGCCTCACTCACTAGTCAATGATGATGATTAATCGAACTTTGTGATGGTTGTATGCTTATGAGGGAATAAATCTATGAGAACTTGAATATTTTGCGAGAACATAGCCATTAATTGTGAGTTTTGATTTTCAAAGCACATTGAGCCAAGTTTATGTGAAATGTGTATGTTTGGGTTGCCAAAGAATCTGGATTTAATTGGTAAATTTGAGTCACAATAATTTGTGAAATTTAAGTTGAAAGTGCAATGAAAGTGTGAAAGTGGAAATAATTTTTGAGAAGAGTCATTAAGTTACGAACCCCATTCAATTTTAATTTTTTTTTAATTCTAGACTTTTTGAGAAGAGTCATTAAGTTACGAACCCCATTCAATTTTAATTTTTTTTAATTCTAGACGAAAGGGGATACCCTGACCCGACTAACCCAGGCCAATAGTTTAATCATCTGCCACATAGACCCTATAAGACTCCAAATAAGGAGAGAAAAGTCACAACTTGTGACAGCCTGGAATTGATCTCAGGACCTCCCACATGAAAGTGGAGGCTGATACCACTAGATTATCGAGTCTTTGGTCTTTCGAATTCCAATTTGAGTGAGCCTTTTGGAGTATCGATGGATTGAGTAGTACTCTTAAATTTGATAAAGTGACCAAAGTTACTAATCTTGCGTGGGGCAAAGGGAAAAAGTCTGTCGTAGCAGTCGACTCCTCAATGACTTAAAGTTGTCAATAAACTATCAATGATGAAATTTATTTGAGACAATTGAGTAATTGGTTTGAATGATGAGATCTTGATGATATGTTTTACTTGAACAACACATGAATCATACAATTTTGCTAAACATACACACACCTTGAAGCTCAAGAGTTACTTGGTCTTGTTTTTAAAAAGTTGTGATTGTTTGATTGGATCAATTTCCCAATTAAATTACATATTATCACCATGTTTGATTGTTGAGATGATATGCGAGTGCATTTACTTGAGTTTGGTGTAAAATCTTGTCGTAAATGCTTGTTTGTCATCTCATTTGATCGAGACGATCAAAACTTAGTTGGGGGGTAGTTCATAAGTCCACGTTTTACACCATATTTTAGGTTCCTTTTACTATGTTTTGATCAATAATTTAATCACTTTTTATCCCACATTATGTTTTGATTAGTATTTATTGTGTTTTGTAGGATATGAGTTGATTTGAGCATAAAAGGGGAGGAAAATGTCCAATTTCTGCACGGCGTTCATAGAACTGGGCGATTTTCTTTATGTTAGAGGTCGAATTTGAGGAAGCCTCCTTCTACAAAGTTGTATAGCTGTATTTTAGCTTCATGTGGAAATTTGAATCACCCAAATCTGATATTTGTGGAGCAAGTTAAGAAAGAAGTAAGATTGTTTCCATTTTGACGTAGATTCTCCATGCCCACGGTTACAGATCCCAAGACCGCGGGAGTCGGAAGTAAGTAACGGCAATTCAGTCCTTTTGGTATGAATCATGCATTTAGGTCATATTTGACCTATTTAAGAGTCCCCATAGCAGTTTTCAGAAAAGGTTAGGCGATATAGACTTGAGTTAGAGCCTAAGGAAGCAGAGACAACTTGAAGACTTCAAATTCATCATTGAAAACGAAGAATTCAAGTTCGGAGCGAGCAATCGACATCTTCGATATGGAGATTTAATTTATCTTTCTAGGCTATACTTATCATGTCTATTGAGATAGATATAGTTTTTTTTTCGTTGATTATGAATTAAATTTCTTTTGATTGAGATTTTTGTGATGGTTGTTTTTGATATTCGTTTTATGAAATTCTAGTTTGTTGGATTATAATTTATGATGGCTATTGTTTAAATCTATTTTTAATGCGTATGATTGTCTAGCCAACTTTTACATGATCTTTTGCCTATGTTTAGTACTGGGAAAAAAATAAGCCAGGGTTCACGGGATATAAACAACATGTAGTAAAACTGACTTAGGGTAGATTCAGTTTCTATCGTTGTGGCTAGCTTTGGAAAATAACTCGAAAGGTTGTGAAACAAAGGAGATTTCACAGATTTTGTTAATGCGTAGTTCTTAATACGTTTTTCACTATAGGGATATAGGAAACCGTTAAGAATTATAGAGTTGTTACATCCAAGGGATTGGGTAATAATTTATATATGAAAATTTCGCCATAGCCTGAATAAACTGATAATCCTATTAATTAGAATTCATAAATCAACTGGATAAATCAACCCAATCAGTAGTCTTAGTCATTTTTTTCTCATAATATGTCACATCTCTTGATTTTGCTTTAGTAATTAATTTGCTTTTAGTTTAATTCATCATCTCTCAAAATATCGATTTGCTTAACTTAGGAATAAATAAAACAACAATTTTGGTACTTGAATTAGCTATCTCTAGGGTACGATATTTGAATTTTAATCCACTTTATTACTTGCATGACCTTAGTATACTTGCTAGGAATTTTCCGTGTCAATATCTGCAAATTGATAAGACGACAGAATGCGTAGAACATGAACTTCACCCAAGGCAACCAGTTCACGTACCAAATGAATATCTATTTCAATATGTTTAGTGCATTGATGCTATACAGGATTAGAGGCCAAATATATAGATCTAATATTATCACAATAAACAAGAGTCGCACGTGGAAGAGGATAACGTAACTCAAACAGAAGATTGCGAAGTCAAGAAGTTTCGGCTACTGCATTGACGACATCACGATATTCAGCTTCAGCACTGGATCGAGACACAACGTGTTGTCGTTTAGACGACCAAGAAATAATATTATCACCTAAAAAGGCACAGTAGCCCGAAGTAGAATGCCTACGGTTAGGCCAACCAACCCACTGGGCATCAGAGTAGGCATGAGACTCGAAGAAAGAGAAGGACGAATATGAAAACTGTGAGACAGAGTACCCTGAAAGTATTGAAGGATTCGTTTAAGAGCATTAACATGAGGCATTCGAGTATCATGCATAAAGAGACAAATTTGTTGAATATCATAACTGATGTTGGGACGTGTGATGGTGAGGTACTATAAAGCGCTAGCGAGACTGCAATAGAGAGTAGAATCGGGAATCGGAGGAGCGGAAGAAGAAAGTTTTGATTTAGTGTCAACTGGAGTAGCGCAGGGGTTGCAGAAAGATGTGGATGCGTGTTCAAGGATTTCGCAAGTAAATTTTTCTTGAATAAGATAATGACCTGACGAAGAACTCGAGACAGAGATACGGAGAAAATAATAAAGAGAGACGACATCCGTCATAGATAATTCAGAGAAAAGAAGCCTTGTAAGGTGAGATAGGAGAGAAATAGAAGAGACAATTAAGATAACGTCATCGATGTAGAGAAGAAGGTATGCAGTGTGAGTGGATTGATGAAAAGTTAAAAAATGATGTGTTAGAGCAAGCTAACGAAACCTAAGGAAGAAATGTAAGACGCAAAACGATGATAGCAAGTTCGAGGGACTAGTTTAAGGCCATATAGAGCTTTCTTGAGACGACATACATGATTAGGACGAGAGGGATTAGAGAATCTAGGTGGCTGTTTTATAAAAATGATTTTGCAAAGATGACCATGAAGAAAGACATTTTTGGTGAATGGGTTAGGAACGAGAGATATCGAGATCAGGACAGTATGAATAGTGACTTGTTTAACGAAGGGACTAAAATTTTCATCGTAGTCGAGACCAAGATGTTGAGAGAAACCTTAAGCAATGAATCGAGCTTTGTAAAGTTCGAGGGAACCATCAGATCAAAATTTATGGCGAAAGATCCATTTGGAACCCACAATGTTAGCATTGGGAGGGCAAGGAATGAGATTCCAAGTACTATTAGAGTGTAAATCCGAAAGCTCGGCATCCATGGTAGCTTTCCTGGAAGGATTTAGAAGGGCTTGAGAGTAAAAACGAGGAAGAGGAGAGAGAGCGGTGGAGGCCGAGAGAGAGCGGTGGAAGCCGAGAGATTAAGAATTTGGCTAGGACGAAAGATACCAGATTTGGAGCGAGTTGTCATGGTGTGTTTGTTAGTGGCGATTGGCAGTGGAGCAGTTTTAGGAGATGGCGTAGTCGGTTCAAGTAAAGACGGAGAAGAGCCTTGTAGAACGACTTGTTGGATAGAAAGTGATGGGTCATCATCAGGCGTTAGGAAAGTGTAATTGGCATGTGGTAAAGGCTGATGGAAAGAAGAGTAGGGAAAAATAGATTAATCAAAAATTACATGACGGGAAAGAATGATTTTTTTGGAGGAAAGATCGAGACAACGATAGCCACGGTGATTTATGGAATCACTGAGAAAGACACAGGCAGTGGATCGAGGAGAAAGATTATGAGGAGAAGTGACAGAAAGATTGGGATAACAGACATAACCAAAAACGCAAAAATGAGAGTATGAAGGAATACTGTTATAAAGGAGCTCGAAAGGTGTACGAAGAGAAAGAGTGCTGGTAGTAAGAATGTTAAGAAGATGAGTCACCATGTGGAGGGCCTCGACCCAAAAGGTGGAAGGGAGTTGAGATTGGAAAAAAAGAGTGTGAGTGATGTTGCTGATAGAGCGTAGAGTACGTTTGGCTTTACCGTTCTGTAATGAAGGGTACGGGCAAGAAAAGCGAACTTGAATTCCATTATTATCGAACAAAGTTCGAAAGTCTTTGTAGTCAAATGCTCGGTCACATCAACGTTCTGAAAACTCACCCGGACTGCTCGGTCGGACCGGTAGGACCATCGATCGGTCGCCTTAGTGGTCCGGTCAGCATCATGAAGCCGCTGGGGAGGCAAAACTGACCTATTTTTCAAAAATTGGTTGACCCATAAATCGAGCGGCCCGTTCGCGGTTTGCTAGAACCGAACGGTCCACAAAAATAATAAAAATCGAGGCAGTCGGTAGTTTTCTTCTCCTTCTCTTTTCTGCAAGTTGATACGTAGAAATTGTAACTGAAGGTTATTGTTTGAAGAAGGCAACAAAGATGAAAGTCAAATAGAAAAAAGAAAAGGAGAAAATTAGAAGAAAATAAAAAAGAAAGAAAAACATAAATGAAATATAGAAGAAGAGGTTAGCGGTGGGAGAGAAAGAAGAAGGGTTAGGTTGAAGGGTCTTTTTGCCTTTATGGCTTTATATACTCTTATATATATACATATATATATATATTTATTTATTTACATATATATATATATATATATATATTCTCTTTTGTAATGTCATTTTGTGATGAATAGTTTTTAATTGGTCTATTTTTCCTTTTAAATTAGTAATTGGTTTACTCATTTTGATTTGATATATAATTCATGATAATATATATATATATATATATTTTATTACTATTTTATCATATTATTAGTTTAATATGTATTATTTATTATATAATAATGACGTCACCGGTTCCACCCCGATCGACTCGACGGTTGAACCGGTGACCCGTGACCCAGCCGATTTTCCGGTTCGATGAACGGTCGGGTTTCAGAACATTGGGTCACATTGAAAAGTTTTATTATTGGAATTGAATTGAGATTTTACATAAGTGTGAAAATTATTAAAAATATTAAAGACCTTAGATTTATGACGAAGAGGAAAAACCCATGAGAAATGCTAGAAATCATTCAGAAAAATAATATAATAGCGAAAACCATTAGCACTAAATTAGGAGATGTCCACAAGTCGGAGTGAATAATTTCAAAAATACTAGAAGTACGAGTAATAGAAATACTAAAGGGAAGACGACGATGCTTGCCGAGTTGACAAATATGACACAAAGAACTAAAATTGTTTTTACATGGAATGAAATCTCTAGAAACTAAATATTTGAAAACGGGATCTCCAGGATGGCCAAGACGACAGTGCCAGATGATGGGTGAGACATAGCGAGACTGACGGCGGTGGTGGAGAGATTGATAGTGGAAGAAAAAAGGGGATAAAGATCACCATGACTCTCATTGCAGAAAAGAGTGTTGCCCATTTGGAGATCCTTTACAGAGAAACCAAAATGATCAAACTCAACAGAACAATTATTATCTTTTGTAAACTGACAAATAGAAATAAGATTTTTTACTATATGAGGATACACTAAAATATTATTGAGATGAAGAGAGGAAGAGACAGAGGGAAAAACGTGCGACTAATATGAGAGACATGTAGTACAACACCATTACCAACCATTATATATTTCGATAATTCAGAAGGCGCGTTCAACTTAAGGTTACCTGGATGAGAGGTCATGTGTGTACTGACTCCAGATTCCATGTACCAATTGTTGTTCGGTTGTTGAACCTGCATAGTGGAGAAAAGAGAGGCCAAATTCGTGGGTTGGGCTAATGATGAGGTGAAGCCCGGATGTGGAGATGTGTGTTGAGAGTAGTTGACTTACTAAATTTGATGTTCAAATTGATTGGGCTGTCCATTGACGTGATGGTATTGTGGCCTAGTTTGTGGTGGTATGGAGTGACTGGGCCCACATTCGTAGTGCACTGCTGGCGGTGGAAAAGAATTCGGAGGCCCCCCCAAAATTCGAGGTCTGCTAATTGAAGATGGGCCGTTGTAGTAGGCTTGATTAGTGGGTGTAGAAGGGCCTGCGTAATTGAAGGGCGTGTTGTGGGAGGCTGTGTATGGGCAGTTGCTGGACCCAGGAAATTGATTTTGCTGTTGGGAAATAGTGTAACTGGGCCGGTTGCCATAGGAATAGTTACCGCCTGTGTGACCACCACCATAGTTAAAGCCTCGGCCATAATTTCAACCTCCACCTCTTCCGTTATCATTACGAGTGGTAGATTGAGAATAAAGAAGAAAAGGGACTCGGTAGAATTTTGAGTGGATGGATTTTGAGTTTCATGAGTTTCATGGAGAGGAAGAATGTTTCGGGCTTGAGAAAAATTTGGAAACGAAGTTTTGTTGGTGATGACATCAATGATACTATTTTATGAATCAGGAAAGTTGTTTAGAATTTGAAGAAGTTCTTGATTAGAAATTGAATGGTTGATATCTTTTAAGTTATCATCAATATGTTTCATGTCACGAAAAAGTCAAAAATTGTTAAATTTCCCTTTGTGAGATTTTGAAATATATCTTGAAGTTGTAAACAACGGGAAGGTTTATTATTCATAAAAAATGATTCAAGATTATTCCAGATTTGTTTAGCAGTGTAGCCATCAACACTTACACTGTTAAGGAGACTGGCATTGACGGAATTGTAAATCCAAGTTTTTATTTTAGAATCGAGAGAGTAATAGTCCTCATCATCATCATCATCAAATTTTGGTAAAGAAGAACCATTAACATGACCAAGAACACGATAACTATGACAAATATCAGTGAAGATAGTTTTCCAAAATTTGAAATGGGGATCTTCTTCACATAATTTAAAGTTAAACAGATGAAAGACGGTATTAACCGCTTACGTAGGATGAGAAGTATGAGTGTTGGGAGGAGGATTATCAGCCATAATGATAACAAAAGAAGTCGACAAGAGAAACGAGAAGAAAAAATTACGAACGATGCATTTAAAGTGATGAAGAAGCCGGTGAGCAGTTCCTATGAGGGAAGAATGATCGGAGAAGACTGTTTGAAGTGGAAGAATGTTCCACCGCGGGGGTCGGCGACGGGGAAAGAGGCGGAAGACTTGAGATCAAGAGAGAGGGTTGAGAGAAAACCCATAAAGGCTGATACCATGTTATAGTGGTAAATCCACATAGGAAACCTTGTATTACTCACAGATGTATATATATATATATACAAGAGTCTTGGAATACAAGTAAACCCTATACTAGAAATATGGAAATAGATATATAATGAAAGATATTTAAAATAACATAAGTAATCTATCTAACAGTTTCTTTATTTCTCTTTATGACATCAAAGAGTTTGTTATATCCTTCCTAATTATGATCTAAGTGAAAGATTATTTTGAATCCTTACCTCCTAATAGGGATGACAATGTAGTGGATTTGGCAATACCTGCTTCCCACTCAATTGAATACTCGGTGAAGTTGGATTCAACCCGTTAAACCCGATTAAACATGAAAATTCAGTAATTTACTTGATGACCCACCTCAACCTGCGTGACCTGACCTAAACCCAAACAGGGTGATGTCTAGTTCAACTTGAAATCCACTCAAACAACATACTAAAATCGGACACAAGTACTTATTAGATTAAGATCATATAATTCAACAACTAATAAAGCAACAACATAGATAAATATCATGAAATTTTATATATACAATATAATCAAATAAGGGTTTCTCTTGTTTCTGCTACTGAGTAGATGGGAGTTTAGAGAATGTAGCTCGGAGTTGGTCATGCCTTTGGAAGAAAAGGAAAAGGTTTCTCTTGATTCTGTTGAACGACTTGGTTCTTAATTTCCGAACCTCACTTACCCTAAATTAAAATAATAAATTATACTGAATATAATTAAAAAAAATAAAATTTTTAATATTTGCGGGGTGAATTACGGGGTGGGTAATACAACACCCGCTACCCACCCCGAACCCGGGTGGGTTAAATTTGTAAAATTCATGTCCCACCCCAAAACCCATTTAGTGCACCCGAATCCGACCCAAATAGAATGGGTTCGGGACGGGTACTCATCTAACCCTGCCCATTGCTCTACCCCCTAATCTTCTTCTCCCTCAGCAAAAGAGTAGGTTGTTTCACGTTAAGTAGTCATGATTATCCCATATCAATGTACTTAATGGGGGTACCGAAGCTGGAATGTAATCATCCCATGATTTAGTACGAGAGCACTCGTGTAGCATGAATTTTCACTAATTAAGCTTAAACACAATTTGAACACATCCTTAAAATAGTGCAAAAACTCAGGCATTGTATGTTATCGATTGTAACAAAAAAATGTAGGGAAAAGTACACTTTGTACCCTTGAACTATTCACTTTATACTATTTAGGTCTCTGAACTATTAAACGTGACAAAATAGTCACTGAATTATCAAAAGTAACAAAATGATCCCTCGACTTGACAGACGTTTGGCTTGTCGTGTATGTTGCTCACGTGGCACTGGGTTTGACCATTGCAATATGGCAATTGAAATTTTTTGTCAATTTTGCCGTCACTTGCTTTTTATAAATTAGATCTTTTGTGTGCTTATAATTTTACCTAGTTTTAAACCATTCTGGCACAATTTTATTTTTCACTAACTTTTGTGCTGAAAATAATACACAAATTTTTAACTAATTTATTTTAGAAAAAATTATTTGTTCAATTCTTAAGTTAATAAATGAAAGGTAATAAAATTACTTGATCAGTTCTAAATTACCCTTTATTTATTAATTTAAGAATTGCTCAAGTAATTTTTTTATTGAATCATTTTTCTAATTTTTTTAATTGATGAATAGTATAATACGATTTTTTTGAATATTAAGTACTTTAAATATTTTTATATATGTTATTTTATTTTTAATATGATGAGTATTTAAAATACATTTTTAAATTTTTTAATAAGATTAAAACTTTTGAATGTAAAGTTAAAATCATAATTAGTATCAATTATCGATATAAAATTTCTACATAAATAAAATTCTAAAGAGAACAACAATGGATTAATTTCTACTCTAGAAGGCTAAGGACAGTTAAATACATAAATTTATTAATCTTAAATATTGGATTTATTGGAAAAAAAAGTTGATGAAATGAGTTTTTTGGATTAAAAAAGATTATCATGATTTTTTTGGGTATAAAGTTTATTTTAAGGAGGTTTTATTAAATTTTCCTTAAGAAATTAGTAGGAAATCAGTTTACAATTTTTTGCACAAATATCAATATAAAATGGTAACCAAATATTGGTTAAAACGAGCAAAATTATAAGTATGCAAAAAACTCATTTTATTGAAAGTAAGTGGGGGCAAAATTGACAAAATTTTCAATGGCCACATTACAATGGTCAAACCCAGTGACAAACCATGACATCTATCAAGTCGGGAGACTATTTTGTTACTTTTAATAGTCTAGGGACCATTTTGTCACATTTAATAGTTCAGGGACGATTTTATCAAATTTAAAAGTTCAGGAACCTAAATAGTAGTATAGTACAAAGTGGATATTTCAGGAGTACAAAGTGTATTTTGCCCAAATATAAATGTTATCGAGGCTTATTCTAGTGCAAAAGCTTTCCAAGCTTCCAATATTGTATCATTGTATTTTTTTTTTGTTTATACCAAGGGTTCCCCCCAGCTGGACGCCGCAGACTAATCCCTTCGAGGCGTAGAGATCACTGAAGTGCATTTTGCCTCTCCCAACAAAACTTTTTCCATACACGGCTAGGAATGAAACCCTGGACAGCATGCTTAAGGAGCCCAGCTATCCACCAACTGTGCTGGACCTTGTTGATAATTGTATCATTGTATGTTATCGAACAAAACGTATTTTATACTTTATATATATATATATATATATATATATATTCTTGGCAATAACAAAGTGCCCAGGAATTTGAGCTTCTGATTGTGCATGAATAGTAGAAGAAGTAAAAACATGAAATAAAAAATCTTATATGTCAATCAAGAACTCAGTGTGTGTGTATATACATATATGTATATATTCTTGGCAATAACAATGTGCCCAGAAATTTGAGCTTCTCATTGTGCGTGAATAGTAGAAGTAAAAACATGAAATAAAAAATCTTATATGTCAATCAAGAACTCAGTGCAATTCTGAATCTCGAATAGTATACTATTAACTCTGTCAAATCTAGGGAATTTTGTGTAAATATATTTATAATAATTAGTCTTAGGCCACTTAGAGTGTACGGGGATTCTTATTATAAGAATTTCTTATCAAAAAATAACCTTAAGAAGCTTGGAAGATATGGAAGAATATGATTAAGTTAGAATATCAAAAACCAAGAATAAAATTGATGCCCAATTATATCTTTTATTTCAACCCGTCAATGTGATAGGGTATAGTTTTTATTATCTTGTCTCATATAGTGGAGCAAATTAATATAAATGATCCTAATTAATGTATGCTTGATTTAATTATAATTTTCTTTTTTGGGCGGAATGCTTAGAATTTGATAAATAGATTTGCAATTAAGAACTTAACTGGAACGATAATATTAAGCGAATTTGAAATCCAATATAATGTGAAAAACAACTCAAAAACAAGTGCTTAATGATTTAAACTTCATCGAAGAAAGTAATAAGAACATTACATGCCAACGCCTCTTTCTCTCCCATCTCTCTTTAAACCTTAGCCTTGTTTTTTCTTCTATTTTTCTCCGTTGGCGATGGCTTGGTGAAGCAGTCGTCTACTTCACGATTGTTACCACCACCATCGTCGGCGGATTGGGTTGAAGCACCCTTCTTCAAGTTGTACATCACATCTTCAAATTTGATGAGACGGATATGAATCTAAAGATACAGAGACAGATCCGACGAGATGAAGACGGGTGATACTTAAGTTTTTATACAACGTTTTAGATATTTTGTTTAGTATTTTATTTTCTCTCTCGTATGAGAGTTTGCTTGTTAGGAATCAATGCGCATAAACGAACTTAAAAGTAAAGAGAAAGCAAGAAAAAGAGACAACGATTTTACGTGGTTCGACAAATTGCCTACGTCCACGGACTTATGCTAGAGAGATTTTTATTATTCTTGAGAGAGAGATTCAATTACAATGAAGAGAATTTCATCTACTTATATATCCTAAACTTGGAGGCAAAGATACAAAGACCTAATCACAATAGGTAACTCAAAACTTGCCAAAAAAGATGAAAACCGCATCTAATAGACTCCTACAGTTCGCTACCCGTGCCTAGGCACCGATACTGCCACGCCTAGGCGCCGAAACTACCAAAAAGATCTCAACCTTTCTACTTCCCACGCTTGGGCGCCATCCAAGCCACGCCTGGGCGCCAGTATGTCTGCGCTTGGGCGCTGTTTTGGCCGCGCCTGGATGCCGCTTGCAGTCTTGATTCAGCTCATTTTCTTTTTCCTTGACTCTTTGATTTGTCTCCACACTCAAACCTATCAATCTTCCACTTGGAGACCAAACTCAAAGTAGAAATTCAACCTCTTTATCAAACTCCATGACTCTTCATTCTCCAAATAAAAGCACTCTCTCTCTAGCATAAGTCAGCCTCCTCATCACATAAGTTCGAGGCCAACTGAGGCTATGCAAAACCTCAGTTTCTCGGTGGTAACTCCTTTAGTTAACATATCCACCGGATTTTTCGCACCAAGCACCTTCTTCAACTCCAAAGTTCCATCATCTATCATCTCTCGGATATGATGATACTTCAATTGAATATGCTTCGTCCTCGAGTAAAACACCAGATTCTTTGCCAAACAAATGACACTTTGACTATCACTATAAAGTGCACAATCTCGTTGCTCCTTATCAAACTCCCTCAGAAAGTTCTTCAACCAAACCATTTCTTTGCCCGCTTCTGAAATAACAATGTACTCAGCCTCAGTTGTGGAGAATGCTACACACTTTTGTAGCCTAGAAGTCCAACTTATTGCCGTGCCACCTATAGTGTAAATGTAACCCGATGTACTCTTCCGACCATCTTGATCACCACCTAAATCCGCATCCACGAAGCCCTCCAAAGTAACACTACTGCCCGAAAAACATAAGCACATGCTCGATATACCCCTCAAATACCTCAGTAGCCACTTTACCGTTTCCCAATGCTTCAACCACGAATTAGCCATATACCGACTCACAACTCCCACTGCATGGGCTATATTTGGCCTTGTACACACCATCGCGTACATCAAACTCCCAATGGCAGAGGCATAGGGAACCTTTGCCATTTGATCTCGCTCCTTTTCAGTCTTAGGTGATTGTTCCTTGCTCAACTTGAAACGACTCCCCAAAGGTGTACTACTAGACTTTGAATTTGAGATTGCAAATCTAGCAAGTACCTTTTCAATGTACTTCTCTTGAGTCAACTTGAGACACCCACTCGACCTATCTCGAATGATCCTCATCCCGAGGATTGTATTTGCAGCTCCCAAGTCCTTCATCTCAAATTCCATGGATAGTTGTTTCTTCACCTTTTCAATTTCCCTCATGTTAGATCCAACCACTAACATATCATCCACATACAGTAGCAATATTATGTAACAATCCCTAAACTTCATGAAATAACAGCAATGATCCATTTGACACCTAGTATATCCACTACTAGCCATGAAGGTGTCAAACTTCTTATACCATTGCCTCAGAGCTTGTTTAAGTCTATACAATCTTTTCTCTAGCTTGTATACAAGGTCTTCTCGTCCATTCTCCAGAAAACCTTCTGGTTGAACCATGTAGTATCCTCCTCCAAATCCCCATGAAGGAATGTCATTTTTACATCTAATTGCTCAAGATGTAAGTCCTCTGCAGCAACAACACTTAGAACCATCCTAATAGTAGTTAACTTGACAACCGGCGAAAAAATCTCAGTGTAGTCAATCCCTTCCTTCTGCTGGAACCCTTTGACCACCAACCTCGCTTTGTACCTTTTACTGCCATCCGGTTCATCCTTAACCCGGAATACCCACTTGTTCTGCAAAGCCCATTTCTCCTTCGGTAACTTAGTCAACCTCTAAATTCTATTTCTCTCAAGCGAGCTCATTTCATCCTTTATGGCGAGCTCCCACTTGAGAGAATCTCCCCCACTCATCGCCTCTTTGTACGACTCGGGTTTACCCGAGTCCGTCAAATTAAATAGTGTAAGGAAGGAGAATACCTCATGTTTATTTTAGGAGTTCTGCTCGACCTTCTCAAGGTTGGTGGTGGAGTCTCCGAATCTTCCTCAATTCTATTCTCAGTGTCATTCCCAGCAACCTCGTCTAGAGTGATTTATTCCAATATCGCCTTTGGTTTCTCGTTTTCCTCAGTCTCTGCTCCAAGTCTATCATTGTAAAGCACCTTTTCATTGAACGTGACATCCTTATGCCTTATGATTTTGTTGTATTGGTAATCCCAGAACCGATACCCAAAAATTTCTCCTCCATAGCCAATAAAGATGCACTTCTGTGCCTTAGGATCTAACTTATCCCTGTCATCAGAACTTTGCAAGACATAAGATAAACAACCGAATATTTTTAAATGTGATAAATTTACCTCCTTTCCACACCAAACCTCCTCCGGTATTTTGAAGTCCAATGGTACTGAAGGTCCCCGGTTGATGAGGTAAGCCGCCGTGCTCACTGCATCAGCCCAAAATGTCTTTGGCAACCCGGAGTAAAGCCTCATGCTCCTAGCTCGTTCGTTCAAAGTTCTATTCATCCGCTCTGCAATTCCATTCTGCTGCGGAGTCCCGGGAATGGTTTTGATCATCTTGATCCCATTTTCTGCACTATAGTCTTTGAACTCTTGGCTGTCATACTCCCCTCTATTATCCGACCTCAGACACTTCAATCTCAAACCCGTTTCATTCTCGACTTCTGCCTTCCACTTCCTAAAGGTATTAAACACATCCGACTTATTTTTCAGAAAATAGACCCATACCTTTCGAGTGGAATCATCAATAAAGGTAACATAATATCTCGACCCTCCAAGTGACTGTATGGGAGCCGGTCCCCATATATCAGTATGCACAAGCTCCAACTTCTCTGCCTTCGGTTCTCTGCCCGTCTTGGAAAAACTTACCTTTTTCTGCTTCCCAAGCACACAGTCTTCTTAAAGACCCAATTCAACCATCTTCGAGATTGGTAGCTTCCCCTTGGATGCTATGATTCTCATTCCCTTCTCACTCAGATGCTCTAGTCGCCTATGCCATAAGTGAACATCCTCTATAGCTTCGATTGCAGCAAACGAGTCCTTCTTTATTTCTGTGGTATACAGAGTCCTCGACTTCTTATCACGAGCCACCACCAGATTACCTTTGGTGATTTTTAATACACCACCACCAAACATCATAGTGTACCCATCACTGTCAATTTGACCCATTGAGATCAAATTCTTCCTCAACCTCGGAACATGTCTCACATTATGCAGTTTCAACTGCATTCCCTGTGCCGTCGTCACTGTGACCTCACCCTTACCAACTATTTCCAAGGGTTCGTCATCTGCAAAAAAAACCTTTCCAAATTTTTCAGAAACATAATTTGTTAGATAATTCTTACATGAAGTAGCATGGAACGACGCACCTGAGTCCAGAACCCATTGGTCGACTAGACTGTCAAAACAACAAACCAAAGCATCTCCGACGTCGTCTACTGCTGCGTTTGCTTGTTGATGTTCCCGATTTTGATTCTGACCCGCCTTTTCAGGACAATCCCTCTTGTAATGACCTTTCTTACCGCAGCCCCAACAATCAGCCTCCTTGCAGGTTTTGACTTCCCTCGCCCCTTTGACTTGGATCGACCTCTACCTTTTTGACCACCCCGTTGAACACCTCTTCCTCTGCTTTTCGTACTCAATGCAGCATACGTGAATTCTCTTGATTCCCTCCAACGAATATCCTCGATCAAAATCAGATCCTGAACCTCCTGAAGTTTCAACTTCCTTTGGCCAGACGAACTACTTACAGCAGTTACCGTTGCACTCCAACTATCCGAAAATGAAGACAACAAAACTAAGGCCCTTATCTCGTCCTCAAAATTAATATCAATCGAGCTCAACTGAGTGATGATCACATTGAACTCGTTGATATGGTTGGTCACCGATCCTCCCTCGGTCATCCTCATATTGAATAAACATCTCATCAGATAAACTTTATTCGATGCGGATGGCTTCTCATACATATTGGATAACGCCTTCATCAAACCCGCTGTTGTTTTTTGATCTAGGATGTTAAACATCACGTTTGTTGATAATGTCAATCGAATAACTCCTGGGGTTTGCCTATCCAATAACTCCCAATCCTTGTCTGACATCTTTTCAGGCTTCTTCCCCGACAACGGTTGATGGAGCTTTTTCTGGTATAGATAATCCTCCATCTGTGTTCTCCAGAATCCAAAGTCTTTTCCATCAAATTTGTCAATCTTCACTTTTCCTTCTTCAGACGCCATTGATTCACACTGATTGCTTGAACCCGTGCTCTTGATACCAGTTGTTAGGAATTAATGCGCATAAAAGGACTTAAAAATAAAGAGAAAACAAGAAAAAGAGACAGCAATTTTATGTGGTTCGGCAAATTGCCTATGCCCACGGACCTATGTTAGAGAGATTTTATTATTCTTGAGAGAGAGATTCAATTACAATGAAGAGAATTTCATCTACTTATGTATCCTAAGCTTGGAGGCAAAGATACAAAGACCTAATCACAATAAGTAACTCAAAACTTGCCAAAAAAGAGAAAAACCGCGTCTAACAGACGCTTACAGTTCGCTACCGCGCCTAGGCGCCGAAACTGCCAAAAAAATCCCAACCACTACCACAAAAAAATCCTGTTACAGCGCACCTATGACAGCGGTTTTGAAAACTGCTGTAATAGGGGGCACTCGGTTCGGACCTATGACAGCGGTTCAAGCCGAACCGCTGTCATAGGTGTCAAAAAAAATAATAATAAAAAAAATTTGAACTTTTGGCAGCGGTTCGGCCAAACCGCTGCCAAAAGTTCACTTTGGCAGAACCGCTGCCAAAAGTTCAAATTTTGGGCGGGTTTATTTCAAACCGGCCCCCCCTCTCTCTCACTCTCACTCTCACTCACACTCTCTCTCTCTCTCTCTCTCAACTCTCTCACCGCCGCCGCCGCCGCCGCCGCCGTCCGCCGCCCCTCTCGGTTTCTCTCTCTCTCGGTTTCTCTCTCGATTTCTAGATCTAGTTCTTTCTCTCTCGGTTTCTCTCGGTATAGGACCGCCGCCGCCCACCTTCGCCGCCGCCGACGCCGCCCACCTCTGCCGCTGCCGCCTTCTTCCATTTAGTTTTGGTATTTTTTTTAGATAAATATAAATATATATATGTATATTTGTGTATGTGTGGGTGTATTTATATTTGTGTATATGTGGGTGTATGTGTATTTGTGTATGTGTGTGTATGTATATTTGTGTATGAATATTTGTGTATGAATATTTGTGTATGTATATATGTGGATGGGTGTATGTATATTTGTGTATATGTTCATAGGTGTATGCATATATGTGTATATGTTAATGGGTGTATTTGTGTATGTGTGGGTGTGTGTATATTTGTGTATGTATATATGTGGATGGGTGTATGTATATTTGTGTATATGTTGATGGGTGTATGTATATTTGTGTATGTGTGGGTGTACGTATATTTGTGTATTTATGAAAATATTTCTCGGTTGAAATTTTGCGATGTTGGAATGACACAAAATTCACAAGGTCATAGAGAAACGGCATTCTGAACAAAACGTAAGACAATGTCTTACGCTCTCGTGATTTTAGCCATCCGAGATCGTTTAAGGCCTCAAATACGCGTTTTATTACAAAAATACGTATCTTTGTAATAAAATGCGTATTTGAGGCCTTAAACGATCTCAGATGGCTAAAATCACAAGAGCGCAAGACAAATTCTTGCGTTTTGTTCAGAATGCCGTTTCGCTATGACCGTGCGAATTTCGTATCATTCCAATATGGCAACATTATAAACGATAAAATAAAATTAAAAATAAATAAATAAACCACCCTATGACAGCGGTTCAGCCGGAACCGCTGTCATAGGGTCCAATTTAATTTTTTTTTTGAATAAATGACCCTATGACAGCGGTTCCGCCGAAACCGCTGTCATAGGGTGACCTATGACAGCGGTTCCGGAACCGCTGTCATATGGTTTTGACCTATGCCAGCGGTACCTATGACAGCGGTTCAAAACCGCTGTTATAGGCCCAAAAAAACCGCTGTTATAGGTCATTTTTGTAGTAGTGAACCTTTCTGCTTCCCACGCTTGGGCGCCAGTATGTCCGCGCCTGGGTGCCGTTTTGACCACGCCTGGGCGCCGCCAACAATCTTGATTCAGTTCCTTTTTTTCTTCCTTGACTCTTTGATTTGTCTCCACACTCAAACTCATCATTTGCTTTCTCTCTCGAATGAGAGTTTCATCTCTCCTTGAATAGGAGTTGCACATGAATTTTATTGTGTTCGTTTGTGAGTTCTTAAGATTTGTTATTTTCAAGAACTTGATAGTTGATGTCTCAGATGTTCTTACTTTATCGATTGAGTCTATATGAATTGTATTGTTCCAGGCGTTGTAAACTTTCGATTGAATGATATATTAGACTAATTTTTCTTTAAAAAAAAAGATTTAAAATTCATCACAACATGTAATTAAATAACAAGCTCTGTAATATTTTATTTTTTAACTATCAAGGCCGTCATCCAAATAATTTCATAAATTGTCACTTAAAGTGCTTCAATTAAAAATATTGGTTGGAACTTTGGTTGATGCATGGCTAGAGCCTAAGAGGAACTCTACATTGCAACTTTCTACTATTAATCACCTTTGCAGCACACTTTGTTAGTTTTAAGTATATAATGGAAGCCCTCTTAGGTATAAAGCATCTATACTCAAAAAACGACTTTGTGTTGTGTTAAACATACATTGGGCGTGCCCCTAACACGGTATATGATGTATTCGTAAATCAAATAATATAAATATTTCTGACACAGATAATAAAATGTCTGAAACTAACACCAATTTTCTTTATTCATATATGTTATAAAGCTTTTGTTTTATAATAACAAAAATATGTTTTTTTTTAATTAAGGAAACTTTATTGATAAATTAATACTACCTTATCTAAATTCATATTTTTATGTTTGCATTTCTTTGATGAGCTCTTCCTTAATAACAATATAATTTGCAAATTACATTAGTAGATGTACAACATGAACTTCTCATTGAACTCGCATTTATATATCTATATATGAATAGATATCGTATGAATGACATTTTTACATAATTGTACTATAGTTATATAATTTTTCCTAGACAGTCATGTCGAACTGTGTCGTGTTTCTTGAAATTTTTTAAAATTACTACATCCCGTGCTTGTATTACATTGTGCTTGTAACAACCTTATTCGTATGTATGTCAAAATTACTACATCCCGTGCTTGTATTACATTGTGCTTGTAACAACCTTATTCGTATGTATGTCAAAATTACTACATCCCGTGCTTGTAACAACCTTATTCGTTATGTCCTTGCACATAATTCTCTACACGGTCACGTTGAATCTTGATTTCTTTCTCTCGCTCAATCAAATTAAGACAAACATACATATTCTTTTCTTTTTTTCTTCTTGTACTTAATATATATTCTATTTATTAGTATAAAATACAGAATATCATTGCCACGGACATATACGCCTGATACAAAGGGTTTTCCGTCATTCATTATTTGACATAATAATATAATAGGGCTAAATATAAAATGTCCCTAAACTATATTCACGTTGCATATGTCTCCTTGAACTAAATAACAAACTAAATTGGTCATTTGTCAAATTTTGTAACCATTTTTTGTATGATTCTTGAATTATTTTCTTAAATTGCCCCTCTAATTTTTTGTATATTTTTTTTAAGAAATGATTACAACATCATAATACATCGGTTGCAAGAGAATCTATTACAAATAAATATCATTACAATCATAAACTACAAACTATTACAAACTAAAGTAGAGAGAAACCCACATGCATCCAGAGGGAGTCGAACCCACAACCTCTTGGTTATGGGGCCACAAACTAATTTTTTGTATATATATGGCTTGATTTGAGTCTAAATTTCAACAACTTCTCACCCTTCAACCAATACAATTCAGCACCTTATTTTCTCTGAAATTTGTCAATTGATTTTTTATTCATTTTTTTTCACTTGGCGTTTTTTGATATGAAACACAATATTTCACTTGAATTCTTTAATTTTAATTTTCTGCCAATGTCTTCATTTTTCCACTCGATTTGTCACACAATTATTTCACTCATTTTTTTCCCACTTGATTTCTTTACTCGATATTAATGCAAAAGTATTATACGTATTGTAAAAGATACATGATATTATTTCCTTACTAATATTTTTGTGTGATTAATATTTACTATATAGTAAAAAATTAGATATGTAGTGCATATGCCCAAATGAGATACTTATTTTATTCATTAATTTTGGGCTATGGTTGTGGATAGCCGGATAATCAAATGAAAGAATACATTGACCTAGACATACTGGTAACTAAATATATTTGCATTAATATCATGTTTAAGTGAGATGTATTTACTTGATATTACATCTAAATATATATTTAATATTTTGGGGTGAGGTGTAATATTTATGAGTAAATATGTGATTATTATTTTTTATAGTGTCTTTTATTGGTAATTGAAAAATCACTATAAAATAAAAAAAATTACTTACACATAAAAACAACAATGGTTTATGTGGAGAGGGGTAATATTGGTACTTACACTAACTAATCAAATGCTAGCAAACATAAATTTGACCGATTGATCAATTTAGTACTTTATTTAATTCAAGAAAGTACGATAATGAGTATAGTTCACAAGAGCATTTTGTATTTACTCCTAAAATATTTCTGCATTCGTTTCCATTCTCATTTTCCATTTCTATGTTCTCCGAAATTGAAAATGTCTTTATTTTTTTGTAACTTCTCATATTTTAATGGATTTTAGTTGATGCCCCCCTCCCCCACCCAAACAAAGAAAGAATAAGCCAAACATTTTTGTATTCCAAATAAATATTTTTGCAGATATTAATTAGAACTGATAATAAATGAATACTACTTTTTATGAAAAAAATTTGAAAACTATACAATTCATAGGACCAAAAACATCGACCCACTCCTTTGAGTACATAACTTAATTGCAATCATGAATTCAATGACCAAATTCAGTCATAAATATATTCGGGATTCCATTTTCCTGGGGTCATTTCAATAAATTTAATCATAGTTTGGAGATAATATATATATATATATATATATATATATATATATAAAGGGACGGAACTAGGGGTAGCTGGAGCTGGAGGGTGCCACCCCCGGTCAATTTTTTTATTTTCTAATTTTCAAGTATAAATTTTTAAAAATTTATATTTTGCCCCCCCCACCCCCCCTCAAGAATAACAAATTGCAAAATTAATTCATATTCCTAACCCACAAATTAGCTCAAACCCACATAGTAGAACAATAGACTCAGTTGAACATTCCAGTAGCCTATATAATCAAAACTTTAAGTTAAAATTCTTGTTATAATTTTTCATTTTCTCATTACCCATGATTTGTTCAAACCTCATCAACCGCTTCTCGTCTCTTCTATATGATAAGTATCTTTTTATTTTTACTTTATCTTTTTACAGTCGATTTCCACGAAATTGGATATTATTGATGAACTGTAACGATAATTGCCATTTTAATTTGAAATGTTAAAACTTGATATTAGTCAAGTCATACTTCTTACGCTTTTTATGTTTTGTTTAATTTAATATTAGGATTATTTTTCATTTTAGTTTTTAAAACTATATTTTATTTGATTAGTTATGAAAATGTATCAAATAATATTTAGATGTGGTTCGGCAATTGACGGGAGAGGATAAGAGAATTTCACTAATAACAAAAGAGATATAGAGTATAAAGTATGTAAAAAATTCTTACTAAATCTAATCTCCAATTTTTCCTCATACTTATATAGCGTACCGTACCGCGGAGCACCCCCATGCAATCTTTAATCTAACAAACAAACAAAACGCATGTATATAACTCGTCCCCCTTAACATAATTCCTGGCCCCATCTCTATATATATGTACCATTACAATACTACATGTGCTAGCGAGAAAGACATGATTAGATTGTGATTATACAAAAATTCCAAACACTTACATAATTTCTATAATTAATTCTTAATTACTCATTTTCCGAACCCAAAGTCCAGAAAACGAAAACGAAAAGAGAAAATATGAGCAAATTGAAAAGATATATACAATCTAAATAACACGTTGCTCACATTATTTGTGCAGTTCGTTCTATGCAACTCATAGACTTATCAAAAAAATAAAATAAAAATGCAACTCATAGCACTCCAGTTCAACTGTGAATTGAACAGAGATAGAGAGAGAGAGAGAGAACGCATCGGGGGTTTCTATTTATAGGAAGCTAACCCTCTTCCTATAATTGCTAATTCAGGCATAGCTAAAACTTCAAAATTTTATTCCCTTTAATTTTTATTTCTTCTTGAAATGACTCATTGTGGAGTTCCTTTTATATATGCCCTTATCATTAATTCTTCTTTTATTCTCTCCTTTTATTGTAATTGTCATCTTCGCACTATAGTTACCTTTGTGAAAAAGATCTAAAAACCCCTTGGAACTTTCTCCTTTTTATACCTTGAATACCAAAGGTTAGCAGCAGAAAATGTCCAAACAGTATCTTCTATTTCTCTTTCCCTTTTCTTAATAAATATATATATATATATATAAATATTGTGGAGCAGTTAATACCTAGATCACATAATCCTTCATATAATATTGGCACTCTACCGCTCCGAGCTCGCTCTCGCGACTTAAGAGCGAGAGGTTCGCTCTATTACGCTCTTGAAATTCTTAGTTCTCGCATTATATTTTATGGACCATACTTGAAGATATAATAATGATATTTCACTAATAGTTGATATTTCAAACACATTCAATGAGAATTCTTTCATTAGTCAAAAGAAGTAAAATGATTTGCCCTTGAAACATGAACGAGGGAAACTACACACACACACATATATATATATATATATATATATATATATGAGAATGCAAGAACTATAATATGTAATGTTGAATTAAAATCTTTAGTGTCCTTTCGGTCAAGAGTTGGGGTACACAATCAAGATTATTCCAATAATCTTTTCATTTCATTGTACTTAATATTTTTAAGCCTACCAAAAAAGACAATCACATCATTTTATTTTTAAAATTATTTACATGAGATAATCATATCAAAATAATATTTGAAGGATAATTTGACTGACCAATTTATAATAAATATTAAAAAAATTATTTTAGTAGCGCACGCTTTAAGGCATTTCTGCTCTCAAGCAATTTTAGATATTGAGGCTATCTTGCTCACGCTCTCGCTCCACGTGCGTTAGGTACTTAGGTTAAAACACTTATGCCCACGTATCTATGTTTGAGTTTTTGAGAAAGAGAGAGAAATGTCAAATCATCTTCGTACAAGCTTTTCTGGCTTTTTTTCCAATTTCTCACAAAAAGAAAAAGAAAAAGGAACATCCCTTATTTTATGGTTGAATGCTAGATAATGACCAAGACCAATGTACCCAAAGAGGGAGATAGAGTCTCTATACTTGCCCTTTTTGTTGAAACTCCATTAATTTAATCAAAATCCCTCTGGCACTGAAATGATATATATATTTTGCAAGTTGCTCAATTAGCTGGAGGGTTCTTTAATTTCTTTCTTGTTCCCACTATAAATATATGAGGTTTGCTACTCCATTCTCAGCAAAAAAAAAAAAAACATATCCAATACAATCCTCTCTTTTGAAATATATATAAACCCTATTTCATATATACATAAATGGCAAAATTATCATCAGACCCCCTTGTAATTGGTAAAGTGATTGGAGATGTTGTGGATAATTTCTCCACAACTGTTAAAATGTCTGTGACGTACAACTCCACCAAGCATGTGTACAATGGCCATGAGCTTTTTCCTTCCACAGTCACCGTTAAACCTAGGGTTGAGGTTCTTGGGAGTGATATGAGATCATTTTTCACCCTGGTACTAATTTAATATTATATATATATGTATATATATATGTGTGTGTGTGTATTTTGGGGTTTTCATGTATAGTAAGATTTTGAAGTGATATATATCATGTTTATTTGTTTGATCAGATCATGACAGACCCTGATGTTCCTGGTCCTAGTGATCCATACCTCAGGGAGCACTTGCACTGGTATGTTCTTAAGTTTAACTATAACAGTTTGAAAGAGAAGAAGGTTTCTAGTGTACGTACACTATAAATTAAAATATACTCTCACAATTTAACCTAATTTATAGTGTACGGAATGAATTTAATAAGGGCTCTAGGGATGAGGTGTCATGCACTAAAACCTATCTTGTTTACTCTTTGAAAACAATAGTACTTTTGCTCTTGCAGCTTAATTAGGTTTTGTTGATATTTATATCACAGTTAGAATTCAATGAAAAGGCTAAAAAAAGAAATGAAGAAGTTACTAGTTATATATTATTTTACTATAGTACTGATATATATTTATTTGACCAACTCACAGGATAGTCTCAGACATCCCAGGCACCACAAATTCTTCATTCGGTATGCCAAGTCTCTACACATTTAGATTAAAAATAATAACAATATCATATACCACCATTTATATTCCAATGTTATATTACCTATTTCCTAATTTTGACGAAAAAATTATTATATTTAATACATTACAAGCTACTTGTCAAATCAAGATTATATTAGTATATATAACATTTATATATAATTGGTAGTATTTTCCTAAAAATAAATATGTTAAATGGGTTTTAACATGTATAATAAATTCTCCTCTCTCTCTTTATATATATATATATGTATGTATGTATAGGAAAAGAAATAGTGAGCTATGAGATGCCAAGGCCAACCATAGGTATCCACAGGTTTGCATTTGTACTATTCAAGCAGAAGAAGAGGGACCAGGGAGTGATGATCCCACCAGCTTGCAGGGACAAATTCAATAGCAGAAAATTTGCAGAGGAAAATGAATTAGGTCTTCCGGTTGCTGCTGTTTTCTTCAATTGCCAGCGTGAAACAGCTGCCAGAAGGCGCTGATCCAACGGCGGAGCCGACATTTGAATGATTCATCAATGGCTAGATCATGTTCACTTATATTATCATATTGTACCTTATATATTTATATATATATATAAATAATTAAATCTCCTGTGGATTCTTCCAAGTAATGAAGTCCCCACTGTTAATTTAGTACGAAAATAAACTTGTCGTTCTGCTACTGGCTAGTTGTACTGCTTGATTTATTGTTCTGATATATGATGGTAAATATTGTGATGGTAAATATTGTAATGGGAAAAAGGAAATTGAGTCTTGTAATGTAAGTTTAAATTAGTTTGGGTAATTATCATGAAGCTTGTCTTTAAGTTGCATAAATTTTCTCCAGTTTGGCAATATAGTAATGCATGTCGAATTTATTCAAAAGGGAAGTAATTAAGGTTGAAAAATGAATCAATGTAGTTATCAGATTCTCGATTTTCGCTAATTAAAAGTTCAATTGAGTTAGATTCGTTAGTATATTAACAAATTAAACTTTAATGCTATTTTTTGTGCCACAAGATTTGAAGTTTGATTGGACTTATGACGGCAAGTAAAAAGCAATACAGTATGTGGAAAAATAAACACTATAACAAAATATAATATTAGTGATAAAATTAAAAGTGACAATATTAAAATTGTTATTAGATATATATATAATGAGTGTCGATAATTTTTGCTTTGTCACAAATAAAATTTTTAGTGACAAGAGTTTTTTTAAGGTGGTCACTATTAGTAATTAGTGAAACATGTATAGTGATAACACAAATAGAATGACAACTATAATAGTTGTCACCCAATCACCACTAAAAGTATGTTACTAATTGTCAATGATGATAACAAATTCCTTGTCATTGAGTATCAAGAGTGACAATTTCATATAGAAATCTTGTCACTATAAAACATATAAAACCTATTCTTATAATAAAATAAAAAAATTTGTCACTAAAAATTACAATTAGTGACAACGTTTATATTGTCACTTGACATTTTGTTATCAATGTATTAATTTTTTCGTTGTTGAAGTTACTTGAGTTAGACTCTAATTCGGCTTGATCGATTGAAGCTTGTTTGAGCACGGTTCGACTAATAGTCAAAACAAGCTTAAATACAAATTGTGATGTTCGATAATAATTTACAAAAACTTGAACAATATTTTGTTCGATTCAATTACAACTGTAGGTATTTATAATATTTGGTTCTTTATTTTCAAAATGTAAATTATATATACTACCCATTTTGTACTAAATTAACAATTCCGTAGTGTAATAAAATGTTTTTTTTATTGTTCTAATTAATGTTTAAAAATTGGATGGTCATTGAACCGGAAAATTAAGTGGAACAAGCATAGTTGGTTCAGTCGTTGAGCGAACTATGATCAAACTAGTAACATCATAATTATGTATACATAACCATTATATAAAAATAAAACATGCGTACTTAATAGACAATCATTGATGATTCAAATAATAATAGACAATCATTGATGATTAAACGTAGCAATTTTTTTATTTTTTTATACTTTTTTTTATCTATTAATTAATTAAGACTCATAATTTCAAAGTATCTTAAAATAATATAAATTAATATTATTTGATATCAATACTTGTGAATGTGTGTGTATATATATATCATTTCAAACTTTAGAAAAATTATGAAGTACTCCCCATCCCCATAACATACCGAGCACTCCTCTTAGATAAATTAATACAGCATGTTAAAGTATGAAAAATAAAAATAAATTAGATTTAGACATTATTTATAGTGATTGTTTATTAGTATGTTATTTATTTTCTATGTATGTATGTGTGTGTGTGTGTGTATATATATTAGTATACTTGTATTTTAACAAGTTTATTTTTATATTGTGCATCTGATCAAATGGATGCACAATAATTATTTCCCCCCCAAAATTAGCAAAATCTCAAATTTTCCCTCCAAAATTCAAAAAATCCCCAAATTGGATGCAAAATCTTCAATTTTTAGAATTTTTCGGCCCGAAGGACCAAAATTGCCACAAATTTAAAGATAAATGACTTAATTGCAAGTTGAAAAAGATACTGTCCCAAAGTTACCACCCCTTCCTAATAGATAGGACCAAAATTACAATTTCCCCTTCATTGGCTATCGATTTCCATTGATAAAAAATAAAGTAATTATAAACCCATTAAAAATAAACATAAAAACCGTAAAGAAACATAATAAAAATAAAAATAAGAAACAAAAATAAGAAAAACAAAATAAATTAGAAAAAAAATCAAAATAATAATGAAAAAATAGAAAATAAATTGTAAAATAATATTACGGAAAACATAGTTGAATTTCATGATTTAATATTATAATTTTTATATTTATTTTATTTGTAGATGTATTAATTATATAAATTTTATTCATTATAAATAAAAGAAAAAATAACTTAGATAAAAGAATATTTGATTTAAAATTTCCAAAAAGTGAAACAAATTAAATTTTTTTTGAAAGTATTTGAGTTAAAATCCCCAAATTAAAAGTCAATTTTTCCTCTACATGCCAAAATCGCCAAATTGAAAGTTAATTTTCCAATATGAAAAAACCTCCAAATTCAACTCAATTTTCCCGCCAATGATATTTTCCAGCATATTTTGAATTTTCCAGTAAAGTGTATACTCAAATTGCCAAATTTCTCGCCGAAGTGTACCAAAATTGCCAATTGGACCCTTTTTTTATGAAAAAACGTACACGACCCTTGGTGTACCAAACATGCAATTTCTCCATCAAAAAAATGTTGCAATTTCGCCACCTTTCATTAAGATGCCTATTGCAATTAATTTTACCTCATGTTTTTTGGGTTGTTAGGATTTGACAATGAATGCCTTGGTAATTTGTAAAACTTCATAATGGTAGAGTAATTACCATATAAATACGAGAGTATGCGTATAATTATTACTATATCATACCGGTCAAAATTGTATTTCTCATTCGACATGAACATATATATTTATTTTACTTTTAATACTATGCATGCATTACTTGTAAAACTTCATAAAATGGTAGTAGTAATTACCTTATAAATACGAGAGCATGCATATAATTATTCCGATTCATACCGGTCAAAATTGTATTTCTCATTCGACATGAACATATTTATTTTACTTTTAATACTATGCATTACACGATTTTACTTTTAAGTCTTGATCCTTTATAATAAGGGTGAATTACATGCATACTCCTCACTTTAGTGTTAATTACTAAAATCTCTCCTAACTTTTGATAAATTACAGTGAGACCTCTCAAAGGGTTTATTTGTAAGGTTATAGGGGGTGAAATTGTAAGAATTTTAAAATACACAGGGAGTGTAATCGTAATAATGTCTTAACATGAAGGAATTTTATGTGATTTCAAAAAGGTCAGGGAGGTTTTCGTAATTTGCACCAAAGTGAGGGGATGTACATGTAATTTTCTCTTATAATAATCAAAGTAGACGGTTGAGAAACAACACCCCAAATAAATTAAAACAAAATCAAAATGTTGAAAATGCTCCTTTAAAAAGTGAAAGCCATGAGAAAATGTCAGATTCCATGAAAAAAAAAGTTGGGCGATTCTGAAGATTCTGATGAAGTTTATAAATGATACCTGGAAACTTCTTCTGTTCTTCATATATGATATATACATATAGATTCTACTTCATGACTTAATTCATTTTGATTAGGACCAATTAATCATTTTTACACAAGAATTATGCAAAATTGTAAATTTAGTCCTTTCAGTGATTTTAAAAATAGCCCAATAATTTGGTTTCAATATTACCATTTTTAGTCTCATAACTTAGGCTATGTGCAATTTTGGTTTCAATATTATGGATTAACCATATTGCATTCCATATCTTCGAAAAATGTGCAATTTTAGTTCCAAGCCCCAATCTCCATTAGTTTTTAGACGAAAATAGATCGTGCATCTCACGAGCACCGTTAATTCACTTTTGGGACTAAAATTGCACAAAAGTCTAAGTTATAGGGCCAAAACTGCATATGATTTTTAGTTTGGTTTTTTTGAAATAATAATTTATTCTCCTAATTTTGTTTTGTTTTTATTTTATTTTCTTTTTTTTACTTTTCATTCATTTTTCTTTATTTTGTCCAAATATAATAAAAAATTAATATATAACACCAGTCACAACAATTTAGACTGAAAACTAGATACGCCATGATATAGATTAGTAAAATAAAATAAATGAACATATATAAAGACAAACAAAATATGTGCATATCATTACTAGAAATAAGATCTCATATTATATGACTATGGATGTTACTCTACACAATTCACAGTTTTTTAAATGAAAATGAACAAACTTGGGTCATGTGCAATTTTTAGTCTTGAAACTTGGGTCATGTGCAATTTTGGTCCAATTTCATGGGACATAAATTGCACAATTAACCGTGCACGTGACAAATATGTGGTACTCCCATCCAAGAACTAACGAAAGTTATGCTTGGGACCAAAATTGCACATTTTTTCAAAATATAGGATGCAATTTGGTGGATGTCATAATATTAAGACCAAAATTGCAAATAGCCTAAATTATGGGATTAAAAATGCAATTTTCCCTTTTATGGGACTAAACTTACAATTATTCCCACAGAATTAGTTTTATATATACATAGAACTATTTATATACGAATGAATCGGCATCAAGTTACATTGAAAGAGAAGAATCAATTGTCAAACTCTTAATACAATACTGTAATATACTCATATTACACTTTTTTTTGTAAGTAAACTCATAGTACACATGTACCGCAAATTAGTCTTCTGCATTGTGGGCTCCTTCTATTAAAGTTGCTGAAGTGACCTTTGAAATGCGCCAGGGACGAGCTAATAGTCCGGTTATACTTGGTGGTTCCTAGTCGGGTTATAGTTGGTGGCTCCGAGAATTCAACTTCCGGGCCATATTAACTACACAATGTATTAAAACATAATAAAATATATATATATTTTGGTGGACCCTACGCATGTTTTAATACTTTATGTGGTAGATATGGCCCGAGAGTTGTGCCTGTCAGAGTTGATAAAACCCCGTGGGGAAAACTGTATTGCAACTAACGTATAAATATAGTACAAGAGATTACAATGAAACCCTAACTTAACATACAAGAAAAGATATACAAAATATCGACAATATATTTCCTATCTAACACCCCCCCGCAGTCAGAGCAGGGGATTCTCGAATGCTCAGACTGGATCTGAAGTCCAAAAATAGCGATGACGGTAAACCTTTAGTGAAGATGTCAGCAAACTGATGGGCAGACGGAACATGCATCACACGAACCTCACCTAAAGTGACTTTTTCTCTTACAAAATGAATATCAATTTCTATATGTTTAGTACGTTGGTGCTGTACAATTTAATTCTAAAAGAAGATTGCGTAGCCAAGAGGCTTCCGCAACAGCATTAGCAACACCTCGATATTTGGCCTCAGCACTAGAACGAGAGACGACAGGTTGACGTTTAGAGGACCAAGAAATGAGATTGTCACCTAAAAAGATACAATATCCCTGGGTGGAGCGACGGGTTTTCGGACATCCGGCCCAGTCGGCATCAGAGTAGGCAAGAGGGTGATCGACAGAAGAAGGACGAAGACAAAGACCATGAGAAAGAGTTCCTTTGAGATAGCGAAGAATACGCTTAAGAGCATGCAGATGGGGCTCACAAGGATCATGCATGTATAGACATATTTGCTAGACAGCGTAGGCAATATCAGGCCTAGTGATAGTGAGATATTGTAACGCGCCAGCAAGACTGCGATAGAGAGTGGGATTAGAGACAGGAGAGCCAGTGGATGGAAGTTTCGATTTCGGATCGACGGGAGTAGCATAAGAATTACATGTGGTCATGCAGGCGCGCTCAAGTATTTCAGAGGCAAATTTAGATAGAGAAAGAAAAAGGCCAGAAGAGGGGTGAGTAACAGATATACCGAGAAAGTAATGGAGAGGACCAAGATCTGTCATAGCAAATTCAGAAGAAAGTAATCGCGTAATCATGTGGAGAAGAGAGGAGGAAGAGGCAGTGAGAACGATATCATCAACATAGAGAAGCAGATACGCAGTGTCGGGACCACGACGAAAGACAAAAAGGGAGGTGTCGGCTTTACTACCAGTGAAACCTAATGAAGAGAGAAAATGAGCAAAGCGTTGATACCAAGCACGAGGCGCTTGCTTAAGGACATAAAGTGCTTTCTTGAGGCGACAAACATGATGAGGGAATTGGGAATTGATATAACCAGGAGGTTGTTTCATAAAAACTAACTCAGAGAGATGACCATGCAGGAATGCATTCTTGACATCCAACTGATGGAGAGGCCAAGAACGCGATAAAGCAAGACTGAGAACAGTGCGTATGGTAGCGGGCTTGACTACCGGACTAAAAGTTTCATCATAATCAAAGCCCAGTTGCTGAGTGAAGCCCTGAGCGATGAGACGGGCCTTGTAGCGCTCAAGACTGCCATCAACACGAAACTTATGCCGGAAGATCCACTTAGAACCGACAAGATTAACATTAGGAGGACAAGGAACAAGATCCCAAGTGGAGTTGGCATGAAGTGCAGTAAGCTCAGCATCCATGGCAGACTTCCAATGGGGGTCACGGAGGGCTTGAGTGTGGGACCGAGGGAGAGGAGCAAGTGTGGATAGGGCACTGAGATTTAAAACTTGACGAGGACGGAAGATTCCATCTTTGGAACGGGTGGTCATAGGATGAACAGAAAGAGGAACGGAAGATAAAGGAGTGAGACTGGCAGGGCCCGTGGTAACATTCGGGGTGTTGAGCGAGGTCGAGACGGGGACGGGAGGTGGCGAATTAAGAGTGACGGAGGGTAGAAGGAGATGAGGAGGGTCATCTTCGGGAGGAGAGAGAAAACTGTAATCCTCTTGGGTAGACTGATTTTGAAAAGACGGAAAGGGGAAAACATTTTCATCAAAAGTGACGTGGCGAGAAATTATGATTTTGTTAGTAGCAAGATCAAGACAACGGTACCCACGATGATTGGAAGGATAACCTAAGAAAACACATGCAGAGGACCTAGGGGCAAGTTTATGACTGGCAGTGGCCGTGAGATTGGGATAGCAGAGGCACCCGAAAACGCGGAGGTGGTCGTAGGTCGGGAATAAGTTATATAAAATTTCGAAGGGGGTGCGATAGGAGAGGGTGATGGTAGGGAGAAGATTTAGAAGATGAACATACATATGGAGAGCCTCGACCCAAAATAAAGAGGGCAATTGAGCTTGAAAAAGCAGAAAACGAATTATATTATTAACAGATTGAATTGTACGTTCAACTTTACCATTTTGTTGAGAAGTATATGGACAAGAAAAACGAAAAATTATACCGTGAGACTTGAAAAAATTATGAAACTATTCATTATCAAATTCACGACCATGGTCGCATTGAAAAGCTTTGATTTCAGAGTTAAATTGATTTTTGACATATTGCCGAAAATTACAAAAAATATTAAAAACATCAGATTTATGACGAAGCGGAAATACCCATAAAAAATGTGAAAAATCATCTAAAAATAAAACATAATATCGATAACCATTTGAACTAACAACAGGCGAGGTCCATTAATCAGAATGAATAATATCAAAAATATGAGTAGTTTTAGTTTCTGAATTAGCAAAGGGAAAACGACGGTACTTGCCTAATTGACAAGCAGGACATAAAGACGAAAAAGGTCCTTGAGACTTAATAAAATTCCTAGACGATAAAAATTTAAAAATGGAAGAGCCCGGGTGGCCGAGACGACGGTGCCAAATTATCGGAGAGACGGCAGCGAGACTGACAGCGGAGGAAGATGAGGGAACAACGGTAGAGTGGAAAGGATATAAGTCACCATTGCTATCACTACGATATATTGTGGCGTCGGAATTAAGATCCTTCACAGAGAAACCAAAGGGGTCAAATTCGATTGAGCAAGAATTATCACGAGTAAATTGACGGACGGAAATAAGATTTTTAAAAATATTAGGAGCCAATAAAATATTACAAAGATGAAAAGAAGATGTAGAGTGTGGAATTAAAGATTGACCAATAGAAGAAACAGGTATTACAACACCATTACCTACTAAAATAGATTTTGAAAATTCACAAGGTGTAATTGAAGAAAGTGTACCTTTTTGAGAGGTTATGTGAGCAGAGGCTCCGGAGTCCATGTACCAACCATCGTCGGGCTGATTGACAGTCATAGTGGAGAAGAGGGACTCAAGGTCCGTGGGCTGCTGGGAAGGGGGCGTCTTCTGTTGCATGTGGGAGTAATGGGCTACTGGAGGGGAACGGACCTGGGAATAATAATTGTAAGAAGGCTGCTGGAGTGGAGGCCCATATGGCGCAGGGGAAAAACTTGCTGGAAAAGCTTGATTGAAGGGGGGCGGCCCAAGGAGCCCAGGGGCAATGTTGCTGGGCTGAGGAGCTGAGGCCCATGTAGGACTACTTGGATGCTGGGCCTGATTTCCGTGGACATTACCTGCAAAATAAATGGGGGTGGGGAAGTTAGTGGGGCCCAACTGATAGGCTGGGTGGTGAGTAGCCCAAGTTGGTGTATGAGCAGATTGTGGTGAAGCCATGTGATGCGAAAGATTTTGATATTGAAAAGTTGGAGGTGGAACATTATGGTGCTGAAAATTCCGAGTGCCATGGCCATTGTTTCGGCCAGAACCGCGACCAAAATTCTTGCCCCTACCTCGACCTATGCCTCTACCGTTATCATGGCGGTATGGGGTTTGGGAATAAAGAATGAGAGGGGAATCGGAGGAAGGAGCAGAAGGGGGAATTTGAGATTCACGAGACTCGTGTAAAATTAACATATTACGAGCCTTAGAGAAAGAGGGAAAGGGAGTTTGATTGGTGATAACGTCGATTATACTATTGTAGGAATCCGGTAAATTATTTAAAATTTGAAGAACTAGTTCCGGATCAGTAATAGGAGAATCAACATCTTTAAGGTTATCGGCGATGCGTTTCATATCCCTACAGTAATCAGAGATAGAGAGGGTGCCTTTTTTAAAATTTCGAAAGCGATCTTGCAATTGAAGTGATCGGGAAGGTTTATTGTTGTGAAAAAAAGCTTTAAGATTATCCCAAATTTGTTTTGCTGTAAAACCATTATCACTTACACTATCTAGAAGATTGGCATCAACGGAATTATACATCCATGTTTTAATTTTGGAATTAAGAGAATACCAATCTTCATCATCATCATCTTTGGGTAAAGAGGACCCATTGATGTGATTTAGGACCCGGTAACTACGACATATATATCAGAAAATATGGTTTTCCATAATTTAAACCGGGGGTCTTCTTCACAAAGTTTGAAGTTGAAGAGATGGAAAACATTATTAACGGAATAAGCGGGATGGGTGGTGTGATATGTGTGGGTGGCGGGTTCAACAGGTTTTGGATTAAGGGGAAGTTCTGCCATGACAACAAGGATAGAGACAAAGATTGAAAAATAGAGAAACAAGAAAAAGGCCGTGCACTTACCGTGAACAATGGAGCCGGCGAGAGAGATTTGAGAGATAGTATGCGTCGCGGGTTCGACGTCTTGGAGGGAAGGAAGCGTACGGATCGACGGAGTAGGAGAGATTCCGTGGTTAGGCTAATACCATGTCAGAGTTGATAAAACCCCGTGGGGAAAACTGTATTGCAACTAACGTATAAATATAGTACAAGAATGAAACCCTAACTTAACATACAAGAAAAGATATACAAAATATCGACAATATATTTCCTATCTAACAGTGCCACCAAGTATCATCCTTGATAGTTCATGATGATATTAGGCTTCCAAACAAACAGATTGTGGGTTTGAAAGGAAATTTTTTAAATACACTCGGTGTATTCCCAAAACGAGTTGAGGAATTAATTAGAGTACCCCTCTTGAAAGAAAAAAAGAACAGCGACGGGAAAAAGTAAACCTTGAGAAAAGCGAGTGCAACAAATGGATTGGTGTAATATTGAAAACATTCTTGTCCAAATTCAATTAAAACCTATCATGTATAGCAAGGCGAGTCAGTTATAAAAAAAATTAATCACTTTTGAGAATAATCAAATTAGGTCCAGGTTAGAAGTTCCTGTAATATTGTAATTTTAGATTATATAGCTAGGGTCTTGAAAATCAATATAGATCCTTTATTTGAAATGGATGTTTTATTTTGCAAAGCATTTATTATATGCGCAAGTAATGTATATACAGTATATCTTAAGATGATATATATTTGAAATATAAGAATACTATATTTCATTATGTGTATATATCTAAAGCCCCATTTCCAGCCACCCATATGGGGAGGGGTACTATCATTGAGGCTGAGCTACCGGCTCTTGTCCAAGGGCTTAAGTTGGCATGGGAAAGAAGGATTGGTAAACTGGAGGTTGAGATAGATTCAGTGGTGGTATTTCTTTTGACCGAGAAGGGTGACTCGATGGCCCACCCTCTCGGATGTGTTATTGACGATTGTCGTCGACTTATTGCTAGGCCTTGGGATTGTAAACTTTGTCATGTTAAACGAGAGGGCAATATGTATGCTGACGCCCTTGCTAAATTTGGACATCAATTTCCGAAGGGAGTCCACTTTTGGGACCTCCCTCCTTGTATTTCCTCAATTCTAAATGAAGAAGGGTGATAGTACCACACCCTTTGAGACCAAAAAAAATAAATAAAATTATGTGTATATATTATGGAATAAAAGGTAAAACACATAGTAAAAGATAAGTGCTTGAAAATATGAAAATAAATAAAGTATATATCCTAACGTAATTTATTATTTCGACGTGTGAAAAAAACATGACTTATGTTCCATCACTAATTTAATATAACAACCTCGACTATCCATTGAAAAGAGATCAGTACTATGGTTCCTCCTCCTTCCTTGAGCAGGGTGCCTTTAGTGGCCGTCAGTTTGAAAGCTCATTGGTATACGAGATCAAGTAAAAAATATTTAAGGAAAAATTACACACAGACCCCTCAAATATCCCCTCACTTATTAGAAATTATCAACACACCCCTTCAACAGTTTATTTATAAGGTTTCGGGGATGAAATTGGAGATTGTTAAATGCACAGAGAGTGTAGTTGTTAGAAACTCTAGACATGACGGGGTGTGTTGGTAATTTCTAATAAGTGCGTTTTTTTTTTTGGTAATTGCACAATAAGTGAGGGGGTGTGTGTTTGTGTAATTTTCCCAATATTTAATTCACGTTAATTTTACAGTGTAGACTGGATCGACTTTGTTAGTTTTGACGACATATACTACAAATATTTATATATTTACATACATATATATATATATAAAGAAAGTAATAACACGAATACATATTGCTACTCTATATTTTAAATCATATTAGTATCTCATGAAGTTACATTATAATGGCCAAATATAAATTTACGTGAAATAAGTATGTGGATAAATGTTGGAGTAGATAATGAAAATTGGCTAAAGATCAATGATTGCAATGCTATTGCACTTGCTTTTGTAATTTTATATTGCTAAGAATTTTTTCTTATATTCAAAAGATGACGAAGTACACATATATAGATGCATTTAGCATTGAAAATGCTAAACTTATTTAGTAATTTTATATTGCTAAGAATCTTTTCTTATATTCAAAAGATGACGAAGTACACACATATATAGATGCATTTAGCATTGGAAATGCTAAACTTATCTAGTGCATAAATTAATTTAAATATTTTCCCAATGGAAGAGAATTCTTTTCTAAATAATAAATTATTCCCTTGGCCATAGAATATCCAATGTAGCGTCTTTGACTTCTTCCTTGAAATTGTAAATTATTATTCTTACACCCCTCCTTAATTTGCGATTCTTAGATCATCCTTCGTTTTCTCGAATTTCTCAATAGTCACGGCCGCGGTAAGAAAATCCGTTGCTTGTTCGTTAGTGCCAATGAACTCCAAACAAATTTCTCCTTTGCTAACCCTGTCCCTTGAAATGATGTCAAAACTCAATATGTTTTGTTCTTGAGTAAAACACCAGATTCTGTCATAGCTATTGTTGACATATTGTCACAATAAACTATAGTTGGATGCTTTTGAACTTGTTATAAATCAGCAAGTAGCCTTCTCAACCAAATTGTTTCACAAGTGGCTTCAGTGGCAGCGATATATTTGGCTTCGTCAGATGATAGCGCTACTGAATTTCACTTTTTTGAACTCCAGCAAACAACATTAGAACCAATGCAAAATAAATATCTCGAAGTGCTTTTTCGATTTTCGATGGCACCGACCAAATCACTATCGGTAAAATTGATTAGTTTACTATTTTTTTTCCTTGACATACTTGATGCCCAATTGTTTGCTTCCTTGAAGATATCTTAACACTCTTTTAGCCACTGCAAAAGGGAGTTTACTTGGTTCACTCATGAATCTTGAGATTAAACTCACCGCATGTATAATATTCGACCTTGTATTTGTGAGATAAACTAATGATCCAACAAGGCTTCTAAATATTTTATTGTCTACCTTTTCACTTCCATCATTTTGCAACAACTTTTCATTCATGGACATAGGAGTAGAAACTGGTTTGCACTTTTCCGTATGAAACTTCTTCAAAAGATCTTCAGTATACTTTTCTTGAGAAATAAAAATTTCTCCTTGGGGTTGCTTCACTTGAATTCCAAGAAAGTATTTCATCGATCCCAAATCTGTCGTTTACAATTCCTTCATCATTCTTTGCTTGAAGTCTTCAACCATTTGCATTTGAGTGCCTATATAGATAAGATCATCTACATAGAGACACACGATCAAGAAATTATCACCATCTTTCTTCACATAAAGAGAGAGATCATTTGACTTTGATGAAATAACCATCAATCTTGTTGTTCCAAACTCGTGGAGCTTGCTTTAATCCCTAAAGTGCTTTCCGTAGATGATACACTTTTGTCTTCTTTTCCTTTTACCTCAAATCCTTGAGTCTATTGAGTCTTACTTGTACTTATGAGAAAAATTTATGAGTTATCGTGGATTAGAACTTGTTATTTCACTTGTACTTATAGGAGAACTTATGAGTTAGTGGATTAGAATTTATTGTCTCCTTTTATTTTATTAATACATAAATTTTAGGAAAAATTACTGAAACCCCCCTAAAATAAATTTTTATATCCAAAAAACTCATGAAAATATTTTTCAATCTCAAAAACCCACTCTACAAACTTTTCTTTCAAAAAAACTCAAAAATGAATTTAAGAATTTTTTTTGACTAAACTACCCTTTATTTATTAAGTTGAGAATTGATCAATTGATCTTTTTTAACAATTTTGTTTTGTCTTAAAATTTTCACATTGATAAATTGAATAATATAAGTTTTTTTATTTTTAGTAGTAAATATTTTTTAAAAATTTATATAATTTATTTTTATTTTGCTATGATAATTATCTAAAAAATATAGTTGTTAAATTTTTTTAAGAAGATTAAAAATCTGAAAAATTTGAAAATAAATTTATATTAAGTCTCTTATCAATATAAAATTTCTAAATAAATAAATCTCTATACAAAATTACAATCGATTAAAGTTTTAGTCGAGAAGGTTAAGGGCAATTAAGTTCATAAATTTGTTTACCCTAAATTTTGGGATTTTTGGAATGAAAAGTTAGTGGAATGGGCTTTTTGGATTGGAAAATTTTGTCAAGGTTTTTTTTTGGATATAAAAAATTATTTTAGGGGGGGTTTTAGTAATTTTCTCTAAATTTTAATTATAATAAAAATATTATTATTATTATTTATTTTGTCCCAGTTAGTCCTAGTTCTCAATTAAAACATCCAAATTAAAGTATGACTTATACCATAAAGTTGATTATTCTTTGGTACGAAATATCCTTGGGGAATTGCACCTTTGATCCTAACATTTAAAAACATATGCTTTACTCACTCAAAGTATTTAGAGAATCACAAATACATGTTGTTTTAATGAATTGTATTTTCTGGAATTGTGGAAGTGCTGGCAGCCCAACCTTCCTCAATATCCTTGTGGAGCTTCTTCGTACCCATAATCCTGCTATCCTTGTCCTCTTAGAAACTCGAGTTAAGGGTAACCATGCAAAGGGTATCCTAAATCGAAGCTCGTTTGATAAAGTTGAAATTGTGGATACTTGTGGCTTCTCTGGGGGTATTTGGATATTTTGGAACTCGAACAGATCTTAACTTAATTGCAGCGAATGATGAATGCATTACGACGGTTATAAATAGAGATGAGGTCCCGATTGGGTTTTATTGGCAATCTATGCTAACCCTCATCCGGGTATTAGGGAGCATCTCTGGAGCTATATTACGCAATTATTTTCCAAAATTCATGGGTCGTGCGGGTGATATGAATGTTATTACGAAAGAGAGTGAAAAGTCGGGTGGAGTGCCTTTTGATCCGAAGTGAGGACATAGCTTTTAACGTTGCATCAATCGTTGTGAGTTGATTGACATGCACTTCACCGGTTCCAGATTCACTTGGGCAAGAGGGGGTCATTCCCCTCTCCAAGAAAGGCTGGACGGAATTTTGTGCAACATTGATTGGAAAACTCTCCATCCAATGGCGGAAATTACGTACCTTCCTCGCATCGGCTCTGATCACTCACCTCTTCTTTTATGTACCAAAAATATCAAATAGGGCAGCGGGGCCAGAGACCTTTCCGTATGCAGCTTTCCTGGTTTGCCGAGGCCGACTTTGCGAAGTATTTGGAGACGCAATGGAAGAATTTAGGGACTATTGATATTGAGAACAAACTCCGTTCAATCACAACCAGTATGAAAATTTGGAATACTGAGCATTTTGGCAACATTTTTAAGAAGAAAAGAGAGCTTTTGGCGCGTATCGAGGGGATCCAGAGGGCTCAGAGGAGGATATTCTCACGGTCTCTTCAAAAGCTAGAGAATAAGCTCTGTGTCCAATACCAGGCTATTCTACATAAAGAAGATTTAATGTGGAAGTAGAAGTCCAAAATTTGTTAGCTAAAAGCAGGCGACGTGAATACAAAAAAATTTCATACTACTGCTTTGACCAGACAGAATCGGCTCGTATTAATACTCTTCAATAAGATGATGGGGAGTGGATAACGGATCCGGATACTATGAGAGATATGGCAATGGAGTTTTATAGGAACCTGTACGGTGAGGGAGAATCTGTTTCATCTTATCGCCTTACTGCGGGTTTTCCTAGGTTAAGCTCTTCTCAAATCGACTATCTCGGCACTTCGGTTTCTAAGGAAGAACTTGATGAAATTACATCAATGAAGCACTTGAGAAATTGCTCTTAATGAATTCATAGCCCTACATTGGGTGATGTATTTGACTGTGGTACACACTTGATGAAATTCACTTATATGAGTGTAGAGATGGGGCCGCCTGTTATGAGAACTTGGGCATGTTCTCTAGAGGACTCATAAAACTGCGAGTGGCGCACAGCCAAGAAAAAGTGCCAAACCGCATTTGAATAACTCTACTTTGAATGTGATGCGAACAACAAAAAACCAAAACAATCACCATCTATTCCCGAGAGCCCCTCTAATTCAATTCTTAGTTGCTAACAATTCTAGATTCAATCAACATATATTCTACATATTTGATTACTCCATAGTCCGCGTCATGTGTTTCATTCTCAACTATTTTACATTGATTTATATCTGTTGAAGAGAAGATTGCCAGCTGGAAGTTGAAGTCAAGATTAGCAGCTGGATTAGTTAGAGTAGTTAGCATCTAAATGTTAGTTAGACAGTTAAGCATTGAGGGTGAAATTGTAAATAGATAAATTAGTTAGGTGAGCTTTCTGTTTGTATATATATGTATAGCCAAATTGTATAGCTTAGCCTTTTCATTCAGTGTAATTCATACATTTCAGAATAATCAATGGAGATATATTTCTCTCTCTCTCTCTTGTTCTTCATTTCTGGTCCAGATCCATGGAAAATAACATGGTATCAAAAGCAAGGTTTTCATTTTCCATTAATTGAAATCGATTCTACTTCAAGTTTTTTTTCCCCTATTAATTCGATCTTCATTTCTCTGCTGTTTTCCTCGATTAATCATGGCAAATTCAAGTCAATCTGCTGAGAATTTTGGGAGAAATCTAAATCCACAAAGTTCTTTGTATTTGCATAATTCGGATATGCTTGGAATGATTTTGGTTAATCAAGTTTTGGAAGGTGTTTCCAATTACATTCCATGGAAGAGATGCATGGAAATCGCATTATCATGTAAGAACAAAATTAGGTTTTGTTACCGAATCCATCCCCAAACCACATGAAAGTGATGAACATCTTCAACAATGGGAGCAAGTGAACAATATAGTGATATCCTGGCTCCTCAATTCAGTTTCAAGAGAGATTGGAAAATCAATTCTACATGGTAACACTGCAGCAGTAATGTGGTCTAATCTGCATAAGAGGTTTTCAAGTAGTACAGGATCAAGAATCTTTGGATTAAGGAAGATGATTTTATCTTGTGTGCAAGATAACATGACTGTTGAAGCATATTACACAAAGATGAAGCAACTCTGGGATGAGTTAGATGCAATGATTTCTCTGCCTGTGTGCAGATCTAGTGTTAATTGTGAGGTTATGCAAGCCTGGGATAATCAGAAGGAACAGGAGAAATTAATGCAATTTCTGATGGGGCTGAGTGATAATTTTAAGCCTGTGAGAGGCCAAATCCTACTAATGAAGCCACTGCCATCCATTGAAGATGCATATTGCATGATTCAACAGGAAGAGAGGCCAATGACAATGTCTTCTTACACATCTATGGAAGATAACACTGTTGCTTTTGCTGTAAACAACAATATTCCTCGAAAGAATTGGAATTCACAGAATCAAGGAAACCAGGTCTGGAATTCAAACAACAAGAAAGATTTATGGTGTGAACACTGCCACACCACTGGTCACATACAAGCCAAATGCTTCAAACTACATGGTTTTCCACCTAATTGGAAGCCAAAGGGAAAAAGGAATGTTAGTGGACATCCAAGAAGTCACAGCAACAATGTAGGATTTACAGGCTCTTTGAATCAGCTAACTATAGCACACAACTCAATTCCTGAAGGCATAAGTGGAATTAACCATAGTGGAGTTCATTCTTCTCAAACCTTAACCAATAGTGCTGACATCTCTCCTCCACAACCTCCTCAACTTACCCCTGATCAAATCCAACAACACCTAACTTTCTAAAATAAACAATCCTTGCATAATCCCACTTCTGAACACACCACACATCTGGCAGGTATTAGCCATTGCATGTCTATTACTCATAATCCTCTTTATTGGATCATTGATAGTGGGGCTTTAGACCACATCACTCGCTATTTTTCATTACTCACATCACCTCACACATTATCCCAACCTCATAATGTACATATGCCTGATGGAACTACTGCACTTGTTACACATAAAGGCAATATCACAATCAATCCATGCATCACTTTACAGGATGTATTGTTTGTTCCCACTTTTAAGCATAACCTTCTGTCTGTTAGTAAACTTACCTCTGATTCCAATTGTTCCGTTTTGTTCAGTGCTAATAATTGCTTTATGCAGGGCCCTTTGCAGAAGACTCCTGTGATCATTGGTAATCAATTGGATGGGCTATTTTATCTTGGTTCACCATCTAGTTTCAATTGTATTTCTCCTTCTGTCAATACTCGTAGTCTTCAATGTGTCTCTACAAATAAAGTTGTCATTTGGCACCATAGATTAGGACACATAGCTACTGATAGACTGAGATGTCTTATTTCTGTTATTCCTGAACTTACTCACGTAAAACACTTTAATTGTAATATCTGTCATCTGGCCAAACAGTCCAGATTACCTTTCAATAAAAGAGATAGTTCTTCTTCTGATGCTTTTGATCTTGTGCATTGTGATGTGTGGGGTCCATATAAAACACCCACACATCTTGGCTTTAGATATTTCTTGACTATTGTTGATGATTACACAAGAAATACTTGGTGTTATCTCATAAGATGCAAATCTGAAGTCCCTACTCTCTTACAAAACTTCTACCAATTGATTTTAAACCAGTTCCATACTTCTATTAAAATGTTCAGAACAGATAATGGTTCTGAATTCCTTAATCAATCTTTCAAATCTTTTCTCACTACTCATGGAATTCTCCATCAAACCAGTTGCATTTATTCTCCACAACAGAATGGGATTCCAGAGAGAAAACATAGACATATCTTAGAATTAGCTAGAGCTCTCAGATTTCATTCATCCCTACCAATTGCTTTCTGGGGAGAATGTGTTCTTACAGCTACTCATTTGATCAATAAGATTCCTTCCTCATTGTTACATAATAAATCTCCTTTTAAACTACTCTATAACTCACCTCCAGATTACTCTGATCTAAGAGTCTTTGGTTGTCTTTGCTATGCATCAACCATTGCTTGTAACAGGGATAAATTTGCCCCTAGAGCCACTCCTTGTGTATTTCTTGGCTACCTTATGGCCAGAAAGGTTAAACTTTATGATTTAACCTCTCACAAGTTTTTTAGTTAGCAAAGATGTAAATTCATTGAATCCACCCTCCTTTTGCAGCATCTTCTTCTTCAACCCCTCAATTTGTGCTCCCTTTTCCTTCAGACTTCACTGACTTTGAACAATCTCATACTCCTACCCTTCCTCTTAATCCTACTCCAATTACCGCTCCAAACCACTCCTATGATCAGACAATCTACTAGACACAGAGTTCCTCCTAGATGGCACCAAGACTATGTCTGTACATCCAGTTTGTCTTCTGCACAGATGTCCACTTCTCTTCCTTCTTTTCCTTTACCTATTTCTCCTAACGTTTTCAATATTACTATTCATAAAGAACCTACATCATATACTAAAGCTTATTTTAACCCTATGTGGAGAGAGGCTATGGCACTTGAGATTAAGGCCTTAGAAGACAACAATACTTGGGTTATTACTTCTTTACCTCCAGGAAGAAAGTTGTGGGCTGTAAAGGGTGTTCAAGGTTATGTATCACTCAGATGGATCTCTGGAAGGTATACAGCAAGATTAGTGGCAAAAGGGTACACAAACTGAAGGGATTGATTTTCATGACACCTTTGCCCCTGTAGCCAAAATGAATACTGTCAGAACACTATTAACTATTGATGCTTCAAAAGGATGGATCTTACAACAATTAGATGTTAACAATGCATTCTTACATGGAGAATTATCTGAAGAAATGTATATGCAACTTCCTCCAAGTTTTGTCATGAAGGGGGAGTCTATGGCTCAACCAGTTTGTAAGTTAATAAATCCATATATGGATTAAAACATGCCTCAAGACAATGGTTTGCAAAGTTTTCCTCAACACTCATTGCTTCTGGATTCACACAATCACAGTGTGACCATTCTCTATTCACTAGAACTGATCAAAGTGATTTTACAGCCTTATTGGTGTATGTGGATGATGTAGTGATGACTGGAACCAACATACAAATTATAAATGAGTTAAAGAAAATGTTGGATAACAAATTCAAGATTAAAGACTTGGGGACTCTCAAGTATTTTCTAGGTTTTGAAGTCATCAGAAATGCAGATGGAGTCTACTTAAATCAAAAGAAGTATGCTCAAGATATTATCATGGATGCTGGATTATCTGAAGCTAAGATTAGTTCCATACCAATGGAACAAACCATAAGTTGAATACATAAGATAGGGAAGAATTGAAAGATCCTTCAATGTATATAGAAGGATGATTGGAAGGTTGATTTATCTTGCAATTTCTAGACCAGACTTGTCTTATCCTATTCACATTTTGAGCCAATTCATGGCAAAACCTAGAGAACCCCACCTTAATATGGCTCTTAAGGTGTTGAGATATATAAAAGGCACCATTGGACAAGGGTTATTCTTTCCATCAAACGCTGATTTAAAATTGGAGGCATTTTGTGATGCGGATTATATGCTTCAAAATCTGCAATTTGGAGAAAAAAATTAGGGCTTTTTTGGGATTTGATTCGTTAGTTAGGGACTTAGGGTACATAAACGCAAGAACATTTTGTTTAATATTAGGTTTAGGTGTTAATTGTGTTAACTGTATGTTGTGGGTTATATTTTAAGCAGATTCATTCTAGTTTAATTTCACAGAATAAAAGTTAATGCAATTTGATTGTTAAACTAATGTTTGTGTTGTTAGAGAGTAAATTAATGTTTGTGTTGTTCTACAAGTAAATGCTTCAGGGCATCTGCAATTTGGAGAAGAAAATAGATTTTTTCAGTTTTGAAATTCTCTTGTTCTAATGATTGTTTTTTTTTTATATTTTTGTTGCATATTAATGTATTTTATTATTTTTTAATCAAATTTTAATATATTAATAATTATTTATATTATAATTATGACATCATCGGTCCGACCACGATTAAACCACGGTCCGACCAGTGAACCTTGAACCAGTAGATTTTCCGGTTCGATAGCCGGTCCGGTTTTTAAAACATTGAGTTAGACAGTTAAGCATTGAGCGTAAAATTGTAAATAGATAAGTTAGTTAGGTGAGCTTTCTGTTTGTATATATATGTATAACCGAATTGTATAGCTTAGCCTTTTCATTCAGTGTAATTCATACATTTCAGAATAATCAATGGAGATATATTTCTCTCTCTCTTGTTCTTCATTTCTGGTTCAGTTCCATGGAAATTAACAATATCCTCGTTCGTCCATTGAGTTTCGGGAGCACAAAGTAAGGGTATTCTATTGAAATCTTCACCAACTTGTGTGCACATGTGGGGGGATAGAACTGTTGAATCCTCGTGGTAGACCGCCGGTGACCTTTTGCACCGAATTATTGGCTCTGAGGGGCGGAAATATACCTTTTAGGACAGTGCATTGCACGCCTCGGTCCAATTCGATAAGTTCTGTAAACCACTCCTTTTACTTTATCACATTTATATTTTACATTTGTCAATATTATTTGCTACTTATTTCTATTATATCCTACACCAATATATATCACATATATAATATTTTAATTTGTTAAATCAATTAGAAAAAAAGTAGGTGAATCTTCTTGTTTAATTCTCTTCAATTCTAGGACACTTTACTAGCTAGCTATATATATAGATCCAAGTGCTTTGCTTCAATTTCTGCTCCCTCACTAACTATCCAATGATTGGAAAATTCTTGTCTCCTAAAACTTTTGATGGGCAAACGCATGTAATTCGAAAACTCTCAACCAGAAAACCCGTTAAAATTGTGAAGATCTATATATATAGGGTTGCAGGATATAGAATCAACAGTTGTAAGTATAGCCTGCGTGTTGAACAATGGAGGCCGGGATTAAGGTACAAGAGTAGATACATGCGATGAATGATCTTTTCTTTGATCGAAAAGACTTTAACTGAAACCTAGTTAATATACGTACACATATATACTAGGATTATATATATATATATATATATATATATATATGAACTTTACTTGCTGCTAGGTGTAGCTACTTGTCAACTTTGCATACATGCATGTTGGCTAGCCTTTTAGCCATCCTGTTATTACACTTTCGGTCGTTCAGTTATTGTGGTTCCACATTGGTTGCTTGTCTGTGCTTGGATAAAGGATTTCCACGTTGGTTACCATTCACTTCGGATCGTTTGTCCCAAATTAGTTTTCATCTCGTATATAAATTCAATTTTATATGCACGTCATTGGTATAAATGTTTTTTTTAAATATTACTGTAAAAAATTAAGTATTGACAATGAAAATATACGTTATAATTTGAAATTGTGGTCTATATATAACAGTTTAAACTCGCGACTAATTTAACCATAGTAAACGTTAAATATAGCCACGCTGCATCACAATGAAATGTTGGGATTCTTCCCGGTGTGTGCTTCTTATGATTAAGCTAGATAAAGAAAGAAATAGAATCTGTAATGTATGGGGTATTGTGTGTTACTTACATAAAACTCCAATATTTAGGAAAGTGTTTAAAAGCTTATAAGCTTCTCTAAACATCTTATAAGATATTTTAGAGCTTATAAGTTCTATAAATTTGTTTGGTAAATTTTTTAAGAAAATAACTTATAAGACTAGAAAATAAGTTGTTTGGATCTTATAAACTGTTTTAAAAAAGTAACCCACCCCCACCTTATAAGATGTTATAAGCTCTTAAAACATCTTATAAGATGTGGGAGCTTATAAGATGTTTTGGATAAACTTAGCCAAACACCCTCTTAATCTATTATCAAGTATATGACAAGTGTAATTCACTCTCCTAATGAATGACACTTGAGTTATTCACTCTCCTAATAAATTACACTTGAGTTCAGCCAAACCGGATCTAGGCTGGAATAAGTTATATTTTCCAAACGTCCATTTTTAAAAAGTGCATTGCATGTTATGATTTTTGGACTCTCTTTTTTTTTCCCATGTACTTTTACAATACGTCAATTAAGTAGATTTTCATCAAACACTTTACTTTTATAAAAATACTTATTGAAATATTCATTTTCATAAGTCCGCGCAAGAAATAAATTTATTGTTTGAGAAATCGATTCAAACGCTCCCCAAATTCTGATTTGGCCATCTATGTAACAACGCCTCAAAAGGTTGTAATCCATGTGGTGTCAAAAGTTTGGCCCTCTATTCTGACCCTAGTCACTGACTTAGCCTGGTAAATTATTTATCTTAGACTATTTAAAATGATTCAGAAACGGGTCAATCGAGTTGGGCCATGCTATGCTGATGGGCCCATAGCGCATATTGTACCAATATCACACATAGTAATTTCAAAACACTTGAACTGGGATTAATCACTAAAATATGTATACAGATTATATAATTAAGTATATAATTCTTTGTCCAGTCACAAGTATAATGGCCAGAACTTACTTGTTAATTCACTCGAGAAATTCTATTCCGAATTTGATTTGATTGAACTTAAGTAATAATGATGAGTGATCAATCACTTGACAAGTATACTTCACTCACATGACGAAATTCTTAGTGCATATTTTTGTTATGTAATTAAGTGGTATTGTATGATTTTTACATGCACTTTAGTGCATACTTTTTATATATATATAACTAAGCGGTATTGTGCGTAATTTTTACATATATTTTTATAAAATAATATGCAATGCATTTAGGACCATTGAATACGATGTAGAATATAGTTATCTTCTTTTTGTATGTGTGTCAAAACATCTCAACAATTTTAGTACATTTCAATAAAGAATAATAATGATAATATAATATCCTAAGTAATAATATGAAATAGTCACATTTTTATGAATTAAAATAGAATAATGTAGGATCAGCACCTGTAGCAACCCTTTCTGTGCATGCATTACTAGGGAAATCTCCCGCATAGAGAAGGATTTTCGGGTTGAGTTTAGCTATTGCCCATTGAATGATTTATCTCCTCAACCCAAACAAAGCACTTTAAATTTAACTCATTCACCATTATATATATATATATATATATGATGATCAAATATTTATTGTCACAAAATTGCTTTTGTTTATGAGCATTCGCACTCTTGACCATATGTAGAGGAAACATTAGCCTACCACTAGGATGACTACTCCATCGGTATACCGAACTAGTCAATTGGGCATATATCCAGTGATCATTGATAAGAAATTTTGCCTTAACAGAATAGTGATTATCAGAACAATAACTATGTATGAATTGTAACTATTGAAAGTTGACTACATAATAGTTAGGTGCAAATATGGCTATGGAAATTAGTGCTACAATTTTCTCTGAAATTTCATTATATATATATATATATATGTAAGCTATTAAGTAAGGGTGAGCTCGACTAAAAGCTGGTGGGTAATTAACTATAAAATTATTGATTCTTATAAAATTGATTTATCAAAAGCTCGGACTTTTAATTTTGTAAAAACATAATTTGGCAAAAAGAATCCAATACGAATATACGATAGGGCTCCAAGTACTCTTGCTATCGTATTGACGTCTAAATATAGATTTTAACTTTAAATCGTGAAATAAAAACGGACTGTTATTGTGATTGGAATTGCAAGATATATCAATCCCTTCATTTTGTCTCCACTCTAGTTGTGATTGGTTGCAGGCATGCATGGGGGAGGGGGGGACGTATGCATGTAAGGAGCGGTTTGTTGTTGGGCACTAGCCACGTGGTTTATTACGTTTGTATTTAATTTGTGACAGTCGAGTTAAAAAGATTAATTATATTGAAGTCTTGAACCTATAACATTTCTTCTATTCGATTATGAGATAATTATTAACCCTATTTCTGAAAAACGATTGTCATTGAAAAATAAAATTATTACTCTTTAAATATAACATGTTGATGCTTTTTGATAGTAAACTACTATATTGTCACCACTATCATATTTCGTTATTATCACCATTATCATTTTGGTTAGATGCGGATGAAGTTTTCCACACAAAATTATATGGGGGAATTCCAGCTGGTAGTTGTTGAGTTGAAATTGTTAATAAAGTAAAGGAATTATATTATTTGTGATTAATGTATACTAGAAAGCCATCAATTATAAAATAAATGTAATAATACTATCATTTATAATTACTTTCATCAAACTGATGAACAAGATTTTTCATCTTAATGATAGGTAAACGTAACCCAATCACACTCTAATGTAAACCTGCCTACGTACATATCAATAGGATCAAACCTAACGTAGTTCAATTCAAGTAAAGAGTCCTAACATAAATCTCGTAATTTATAAGTGGGTCTACTCAGTATCTAGATCGAAATCCGTAACTCGGAGCTACAGTAGTGAGTCTAATAGAGAATTTAATGAATAATGATTGCGTAACCTTTTTGGGCACTCGTGGGAAATGGTGAGAGTGCCGAAAGCCCGAACCACTTACACCAACCACTTGTTTGTAATGTTATATTTTGTTGTTATCCTTATAGTAAATTCTTAAGCTTGATGAAACAAAATTACCGAACATCTAAAAAAGGAAAAGGGAAAGAAAGAAAAGCACCTAATATGTAAAACATTGCTATAATTAACCCATGAATCTCCATTTTGTGAATCTGCATTTCCAATTAGCCAAAAATCAAAAAAAAATCTGCATTTGGATATTCGATTTCAACTTCCCCGGTTGTTTGCACAAGTGGGAAATGGAGTGAGTGCTCTAGGCTGTTTTATGTTTATTACTTTAGTGTTGCTGTTTTTTCTTTTTTAATGGGAAAAATTGCATTTTCGGTACACCAAAGAGTTGTGTACGTTTTTATCATAAAATAAAAGGTCCAATTGACAATCTTGGTACTCTCCGGCGAGAAATTTGGCAATTTAAGTATAAATTTTGCCGAAATTTCAAAATTGACAGGAAAATGTCTATGTGGCACCAAATTTGGGGATTTTGGCATGTGGAGGGAAAATTGCCTATGTTGCACCCAAATTTGGAGGGAAATGAGTGAAAAAGTCAATATTACCCCCAAATCTCATGTGAAGATAAAATTATAAAAATAAAATAAAAAATTCTAAGAAATTAGAAAAGAATAGAATTGTATGTTTCAAACTAATTTAAAATTTCAAAAAACAATTATTTATTGAAAAAATATAATAATATAATATTAATATAAATATAAATATAGTTACAAAATATTAAAAACATATCTTAAAAATATTAAAAAATGCAAAATTGAAAACTAAAAAATATTAAAAATTATATCTTAAATAAAAGTTTAAATTTAAATAAATTTATTCATTAATGGCGAAATATGTTTTTCCATTGACAAAATTTAAAATTTTAAAAAATAATAAGAAAACTCAAAAAAATAGAAACAAAATAAAATTAGAAAAAAAATAGCTTTTCTTTTGAGAAATTCTGAAACATCAGAAAATAATAAAAAATAAAAAATTAGAAAATATTAAAAACTATTTCTTAAACTAATTTTTAAATTTCAATAAAAATATCTTTCATTGGCTGCGATTTCCATAAAAAAAAAAATTAATTAAAAATAAAAAAAATAAAAAATTGTAAAGAAACATAAGAAAAATATAAAAAAAATCAGAATAACAAAACAAATTAAAAAAATTAAAATAATTTTGAAAAATTAGGAAAAACAATTATAAAAATTATAATATTAAGGAAAACATAGTTTAATTTGAATTCTATAATATAATATTATAGTTTTTAATTTATATTTTTTATTATTTATAGATGTATTAATTATAAAATTTTATTGATTATAAAAAAAGAAAAAATAACTTAAATAAAAATATATTTGATTTAATATTCTAAAAAAGTGAAACAAATTAAACAAAAAGATTTGAAAGTATTTGAGTTAAAATCCCCAAATTAACAGTTAATTTTTCCTCCACATGCAAAAATTCTCAAATTGAAGCCAAATGAAAAAATCTCCAAATTCAAGCCAATTTCCCGCCAAATGACATTTTCCGGCGATATTTGTACTCAAATTGTCCAATTTCCTGCCATAGTATAACCAAATTACCAATTGAACCCTTTTTTGTATAAAAAAACATACACGGCCTTTCGGTTCTTATTTTTTTTGCTAATCAGTGTTTTGTTAGTATGTATGTATGTCTTTTTTGTAGTTTATAGATTCAGTGCCTAGTTGAAGATTACATGTCTGGAGAATGATCACACTAATTGTAACAAAAAGGACTAAAGATGGAGGTTTTTGCGAGAGCCAGTACCTCATGTAAAACATAGTTCTAGTTGGTACCTCCATTTGTGGGGATTGAGAGACTCATTAGATGATGTCTCTTATTATGCACAAGATGCAGAATTTCATTCTAGTTTTTACAATTCTGGCTAATGATTGTTTTTGTGCCTATTGAGTCTTACTTGTACTTATGAGAAAAATTTATGAGTTATCGTGGATTAGAACTTGTTATTTCACTTGTACTTATAGGAGAACTTATGAGTTAGTGGATTAGAATTTATTGTCTCCTTTTATTTTATTAATACATAAATTTTAGGAAAAATTACCGAAACCCCCCTAAAATAAATTTTTATATCCAAAAAACTCATGAAAATATTTTTCAATCTCAAAAACCCACTCTACAAACTTTTCTTTCAAAAAAACTCAAAAATGAATTTAATAATTTTTTTGACTAAACTACCCTTTATTTATTAAGTTGAGAATTGATCAATTGATCTTTTTTAACAATTTTGTTTTGTCTTAAAATTTTCACATTGATAAATTGAATAATATAAGTTTTTTATTTTTAGTAGTAAATATTTTTTAAAAATTTATATAATTTATTTTTATTTTGCTATGATAATTATCTAAAAAATATAGTTGTTAAATTTTTTTAAGAAGATTAAAAATTTGAAAATAAATTTATATTAAGTCTCTTATCAATATAAAATTTCTAAATAAATAAATCTCTATACAAAATTACAATCGATTAAAGTTTTAGTCGAGAAGGTTAAGGGCAATTAAGTTCATAAATTTGTTTACCCTAAATTTTGGGATTTTTGGAATGAAAAGTTAGTGGAATGGATTTTTTGGATTGGAAAATTTTATCAGGGTTTTTTTTTGGATATAAAAAATTATTTTAGGGGGGTTTTTAGTAATTTTCCCTAAATTTTAATTATAATAAAAATATTATTATTATTATTTATTTTGTCCCAGTTAGTCCTAGTTCTCAATTAAAACATCCAAATTAAAGTATGACTTATACCATAAAGTTGATTATTCTTTGGTACGAAATATCCTTGGGGAATTGCACCTTTGATCCTAACATTTAAAAACATATGCTTTACTCACTCAAAGTATTTAGAGAATCACAAATACATGTTGTTTTAATGAATTGTATTTTCTGGAATTGTGGAAGTGCTGGCAGCCCAACCTTCCTCAATATCCTTGTGGAGCTTCTTCGTACCCATAATCCTGCTATCCTTGTCCTCTTAGAAACTCGAGTTAAGGGTAACCATGCAAAGGGTATCCTAAATCGAAGCTCGTTTGATAAAGTTGAAATCGTGGATACTTGTGGCTTCTCTGGGGGTATTTGGATATTTTGGAACTCGAACACGATCACTTAACTTAATTGCAAGCTAATGATGAATGCATTACGACGGTTATAAATAGAGATGAGGTCCCGATTGGGTTTTATTGGCAATCTATGCTAACCCTCATCCGGGTATTAGGGAGCATCTCTGGAGCTATATACGCAATTATTTTCCAAAATTCATGGGTCGTGCGGGTGATATGAATGTTATTACGAAAGAGAGTGAAAAGTCGGGTGGAGTGCCTTTTGATCCGAAGTGAGGACGTAGCTTTTAACGTTGCATCAATCGTTGTGAGTTGATTGACATGCACTTCACCGGTTCCAGATTCACTTGGGCAAGAGGGGGTCATTCCCCTCTCCAAGAAAGGCTGGACGGAATTTTGTGCAACATTGATTGGAAAACTCTCCATCCAATGGCGGAAATTACGTACCTTCCTCGCATCGGCTCTGATCACTCGCCTCTTCTTTTATGTAGCAAAAAATATCAAATAGGGCAGCGGGGCCAGAGACCTTTCCGTATGCAGCTTTCCTGGTTTGCCGAGCCCGACTTTGTGAAGTATTTGGGGACGCAATGGAAGAATTTGGGGACTATTGATATTGAGAACAAACTCCGTTCAATCACAACCAGTATGAAAATTTGGAATACTGAGCATTTTGGCAACATTTTTAAGAAGAAAAGAGAGCTTTTGGCGCGTATCGAGGGGATCCAGAGGGCTCAGAGGAGGATATTCTCACAGTCTCTTCAAAAGCTAGAGAATAAGCTCCGTGTCCAATACCAGGCTATTCTACATAAAGAAGATTTAATGTGGAAGTAGAAGTCCAAAATTTGTTGGCTAAAAGCAGGCGACGTGAATACAAAAAAATTTCATACTACTGCTTTGACCAGACAGAATCGGCTCATATTAATACTCTTCAATCAGATGATGGGGAGTGGATAACGGATCCGGATACTATGAGAGATATGGCAATGGAGTTTTATAGGAACCTGTACGGTGAGGGAGAATCTGTTTCATCTTATCGCCTTACTGCGGGTTTTCCTAGGTTAAGCTCTTCTCAAATCGACTATCTCGGCACTTCGGTTTCTAAGGAAGAACTTGATGAAATTACATCAATGAAGCACTTGAGAAATTGCTCTTAATGAATTCATAGCCCTACATTGGGTGATGTATTTGACTGTGGTACACACTTGATGAAATTCACTTATATGAGTGTAGAGGTGGGGCCGCCTCTTATGAGAACTTGGGCATGTTCTCTAGAGCACTCATAAAACTGCGAGTGGCGCACAGCCAAGAAAAAGTGCCAAACCGCATTTGAATAACTCTACTTTGAATGTGATGCGAACAACAACAAAAAACCAAAACAATCACTATCTATTCCCGAGAGCCCCTCTAATTCAATTCTTAGTTGCTAACAATTCTAGATTCAATCAACATATATTCTACATATTTGATTACTCCATAGTCCGCGTCATGTGTTTCATTCTCAACTATTTTACATTGATTTATATCTGTTGAAGAGAAGATTGCCAGCTGGAAGTTGAAGTCAAGATTAGCGGCTGGATTAGTTAGAGTAGTTAGCATCTAAATGTTAGTTAGACAGTTAAGCATTGAGGGTGAAATTGTAAATAGATAAATTAGTTAGGTGAGCTTTCTGTTTGTATATATATGTATAGCCAAATTGTATAGCTTAGCCTTTTCATTCAGTGTAATTCATACATTTCAGAATAATCAATGGAGATATATTTCTCTCTCTCTCTCTCTTGTTCTTCATTTCTGGTCCAGATCCATGGAAAATAACATGGTATCAAGAGCAAGGTTTTCATTTTCCATTAATTGAAATCGATTCTACTTCAAGTTTTTTTTTCCCTATTAATTCGATCTTCATTTCTCTGCTGTTTTCCTCGATTAATCATGGCAAATTCAAGTCAATCTGCTGAGAATTTTGGGAGAAATCTAAATCCACAAAGTTCTTTGTATTTGCATAATTCGGATATGCTTGGAATGATTTTGGTTAATCAAGTTTTGGAATGTGCTTCCAATTACATTCCATGGAAGAGATGCATGGAAATCGCATTATCATGTAAGAACAAATTAGGTTTTGTTACCGGATCCATCCCCAAACCACATGAAAGTGATGAACATCTTCAACAATGGGAGCAAGTGAACAATATAGTGATATCCTGGCTCCTCAATTCAGTTTCAAGAGAGATTGGAAAATCAATTCTACATGGTAACACTGCAGCAGTAATGTGGTCTAATCTGCATAAGAGGTTTTCAAGTAGTACAGGATCAAGAATCTATGGATTAAGGAAGATGATTTCATCTTGTGTGCAAGATAACATGACTGTTGAAGCATATTACACAAAGATGAAGCAACTCTGGGATGAGTTAAATGCAATGATTTCTCTGCCTGTGTGCAGATCTAGTGTTAATTGTGAGGTTATGCAAGCCTAGGATAATCAGAAAGAACAGGAGAAATTAATGCAATTTCTAATGGGGCTGAGTGATAATTTTAAGCCTGTGAGAGGCCAAATCCTACTAATGAAGCCACTGCCATCCATTGAAGATGCATATTGCGTGATTCAGCAGGAAGAGAGGCCAATGACAATGTCTTCTTACACATCTATGGAAGATAACACTGTTGCTTTTGCTGTAAACAACAATATTCCTCGAAAGAATTGGAATTCACAGAATCAAGGAAACCAGGTCTGGAATTCAAACAACAAGAAAGATTTATGGTGTGAACACTGCCACATCACTGGTCACATACAAGCCAAATGCTTCAAACTACATGGTTTTCCACCTAATTGGAAGCCAAAGGGAAAAAGGAATGTTAGTGGACATCCAAGAAGTCACAGCAACAATGTAGGATTTACAGGCTCTTTGAATCAGCCAACTATAGCACACAACTCAATTCCTGAAGGCATAAGTGGAATTAACCATAGTGGAGTTCATTCTTCTCAAACCTTAATCAATAGTGCTGACATCTCTCCTCCACAACCTCCTCAACTTACCCCTGATCAAATCCAACAACACCTAACTTTCTAAAATAAACAATCCTTGCATAATCCCACTTCTGAACACACCACACATCTGGCAGGTATTAGCCATTGCATGTCTATTACTCATAATCCTCTTTATTGGATCATTGATAGTGGGGCTTTAGACCACATCACTCGCTATTTTTCATTACTCACATCACCTCACACATTATCCCAACCTCATAATGTACATATGCCTGATGGAACTACTGCACTTGTTACACATAAAGGCAATATCACAATCAATCCATGCATCACTTTACAAGATGTATTGTTTGTTCCCACTTTTAAGCATAACCTTCTGTCTGTTAGTAAACTTACCTCTGATTCCAATTGTTCCGTTTTGTTCAGTGTTAATAATTGCTTTATGCAGGGCCCTTTGCAGAAGACTCCTGTGATCATTGGTAATCAATTGGATGGGCTATTTTGTCTTGGTTCACCATCTAGTTTCAATTGTATTTCTCCTTCTGTCAATACTCATAGTCTTCAATGTGTCTCTACAAATAAAGTTGTCATTTGGCATCATAGATTAGGACACATAGCTACTGATAGACTGAGATGTCTTATTTCTGTTATTCCTGAACTTACTCACGTAAAACACTTTAATTGTAATATCTGTCATCTGGCCAAACAGTCCAGATTACCTTTCAATAAAAGAGATAGTTCTTCTTCTGATGCTTTTGATCTTGTGCATTGTGATGTGTGGGGTCCATATAAAACACCCACACATCTTGGCTTTAGATATTTCTTAACTATTGTTGATGATTACACAAGAAATACTTGGTGTTATCTCATAAGATGCAAATCTGAAGTCCCTACTCTCTTACAAAACTTCTACCAATTGATTTTAAACCAGTTCCATACTTCTATTAAAATGTTCAGAACAGATAATGGTTCTGAATTCCTCAATCAATCTTTCAAATCTTTTCTCACTACTCATGGAATTCTCCATCAAACCAGTTGCATTTATTCTCCACAACAGAATGGGATTCCAGAGAGAAAACATAGACATATCTTGGAATTAGCTAGAGCTCTCAGATTTCATTCATCCCTACCAATTGCTTTCTGGGGAGAATGTGTTCTTACAGCTACTCACTTGATCAATAAGATTCCTTCCTCATTGTTACATAATAAATCTCCTTTTAAACTACTCTATAACTCACCTCCAGATTACTCTGATCTAAAAGTCTTTGGTTGTCTTTGCTATGCATCAACCATTGCTTGTAACAGGGATAAATTTGCCCCTAGAGCCACTCCTTGTGTATTTCTTGGCTACCCTTATGGCCAGAAAGGTTACAAACTTTATGATTTAACCTCTCACAAGTTTTTAGTTAGCAAAGATGTTAAATTCATTGAATCCACTTTTCCTTTTGCAGCATCTTCTTCTTCAACCCCTCAATTTGTGCTCCCTTTTCCTTCAGACTTCACTGACTTTGAACAATCTCATACTCCTACCCTTCCTCCTCTTAATCCTACTCCAATTACCGCTCCAACCACTCCTATGATCAGACAATCTACTAGACACAGAGTTCCTCCTAGATGGCACCAAGACTATGTCTGTACATCCAGTTTGTCTTCTGCACAGGTGTCCACTTCTCTTCCTTCTTTTCCTTTACCTATTTCTCCTAACGTTTTCAATATTACTATTCATAAAGAACCTACATCATATACTAAAGTTTATTTTAACCCTATGTGGAGAGAGGCTATGGCACTTGAGATTAAGGCCTTAGAAGACAACAATACTTGGGTTATTACTTCTTTACCTCCAGGAAAGAAAGTTGTGGGCTGTAAATGGGTGTTCAAGGTTATGTATCACTCAGATAGATCTCTTGGAAGGTATACAGCAAGATTAGTGGCAAAAGGGTACACACAAACTGAAGGGATTGACTTTCATGACACCTTTGCCCCTGTAGCCAAAATGAATATTGTCAGAACACTATTAACTATTGATGCTTCAAAAGGATGGATCTTACAACAATTAGATGTTAACAATGCATTCTTACATGGAGAATTATCTGAAGAAATGTATATGCAACTTCCTCCAAGTTTTGTCATGAAGGGGGAGTCTATGGCTCAACCAGTTTGTAAGCTAATAAAATCCATATATGGATTAAAACATGCCTCAAGACAATGGTTTGCAAAGTTTTCCTCAACACTCATTGCTTCTGGATTCACACAATCACAGTGTGACCATTCTCTATTCACTAGAACTGATCAAAGTGATTTTACAACCTTATTGGTGTATGTGGATGATGTAGTGATGACTGGAACCAACATACAAATTATAAATGAGTTAAAGAAAATGTTGGATAACAAATTCAAGATTAAAGACTTGGGGACTCTCAAGTATTTTCTAGGTTTTGAAGTCATCAGAAATGCAGATGGAGTCTACTTAAATCAAAAGAAGTATGCTCAAGATATTATTATGGATGCTGGATTATCTGAAGCTAAGATTAGTTCCATACCAATGGAACAAACCATAAGTTGAATACATAAGATAGGGAAGAATTGAAAGATCCTTCAATGTATAGAAGGATGATTGGAAGGTTGATTTATCTTACAATTTCTAGACCAGACTTGTCTTATCCTATTCACATTTTGAGCCAATTCATGGCAAAACCTAGAGAACCCCACCTTAATATGGCTCTTAAGGTGTTGAGATATATAAAAGGCACCATTGGACAAGAATTATTCTTTCCAGCAAACACTGATTTAAAATTGGAGGCATTTTGTGATGCGGATTATATGCTTCAAAATCTGCAATTTGGAGAAAAAAATTAGGGCTTTTTTGGGATTTGATTCGTTAGTTAGGGACTTAGGGTACATAAACGCAAGAACATTTTGTTTAATATTAGGTTTAGGTGTTAATTGTGTTAACTGTATGTTGTGGGTTATATTTTAAGCAGATTCATTCTAGTTTAATTTCACAGAATAAAAGTTAATGCAATTTGATTGTTAAACTAATGTTTGTGTTGTTAGAGAGTAAATTAATGTTTGTGTTGTTCTACAAGTAAATGCTTCAGGGCATCTGCAATTTGGAGAAGAGAATAGATTTTTTCAGTTTTGAAATTCCCTTGTTCTAATGATTGGTTTTTTTATTTATATTTTTGTTGCATATTTATGTATTTTATTATTTTTTTTATCAAATTTTAATATATTAATAATTATTTATATTATAATTATGACATCATCGGTCCGACCACGATTAAACCACGGTCCGACCAGTGAACCTTGAACCAGTAGATTTTCCGGTTCGATAGCCGGTCCGGTTTTTAAAACATTGAGTTAGACAGTTAAGCATTGAGCGTAAAATTGTAAATAGATAAGTTAGTTAGGTGAGCTTTCTGTTTGTATATATATGTATAGCCGAATTGTATAGCTTAGCCTTTTCATTCAGTGTAATTCATACATTTCAGAATAATCAATGGAGATATATTTCTCTCTCTCTTGTTCTTCATTTCTGGTTCAGTTCCATGGAAATTAACAATATCCTCGTTCGTCCATTGAGTTTCGGGAGCACAAAGTAAGGGTTATTCTATTGAAATCTTCACCAACTTGTGTGCACATGTGGTGGGATAGAACTGTTGAATCCTCGTGGTAGACCGCCGGTGACCTTTTGCACCGAATTATTGGCTCTGAGGGGCGGAAATATACCTTTTAGGACAGTGCATTGCACGCATCGGTCCAATTCGATAAGTTCTGTAAACCACTCCTTTTACTTTTTCACATTTATATTTTACATTTGTCAATATTATTTGCTACTTATTTCTATTATATCCTACACCAATATATATCACATATATAATATTTTAATTTGTTAAATCAATTAGAAAAAAAGTAGGTGAATCTTCTTGTTTAATTCTCTTCAATTCTAGGACACTTTACTAGCTAGCTATATATATAGATCCAAGTGCTTTGCTTCAATTTCTGCTCCCTCACTAACTATCCAATGATTGGAAAATTCTTGTCTCCTAAAACTTTTGATGGGCAAACGCATGTAATTCGAAAACTTTCAACCAGAAAACCCGTTAAAATTGTGAAGATCTATATATATAGGGTTGCAGGATATAGAATCAACAGTTGTAAGTATAGCCTGCGTGTTGAACAATGGAGGCCGGGATTAAGGTACAAGAGTAGATACATGCGATGAATGATCTTTTCTTTGATCGAAAAGACTTTAACTGAAACCTAGTTAATATACGTACACATATATACTAGGATTATATATATATATATGAACTTTACTTGCTGCTAGGTGTAGCTACTTGTCAACTTTGCATACATGCATGTTGGCTAGCCTTTTAGCCATCCTGTTATTACACTTTCGGTCGTTCAGTTATTGTGGTTCCACATTGGTTGCTTGTCTGTGCTTGGATAAAGGATTTCCACGTTGGTTACCATTCACTTCGGATCGTTTGTCCCAAATTAGTTTTCATCTCGTATATAAATTCAATTTTATATGCACGTCATTGGTATAAATGTTTTTTTAAAATATCACTGTAAAAAATTAAGTATTCACAATGAAAATATACGTTATAATTTGAAATTGTGGTCTATATATAACAGTTTAAACTCACGACTAATTTAATCATGGTATACGTTGGTTACCATTCACTTCGGATCGTTTGTCCCAAATTAGTTTTCATCTCGTATATAAATTCAATTTTATATGCACGTCATTGGTATAAATGTTTTTTTTAAATATCACTGTAAAAAATTAAGTATTGACAATGAAAATATACGTTATAATTTGAAATTGTGGTCTATATATAACAGTTTAAACTCACGACTAATTTAACCATGGTAAACGTTGGTTACCATTCACTTCGGATCGTTTGTCCCAAATTAGTTTTCATCTCGTATATAAATTCAATTTTATATGCACGTCCACTACAAGAAAACAGGGTATCAGAGACCGAAAAATCGGTCTCTGAAAGCCCAAATTTGGTCTCTAAAAAATATTAGCGACCGAAATTTCGGTCGCTAAATTCCGACACTAAACGGCTCGACGCTAATTAGAGACCGAAAAAAATCGGTCTCTAAATTTAGAGACCGAAATTTTCGGTCTCTAAATCAGTCGCTATTTGCACAACTTTTTCAAATACAATCGGTCTCCAAATTTCGTCGCTAACCGACACAAAATCGGTCTCTAAATATTGATCTCTAAATCGGTCTCTAAACTAAATCGGTCTCTAAATCGGTCTCTAAATATTCATCTTTGATTCGGTCTCTAAATCGGTCTCTAAATATTCATCTTTGATTCGGTCTCTACATCGGTCTCTAAATATTCATCTTTGATTCGGTCTCTAAATATTCATACTTCCGTCTCTAAAACGGTCTCTAAATATATATCTATACTTCCGTCTAAATCGGTCTCTAGTTCCGTCTCGAATTCCATCTCTAAATTAATCAATTTTCTCCAAAATTCAAATCCAATTACATTGATTCCAAACAATTTTATAAAATCAAATAACCATCAAATTTTAAACCAATTTAACATTCACCAAAACAATATTATAAACATCATTCAATTCAATATTATACACAATCCTCAACACAATTAACCTAACACAATATCATTCTACAAATTAAGTAAATCATAATAGTACATCAAAACCACCTAGTAAAATACGAGGTTCGTTTCAACTTATACGAACCCATACGTAGTAAAAAACAAAGCAGTAAACATGGGTTCTGACAAGCCAACTGAGGCACAACAACAAAAAGGGAAACAGAGCTAACCAAGAACCTAGTAACACACCACTTCATGAGGCTGCTCTAAGCAAACTTCTTATATTTGAGTGAACCTTTGGGAATTTTACTCAAAACTTTCACATTGAACACAACATAGTGTTTCTTGAGCTCGGCCTCGGCTTTCTCAGCAAAAGCATCAACTTGGTCCTCGTATTTTTCGTAGAGCACAGGCACCGTCTGCAACAAAACAAAACCTGTTCAAAGAGGGTAAAACGAGGAATCCGACAAAAACACAATCAGGAATCGCAAATAATATTACTCAAAATTTCTGAGCGAACACCACTAAAAGATTTAGTAGGAAATGAAACTTACATATGTAAAACAGGGTTAGGAAGTTGAAGCAATTACCCATAAGTGAGAGAACCCAAAGGCCAACAACCACCTAACAAAATCCAGAAATCAACACTCTTATACCATGACTACAATATCTTCTACCTTTGGGGAGACTATCAACAAACTCAATCTTGTGATAAAAAGAAACAAAGTACAAAGCCCATAAACAGAAAATGAAAAATGATCTATAACTAGATGTATATACATACACACTTCATTTGATGAATATATATATATATATACATAAATATATATAAAGTTTTGTAAGCGGATCTGCAGTCTTAAACTCGGTCAAGTAGCGGTGATAATCAAGTAAAACACCTTAGAATCTAACTACACAGCAGATCCATGCTCCACAAATGAATATTTACTACTCCAAAATGATGAATCAAGCTAAAATTCAGCAAACACGAACAGACAATTAAACTTAACCTAAAGACATAATCCGACCATAAATCAACCTAAAAAATTCAAGTCCAAAACATAATTCTTCACTATATATCTCACAACTATGTAAATGAAGAAATTTTTCAAGTCTAAAAAATTGAAATACTTTCAAGATATATACATAATTCTTCACTATATATCTCACAACTATGTAAATGAAGAAATTTTTTAGTCCAGACCGAGCTCGATTGATCCCAAGTATTACTTACAAAGTGAGTGAACTACACTTGTCATCAAATAGGTCACTCATTCAAAAATTTCACACATGTCAGCCAAGTTCTTTGACCTCGGACATATCTTTATTCCTAAATCCTAATGTAGGAATATTATTCAAATCAAGTATAAGTGACAATGGTCCAACGAAGTCCTTAAGATAACTAGAGAAATAGACAACTTGCAGCAATATAAATGAAGAGCACGACATTGTATGCTGTCATGGTTGTATATAAGGAGCGACAACTTAACTGCCAAATAAACCTGCGCCCTGATTATAAGCGGTAATGATCTTTGTGGATCCAACAAATCCAGTAACAATCTCTTGAGAAGAAAAGGGAGGTCTTGCATTCTCTGCCAAAAAGGGATTTGTATCATCAACCATTTCAAAATGACCATTTAACTTACAACTTTCATATTTCTGAAAGTAAAACATGAATTCCAAAATAATATTAAACCAAATCCGGCGAGGCGGCCGTTGATTTCGTCGGTGGTTTTGGTGGTGTAGCGTGCGCAGCGGCCGTTGTTCTTCGTCTAGATCAGGGGGGACGCTTGGCGGCGGCCGATTTCGAGGGGTGACCGATGACTTTTGGCGGTTCTGGACGGCGACGGTGAAAGTGGTGGCTGGAGTTGCAGCGATAACCGGTGTCGAGGCGGTGGTGAACGACATCGGCTGCGCAGCTCGGGCGTCAGATCTGGTGGCTTGGGGTGAGGCGCGGCTGTGCTTCGGTGGATGTGGTGTCGCGTTTGAGGTTGGGTAATGCGCGGCGGCGGTTGCATCGCCGGAACAAGTTTGTCGCAGCGTCGGCGGCTGGATCCGGACCAGAGGTGAAATCGCGGCGGTGGGGGCTGAGCTTCGCCTTAGCGCGCGTCGGCGGCCGAGATCCGGCGATGATAGGTTCCTCATGGTGGTGGCCGGCGGTGGAGCTTCAATGTTGGTGGAGATGGAGGTGAAGCTTTGATCTGGTGGCTTGGGGTGAGGTTGCTGCAATTGAAGAATTGGGGGAGAAGAGTTGGGTGAAAATTGAAAAGGGAAGAAAAGAATGGATATGGCTGAAATTTGAATTTCTAATTAGTAATAATTTTTTTTTTTTTTATAGAAATTGACTAAGGAATGAATTTTGTAAGGCAGAGTGTAACTTATAATTGAACATGGGCACGCCTATTTTAAGTCATGAATTATTAACAATGTGCACAGCTGGACAGAACGCAACTTTGAATAAAGTGTGGGCACGCCTAATTTAAAGTTATAATCTGTCAATTCAATACAATTTTTTTTCATGATTAAGTTTAAAATGTTGCCCAATATTACCATAGGATATGCTTCACCTCAAAAAAAAAAAAAAAAAAGACGAAAAAAATATATAAAAAAAATCATAAAATAAAGAAATTTGATAATATTTTCATATAGTATATATAATATTTCAAGCACATTTGACAACAAATTTGAGGTGTAATGGTAAGTACCTTAGGTGAGATTGGGGTTACTTTATTCTTAATTTAGGGTTTAGGGTTAGTTTAGGGTTTAGGGTTTAGGGGCCAATATCGAGTCGAACCGATTTGATAATTTTCGAGTTCGAATCGAACCTAACTATAATCAAATACAGTTTCACAAATGAAAAATTCGGGTTGGAAATTTTATTCAACCGCCGCCGTGTCCTTTAATGTCAAGAGGCGTTTCCTTTAATGTCCTTTAATTTCTTTGTAGCCTAAAGTTGTTTCTTAATTAGTTTTGGTGTGTTAACTGCCTTGATTCGATTATTAAGTTTAACTTCTGACACCAACTAATTATTGTTGTTGAGTGGTATTTCTAATTAGTTAACCTAATTAAGTATTAAGTAAGCACTTTAGTTAACCTAATTAAATGATGTAATATAATGGGTTCAGTTGTTTTTCTTTCCCAATATATAATATAAATGATGTTTCAGCATATTTGACTATAAAATTGACATAGTGCAATGGTGGGCAGCTCGTGTGAGTAAAGGAAAGGTCGACAGTTCGAGTCTTGCTGTGAGCATTTTATTTTTTTACTTTAATATTTATTTTCATTTCAAATACAATCGATTAAATTGGCCCCAAGTCCATTCCAGTTACAAGAAGAAGCCTAGGATGCTAAATTATGGTCAGCAAAGTTAAATTTCCTATTCAAAAAAATAAGATTCCACTTTAATCATATGCTTTTCTATGGTAATTATGAATGGGATACTGTTAATACCCCTTCATAATTATGAATTCTTGTGACTAAAATTAAGTGGAATAAAGGTAGACGGATCACATGGTATAATATATATACATATATATTATGTCCTTTAATGTCAAGAGTCGTGTGTTTTTTAACTTTAAAAAGATATATCTATCATTAAATAATGTCTAATAATGTGTTTGTGTTTAATAATAATTCTTTGTACCCTAAAGTTGTTTCCTTATCTCTTTTATCACTATTTTTTTACCGAATAAGCTAAATATGCCCTTACCAATTTCAAGAGTCATGTGACTGTGCTCGCTTTAATGTCAAGAGACATTTTTGGTTTTACTCAGCAGACATTTTTTACTCAGCCGCCGTGTCCTTTAATGTCAAGAGTCGTGCTCACTTTAATGTCAAGAGACTTCGTGTACCTTTACCTTTAACTATATAATCACTATTTTACAAAGAATATAATTAAAGCTAAACCCAAACTGAACCCCCAAATCGCTATTCTAAGTCCCCAAACTGATGGGCAATGGTGGGCAGCTCGTGTGAGTAAAGGAAAGGTCGACAGTTCGAGTCTTGCTGTGAGCATTTTATTTTTTTACTTTAATATTTATTTTCATTTCAAATACAATCGATTAAATTGGCCCCAAGTCCATTCCAGTTACAAGAAGAAGCCTAGGATGCTAAATTATGGTCAGCAAAGTTAAATTTCCTATTCAAAAAAATAAGATTCCACTTTAATCATATGCTTTTCTATGGTAATTATGAATGGGATACTGTTAATACCCCTTCATAATTATGAATTCTTGTGACTAAAATTAAGTGGAATAAAGGTAGACGGATCACATGGTATATATAATATATATACATATATATTATGTCCTTTAATGTCAAGAGTCGTGTGTTTTTTTAACTTTAAAAAGATATATCTATCATTAAATAATGTCTAATAATGTGTTTGTGTTTAATAATAATTCTTTGTACCCTAAAGTTGTTTCCTTATCTCTTTTATCACTATTTTTTTACCGAATAAGCTAAATATGCCCTTACCAATTTCAAGAGTCATGTGACTGTGCTCGCTTTAATGTCAAGAGGCATTTTTGGTTTTACTCAGCAGACATTTTTTACTCAGCCGCCGTGTCCTTTAATGTCAAGAGTCGTGCTCACTTTAATGTCAAAAGACTTCGTGTACCTTTACCTTTAACTATATAATCACTATTTTACAAAGAATATAATTAAAGCTAAACCCAAACTGAACCCCCAAATCGCTATTCTAAGTCCCCAAACTGAACCCCCAAATCGCCAAAGCCCCAAATCTCAGTCTTCCCCAAAGCCCCAAATTGCCAAAATCTTCAGCCTTCGCCGCCGGCATCTTTCGTGAGCAATACAACTGTGTTACAATCCGCGAGCGAGACAGAGGATAATTCATATAATAACCATGGAACGAGGTACAATTTCTAATAATGGACTTAGTTTCCTTTGTGAGGATATAATTTTTCATGTTATGGGAAGGCTATCAAGGGATGCATGCATTGTGGAGGCAGCCCGAATGGGTCTTTTATCAAAATATTTTCAACATTGTTGGTATTCCATCCCTACTCTTTTATTCGATATTAACCGTTTCGAACAAAGGGGTTATCATGGTTTAGATTTTATTCATTTTGTTAATCGCACTATACTTGAACATAATGAAAGTGTGGTTGAAACCTTGAGCTTTGAGTTACCAATGGGGGGTGAGGCATTGCATTGGATAAGGCAAGAGTGGGTGGCGTTTGGAATAGATCATTCTGTGCGTATACTGAAATTAGTCGGCCGGTTATCCACTTCACTCCCTAACGGCCTGTTTTTGTCACAAACTCTTGTTCAGTTAAAATTATATCTACCAAACTATATTGTTAGTTGTGAAGATAGATATAATTTACGAAATTTAAAAAGACTCATATTGAAGCACATCGTGCTAAATGATAACACATTTTCTTCCCGCCTTGGAAAATGGTGTCCCGAGTTGAATGATTTGCAGTTATTCAATTGTGATTTTAGAGGACTAACAGAATTTGAGGCATATTTGCCTTCTGTAAAAATATTCAAAATGGCATTCAATCGGGCCCAAGGAAATGTGAATATAAAAGTACACTTCCCCAATGTAGATGTCCTTGTTATATTATTGAAACAAGACGAACAGGGTCCGGGGCATTTACAAGTATTGAGGTCGTTAGCTCGTTCTTTACAATGGATAGTACACCGTCATCGACACTACATCGGATCAACTTGCTCGACATACCGACTACTTCGAGAGGTTGTAAAAATGACGAAAGAATTGCTGTCCAGCGAACGAGCACGTGTCCCGGTTGATTTTGTTAGGGTATATCTATCTATCATTGTTTGGATAAGTGCAAATGCTTTTAAGAAGTTGTTTTGATTTTATTTTTTTTTGAATTGTTTGTTTAGAGGTTGGCGCATGTGGAGTCTCTACATCGCATTATGGCAAGATACTTTTTTGTTAATATGCACCACCTAGAGATCAGGTGTTCGAAGCTGCTTAACAATCTTGCTGTCACATTGGTGCTCATCAGTAGATGTACAGGCTTGAATGAGCTTAAAGTCGATTTGGTGGTAATATTTTAAGTTTTATGGTTTGTCGCTTATTAGTTATTACATGGTTTATTAAACACGTTCTTTGTTTGGGTTTCTAAAATAAAATTGTAATTGACTTAACATGTGTAGGGTGTACCATGGGAAAACGCGGGCATTAGTGTATCCAACTACGTAAAGGATTGGAAGTTGCAAGCAATGGGATTGGAAGCATTGAATCATGTCACGATCTTCAACTTCTCGGGTTCTGATTGCGAGCTAAGCTACATTCTATACGTGTTGTCGCAAGCAACTGAGTTGCGTACACTAAATATCTATTGTGTTAATCAATTTTTTGATGATCCAATTGGTGTGTATAAGAGGGCATCAATTAGAGCGTATGAAGCTACCGCATCAAACAATGTGCAAATTCGTTTCATAAAAGGGGCTTACCCTAGAATAAGAGAAGAATAAAAATTGTACAAGAATTTTACAGTGGCTCGAAGTATCAATTTGATCCAACATTTGTTTCCTTGTAGTGTCTGTGTCACTAATGGTATACATTTTTAGTGATAGTTTCAAGCCGACAGATTTTTTGCTAATTTTAAGATGAATTATTAGGCACATATATTTTGATAAAACTAGACACATATGGCTATCCACACATATATTTCACATAATCATGAGATGTCTAGAAAAAATCGATTTTGTATTCAAATTTAGCATCAAGATGACAGATTTTTTGCTAATTTTGAATACAAAACGGATTTATAAATTCTTATAAATTCTAAAAATGTTCATTTTCAATCAAAAAATCAGAGTTTACTTCACTAGTTTTCTTGCTAAGTTTAATGATCAAGAGAGACCACCTTCGATCGCTAAATATACTTTCTCAAATAGCCCCAAAAGTATAATATCATCAACAAGAAAAGCGACCAAAAAATGAAAAGTTTGTTGTGGAAGGTAAAGATATGAGTAAATCTTCTTTTCCTAATATATAAACATATACATACACATACACATACACATATACACATATACAAATATATATTTATAACCCCATTCACACACAAAAAGAAAATCCTCAAAGTCCACCCCCATAAATTCTCTTCCACATCAATGCACTCTTTAAGCTTATTTCTTCTTTAGCAAATTCGCACAGAAAGAGTGAATTTTTATATACTCTAAAAATGTTCATTTCAATCAAAAAATCAGAGGTTTACTTCTACTAGTTTTCTTACTAAGTTTAATGATCAAGAGAGACCACATTCGGTCGATAAACAGTCGCTAAATACAAAATAGAGATCGAATTATTTTATTTTATAATATAATTCACAAATGACCACTTTCCATTTTTTTATTCTAATTTACAGAATAGAGACCGAATTATTCGGTCTCTAATTAGCGACCGACTAATTCGGTCACGGAATCGGTGTCTAAAATATAATTTCATATTCTTTTTTTTATTCTAATTTACAAAGTAGAGACCGAATTATTCGGTCTCTAATTAGCGACCGCATAATTCGGTCGCGGAATCGGTCTCTAAAATATAATTTTATATTCCGTCGCGGAATCGGTCGCCAAATAATAATAAAAAATTGATGCTCATCTCGGTCGCTAAATCGGTAGCTAATTTGAAAATTAGAGACCGAATTATTCGGTCTCTAACTTAGGGGAGTAAATCAACCAATTAGCTACCGATTTAGAGACGGAAATCAATCGGTCTCTAAATCGGTCTCTAATTCAGTAGCTAATTTGAAAATTAGAGACCGAATTATTCGGTCTCTAACTTAGGGGAGTAAATCAACCAATTAGCTACCGATTTAGAGACGGAAATCAATTGGTCTCTAATTTTCAAATTAGCGACTGAATTAGAGACCGATTTAGAGACCGATTGATTTCCGTCTCTAAATCGGTAGCTAATTTGAAAATTAGAGACCGACTTATTCGGTCTCTAACTTAGGGGAGTAAATCAACCAATTAGCTATCGATTTAGAGACGGAAATCAATCGGTCTCTAAATCGGTCTCTAATTCAGTAGCTAATTTGAAAAGTAGAGACCGAATTATTCGGTCTCTAACTTAGGGGAGTAAATCAACCAATTAGCTACCGATTTAGAGACGAAAATCAATCGGTCTCTAATTTTCAAATTAGCGACTGAATTAGAGACCGATTTAGAGACGGAACTCATATCGGTCGCTAATTCGGTCTCTGTTTAGAGACCGAATTCAGTCGGTCTCTAAAATTCCGTCTCTGATGCCTTGTTTTCTTGTAGTGGTCATTGGTATAAATGTTTTTTTTAAATATCACTGTAAAAAATTAAGTATTGACAATGAAAATATACGTTATAATTTGAAATTGTGGTCTATATATAACAGTTTAAACTCAAGACTAATTTAACCATGGTAAACGTTAAATATAGCCACGCTGCATCACAATGAAATGTTGGGATTCTTCCCGGTGTGTGTTTCTTATGATTAAGGTAGATAAAGAAAGAAATAGAATCTGTAATGTATGGGGTATTGTGTGTTACTTACATAAAATAAGCTTCTCTAAACATCTTATTAGATATTTTAGAGCTTATAAGTTCTATAAATTTGTTTGGTAAATTTTTTAAGAAAACAACTTATAAGACTAGAAAATAAGCTGTTTGGATCTTATAAACTATTTTTAAAAAAGTAACTCACCCCCACCTTATAAGATGTTATAAACTCTTAAAACATCTTATAAGATGTGTGAGCTTATAAGATGTTTTGGATAAGCTTAGCCAAACACCCTCTTAATCTATTATCAAGTATATGACAAGTGTAATTCACTCTCCTAATAAATTACACTTGAGTTCAGCCAAACCGGATCTAGGCTAGAATAAGTTATATTTTCCAAACGTCCATTTTTAAAAAGTGCATTGCATGTTATGATTTTTGGACTCTCTTTTTTTTTCCCATGTACTTTTACAATACGTCAATTAAGTAGATTTTCATCAAACACTTTACTTTTATAAAAATACTTATTGAAATATTCATTTTCATAAGTCCGCGCAAGAAATAAATTTATTGTTTGAGAAATCGATTCAAACGCTCCCCAAATTCTGATTAGGCCATCTATGTAACAACGCCTCAAAAGGTTGTAATCCATGTGGTGTCAAAAGTTTGGCCCTGTATTCTGACCCTAGTCACTGACTTAGCCTGGTAAATTATTTATCTTAGACTATTTAAAATGATTCAGAAACGGGTCAATCGAGTTGGGCCATGCTATGCTGATGGGCCCATAGCGCATATTGTACTAATATCACACATAGTAATTTCAAAACACTTGAACTGGGATTAATCACTAAAATATGTATACAGATTATATAATTAAGTATATAATTCATTTGTCCAGTCACAAGTATAATGGCCAGAACTTACTTGTTAATTCACTCGAGAAATTCTATTCCGAATTTGATTTGATTGAACTTAAGTAATAATGACGAGTGATCAATCACTTGACAAGTATACTTCACTCACGTGACGAAATTCTTAGTGCATATTTTTGTTATGTAATTAAGTGGTATTGTATGATTTTTACATGCACTTTAGTGCATACTTTTTATATATATATAACTAAGCGGTATTGTGCGTGATTTTTACATATATTTTTATAAAATAATATGCAATGCATTTAGGACCATTGAATACGATGTAGAATATAGTTATCTTCTTTTTGTAAGTGTGTCAAAACATCTCAACAATTTTAGTACATTTCAATAAAGAATAATAATGATAATATAATATCCTAAGTAATAATATGAAATAGTCACATTTTTATGAATTAAAATAGAATAATGTAGGATCAGCACCTGTAGCAACCCCTTTCTGTGCATGCATTACTAGGGAAATCTCCCGCATAGAGAAGGATTTTCGGATTGAGTCTTAGCTATTGCCCATTGAATGATTTTATCTCCTCAACCCAAACAAAGCACATTTAAATTTAAACTCATTCACCATTATATATATATATATATATATATGATGATCAAATCTATTTATTGTCACAAAATTGCTTTTGTTTATGAGCATTCGCACTCTTGACCATATGTAGAGGAAACATTAGCCTACCACTAGGATGACTACTCCATCGGTATACCGAACTAGTCAATTGGTGCATATATCCAGTGATCATTGATAAGAAATTTTGCCTTAACAGAATAGTGATTATCAGAACAATAACTATGTATGAATTGTAACTATTGAAAGTTGACTACATAATAGTTAGGTGCAAATTATGGCTATGGAAATTAGTGCTACAATTTTCTCTGAAATTTCATTATATATATATATATATATGTAAGCTATTAAGTAAGGGTGAGCTCGACTAAACAGCTGGTTGGTTAATTAACTATAAAATTATTGATTCTTATAAAATTGATTTATCAAAAGCTCGGACTTTTAATTTTGTAAAAACATAATTTGGCAAAAAGAATCCAATACGAATATACGATAGGGCTCCAAGTACTCTTGCTATCGTATTTGACGTCTAAATATAGATTTTAACTTTTAAATCGTGAAATTAAAAACGGACTGTTATTGTGATTGGAATTGCAAGATATATCCAATCCCTTCATTTTGTCTCCACTCTAGTTGTGATTGGTTGCATGCATGCAGGGGGGTGTACGTATGCATGTAAGGAGCGGTTTGCTGTTGGGCACTAGCCACGTGGTTTATTACGTATTTGTATTTTAATTTGTTGACAGTCGAGTTAAACAGATTAATTATATTGAAGTCTTGAACCTATAACATTTCTTCTATTTCGATTATGAGATAATTATTAACCTATTTCTGAAAACGATTGTCATTGAAAAATAAAATTATTACTCTTTAAATATAACATGTTGATGCTTTTTGATATTAAACTACTATATTGTCACCACTATCATATTTCGTTATTATCACCATTATCATTTTTGTTTAGATGCGGATGAAGTTTTTCCACACAATTATATTGGGGAAATTCCAGCTGGTAGTTGTTTGAGTTGAAATTGTTAATAAAGTAAAGGAATTATATTTATTTTGTGATTAATGTATACTAGAAAGCCATCAATTATAAAATAAATGTAATAATACTATCATTTTATTAATTACTTTCATCAAACTGATGAACAAGATTTTTCATCTTAATGATAGGTAAACGTAACCCAAAGATCTGTTGGTCTAGTGGTATCCATCTCCATTTTATGTGAGAGGTACTGGGTTCAAATCCAGGCGGCCATAAGTTTTGGCTCTCTTCTCCTTTATGGACCTAGATAGAGTCTTTATGACTTAGGATTATAACTATCAACTCGGGTTTGTCGGGCCAGATATGTAGGGTATCCCCCTTCCTCTTGAATTAAAAAAAAAATTGATAGGTAACGTAGTTTAATTATATGTCAACATATTTTCCTCCGATCATACAATAAAGGAAATCGTTCAAAGGTGTTAAATCTTCGTTTTGTGTACTAATACATTAAGAAAGTAGCAAATTTAGTCCCGTAAGGGGTGGTAAAATTGGCCTAGTATTTTGTGCAACTGGCAAAATTGATCCCGTAACTTTCAGAAAATCGCGATTTAAGGACATTTTTCAATTGAAAACCCTAATTTCGCCTGAAATACGATGTAGGACAAGAAGCCTATAAATTCCAAGATTTTTTAAGATGTCGAAGAATTACAACTTTCGACCCAGGAGGAGCTATGAGGTCTTTTAAATATGCACGGGAGACATTTTTAAGATTTTTGGCGTGTTCAACAACATAGTTGTTGATAATAGTTTTAGAAGCATAATAAGTTGTTTTGGTCAATTTTAAGTCACTTTTCAATTTTTTATTTATTTTTAGACGAATTTTAGTATTATTTTTGTTATAGGTGAGTCCTAATCTTATATCCTAGTAGAGTTATACTTTTGGTTTAGGTTAAGTTAGAAGAGTCTTATTATTTTTAATGTAAGATTAGAAGAGTTCCAATCCTTCTAGGATTTGGAGAAGTGCTTATAAAGATATACATTTTTAGATTGTTATTATGATGATTATTATCCAGGATTAATAAGAAATTTTTGCTTTTGCAAATCTTTTTGAGTGCGCTTAATTTTATCTTGAAGTTTGAAGACGTGTTTTTCAATTCTTTAAGAATCTATCACTTCCGCTACATCAAGTGGTATTCAGAGCCTCGGTGTGCCCGGGACGAGATGACCAATTACGGCAACGGCAGCAACCGTACTGCAGACGATGATCTTAGGACGGTCCTTCGGGGAATCGTTGAATTCCAACAAGAGCAATGTGCGTTCATGATTGAGATGATTAATTCAATCAAAATGTTGAATAGTTCGATTGTTGCTTGAGAAGTTGGCAAAAACATGAACGTTAATCGCGGCTGGTCTCACGATGGAGTTGTGCCTCTAATCCAGTTTACCATATGTGGCGATCATGTAGTGTTACATGGGATGTATGCTCGTGCTGCACCTAGCAGTAATAAGGAAGTCAAAAATCATATTGTTGGTGTAGTTCAACAATTATCGTACACACTAAATCTAGACGAAGACCCTCAACGACGTAATATTTTTCTTACTAGATGTCGTGTTAATCGGGAGATTTGTGATGTGATTATTGATAGTGGCAGCAGTGAAAATATTGTGTCAAAATCCTTAGTTCAGAAGTTACAATTAAAGACAGAGAAGCATCCATCACCTGACAAGATTGGATGGATAAAAAATAGTATTAACATGGAGGTAACTGAACTTTGCTATGTTCCTATTGCTATTAGAAAATATTTTAGAGATAAAATTGCATGTGATGTTGTGGATATAGATGCATTTCATATTTTACTGGGTAGGCCTTGGAGTCTGATGCAGATACAATTCATAAAGGTAAAGATAATACATACGAGTTTTATATCTATGGAAAACATATAATCTTACTACCTCTTATTCCAAAAGTTGAAGCACCTAAAATTTGTGAAGTAGAGGAGAAGACCATGGCCGAAGTGTCCAAATCTGAGTATGTTGAAGAAGTAGAAGAGCCCAATATAATTATCATCTCAAGTGACATGGATAAGATTTTAATTGTTCTGATACCATCCAGATTTTGCCAAGTAAAATTCATGAGGTTGCAGAGTCAAGTGATACAAATGAGGTTTTTTCCAAGTGAATTTTGAAAGGAATAGGAGGAAATTTCAAACTACAAGATTCATCATCGTATTGATTTGTTACCAAGTAAGTATCACCAAATTTTCCTCAATACAATGGAAGTTTGGACAAAAATGATATTTGGCCTGAAAAAATAGTGTAGTCACAATGTGATGAAAAGGATGAAAAGATTTATGACAATCTGGGTTGTATGAGTGCTACGAAATTTACTTTTCCATCCATGCAAAATATGACCCTTATGATGTTGAAAAGGAGATCAAAGGTGGAGCCTATATTGTTATTCTATTAGACGAGATGAATGTGTCATGAGTTATCAATGGTTTTGACATGTTTCAATATTATTTTCCTAATGATACATTTGATTCAAAGATTAACTCGAGGACGAGTTTTTTTCGGTGGGGGGGTTTGATGTAGGACAAGAAGGCTATAAATTTCAAGATTTTGTAAGATGTCGAAAAATTACAACTTTCGATCCAAGAGGAGTTATGAAGTCCTTGACATATGCACGCGAGAACTTTTGAAGGTTTTTGGCGTGTTGCACAACATAGTTGTTGATAATAGTTTTAGAAGCAAAATAAGTTGTTTTGGTCACTTTTCTATTTCTTATTTATTTTGGACGAGTTTTAGTATTATTTTTGTTATAGGTGAGTCTTAATCTTATATCTTAGCAGAGTTATATTTGATTTAGGTTAAGTTAGAAGATTCATATTATTTGTAAAGTTAGATTAGAAAAGTTCCAGTCCTTCTAGGATTTGAAGTGCTTCTATAAATATAAGTTTTTAGATTGTTATTATGATAATTATTATCCAGAATTAATAAGAAAACTTTGCTTTTGCAAATCTTTTTTAATGCACTCAATTTTATCTTGAAGTGTGAATACGTGTTCTTTAATTATTTAAAAATCATATTTATACGCGTGGAGTATGACATGGCTTTTTTTTTCAAATAGGGGGTTTTTCAATTGCCAACCATAATTTATTATTTGTTTTCTTTCCCTAAAACAAAATTTGATTTGGCGTCCTATATATAAAAAAGCCACATCATACTCCATGTGTGCCAATCTGACCAGCAATTGAAAAACTCTCAAATTTTAATTGGTCACGTGATGAAATTAAGATTTTCAATTGAAAAGTCTCCTTAAATCATGATTTTTTGCAAGTTATGAGACCAAAATTTTTGCAAGTTACGAGACCAAAAACAATTAAAAATTAAATTAAAATATTTCTGATTATAGATACATACACATCATGATATATACATATATATATATGTGTGTGTGTGTGTGTGTATGAATGCATGTTCATATATATATATATATATATATATATATATATATATATATATATAAATAATATATTTATGTATAAATGATATATATATATATGTGTGTGTGTGTGTGTATATATATTGTATACAAATATTTATACATATAAATTTATATGGTATATTTCGTTATAAGATAAAATATAATAATTATATATGTATATAATGTTTTGGGAAAATTACTAAAAAAACCCTTAAAATAAACTTTTATGTCCATAAAACCCATGATAATATTTGTCAATCCAAAAAACCCATTCCATCAACTTTTCATTCCAAAAAAACCCAATATTTAGGGTTAACAAATTTATGGACTTAATTGCCCTTAGTCTTCCAGATTAAAAATTAATCTATTGTTGTTATGCAATAAAATTTATTTATTTAAAAAAATTGTATTGATAATTGATACTAATTATGATTTTAATTTTAAATTTTCAGATTTTTTAATCTTTTTTAAAAATTTAAAGCATATATTTATAGATAATTACCATATTAAAATCAAAAATAAATTATATACAAATATTTAAAAAAATTAATATTACAAAAGAAAATCCATATTTTATGATTCATCAATTTGAAAGAATCAAAACAAAATGATACATTAAAAAAAAATTGATCAATTATTAACTTAATAATGAAGGGGTACTTTAGTCCAAAAAGTTGTTAATCCTGACTTTTGGGGTTTTCGAAATGAAAAGTTTGTAGAATGAGTTTTTAAGATTGAAAAATATTTTCATGGGTTTTTTGGATATGAAAAATTATTTTAGGGGGTTTTGAGTAATTTTCCCTAATATTTTTATTGATAGAAAAAAATATAATATGGAGAGAAAAATTATTTTGCAAGTTTTAATTTCAAATTCTTTGAAAAGAGGAATAAGAAACCCTAAAAAAATAAGAATTTAGATTCTTTGTTTTCGGTGCAGGACTCCCTATTTTGAGGAATCTAATTCATTTTTCATAAGTTATTTTTTTAATTCTAGACGAAGGGGTATGTCTTGACCCGAAAAAATCGGGTCGATAGTTTTTAATCATAGGCCACATAGACCCTATAAGACTCAAAATAAGGAGAGAAAAGTCACAACTCGTGACACCTCTAATTTAATCCAGGACTTCTGATCACATGAAAGTAAAAGCTAATACCAGCTAACCAGTCTTGGTCCTTTCCCATAATTTAAGTAATGTTACCAAACACAATAATCAGATGTATTAAAATCAAATTCCCAATTTGCATTTCATTCTATGGCAAACAAACGGAGCCAAAAGTGTGTGGATAATTAAAAAAATAGATGAGGAAATCTGTAATTACATCATTCGTGAGCGGGTGTAGATGTAATTGTCCTATATTTATTAGTGGTCAAGCATGGTAGGTTGTATATTTTGACACCCAAGCTTGTTTAGAACTTGGATTTAATTAGGTTGAAGAAACTTTGGAATTATTTTCAGTTAAGTTTAATTAGAGGAAGCTACTAGCAAAAAAATACTCAAAATAAATATTAAAAAAACTAACTAGCTTTAATTTCTAAAACCAATATTTAGTATGACGTGAAAATTGGGAAAAAATTTCTTATTTATTTTTTCATTTTCTTTTTATTCAAACTAGTTAGAGCACTTCATAGAATAAATAAAATTCATTTAATGTATAATTGAATCTAATTGTATATTAGTTTGCTAAGACGCCTGATTAGTCTATTCGTCCTCGCATGGTGCAGGGCTTAAGACTAATGAATGGGAAACTATTGGAAGAGAAATGGTACTGTTTACACTATAAAATAATTTGAGCTTTCGAATCATAAAGCCCAAATAGCCCAAGCTGGGGAAAATTAAAATGAAAAGAAAGTGGGATCCACAAATGAGTAAGACAAGGCCCACTAAATAAACAACAAGATGTGGGCTGATGTAACGAAAAGCCCCTTATCGAACCCGAAAACCTAAGAGCCAGACATCTGCATTCAAGGAAGGCGCGCCAGGTCGAGAAATTTGAAAAGAACAGTTGAAGGCAGTTCCTTGAAGAAAAGAACGTGGAGGTTGCATTGAACTAGAAAAAAGGTAGGAGTATATAGGTGAAAACAAGAGAATAGAAGAACAGAACAGAACAACTCTGTAAATTTTATTTTTTTCTCTAGGAGTAGGCGTAATCGTAGAAGTAGCGTAGTTTAGTAAAATAGTTCTTGTAGATCAGTTCTGGGTGTTCAAGTGTTGATTTCAATCATACCTGTTGCTCGACCAGCCTTGTAATACACGATTGAGGATCAATATGGAGGTATAATATTTATCGCTTTATCAGATTTAAGTATTTGGTAGAAAAATTTATATCTGGACTTGTATCTTCTTTTCTCATCTATTTTCATTAATTGCGGTCCGAATAACAGTTTTAAACAACACGTCGAAGTGTTAAAGTTTGAACCACTGTTTAGCGTATCGAATTGGAACGCGGGGGTTGTTAGATAATTCTAAGGAGAAAATTATCACGGGACTTGAGTTAACCAATTAGCTCTTCCTTAATCAATTTGTTTTTATCCAGAAACAGTTGGAAAAGACAAAAGAGTGACACAAGTATTAGACTTGAGTTACAATGTCCTACATTATTACTTAAAGTCATGCTCCCTCTATTTAGGATGTTTTCCAGAGGATCAAGAAATAGATTTAGAAAAATTGTACTTACTGTAGATGGCGGAAACAATGATTTCATCCGAAGAAAAATGAAGTAGAGAAACTCTTAGAGATGTAGCGAAACGTTACTTAAGTGAACTAGCATTTAGGTGTATGGTTCAGGTGAAAGTATCAAAGTTTTCATCAGTGCACCAAAAGTTTAAATCGTGTCGCCTTTATGATTTGATACGAGATCTTTGTATATCAAATGGAGAAGAAAAAGGGTTCCTCAAGGTCGTGGATTTTGATGAAGACACACATTATCTGCCTTCTATTGGTACTGTTCCTAGATTAGCCATCAACTTGGATTATGGAGTTTACGTTTGAGATATCTAAGTTTGTACCAATGCAATGTGAAAGAGTTGCCGTCGTCTATATACGATCTCCCTTATCTGCAAACCCGGACTGTGGTACCACTTTGGGATACTATCAAATTGCCTACTATGATTTGTAAGATGAAAAGATTGAGAAATCTAACTTTGGGCAAGTACTGGATGGCTATCAATGGTGAAAAACTAAGACTGGATGGATTAAATGAGTTGGAGACATTGAAGGGGTTTAGTTGTTACAGTGGATTCCCAAGTTGACAATTCCGCGAAAATTGGATGCCTCCATCGAGGACAGTGAAAGTCTTTCAATCATTGTCCGTCACATTAGCAACAATGGGAGCCAGTTACGCACAACAACTCTCGAGATTTATAGTTTAGCTTCATTCATTCCTAACATCTATGGTTATCTATTACTTTAAATTTTAAAGTTATGAACTATCGAATTACAAGTACTTATCTTTATATTTAATTAGAAAAGTGCTATAAATTGTGACTATCGAAAATTAGTGATTACATATATAACGACAACAAATATTTACTAAATTAGTGAAAACATTTGCGTTTTTACTGTAAGTTCATTATATGTGTACGCCAGCTAATCAAAGATGTGTCAAGCATTATTGAACTATTAATTCTTATATAAATAATTATGTCAAAAATTAAATAAAATTTCTAATTCAAACAACTCAAACTAAAAAAGTAATTGTGTGGCAATGAAATTTGAATTTTTATCAACCTGCACATATTCTTTTTTGGAAAAATGAATTGCATTAAAATAAAAAGGGAGATATACAAAATGTGCACAAGGATTTCCTTGACTCTACCAAATTAAACCAACGAGATTGATGACAACAAGAATATGATTTAGGCTAAAAGAGGATAACCGACAAATATCCTAACAATTGGATTTGATCATAAAATTGCCCAAATCCAAACAGCAATTTTTTTTATTTTAATTGGATAAATCCTTATGCGACTTGTATTTTACTCGTTAATATTGAAAAAAATTATTTTTTTAATCCGTTAATTTGCACTTTGGGAAATATTACTTTAACTCAAATTTCGCCTAATGCTAGACATGAAAAGACGAATATTGTATCAAAGCGCAGAAGTGATTCTTTTCCATCCACGTGATTTTTTTTTTTTTATTTCTTACTCCATATTAGTAAGTAAACCTTGAAAAGTGTACAGCATGTGACGATTAGTGTAAACATAACCCTAGCAATTACGTGGAGAATTAGATCCAAGTCTGCCTGCATTTCTAAATTATCACACTTTCCCATGCAACCATAGCAACAATCCATGATGCCTGGATGCGCCAAAAAATAATTATGTGGAGCATCTCGTACCCGAATACAGATACTCTTAGAAACCTTTGAATAATGTGTCCTATCCGAAAATGAAAAGAAAATAGAAAATTCTGGATACTGTATCCGATACAAAATTGTGAAGTATCTGACACATTTTCGATACTAGGCAGAGTATTTTTAATTATTGTACAATACTTTTTGGGTTAAAATAGTAAACGAGATAATATTTTTCGGCCTTTATTAGAAAATAAAAGTTAAACAAATAACAAAAAAATTTAAAGAAATACATGATCAAAATTGTGTCGAGGTCAAATTTGAATCTCAAAGAGAATATGTCGGGAAAAGTGTACAGAACATTGGGGGTACCGAAGCTTTCCTCTGAAATCAGTATTTGGTGTTTTTTATGGAGCGATTAAATCATGCATGATTAACACTAATCAATGAGGATTTATAGTTCGTGGACCAAAGACCTTTTGTGGTGGGCTGCCAATAGGCGTGTTCACAGATTGGTCAATCTGATCGAAAATTGAAATTTCGGTCCGAATCGAAAATCGAAACAAAAAATATCAGTTAGTTTCGGTTTGAGGTTCATTTCAGTTCGGTTAACCGAAATTTTTATTTTTTATTTTTTATATAGTAGACCAAAAACTAAAAAGTATGTTTCCTAGTGACAACTTATAGGAAAATGAAATGAAGTTAGTCATAATTAAATTTCAATTATTTATTTAAATCTAGTTTTTATTTTTATTTTTAATTTTTTTCCAGAAATTCGATCTGATCAAAAAACGAACTGAAAAGTTTGATTTTTAACCGAACAGAAAGGAACCGAACTTTGCAGTTTGATTTTCGATCCAAAAAGCGGCCGATGAACACCCCTAGCCACCAATCAGTTAACATTAATAATGGGCTATAATATCTCAATTTATTTCATAATTACACAGAAGTCGTTTTGTTATTTACCACATTACCGTTAATTATTATCTTGCACATCATACACAAATTTATTCTTTTCTTGCATATCTATACATTGAAATAAATTTATTTTAAATATTATATACACATTTATTCTCCGCAAGGTATCGTATCCTACAAATTTATTTATGTCAATGATCAATATATTGAAATAAATTTATTTTTAAATATTATACACGCACTTATTATCCCCATACCGTACTTCGTATTTCTTATGTGTGTCATATTCTATCCATATACTCAGGGACGGATCCAGAAATTGACTCTTGGGGGGGCCGACTTACATTTGACAGTATTTTAAACGTCGAAATTTATTCTTGTTTAATAGATAAGTAAATAACAAATATCATGTGTAAAAATAAAATCAAATTTCAATAAAAAATATAGTAGGTTTCGAAATACATATATATATATATAAGCAGTTTTTTAAAAAAAAAAATCGAAGTTGTATTAGTATGAGTATTTCTTCGAGTACCTATTATCATATGATTGAATAAGTAAATATACATAAAAGTACATTAAACTCTATCCGAATATAATTGTTCATATGAATATTCATTATATTGATAATCGTATCAAATGATTTCATAATTGAACTTAATATTTAATTTATTAGTGATAGAACTTTTTCCCAATATTATTCATCCTATTTAATTTTTTGTCACATTTTATTTGAAGTTAGTGACTTTGTCAATTTTATTCTTAGATACAAAGAATTAGTTAAAATAATAGTGATAAGTGCTTTATTCATCACAAATCAATTTAAAATTAAGTAAACAATAAAATACTACGAAATTAAAAAAAACAAAAAATAAATCAACCGCAAATTCCAACAATAATATATTGATAATTTCTCAAAAAAGTATAAAATAGCAACTATTAACACTAGTATAATATTTATGCACACCTTGTGATGGATTACTCTAATAATTGATGATAGTAGACTTTTTCTTGTTTTAACTTTGTTGATGCCTTGTATGTTTTTCTTTATCAACAATGTTTTTTATAGTTTTTGAAAAGATATTTATTTATTTTAATCTTCTTTATATATTTCTGCAATTTTCGGTAATAGTTTGTTGTCCTCTTTCCCTTTTCTTTTTCAGTAATTACCTATATAGCCTAAATAAAAAAGTAGTAATTACTTGTACAACCTAAATGAAAAAGAAAAAGAATGTTGGCATTGGTATGAGGCCTACAGAAGTCAAACCCCCGACCTCCCCTTGGAGGAAGTAAGCGCCCACCAGTGCAACTAACTCCATCTTGTGTTGCATCTTCACACCTTATTTATATATTGGTGGGGGGCCATATAACGAAAACGTATATACTCGACAATGAAAATTTAAAATCTCAGGCCCTGGCCCCCCCTGAATCCGTCCCTGCATATACTCGTATCCATATCGATATTCATATACAATATAATTCATGATAGGGTTCTAATTTCTTTTTTAATAAATTTAGTATTGGTAAACATAACAGATGTCAGTAAGCTAAGAAAGTGAAACATAGTAATTAGTTATCGTGGCAAACAGCGCATAAACTGGAGTACACTTGTTGCCTTGTAACAAAGACAGACAGAATAGTTCCTTAGGCAAAACATTGGTACGTGTCCGCATAAAACCTTCTTCATCCACCGCCGAGCTGGTCACTGTAAAAAACTCTTTACACAAGTACTTAGTCTGATTTTCTACTCTTGATAAAATATAATTCGTGGGTTTCGAATATATACATATCTATATATATATATTCATGTTGTTAGCCGTGTGCAGTTAAGAGAAGAAAGTAAAACCTGAGAAAATGAAGGTTAGTTTCTTGTTGCATGCATGTTCTATGTTTTTAATTATCTCATTATTAATGTTTTTAATGAAGAAATTTTGATGAATTTGTAACTTAAATTCTTATTTAGAGCAGTTCTTGGTTCTATGAATTGCTATTTTGGTTTAGTTGGCGTCTTAGGCGGGTTTAGTTCATCCCGGGGTTTTATTGTGAATCGTTGAATATGTACATCAACGTGAAACTAAACCCGGGGTTTAATGATCATGAAGAATAGCGCAATCGCTCGGATTAGATAGATATTCCTTCACACACTTTTCGTGATATTTATATTTTTTTCATTTTTCAAGCATAGAAATGAAATCATGTAGATGCATTAAGCTCTTTTGCTTTTTATAATGAGTTAAGAATTTATTTTTATTTTGTTTATGAAGTTTGCTGAATTTATTGATTTATGGTTTACTATGTAGAGGGAATATGCTGCTCAAATACTTGTATTGTATTATAAAAGCCTTACTTTGTCGCTTAACAATTTTTGCAGAATTTAATTGTATGCATGGATATTTTGCAGTTTGATTTGTAATTTCTTCTGGTTATTACACTGGATAAAAAAATTAGCCAGAAAAAGATAATTGCATATATAATTAATTAAATGAAGCTAAGGTCTTGAAGGACTAATTACACTTGAAAAAACGAATCAACTATCTACGAAAAGTATGGAATTTGATACTAGATCTATGTTATTACTGTAACGTAAAAGTCGATGCGCATAAGTATGAAATATTTTTTGATGTTTCAAGGTTCATGAGACAAGATCACACGGTGACGAGGAAAAAATGGTGACAAGGAAGCAAAAAGCTGAGGGGAAGAAAATCGAAGCCGAAGGCGAGCAATCGCCAAAGAAGGCGAAACTTGAGAGTGATGATAAATCCGAGAATGAGAATGGCAAAGACAGTGAGAAGTCAGCTGAAGAAATAAAGGCAGAATTCGAGAAGTTCTGTAGAGCAACAAGTGAGCATCTTTCGATTAAACAGATGCGCGAGATTCTCGAGGCCAATGGCCAGGATCCAAGTGACGCTGATGATGCCGTCGTCCCACGATGGTGGTTAGTAAGATTCAATTCGGATCCTCTATTGCAAATGGTGTTGCATCTCCTATTGCATTCATTCTATGCATGACAAGTGTATAAATCTTTTCCTTAAATATATAAGTGATTTGAATTTTGTACACTTGTCATGCATAGAATAAATGCAATAGGAGATGCAACACCATTTTACAATAGAGGATCTCATGTGAGTAAGATTAGTGCTTCTAATATAGAAAAATTGGTTCTGAAGTTGATTTCATTTTGTAACACTACTTATTTATCTAATTTAGTAAATAGACAAAAGTACCCCTCAAGGATGCCATCCGGAGTAAGAATTATGCTTCCTACGTTAGTATGAAAAAATGGTCCTAAAGTCGATCTTTAGGGTAATTTTCAAATGTAAAAGTTCTCTTCCTAAGTTGATGTCTTAAGAGTGGTTTTAGAAATTAGATATTTTGTATAATTTCGATATGCCCTAAAAAGTAGGAAAAAAGTCGATATTTCGTGTATTCATTTTTCAATATATGAATAATTAGGAAGAAAGTCGACAAGTGAAGACTTCATGTATTTTTCATAAAAGGTAAAATTTGATAAGTACATAGATAATTAGTGACATTACGTAAAAGTCTGGGAAACGTTGATGTTTTGTGTTATTTTCATAACATTAAAAATTAGGAGGAAAATCTGATTTTTCGTAGAATTTTCTCATACCGTAAAATCAGGAAGAAACTCAATATTTCGTGAAAATGTCATACATTAATGTAATGCAGCTTCATAAGTCAATGTCGTAATAGTGGTTCTAAAGTTGGTTATCCTCAAATTTTGTCCCGTTTAACAGTTTTGTTTTTTCTGTTGCAGCCAAGACATTTTGTTTCACGGGCCGTTGGACTCATGTCCAGTCTGTGGTAGCTGTCTGGAGGTCTCTGAAATGACTTATTCATGCAAAGGTATATATAGTGAATGGTCTACTTGCACCTTTACCACAACTGATCCCCCACGAAGGGACAAGCCAGTTAAATTACCCGATTCTATCAAAGATTCCGTTGTTGCTGATGTAAGTTATAGTTGGTTTTTTGTTTTTGTGTTAGAACTTTCAGATTATGTGTGGTGTACTTGAAAATCGTTTTTTGCGGGTGTAGTTACTGAGACAGCATCAAGATGTTAAAGCACGGCCTAAGAGGAAGCCCTCTTCAAGTGATAAACCTTTCAAGGGGATGATGATTTCTCTTTCGGGTCGTTTAAGTCGAACCCATGTATGTTTTAGTTTATGTTTTGATATTTTTGAATTTTTCAGTACTTAATATTTGTTCTCCACAGCAACACTGGAGGTCAAAGATAGAGAAACATGGAGGAAAAGTTTCTAATTCCGTGATTGGTAAATGTTTATTTACTAAATTCAATTTTATTTAGCTAATTATTATTATCATGGATTAAGCAAGAAAAGTGACAACAGGAGCGACTTGTCTAGTTGTAACTCCATCTGAAAGGGACCGTGGCGGCTCATCTAAGTTGGTTGAAGCAATGTAAGAATTTGATGTCTCTTTTAAGTTGTGTTTGGATTGATGGATTTGAATATGAGGAATGAATATGAAGGAATGATTTCAAAATGGCTGATGATTGAAAAATAGCTCAAAATCAGTTGAAATTCATCGTACTTCAAATCATCCAAACAAACGTCCAAATGGACTCAATGGATTTGGATTTGTTGATGAATTCGAAATGTACAGTTTTCAATCCTTTAATCCAATCACATCCTTAGATTATTCATCTACTTATTGGTTTTCACTCTAAAATTTTTACTATGGTTTCTAATGACTCTTTTAGGGAAAGGGGTATCCCGGTAGTAAGGGAAGCTTGGTTAAGTGACAGTATCGAAAAGAAAGGGCCTCAGCCGTTGGATGGATATGATGTCATCAGCGATTTAACGGCTGCTGGGAGAGGCATTCCCTTGAATAAGCTGGATCCAAGCGAGGAAGCTCTTGAAACGATCACAGCTGAGGTAAATGTAATAAATTCATGCTTTTATTAATTAGCTGAATAATCTTATTTATGTTCTTTGTTTCTTCTTTTTACCAGCTTAAGGTTTACGGCAAAAGGGGTGTTCACAAAGACACAAAGTTGCAAGACGAAGGCGGACAAATTCTCGAAAAAGATGGATTATTGTACAATTGTGCCTTTTCTAGTTCCGACAAGGGCCGAGGAGTGAATGAGTATATATCCTCATAAATCTCTCTATTTTATTTTATCTTATTATGTTTTGACCAGTTAATTTAATTTTCGAGGCAGATTTTGCATTATGCAAATGATTGCCGTACCCGAGAACCGTCTCTACATGTACTATAGAAAAGGCGAGATAGGCAATGATGTCAGCATAGAGGAGAGGCTTGACGAAGTGGAAAATTTGGATAATACAATCAAAGAGTTTGCTAAAATGTTCAAAGATTTGACTGGAAATGAGTTCGAACCGTGGGAAAAAGAGAAGAAAATCCAGAAAAAGTCCACGAAGCTTTTCCCTATCGACATTGTTCGTTTCGTTTCTTTGATACTTTTCATACGGGCTAAAGTTGATATTTTTTCACAAGTTTAGGTCAATAATTTTAAATTATACTCACAGGATGATGGAATCGAAGTCAGGCATGGGGCATTGGGCCTTAGACAGCTCGGGGTGGCAGCGGCACATTGCAAACTTGATTCAAAGGTGGCAAATTTTATGAAGGTTTTATGTAGCCAGGAGATTTACAGGTATGATTCAATTTATATACTTCGTACTTCATTTTTTGTTCATTCGTACTTTTCTTTTGTTTCCCCTCACTAAAATCCAATAGACCTATGTGAATCCATTTTTTGTACTCCTTTATCTATGAATGAGACATCAAATTTTTTTAATCCTAGGTATGCTTTGATGGAAATGGGGTTGGATTTTCCTGAATTGCCCTTGGGTATGGTTACTGATATCCATTTGAAAAGATGTAAGTGCTCTTTTTGTTTCTGTTTCTTTCATTTCATTTCATGGTTCTTTCGGGATTTAAGTTTTATGGGATTTAATCTTTGTTACATTATTTACAATAATGTTGCAGGTGAAGATATTCTCGTGGAATTCGTGGACAGGCTTATGACAAGCAAGGAAACAGGGCAGAAACGTGAAGCTTTGTGGTCTGATTTCAGCCAAAGAATATTTACGCTTATGCCATCCATTAGACCTTACGTTTTACGGGACTACAATGATTTTGCTGATCATGTGAGTGATTTAATCGTGCTTAAATATTACTATAATCACTGGTTTGCTGTAATATCTGACAGGAAAGAGACTGTTTGCAGGCTGCAGCTGCATTTGAGACTGTAAGAGACATAAACGCAGCTTCACGTCTCATAGGTGATATGTCTGGTTCGACCCTTGATGATCCTTTGTTCGATCGGTACAAGAAGCTGGGATGCGTTATAAATCCGGTGGAGAAAGACACAGATGATTACAAGATGGTGGCAAATTATCTAGAGAAAACATACGAACCCGTCAAAGTTGGAGAAATTGTATGCGACTATTTAAAACTATGTTATTATTTGATTGACACACAAGGTACTTAATTTTAGCTTTTTTTTCTCTTTTGCAGAGTTATGGGGTAACAATGGAAAATGTTTTCAGTGTTGAAGTAAGTGCTTGTCCATCGCTTGATAAGATCAAGAAACTGCCGAACAAAATGCTTCTATGGTGTGGTAGGTTTCGTAATATCGGTTCATTATGTCTTTCTTTGAGATTCGTTGGGTTGTGTAATGAATATTTTCCGATTAATAGGTACTCGAAGTTCGAATCTGTTGAGGCATCTTCAGAAGGGATTCTTGCCTGCAGTATGTTTTCTCCCTGTCCCTGGCTACATGGTAAGATAAAGAGTAAATATTATCAACTTTTATCCATTGTTTTAGTGTTTCCTCTCGTTTTCTGTTGAAATTGAAGATTTTCTCATTTCGTTCTCATTTCTTCTTGGAATGGGTGATTTTCTCACTCAACTCGTTTTCACAGTTTGGGAAGGCAATAGTTTGCTCGGACGCTGCAGCAGAAGCAGCCAGGTATGGTTTCACGGCAGTCGATCGGCCCGAGGGTTTTTTGGTCTTAGCAGTTGCATCTTTGGGCCAAGAAATAACACAACTCACTAGTCCTCCAGAGGTATTTAAATATTTAATTTTTCTGTCCTGATTTGTCAATTTATATGGTCTCGGGGGCTGAGTTATGTCTGGTTGTGCATAGGATGCGAAATCGTTTGAAGAGAAGAAAATCGGGGTGATGGGGCTTGGTCGAAAGAAAACGGACGAATCAGAGCACTTCACTTGGAAGGAAGACATCAAAGTGCCATGTGGCAAGATAATCCCCTCAGAGCACAAAGATAGCCCTCTTGAGTACAACGAGTATGCTGTCTATGATCCTCAACTGGTTAGTATAAGGTTTCTGGTAGCTGTGAAGTTTGAAGAGAAAGATGTGGAGTACGATACCGCAGATTAGGGAGTCTGTTGGACCGGGTTGGAGAAGGCTTATTTTGGATGGAACATATGCATATTGAGAAGGGTTGTAGATGACATGTTTTGTTTTCCCTTCTTTTTTGCTGGCCTGAAGGTTTTATTTATTTTGGTTGTGTTTGCTGCGGGGAGAATGTTTAGTTGATGACATGTTTTGCTGTTTAATAGTGTGATCAACTGGGATAAAAGTACGATGGACTCTGTGTATGGCTCAGTGAATTCTATTGCAAGTATGTGGTTTTCGTTTGGCCTGCAAATTTTTCAGTAGCAAATTGTTATATTCAGTTTTGAATGTTGAAATCTTCTTGTTTGGATATTCGGTCCATTCAGTGTTATGCCGAGTTATGGCTGCTAAAAGTTGTAGATGTAAAATTTCGAGGGCGAAACCTTCATCTGGAGATACCTTCTCCTACCTTTCTCGACCTTCTGGCTGTGAAAGTTGAATAGAGTATATATGCATACACTTATACTCAATAGTCGATATATCCTCTTAGTAGGTAAGTAGATACTGTGTACTCAATCCAATATATCTCATAGGAGAGTATATCTCATAACAGAAGTGTGTACATATACTCCATACAACTTCATAGGACTAAATACCCTTTTCTTCCAACATACATATACCCTTCTCTTTACCCAGCTTCTATTAACGAACTAAGGAAGATCTTCAAAATGAATATCAAACGAATGTTAGAAGGCCATTTCTCGTGATGGGACTTGGAAGTGGAGGTATATCAGAGAAGTGTAGATGATAAGTTCCATCTAAACGCAGCATTGGTGTTTCGAATTTGTTGCAAAACGTCAGAACTTCTATTTACATGTGGACGAACTGAAATCCGACCAACAGAGTTTCGGGCTGCAATATACAAGGTTGGAAGAATTTCGAGATACAACGTGGTATACCGCACGAGGACGCCACCATGTAGAAGTTGTATTGCCCTTGGCACGAGGATGCCACCATGTAGAAGTTGTATTGCCTTAGGTTCGAAATCAATGATGCGTAAATTCTCCACTAGCTTAAGACTAGAGTGAAAATTTGAAATCTCTAAAATTTTGCGCTATGATATACACATAGCTCACGGGCCAAAATGAACGCTAAAATCTCTGGAATTTTGAGCTATTACATACACAAACCTCGTGTATGGTGCGCTATACAAGGATCCCACTAAGTAGCTGTTATAGTGTCCTAAAATTCACAATCAAGGATGTGTCAATGCTCCAGTTAACATGGGACTAAACAATGTGACATCTCCGATGAGCTACGATTTACACAACCATTTGCGTATGGTGCACTACATGAGGATCCCATCACGTATAAGTAGTATTATCCTGACCTCGAGTTGATGACGACTCAACTTTTATGACCTAGGCAAGCAGCCCTAGTTTTCTCACTAAGTTTAACTGGCACCCTATGAATCTGCAGAACCTACTTACCCCAATACATCCTTTCAACTTCGGGACTTCACCATTAAGGGAGAATCTAAATACGCTAAGCCTAAGCCAAGTAATAGTCAATGTATACATCATCAGAGAGACGTGTTATATGTGATATAATTATCGATTCATCATCTCTCCTTATAGTAAAGAACTCATGGATCATGTGAAAGTTTCATCATAATTATAGAAAAAACAGATGAAGCAAAATCAGCTAGACATACAAACTTTGATCATCAAATTGAGTCGAATGTAAGAGAATGTGCGATATAATTCCTTTTCAATTCAATTTACAATTGTGTTACACGAATGACGACAACAATATAGTCTCATTCTTTCACCAGAAAATTCAACTGGCACAATATGAATACAACTAAACCAGATAAACAAAACGAAACAACCTATACCACATAAAACCTAAATCAAATCAATGAAGTGGAAAAGAATAACAAAATATCAATGATACATAACAACACGAGGAAACTTAAATTTCTCTGGGAAAAAAGGTATTACCTCCGGTCGTTCCATCAAATCCCGATAAAGATCATACTCCGCTTCATAATCATGCAATGACAGCTCGGTTTTCTGATTTGTATGATAATGGTGCCTCGCCAATCCAGATTTCCCAAACCCGAAAACACTAATCTTCTCACAAACCCCTAAAGCAAGCATCACGGCCTGCATACCAGACGAGTAATGAAAATTAGCTCCCTCATGAACCGAGCCCCACTCGCCAACATCTTTCCCCGTTTTCTCAACGAATCTTTTCAACGAGTAATACTTAACAATCCTAGCACACAAAACGTCGAATCTTGGATTCGTAACCACCAACGGGGCTTTGTGGGATGAATTACACACCAAATAGTCCAACAAATGTGCAGGTTGACATATATACATAACTATAGGCACATTCATTCCATAAGGATGGCAAAAACAATGCTCCCTCCTCGCACATAAATGCAATATATTACTATTAACAAAGGAAACAGAAGTTTTCGACCCAACGTTTCGCTCAAAAGTCGCGGTCCTAGCATTGTTTAATCGAATCACGGCTTCATGACTATCAATCATCTTACCATAATCACTCTTCAACAAAATCCCACTATTCCCCACCACAGCACAACTTTTGTATTTCGCTTTCGAACCCTTTTTCCCATTGTGTTCATCAATCAAAACCTTAACTTCATCAACCAAATTCAACATCACATCGGACGAATAAAATCTCCGATTTCTCCACCAATCACTCAAATACCTTCGAAAACTCAACCAAATTCGATAAAACTCCGGCGATCGGAGCTGCAACGGGGTCCCCCTACTCGACCTTAATCTCACATCAATGTGGTACTTCCCAGACGATAAAAACGATCTCTGTCGACCGCGATTTCTGAAATTACCCTCGATCAATTCGTCAATCTCTTGCTTCAGTTTAGCTTCGCCTACATCAATGGCGGCGAATTTCAAAAGGGTTTCGTTAAATACTGGTTTTGCTAGGGTTTGGCGATATGGGAATTCGTATTTCAGCTGAAAGGATCCGTTTTGACGGAGCCCGACCCGGATAGTGAGAGTGCCCGCTACAAACAAGAGCAGTAGAAGGGTGTACAGAGGACGTAGAGTGCGCTTCATTGGGTTGTACATTAATGGAGGATTTGTACGGAGAGGTGTTGATTTGAGTGTGTGTTAGATTATGTGCAAGAATTTAGAGGAAATTAGAAGGGTTCTGTTCAGATTCATGTTCAACAAGAAATTGGCGGAGAAAAACACATATGGATTGGTGGGCATGAGCTGCCAAATTGTTGAGAGATTTTTGTAGGTATTGAAAGATTTGAATGTGTGTGGGGATGAATGACTGTTAGAGATTTTATAGTGGTGGAGCATAAAGATGTTTAGGAAGGGCAGAGGGGTCTGAGTGGGGGAGTAGGTGTGGAGCAACACCTAAATGCGATAATTCTACACTGATCGATTGTAATAGGCTCGATTCACTATCCACCATATATTTATAAGTGTTGGGGTGATTTTTACAAGATGGGTGTTGATAAAAACCACCTCATCAATTATAAATATGTAATGAATAGTAGATCGGGAATAATACTCTCGATTCGCCATAAATTTTTCCCCCTAAATGAGAACGTGGAGAGAAATTAGGAAATAGAATTTTTTTTTGTTATGTAGATTTTAATTAATGAAGTGCTTGATTAATGACTAATTGCATATGTGTGATTTTGAGTTTCCAAAACTTCTTTGGTTAAATTTAAATTGGGAGTATTTTTGGGGAAGGTTGCATTTACAGAAGAGAGAGTTTTTAGATTTGGTAGAAGTATTCCATGGAAATTGGTAATTTTATGTCAAATCGAATTTAATGGACTGAGTGTGTATTTTATATTTATCTCTTTTGTAAAAATATGTGTGTGAATAGACAGCATACAATACAATTTACTGTGTGAAGAGATAGACAAAAAGACCAGTCTACAATAGATGTTTCCAAAGATAAGGTGGATTATCTAGGTTTTATTGGGACGGTTAATGTATTTTTTATGATATTAGGAGAATTTAATTGTCAAAATTCATTATTGTAGTGGAAGAGTTTAAAATCATATAAACCTCACTGAAACTCAATAGTTTTGATGTGCATAAAAAATCTCTTGTTTTACAATGGGGGGTTATAAGCCATAACAATTCAATCAGGTTCTGCAGGAAAATGCGGCATGGCTTTACTAGTTAACTAGCCTTGAGCAATTAAAGCAATACCCATGTCACAACTTGCAACATGGACTGACTTTGCGCTAGCTCTTAGCCTCGAGTGAACATTATAATGTTGGCGTCGCCACTTACAATGCATGGTTGTAAATGATAACAGTGATATATGGTACTCATACCAATTAATATGGCCTTGAAATCATTCAGCGAAAAAAGTTATCTTTTGAAATTAAAGAGACCTATATCATATATACATTACATTGAAAAATTATCCCGATATTAAGATGCTTAGACCTTCTAAAATAATCACTAGAATGTTTACAAATGGTGTGTTCGGATTGGATTGTTAGGGATACTTGCGTAAAGAGAAAGCGTGTGCGTGTAGATTTCATTAGAACTCTTCTTTTAATCAAAGATATGTATAGAGCATTAGGGTGGGCTATGTAGGTGTTATTGTGATTAGGAATTATCCTATTCCTATGCTATTTGGTCTAAATTTCATTTAGGCCTCTTAAAATCGACTTTTAAAATAATTACATTTATAGGTGTCATAAGATATAGTATCGAAATTATAAATTTTGTTACAATTAAATCATTTGCGAAATATTTGTGATCGTGATTGTTGTCAAACTCAAATTCAGAGTAACTTCTAAAATAATTTACTAGAATACTTTCTCAACGAGAAAATGAGTTTAATGAAATGGTACAAGTTGCAAGTGTGCTTTCATAGGCAGGATGAGATATACCAATAATAAATTATATAGGCATGGCTATGGCTATGGCTTTATTTCTCCCTAGCAACGTCCCCACCTACATTCTGCAATTAATCTATTGTCGGCAGTCAAATGTGGTCTCTTGCTACAGACAAGACTCAGACCTTCATTCTAGCATTTGTTGTCTTAGGTGTAGTGATAGTGGTGTTTTTTGTACTTCCATCGTCGAGTCTTATGCATTCTTTGCCAGATCTGTCATTTGTGCTTATTAGCAGAATTTGTACGATGTTGATCTACATTTTGTAATATTTTTCTGTTTCATTAATGCATAAATTTTATTTATCAAAAAAAATTATTATATATGTCAAATATATAATAAAAAACTTCCAAGTATAAAAATGACATGGAATATATTAATTTATAGTTGATTTATGAACTATGATATTTATTTATTTCTCGCATGTTATTTCATAATAAATTGAATTTACTCCATGTCACTTTTATACTTCGAAGTTGGAATGATGTTTTTTCTTTGGATTGTATTCAATTCATTTTGTTGAGCTCTTATGATTTGTAATTCTCTCATTATATTATAAATGTTTATTTACCAAAAAAGAATTGAATTTATTCAAAAGTAGAGAAAAAAATATATCTTTATATGACAATGTCGAGAAAAAGAATATAAGAATAATCCGACATGTTGAAGCCATTAATAAATTTTACGCTTTTCTAAAATTCATTAGGTATATAATCATGTGCGAGATCACTCATCATAATAATACGTATCAATTTAGATCACGGCATTTTGTTTTCTTTATCATATTTTGTCGTTTTATCTTCTCCTTTCCTCATATCATAGATAAATGAGTGTGTTTTTTGGAGTTTCTGAGATTATGTATTTTATTTTATTTTATTGTTATTTTGAGTAACAATTATTTATTAAATTTACGCAAAGTGAATCATGCTCGGAAGTCGTATGATTGTAGTTATTTTAACTCTCAAGTTGCAATGCGCGAACACTCTGAAAAAAGATCACATGCAGTTTCACACATGTTTTCATTACATCAAATGAAATGTCCAGAAATTAAAATAAGAAAATATTTCAACACAACACAAACATGGCAAGGACACGGATGTAGTAAGAAAATAACCGGTGGAGAATACAACACATGTATTTTTTGTCATATTTTAAAATTTTAAGAGTTAAAATATTAATCAAACAATAAAAAAAACTCAATTTTTTTTATTAAATAACCAGTTTAATGTGGATTTCTTTATTATTGGACATTCATTTTCCAGGTTATGTTATTATGTTTCTGTCACCAACAAATTAATCATATTAACAAACATTATAATATCATCATCGCATGCTATCGTTCTCTTTGACACGCATAATTAATGTCTATAAATCTATTATCGGTTACATGTCGTACGCCTTTATATATGTAAAATTCATATTTATATTGATTGAATATAACTTCGAATTTATCCAGTCTGGATGACCTCGTAAGATGAACCAAATGTAACAAATTAAAATTATAGACTTTACTCGGGCTACTGAGCAGTCTATATACCTCTTGAGGATCAAGTCTAACCTAGTTCAAAGGTTAAGTAAGTATCTGCTATGTTGTCGTCGATTCGTATACGAAAGTATCCAAATTTATATATTATGAGATCGTACTGCCAAATTTTAGCCTAATTAAGTAATGAATATATGAATTGAGCTTACGAAGTCTATTTAATGTTTAGATTCCTCGGTCCTCTGCTTTCAATAAATGCAGGTATTTATAGTATTTACACGCTAGACAAATATTGTTCCTCCAGCTGTGAAGTTGCTATGATGACGCCAAGTGTCCTCAGGGAACGATCAGGATCATACCTCATAGGGTACGCTGATCATGTAGTGTTTTGAGTTTTTCGTTAACACAGGGTATTTTTTTGCAATTTCGCATTAATACAGAGGAATAATTAATTAATTAATGCGCAATTATCTCTTTAAGGCTTAATATCTTAATTATACGAGCCACCTCTGGTCGTATTGTGATTGAATGTACGAGGTGACGAGGGCATACACCAAATTTAGGTATATCATATATATATATAATTAATTTTAAACAATCCTGTCCTAATTTTTTTAAAAAAAAATTATGGTGTCCACTATATACATGTCTTGTTTGTGCCAGTGCATATAGATCTCATGAGTACTCCATAAACGTCATTCCAGATCTCACAATTAAGAAACTAATTGATAGTGGTTGAATCAATATGATTGATTCTTCCTACCGAGTTCACATTCGGCACGATTTAGATGACGCTTTATTATTTCTTTAAAAAAAAAACTTACTTTTTATGAATATTAATAAATTACCACAATTTTCAAAAACCCAGGTGATGCTTGGTTTGCGGAGTTTACTCCTCCGTCCTGCCCTGGGGGCCCCTGCACTTATCGAGTCTGTCGCCTTTGGGTTACCTAGGGCGGCGTACCTCCATACGTGGTTTGCGGGCTATTGCGTATGGATAGGTTTGCTATGTTGGGTGATCGGCGGAGATTTACCCTGATATTTTCAAAAAAAAAAAATAATAATAATAAAATACCACAACAAGTATATAAATAAATCCAAAAATTTCTAGAATTCTTGTAATTATATTTAAGATAAATACGAGATACATATTTAATTTCCACTTTCTCTCGATAAAGTTTAACAAAATAAGTACTACCAAACTTCTTAATCACGAAAGGTTAATCCTTTTGGCTTAAATATATGGTATTTATTCCCAAATAGAACTTTTTGGTTAATGTGTGAGGTTAGATATATTAAATATATTTTTGATATTCTTGGACGTGAGATTGCTCATATTTAATCTTATTATTTTGCCTTTATCAAAATTCAAAGTTCGATTGCTTGTAATAATTACCCAACAAAGTAGTGTAGTTCCTAGATATGTTTGTCAATCTTACAATTGTTTGAGACCTTCAATTGATAAACAATCACAATCGTTCATATAATGATATTCATGTAATAATATACGAGGGTTCTGATTGTATATTGGAAATTGAGTCCGTAGACTTTTTAAAAATCACTCTATTTACTCAAATTTAAATTTGAATTTAAAAAATATTAAGTTTAAAACAAAAATTGTGTATTTTTTATTAATATAGATTATGCTTTTAAGTTGTACACATGCAATTTATTATTATTATTATTATATTCCTCTTCTTGTTGTTGTTGTTTCTAAAAAAGATTCATTGCGTACGACTCCTCTATGATATATCTAATTATCAACCAACCCTCCTATGATAAGAAAATAACAAAAAAAACCCTTATATTTTTATTTAAATATACTTATTGCTTCCCTAGCATTTTTGCTTGCAAACGTTTGCATAAAAATCGAAATACCCTTATCCTTATACGATATTATATATACTTTTTAATTATTTTCTAGTTAGTTTATTTATTTCTTTTCCTTATTCACCTTCTTCCCTAAAATCAAAACCCTAATCTTAATATTATTCCACCAATTTCAATACCAACACTAATATTATAGCCACTTCTTACTCTATCCTCAAGCCTCTTCTCCTTCCCCACCTCCACCACCGCACCACCGCCTAGAGCCCCGTCACCACCACCACCACATCCCAAATCTCCCCACCACGATTGCCACCACCACCACCACATCCCAAAGCCCCCCGCCACCATCGTCACCACCGCCACCACTACAAAAGAATAAGACATTAGTAACAAAATATCAAGTGACAATGTCAAAAAAATTATTAATTATAAATTTTAGTGACAAGAATTTTTGTTTGTCACAAGTATAGGTTTTACATGTTTAATAGTGACAAGATTTGTGTAGAAGTTGTCATTCTTGATGTTTATTAACAAGGAATTTATTGTCATTACTAACAATTAGTGACACAATTTTAGTGATAATTTAGTGACAAAAATTATAGTTGTCGTCACTATTTGTGTTGTCACTATACATGTAACACTAATTGTCAACAGTGACAATTTCAAAGAAACTCTTGTCACTAAAAATTCTTTTTGTGACAAAGTAAAAACTATTGTCACTCATTATATATATAATGTTAAGTTTAATATTATCACTTCTAATTTTGTCACTAACATTACTTTTTGTTGTAGTACACCAATTTTGTTGTAGTGCACCAATTTTCGCCTTGTAGTCATCGTTGAGCCCACCACCCCCACCCACCCTTGAGCCCGTCGCCACCATCACTAGCTCTTCCGCTATCTGCTTCACCACCATCACCCTTGTGCGTCGCTGGCTCCCTCTTTATAAATTTACCCATACCACCTCATTTCTCAAATTTTTATTTGATTCACTGATTGAATAAACATAAATTCATAATCAACCTTACACGATTTTCGAGCTTTTATTTTCAAATTTTGGAAAATTTACAGAACATGTTTTGTTAAAAAAATTTGACAGAAAAAATAAAAATAGTATTTCTGTTAGCTTTTTCTGAAAAAACAAGAGTATTTTGTGCTTGTTTATTAGTTTTTAAAATTTGTTATTTTGAAAAACTTGATATTTGGTACTTCAATTATTTTTTACTACATTGTTAGAAACAGTCTCAATTGTATTTTCTTGATGTTGTAAATTGTTTATTGAATGAAATAATATTACCATTTTTCCTTAAAAAAAATTATGTATATTTTATAATTAATTATTGAGTGGCAGGGTAGACAAGTATATCTTTACATAAGGCATAGAGCCTAGAATTTAATCTCGGACTAAGGCGGCCGGTCAACTTCCGACGTCTTATCTGTCTTTTGTACTGTCATATATAAATGATGATTAATTATTGTATAGGATTTTTGACTAATTATTCGTTTATTTGTCTAATCATTTTTATTGTGTAATTGTACCTTTTGTTTTCACCTTGATCACAATAATGACTTATCTTCATAGAAAAAATCAACAATTAGTCAAAAGCGGAGGTTAATAGAATCTCCACAATATTGTCAAAAAACAAAAGCAAAATGGAATAAGGTAGTCGAGGTTGTATTAAATACTGATGACCTTCGTGTTTTGTAAAGAGGCTTTGTTCGGTGTGTTTTCATTTCATTTTTACTCGTCATTTTTTAAAATATATGGAGGAATGAATTTTTTTATTTTTATGTAAGAAAAGTGTAAAAAATAGGTACATTTGGTTATGTTTTTAAAAATGGTTGAAATTAGTGATTGTGATGTGTGAAATGATTGAAAAGTAATGATTAGATGAATAATAGATTTAAAAATTTAAAGGAGAAGAGAGAGAAATATTTATAAAATTGAAAGGAGATGAGAGAGAAAAGTGATAAGAAGAAATTGTGAGATGAGTGATGTGAAATGTAATTTTATTGAAATGATTGAAATTTATTGAAAACGTAAAAACAAAAATGAAAATGAGAATATTTTCAGTTAAAGACAGTATAAAATATGCATTTTCTTTTTCAGATGAAAATGAGAATGGAAAAAATAAATTGAAAACACAAACAAACATTGCCTATGTTTTTCAATAATTTAGCAGTTCTCGCGATTTTGAGTTCGAGAACAATTATAATCATCTATGTAATTGGATCTACACGAGTACTTTAGACATTGATAAATATGGTTTTACTAATATGTTGCTCAAAAACTCTTAATAAGAATTAAGTGAGAAATCAAGAACATAAATCAAGGATTTACGTTGTTCATCCTAATCAATCTACATCCATAGACGATATTACAATAATTTATTATATAAAAGATTACAAGGATTGTCAAAAGAATATGAACTATAATCTCTCCAAACAATGTCATATTTATAGCGTATATGTATCATACTATCAGGTGCAATTCACGCCACCCCGCTATCTTAATACAAAATATGTAAAATTAAACGAGGATAACTGATCAAGTCTTTTTTCTTTTCTTTCGATTCTTTATAGAAAGAAAAAAAAAGGCCTAATAATTTTGGGAATCAATCTCTCTAAAAGAAGGAATCTAATCATAAGCCGATACTTTAATTACTTCTTGTTCAAATCATCAATGTAACAAAAAGGACACTATTTCATTCATTTGACCTAATGAAGAAAATCACAATCATTTCTTCATGGAATAACTAACCAAATATCATGGCACGCGCAGCATGCATCAAACCATCTTATAATTTTTAAAAGTAAACATTATCAAATTAGATTAGCAATAATCTCTTTACTTAAATTTGACCAATTAGCTCGTGCTAAGTGTCAAAAAAAATTCGAGATCCCAAAACTAATTAAAAGGTCTTAAATTCAATCTCACATTAATAGAAATGCGAATATTCACGCGTCATTCTCTTCTTCCTCGTCAAAACCTATGTTCCGTTCAGCCCCCTTGATGCATCGTGCGGCTGACACGACTTGCTAACCTCTCTTTGAGCTAGCATTCAGGAATTTTCTTATTTGGTTCAAATGACACTGTGAGCATGACATTCAGTACACTTTTGTATATGTATGATCTTTCTTAGCTCCTGTGGACATGTTTTGCCAACAATGTAAGGAAATCACTGAAGCCGCGTCAATTCATTAGCAAAGATCTTAAGGTAAATTAATTTGGTCCAATTGTTGCATAATTGATTATATTAGTTATTGAAGAACTGATTTCATATAATTATGGCAGAAATAGAAATTTTCAATTTTATGAAAATGTAATGTAATTTTGCAAAACAAAAAAAACTAACTAGGATTATACCCGAAAAAAAAAAAGCCACATGTACTCATTTAAATCATATTTTCAATTTTCAAATCCGGAGTCAAACGGACTTTTGGTAGTTATAATGAATTGTGCGAGTGGTTGCACATTGAAAAGTATGTTATGTATTTATCAAAAAAAAGAAAAGAAAAAGTATGTCATGCCGTTTAGAAATGCGAATGCAACTTGGGCAAATTCCCATTCCTATCTTATCATGCGTAATTGAGAATGACAAGATATTTCCCACCATTTCCCAATAAGTAGGGATGTAAACGAGCCGAGCTAGTGGCAATGCCAGGCTGATTTATGAGGAGCCTCAGCTCGTCGAGAACTCATTCGAGCTTAAGCTCACGAGCTCGAGCCGAGCCCAAGCTCGCGATAGCCAGGCTCGCGAGCTTGATAAATATCTCGCACCGGGCTCGCGATTTTTGCAGAGACATTCGAGCTCGGGCTAAAAGCAAGCTTCGAGTTGAGGAGTCGAGCCGGCTAGGCTTCGGCTGCTAGTGCACCTCAAGAAATTTTAAACCACTATATTATTATCCCACATTAAAATTAGGTAAAACATTTTAGGGTGATAATTGGTGAGATCTGGAATTGGGCTCCCAATCAATATCAATCACAAACAGTGTTAAAATATATGTGGGGTTCATCAATTTGTTTGGTTGATATTGACCGGGAGCCCAACTCCCGATCTCACCAAGTATCACCCAACATTTTAGGATACATTCCACTTTGACTCCTAAATCTCGATTGTCAAGATTTTGTCTCCTTATACTTTGAAATTCTTCACTTTAAGAACTAGATTATCCATTTGTATTCTCAAATTCATCATTTTATCCCACTCTGAAATAGAGTTTCCACTTATACTCTTGATTCATTATTTACCTTTTTGTACTCTTCAAAACGTCTCACTTTGCGCACTTTCGTTAACTCCCAATTAAAAATATTTGAAAAATCATATGTAAACGTTAGAAAATTATCCATTTGTGTTTCTTGAACCAATATATTAGGTAGTCTCGCAACAAACATAATGAATATATGATGCAAATTAATTGTGTTAATTGATATCTCTTGTTTTTACTATAAAATGCATACAACTATTTTGTATTTCTTTTTGGTTTAGCTGAAAATTAGAATATGACTTCGTGAAATTATTAACTTTTTTTTTTTTTTGGTTTTTTTGGTTTTACTACACAATATATCGGTTCAAGAAGTACAAAATGATGATTTTCTAACAGTTTAGTAATTATTTTCTAATATTTTTGGCTATGAGTTAACTAGAGTTCGCGTAGCGAAATGTTTGAAGAGTCGGACAAAAATTGATGGATTTGAAAATACAAGAAAGCAAACAGTAGAAGGTCTAGAATACAAGAGGTCAAACTCTAGAAGGTCTATAATCAAGGGGCTAAAATGATGGATTCCAAGTGCGTAGGACAATCGCTTGCTAATTTAGACAAGATCATATCTGGAAAATTCAGGGACCTTTTGATCTCCACCGCTCATATATTTATACACATGCAATGGTTGAGATCATTATGCAACAGTCGAGACCTTCTACATATGATCCGTCAAACATTTTTTTACTGAGTTGCATAACGATGTAGGATTTGAGAGCTAAAAAATTTAAATCCATGATAGATCATCCCCTTTCTTAATAATCCAAAAGGAAATAGATTTCAGTTCTCTCATGTTTCATCTATACTTTCTTCAACTTACGAAAGTAGTCAAAAATGCATGAAAGAGTAAATGAAGTATTCACCAATAACCACTTGGTTAAGCGACATCGTCTCTTACGGTTAAGTGTGAGGTCTAGTGTTCGAATCCCCATCCCTACAATACCATCAAAAAACAAAACAAAAAGTAAATGAAGCATTTGAATTACCAATTTTTTGTGCAAGTTTATACCGTATGCTAATTGACTCCAAAAATAGTACACGGCGAAGACATCGAGTAGTGAGTTGCGGCTATGCAACACCTACAATATATGCGTTCCAAGAATCCTGTTGTTGGAAGCTTGTCGCCTCTTCATACTTCACATTTCGTCCAACGGAGAATCCATCCATTGATCTAATCTGTTCGCTGTCTGGCATACTTCGAATCCAGAAGTGAACCGAGCGAAATCCCGCCTCTTCCAAACAGTCCTTAACTTCAGGCAAAGACCAACTGGCATAAAGAGATAGTATATTAGATAGGGATAATTACACGCACACCCCTTCATCGATTGGGTAGTTACCACGAACTCCCTGAAGTTTTTAAAATTATCAAAACACCCCTTGTGTCGGTCCTGACGACCCGAAATTGTAATCTGATTTCGCTGACAGAGGAAGTTATGGTAATTTCTTAAATCTATATAGTTTACCCTATTAGATATGACAATGAATGTTATGTTAAAGCATGAGGCGAAAACTGAATAAAGACTTGAAAGCTTACAGTCTCCAGCTGTAGCTAAATGCGTGTCGGAGCTTTCTATGCTGCTTATGGAGATTGAAGTGGAGACTAATTCTTGTTTTCCTCTGAATGATGTCAAATTCGTCTTGCTCCCAAACATACTGAAAAAGGATTTGGTATCGAGCCGGGTTTAGAAAAATTCTTTACATCGATAATCTAAAGTAGAGAAAGGGACTCAAGTAGACACTTATCATATATTTACAGGATGACTCTGTAATTCGACGTTGTTAGCAATAAGAAAATGTGATTTGATTTAGTAAAAGGATTTTGGCTTGTCTCACTTTCTTTCATATGTTTTAATTCTATACAGAAAAGCAAACAAGGAAGAAAATTTAAAACCGGCCGATGCTAATCAGAGGATGGTTGGTCAAGTGAACTGAGATAAATATCAGATTTGTACCCATTTGACATTAATTGATACTTTGAATGCATAAAAGGGGAAACAAATCTAACAGTTGAGGTTAAGATTTCACGTGCTAATAGGTCGAGATACACAATGACTGCAGACATGAGGAGAATTTTAATAACAAAATGTGCATTAGATAAGAACAACCAAAACAAATACTCTAACCTGGAAAGGCATTCTACATTATGACAACTAATCAATGGTTAATTTAACATCATCAGTTGGCAGAAAAATACGAGGAAAGATGGCCATCAAGGCTAATATTACAATAGATGGTTCCATAAAAGAATACTAGCGTCATATGCATAGAGTATGGGCTCGTGGAGTCTAATAAGATGAAGTATGTAAAACGGAACTCAATTTGCGGATCCAACTTTATATAAAGAAGGCCATATTGGTCATTTTATCTAGTGGTTGTAGCCTTAGGCTCCAACCATAAAACATATAACTTGTAATCAAACATACATAAATCAATAAGAATCTCCCCTGCAGTCGTGCATATGACTGTTTGAATTTACTTTCAATGTTCTTCACGCTCTTTTTCAAAATTCTCTCAACTCATCCCCTCACGACGAATTGCCCCCCTGACTCAACCTCAACATCTATAAAAAGAAAACAGCCCTTTCTCCTTTTCATAATAATAAGGTAAGCTTCAAGCTTCGTTCCTAACATAGAGATACAACTAAAAGAATGTAAAAGTTTGTAGCTTTGGAACAACATACCGTAAAATTAGGAAATCTCCTCTGCATCTTTAGCACGCCCTCCGACGACGTCCCTCCATACAAATCCATCGCGAATATACCTCCTTTCTTGCTTAGAGCATTGAGTGCATGCTTAAAGTACAAAATCAGTTCTTTACGGTTATGTAGACAGCAACAGCTGTAGTTAAAAGCACAAACTATATCTCTCTCAGGCAATTGAATGTCCTTCAATGATTTCGAGTTGTGAGGATCACTTTCAATATCTTTCAAACTAATATTTTGAATAATCTCATTAGGATCAGATTTAACCAATTTCGATTCAAGGGGTTCTAGAACATTCCCATGGAAAAGGAATATTCTAGAGTAGATATCAGCCCCGATTCTGTTGACGTTGTTCTCTACACACCAGTTTAGTGCCTCGACATCTAAATCTAATCCTACAGCAGTTCTTCTAGCATCACTACGGAGCCATTCTGTGCTGCATAATTCATAAAATTACGATTATAACCTTAAGACATTATGATATTTACAAGTCAAAAGCAAGAAGACATAAATGAATAATCAAGACTAGTTATACAGAAGTCGGTAAATTAGTACCTTAAAGATTATATATGTATTATAGGATAGTTTAAATAATGTATAATGGCGTAAACATGCATCAATGCTTCTTTTTGAGAACGATTGTGATTATAACTTTGAAAATTTTGACATGCATAAACGAAGAATCAAGACAAATTATAGAAAAGTCGGTAAATTACTACCTTAAATTTCGAAACGCATCCAAGAATAGTTTTAATACACGCCTAATGGCTTATATATGCATCAATGCTTCTTTTCTAGAACAACTGTGATTATGACAAATTTAAAAAATTTGACATGCATAAACGAAGAATCAAGACAAGTTATGGAAAGTTGGTAAGTTACTAGCTTAAATATCGTACACGTATTCAAAAATAGTTTCAATAAAACATCTAATGGTGTAGACATGCATCAACGCATTTTTTCAAGAACAATTATAATTACGCCAAATTCTATAAATGTACGACAAAAGGACACTCAAATGACAAGATTGCATCCAAAAATACAAACATTCATGCCATCGGGTCGGTGTTGAACAAGCTGACCTTCTAAAGACCTTAATCTAAAGAACATAGCAAGAACTCAACATATGAATAAACTCAAAACTCTCTTAAACGATAACTAACTTCAAATAACGTATAAACGAATCATGCTTGAAATGGCAATATCTAGTCCTGCAAAATAAGCACTTGATACAAAAAAACAGAGAATCCATACATTGAACAAATTGAAATCAAAAAAGTAACTTAAAATACCTCAAAAGAGCAGTGCCACAGAAGTCTTCCTGGAGATGGAGGGGTACCCTCCCACCTACATACATCAAAAAGAACTTCTGCAGATAGCTTATATCCCCTTTTGGAGACTGCAGAATTCATACAAAAACATATATAAACAATCAACTCAACCCCCCATTCCAATTCAACAAAATTCACACACACATATATATATATACACACACATTTGAAAGGGTCTAATTTTAGTTAACCTGCACAGATTGTTGATAAAGAGAGAATTTAGAAGGCAATTCTCCATCAATTACAGCGGCATCCTTATCTTCTTCTTGCGATTCTTGATCAGAGTCGGAGAGAGTAGCTGAAGAAGAAGAAGGTTGTGGGGGGTATTCATTAATTTCGCCGTCATCTTCTTCTTCGACAGTGTATGAAGTTCTTTTGCCTCTGCGGTGGTTCAGGTTTTGCTTCTTCCCGTGCTTCCCCATTATTTTCAAGCAGCCGCCACTCCCACTCGCTAGAGACAAGGTCTGTATGTAAATACTTACATGGGTAAATTGCAGTTTGCCCCCTCATATTTCATCATTTAGCACATTACAACCGGCTATATTTGAAAAGTCCGGAAACCTCAAGTCCCGAGTTGATCCTTTACATACATGTAGATCCTATGTGAGCATAATATAAATATATATATAGAAAAAGGTGGAGATCACTAGGGAATTGAGTTCTCATGACCTCTTAAGAATGATTCCTCACCAAGGATGGCATTTTCGACCAAATTTTTTGTCGGAGAAGCATTTCAGTGGATTACCTTACTGCATAGCTTGGTATTCTAGATTTCAATTGACTACATCGTCAAATACACACGACTATTTGTTTGCAAACATCAGTCACTTTTTATATGAAATGGTGGAGATTACCTGCGACATGAGTTCTCAGGACCTAAGAATGATCCCTTAGCTAGGGTGACATTTCCAATCAAATTTTTCGTGGGAGAAGCATTTCATTGGATGGCCTCACCACGCAGCTTGGTATTTTAGATTTCAATTGACTACATCAATGACTATTTGTTTGCAAACATCAATCACCATGTTGCCGACAGTAAAATGTTACCATTTGTCGTGCGTAATATTGCCATTGACATAAAAATGGTAACAACCCTTTTACATGGCTTTCGAAGGGGAAAATCGGGGAAAATCGAGGAGGCGACAACAAATGAAGAGTTATTGCTCTACCAAATCTCAATCTGAAAATATCTGGCGAAATATTATATTGATTGTAAAATTCGGGAACAAAGTGCTTTCAAATTACTTTTACAAACTAATGCGTCAAAATGAAAGAATTTTGGGGGTTATATTTACATTTACCATAGTTGAATTTGACAAATACACATGAAATAAGAATAAAAGCGCGTTTAGGTGACAAACAGCAACTTCAGGTCGACAATCTTGCATCTCTCTTCCTTCAAGGGGGCGTGATATTCTTCTCCACCAATTCAATTCCAACCCTAAAAATCAAATTCCATCATCACAAAATCAAACCCTAACATCCCCTCAATCAATCTCCGATCTATCACTCCAAACAATTCACAAAATCACGATCACGAATCAATAATTTATCCGCAATACATATCGCAAAGTCTTCAATCTTTTTTTTTTTATGATCGGCAAAGAAGAAGGATGTATAGCAATTTCAAAGAGCAAGCAATCGAGTATGTACGCCAAGCAGTTTCGGAAGATAATGCGGGGAATTACGCGAAAGCCTTCCCTTTATACATGAACGCTTTGGAGTATTTCAAAACCCACCTCAAGTATGAAAAGAACCCTAAAATCAAAGAAGCTATAACGCAGAAGTTTACGGAGTATTTACGGCGTGCGGAGGAGATCCGAGCTGTGCTCGATGAGGGCGGTTCGGGTCCCGCGTCGAACGGTGATGCTGCTGTGGCGACCCGGCCTAAGACCAAGCCCAAGGATGGCAATGATGGGGAGGATGCGGATAAGGAGAAGCTGCGGTCTGGTTTGAATTCTGCGATTATTCGAGAAAAGCCCAATGTTAAGTGGAATGATGTTGCGGGATTGGAGAGCGCGAAGCAGTCGTTGCAGGAGGCTGTGATTCTTCCAGTGAAGTTCCCACAATTCTTTACTGGTATAATTTCCTTTCTTTACTGTTAAAAAGTTAAGATTTTGTATTATACAGGAATTGTTTCGAAGGCCTCGTATGTTCCTAAAGTTAATATGGAATAGGCTTGTATAGTGTTAGAGTTGACAATTTATGAACTTAAATGGAGGACATTGAGCAAACTGAACATTTAGAATACGTTAAGATTTGAGAATCATTCACAAGGTGGAGGAAATGGTGAATGGGTTAGATAAGAAAACAAAGCTTATTCTCATGTGTCATGTCAGATTATCCGATCTCGTTTTTATCATCTTTTGATGTGAATTTTGATCTCTCGGCTTTTAGGCAAGAGGCGCCCGTGGAGGGCTTTTCTTTTATATGGTCCACCTGGAACAGGAAAATCATACTTAGCCAAGGCTGTTGCGACTGAAGCTGACTCTACGTTTTTCAGGTACCTTATGTCCTTATCTATCTTCATTTGCTGTATATAGAAACTTTTTTGAGATGATGCCATTATTATAAGCATGAGGGCCTGAAGCCACAGTATTCAGGATGTAGTCTTAGGAGGTTAATTGGGACGTTCATATAATTTAATTGGCCCCTTAATGCATATTAGTGAATTGATTTATTGCTAGAAGCCTCTTTTTTGGGATTCCCAAATGGCGGTTACACTGGCTCGAGGGGTCATTGTTCCATCTGATTTGACCTTGTCTATATGTGCTAAGGTGGAAATAAATTGTCTGTATTGAGGAAATACACAGGTTTCCTTCGGCAGATGCCACGCGGAACTTGTTGAGTTGATCTCGTTGGTGATGTGCACTATCCGCAACACTATTTAACAGAGTGGTCAAATGTGGTAATGGTTGAAGGAGTTTCTTGTGGACTTGTTCATAGTAACGCCAGGATGAGAGTAAGCGTCTTAACATGTGATGTGGGCCTGATCCTGATCTTGACTAAGAGTCTGGTAAATCATGCACCATTGCAAGTGTGGGATGTTCTGTTAAAATTTGGTTGTTGGTGGACTTTGACTCTTTGACCTTCACGTACCAGATTCCTTTTGCATTTATAGATGGCTAAGGGGTTTAGAAATCAGGATAATGGCTTTATGAGTACACTGTAAAAATTGTATGCAGATGTTGAAAGATCAATTATGTCACTGATTCTCCATAATCCGCAATACATCAAGACTGAAGAATTCGCTGTTAAGTAAAAATGATTTCCCTCTACTTTTCTGTGTTATGCTTCATGCTTTCAGTTCACAGATATTTAGCAAGTATGAAATGTTGTTTCACAAACTTGTTATCAAGTTTTCGTCTATAAGAGGGCGAGTCTTCATGCATATTTTTCATTTTGCTATGTTTTGTTCCTCATTTTCATTGATCAACTACTTAGGCCATAAAGTTGGCAAGTGCCAACTGCTTTTCTCTTTCAGTATTTCCTCTTCAGATTTGGTTTCAAAGTGGATGGGTGAAAGTGAAAAGCTGGTTTCTAATCTCTTCCAAATGGCACGTGAAAGCTCTCCCTCCATCATATTTATTGATGAAATAGATTCCCTCTGTGGACAACGTGGAGAAGGAAACGAGAGTGAAGCCTCTAGACGAATTAAAACAGAATTGCTCGTGCAGATGCAGGTAACTGTCATGTAGTGGCAAATGATTGAATCCATGCCTTAAAATTTCTCTGGTGACTGTGAAGTAAATATGAATAGCATCTCTATCGCTGCAAAGTGGAGTGTGATTAATTTCGAGGGTAAAATACACTTTGCCCCCTTAAACTATATGTTATGTATCAAACACCCCCCTAAACGACCAAACGTATCATTTACCTCCCTTAATAATTTGACAAGACATTTATAACATGGATTCTCATTACTACTTTTAGTCATTAATAATTTTATTTTCTTTTCCTTTCTTCATCATTTTATTTTCTTTTTTTCTTATCATTTCTTTAGGAAATTACATTAGCACTGTAAATTCTTATAATGGCACTTCATTGTCTTTCCCAAGTTATTAAATATACAAAAGTACCCTTCAACCTTGTAATAAAATTATCAATACTAAAAGATGAATTTACACATTTTAATAGTTTTTTTTTCTTTGTTTCACTAAAAGTATCATAATCAACTGAAGCGGATTAAATATATTACATTACTAATTACACCAAAATATTGTGCATACAAAATAAGTCTCAGTTAGGATTGTAAGCATGACTTATACCAAAAAAAACAAAAACAAAAAGGAACATAAGCAAAATAATTTTCAATGGCACAAATTGTGAAGAGGAAAAAGAAAGTAAATAATAAGAAAGGGTAGTTGGGGAGATCCAATTTATTTTGAATGATCTGGGGGTAAATGTTACATTTTGTTGTTCAGGGAGGTGTTTGATACATAGTCTGTAGTTCCCCCGGGGGGGGGGGGGGGGGGGTATTCACCCTAAATTCTATATCTAAAACCCTGATTCTTGTGCTGCCTTAACTCATTAGAATTAGTCACGGTGTTTTGCCCCTCTATTTTTGGGTTATACATGCTGTTACCTAAGATATTCTTTGCAAATGCATAACTTTAGTCTAAATTAGGTTGGGAAGGGGGGAGGGGGATTGACCTTAGTGTTTCTTCGATGATGCAGATAACAAATGTATTAATCACCTGTTTCCTTGTTATCTAATACCATTATTAGGGGGTGGGCCACAATGACGATAAAGTTCTTGTTCTTGCGGCCACAAATACTCCTTATGCTCTTGATCAGGTAACATTCAGTTCCAAGTAAAGAGTTTGGGCAACGATACTTTCTTGCTAACATTTTTTTTTTTCCTATAGGCTATCAGGCGGCGTTTTGATAAGCGCATTTACATCCCTCTCCCAGAGGCGAAGGCACGACAACACATGTTCAAAGTATGGAACTTTGTCTTTTGTTTTTTTCAATGTGAAGGGAAAGTACTAGTACTTGAAGATTAATGAACTCTCTTGTGGCTTCCACTCTTATGCAGGTGCATTTAGGTGATACACCTCATAACTTGACTGAAAGTGACTTTGAAGATCTAGGTCGTAAAACTGAAGGTTTTTCTGGTTCGGATGTTGCTGTTTGTGTAAGTGTGTAAATGGTTTACTCACTAATTGGTATTCAAATTAATTCCTTATTAGAACGTGTTTGCTTCATAACCTAGCAGCACCAGTGATTGATTTCAAGAGCTCCTGGGCTCCAAGACCTGGTATGATCTCAAGCATGTGTATAGAGGACCCATTATATGGATGATTGTGATTATTTGATTCGGAATCCGGAGGCCCAGAAGCTTCTAAGAATAACCTCACGCCAGCACATCAAATTTTTTTTGTAGCTTATATTTACTGTCTTTGATGGCTTTATTAGGTCAAGGATGTGTTATTTGAGCCTGTACGCAAAACCCAGGATGCAATGTTTTTCATAGAGACTTCTAATGGTACGTGGATGCCATGTGGACCCAAGCAACGTGGTGCTGTCCAAATAACCATGCAGGAGCTTGCTGCAAAAGGACTTGCTGAAAAGGTATTGATTTTTCAAAAGATAATGCTTAAATGTGAATACACAATGTGTTCTTTTGTAACCTAGTAATAGGAATCTGAACTTGATAACTGTTGTATTTCTAGGATTTATCATCTCTCCTGAATTTTCGTTGCGATTAACAAGTTAAATCATATAATGGTTCCCCTACTGAAATAATTCATGTTGCTTCTGAAGATTATCCCGCCTCCCATCTCGAAAACAGACTTTGATAAGGTGCTAGCAAGACAAAGACCAACGGTGAGCAAAAGTGATCTTGATGTGCACGAGAGATTCACAAAGGAGTTCGGTGAGGAAGGTTGAAGAACTTGAGATGGATGCTTAGGTTTGCCTCGGCTCATGCGATTGATGTAATTTGTATATTGTGCTTTTAATTGTGTTTAAACATTAACCTCTTCAATCAGGAAGATGAGACGACTTTACCCTTTTCTCCAATATTGGGCAGGAAAATGAGCCGAAACTTCTTCATTTGCATGTACTTGTTATTGTGTAAAAACATTCAAATGTTGCTAAAAACATTGTTAATATGGTGTGCTCTTTGTTGCAACGCTGTATGAAGTCTTCTCCCATAACAATTTCTTAAATTTTTTTCAATTGATGATCCTCTTCTGCAGGGTGTTTGTAAGTTTCTTAGCAAAAACAAAAAAAAGAAAAAAAGGCTGTTTGCTAATAAAAACTTTTGATGCCTGTTCTGAAGTAAGGTTTTTCTTTCAATATTTGGTAACTTTATGGGACTCCCGAGTATTTGGATAGATCACAAACAGCCTATGGTCACTCAATGCTTATAATTGTATACATACAATTTTCCAATCGTTCATTCTTGTGTTTTGGTTGTAACGTGGCTTGTTTTGTTTTATAACTAATTTTATTAGACTAAAAATGATGAGAAAGCTCCCAATTACAACAAAAAACCTTGCGCTATATCTACCAAGATAAAATACTATATTGGGGTACAAAAAACGAGAACAGGAAAGTTATAAAGATAAATATTAGGAAATAAATCAACCATGTTCCTGATACTGATATAAAAGAGGATATGTCAGTTCTCGTGAAAAAGATTTCACCCTTTGAAGAGGACCAAGATGTTCTATTGCTCCCTCTCCTTTTGCTCAACATCATGCCAAAAAAGAGATTTGATGTTTTTGTTACTCTTCTTTTTTGGGGTGACCTCTCAAGCTTTCTAGATCTAGGTGTGACTATAAGAATTATCGCACAGTGAAAAATATTAAAATTGCGTCATAATTACTATGATGCGCCCGTCACCTCAATCTCAATAAAATGCACAATGATATTAATTTGTTTTCAAATATACATCATCAGGTTTACTACCATATATATGTTCGCGTTGAAGTTACCCACTTATCATGTGTAGAGGAAACATTAGTTCATACTTAATTACCGGGATCGAAGAGTTGGACGCTTTCCAATCTTTAACATTTCTCTCATATTCACCATCAAGTGGTGGCTCAGTGGAGTCGCCTCACTACTTGCTATAATGAGTATACTAATGTAGTTAGTATATTTACCTATGGCTTGTTAGCCAAATGGTATCAGCTTCCACTTTCATGTAGGAGGTCCTAGGTTCAATTCAATTCCTGGTTGTTACAAGTTGTGGCCTTTTTTTTCTATTTGGAGTCTTATAGGGTCTGTGTAACCCATGATTAAAAAACTATCGGCCCGAATTTGTCGGATCATTCGTCTAGAATTAAAAAATAAAATAAAATAAAAATTAGTTAGTAAATTTAATGAACAAATCTACAAAAAAATGAAAAAAAAAAAACATGTTGCTAATATTTAACGAACAAACTAGTTATTAAGTGTATACAGAGAATAGAGAATATATCAGACTGCATAATCCACAGAAGCCGGCATGAGAATTCCATTTGGAAACAGTCAAAACCTTTAATAATACGAATTATGCTTTTGTACATGAGCATAATCTGCAGCCAAGCCGGCTTAACTAGATTAATTATCATAAGCTTAGATCATGCTGTATAAAATCCCAATGAACTGAACAACCATTAACAACTCTTAGTACACATTTCTTCCCTCAAATCACTTATTCACTACATTCTTAGCACCATGAAAATAATGAAACTTTTGGTTTTAATTTTGCTATTTACATTTGCATTAGTGAATGGAGCCACCTCCAATACAAAGGTAACCAATTCTACTCCCTGTTAACTTCTTGTTTTTAAGTATCAGCAGCCTCAGAATTGTGTCGAACAAATGAAACTAATATATGCAGCATTTGAACTTAAAAGTACATGAAAATTTCAAATTTGTGCAGTAAAATCAATATATCTCTTGCACTTCGACTATAGCTAAATGCCGCATTGCATGATCATACGCAAAAAAATCACTTCTTCGAAAGTAGCTTATAAAGTAAAGGATCATGTACTCTGATATAAAGAAAAGAAAAAAAATAAAGATTTCGATATGCTTTGTTTTTTTGATAAGAATTTTTCGAGATATGCCAAGTCTATAGAACTTATGGATGTTACTGAGTACAATTAGTCGAAACTCGTTTCGATGAACTGATTAGAGGCCAAAGGCCCAGAAAGAGACAGAGTCAGGGTTTGGCAGAAACTCAAAATTATCAACAATGGAAGTTATAACCTGCTGGTATATGCTTATGATTCAAGTCAATATTAATCTTCATATTTTGAAAAACTCGCAGCATTACATAGTTTACATGGGGGATCACTCGTTCGAAGATTCAGAATCAGTAATCGAAGCTAACCATGAGATACTTACCTCAGTAATGGGAAGGTATGCATTGCATCATCAGTTTCTACGATATCCCATTCTTAGGGAGTCCCGGGACAATCACAACAGGTCGGATTCTATGCGGGTCACACGTATGGACGATTGTGATTATCCCGTGACCCAGAGTCGTGGGACTTATTAAAAATACTTCAAACCTCGTACCTGTGAGCAATTGTTGGTAAAAGACAATCAGAAAAGGATCTTGCAAAACAAATTTTATTATAATTCTAGGAGTTCATAGTTTGTGTAATGAAAGAATTTAACGGTGTTGACTGTTATTATTATTGGGAAAATTACCAAAAAAACCCTAATATATGGGCTAAATATAGATACCTCCACTCGAATTTGGATAACTACCAAGTACCAACATCTCACCTACCATCATTCTCCGTCTAACAAAAACACCCCTCCATTGACTTGCTTTGAATTTTAACTATGTTTTGGGGCCAATTTACCGAGGAGGGGGGATGTAATAAAATGAACAAAAAAAAATGAGGGGGTAAATGTAATCTAATGAAAAAGAATGGTTTAATTTTCCAACTATTATTTCAGCTACGGTGGAGCAAGGGATGCAGCACGCCACCATTACACTAGAACATTCAGAGGCTTCTCTGCTATGCTCACATCAGATCAAGCAAAACAACTTGCAGGTTCGTTCCCCCCTGATATCAAATCGCAGAATTTTGAGATACTTTTATTTTGCTACAAGTACAACAAATATAAGAACACCAAACAAACTTATAGCTCATCATTATCTTTTTTCCTTTGACTGCAGAGAGTGATACTGTCCTATCTATATTCGAGAGCAAGACAAACCACATCCACACTACACACTCGTGGGATTTTTTGGGTATAAACAACATGGAACGTTACTATCAACCATCAATGGACTCAACATCCAATGTTGTCATTGGTGTCATTGATTCTGGTAAGAGTTTCATCGGATTGTTTGAAAGTTCCACTACTTTTACTCGGTAAACCTCAACCAACTATAAAGAAACATTGGTAATCATCTTATCTTCAGGAGTTTGGCCCGAATCCAAGAGCTTCAGTGATTACGGGCTAGGTCCAGTGCCCACTAAATTCAAGGGTGAATGCTCAACTGGGGAGAACTACACATTGTCAAATTGTAACAGGTTATCTTATTTCCCTTTTGGACATCCCAAAATAAGATTCTAATTCTTAAACTGGAAACTCCTTTGCCCAAGAACACCCTCTTACTTAAAGTAATGAATTGACACCTCTAACTCTCTTCAAGGGTAAAATTGTGAAAACACTCTAAAGTTTCACTTTTCCAACTCTCATCTAAAACTCTATGCCGTATCAAACTGGTTAAATCAAAGGGATGATTAAATTCATGCCCCCTCATTTATTGGGTTATTAACCCCCCACCCCCCACACCAAAGTTTTGGTATATACCATGACACGCCATGTTAGATCGTAACAACCATTTTTTTGGCCCGAAAGTGTAAATTGTCGATTTTGCCAATCTGACAGGGGTGACCGTGTAATTTGATTTTACTCACGGAGGGAGTTATGGTAAATCCCCAACCCTCGGATTTTTTTGTAATCAGGGCCTTTTGCAGGGGGTGTCTGTAATTCACCCTATTAAATTGGGATGGAAGGAGTATAACTATAATAAACATATGCGAGCATATGACGCATAATCAAAGTTTACTTCTACAGAGTTGATGATACCATCTAACTCCACTTTGCAGAAAAATTGTGGGAGCAAGATTCTACTACAAAGGGTTTGTAGAAGAGAACGGGCCTCTAGAATCATTCAACAGTAAATTCTTCCTATCACCGAGAGACAGTGACGGGCATGGGACCCACACTGCATCCACCATCGCTGGCTCAGTGGTACCCAATGTCAGCTTATATGGAATAGGTAAAGGCACTGCAAGAGGAGGTGCACCAAGAGCTAGACTTGCAATCTACAAGGCTTGTTGGTTCAACCTCTGCAGTGATGCAGACATTCTTTCCGCCATAGATGATGCAATTAATGATGGTGTAGATATTATATCTATGTCTCTTGGACCGGATCCACCACAATCCGCCTACTTTGAAGATGCAATTTCAATCGGAAGTTTCCACGCTTTTCAGAAAGGAGTGGTAGTTTCTGCGTCAGCTGGGAATAGCTTTGCTCCTAAAACTGCAACTAATGTTGCTCCTTGGATACTTACTGTGGCAGCAAGCACCATGGATCGTGACATTCAAACTAACATTTATCTAGGAAATTCACAAGTCATAAAGGTGAACACTTTTAAAGCTATCTAGAAATTGACAACCCTGAAACAATACAACATGTTTATTGTTTCTGATTTAATAGGTTTATATGTTGTAGGGTTTTAGTGTGAATCCAACAGAGATGAAGAGCTTCTACGGTTTAGTGGCAGGAAGTGCTGCTGCAGCCCCTGGGATTCCCTCAAGAAATGCGAGGTAGTTTTCTTTATCAGTAACATTTTATATTTCGTACAGATAATTGATTTGCCAATTGCCTCTCAGTTCTTTCGGTTTACTTCTATATGTCTCGTTTGCTAGAGCAAGAAAATTAATCTAGTGCCATGTAAAATACAATAATACAAGTACTGCTTTCTCATATCCTTGATACTTTCTTGCTAGCATGTGCCATTATTTCTAATTTTTCATGTCCCAAGAGGGTCTTCTTCTTTCTACAGAAACGAGATCACCCTTCTTCGTTGAAATGAACTAAATTATGTTCTTTTTATTCATCTCTTTCAAACCTAAAAAATAAAACCACGAATGGGTGGAAATGAATCAAGTTAAGACGACGAACACATTGACCAAGCTTACTTATCATTTCTCATCTAGGTTGAAATGGTATTTGAGCATAGTTTGATTGTTAACGATTTGGGCCTACGAACTTTAATTAATCCAAACACGACTCGAGCAGAATAGCTAAACATTTTTACATAAATTATATCATTAATTGGCCTATAGAATCGAGTTGAGATGGCCTTCTAGAGCTATCAGATTATAAAAGGTGTTCTACGCTAGGTTTATGCTAAGAAACTAAGCTCAAATGAATTCCTTATTGATCTCCAGTAGCATGGGTTATTTTACAACCGTACTAAGAAATTGTATCTATTTGTTCTAAAATCTTCAACATTTTGCTTCTGTTTATCTTTCAGTTTCTGTAAGAATAGTACCTTGGATGATTGGATCCTACTTTAAAAGGACTATTCAAAGACTTACTAATGCGACAATTTTATTTATTCATTCTTACATCGTCAACTCTTCGTCTCTACTTATCTGTCAGCTTTTGCAAGAACAATACCTTGGATCCCGCTTTAATCAAAGGGAAGATAGTTGTCTGCACACTCGAGTCAATTCTTGATGACCGTAACGAAAAGGCTCTTTCAATACAACAAGGTGGTGGTGTAGGAATAATACTTGTTCATCCACTTGCCGCAGATGTTGGCATTCAGTTTATACTACCAGGCAGTGTGATCGGCCTGGAAGAAGTAGAAAAGCTTCAAGAATATATGACTTCACAAAGGTAAGTTGGAGTTTCATACATATTTCACAAGATACAAGTAACATGACAAATATTAATATAGAAATAAAGTTTTGGTATAGTTACATGCAAACCCCCTTACTTATCGGGTAATTACCACGAGGCTCCTGAGGTTTTCTAAATTACCAAGATACCCCATATCTGACAACTCGTAAATCCAGGTGGTGAAACTATAATATGCTTTTACGTTAGGGGAGGTTATGGTAATTATTCAAACCTCGGCATGTTTTCTGTAATTAGGGTCTCACGTTGGGGGTGTTCATGTAATTTACCTTACAATTTATGATACTGATTTCAAATGCTAACTATACTTATTTGGCTGGTACAGGAACCCAGTGGCCAGAATATCACAGACAATGACAGTTTTGCCCTCTAAACCAGCACCACAAATGGCAATGTTCTCATCTATGGGTCCCAACGTCATCAGTACAGATATAATCAAAGTAAGCATGACAGTGAAAATAATTTTGCAATTTGTCTCTTCGTAATGCATAATGAGGAAATAATCCATTTTAAACATCTGTTATATCATAAAACAAGAAATTTCGTATAATTCTGAACCTGACACATCTTATTGATTTCAGCCTGATATAACAGCACCAGGAGTCAATGTTCTTGCAGCATGGTCACCATTGGCTACGGATAACACTGCCGAAAGATCGATTGACTATAACATAATCTCGGGCACTTCCATGGCATGTCCACATGTTTCTGCACTTGCTGCCATTGTAAAATCATCTCATCCTCAATGGAGCCCTGCAGCCATCAAGTCTGCAATAATGACAACAGGTAAATTTCAACTAATTAAAACTCAGGAAAACACTTGCCTACACCAGGTGTTCCACACTGAACGGGCACGATCATGCCACGTTAAGACAATGTAGGTCCAAGACGTGACACCATCTTCACCGTTTGGTGTGAACCACCCGTTTTTCTACAAATAAACCCCAGCAAAATGCAATTCCTAATTGTTTTTGCGTATCTATGCCTTTTTGGAACAGCAATAACTCAAGACAACACTAAAAGCATCATTAAAAGACATCCAAATGGCACTCAAACCTCACCTTTTGACTATGGATCGGGGCATATAAATCCAGCTGCAGCAATTAATCCTGGATTAATTTATGATTTTGACACAAACGACATAATCGATTTCCTATGCAACACTGGCCCAAGCCCTGCTCAGCTGAAAAACCTCACTGGTGAAGTAACGTATTGTAAGAAAACCCCTACACCTTCTTATGATTTTAACTATCCTTCAATTGGAGTCTCCAACTTGAGAGGAAGCATATCAGTGCACAGAACAGTTACATATTATGGTGAAGGGCCTACTGTTTACAAGGCAGAAGTAGACTACACGGATGGTGTAAATGTTTCGGTCACGCCTAATGAGCTCAGATTTAAAGAGATGGGGGAAAAGATGTCTTTTAGGGTAGACTTTACTCCTTACAAGACTAGTAAAGGAGAATTTGTCTTCGGGGCTTTGACATGGACCAATGGGATCCATGTAGTAAGAAGTCCAATTGGTGTTAACGTACTTTCACTGTAGGAGGTCAATATAAAAGTAAGGTCCTTTTATTATACTACTATTTGCTCAAGTGAACCAAAAAACTTATGATAATGCAAATATACAGAAAAATATGTATGTGATCAAGATGATACTATCTCTCACATTTTGGTTAAGCTATAAGCAGAGGTATTTCCCTCTTACACGTGTTTTTCCTGCTTTGAAGTAAAACTATAGCAGCGCCAATGTCCAACATTAAATGGAAAGGGATCAATCCTACAATAGGAATTTCAGTTAAAAGAATTGTAAATACGAGAACACAAACGAAATTGTTTGTGCACCAGCAATATGAAGGAACACATTCACACTTTAAGGAATTAACCACCAATGATAAGTCTTTTAAATGTGTCCAACTGAGGGTGGAATTATAACGAATGGGTGTACATAAACCCTTACTGTTAGTTACAAAGTAGATATTACAAAAATCAACAAGATGCAGATAAAGACAAGTCAATAGTATGTTAGACATTAAACGTATAATGAGGCAAAACGACTACATTCATGGTAATAGTAACACTGATCCCTTGTTTCATTAACTGAATGTTTTATCTCCAGCCAAAAGATTTCTGAAGGGCGAACAGGTAGGCAAATCAGTGGCTGGCCAGTCCATTTCATGGCACATGTTGAGGAAAATTTAACCCAATATGTTACGAACCGAATCTTTTATTACGACTGATTAGCCAACCCTAGTTCCAGCTTTGGATCGATTCCCGCTCATTTTTTTTGCCATTCGGCATGCAATAAGACATACTTAAGATTTATATATGATTAGGACATTCCCAAGTTCCAAAAATGGTGAGTCGTAAACATAAAGCTAACTTGTTGTACCCTCAAGTGTGCTGGAGGTGACATAGCGAAGCAAATTAAAACATCAAGCAGACGAAGAATGTCAATAAATGTATTGACTACCTACGTAGTTTCCGATTCTTCTTCATGAATATGGCAATCAATTTGTCCCTTAACAGTGAAAGCATGAAGTAACCAGCTAATATCAGGAATTAAACGGTTGACATGGTAAAATGATGCCCATATGATAGCAGAAGCTCCTGGCTAAACTTGCACCGTCCATGGAAATTTCTCTTGCACATTGGTCAAAAATAAATGTTCTTTTTCGATAACATAGCTTCTCAGCCCAGAGTAACAAGCTGCTCTTGTTTCTAAAGTTCTTTGAGAGACCTGGACCCTTACCCTTACAAATTACAATTCATCAAAAAGTTGGGTAAACTACATCTACACCCCTGACGAATGTCTAAATTACAGATCTACCCTCGTATTTTAATAAATTCCATCACTTTAGATGTAATATACCCTGAAAAGTCACCAGTAATCCCCACAAGAGCATAAGCCTTCGCTAAAGTGATGGAATCGATTTGAATCCCTAACAACAATTTCCCTCCCTTCTATTTTTGATATTAGTTTAATCACAGTGTGGCAGTCACCACAAACTCTAAGATTCTTTATGATCCGTATTGGGATTCCACGAGATATTGAAATTAATCCAAAGGCAATAGCCAGCCTCTCACTATGTCGAGAAAGGATAGCTTCTTTCTGTTCCTCCTCAATATCATGGAGTACGTAATTTGTATCAGGCCGATATCCTGCATCCCTCAAACGAACATATAATTCTCCAAGCTTAATATAAATTTGATCTGATAAAGGATGTGAAACATCACCAGCCATAAATGAGTATGTTTTGTTTTTCACTTCTATCCAGCTATATCCTGTTTCTTTTCTAACTTTTCTCTCATCCATTAGTTTTCTCACTTTTGCCCTATCTGGCCAGTGTCCAGATACAGCATATAGATTAGCTAACAAGACATATGCAGCTGAATCATTTGGTTGACATGAAATGAGTTTTTCAGCTGCAAGTTTGCCAAGCTCTAAATTTTTATGAACTCGACATGCAGCCAATAGTGTACGCCAAACAGTGGGCCCCGCAGAAAAAGGCATCCCATTAATGACAGCCATAGCTTTATCCAGATTCCCAGCTCGGCTGTACAAATCAACCATGCATGAATATATCTCCATTGTTGGTGAAATGTGAAGATCATTCACCATCATGTCAAAATACATTTCACCTTCATTCACCAATCCTGCATGCGTACATGCAGAAATAACACCAACAAATGTAATTTCGTCCACTTCTAAGTTATTATTTTGCATTTCTTTAAATACTTTTAGTGCCTTTTCAGCATAACCATGTTGTGCATATCCTGAGATCATCGAATTCCAAGAGACTAAGTCTCTTTCCAACTGCCTCTTGAAGACATCATTAGCACTCTCAATATCCCCTTTCTTTGCATACATGGTTACAAGAGCACTGCTTACAATCACAGTATAATTATAACCAGATTTAATTGAGCTTGCATGAAACTGTTTCCCTTGTTCAGTAGATGCTGAGGATGATGCACAAGCATTTATTATACTAGAATGTGTAAACTCATTTGGCTTTACACCTTCTTTGGTTAACTGGACATAATTTTTTACAGCGGCTTCAGTATTCTCTTCTTGGGCATATCCAGCTAACATAGCAGACCAAGCAACGATATCCTTCTCTTCTATATGATTGAAAACTTTTTCAGCTTCATTTGTTTTTCCCATCTTAACATAAGCATCAAGTAATGCTGTTCCTACTGAAGGTGAGTTTTCGTAATTGGTTTTGATAATATCTGCATGCACTTGAAACATGGAAATTGTAGGAAGAGCTGAAAGTATAGTCGAATAAGTGAAATGATTAGGTCTAACATCTTCCCTCCTCATTTTCAGAAACACATCTATTGCTTCCATTGCTCTACCATTCTGCAAATATCCTCCTATAATTGCTGTACACGACACCACATTTTGAACTTTATCTGTAAGCAAGAACATCTTAAATGCATCATCCATCTCACTGCCTTTCGTATAGGACACCATAAGGGCAGTTCTGATATTATCAAACAATTCGAACCCACTTTTGACAACCTGACAATGGATCTGTCTCGCAAAACCCAATTGTTTAAGGTTAGCACATAACTTAACGACGGTGGCAAAAGTCGTTTCTGTGAAATTTACACCTGAAATTCTCATTTTATAGAACATCTTAAGAGCATCCAACTCAAGACCATTATTAATAAGCCCTGCAATCATCCCATTCCAAGAAACAGCATCCCTACACTCTGTACCATCAAACACATCTCCAGCCTCTCTGATCATCCCACATTTTGAATACAAACTAACCAAAGAATTCCCTACAACCCTAGTTGAATCAAAACCGCTCTTGATAACCATACTGTGCACTTGAGCTCCAGCCTCTACTGCACGATCATCTGCCAAAGCTCCAATAATGGTTGCAAATGTAAAGGGGTTCGGCTCAACCCCCTCAAATTTCATTGTGCAAAAGACTTCTAAGACCTTATGAATGGTCCCCTTTTGAGCATAACCAGTGAGCAACGAGGTCCAAGTTACGACATTCTTATCTCTTATCTCATCAAACACTCTCTTCCCGCCATCCAAATTTTCATTCTTAATATACATATCGACAAGTGAGGTTCCAACACTTACATCCTCAAAGAAACCGTTTTTAACGCACTGACAATGAATTTGCTTGCCCAAAACATGATAATGCAAGCTTGCAGAAACTTTTATTATACAAGAGAGGCTACACCCATCAACCGAAACACCCTTTCGGTTAATCACTTCATAAATTTTTAACGGCTCTTGGTTTAGTTCATTGCGTGAGTACTCAAAGAGCAAATGGTTGTAATAAGAGATATCCCTCTGCGGAAATTCATCAAACGGGTTGTGTGCTCTGTGAAAATGTGATAAATTAGGACGATCATCGCCGTTTTCGGGATCGAAAGCAACTGCAAGAGAGTGAGAGAAATGATACGATTGATATGGGTTATGAAAATTTGACAAAGATTTAAGGTTTCTCAAAAGATGTCTTGAAGCAATCATGATCGTTTATGTGAAGTTGTACTACGAATTATTCCCACAAGAGATTACATATAATTAAAACAAAGAGAACACAATCAGTAGTTGTTAGTGTTGTACAATTGATGGGGTTGGAATTGGATTATGTACAAATATTTTTTGAGCCTCGACATTGTTAATGTTGGGGGAGGTAATAAGAGTTGGTTATGCTGAAGAACTGAATTTTAAATGCTTTAGAACGGAACCTTCATGGGACCCGCTTTTGCCCTCAGGCTCAGTCTAGCTATGAAAAGAAATAAAATTAATTTAATTAGCAATATTTCATTTTCCAACGAACAAAAAAATAAAAAAATCATTCAGAATCAAACATTCATCACCAATGCAATTTTTGACTTCTCAACCGCGAAGCCAACTTAATTCAATATATCTACTATGGGAGTGTTTTTGAGCTTTTAGCTTAAAATAAACAATTTTATAATATTTGTAAATTTGGCTTTTGCTTCTGATTCTTTAAAATTAGGCTCCCAGAAGCCAAAAGCTCCAAGTTGGGCAGGAGTTGCTTTTTGTAGCTTTTCAAATTTCTGCAGTTAAAATAATATTTTATTGACAATTTTATCCTTGTCAATATTTCTATATTCCCAAAATTAACCCCATCAAATTTAAAAAAAAAAAAACACTTGCGATCTTCTTCCTTAGTTCCTTTTCGCATTGTGTCGGAGGTCTCATTAACGAATCCTCTGGTTTGATTTGATGATGATGGGTACTATACGTACATATATATATATATCAATGTGATCTCCACACGATGAAGAAACGTTTCTATTTTAAAGTAAGGAAGATTCTTGACTGTAGCTTAATTGGTCTCTTTCCATAACATGGTGATTAAATATAACAAATTTCTTATATTACTATCCTTTTCGCATTGCAGCGGAGGTCTCATTAACGAATCCTCTAGTTTGATTTGATGATGATGGGTAGGGGTGTTCACGAATCGACCGAGAACTGAAATTTCGGTCCGGACGGAAAACTGAACAGAAAATTTCAGTTCGGTTTTCGGTTTTGCGGTTCGGTTCGGTCGGTTAACCGAAAAACTGAATTTTTTATTTTATTTTTATTTTTATTTTTTATATAGTATAATATAGACCAAAAACTATAAAAAAAGTGTTTCCTAGTTACAACTTATAGGAAAATAAAGAAAATTGATTAAAATTAGTCATAATTAAATTTCAATTATTTATTTATTTATACCGAAAAATCAAATCAAACTGGTTTACTTTTTAATTTTATTATGACAATTTTAGTTGGTCGTGCTAAACATAATTATAAATATATAAATGTATACATTCCAAAGAAAAAGTGAACAACAATAGCCAAAAAAAAAATCGATTTTAACCGAACCGAACAAAAACCGACCGAACCGAATTTCAGTTCGGTTCGATTAAAAAACCGACCGATGAACACCCCTAATGATGGGTACTATATGTACATATAAATTCTTTTACTTAATCTCATGTTTTAGTTTTTTCTTGAGATTGTACATAAATCTTGCATTTCTCTTCAATTTTTCCTCATTTAATTGTTTTACTATTGTCGTTTTGTAATCTACTTGTCCCAAGTAATTAATATTCTTTCATAAACATATATGCTTTTAGAAGTATTTTGTTAAAAAGAAGATTAGGAACATAAATGTGAAAAAAATAAATATAATTTTTATATTATTTTAGGGGCAATATTGTACTTTCTGCAAAAAATCTAATTGATAATCACTTTTATTTGCAAACACTCTCTGCAACTTTTTTCCACTTTCAGCTTCTGTTTGCAAACACTATCCACTTCTGCTTCTCAGGTGATTCTGCTTATTTTTCACTTAAAATCACTTCTCTAGAAGCAGTAGAGTTTGCAAACACTCCCTATCGAGTTCATAACTAATGGTCTTAGCTTTTCGGGGGGACAAAAACTAGATTACGTCCTAATTATGTAATAAGCACTTTTTAGTGTATGATCCCACCGGAAAGAAAATCATATTTTGCAACCCGTTGGATATTCTTATTAAGACACTTCAGATCTTTCTTATTTCAAAATGATGGCACAACACTTTAAATCAGTCTCGAATATATAGACGAAAGTATAATGTACCACGACGAAAACTTAAATTATATTTTATAAACTTGACAAGTATATATATTGTGCAGTATGAGATAGCAGGTCGACCCCAAACCCATGTCAACAAGAAAGACGATTTTGTGTTATACTCAGTGATCTCTTTTCTACCGGGGCACGCAAACTCCAATATTGTTTCAAATCACATTCCTTGATATTGGGGAAATTCCCTCAAACGATCAAGAACGAAAAAATATAAGGAAAACGAATTGGGTTATGCTTATCACTTAAGATACTTTCTTAAGAACAACAATTTTCCCACTATGCAGATGCTTCTCGGGAAATATGATTGTTCCCAAGATACAAACCCAAACACCAATTCTATTTAATAAACTGCACTCTATGAATAAATACACCTATCACCTATTATAGAGCATCAAATGAAGAAAATAAAATAAAAAAAGCCGAGAGGGATTTTTTCTTTTTGTTATTCTGCACAGTAGAGGTGTTCACTCTTTGTATGTTTGTTACTATGAACAGAGGTGAAACATATTATTCCCTGGATACTCTTTTTCTTCTATATTTTTTTCAACGGTAAAATGCACTTAATATATATTGATAGATGTATTGGCGACTCTTCCTAAAGGTTGTATCGTTTTAAAGTTATCAAACATCTTCAAACAGACACCTACAAGAAATCAACATTTTTGTTCCAACGGCCATAAGACTATAATTTATTATAATATAAATAACATTATTAAATATTTATTAAGCCAATGTATTTTGAAAATTAACAAAATTCCAACACTTGAATCGAAAGGGGAAGTCTACTCATCTATCAGCTCCTCCCGCAAATCTGTGCAATTTTACGAAACATCTAAGCAATATGGTATTTATTCGATTTGGACTGTGGAATAGAATCAACAATCAAATAAGTAGTGACTTGACTGATCTTTTTTTTTTTTTTAAGGAAGACTTGACTGATCTTGATGTACTGTGTTTCAAGCCTAGCCTCGCTAGCATATGAGATATAGTATATTATCTTAGAATATGGATAGACCGTCACCAACTATCAACTATGTATTAAGCAAAAAGAAATTTAACTTCACCGACACCATCTTCGCATAAAAACTACAGAAATAAGTTACTCCAAAACAGTGTAGGCACGTAAACAATAGAAAACAATGTCTGAAAATGATACAATGAAAGCATTTTCTTACATCATAATAGAGGCAGTAAGCAGATAATCGAACCAAAGATGGTATTTTCATATCCAACTGAAGTGACGTCTTACTTTATCTACACCTTTCATGTTATTCACTTCGATATATTTAAGTGGATTTCAAATCTTTTTCATAAATTGTGATATTATGAAACCCCGTTTAATTATAACCTTCAAAATTCAATAAACTTCACACGAAACTTATCACACGAGTTATTACAATCGACCTGATATATAAAATTCCGACTTTGTTAACCTAACATGTCATCTAGGCTTTTCCTTTAGTCATGTAACTATAACTATTAACATCTACTAAGATTTGAATCCGTTTGCTTATCTTATTAGCCCTTTTGCAATGTTTGCTTTTACTGTTTAATCTCCCATTATATTTGACCGATAAAAGAAGAAATACCCAACAACATATAATTAATTACACTTTGCAAATATTTCCTCTTTTTTTATCTTTTATTCCAATAAAAATCTCAAACCCCACCTCTCAAAACGCACACTCACTAGGGTTTTTTTCTCTAACACTACTCACCAAAAAATTTCAACCTTTTTCCCCCATCCTATTTACCGTTCCCAGAATTATTCCTTTTTCTTAATTAATAACTAAATAATTTTTCTTTAATTGTTAATTACTTGAAAATTTCTTAAATTCTTTTACCCTCTACCTTTCTTGAATGTCTATCAAAATTCGTCCTTTGCCCAAATAAAAATTGCCCTTCTTTGAGTCAAAATTAATGTTTTAAGAGTGTTCCCAGTTAGGGTTTTTTTGTGGGTTTTCGATTTTGATTTCGTACCTTTTTTTTATTTTTATTGGGGGTTGCAAGGCATGAAATTGGAGAGAAATTTGATGGGTTTTAAGTGATTAAAGAACCCTTCTTTGAATTTAACTCTTTTTTTTCAATTTCAATTTTTTGTGGGCTTTAAGGTGAAAATTGCAATTAGTGAAAGATGATAGCAGAGAAACCTAGTTGGATAAAACATGGGGGCACACAGATTTTCTCCATTGATATTCAGCCTGGAGGCCTCAGGTTTGCCACTGGTGGCGGTGATCATAAGGTATTTGTCCAATGTATTATTTTCTTTTAATATTTCTTGTTCAATTTTGACATGTTTTCATGCTGGCAATTTAATTTTGTAAAAGATTAGAACTAGAAGTGTGGGTGGCATTATGGTACATCCCATTTAATGGAACATCCAATTTAGTGTACTATTCGATAAACGATTATTACGCAGTATCAGTGACCTGCTAGATGTTCTGCAGAATGAGTGTTTAGTTATGAAGAATTATGATGGATCTTGATTTATGTTCTTTGGTTCATTCTGAGAATTCGACATGCTTTTTAAATGATATTTGCTGTGAAAAAAATGGAAATCAGATTGACAAATAAACTGGCTCAATGACACTGGTTTAAAGAGTATGATCTAGGAAATCGAGTTCCCGATTTTTTCGAGAAAAGATGGAATAGGAGGATTTGTTTCCTAATCGAACAAGATATGATTTTTTGTTGTTGTTGATAATTCTAAAACGAACAATATACATCTAAGATATGATTTGATAAGCGGAAGTTAGTGAAGTTAGACAAGATTGGTTGGCAAAGGCAACCAAACATTTTTGGTGATATTTCATTTTTCATGTTTTACTTTCCCCTCTACTACATATTCCTTTCCTAACCAAAATTCTAGAACCGAACAAGGTTTTGACGGATTGAACGTATAGATCTCTTCATGATACAACTTGGGTGCAGGAAGCACAGATGTTTATAATTTTAAGGGTAAATTACAGACATCCCCTTTGTGATACCCTAATTACGAAAAACACCCTGGGATTTGAGAAACTTCTATAACCTCCTCGTCAGTATACGTAAAAGCAAATTACAATTTCACTCTTTGTCATTAAAAAGCATATTACAGTTTCACCCACTGACAAGGGGTGTAATGGTAATTTGCAAAACCTCATAGGGGTCCTGCTAATTACGCAATAAGTGAGGAGGCGTGCATGTAATTATCCCTAATTTTAAATTAGAGCTTGTATGTGTCCATTTATTCTTTCGGGATTAACGATTGAACACAACACGACTTCTATAGTATTTTGATATCATTTATAAGGGAAAGGTTTCACCATCTATATAAAACAAGTATCTCCTTTTGATAGAGTTCATTTATCTTAATTGTCTTGTATTTATCACCTATGATTAGTCATCGGTTTAATGCGTACTATAAAAATGATTTTAATTAACTATATTTTGTCATGAAATTAAGTAGCTTCTGTTCTACACTCAGGTTCGCGTTTGGAACATGAAATGTGTTGGCAGGGAACTACAAACTGATGATTCAGCATCAAAACTTCTGGCAACTCTGCGAGACCATTTTGGGTCTGTTAATTGTGTTAGATGGGCTAGGCATGGACGTTATATTGCATCTGGATCTGATGATCAAGCTATTCTTATTCATGAGAGAAAGCCTGGTTCAGGAACCACAGAGTTTGGTAGCGGAGAGCCACCTGATGTTGAGAACTGGAAAGTTACTATGACTCTGAGAGGGCACACTGCTGATGTGGTAATAAAAGTTTCATTAAGATATAAGATTGAGAAAAACTATTTTTTTTTCCCTTTCTTTCTGTTGTCTCATAAAGCTTGTTGAAGCGGCGTGTTTAGTTGCATAAGTTATGTTTATGTAACTGAAGAAAGTAGTTTGTCTTCCCCCTTTGGTTATTGTCGCTCCTGTTGCATTGCTGGCCATTGGATTATAGGGGGGGTGGGTGGCTATGATGCATGGGCACTCCTAAAAATGGTTAGTTGGATGTGGCTCGGACATGGTCTGAATACGTATTGAATACAGCTACATTTACGACACGGCTGGGTACTTTATGATAGAAAATTTGGGGCCAAAATAAAAATAGAAAATAAAAATCTGTATCCTTTTAATCTCTAGAACAATTTCTTTTTATTTTTATATTCCTTAATATTTTATTATTTCACTGTCAATTATAGAATCGAACTATTCAAAAATAACACAAGATTATAATGTCTAGAATTAATTACATAAGTGGTACATTGAATTTTACATTACATTCATCCCACTCTCGTCGTATCCTGTGCCTGTTTCGCGTCATATCCATGTAGCCTATCCGTATCTGTGCTTCATGGGTGGATGGTTTTTCAACCACCTGCCCCCCTTCCTCTCCTGTCTCTCTGTCTTCTTTTTTTTTTTACATATCGTTCGAGTTGCTATTTATGACTAATAATTGCTTGTAGAATGTTTGCTCTAATCAATGTGTTGATTTTGTTCAATGCTTAAAGTAGGTGGATCTTAATTGGTCTCCTGATGACTCAACATTGGTTAGTGGGAGTCTGGATAACACAATTCATGTTTGGGACATGAGTAATGGCATATGCACTGCTGTTCTCAGGGGTCACTCTAGTCTGGTCAAAGGTGTAGCTTGGGATCCCATTGGTTCATTCATAGCAAGTCAATCAGATGACAAGACCGTCATAATTTGGCGAACAAGTGACTGGAGCCTTGCTCATAGAACTGATGGGCATTGGGCTAAATCTGTGAGTTAACAAATGACAATCAAGCAAATTTATACTTGTTCATTTTCCATTTTTTTCGTGCCGCCTTTACCTGATCGATTTTGTCATTTTGTTTTTCAGCTTGGATCCACTTTCTTTAGGCGGCTTGACTGGTCACCTTGTGGCCATTTTATTACCACAACTCATGGTTTCCAAAAGCCTAGGCATTCTGCGCCTGTTCTTGAGAGAGGGGACTGGTCTGCCACATTTGACTTCTTAGGACATAACGCGCCAATCATTGTTGCTAAGTTCAATCATTCAATGTTTAAGAGGAATCTTTCCAATTCCCAGGACTTAAAAAATGCATCTGCTGGGTGGAGTAATGGTTCTTCAAAGACTGAAGGGAAAGATCTACAGCCTTATAATGTTATTGCAATCGGAAGTCAGGATCGCACTATAACTGTCTGGACTACTGCAAGTCCTCGCCCTCTTTTTGTCGCTAAGCATTTCTTTACTCAAAGTGTTGTGGATCTAACATGGTAAATATTCTTCACTTTCTGCGCTTTCCTACTCCTGACAATAATATTTTTTGTGGTAAATTATATAGACACCCCCTGCGTGAGCCCTGATTATGAAAAACACCCGAGGTTTGAGAAATTACCACAACTACCCCTGCCACTAAAAACATTCTGCAATACTACAATTTCAACGTGTCAAATTACAATTTCACCCATGTCATTAGATTACAATTTCATCACTGATAGGGTGTGTTTTGGTAATTTGCAAAACCTCAGGGGGGGCTACTCATAATTACACAATAAGTGAGGGGATGCGCATGTAAATTGTCCCTACTTTTTGTGTTCTTGAGCTGTATTTTTTAAATCGGTAAATTTTTTCTATGGGTGCAGGAGCCCTGATGGGTACTCATTGTTTGCTTGTTCTTTGGATGGGACGGTGGCAACTTTCCACTTTGATGTGAATGAAATAGGAAGCAAGTTGACTGATGCTGAATTAGAGGATCTGAAGAGAAGTCGCTATGGTGATGTCAGAGGTCGGCAGGGAAACTTGGCTGAAACTCCGGCGCAGTTATTGCTCGAAGCAGCTTCTGCCAAGCAAACTCCAAGTAAAAAGTCTAATGCGGTTGTCCCAGAGAGTCGGTCATCTTTAAAACCTCCTGCTGATTTAGTGGTCACTACAAAAACTAAGAACACTCGTGTCAACGATGGAAAGAAAACTGAAGATGCTATTGGTGATGGGTCAAATAAAGTGGTCCCCGCTCGGATGTCGAGTCCCGTAAAGCAAAAAGAATATAGACGCCCTGATGGGCGAAAGAGGATAATACCCGAAGCAGTTGGAATGACTGCCCATCAAGAAAGAACATCTATTGGCGAAGCTGTTCTTGATTTGTCTGTAAACTCCTTAGATCATAACAACAACGATAAAGGGGTGTTATATAACGGGTCCATAAGGAAAGCTATAGGTGGGAGTGCTGATTTGAAAGAGCGGTCTGGTGTTGCAGCCAGAGCAACTATTAGTGAAAGCTTGGTCATTGAGAAGGTTCCATCCTCTGGGAGTAAAGAAGGAATTACTAATGTTGAACAGATTGGTTATTTAGCTTCTAGTAATATTCTTTCAATAAGAGTATTTGATAAGAAACAAGGGGATGATACAGTACCTTTTTGCTTGGAAGCTCGTCCAAGAGAGCATGCAGTTAATGACATTGTAGGAGTAGGAAATACTTTCGTGATTAATGAAACAGAGATTTCTTGTACAAGGGGTTCTCAAAATCTTTGGTCTGATAGGATATCTGGAAAAGTTACTGTCTTGGCTGGAAATTGTAACTTTTGGGCTGTGGGTTGTGAAGATGGATCGCTGCAGGTTAGTATAACTTAACTCCCGAATTTACCTCACATAGAAAAGTCTTTAGAAGCATTCCAGATTGCTGAATGAGTTTTCTGGAGATCATATACTTTTAAGTATGAAAATATACCTTTTTTTGGGTATGAAATGATACCGAATTAGTGAATGTGAATATTCTTGCTATGATTTTGCCTTTTGCTGCTGATTCCCCTTTGGCACTCTAAATTTCATATGCCATGATAAAATGTTAGTTGTTATATCTTAATTGCTATATTCATCTTCTGGAAGGTCTACACAAAATGTGGGAGACGTGCCATGCCAACCATGATGATGGGATCTGCTGCAGTATTTATCGACTGTGACGAATTATGGAAGCTGTTGCTTGTCACAAGGAAGGGTTCCTTATACGTTTGGGATCTTTTTAACCGGAATTGTCTACTCCATGATTCCTTGGTTTCACTGATAACTACAGACATAAAGTCCAATGCTAAAGACACAGGCAAGCTTATGAAATCTGGTAGTTAAGCAGTATTATAGCTTTTTAATTGTTTAATCAAAAGCAATATATAGTGGATTTGATTTGTTTTCACTTTTCTTGAACTTCCTCCAGGTACAATCAAAGTTATATCAGCAAAAATATCAAAATCTGGTTCTCCCCTCGTTGTTTTGGCTACACGTCATGCATATCTCTTCGATATGAGTCTTATGTGTTGGCTGAGAGTGGCAGATGATTGTTTTCCTGCATCAAATTTTGCTAGCTCTTGGACGTTGGGCTCAGCTCATGCTGGCGAGCTGGCTGCATTACAGGTTGATGTCAGGAAATTTCTGGCACGAAAACCAGGGTGGAGCAGGTCGGTATGAGTTTTGTTTTCTAAATGATCTCCCAAAGATATTTGTATATTTTCTACAAAACAAAAATTTCTGGTATTGCCTTTGAAAGCTGGGATGGAGCCAGAATTCTTAAGTTTTGTTTGTTTATGTTTCTGAGTTTTGAAATTTTTTCTGGGAATGTGTATTTTTCATGAGAAAATGACGTGATGTGTATTGCATTTGTTTGTGTTTTTAGAAAATGGTTGTAAATAGAAAAATATGTCAAATATAAAATGATTGGTTGATGTATGATGTATAGAATGATTGATTTAGTTATTTTTGTAATGATTATGTGATTAAAAATTAGTAAAGTAAGGAAGAGAAAAGAAAGGATAGTTGGAATATTAATTATTGATGAGAGATAATGTGAAGTGATGGATGTTGATTGAAAGGTATTATATAGGGCGGGAAAGTAAAGTTGAAAAATTGTTTTTGGTTAAATTGGTTTGTAGTGGTGATTTTCAAAAATTAGTGATCCAAAAATCAAAAATTGGTATTTGAAAGCATAAGCAAACAAGCCCCAAGTCTTGGGCGGGAGGGCGAGATAAATAGTTGGTTGAAAGTAGAGGACAATTTAGGAATTTGGACTCCTTGTTTGCATGTAAAATTTGAGATTATAGACAAGTAGAGGGTGGTGGGACCGCAGATAAAGTTCTCCGTTTATGCAGATGGTTCTTGGCTATTATTATCAGCAATTCTGCTCATTTTTTGATCTTAAACTTGTCTCATTTGCTTCATAAGTGGATTTACTTCTTGCTATCTTATAATATTTTGCGTGTGTTCACCTCGGGATGTTATCATGGTGCAGAGTGACTGATGATGGGGTGCAGACACGTGCTCACTTGGAAGCCCAACTGGCATCCGCACTGGCTTTGATGTCTCCAAATGAATATCGCCAATGTCTTTTATCTTACATACGCTTTTTAGCAAGGTTCTTTTCATGCTTATTTTCCTTTTTCTTTTATAGCACATATAAATTTGTTTAGAATAAATGAAGTGGAAGGAGTATCTGAAACTTTAACCAGGCTAGCATTGATTTAGAGTTGGAACCGAGGGGTAGTGAGAGGAAAAAACATTCATGAGAGAGTTTTATTACTGAAATTCAAGTATTTATCAATATGACCTTTTAATGTCTTTAAAAAACGCAGAGAAGCGGATGAATCCCGCTTACGAGAAGTTTGTGAGAGCTTTCTTGGACCTCCCATTGGAATGGCTGAACCTGGATCAGATATGAAAACGCCAGCGTGGGACCCTTTTGTACTTGTAAGGACTTTTTCTACTTTTCTCGATTCTTCTTTATTTACTCAGATGGAAACTTGTCAGCATTTCTACATAATGCAGCCTGAGAATTTGTTTTATCTTCTTTTTTCTATGTTTTTTTTTTGGGTTGGAAAAGTATGTTTAGTTGGATAATTTCATTTCTTAACAATAATAAGACGTCAATTGCTTATGAACTCTTTCAAGAAAATTAAGATCAAATAGATTACAGGTGAAGTAGTATACTTTACTAGTTGACCAAAATGGTCCGATAAATTTTGCATGTTATTTATTTTGAGCTTTTTTTACGAGCTTATCGGCCAGACCAATTCTTACGGCACGTTTGGTACAAGGGAATGAGGATTCCAAGAAAGACTATTCCCACTTATTCAATCCCACTTCATGTTTGGTAGAACTCTGAGAAGTGGTAATACTCAATCCTCATTCAACCATGAGGAATAGCTATTCCGATTTAATTGGGAATAATTGGAATCATAATTTAAAAGGAAAGTCACTCTTCTTGTGGATTACAACTAAGCATAGTTGTATATATCATTAATGTGTTTTATTTTTTATATGTTATTAAATATAACTAATCTTTCATATATATATTATGAATACACACAGACACACACACACACACACACACACACATACACATAATATAATATAATATAAGTATAAATATATTTATATTTGTATATGTCGCACACACACACATATATATATATATATATTATAATTTATATAATTATTGTATGTATTTACATGAATATATATTGTATTTATAGTACATATTATACAGTTACATAGTAAAATATGTCTTCTATCTATAAATAATTTAATATACGTATATACATGTTTACACACACATATATATATAAATAAAAGTTATATATATAATATATATATATATATACATGTTTATATATATATATGTTAGTTTCTATCCATAGTTTTTAGATTTAAATATATTTCTATATATTATGATTGTGTAGTGGAAATAAAGTTATGATAGTAATAATAAATTAGATTTTATTTTAGTGTAATTGTATTTAAGTGGGTCAAATAAATGACTAAAAGTTCTATACAAATTTGGTTCCAATTCATGTATGTAACCATACAATGACATGGGAAAGACTATTCCAGGTGGAATCTCTTTCCACCTAGACTGAACTTTCAGTCATCATACCAAATGTGTCGTTAGTGTATATGTGTTGGATGATGTGGGGCTCGTTTGAGTGGTTAAATGGTCATTGATTTGTGTACTATGAATAATTTCGTGCTATCCTTCAATCTCCAAGAGGTTCCCAGAAGCCCAAGAATCTTGATAGCATCTTTGTGTCCTTTTGTTTTGTTGCTGAATTTGTGTGTGTGTGTATATATATATATGTCAATTTATGAACGTTACATAAGTAAAGGATAATTACATGCACCCTCACCCCCTCTCTTGTTGGGTAACTAGATTTTTGAAGTAAACTAAACTTCTAATCATGTTATTAATCATTGACTTATTTAATCCTATCAACTCTTTAATAGAATTTTTATAGAGGCTGTTTACTTGTTTTAGTCATCATAGAAAAATTAAGAAATGTAAATCACATAATAAGTATAGTTTACCACGAGTCGCTTGAAGTTTTGCAAATTACCCAGACACCTCTTGTCAAATCATGACACTTTGACAACCCTAAAAGCGGGGGGAGGGGGGGGGGGGTGCCACGGCTCCCTTAAATGATTTCATTTTCTAATTTTCAGGTATAAATTTTTAAAATTTGTATTTTCGCCTCCCCTCAAAAATAACAAAAAGCAAGATTAATTCACATTCCTAACCCACATAATAGAACAATTAACTCAGTTAAACATTCCAGTAGGCTATATAATCAAAATTTTAAGTTAGGATTTTTGTTATAATTTTACATTTTCTCATCTACCATGATGTTCAAATCCCATCTACCATGATGTTCAAATCCCATCAATCGTTTCTCGTCTCTTCTATATCATAAGTATTTTTTTATTTTTGCCTTGTCTTTTTATAATCGATTTCCTCGAAATTGGATATTATTGATGAAATGTACCGATGATTGCTATTTTTAATTTGAAATGTTAAAATTGATATTAGTCAAATCATACTTCTTAGGCTTTTTATGTTTTGTTTTATTTAATATTAGGACGATTTTTCATTTTAGTTTTAAAACTATATTTTATTTATTAGTTATGAAAAATGTATCAAATATTATTTATATGTGGTTCGGCAATTGCCTATGTCTACGGGAGAGGATAAGAGAATTTCACTATTAATAAAAGAGATACAAAGTATATCAAAAGTTCTTACTAAACCTAATTCCCAATTTTTCCGCATACATATAGCGTACTGTAATCTGGCGTGAAATTCCACTATGTTATTACTGTATGGGATGTTATGATAATTTCTAAACTTTGGGGTGATTTTCATAATTAGAGTTTCTCACGAGGGTATTTATGTGATTACCATTACAGTAAATGTAATACATGAATATGATGAGCTCTCGAGTTGCTCACCAGATGCGTCCCTTTGTTAACAAAACAAGGTTCATAACATGCATAACTCGGGCACTAGTGATTATGAACTTTGTAATTTACAACAAAGAATTTTATGCCCGTTTTATGCGGTTTTTGGGTTTTATTTTTTGTTTACATTTTTAAATATTTACAAGGTAGTGAAAATAATCTTGGCATTGACAGGGAATGAATAAGCATAAGCTCCTTCGTGAAGATATTCTCCCAGCTATGGCATCAAACCGTAAAGTTCAACGTCTGCTTAACGAGTTCATGGATCTCCTATCTGAATACGAAACAACTGAAACAAACACTGAACAAAAGAATCCGACTTTACCATCAGCAGATAAAATGGACTCCGACCCTCCTGCAGTAGATAAAACGAATCCCGATTCAACACCAGCCCTTGATGCAGTCGATGATCATAAAACAACCGATCAGATCAACACCGCGCCCTCCATAGCCAGCCAAACTGATTGTACTGTAGATGATATAAATCTAGTCCAAACCGTTCCAGAAACACCAGAGCAAATGAATCTGGACCCTCCGATCACAGATCCAATGGACACAGCAGCCCCGACAGAGCAAGATAAGGATTCTTGATTCTGGAAACTTCATAGATGATTCTAGAAAGTTCTAAACGCTAACCGTAGAGTAAATAGCAACTCAACTTGCTTCTTGCCTATAAAGAATATGACGAATCCCGGGGTTTTGCAGCTTAACAGATTCTGGCGATTGATCTGTTTGTATTTCTGTGGAGAGCTGAAACTTCAGCTTTTGTCGACTTTTTGGGTGTGTGTAACAATGTATCTCTCGAACTTAAGAGGTGTAGAATAAACTACATTTTCTAGGCTCGTTTAATGTACAATATTTACCTAATTTTGTTCCTTTGACATAGAGAATGTAAAGTTGGCTTCTTATGATATCCCATCCCCAGATAGGATGTAGAGTGATCCTAATTTTCTTTTTGTTGTGAACTATTCATTTTCAGTTTAATCTATATAGGCATTTGTTTTCTTCAAAAAAATTTCTCGTTTTGTATTTGCGTATGTCAAGTCTGAATTGTTATTTGTAAAAATCTTGTTTTTGTTGATGGGTTTGTTTGTTTCATTCTCACAGTCAAAGAAAATTCCCTTCAAGTGCCCAGATCAACCAACCTTCAAACACATCTGTTCTACTTGATTAGTTTGGGTTCTGCACTGCATATAAACTTCTTTTTGAGTTTAGTTCCCATAGCAATTTGTCTGTTGTTCTTGATTTGTCCCTTTTGGGCTTCGATATTACCAGAATTTACTTATTGGATGTTTTTTCTTTTGGTGTAATGGGCCCTAACGTTTAGCAGCCCATCAATAATGACAGATCTCTCTCTTTTCTTTTTTTTTAAAAATAAATAGTGAGGGGTTACCCAAGTACAAAGTATCTTAGCCCGACAAACCCGGACTGATAGTCATAAAACGAGGCCAAGTGAGGCCATCTCTATCGTTCTCTAGGAGTTGATAGATATGTGAGATAGGTGGATCCATATAATGACAGATCTCTTTGTTACACGTGAAAAAATCTAATATTTAATTTGATGAAAAGTGTGGCGGATTAGAGAGAGGGACGTAGAAAGTGTGTGGGTGGAATTCTTGGGAATGCAGGATGTTTCATATGGGGTTTAAATATAACTGTATTATTAAAGAAAGTATTAATTTATACATTTGCTATGAATGTATATCGTCATTGTAATAGACATATCCTGTATATGTATGATTGGTTTAAAAAAGGTTGAAGTTTCATTTTTGATCAGGTGATTGGCGTTACTTAATAATTGATGTCGTAAATATAATAATATTGCTCTAAATATATATTAGTGTAATAAATAACCCTTATAATCCCATATTTGTTAAAAAATATTACCTATACTTGTATATTTTCTGTTTATGACGTTCCACTTATTAATAATTGATATTGGGAAGTCAATGTAATCGAATTGAGGTATATATTGGGAAATCATTGTAATTGAATTCACTTACGTTTAATTATGGCACTAAAAATGTTGAATCGACTTATTATTTTATAAAAATCTAATAAATAATGTGGCTACCTTGTAAAAAAATTATTCACTTCGACATTTATTTAACTATTCATGCAAAATTTGCTACCTTTGACATTCTTCTAAATAACCTATCTGGACACATCATCATTTTGCTTAAATACCTATGACAATTATATGACAACCTATGTTGGAATGTTGACGAGGACATTCTCATATGAGACATAATTGTTTTGCTTTAGTACCTATGACGATAACCTAATTACCTATGTTGGACCGTGTAGGAGGACATTTTCATTTGAGACAATTTTTTAGCCATATTTAGTACTATATGTATCACTACTCGCTATGTTTTTTATATAACCATACAGTCTATAACCTATGATGCACGGACAATCCGAAAAATCATCTCATATAATGTCAAACAAGTACCATGTCTATGTCTAGCTATTGAGAGAAAAGAAAAAATACACATGAATAATCGTGTCTTAACCGTGTCTGTGTACTAGTTTCTTTTTAAAAAAATCACATATCCGTATCCCGTGTCATGTCCGTGTCCGTGTCTGTGCATTGTAGTTATAAAAAATTATATTTAGTTCAATTTTGTAATACTTATGTTTATTCACATGGTTTCATCGGCTATGGGTGGATCTCTATGTTATTTTTATCAAGTATTTTTTTTTTATGTTCTTTCTGTGTTCTAACTTTATTGGATGATATGAGAATTCAATATGTTTGTAGAAAAAGGCTTGATTGTGCGATTTTTTCCTTTTCTCCTTTTTCGAGACTAACTCGGATTAATATATAGTTAAATTAATTTTAAGCTAACTTATATAGATTCTTCGATTTGAAGGTTATTAAGTCGATGAATTTCATGTATTAGTAGATTTTTTCCTAAGGAGAATTAAGAAGAACTCCTATTATTTTATGTCAGTTCATGTATATTGAGAAATATTCTAAATTTTTGTAATTATTGTTGTAGACTTCGTGGTTCTATTAGAAAATTTTGAAATTATACATACTCATTAGCGTAAATTTTTATTTAGTATACTAATCAAAATTAGTATATTTTTTATGTATTTTTTTTTGTTTGAGAAAAATTCATGAGCCAATTCGAAATAAGCTTGAAACTAGTAAAAAATGTAAATTTGAGTTTGAGCCGAATCAAAAAAATAATAGTTATGAACCGAGATGAGCCTATAATATATAAGTCGGATATTTTTGAGCTTGAATCACTCTAATCTCGACTACCCGATTGATTGGCCTAAATATGATATATTAGTTGAGTGAAGAAACTAAATGCACTACTGCAATATATAGGATGAAGTTCCAATGGTATGATTCTGATTTATCCTTTTCAATTATCCTTTCTTTTTCTTTGTAATCGGTCCCTTTATTTTTTGGATAAATAACCCTGCAATCAATTAGTCTGCGTCATGATATCATACTTTATCTTGGTTTTTTATTTAAAGAAAAATCGATCTAATATATCATTCAATCGAAAATTTACGACATTTGAAATAATATAATTTACGAGGCCTGAAATAATATAATTCATATCAACTCAAACGATGTAGTAAGAACATCTGAAACACCAATTATCAAGTTTTTTGAAGATAACAAATCTTAAAAAGTCACAAATAAACACAAGAAAAATGTTGTACAACTCTTATTCAAAGAGAGACGAAATTCTCATTCGAGAGAAAAAGAGAAAAAATAAAATATTAAATAAAAAATTTAAAAAGCTATGTAAAAATTTATGTATCAAATCTATTTCTGTCTCGTTAAATCTATATTCGTCTCGTCAAATTTGAAAATGCGATTTATAACTTGAAAAAGAGTGTTTCAATTTAGTCCACTGATTATGGTGGTGATAATAATAGTGAAGTGGATGAGTGTTTTACCAAATTATTATTGAAGGAGAAAAATAAAAAAAGTTAGAATTTAAAAAGAAATGGGAGACACTAATTCAACTTATGGATTTTTCTTTACTTTGTTTTTGTTTTTTTATAAGCTAATATTTTAGAGGCTACTTCTTAGATGTAAGTATAAGATTACATGATATAATCTTTGTCAGCCTATAGGTCTAATTAGAATAGGTGGGGGTGGAGCAATTAATGCTGCCTTGGATTGCAAATCTACAGTGGGATTTGCTTTGCCCTTTTCAATATAAAAATCACTAAATACCAAGTTGCAGACATATATAATAATAAACACTATCACGAGCAAGAAGATAAATCGGACGATGCACAGTAGTACACACATGATCACATCCGACAGTATATCTTGTTCATCTAGATAAACTTTTCTGATTTTTGTCTAAATGAATTCTTGTGTATGTGCCCATCGCTGGAGGTGTTACACTTGAGTAGATGCCAGGGAATGAAGACATTAGACATGTGTGCAATAAAATTATATGGTTTGGTTATAGATAAATGTTCATTTGAATTGACAGTTTGCATTATTGCTTCATTGTTGCAAAAATTCAAATTTGTTGGTCATTTTGTTAGCATGGTATTCCAAAATTACAGTGACTTATTAAGTGAAGCAGTTTTTGACTATCATTTGCAGCGGTAAACATCCACTCAATCAAAATTTCAGCATACGTGTTATATCACTTGTGTATGAATTTTCATAAAGTTCAATCTCTTACAATATGCAGTTATTTCATTCAAATATTCCCTTCACCAATGAAAGAATGCAAACTCGATGATGATATGTTCCTCAATCCACAAACCCTTGTATTAAAAGCACAATTAGTTGTTACAGAGTATCGCAAAATCTCCTTTTTCCTTGGTTATGTCCTAATCTAGGATCCCTGTCTCTTCATCTTCGCAAACAAAGAATTTTCCCCCACGGTTGCGATCCATTGGTTATTGATGATCATCCATTTTTCCAATCACTTGTGGACTCCTATGTTAACTAAAATCCATATTTGTTACAGGATTCCGGGGGCGTAGTCATGAACTTACTATAATGAAATACCTACTAAAATATGGAACGATTTTGTAACGTCTGACTATATCGTTATCTGAGCATAAATAGGATAACGGATAAGAAATGAAATTAATATATTGTGCCTGTGTCGCAAAGATATTGAAATGTGAAATTGTTTCTTCTAAATTACGCGATTCATTATTTTTCGTGATTCCCATTAAATAATATTATAAATCCTATGTTTATTGTGAAAAACAATAGCAGTGAAGAAGTTATTAAATTTCATTGTTTAATCCATGATCCTGTTGTATACAAACACAATTATCTCCGGCGTTATATCAAAGGCACAACTGCCCAGCCAAAGCTTTGAAAAAAAATGCTCGTACAAATTCAAATCTTGATGATAAAAGCTCGCATAGTATCAAATCGAGCGTGAGCCTAACCAGACTTGGCGCGCTCGACTTGATTGATAGGCCTACTAATCCGCTGGTTATATTAAAGAGACTAAATAATGTGATTTTGTGTTTTTCTGCACTTCACACGTTTGTCATCTTAATAACTGTCTTCACCAAATTGTTGATTTAGAGTGTGCTAATAACAATATCAGATTGACCTTTTTCGTGATATTTGTAATTGTAGCTAATTATATTGTTCTAGATATTAGAGTCTATAGTTACTCAAAATTTACAATTATAATCGGTCATGGTTCTATGTAAATATTGCATGCGTATAGTATCATCGGCCTAGGCAGTTTGCACCGCGCCTTGCGCGGTATTTGCTTTACCTAGTGTGTGTATATATATATATGGGTTCGCGTGCATGCATTGTTTGCTTAGATCACATTCATGCCATCTTCATCAAGTTCCATTTTATTTTTCCTTGAGAAAGTTAGCAAGAAAATGATTTCGTGAGCCATATATTGTTTCGGTCACATTGATTTTAAGGGTGTTCCCGTAATTTTAAATTTCAGCATAATTTTTTGGAGTTCATTGTAAGAATGGTGTCAATTGTCTTGAGATTTTTGATACGTGGATTATCTTAATATCATAAGCTAGGGCCTTGTTTGTTTATGTTTTCAAATTTCATTTTCAATATTCTGAATCACAAAATTCTAAAAATCCATAACACAAACCATTTTCATTTAAATTTTACTTAACTTTTTCAATTCCCTATATAACTACCTATCACTCACTATATCAATCATTTCACACATTTATCAATAAACATCATTTCCTCCAATCATTACTTTTCTATTTAATCTTCCACTTTTACTATATATTAATAATAAATTTCAAATTTCAATTTCAAAATATATTAATATTAAATTAACTTTATATATCTATCTATCTTATTCTATTATTTATTTATTCATATAATCATTACACAAATAACTAATTTAATTATTTAACTCATATTTTACAAATCTCAACCACTATTTAAAAATATAAACAAACACAACACACATCACATCAATTCTCATACAAATCCATATAATATGCAGTTTCCGAGAAATTTTCAAAATTTCATCTCAAAAATATAAACAAACAGAGCCTAGAATTCTTTTTTCTTCACTTTAGCACTTTTTGACTAACTATGTAACTTGTAGAGGCACAATAAAATAGACCATTCACCTATCAATAACCCTAGATTAGAGCCTCGAAATTGAAGAGTTTCTTTTGGGTTCTTGTTCAAATTATTACGATATCATTGTATATTATTATAATTGATTTATCAATTTGACTTTTATCATAAGAATTTATGCCTCCAATTACGGGGGTGATAATAATATCGTTTTGTTGCGAAGGCCCAAGATCCTGGATATTCTTATTGGCAGCAAACAATTTTGTAAAGAAAATTGATCATTTCATTATTTTACTCGAAGAATAACTTATAGAATAGAGAATAATACAACAGAGACATATACTTTAACAAAGTAACAACAATCTTTTGGCGAACCCCGGTTGGAAGTTACGCTATGTTTGTAGGGACAGTAATGTTGCCCATAACTTATGTATATGGGATTTTGTTAGGAAATGGTTGGGACTTATTGAGAATGTTGCTTCCGATGCATTCATCACCACATATTTATGGGGTGGGGATAGTTTTAAATTCATCACCCACCATCTACAAAGAAACCACCCCCTAACCCTTGTATGTGAGGCTATGGTACACCGGGAGCAACACTTTCGGTGCGCCATAGTATTTTCCAAACCTATTCCTCTTGATTTATTGCACTTGGACTTGTTTTGTAATGAGGGCACTGTTGATATTAATCATGGCCCTCCTTTTGATCTTTTCTATGAATAGAGTGCTTTCTTATGTGGAAAAAAAAAAATGCTTTCTTATCAAAAAAAAACAACAATTAAAACATCAAATAACCCAACAGAGATATTGATTTTAGCAATAGTTGAAGCACCAAATGAGCCAATGAGATCTTAGTCTTGGTCTAGTGGTAAAATTAAAATTTAAAACTTTAGAGATCTTGAGTTTGAATCAAAGTCACCGTCTTCAATATTGAAGTCGCTCACTTATGAAGAATCCCAAGAGAGGTAAGTCTATCGTTGACCACTATAAATTACATAGACGACAATCAGGGAAAAATTGCATTTTTGGTACACTAATGTGGTCTGGTGCACTAATATGGGGATGTAACAATTTGGGTACATCATTGGTCAAAAAATTGGCAATTTTAGTACAATGTACGCCGGAAAATTTGAATTTCACCGGAGATCCTCATAGGAGGCGCACATGATGTGTAAATTTGGGAATTTCTGATTTTTGGAGGTAAAATTGCTTAGGTGTATGGCATTTTGGAGGGAAATCAACTATGTATGCAGGAAAATATCTCTAATTTCTTTTCATATCCAAATTTCACACTTTATAACCTGAATTGAAGAGGAAAATCCCAAATCCCAAAAACTTAATTATTAAAATTATGATATAATTATCTCTAATTTCATTCCATATCTAAATTTCACACTTTATAACCTAAATTGAAGAGGAAAATCCCATATCCCAAAATTTTAATTAATGAATTTGTGATATAAATATCTCCAATTTCATTCCATATCCAAAATTCACATTTTATAACCTAAATTGAAGAGGAAAATTTTATATCCCAAAATTTTAATTGAAATTATTATAAAATTATCTTAATTTCATTCCATATCCAAATTTCACGAATTATAACTTGAATTGAATAGGAAAACCCAAATCCCAAAATTTTAATTATTGAAATTATTTATCATAGTTTTAATAATTAAATTTTAGAAAATAAATAAATTTAAACTTTACAGTGGGGGAAGAACAGTCGTCAAATAAAAAAGAAAGAAAAAAATGGGGGAAAGAGCAGTCGTCTTCCTTGATGTTCCCTCCCCCCCTGCAACCACCAACAAAAATTCACTCCTCCCACTCCAACTCGCCATCAACATCCCACCGTGATTCACCAACCGCAACCACCCATCCCCACTGCCACAGACCACCACAAAATCGAGAACTATTATCCCCTCTACACCAGAAAGTTCCCTCGCCTTCTTGATCTTGGTGGGGCATGGCTGAATGGCGGCTGAGCGTCGGTGGTGGCCCACGAGCAGTATTTGTTAACAAGTTTTGGGTGGGGTTGTTGCAGGCAACAGGAGCTATTCTTTTTTGACTTTTGATTTGTCTTTTTTTTTAATTATTATTTAAATAAAAAATCTGGACCCTTGGATAATTTTTTTTATTTGTTCTTTTTTTTTAAGTTTATTTATGATGTCAGCATATAAAATCCCCAAATTGAAAATCTTTCCGCCAGAATTACAGGTCATGTGCGCGTCACGTGAGGATCTCCGATGAAATTCAAATATTCCGGAGTAAATTGTAATCAAATTGTCAGTTTTTTGCCCAGTAGTATACCCAAATTACTACCCTCCCATATTAATATACCAAAAAAATATACAGACCACATTAATATACCAAAAATGTAATTTTTCCCCGAGGGATGAAATGTGCAACATAGCGGAGTTTTGATATAGTAGTCCCACTACCAAGGCAGCACTGCAAGTGGAGAAAACCTGGAGATAATAATGGGTGGGCTCATCTCGTATTTCTTATTATCGATATATGCTAAATGTATAAAGTATTTTTTTAAATATATTATTTACGTGACCCAAAATTTATTAATCTAGTGATATCAGTATCCACTTTCATATGAGAGGTCCTAGGTTCATTTCCAAATTGTCACAAATTATTACTTTTTTTTCCTTATTTAAAGTCTTATATGGTCTATATGGCCTATGATAAAAAACAATCGACCCGAGTTTATCGTGTCAGAATATCCGTTCGTCTAGAATTTAAAAATATACCATTTACGTGAATTAAATACTGTCAACACGCACATACATTTATAACGTAATACGAAACACAAGATTCACATAAGAAATTCAAAGCGCTATAGTAGAATTACAAAAAACATAAACTAAAAACTCCATTTCTTTTCCAATATAATCATGGGCAGGTTTCCATAAAAAAATGATAAACATAAACAAGATAATCTTCGAGGGACTAGGTGCTGATCCTAGTTCATTTGTCACCATACAATACATGGGGTATATGATGAAAACCACTCTCCTCCATACAATCCAATGGTGCCTAGTGTATTAGGACCAATGCACTAAGACTATCATAGAAATACCCAACATAAACACATTCAAAAAGTCATTTTTGGCAAAATTATAATTTTTCAAAAATTATACACAGACCCCTAACGTATTGTGTAATTACCAAACTCCCCCACTTATTGAAAATTAGGAACACCTCCTCAAAGAGTCTATTTGTAAGATCTACAAGGTGTAAAATTATAAAACATGTTAAATACACAGGGTTGTAATTGTAAGAATATCTTACATGAGTAGAACTTTATATAATTTCTAAATAAGTGAGGAGCTTTTTGGTTATTATACAATTATTTAGGGGGTTTGTGTGTAATTTTTCCAAATTATAATCATGGATAATCCTATATTGGATTACATAAGTGATGAATACCACTATCTCTACGAAAAATTAAGATATTAATGACAAAATATCAATTGACAATTTCAAAATTGTCACTAATTATAGGTTTTTAGTGATTTGTCTTAAAAATAAGTTTTGCCTATCTAAAGGTGACAAGATTTGTATAGAAGTTATCACTCTTGATAATTAATAACAAGGAAGTTGTTGTCACTTTTGATAATTAGTGACACACCTTTAGTGATAACTTAGCGACAACAAATTTTAATTGTTACTCTATTTGTGTTGTCACGGTACATTTTTAGTAGAGGCTAAGTGATAAATACCACTCAACTCCATTGTAGAATAACACATCAACCACCGAATACCAACAGATACTGCTCACTTAATGCTATTACTATATAAAAAAGGGAGATAGCAGTTGGGAAACAAATGAGTTCAGCAAATTTAATTTGTTAAGAAGAGTGTTTTGAGTTGTTCTGTATGAGTTGCATACATAATTAAGTCATACATAGTGATGCACCCAATTTTAGCAATAGTGCAAACCTCGCCGCCCCCTTGACTATAGTTGCAGCAAACACATCAAAAGGAATAGTAATCCACACATGCAATATTGACGAATTGGGAGTGGGTGATAATATGATGCACCGCATTTTAGCAATAAAGACATAACGACAAATTTCAGAGGTTTATTAAGTATATCGAGACTAAATATTAGTACATATGTAGAGTAAAATTGTACAAGAAACAAGTTTTTATAACTATAAGTGGGCAAATTACTCGTAAAATTAATACACACTCGGTGAATTATATAGTACAATTTAATTCGTCAATGTTCCATCCACAATGGTGCAACATAAATACCCCTTTACGTCGTTTCATACGTCTCTATTATATTTCAATAGCTATCTATATCTTACCAACATGGGGGTTAGAGGGGTTTTTTCGCAACCTCTCACCTTCCTTAAATTTTTTTCTTCTTTAGGTCGAAAAAGTAATTTTTATGCTGTTTCACGGGTTTAAACGAAATTAGCTCCCCATATATATAGTATATATACACGCACATGTATATTATAATTCACATTGTCAAAGAAAAGGATGTATATTATGGATCAAGCTACTATATAATACATTTTTTTAAAATATAAACTTAATTTGAATTATATATACTTGAAGTACATATTTGGTCTGAAATGAATATAAATTATGAAATTAAAATAAAAAGTCTGCAATGGATTAGGATATAGGTGATTAACAGTAAGCCTCCTTAAAAATCAGTTTCTCTTTCATTAAATTCTTGAAGTGGAAATTACTCATTTAATTTAGAAATACAAGGATATATCTCTATCTACATTCCTAACAAGTAGAAAAACGGAAAAAGAACTATGCGTGTTAATTAGGGCAAGAAAGAGTACTTTTCATCTCATTACGATCGAGCCACCACACTAAAAAAGTAATATTAGTGATAAAATTTAAAATTCTAATGTTAAAATTGACACTAAATATATATAATGAGTGACAATAGTTTTGTTTTGTCACAATAAGAATTTTTAGTGACAAGCGTTTCTTTAAAGTTGTCACTATTGATAATTAATGACACATGTATTATGACAACTTAGTGACAACACATATAGAGTGACAATTATAATTGTTGTTATTAAGTTGTCATTAAAGGCGTGTCACTAATTGTCAATAGTAATAACAATTTTCTTGTCACTAATTAACAAGAGCGACAACTTTTATGCAAATCTTATCACTATTAAACATGTAAAATATATTCTCGTGACAAAATAAAAATCTTATCACTAAAACTTTATAATTAGTGACAATTTTGACATTGTCACTTAACATTTTTGTTACTAATATCTTATTTTTTGTACTGAGCTTGGACCATCATAAGAGTAATGGTATATGTCATTACTTGACCAATCTCCATGTTATCACTTCTTTGATTAGTAAAAAATACATGTAATAAGTATAATTGATTAGTTTTGCATGATTAGTATTTTCCATAACAAAATAATATCTTACTATATGAAATGTCCATAATAAAACAGTAAAAAATTAACCAGTGATATATAATATTTTTCCCTTCAAAACCGACCTTCTCTTCAAAGCCAATTTGACAATCTTTGTTGTTTGTTTTCATGTAGATATATACGTCTCTATACATACATAATTATTAATTTTGTACTATGTAATCACGAGTTGACTCATGTATTCACAAGTTGTAGGTGTTTACATCATACAAGGATAACCATAAATTTATAGATATAGATATCTTGCTTCTATTACTAAAATAAGAAAATAATAGTAGTAGAATGTCAAGTAAATACGTCAAAATTGTTACTAATTACGTAGATTAAGTGATAATAACTTTTATTTATGTTAGAATAACAATTTATACAAGTTTAATAACAACAAAAACGGTCTAGCATGGTGTCATTATTTAATTAATGACAAAATTTAAAAAATATGTAAAAGTTGTCGGCTTGTTGCTATTGATATTCAGTAATAATTTAATTGCATCAAAAATATTAGCAGAACTTAATAATTATATTTGTATCATTACTATATACATATATAATTATATATGTATATATATATATATTTGATTAATTGTTAATAGTGACATGAATGATTAATTTTTAATAGTGACCGCAATCTTAAGACTCCATTCCTGTAATTGTTATATTTTTGCTGGTTTTTGTGATGAAATTAAATCTTTCACTATTTGGGATCATATGAATAATTGATATTTCTACCTCTACTATATATGTCTAAAAAAATTCATTCTTGTTGACATTTTGTCCAAATGATTAAGTAAAATCCCTAAGATTCTAGAGGTAATTACCCTATGCAACTTACACTAACTCTTGACCCGTATTTTGAGGTAAAATTATAATAACACACCAACCAAAAGAAAAGAAATAACAATCTCAAAAATACTCGCCTAAAATTTCGATTCGACCTTAGATTTAATTTGTAATAACAAGAAACAATTAATTGTAGACATAGGGAATATTGGACAAACAACTTATTTGATCATGTTAAGCTGAAACCAAAGGTTTAGTGATATCTTAATAACAATTAAATGATTATTAAATTGTTTGCTATATATCGAGGTTTTGTTCAAACGAAAGACACGATGACGACGCCAACCTCTACAATTTAGAGGTTTAAAATTCAATTATCATCTAAAGAGTAAATGATAGTAGTTTCTTCATATTTGATGTATATATGTTGTATGTTTCTATATAAAAATACTAACTTATTTAATTAGTTCTCATGTATTGATATACTAATAATTGAATAATATAATAGGCGATGCATTTCCAACACATTTAAGCTACCAAATTCAATTTTAAATAAATCATAAACATATCTACGTGTTGTCAATCAACCAATATTGCGGTCATGACTTCATGAGAAGGTTGGAACCAACCAAAAAAATCTAATTAAACTTGTTTGGAGAAACAAAAACGAAAAACACAATGGTGTGGGCCATGCAAGTCTAAAATAGAAAATTTTTAGCGTGAATCGAATTTTGACCGAGTTAAGTCATTTATATGACGATTGATTTATATTTGCAATTTGATTAGTTTACAATTAAAAAAGCTTGATCAATCACATAAAATTACAAGTGCAACAACATTTTCTCTGTGATTAATTGTGTTCAACAAAATCGAATATCGGAAACAAAAAGGGAAAATTACTAAAAGCCCCCTAAAATAAATTTTTATATTAAAAAAATCCATGAAAATATTGTTCAATCAAAAAAACTCATTCGACCAATTTTTCATTCCAAAAAACCCAAGATTTAGGTTTAATAAATTTAAGGACTTAATTGCCCGCAACCTTCTAGACTAAAAATTTAATCAATTGTAGTTTTATATAGAGATTTTATATTGATAATTGACTAAATATAATTTTGATTTTGAAATTTTTAGATTTTTAATCTTCTTAAAAAAATTAAAATTTCATTTTAGATAATTACCATAGTAAAATAAAAAATAAATTATATAAAAATATTTAAAATATTTAATACTAAAAAGAAAAATATGTATTATTCAACTTATCAATTTGAATATCTTAAAACAAAAAAAATAGATAAAAAAGATCAATTGATCAATTCCTAACTTAATAAATGAAGGGTAGTTTAGTCCAAAAAGTTTTTAATCTTAACTTTTGGGTTTTTTTGAATGAAAAGTTTGTAGAGTAGGTTTTTGAGATTGAAAAATATTGTCGTGAGTTTTTTGGATATAAAAATTTAGGGGGATTTTAGTAATTTTTCCAAAAAATAAAATTAGCGAATTGGTTATATAGATGAACTCACAAAAAGAGGAAAATTAAATCAAAATAGCAAACGTGACATAGACAACTTAATATATATATATATATATGTGTGTGTGGTAATGATATTAACACTCCACAAATTATCATAGGAGTTCCAATTGTAAATTTTACACTTAAATATGACATGAATACTCTTAGATCTTAAAATTACCTAATGCAATTAAAAAACTCATTATCATATATATATATATGCACCTAAAGAATTGTAATGTCCCTGAAAAATATGAAATAGTTTATAAAGAGAACCCTAGCATTCAAATATAGCAATAGATATTCATTTTGGGTCGTGGTTTGAATGTTCAATACAAGGTTACGCTTAGTGAGTTCGGTGGGATATCTTTGGTCCAACGGGCTCGTGAACTCGGGGCGTGACAAATGGTATCAGAGCACTTATCGGGAGTTAAGTGTTGCATGGGGCAAAGTGCTACACATTGCGGGAACCACTTCTTGAGGCTCCGGTGTAAAATGCTACGCGCGTAGGAGCTACCTCTTGAGCCCGTGGGAGCCACTGCTAGAGTCCCGACGCTTAGTGAAGATCCTGGATTGAGTCACGCCGCGATGAGGACGTCATTCCTCGAAGGAGGGGTGATTGTAATGTTCCAAATCGGGGAAATATCAGAAATTGAAATAGTTTTTAAAAGGGAACCATAGGATTCTAGTGTAACAATGGATATTCATTTTGAGCCGTGAAATGGGACATCTTTGGTCCAACGAGCTCGTGAGCCCGAGTCGTGACAAAGAAATTCACATGCACTATTTTTTTCTTGGTAACAACGTCCACTCAACTATTTGTATCACTTTTGGGGTTCTAAATTAAAAATCCCCAAATCCCTTTTTGTCTTATTTTGCCTAAATTCTTTTCCTTTAATAGAATTTTGCTTCACTTTCTATATATATAAACACTTCTCCAAGTTCTGTTAAAAAAAAAAAAAAGCACTTCTCCAAGTTCCTCAATTTCACGCTAGCATTCTCTCTCTCTCATCAATCTTCTCAAATGGAGTTGGGTAGCATTCTCCAGTTCCTGGAAAACAAGTCCATTCTAGTCACTGGTGCCACTGGCTTTCTAGCAAAGAGTACTCTCTCTCTCTCCCTCTCTCTCTCTCTCTCTCTCTCTCTCTATATATATATATATATATATATATATATATATATATAACACTTAAAAAAAACATAACATAGTTAAAGACACATGAACTACAACGTTAATGACTCAATTTCAATAATGGGATATATGCAGTTTTTATTGAGAAGATACTGAGAGTACAACCAAATGTAAAGAAGCTTTATCTTCTTTTGAGGGCTTCAGATATGAAGTCAGCCATGCAACGTTTCAACAACGAGGTAACGATCATTGCGCTTTCTAGAATGCCCTTCCAAAACTCTAAATCTCGGTACAATTCCGATAATTTGTAAACGACCGATTGTTGTGATATGTCTCAAAACTCTGAGTTTATCGAGTACTTCTAAGAATGACTTATATATGTATAGTAATTGCATGTTACTTACTGCAGGTTATAGCAAAGGAGTTGTTCAAGGTTCTGAAAGAGAAATGTGGGGAGAATTTAAGTTCACTTATTTCAGACAAAGTAAGAGTTGTAGCTGGAGATATTACATGTGAGGATTTGGGTATTATAGATTCATGTTTATTGGGAGAGATGTGGAAAGAGATTGACGTTGTGGCTAATTTAGCTGCAACCACAAAATTTGATGAAAGGTGAAGGCTTCTAGTCTATTTTCTAATATGATGTTTTATACTATTTTAATTTGGGAAAAATTTAGCCTAAATTTGATTTAGATGAATTCAAGTGTTTATTGTTCAAATGAATTTACACTAGATCGATCACTCCTTGCGAATTACATGGAAAAATTACATTTTTGGTCACATATGTTTGGTCCTTTTCAATTTTAGACTCATACATTACGAGATTCTTACATTGTGTCTCGTAACTTTTAAAAATTCTCATGGTCCCAACTGAATTTTCCGTCCAAAATTGAACGGTTAATTCCGTTAGTCAACATATTGACCAATTTTTGAAAACTTTGTGACCAATTTTTGAAAACTTTGTGCGTGAGTGATACGTGATATTGAATATAATCCGTATGTAAGTGCATTCACTCACAAAATCTCCCCTAAAACACCGGTCAAAATATTAACTAACGGAATTGACCGTTCAATTTTGGATGAAAAATTCGTATAAGACCAAATGTGAGAATTTTTAAAAATTGTGGGACACAATGTGAGAATAACATAACGAATGAGACCACAATTGAATTATATACATTGTGATTCGCCAAACAGGACCCAGAACTGAAATTTAGCATTAATTACCTTGCTCATCTCACTAAATATACATTTTAGGTGGATGTTGTAAAACTCTGTTTCATATCTCTTATTCCACTTTATGTATATATGTAGACAAATTGTATAAAATATTTTCGAAAGTGTAAAAGGACGTAATAAGATACTCGGCGTGCAAATTGTGTTATTAAATACGAGCTAATACTCTATTTTGGAATAGAAGATATGGTATGCATTTTACATGCATCTATAATATGTATGAGAAATAGTAGCTTGGATTGAGTTGGTCGAATTCAGAACCATTTGTATGAGGAGCGACTTATATTTGCCTTTTAAATGATGTTCCCTTTATAGGAATGAAGAAAATTTCAGTTAGAATTGGATTTGGTTAAACCCAAATAATTTCATGCCAAGTGTTATTATATTTAATTTTTGATTGATTAATGTTATTTGAATGTACACCAATTATATGAAGAGTTTAATTTATCATGTAAATGGTTTGAGTTGGACCAATTTAATCCGGATAAAAAAAATTTATAAGGGAAAAAGTGACAGATCACAAAACAAATATTATTAGAATTATTGTATGAAAATTGAATCATCCAAAACCCACTCCGGAGAAAAGAAAATTCAAATAGGGAAAATTCTTCCAACAATATTGAAGCTAAATTAGAGAAAGTGTCCTCTATGACTTATTTACTTCTTTTTTTGGTTATATTAATCGCATACAAATGAAAAGAGAACATTTTTTTTCTTCCTTAATTTTCTTGTTTTTTGCAACTAATTTTGATTTTTTTGTACGCAGATATGATGTTTCACTTGGAATAAACACTTTGGGAGCTAAGCATGTTTTGAATTTTGCAAGAAAGTGCAACAAGTTAATGGTTCTTCTTCACGTATCAACTGGTTAGTATAATGAAAACTCGATACAATCATAATTATTTACGTACAATGAACTCTATATGTCTCATGATTAATAAATAATTGTGACAATTCTAAGATTTTAGATATTAAATACTCCTAAAAATGTCCAGAAAAAAATTGAATTACGTTATATATAAGAGAGTAAAATTATCACCAAAAAAAAAAAAAAAAGAGTAAAAGGTTCCATTTTACACTTTCACTAAAAAAATGGACCATTTTATCAACATAGGTTACACCTTTTCCACAATCGACAAGTGCAAATTAGTTGTTAGCGGGGCTTATGACGGCGCGGCCAAGGGGCGAGTTATGAGGAAAATTCTAAGGTGGATCGGGAGTGTTGCTCCCGGTCCATTTTACACCACACAATCACTTGAAGTTCTACCCTGTGTAGTGATTGTGTGGTGAAAAATGGACCGGGAGCAACACTCCCGATCCACCATAAAATTACCCGAGTTATGATATGGATATCACGTTCTGAGTTTGTTTATTTTTTTGAGTTAGTAGTGGGGATTTTTTTTTCGGGGAATGTACAGCATGGGTAATTGTGTGAAAATGATTTAATATTTGTTGTATTTTATATGCTTTTAGAACATAGTAAAATATGTCAAATCAAATGTGAATTATTGACGTATGATTTATAAAATTATTGAGTTAGTTATTTTGTAATAATATGTGATTAAAAAAATAATATGGTAAGAAAGACAAAAAAAAGAAGAAGGGAAATTTGAGTAGGTAATTATTAATGAAAGATAGTATGAGGTGATGAATGTTTTATTTGACAAATAGTTATATAGTCGATGAAAAAGATAAGTAAAAAATATATGTTTTTGGTTGAAAATGGTTTGTAGTTGAAATTTTCTGAAAATTAGGATCCGAAAAGCAGAAAATGTATTTAAAAACATAAACAAACATGGATAAAAGTTTTATTTGTCATTTCTATCACTTTTATTTTCGTTTTCCCTTGACAATGTAAGCATAGGCTATTATATGAAGAATTAGAAATTACATTTTTTTTTCCAGCTTATGTATCTGGTGAGAAGGAGGGGTTGATATTGGAAACCCCTTATAAAATGGGGGAGACACTCAACGGCGCATCTGGACTGGACATTGAGACTGAAAAAAAGTTTGTTGACGAGACTTTGAAACAACTAAGGATCGAAAATTGTTCAGAAGATTCTATTACATCAGCTATGAAAGATTTGGGAATTCAAAGGTTTGATCTATAAATATTATTTATAATATTTCGAGTTTGATTTTCTTGATGAACAAATATTATTTAGAATCCCTAATTTGATTTTATTAAGATATTGAAATTAAATTCTAAATATTCTTGTATAGACCAATTCAGCCGAGTTTAAGTTTAGTTTATGATTAATTACAGTAACTACCCCTCTTATTTAGTGTAATTACAGCCGAGTTTAAGTTTAGTTTATAATAAGATTTTATTATAAGAGTCAGTATTTGTTATGTGCTCAATATAAGAGGACTGGACTGTAATTATACTAAATAAAAGGGATAATTAGTGTAACTATCCCTTCAGTTTATAAGATAAGTCATTATATTTGTCTCTCAATTATATATGAATTCGACCAAATTAGGTCCAAACTAAAATTTCTTATGTAAACAAGGAGCTACGATTAATTTGGTGTAGCTCATGCTACCTAAGTGAATATGTGCCCAATTGATGTGAGTCGTAGGATGATGTATATGACGTTGTTGTCATTTAATTTTATAACGTCATTATGTACACATTTAATGGCTCGTAGTTAGTTAGATACATGCCGACTTGCGCAACATGCATTACATCAATAGATTATTTCTTAAGTTGAATAATGATGTGTTCATATTGATGAAATCATAAATACATATTGTAATATTAGACAATCCTCCCAATCTTTTTTATTGACCCCTTATGTTGATTTGATACAACAGAGCAAAAAAGTATGGATGGCCAAATACCTATGTGTTCACGAAGGCTATGGGAGAGATGTTGTTAGGACACTTGAAAGAAAACATGCCTCTTGTAATAATCCGTCCTACCATTGTAACTAGTACTTACAAAGAGCCCTTTCCAGGATGGGTTGAAGGGATCAGGTAACTAATTACTGAACAAATTATTTTATTTTCCAAACTATACAATTCAATTTATATATATGCGATAAATCATATTTGGAATATTATAGTTCAATTTATTTATTCATTTTATTGTCACTAGTATGTAATTGATTCATTATTTGAATCCACAGAACTATTGATAGCTTAGGCGTTGGATATGGTAAAGGAAAAATAAAATGTTTCCTTGGCGACCCCAAGTCCATAATTGATGTGGTGAGTAACTTCGAATCAAACAATTTTTTAAATTATAATAAGTATAATTCACTTATCATGTGATTGACTGTAGATACCAGCCGACATGGTGGTTAATGCAATAATTGTAGCTATGGCGGCTCATGCAAATCAGCCTAATGAGAGAATTTACCATATCGGATCTTCTGTATCGAACCCTTTAGAGTTCACGTGGCTTCAAGATTATGGTCTTCGATACTTCACTAAACACCCCTGGATTAACAAAAACGGGAAGCCTGTCATTGTTGGCGAGATCACCGTGTTAAAAACAATGGATAGTTTCAGAAAATACATGGCAATTCACTACTTACTTCCATTGAAGGTTTGGTGATGAATTCGTATTTAATTTTCTTTGAAAATAAGTATAGAATATAGATACGAAGAATATCCAATAACGAATCCTTTTGAAATAGTGATTACTCTTTACCATTTTGATCATTTTGTAGGTACTAAAAATAGTGAACACAGCATCCTGCCAATACTTCCAGGGCTTGTACCTTAACCTGATCAGAAAAGTCAAGTTCGTGATGCGGTTAGTCGAGCTTTACGAACCGTATTTGTTCTTCAAAGGATTGTAAGTATAAACGTCGATAAATGTGCATTCGATTCAAGTTAAATCGGTTTAATCTGACAATAACGATCTTATTTTATTTTCATTTGTTTAAATTTGCAGCTATGATGATATGAATGCAGAAAAACTTAGATTGGCTGTAAAAGAAATTGGAGCAGAGGCTGAATTGTTTTATTTTGATCCAAAAAGCATTAATTGGGAAGATTACTTCATGAACACTCACCTTCCTGGAGTAGTAAAACGTCTATTTAAATAAATTATTATCACAATATATTAAGTGTGATTAATATGCAGATTGGTAACTACATTCTGAAAAATCATGCTTCTGGATAAATTATTGTTAATTTATCAAATGGCAGCTAAAAAAACCAAGTTAGTGGAGATCAAATTGGTGTCGTTACCTAATTGTGTATTAATATCTATCAATCGTTTTCATGTGTCAAACTCTATTTAAATTGTATATTATTTACGTTCTGTTATTCGTTTAATTCTCGTAATTTTCTCATTCCGAATACTCTATCTAAATTTTGGCCAATGTTACGCATGCCAAAAGGTTTGGACCATCTCAAATGCAGGTTAATTGCATAAAATATTTCCTTAAATACGCTTCGTTTTGTTACAATTTTATTAAATATATCTTTATGCATGTACCACATATACTTAACGAATTAAACATATGATAGAATACATTACTTAACCAGATGAAACACTGAATGGAATAGAAAATTGAAGTGGCGACAAAAGCAAATGTATCTAAACGATAAAAAAGAATAAGATATATAGAACAATAAAAACATTCCACATTTGTATTCTCAATTCTGCAGTACCAAAAGCCCAAATATCTAGAAAAAAAGGAAAAACAGATTATTTGATCTGAAATATATATAATTATGAAATTAAAATAAAAAGTCTGCAATGGATTAGGATATAGGTGATTAACATGAGTAGGCCTCCTTAAAAATCAGTTTCTCTTTCATTAAATTCTTGAAGTGGAAATTACTCATTTAACTTAGAAATACAAGGATATATCTCTATCTACATTCCTAACAAGTAGAAAAATGGAAAAAGAATTATGCGTGTTAATTAAGCCAAGAAAGAGTACTTTTCATCTCATTATTCCAGCCACTACACCAAAAATTAATATTAGTGACAATTTAAAATGTCAATGTTAAAATTATATATATATATATATATATTGATGTGGGTTGAAATAGGTCTTTGAGACAAGCTAATAGTCCAACACTTTATGGGCCTAAGCCCAATGGGGTCGTGGGCTCGGATTCTTCTAGAAGACCTCACATTCAGATCGATCCAGCTGGAGGTTCGGTCAGCCCCGACCTGCACAGGTAGAGTACTCTATATAAGGCAAGTCTGCAGCTAGATCCGACAAGAATCAATCAAGTGATATACTTACCATACATGGACATGTGGAGGTCAAGCCGATAGATTCATCAATTATACCATAGAAGATATAGCTCAAAGATGGAAAGATCATGATTTATTCTACTTTTCCATGTACATTTAAGATAGTTGGCTTACCTTTTTTTACCTACCCCATTACAAATTTGTATATATATCAACTCCAAGCACTAAAGAAAGGATCGACTCTTTTACCCCGTGGACGTAGGTCATATTTTGGCCGAACCACGTATATTTCGTGTCAATTTTTCTATCATTTCCGTGCTTTATACTATATTCTCATATAATATATCGCATATTATCATTGGTGTACTTTCCACACACTAGGGGTGTACATAAACCCGCCCAACCCACCCGAACCGCTCAACCCGAGCCGATCCGCCCGAAAACCGCTAGTTTAGAATTATTAAATAATAGTGGCGGGTTGAAAATATTGCAACCCGCCACTTTCGGGTCGGGTGGTGGGTTTAATAATTGTAACCCGCCTAACCCACAACCCGACCGCTAATCACTTATGTTACAAGTATAAGTATATATAGTTAAAGATTAACACTAAACTTTGAAAATTATATATGCATATATACTCTCTAATAAGAGTGTTTATTCATATTCATGTAACATACTTTATTTTTTATTTGAGCAAACAAATTGACTCGTTTAAACACTTGTTTTTATTTGATTTGAACAAAAAATTTATATGTATATGTATATTTTGATGATAAATTTATAAAAAAAAACATTAATTTTATTAATATTTTAGAGTTTTTCACTCATTAGAAATCATGATAATATGAATTTTATTTAATAACACCACTTATTTGTGTATTTCTCACCAACTCAAATTTTTTTTAGTTAAATGTACAACAAGTATAATATTTAATTTCTTACTTACTAGTTATAACTAAAATTAAGTTGTAAAAATTATAACTATAATTTGATAACCCGCCAATCCGCCCGCTAAAATATTAAATCCAACCGACCCGAACCGCTCGGTTTGAAAAGATAATTATGCATTTTCGGTTTGATATTTTGTCAACCCGCACAAGTCGGGTCGGGTTAATTTTTTTTCTAAAACCGCCCGAACCCGACCGTGTACACCCCTACCACACACATCAATTGGCGCCGTCTGGGGAAGTTCTGAGCAAAATAAGACGTGAGGTAAATTTATTTTTCGCAAATTTTTTTTTCTTTCACGTTAACATTTTGTAATGGCAGAGGAAGATATGTTGGGCATGGAAAATCTGGTCGGGAATGGTGGAAATGGGAAGAAGACGATGTTGTCCCCATCTGGGGTCGAACAGGCCACGCCTACAACTCCGCCCAACCTGGTGGAAAGGCTAGAGGACGACCTGCAGAATCAAGGAATGGACAACTCACTGAGAGGATAAACAAGCGGGGAGGAGGCTTCTCCTCAAAGCGTGCTCGATCTGGAGCAATTCATGGGAAGAATAGAAGGTGTCATTGACAAAGTTGTCAATAAGGTAGTAAATTCTAAACTTGCAGGTATGCCCAATCTGGCACAGAAAGAGGATGTGGCGTCTCCCCTTCTAAAGGGAACACCTAAGGTGGCGAATGTGGAGATTGGGGGTAATGGTAACGTTATCCCCGATGGCAACTCAGGCAAGCGGGTGGAACGACTTGAATGCCTAGGACAAGACGGAGGAAAGGGTGACAACGTGCCTCCAAAAAAGTACTTAGCTCCAGAAGGACGCTACATGCGCTGCCTAGACCTGGAAGAGGAAGATCTGGAAGGTGTGGTCCCCCAACCTAATTTTCGCAAGGAACAACTGCAAGAGGAAAAGTCACACCTCCAGATACAGCACTCACATAATGACATGCCTGGAAAGGACGACCTGCAGAAACGACAAGCACGAGTCTGCACCAAGCATGATAAAGATCTCGAGGATGATGCTAGTAGTTACGTCTCGGCCCGATCTGGGTGGGTAGATCATGGCATGAAAGAAAAATCAAAGGCACGACTTGAACAAATGGAGGAAATAGCATGACGGATGGAAGAGCTGGAGCGTAAGGCAATAGGAGGCAAGACCTCGGCAGATCGGGTCATTCCATTTACAGATTTCATTGCAAACGAGGAACTACCAAGGGACTTTAGGGTCCAGTCCATTGCACTTTATGATGGAACTACGGATCCAGAAGACCACTTGTATACTTTTCGTAATTATGCTTTGTTACAAAGGTACTCCGATGCTATCAAATGCAGGGTGTTCTTGTGCACATTAGCCAAATCTGCACAACAGTGGTTCAACCAACTCCCGGCGAGGTCCATCGGATCTTTCTCAGAGTTTAGCTCAAAATTCTTACACCAATTCGCTAGTAGCAAGCGGCATGAGAAGACTCCCTTGAGTTTATTCAGCATCAAGCAAAGAGAAGATGAAACCTTACGCGTATATGTCAAGCGTTTCAATACTGCAGCACTGGAGACACTGGCTGTAATATCGGACCTGAAGGCAAGCGTTTTCACTACAGGTCTAAAGAAAGAAGACTTTTTCAAGTCATTAACCAAGAGGCATACCCTGAATTTCGACGAGCTATTCACCAGGGTTGAGAAGTATGTTAACCTAGAGGATGCTCACATGATGATGAGGGTTGAACAAAAGAAAGAAAAGCAAGACGATGGAAACAAACATAGGTCACGAAAAGAAGAGAGAGGCAGTTGGGCTCCCAGCTCAACCCGTGTGGCACCACCACCTCCAGGTGCGCCCAGATCCCGACGCATACCTATGAGGGAAAATAGGAGCGATCATTTGATGGTTGTGGAGGTCAAGAATCTGATCCAATGGCCTGAAGGTGCAAACCAAGAGCCCAAGAATCCCCCGAGCGCACTCTTTTGCAGATACCATCGTGAATACGGGCATGATACAGACGAATGCCCACAGTTGATCGATGAGATTCAGCGTCTGGCCAAAATGGGTTACCTGAAAGAATATGTGATAGACACTCATAATGAAAATGGTTCAGCCCCAGCTCAAGGGGGTCATACCTGGAGAGGTCAAAGTAGAGGATGGCGGGGCGGAAGGACCAGATCTGGAGGAAGGGGCAACTTTCCTCAACAGATTAACAAAGCACCAACTCAAGAGGTAGCACCAACGGAAGTCAACAACAGTAACCGGGCGACCATTCACATTATATCAGGAGGTCTATCAATAGACGAATCGAAGCAAAAATTATGGCAACAAACAAGATCCATAGAGACTCAACCTGCGTTCTTTATGAACGTCAGTTAGACCCGACCTAGGCAGAAAATACAGTTCGGACCTGAAGATGCTTAAGCTGTGCAGACACCTCACAGTGATGCATTGGTGATAACTGCTGTTATAGCAAATTATGATGTTCAAAGGATCTTCGTGGATACCGACATCTCGGTAGATATTCTATTCTACCAAGCATTCAAACAGATGAGTCTAGGAGTGGGCAAATTAGAGGCCATGTGAACTGCGTTGTTTGGTTTTTTAGGGGAAGCCGTACAACCTATGTGTATTATTTCACTACCCTTTTCCCTAGGAGAAGGTCCCAACAAAGTAACAAAGCTAACTAGATTTTTGGTTGTGGATACGCCCTCTGCCTATAATGTGATACTGGGCAGACCTGCACTGGTCCTGTTCGAGGCTGTGGTTTCAATACCACGTATGAAGATCAAATTCCCAACAATCAACGGAGTAGGAGAGGTATCGGGTAATCAACATCAGTCCAAGAAGTCCTACCTAGCCTCCATCAAACAAGGAGAGAAACCAAGCGAAGACAAGAAGCGCAAGCCCGAACCAATGGAGGTAGAGGACAAGGAGGTTGCCAAGAGGATAGTACCGTCACATGTAGAGCCAGTAGGAGAGCTTATGAGTGTGGAACTTCTACCTGGAGACAAGGAAAGAACGGTCAAGATAGGATCGCATTTGAGCCCCGACCTGAAGGATGAGCTAATAGCCATGTTACGAAAGCACGCGGATGTCTTCTTCTGGTCAGCTAATGACCTAGTAGGTATTGCCCCAACCGTCATACAGCACCACCTGAACGTAGATCCTAGTGCAAAGCCAATCATCCAAAAGAAAAGACATTTTGGCCCAGAGAAAGACGCCATCATCAAAGCAGAGATTGATAAGTTACTCAAAGCTAAGAACATTGCAGAAATACAATTCCCGGAGTGGGTGTCCAATGTAGTCCCAGTACCTAAAGGCGGTTCAAAGTGGAGAATGTGTATTGACTTTCGGGACCTGAACAGTGCCTACCCTAAGGATCACTATCCTTTGCCTAGGATAGACCAATTGGTGGATGCTACAGTTGGATACGAGTTGTTAAGTACTATGGACGCACAAAGTGGATATCACCAAATACCCTTAGCTGAGGAAGATCAAAGGAAGGTCAGCTTCATCACCTCCTTTGGCACCTTTTGTTACATAGTCATGCCCTTCGGTCTAAAAAATGCCGGAGCTACGTACCAAAGGCTTGTAGACATGATGTTTCGAGAGCAAATAGGAAAGAACATATAAGTGTATGTAGATGACGTGGTGGTTGATGTGTGTGGGTTTCACATCAATAATATTTATATTAATATATGGGAGAATATGAGTGTTATAGTGAGATTTAATATATACTATAAGAACGATAATGTAAATAACAAGAGATTTACGTGGTTCGGTCTAATGAAGACCTACGTCCACGGGTGTAAAGTTGTTGCTTGGTTTATTCATCCTCATAGGGGGTATTTATACAAGTAATTGATGGGTAGGCTAGAATGGTAAGTCAACTATGCCTAAAATACATAAGGTAATAAGAATAAATCATGATCCCTCTATTTTGGGATATATTTAATAAGGTATAAATGGTAAATATATAGAATCTCGTGGCTGATCTCCGCAGGTCTATATTTGGCAAGGTTGGTGATTGATTAGATCTTGTCTCCAGGCTGTCCATAATTAGCGTTGCCCTACCTGTGCAGGTCTGGTCGTCGGGGCCTCCAGCTAAGTATGTCCGAATATAATATTTTCTAGAATGATCCAAGTCCATAAAACCATTGGGCTTGGGCCCATAAGGTATTGGACTACCCAGCTTGGTCCAAAGACGGATTTCTACTCACATCAATAAGTCCCCCCAACTCTAAAGTTTGACGTAGTCAAGCTGTAAGAGTTGAAAAGAAACAAGTGTTGTGGGCCAAGCTGGCGAAATTGCCAAGCTGCCTCAGCTGCATAGCTGCTCGAACTACAGAGCTAAGACAAACCTTTTTCTCCAGATAGATCCAAGAAATCGTAACCATTGATTGACTTTTTTGTACTCCATTTCTTCTTTGAGTGTTTAATACTTCATTCTTCTAGGAAACTTCAAATAGCATGTTTGGTCGTGGCGATGGTCCACCAGTTGCCATAGTGTCGAATCCACTTACTAGAGGTGAATCCTCCCCTTTCTTCATGTTGGTCGTCCTGCAGGTCCACAACCACGAGTGGTGCAATCTACAGTTACTTCTCCAGCTTGTCTAGGTCGTGTAGCTCCAGGTATGTCATCTATTAAAGTGATCTTATGACCATCTCTGGCATCATCTTCTCCAGTTTTGGATGTCCAGGGACGGGTACACTAGGTCTATACGTGCTTTCTCCGAATCCTGCAGACCTACAGACCTCCGCAGGTCGGGTAGTCGCATCCACGATCCTTTTTTAGTTGATCCATGCTCAATTTGGTGTATGTTGGAGAGAAATTTCTTTCTTTGAGTGCCGACATCACGAAGAATCTTCTATCGTTATCACAGGTGTGACCTCTCTAGCTATGCCAAAGAATCCTACCTATGTAGGTCCGGTCGTCCTCCTTGAAGTTGACCAGAATGTTGTTGCTTTACATGGGCAGCCTGTTGCTGAGGCTACTCTCTCTGACTTAGCTAATGTTATTCCTCTCTTTACCGTCACAAAGCTTGCAAAGTAGTTTTCCTTTCTTCACGAATTGTGCTCTTGAACAAGCGCGTGTACTTCTCACTCCTTCTTTCTCCTTCTCTTCACCTGCCTAGGTCTTAGGCAGGTACATCCACAGTTCCTCCAGTTTGCAGGTCGTATTGCTAAGCTTTGCCTACGTCTTACCTGCCTCGTTTCACTAAAAAAAATAGAACCAAACTTGCTCTCCCTTCTCAGAGGAGTAGGTTAGCCTTAGTGTTACTTCATCACAAGATAAATTTAGTAGGATAAACAGAAATTGCTATAAAATATTGTGTTCATAAAATCGTCACAAAATATCATGACCATACCTCTATCCTGGAATTTCAAACATTTCCTTAGCATTTCCTGTGGAATCCAACATCCAATATACCTCACGAAAATCAAACAAATTAATCAGTTTTCAGGTAATACCACCAGACCTACACTGAGCTATAGCTGCAGCTAGGTCAGTTAGTACAATTTCCACAATCGTGGGGACTTGCTACAAAACATCCGTCAATTCTTAGTAATTTCTTGACACGTACAATCATGTGGACTTGCACTGTCATTATGCAATCGTGGAGACTTCCATCGGGATCAAACATCCTTACTTTCTCTTATGCAATCGTGGGGACTTGCATCAGGATCAAACACCCTTACTTTCTCTTATGCAATCGTGGAGACTTGCATTGGCAATCGTGGAGACTTGCCCACGGGATCGAACACCCGTCAACAAGCGCGTACAATCGTGGGGACTTGCACCGCACCTATGCAATCGTGGGGACTTGCATTGGCAATCGTGGAGACTTGCCCACGGGATCGAACACCCGTCAACAAGCGCGTACAATCGTGGGGACTTGCACCGCACCTATGCAATCGTGGGGACTTGCATTTGCCACCTGTCTTATTACACCTTTTTCTCCCCTCCGTACACAAATTTTCTGAACGGGCTCGGGTGGCCAGCCCTTACCGCAGATATCCTGCCTTATTTCCCACATTTCTCCATATCTTCCCTTCTTATTTTTTCTCCAACCTTATGGCTTCCCTTTCCTCCTTGTCGCTCCAAACCCCAGTCTTCCTAGGATAGGTCCTGGAACCACCACGAAGGTGATTCCTCACCCAGTCTCTCCTTATTTCCTCTTGGTATAGGGCCTTCGGGTTCGCCACCGATTTTACGCCTGGCGTCACGGACCCCGGCTACCTACCCAGGTGGTGCATTCCTAGTCCTCCGACTACTTCCCTTTCACCAATTACCCTTACTCCATAGTTCAATCATCAATTTATATACATATACATCATACCAAATTTCTTAATAAAACAAATTCTTACTAGATTTCCGGAGCTTTGCACCTGACCTTGCAAAGAAGGCATTACATTCTTAGGTACTACCTGAAAACACAATCTTAACTTCAACCAGAAATATTAGTAGTTTCGTGAGTCGATACATCAAAAATGTAAAATAAAGCAAATTACGAATAATCAAATGTAAAACTTTTTCAAATTTTGCATATTCCAAGGGCGAGGTAATAGTCTTCCTTCGCCATCCTCCTGCTCGTATGCTCCTCCGGCTAACACCTTGATCACTTTGTAGGGACCCTCCCAGTTGGGGTCTAACTTCTTCACTGTGTGCACCGTATCTACTTTCTTGAGTACCAGATCGCCCACCTGTAGAGATCTGGCCTTCATCTCTGCTGTTTGGTCCAGCATGATCCTCTGCTTGTACTATTCTACCTTCAGGTATGCCTTGTCTCTATCTTCCTCAATGAGGTCTAGCTCTTCCCATAGTCGTTTCTCGTTCTGCTCAGGTTCGAAGTTTTTGACCCGATGGGTCTGCATCTGGATATCTACAGGTATGACCGCCTCTTATCTAGCATGCATACCTGGACCAGGTAAGGCCACCGGGGTTTGACTAGATGTCCAACCACTCCTGCGAGTCTTATTGCGATTGTCTTCCTCAGGCTTGTCTTTTCTCTGCTCGGATCGCCTCATGATTTGCGCGTCTTCTATGTTGATGTATTTCTTAGCCCGGCTGAGTAATTATTTGAAGCCCAGAGCTGGTCTCTTGGTAAGTGATTTGAAGAGATCTCCTTCCCTCAAGCCTTGCGTAAAAGCACTGACTTTCAGGTCAAACGTTGCAAATGGTACTTCCAGCGTAGCCGTGTTGAAACGCCTAACGTATGCCCGTAGGATCTCATCTCCTCTTTGCTTTATGTTAAACAAACCCAAAGGAGTTTTCTTGTGCCTTTTGCTATTTGCAAATTCATGCAGAAACCTTGAGCTAAACTCCGAGAAGGATCCAATGGACTCATCGGGAAGTTGGTTGAACCATTGTTGTGCAGATTTGGCCAGCATAGTCAAGAAGATCCTGCATTTGATAGCATCGGAATACCTGTGCAGCAAAGCAAAATTTCAAAAAGTATATAAATGATCTTCCGGATCTGTCGTTCCTTCATAGGGTACGATGGAAAGAACCCTGAAGTCTCTTGGTAATTTCTCCCTCATGATGGATTTCGTGAATGGAATCTCCCAATCCATTTGGATCTTGCCTCCTGTCATTTTGCGTTCCACTTCTTCTATTTGTTTGGCGATGAGCTCCATCTGCTCTGACTTTTCTTTTGCTTTAGTCATCCTGCCGAGGTCTGCCCAGCCAGATCTGACAGACACAAAGCTACTAGCATCATCCTCTAGATCTTTGTCACGCCTATCGGGAGCCCCATATTGGCGTTTCTGCAGGTCGTCGTTCCCAGGTATGTCGTGGTGCGAGTGCTGCATCGGCTGATGTAGTTCCTCATCATGTTTTTGCTCTCTCCGTAGTCCAGGTCAGGGTACCCAACCTACCAGATCATCCTCATACTCTAGGTCTAGACGACGAATGTGACGCTCCTCTGGAGCCAAGTACTTTTTCCGAGGTACGGTGCCTTCTTTCTTTTTGGCACGCTTGATGTGGATAAGTAGCTATGCACGTGATGCATGGATGATGCTTGACCATGCCTATGTTACTATTGATGGGGATAAGTAGCTATGCACATGATGCATGGATGATGCTTGACCATGCCTATGATGCGCACGCAATGCTATGCTCATTATACCTGAATGATGTCCAAGGATGATTTTTGTTATGGCACTTTTTAAGTTTCCTTTTGGTCAAGCAAAGACCTAACCTGGATTCTTTCATTTGCTGGGCAGCCTTAGCTACCTCAGCTATTATCGCCTTTGCTGAGCAACATTAGCTGCTTCAGCTATTACCGTCATTTTTTGCCTTTGCTGAGCATCATGAGGTGCCTCAGCTATTACCGTCTTTTCCCACCTTTGCCGGGCAGCCTTAGCTGCTACAACTATTACCGTCTTTTCCCATCTTTGCTGGGCAGCCTTAGCTGCTCCAGCTATTACTGTCTTTTCCCACCTTTGCTGGGCAGCCTTAGCTGCTCCAGCTATTATCGTCTTTTTCCACCTTTGTCGGGCAGCCTTAACTGCTCCAGCTATTACCTTTGCTAGGCAGCCTTAGCTGTTCCAGCTATTATTGTCTTTTCCCACCTTTGTCGGGCAGCCTTAGCTGCTCCAGCTATTACTGTCTTTTCCCACCTTTGCCGGGCAGCCTTAGTTGCTCCAGCTATTACCTTTGCTAGGCAGCCTTAGCTGTTTCAGCTATTACCGTCTTTTCCCACCTTTGCCGGGCAGCCTTAGCTGCTCCAGCTGTTACCGTCTTTTCCCACCTTTGCTGGGCAGCCTTAGCTGCTCCAACTGTTACCGTCTTTTCCCACCTTTACTGGGTAGCCTTAGCTGCTCCAGCTATTACTGTCTTTTTCCACCTTTGCTGGGAAGCCTTAGTTGCTCCAGCTATTATTGTCTTTTTCCCACCTTTGCTGGGCAACCTTAGCTGCTCCAGCTATTACCATCTTTTCCCACCTTTGCTGGGCAGCCTTAGCTGCTCCAGCTATTACCGTCTTTTTCCCTCTTTTGCTGGGCAGCCTTAGCTGCTCCAGCTATTACTGTCTTTTTCCACCTTTGCTGGGTAGACTTAGCTGCTCCAGCTATTACCGTCTTTTTCCCACCTTTGCTGGGCAGCCTTAGTTGCTCCAGCTATTACCGTCTTTTTCCCTCTTTTGCCTCAGGTATGTTTCAGTCACACTTGCTTACCTGGCTCGCCACACCTGGATTTTCCATACCTGCGTAGCTAGTTCCCCAACGCCTTGATTCGCTGCTGATGTATAAAAAGGACTTCATAAAAAGTTAAAAGCAAACCATGCGTTCCCGATTTATTATTAGTTCATGTTCTCCAAAAATATGAGTGAAACTTAGGGATTCTCCTTTTTATTTGTGACCTTCCATTTCAACGTCATAAGATAATTGAGGATTTAACAAAACATGGTAAGTAGCCTGATTTATTCCACAATTAAAAATAATGTAATATAAGAGCATGATCTCATTCCATATGTGTGGCTTAATTTTCCTATTCCGCATGACAACATAAAAAAGGAATTAATATAGGCATAGAAGGTCATAGCTCAATCATATGGAAAGTCAAATGACATTATCTTCATCATGGCATGTAAATATTTATACATTAATTTAACATGGAAGCTTTTGCACGATTGCACTAAATTGTAAATCTCATTGACAAAGTTTCTGCAAGTATTCTTAACCTCAAACGAAATCTCATATCCAACAATTAAAATAATCATCCAAGTAAATGATGACTTGTTATCAGAAAATCAATTTAAAGTAAATAACAATACTTATTAAAAAATTACCCATTTATTTTTTTGATGAACATTATCTATAATGTTATGCATATTTATAATAAACGAAACTCCGACTAAGCCCTTTTAAATTTGATATTGGTGATCTAAAACTTATTTCTAAAACGATCAATTGTTTGCCTTTGGCCAAAAGAGAAACAAGCTCTAATTAAATCTCAAATCAATTATATTTTAGGTAATTTTCCAAAAACTACTATGAGAGACAAAATCGATCCATCCATGACATGTTTCCAAAATTACCATACATGTTGCCATAATAGATAATCATTTATAGGAGGCATGAGATGATTAATGCAGACATGAAATACCCTGCACTAGACTTGTTTGCTAAATGACATGAATTATCTTAAACAACAACAGTAGTATATGGCATGTGCTTATGTGAGAATTTCAGAGCTCGAGTATTAATGAAAATATTTACCTCTTCACCTGCTATTCACGTAAATTATTCCCCTGCAGAAATGTGTTATGTAAACATAGGATGGAAAATAAAAAGATTATACTCATAGTTGGTTCTCATATATATGTAAATAATAAGAGATTTACGTGGTTCGGTCTAATGAAGACCTACGTCCACGGGTGTAAAGTTGTTGCCTGGTTTATTCATCCTCATAGGGGGTATTTATACAAGTAATTGATGGGTAGGCTAGAATGGTAAGTCAACTATGCCTAAAATACATAAGGTAATAAGAATAAATCATGATCCCTCTATTTTGGGATATATTTAATAAGGTATAAATGGTAAATATATAGAATCTCGTGGCTGATCTCTGCAGGTCTATATTTGGCAAGGTTGGTGATTGATTAGATCTTGTGTCCAGGCTGTCCATAATTAGCGTTGCCCTACCTGTGCAGGTCTGGTCGTCGGGGCCTCCAGCTAAGTATGTCTGAATATAATATTTTCTAGAATGATCCAAGTCCATAAAACCATTGGGCTTGGGCCCATAAGGTATTGGACTACCCAGCTTGGTCCAAAGACGGATTTCTACTCACATCAGTGCTCAAGAGTCGTATTGCCAATACCCATGTGCAAGACCTGGAAGAAACCTTTGAAACACTTCGAAGATATATGATGAAGCTGAACCCGGCCAAGTGTGCATTTGGAATCAAGGGGGGAAAGTCCCTAGGGTACATGGTCACAGAAAAAGGCATAGAAGCTAACTCTGCAAAGATCAAGGCTATCCAAGACATGGTGACACCTAGAAATGTGAATGAAGTACAAAGGTTGAATGGTAGAATCACAGCTCTAAGCTGTTTCATATCCAAATCAGCAGAAAGGAGTTTACCATTTTTCAAGATATTACGAAAAGTGGATCACTTCAGTTGGACTCCGGAATGTCAACAAGCTTTTGAGGACCTCAAGGCATACCTGAGCCAGATACCGCTCCTTACCAAACCTGTGCAGGGCAAGCCATTGGTGATCTACATAGTTGTGGCAGATCGAGTTGTCAGCACAGTCCTAGTCCGGGAGGAAGACAGAACGAAAAAACCCGTGTACTACGTCAGCAAAGTACTTTCAGACGTCGAGTCTCGATACCCGGATATCGAAAAGATGGCATTGGCATTAGTCATCACAGCAAGAAGACTCAAACTATATTTTTTGACGTACAAAATCATTGTAAAGACTAGTCAACCACTTAGGGCTGTGCTAGTAAAGGCTGAGACATCAAGTCAACTCGTTAAATGGGTCGTGGAACTAGGGGAATTCGAGATAGGATACACGTCCCGAGCTGCAATCAAAGTGCAAGTCCTGGCTGACTTTGTTACCAAGATGACCCGACCTGAGCAGGAGGGGGGAAGGAGAAAAATTTGGCTCTTACATGTAGACGGGTCAGCCACCCAAAATGGAAGTGGTGCAGGTGTGGTACTCACCACACCTAAGGGAGATTAGCTGGAGTATGCAATCAAATTCGAGTTTAAAGCAAGCAACAATGAAACGAAATACGAAGCATTCATCATGGGACTTAAAATGGCAATCAAAGGAGGGGCCAAAAATTTGATAGTATACTCAGATTCACAGCTCGTTACCAAACAAATTGATGGGACCTACGAAGCTAAGGAGGAAAGGATGGTAAGGTACTTAAAAACCATAGAGGCACTGTGAGAAAACTTCCACAAGCTGGAGATACATCAAATACCCCGAGCTGAAAATACCAAGGCTGATTATTTATCCAAGCTGGGCAGCTCAGTCATTGACTGCCAAACCCGAAACATTACTATACAAGCACTCACCAAACCTAGCACTGAACAAGAAATTCTACACATAGAAGAAGGTGAAGATTGGAGGACTGAGATAATCCAATATCTCACGAAAGGGGTGCTACCTGGAGAAAGAAAGGCAAGGCAATGACTAGAGACCAGGGCTACTAGGTTCGTCTTGATCGATGATGTGCTATACAAAAATTCATTCGTACAACCCCACCTGAGATGTGTTTCAACAGAAGAAGGAGAGTACCTACTAAGAAAAATCCACGAGGGAGATTGTGGCAGCCACATAGGTGGTGCGACCTTAGCTGGAAAAACCTTGAGGGCTGGCTATTTTTGGCCAACCCTGAAGGAAGATGCGATCAACCTGGTAAAGAAATGTGAACAATGTCAGAAGCATGCTGGTCTCATTCATCAACCTGCGGAGGCAATGCGCTCCATGAGTGTTCCATGTCTCTTCGCAAGATGGGGGATGGACATGTGGGCCCATTTCCTATAGCAAAAGGTCAAAAGAAGTTCCTATTAGTACTAGTTGACTACTTCAGCAAATGGGTAGAAGCGGAAGCTTTGGCCCGGATCACGGAGCAGAGGTCATTCGTTTCTTATGAAAGAACATCTTCTGCAGATTTGGCATACCTAGGGAGATCGTGGCTGACAACGGTAGGCAATTCAGTGGGGCCAATCTGAGGAGGTGGTGCGAGGAGTTAGGGATCCAGCAGCGCTTCAGTGTTGTAGCTCATCCTTAAACCAACGGCCAGGTAGAAGTTACCAATAGAATAATAGTACAAGGTTTAAAGACCAGGTATGTCTACTACTTAGCTTTTGAAATACATATGTCCCTTTTTCTTTCAAAGTCCACTCGTTTATTCTATCCATATTCCATTTCTAATGAGTTCACATAAATACCCTAACCTCGGTCATAAAGACTGGAGGGAGGGGGTGGGAATTGGGTTGAAGAATTGCAACCAGTGTTGTGGTCATATCGGACTACTCCTAAGTCCACCACGGGAGAAAGTCCATTTCAGTTGGTGTACGGAGTTGAGGCCGTCATACCTGCGGAGATCAGAGTACAATCCCATCGAGTCAGGTACTTCGAGCCAGAGCAAAATGAAGAGAGGCTAAGGGAAGAGCTGGAGCTAATCGATGAAGTCAGAGACAAGGCATACCTAAGGATTGAACAATACAAGCAGCGAATCATGAAAACCCAAGGAACAAAGGTGAAGCCAGATCTGTCCAGGTAGGGGATCTGGTATTGAAGAGAATAGATGCGGTACGGACAGTGAAGAAGTTGGACCCCAACTGGGAAGGTCCGTACAAAGTCACTAAGGTGCTAGTTGGAAGAGCTTACGAGCTGGAGGATGGGGAGGGCAAGCAGCTCCCTCGTCCATGGAACATGCAGAACCTAAAAAAGTTTTACATGTGATCATAAGGATCGCACTCTTCTTTTCTTTTTTTATCTTCTTACGTTTTATTTTTTGTCATTCAACAGACTCATGCGTTGCTAACAATCCTTTTTGGAAGTTATGATTGTTACATTTTTCAGGAATGACCCAGAGATTGTAAAGTTTTCTTTGCAGGGCCACATGCAAAGCTCCAATAATTCAGTAAGACTTTATTTTGCCAAAACTTTGAGGTTGGATTATGTATATAATTATGTAGAATATGAATAATGAACTGTGAAGTAAAGGGGAGTCGGTGAAGCGGAGGTAGTCGGAGGTTAGGACTGTACCATCTGGGTGGGGGCCCGGATCTGTCTAGGTAGGGATAATTCACCTACAGATCAGACGGTCCCCAGGCTAGGGAGAAATAAGGAGGGGTAGGTCCTCGGGAACATTTATGGGCCTACCCTAAGGAAGACCGGGGTTTGGAGCGATAAGGAGGAACGGGCAACCATAAGGATGGAGGTGAAACAAGGAAGGAAATTTAGAGAATGTGGGACATAAGGAAGGATGCCGACGGTATGGGTTGGCCACCCTAGTCAGTCTAGGAATATTTTGGTACAGAGGGAGAACAAGGGGATATAAGGCAGGAGGTAAATGCAAGTCTCCACGATTGCATAGTTGTGGTGCAAGTCCCCACGATTGTACGCGCCTAGTGACGGGTGTTCCATCCCGTGTGCAAGTCTCCACGATTGCTTAAAGGTGGTACAAGTTCCCACGATTGTATGCACTTGGAAGAGGATGTTTGATCCCAATGCAAGTCCCCACGATTGCAAGAGAGAAGAAAAGTGAGTGCAAGTCTCCATGATTGCACAGTGACAATACAAGTCCCCATGATTGTATGTGTCAAGCAAGTTACTAAGAATTGACGGGTGAGGAAAGGCAAGTCCCCACGATTGCAAAAATGTGGACTACCTGACCCAAATAGAGCTATAGTTCAGCACAGGTCCGGTAGGTACCACCTGGAAACTGATGAATTTTTGCTTGTTATTTTTTGTAAGGAGTATTGAGTAAAAGGCCCTACCAGATTCTATGAGGACATGGTTGCATTAGCTGGAAGAAAAGGTGTGGTGGTAACATTCTCGATACCCCTTGGTCGAGGTATGGTAGGGGTAACTTGATTCATTAATTACCCAAGTACTTATGTTATGATAAATTACCATTAATGTTGAGTTTGTGCAGAGACCACTCTTAAATTTTTCTCTTGAGGCATAGCAGGTGTACCATACGCAAATGAGTCAACACATATCACAATGTAAGTAAACATGCTTAACGTATAAAACAAAATGTTAAAATGCAGGTAACCAAACAGGAGATAAAAGTTCAAACTAGCATGCATAAAAATAAAAGCATCCATAGCCCAAACCCGGGCATATCCAACAAAACAAAAACCAAATTTGTCCACGGGCAGCACCGGCCCACCAAAAACAGCAGAAAAAAGCAAATTGTTTCAAATACTGGGGCTACATATGCCCACCAAAAATGCCAAGTCTTAAAAAACAGCAGTTCAAGGCTGATCTACAGTCCCAACCTGAGTAGGAGCAGCAACATCACCGCCACCTGCAAGAGAAGCAGGGTCTGGAAGTCCTTTTGGAGAGCCTTGAGCTCCTTGTCCTTGCTGGAGCCATAGTCTTGTGCCTTCCAGAATTGCTCTTGAGCCCGAGTTAATTTTTTCTGCAGCTCTTCCACTTTCGTGCCCTTGTATGCATTCTGCATGACCTGGCCGACCAATAGCATGCACTGCAGCACAATTGTACATACCAGGTTACAACAGAGATAATTTAAAAAGATATAATCAACTTGTATATAGAACATGGCTTGTTACCTTAGGAAATATGAGTGCAGCTGCTTCAGCTCTATTCTTGGGTGTCATGCCTTCCAGATGGTGCCTATCTGAGGAGTTAGGCAGTCTCTGAAGAAAGTCCAGCATGATAGAGAGTTCATTGCTCATCAAGGCCGAGGCTGGAGGCTCAGACGCCCTGGATCGTGTCCGGGAGGCAGGAGGATCTGACGTCCTAATTGGGCAGGTCGGGGATCATATCCCTGATGGCTATGCCCGAGCTGCTGCGTTTGGAGGGGCGTGCACTAGATGGAATCTCAGAGGTCATGGGCCTCTTTCCAAGAGACCTCTCCTGATTAAGGCGTGACCTGGAAGAATCACCCTGACCTGAGGGAGAAGAAGTTAGAAGACCTGAGGGAGTGGTCGAAGTTGGAGGAGTGTCCTGCATCTGCGGAGGTGACGGTGGTAAGACTGGTTCTTCGGAAGGGGGAAGCTGCTTCCGGCGGCTGACAAACTCTCGGGCGCGTGCCAAATCCATTAGTTTTTCTGCAAAAGGCCCAAACAAACAAAAAATTCAAATATCAAAGGCATAAGACAGCGGAGGCAGCATACTTCAATAAATAGACTAATCTGGAGGTACTACCTAAAGTTACACCCATCAAGTCCGCCCCCACAGGGCTATAACCGATGTTGTACAACAACCTGTTATCAACAAGCTTGCCAATGTGGCAAGAGGAATAGTTCAAGAACGCCACCACCTGGCGATGATAATCTGACAGACGACGAGGAGGGTAAGGATGAGCACCATCCAATCTCTCCAAATACGTTCGACGAAAATTCCACACCACACCTGGAGGTGGGGTGATAAAGAAGTAATTATTTTTCCAACGCTTGTCCCTAGGGTGGGCGGCAAGGAAACTGGCAGGACCTCGGGAGGTCAAGTAAAAAACTCCACTATCGATAGCACTAGAACGGGGGTGAAACAGAGAGTAGAAAAACTCGGCAGTGGGCTCAATCCCATGGAAATGAAGGAGGACAGCAAATCTAGCCATCATCCGAATGGCGTTGGGCGCGAATTGATTCAAGGGGATTCCATACCTATTAGCTATGGCTGTAAAAATGGGAGGAATGGGAAACCTGAGACTGGCTCTAAGAATGGCAACATGGAAGCATGTGTGTTGGCGGGAGGGGGGGACGATGAGCCCTATCCTCTGGAGATGACACTATTATGGAATAATCATCAGGAACGCCATACATGCAGCGGAGATTTTTCAATTTTTGCAAAGTAAAGGTGGAGGGGGTTTCATCCCAAAAATTAGGGTTTGGCTCTTCCCCCTCTAAATCAGAATTAGGCTAACGCATACCCTCACCCCTGGAGGATGCCTCAGTCTGCCCAGCTCTACCCTCAGCACGCGGAGATGAAGGAATAACGGTGGTATTCCGGCCATCGAACTCAGTATCCGACGAGGACAACTCTACAAGTTCTTTACCCCCCAAAACATGAGTTTCGCTATACAAATTACGCACATAGGAAGAAGTATCACCCACGGAATCACGTCCAAACAAACTGTGACGCTCCTCCTATTTTGAGAATCTGAACCTAGATTATTCGACATTTTCACGTTGAGGGGAGAGGGGAACGGGGACAACAACCACAAGATTCAAACAAACAAAGAGTTTTACAAAGGTAAAAACAACACACAAAACAACAGAAATAAAAGAGAAAGAGGAAGAAGGCGCAGTACCTAGAAGAAGGGCTAGGAAAATGGAGAAACCACTGCTAAAAATTAAAGAAGAAAGATGAGGGAGTTCTGATTTTATCACAGCAGACGCGAAGGAGAAGAAGAAAATAAAATCGGGAGTTTTTGGCAAGTTATTTTTTGAAATTTGATTTTCAAAAATAAACCGAATTAATTAAGGAAAAAGCGGGATCTCACCTGGGTCATACACGTGGCGAAGATCAACGGTCAGCAAGGCCCAAGATTGGAGGCACCAACTGCAGGAGGTAATAAGTGGCGCGGCTTTCCAAGGCACGACTCCATAACTACAGACATGGGGAAGCGCAACCGTCACGTCAGGTTTAGGGTTTCTTCAGGAACTCACCTGAGGAATGTCCTTCACCTGGAGCAAAAACTCTGGAAGAACTTTATCTGGGCAGCTCAAGTGTACTCCTAGCTCGGCCCAGAATCTTATCTTTTCTCAACTCTCGCAGCTTGACTACGTCAAACTGCAGAATTTGGGGGGACTATTGATGTGGGTTGAATGTCTTTGGGCCAAACTAATAGTCCAACACTTTATGGGCCTAAGCCCAATGGTGTCTTGGGCTCGGATTCTTCTAAAAGACTCACATTCAGATCGGTCCAGCTGAAGGTTCGGTCAGCCCTGACCTGCACAGGTAGAGTACTCTATATAAGGCAAGCCTGCAGCTAGATCCGACAAGAATCAATCAAGTGATATACTTACCATACATGGACATGTGGAGGTCAAGCCGACAGATTCATCAATTATACCATAGAAGATATAGCTCAAAGATGGAAAGATCATGATTTATTCTACTTTCCCATGTACATTTAAGATAGTTGACTTACCTTTTTTTACCTACCCCATTACAAACTTGTATATATATCAACTCCAAACACTAATGAAAGGATTGTCTTTTTTACCCCGTGGACTTAGGTCATATTTTGGCCGAACCATGTATATCTTGTGTCATTTTTTCTATCATTTCCGTGCTTTATACTATATTCTCATATAATATATCGCATATTATCATTGGTGTGCTTCCCACACACATCATATATATATATATATAATCAGTGACAATAATTTTTGTTTTGTCACTATAAGGATTTTTAGTGACAAGAGTTTCTTTAAAATTCTCACTATTGACAATCAGTGACACATGTATAGTGACAACTTAGTGACAACACAAATTGAGTAACAATATAATTGTTGTCATTAAGTTGTCACTAAAGGCGTGTCACTAATTATCAAGAGTGACAATTTCTATACAAATTTTGTCACTATTAAACATGTAAAACATGATCTCTTGAAAAAATAAAAATTCTCGTCACTAAAAATTTATAATTAGGGGCAACTTTGACATTGTCACTAATTAATATTTTTTTTACTAATATTTTTTTTTTTTTTTTGTAGTGAGCTTGGACCATCATAAGAGTAATGTTATATGTCATTACTTGACCGATCTCCAATTTATCACTTATTTGATTAGTAAAAAAAAATACATGTAATAAGTAAGTATAATTGATTAGTTTTGCATGATTAGTATTTTCCATAACAAAATAATATCTTACTATATGAAATGTCAGTAATAAAACAATAAAGGGTTAACCGGTGATATATAATATTTTTCCCGTCAAAATCAACCTTCTCTTCAAAGCCAATTTGACAATCTTTGTTGTTTGTTTTCATGTAGATATATACGTCTCTATACGTTCATAATTATTCTTGTACTATATATGTAATCACGAGTTGACTGATGTAGTCACAAGTTGTAGGTGTTTACATCATACAAGGATAACCATAAATTTATAGATATAGATATCTTGTTTCATTACTAAAAAAAGAAAATAATAGTGGTAGAATATCAATTAAATACGTCACTATTGTTACTAGTTACGTATATTAAGTGATAATAACTTTTATTTTTTTAGAATAACGATTTTTACAAGTTTAATAATAACAAAAATGGTCTAGCTTGGAGTTGTCATTATTTAATTAATGACAAAATAAAAAGAAAATGTAAAAGTTGTCGGCTTGTTGCTATTGATATTCAGTAAAAATCTAATTACATCAAAAATGTTAGAAGAACTTAATAATTATATTTGTATTATCAATATATATATATTTGATTAATTGTTAATAGTGACATGAATGATTAATTGTTAATAGTGACCGGAATCTTAAGACTCCATTCCTGTAATTGTTATATTTTTGCTGATTTTTGTGTTGATATTAAATCTTACACTGTTTGGGATTATATAAATAATTGATATTTCTACCTCTACCATACATGTCTAAATAACTTCATTTTTGTTGACATTTTGTCCAAATGATTAAGTAAAATTCCTAAGATTCTAGAGGTAGTTACCCTATGCAACTCACACTAACTCTTGATCATTATTTTGAGGTAAAATTATAATAACAAACCAACCAAAAGAAAAGAAATAACAATCTCAAAAATACTTGCCTAAATTTCTATTCAACCGTAGATTTAGTATGTAATAATAAGAAACAATCAAATATAGACATAGGGAATATTGGACAAACAACTTATTTGATCATGATAAGCTAAAGCCAAAGGTTATTAAATTGTTTGCTATCGAGGTTTTGTTCAAACGAAGTGACGATGCCAACCTCTAAGAGGTTTTAAATTCAAGTATCATCTAAAGAGTAATGATAGTAGTTTCTTTTGATGTATATGTGCTGTATGTTTCTATATACAAATTACTTAATTCATTTATTTAGTTCTCGTGTATTGATATATTAATAATATAATTGATTAATATAATAGGCCATGCATTTCCAACACTTTTAAATTACTAATTCAATTTTAAATAAATTATAAACATATCTACATGTTGTCGATCAACAAATAATGGGATGAGTAGGTCGGAAGTTGGAACCATCCAACCAAAAACCTTGTTTGGTGAAACAAAATTAAAAACACCTTGTGCGGGCCATGCAAGTCTAAAATAGGAAAATTTGAGTATGAATCGAATTTTGACCGAATTCAATGAATTATATTTGTAATTTGATCAATTCAAATTACAATATTTATATTTATATTCGATCCACCCCCCTCAAAAAAAAAACTTGTATGAGAGAGATATACACAAAATTCATGCTTGAACCATTATACTAACATAGAATTTTCCAAAAAAAAGAAAAGAAAATTAAATCAAAAGCAAACGTGATGTAGACAACTTAACACACACACATATAGACATTTGCTATATACCACAAAGAGTTGACTGAGATGGTACATGTCTCGGTTCCCTTAACCAGATGTCTCAGGTTTGAGCGCCGGGTATAGAAAGAATTCTTATTGGGAGAGCTCGCCCCACACTTCTTGTGAATGTTCCCTGCTCGAGCAACATTAGGCTGACCATGGGTCAGGACAGCTTTGAGAAATAAATAAATAAAAAAAGATATATGCTATATATCTAGTTATCTGCCTAAAGAAATCCACTTGCAACTATTTTTTTCTTGATAACAAGGTGCACTCAACTATTTGTATCACTTTTGGATTTTGGGGTTCTAAATTAAAAATCTCCAACACTATATCATTTCTGCAGAGTGCACCCCACCTCTTGTCCCTTTTTGTCTTATTTTGCCTCAATTTTCTTTTCCTTTAATAGAATTTTGCTTCATTTTCTATCTATATAAACACTTGTCCAAGTTCCTCAATTTTTTACACTAGCACTCTCTCTCTCTCATCAATTTCCTCAAATGGAGTTGGGTAGCATTCTCCAGTTCCTGGAAAACAGGTCCATTCTTGTCACTGGTGCCACTGGCTTTCTAGCAAAGAGTACTCTCTCTCTCTCTCTCGATCTATATATATATATATATATATAACACTTAAAAAAGACATAACATAGTTAAAGACACATGAACTACAACGTTAATGACTTTAATTTCAATAATGGGATATGTGCAGTTTTTATTGAGAAGATACTAAGAGTACAACCAAATGTAAAGAAGCTTTATCTTCTTTTGAGGGCTTCAGATATGAAGTCAGCCATGCAACGTTTCCACAACGAGGTAACGATGATTGCTCTTTCTAGAACCTCTTTCCGAAACTCTAAATCTCGGTATAATTACGATAATTTGTAAACAACCGACTGTTGTGATATGTCTCAAAACTCTGAGTTTATCGAGAACTCCTAAGAATGACTTATATATGTATAGTAATTGCATGTCACTGCAGGTTATAGCAAAGGAGTTGTTCAAGGTTCTGAAAGAGAAATGTGGGGAGAATTTAAGTTCACTTATTTCAGACAAAGTAAGAGTTGTAGCTGGAGATATTACATGTGAGGATTTGGGTATTAAGGATTCATGTTTATTGGAAGAGATGAGGAAAGAAGTTGATGTTGTCGTTAATTTAGCTGCAACTACAAACTTTGATGAAAGGTAAACGCCAAACATACAGGACCAAAAATATATATTTTTTCTAAAATATACTTTGATTCGGCCAAACAGCATCCAGAACTGAAAATTAACATTAATTACCTTGCTCATCTCACTAAATATACATTTTAAACAGCTGTTGTAAAACTCTGTTTCATATCTCTTATTCCGCTTTATGTATATATGTAGTCAAAGTGTATAAAATATTTTCGAAAGTGTAAAAACGCCATAATAATACACTCGGCGTGCAAATTGTGTTATTAAATATAAGCTAATACTCTATTTTGGAATAGAAGATATGATATGCATTTTACATGCATCTATAATATGAGAAATAGTAGCTTCGATTGGGAAAATTCTAGCCCAGACCCGGCTTGGCCGCACTCAAGTGTACTTCACAAGGAGAGTGTATTACACTTGCCATATATTTGGTAAGGTATTTTAAAAACTACACATGGGTTTGGCCGAACCGGGAGCGGGCTAAAATTTCCCGATTGATGGAAAATTCTAGCCCAGACTCGGCTTGGCCGCACCCAAGTGTACTTATATGGTATGCATTTTACATGCATCTATAATATGTATGAGAAATAGTAGCTTGGATTGAGTTGGTCGAACCCAGAACCATTTATATGAGGAGTGACTTATATTTGCCTTTTAAATGATGTTCCCTTTAAAGGAATGAAGAAAATTTCAGTTCGAATTGGATTTGATTAAGCCCAAATAATTACATGTCAAGTGTTACTATATTTAATTTTTGATTAATTATTGTCATTTGAATCTACACCAATCATATGAAGAGTTTAATTTAATTATGTAAATGGTTTGAATTCGACCAATTTAATCTGGATATTTTTTTATAAGGCAAGTGAATTATATTATTGTGTGAAATTGAATTATCCAAAACCCATTCCCACTCCGGAGAAAAGAAAATTCAAATACGTAAAATTCTGCCAACAACATTGAAGCCAAATTAGAGAAAGTGTCCTATATGACTTGTTTACTTTTTTTTTTTTTTTTTGGTTAAATTAATCGAAGACAAATGAAAAGATAGCATTTTCTTTTCTTATTTCTTCATCTAATTTTGAACTTTTTGTATGCAGATATGATGTTTCACTTGGAATAAACACTCTGGGAGCCAAGCATGTTTTGACTTTCGCAAAAAAGTGCGACAAGTTAAAGGTTCTTCTTCATATATCAACTGGTTAGTACATCTGAAACTTAAGATAGTTATAATTATCTATGTACAATAGACTTTATATGTCTCATTCATAAATAATTGTGGTAACCCCAAAATTCTACATATTGAATGCTCCTAAAAATGTCCTGAAGACATTTAAGTTAGTGAAATGGACCATTTTACACCTCTATTAAAAGAATGGACCATTTTATCAACATAGGTTACACATTTTCCACAATTGATAAGGGGTAATGATATTGGCACTCCAAAATTTACTATAGGAGCTCCAACTTTAAATTTTACACTTGAATATGACAAAATTGTCCTTGGATTTTAAAACTATCCCTATGCATTCAAAAACACAACTATTATCATGTTATAGGTTCTTTTAACTACTGGAAGCCAAAGTCAATTAATAAAAATAGTATTCGGCAAAAATGAAACAAGTAATTAAAGTGTGAAGCATCATCAACAAAACAAAGTAATAATATTTTAAATCGAGAATGACAATTATTATATGAACCAAAAAGAATAAAAAAATGAATATCAACTTCAATTAATTTACTCTACTTCGCTTTTATATTAGAATCTAGAAATCAATTTTATATTTTGTTCAAGCAATAAGTTTAGTTTCTTCAGACAATAATGCATAAAAATAATTAACATAAATCATGCTCTTCTCTCAAACAAAAAAACTACACTTATAAAATTAATTAGCTACTTTATATACAACGTGAATTTGAATACATAAAAGATTAAAAATATGAATTTTTTTTCTTTAATTGATCTTGATGAATAATTTTATGCTTGCATATAAATATATATTTTATGCTTTTAAAGGTTCAAAAAGATCGTTATGCAGTACTGATTTATTCATAAATATATAATCTTGACATGATTATATAGATGAAGTAAAGAAATTTTTTTATTTTTGATCTAGATTAAACATAAGCGGAATTTATTAGTATGAAGATTTAATTAAACAGTGGGGAAAAAATGAAGCAAAAAAGTGGCTTTGATTTAGAAATGGGTATTCTTGTCATTTTCTTAGAGAGATGAATATAAGTGGAGCTCCAATAGTAATTTTTGGAGCTCCAATATCATTCCCCATTGATAAGTGCAAATTTGTACCCAAAACCAAGGTTATGAAACCCGGCCCGGACCGGCCGGTCGAACCGGTAAAAACCGGAACCGGTCACTAGGCCGGTCCGGTTATGCCAAAAAAACGTTCGGAGCTCAAAACCGGTCAAACCCGGCCAGAACCGGTCAGACCCGCGGTTCAACCGGTCAGAACCGGTCAGAACCGGTTGAACCGGACAATTTTAAAAATAATGCAATTCAACCCTTTAATTTCTAAAAATCTGAAATTGACCCCTTTAAAATCTAAAAATATGCAATTGGCCCCCCAAAATATAGGAAATACAATTATTTTTTTCATATTTTCATATATATATAGAAAATACATTTTTTTTTTCATATTTTCATATTTTATATATTTAATAGTATATTAATTATTATTTATTGCATAATTATGACATCACCGGTTCGACCCCGGTTGAACCGGTGACCCGTGACCCGGTCACTTTTTCGGTTCACTGTCCGGTCCGGTCCGGTTTTCAGAACATTGCCCAAAACAAAAAAGTTAATAATAATAATAAGTGCAAATTAATTGCTAGTGGGCCTATGATGCCGCCAGCCCAAGTAGCGGGTTGTGATTTGTGAAATGGATCTCACGTGGATATGTGTTTCTAAGGCTATGTTTGTTTACTTCTTTGAGTAAGTTCTCAGAAAAAATTTCGGGGAATGTACAGTATGAGTATTTGTGTGAAAATAATATGATATTTATTGCCTTAGTCCTGTTTTCCAAAAACGATTTAGTTATTTTGTAATAATAACGTGATTAGAAAATTAATAAAGAAAGACCAAAAAAAATAAAAAAAAGTTTGAGTAGGTAATTATTAATCATTAGAGATAGCGTGAGCCTGTGAGGTGAGGGAATATTGTTTGAAAGACATATTATCGATGAAAACGTGAGGTTGAAAAAATGTATTTTTGGTTGAAAATAGTTTGTAGTTGTAGTTTTTGAAAAATTATGACCCGAAAAACAGAAAACAGTACTTGAAAACATAAACAAACATGGCTAAAAGTTTTAGTTGTAATTTCTATCACTTTTTATTTTCATTTTTTCTTGACAATGTAAACATTGGCTATTTACAAACAAATATTATATAAAGAACTGGAAATTACATATCTTTTTTTTCAGCTTATGTGTCTGGTGAGAAGGAGGGATTGATATTGGAAAACCCTTATAAAATGGGGGAGACACTCAACGGTGCATCTGGACTAGATATTGAGACTGAAACGAAGTTAATTGACGAGACATTGAAACAACTACGAGCTGAGAATTGTTCGGAAGATTCTATTACATCAGCCATGAAAGATTTTGGAATTCAAAGGTTTGATCTATAAATATTCTTTACAATATCCCGAGTTTGATTTTCTTGAAGAACAAATATATTTTAGAATCTCAAACTAGATTTTAAAAGTTAAATTGTTCTGCAGTATCTATTTATAACATGACAAGTGTTATAATATTTATCTTGTGATTGATCACGCTCTTTGAAGTACACGTCAATTACGTGATTGAGTTTAGTACAAATGAACTTGATTAGATTAAATTTTCTTGTGTAGAGCTCACAGTATTAGATTTGTAACATTAAATATTACGGGATTATGTATCAAAAGATTTGAACCCCAAAAAGCAACCCGATTTTTGTCTTCTTACAAGACTTTTGATATATGTCTATGCATTAGGACTTTAGGATTCATATTATATCTTGTTGACTTCTCTTATATTGTCACTTTCTTTGGGTAACAATAACATAATAGACCCAAGCCAACAAATTATTCTGCCTCACCGAATATTCTATAGTCTAGATTGATTTGATCAAACTCGACTTTATTCTATAAGTTATTACATTTGTCTTCCCAATTATGAATTCGATTAAATCAAGTCCAAATTAAAATTTCTTATGTAGACAAGGAGTTAGAACATATGATCCTGAATTGGCCAATTGCTTTGTTTAATTAAACCAACCAATTACTTGTACAATTCCACTTTTTCTCTCTAGAAAGAAAGATATGCAGATGAAACTTGTAGTGTCTACCCAATAGATAGAATATAATCTCCACGAAATGTATATTTCATCAAAATTCGATGAATCATATAGTTCAACTTGATTATCGTATTCCTACCAATATATTGAAAAATAAGTTATAATAATTTTCATTGATGACCTTATTACAGAATTTATGACATGTTTTTCACCAAGAGAGCACCACATGTTTCTATTGGCAAACATTAATTTGGTATAGCTGATGCTGCCTAAGTGAATATGTGCCCAATTGATGCGAGCCGTAGATAATGATATAATGATGTCATCATTTAATTTCATATCATCATCATGTACATATTCAATAACTTGTGAGTAGTTAGAAACATGCCGACTTGGACGGCATCATTATATCTATAAATTAGTTTTTAGTTGAATAATGATGTCCCATGATTTTCATAAATTGAATGATGACATCATAAATACAAATTGTAACATACGATCCTTTTGATCTTTTTTTATTGATGCATTATGTTGATTTGACACAACAGAGCAAAAAAGTATGGATGGCCAAATACCTTTGTTTTTACAAAGGCCATGGGAGAGATGTTGTTAGGACACTTGAAAGAAAACACACCTCTTGTAATAATCCGTCCTACCATTGTGACTAGTACTTATAAAGAGCCCTTCCCTGGATGGGTTGATGGGATCAGGTAATTTATTGCCCCATAATTATTTTATTTTTTCTCAAACTATATGATTATATTTATATACGTGAAATTGATCATATTTGGAATATTATAGGTCAATTAATTTATTCGTTTTGTTGTAACTAATATGTAAGTGATTCATAATTTAAATGGGCAGAACTATCGATAGCTTAGGTGTTGGATATGGTAAAGGAAGAATAAAATGTTTCCTTGGCGACCCCAAATCCATAATTGATGTGGTGAGTAATTAACCTCCCCCCACCCCAAACCCCAACAAAAAAAGACAAAAAAACAAGTTTTTATTACTATAGCAAGTATAATTCACTTATCATGTGATTGATCGCAGATACCAGCAGACATGGTAGTGAATGCAATAATTGTAGCTATGGCGGCTCATGCAAATCAACCTAATGAGAGTATTTACCACATCGGATCTTCTGTCTCAAACCCTATAGAGTTCACATGGTTACAAGATTATGGTCTCCGATACTTCACTAAACACCCCTGGATTAACAAAAACGGAAAGCCTGTCATTGTTGGCAAGGTCACCGTGTTAAAAACAATGGAGAGTTTCAGAAGATACATGGCAATTCACTACTTACTTCCATTGAAGGTTCGGTTTTGAACTCGTATTTAATTTTCTCCATGGAAAGAAAATAAGGAAAGATAATACTTTAATAAGTGGAAAATAGATTACTCTTTAACATTTTTGATGTGATTTTGTAGGGACTGGAAATATTGAATATAGCATGCTGTCAATACTTCCGGGGCTTGTACCTTAACCTGAGCAGAAAAGTCAAGTTCGTGATGCGATTAATCGAGCTTTATGAACCGTACTTGTTCTTCAAAGGACAGTAAGTATAAATGTCGATAAACGTTCGAATTGAATTGATTTAATCTAACAATAATTACATTTTATTTTTATTTTGCAGCTATGATGATATGAATGCAGAAAAACTTAGGATGGCAGTAAAAGAAAGTGGAGAAGAAGCTGAATTATTCAATTTTGATCCAAAAAGCATTAATTGGGAAGATTACTTCATGAACACTCACATTCCTGGAGTAGTAAAACGCGTATTTAAATAAATTTTTATCACAATATAATAAGTGTAATTAATATGCAGATTGGTAACTACATACTAAAAAAGCCAAGTGAGTGGGGATCAAATTGATGTCGTTACATAAGTGTGTATTAATATCTATCAAAAGTTGGTTTTCATGTGTCAAACTCTATTTAAATTGTATATTATTTACTTTATGTTATTTGTTTAATTCTCGTAATTTTCTCATTCCTAATACTGTTATCGAAATTTTGCCCAAGGTTACGCACGCCAAAAGGGTTGGACCATCACAAATGCAGGTTAATTGCATAAAATATTTCCTTCGATTTGTTACAATTTTATTATATATATATATATATATATATATATATATATGCTTAACGCACATCTGTAAATACAAACTCAACAGATGATGGAATACATTTCTTAACAAGATGAAACACTCAAATGGAATAGAAGACGAAGTCGCGACAAAAGACAATGTACCTAAACGATAAAAAAGAATAAGATGGAACAACAAAAACATTCCATATTTGTATTTTTAGTTCTGCAGTGCCAAAAGCCCAAATATCTAGAAGAATAGGAAAGACAGATTAATTACTTTAATAATTCATAAAAAGTTTTGGCAGAAATGATAACTTTTGTTACATCCGGAACTTGAGCACTTCAATTTTCACACATGGTATACATTACTGACCACAATCACCAGTATCAGAGGACTAATAATTTTAATTTTTTTTCAATAAATTTTAAGTCATCATCCATGGATAACGAAAAACATTCCCAAACACTTCATTAATCAGGTCCGATGAAGCAGAGTCTACTCGATGGGATCCTCTTCTCTCACAATTTCATTCTTGAGAATCATTACTTATGTTCACATATCTCTTCAGCTTCACACGACCCTGATCGGGTCGCACAGAGCCAAGTTCTTAAAGACTCGTCACTAACCTCACCTGCTATGGGAACATGCCACGATCCTTTTTCAGATTCCTGAAATATAAGAAAATGTGTAATTGTTTGATTGAAGGTAATTCTTTTATCCCAACAGTGAGGAACGAGCGGTAATGCTTCTTACTTAAAAGTGAACGTATGGCACAAAAGTATTTACCTGGATCACAAGAGAATATGGAGGTGGCATTATGAGTTTCAGATTGCCTTTCATGAATGTATATCTGACCTGCAACATAGGAGGGGAGCCGAACAGAATTAAATCTGGAGGACAAGATCGACTGAGTAAAATGGTACAGATTTCAACATTCTGATTATTACAGATACTAACATAAGCAGGAAAACAGATAAAAAGTGAAATTTATACCTGATGACTTTCTTTCCATCTGATGAAGAAATTGCTACCAAGGAGCTCAAAGATATGATCTCTCATTTCATCGTTTGTCACTAGCAAGCACTTGAGCTTTACAGCAGCATATAGCCAATACCTGAAATATGAAAACAATTGTCACAACTCACAAACATAACAGGAGACATCTAATATCGAAGCATGTAAGCAAAGGTTCTTCCAATCTAACATGCAATATGCATATACTCCATAAAATAGACGTTCATCTTCAACTATCAAATAGTAACAAACTGCTAAATAAATCTGTGTTTGCACATGATTAGCAACTATTGCCCTGCTACAACTTAATACATGCAGTCTGTTGAAAAATAAACCAAAAAAAGATATAAGAGATAAGAATCTTTAAAGGATCAAGGATTTTACCAATCGTCATTCGATCCATAAGGTGTCCCATATAGCACTCCCTGATCCATCCACTCCTCAATCAGCTCTCTTTTAGAAGCATCCTCAAGAAGTGAACGCACACGTTTATTATGCATCACAACAAGCGGCCGTTTCTTGCTCTGGTTATGCACTTCTTTCACAACAGCATCAAGCTGCTCTATAAAAATTCCGTAAAAGAAAAAAAGACACATCGATATCTTTTTAATTCAATATTAGCACAAAAGAAATGTAACACAAAAACATAGTCAAAACTAACAACCTGTGCAATGCTAAAACCGCCCTCCTCAAAGTTTTGCTGGTACAGCCCGATATTCGCTCCATCTATCACAGTTTCATATTCAGAATGTTCTTCCAGCCAATCCTTCAAATTATTAATGGCAAAATGTTGGAATTCGAGGGTCTTATTTATGTTGTCCCATAAATAAGTAAAACATATAAATTAAGTTGTACAAGTATCTTTCATCTTAAGTTCAAATATTAATTATCGCAATGCGAGATACCGGATTGTATTACATATACACCAGTCATTCAAATCATATTAACCATATTGTTAGAATAGCAGGCATTAACAAACACTCGAGCCAGACCTCAGGTTCGCACAACTAAAACCATCTTGTGCTCTATATGCATATATGGTATTGAACTTGTATAAAGGCCGAGCAACGTAAGCACCCTCTTTATTTTCATAATTGAAACATAGAAACTTTGACAATTAAGGCGAAAGAAAACCTTTATCTCACCTGAAATTCTTTAAAATTTGAATGAACTTCTCTTTCCATGGCCAAAGAAGCAACCGATTGCGCAAACTTCTCAGTTTCTGCTCTACCAATATCAACACAAACCAACTGCTCATGACAGGTACAACACCTTCCATCCGAGGCGATATGTGATCTCTGTAGGACCCACTCACCCTTCCCAAGCCATCCAAGACCATTCCACCCACCTCCATTCCTTATAATGGCTTCCTTAACGTGATCACGATCCACACTTGCTGAACCCGCTTCAGCTGCCTTTTCCCCTGCAAACCAACCCTCCACGATTTCCACTGTTGACGTATCAACCCCTCTTAGTGCACCTCTCAGCTTATGCAAATACTCATAAACCTTCTTCTCCCTCCCCGTCTCCACACTCACCTTCAAATAAAAAAAGATAATGAATATTACACTCTCCACGCATCCAACTTTCTCATACTAGAATCGTTATAACGGCTTGAATATTTGGAAATACAGAAATTAAGAATACAACTGAAATAGAAAATTATTGAAGCATTTCAACTATCATAGGAATGTACAAGCTTTGAAACAACAGCAAAACACATTACTTCCAATTATACCAACCAAAAATAAAACTAATTAGCATCTTGCAGCAGCGAATACCAATCTGATATCTCTCTAAGAAAGTTAAAATCAGGGCGAATTCAAATTGCAGCAAACAAAATAGCAGCAATACTGTAAATAAATTAAAAACACTGCCACAACTAGAAGAATCGAGTTCAAGACGTAACTGGAACAAAAAATCAATAACAATTCACAATCTCTCAAGACGTAACTGGAACAAAAAATCAATAACAATTCACAATCTCTCAAGTCAGACGCAATATACGAACAGCATTATATCACAAAACAAACACACATTTTTTGTTCTTTTTCCATGAGAAAAGAAAGATCGAACCAACCGTACTCAATACGCGACTCGAGCTCGATCGCTAAAAGCTCGTTTGAGCTCGGTTCGTCAACATAACAATCCAACCTTGAACACTTTTTGTGTTTGATAACTTTTGAAGCACAGCACAATCAGTAAAAATTGATAAAAACATGTAAAAAAAAGTTAAAGCTACTCAAACTCGACTCCATTAAATCTCATTTGAGCTCAACTACATCAATGATCAAACAAATTCAAACACAAATTTTGAAACTCGATTGTAATTCAATCAAGCTTGAACAACAACCCGTTCAGCTCGACTCATTTACACCCCAACAAAGCTCTCACCTTTAACAATGCAGCAAGCTCGGATTCCTCTAATTGCAGCCCCACGGACTTGATATGCTCCTCCACTTCATAAGCTTTATCCGCGGCGCCACTACTACAAAAACAAATCAACGCCGGCGCAAAAGTCCTTAGCTTCGGCGCAACCGCGTAATTCTTCACGCTCTTCGCGAGCTCAAACGCGTAGTCTCCGTCGCCTTTCGCCGCTGCCAGCCTGGCCACAGCCGTGAGCGTGGCCTCATTTGGCTTGAAATTGCCATCGTTATGGCGGTCGAATAACTTGAAACCGAAATCGATCGCGAGTTGTCGTGTTTCAGGATCGGAGAGAGAGTTAGAGCAGATGTAGAGGAAAGAATTGAGGTTGTTGAGTGTGAGGGTTGGGGAGGCGGAGGAGTTGTAGAGTGAGACGGCGGCGGAGAGATCTTTTGTTCTGGAGCAGTGGTCGAGTGTGGAACGGAATTGAGATTCCGGCGTCAGTTTCTGCTTCTTCCGCCGTTGATTGTGGTGGTTCATGGCGGCGATTTGGTGGGGGTTGAGAAGTAGTAAATCAGCAAACCCTAATTTTCGAAAGGTATTTGGACTAATAGGATGTAAATAAATTTGAAGTAAAAAAGAAAAGAATTTGAAATTGATCGGTTTTATAACGAACAGAAATAATATTTTTCGAATTCACAAAAAAATAATAATAATGATAATAATCCTAGATGATATTTATTTTTGAAATATTTATAAAAGCAAGAGTAACAATGTTTTGGCAAATTGAAAATTTAAACTTTTATCGTATTTTTCAATTTAATAATTATCGCTTCTCTTATAATTAATTATGTAACAATTGGACCAAATTTCAGATTACATCAATCATAATTAGTTCAATCAAAACTAGAACTACGAGAAGTACATTTTGTTTAGAACATAAAAACAATTGGTTTTCACGGATTAGATGGTACAATTTAGGAGTGGTATTGGTGCGGTTTTGATTTTTTTATTTTTTTACGAATTTGAAATTGAATTGTCAAGTACAGTTTTTCGGTAAAAAAATTTCTAATTGCTAATTTGAAAACAAAATTAAGGGTGCAGTTTTGAACGGTTTGGTACAATTTGCGGTTCTTAACTAACAAAAAACAAAAAAATCATAGCCCGCGCCCACCCTTCTTGGCTTGCTAGATATCCGAATGTTCCCTATTTGTGCGAGCCCCCGCGCACTTAGATTTATTGGATTTGTTGTTAAAATATCGGTATTTAAATCCGAAACTCCCGACAGATGGCCAGTGGCCCAAAGAAACGAAAGAATCGGTTATATTTTACGCACTGTTGGCACGAAAATTATATATCTTTGTCATTATATTTAATATCTTGACATTAATAAAATTATAATGTGTCGTGGTTCTAAAACCAAAATACTTAATATTTCGCTGAATAAAATTAGTGAAATAAAAAGTTTTTATATCATATTAAATTCCTAAAGTCATGGAATATTATGATTAAATAAATTTGAAAAAATTTGATATTTCACTAATAAAGTCTATTTGGTGAAATAGAAATATTATTTCGAGTAAATCATTTTCCCAAAAAGACGCTCGGATGGCTCTTAAACTAAATCCCATGAGATATTGTTCTTTTGTGATAAAATCATTCTTGTAATTATCCATATTAAAAAAAGTTACAAGAAACAAAAGTCTTGAAGAATTCAAAGTAGGCCTCTTCAAAACTGCACGTGGATATGCATGGGGAGAATTCTTCTTGAACTCTTGTGGTGGATATAAAGCCAAATCTTATCAAATAATTAAGAACTCTATCTTTTAGAGTTGAAAGTAATCCACTTGACCGAAAAAAAGATGGCTGCAGGTTAGGATATTATTTGATGATGATAAATATTGGTCTCTTAAAATATTTATTTTTCTTGTAAGCCAATCAAAATTAAGGGTCTAATGGAAAAATAAATTTGATCTCATCTCTGATTGAAGATATATTTGCGACATCTGTAATTCTTATCTAAAAGAATTATCATGCCAAACGAGAATGAGATTTTTGTGAATAAAGCTTATCAATTTTAACAAACTGATAAGTACAAATAATATATCCTACAACTACACAAGAATTGAACTCCAAGCTACTACCTCTATATTAAGGGAGCAACTCACGGCAGAAAGAGGAGGAGAAGAGATTGAAAACTGAGAACGGAAAAAAAAAAAGGTGAGAGAAAGAAAGATAAGAAAAGAGAGAGAGAAATAGAAGTAAAGAGAAAAGAAGAAGAAAAGTCCAAATATACGGCTACAGCAGAGAGGGAAAAATAGAGAAAGAAAAGAGAAAAGGTGCTGCTGTCACGTTCAAGAGAAGGAAGGAGTGGAGAAAGTGATCCATTTGGCTCACTACAAATTCAGCAAACCGATAGCTTATAAGGAGAAAAGGGATCAAACCTCCATTTTTCTTGCTTTTGCTAGGTACAATTGTTTGTAAGCAGTGGAGTCATTTGCATTTTTTTTTTACTTCATATGTGTATCTTGTCCCATATTCATATAAGAAATTATGATATTTTATGTTCGAAATATTTGCCAAAGTTTTGTTCATTCAAGTTAATTATTATTTCTTTTATTTCATATCCTTATGATTATTTGTTTGATTTAATTTCTTTAATCGGAGGTTGCCTAATGCGTAATTAACGGTTAGCGTTTACGTTAATCGGAAACAAGTCGAACCCACTCAAATAATAAACCCCGTTCCCACATACGAACGAGGGGGATTTCTTGACCAAAAGTTTCGAGTACCCTTTCACGGGAATTTTCCAAAATATATAAAAAATGGAAATCAAATACATATTTGTTCGAAATTTTTGTGTCATCAAATTTCTGGCACGCCCGGTGGGACCTGTTTCTCCTCCCATCTTTAGGAATTAAATAAAATTTTGTGTTATCTTATTTGTCCATACCACCATTACTAACTTTTTGTTAAGTGTGAATAGGACTGAAATTGTGGTAGTGAAGCCAAACTTCATACTGGTGATCCATAAGCAAGAGTCGATAGCTAAAACATGGAAAGATGCGCTGTTGACTCCACCGGTATCCTGCAACACAATTCATGTGGCGAAACCCAAACAAGTTTGGGTGAAGAAATCCACGAGCCCAAAATTTCAAGGGCCAAACATTGTAGAAACGAGCCCACAACCTCGTGGGATGAAAAATGTTGCCCTAAATACAAACGGGTTTAACAAAAAAGAGAAGTGGGTGATGAGTCAAGAACTCCCGTACCCCTTTTCAATGGTCAATCGCCCTTGGGCATTAAAAGACCAACATGGCAATGAAAAAATGAGCCCTCCTTGGGGAAGAGCCCAATTTTCTTCTGCCTTTGAGCCCGGAGTCCAGAGCCCAAAAGGCAAATATGCTTACAGGGGCAAAGGCACTCCAACTCTAGGGCACAAAGAAACAATTGTTGTAAGACCCAACTCATACGGGCTTACGACGAAAGAGGGATCCCAAACCAATATGAGGCGGGTCAAAAGATACCCTCAACAAAATGGGTTACAAAAAAACCCACGACATGACTTGGCTCCCAAACCCGTTGGGCATAGGAGGAGTCAAGTCTATTTAAGTAGAGGGGAGATGAATTCTCAACATCGGGAATTTCACATACCTCCTCGGAAAGCCATGAACCCCCAACCCCTAGGAAGGAGGGGGCCAAAACCTAGTCGCCCTATTAAGGGAGTCAAGGTTGGCAAACACCATGAGCCAAATATCAAGTTGGCCATGGATAAAACAAAGCAAGAAGTGGTTAAAAACCCACCAATGCTACAAATAAATCAACCTTGCCATATTGGGCAAATAAAGGTGCTTTACAAGGCTAGCCCTGCAAAGAAACCTTTATATTCTGAGAAGAATAAAAGGGGAGACACTAAAAGAGACCTATCTCCCATTCCTATCTTGACTGCCAAGTCAAACAAGGGAACTCCCTATCGAAAATATGATATTCGTCAAGGGAGAGAAACGAACAAACTCCCCATTTTGAAGGATGGGCGGGTTCTGCCTAAGGCTAGAAGGGGATACAAACCTCTTACTAGAGAAGTAGACATGACCATTAGTACAAGGTCTAAAGCCACTACTTCTTCAAATCCAGCTGAACAAACGAATGCAACGGTATTAGCTGCTGCTACAAACAAAAGTTTGGAAAGTGGAGAAATTAGGCAATCTCCCGTCTTCCAACTAGAAGGAAATAAGGGTCATAATCCTCGTCCTAGAACAAAGAACAACAAACCAAAAAAGAATGTTGAAGGTTTGTTAAACTCTAGCTCATATTTAAATGGGGAAGAACCAAGCAAAAGAACTAACCTTCCCCGAGATCCTTTGGTGTCTACAAAGACCATGATGAATGAAATATCGAACCCTCTATTTAAAGAAGGTGATACAAGTGAAAAAGAAGAAGTAGCTTCTAGCTCTTCGTCCTCCTCTCGTTCGATAGAGAGTACACCTGAACAAGCAAGACGAAATAATGATGAAGTGGCTACGTTGAAGGCACAAATAGCCCAACAAGATCGCCAAATGACGTTATTGATGGCTCAAGTGGAAGGATTGGTGACACAATTATCTCGAACCACCACAAACCCACAAATACTTGAACCAAACTCAACACGACCAAGGTCCATTCATAAGAAGCTGAAGGGGTCCAAACCCGTCACTCCACCCCAAACATGGATTGGGGCCAATGCTCAAGTAGGGTACAATACCCAATCGTATGGGAACCCCTATTCTGACCCTTACAAGGCTAATCCTCTACAAATTCCTATCATGGAAGGATCACTCGACCCCTCTCTCCTCGCATACGTCGATGATCTTATAAAAAGAGAAATCAAGAGGAACGAGGATGGTATGACGCATAACCTCAAAATCGTCACAAAACCATATCCCTCGTGGGTCGATAAAGTACCTTTCCCTCCGGGATTTACTCAACCAGAGTTTAGACGGTTTGATGGAAAAGGAAATCCAAGAGAACACGTAGCCCATTTTATTGCACGATTAGCGCAATTGGGTGAAAATAAGCTTCTTTGGCTGCAACTGTTTGTCCAATCTCTGGAAGGGCCTGCGTTTGTATGGTATTCAAATTTACCAGAAGGCTCAATCCCTGATTGGGACTCCTTAATAAGGGAATTTTACAATCAGTTTAGCAACACTGAAAGAAGGGTAGGAGTCGCAGAGCTCATTGAAACCAAACAAAGAGACAATGAATCTGTTTCTGACTTCATTGCCAGATGGCAAGCCTTGACCTTCAGATGTCAACAAAAATTCACCCAAGCAGAAATGGTTCGTATGTGTCTTAATAATCTTAAGCATGAGCTATCTGTTCATCTCATGCCTCAAACCTTTGATGGTTTCAATGACTTGTGCACTAAGGCACATGATCTAGAAACACATATGGGAAAGAGGCGGGTACGGCCAAGGGCAAATGAAAAGGTCGAAACTGCAGTGGTTGAGACAAAGAAAAAATCGCCCATCAATATTGGCAAACCTAAAAGAGGAGATACGAAGGTAAATATGAGTGGGGGAAGTAGACCATCTTTCAAGGAAAGAATGGAAAAGAAATTTTCCTTCCCCGATGAAATTCTAAAAGATCTATTTGAGGAATTGAAAGATCAAGGCCTTATAGATCTGCTTGAAGCAAAAAGACCAGGGGAAGTTGGGAAAACTGATAACCCCAGGTACTGCCCATACCATTGTCTAGTGGGACACTCGATTGAAGAGTGCTTTCTCCTCAAAGAGAGAATTGAATCTTTAATAAAAATGGGGACATCGAGCTGCCTCACATTGAGAAAACTTCAGCCAATCCAATATCTCTAATATTAGATTCGGACGGTAGTATAGACTCCACTGAAGATTATTTGCAAGATGAGAGTCAATCATCTGATGATGAATGGATACTCTTTGAGAGTAAAGGAGCAAAGAAAAGGCGAGAATGGGGAAGCAAACTTGCTACTCGAAAAAGCCCACGCCTCGCTCCCAAAAAGTCTAGAAGACCAAAAATCACTAAAGACAAGAAAAAGAAGAAAAAGAAATCAAAAAGAGTTGAAAAGTTGGACTCCAATGACGTATTAGTCCAACCCCCACGATTCCCAATTACTTTGAATGACTATATTCCTTCTGAGTATCGAACTGACTCAGAGGAAGGTGATCACGAAAAAGAAACATCATCTCATAATGACAAAGATGTTATAGCTTCATGCTTGACCATTAATGTCATAAGCGACGATGAGAGTAATGAATGGGATAACACTGAAGATCAAGTATCCAATGTGAATACTTGTAAGGATGAATCCTGTGATGTAAATGACAATCATTGTTTGTCATGCAACGTTATCACAATAGATGTTGACTTTGGAAGAAGGAATGTTGATGTATCTATGACTGCCTTTGACCAAGCTAAGTCTGTAATTAACGTACAAGAAGCAAATCCTTCAAAAGCCAAAATCTGTATCGACTTGGCAAATGGTCTTGATGATCCCAATCGGGTAATCATACCAAGAAATGGGATAATCAAATCTCCGTACCCTGAATGGGTCGAACAAGTCGCTTATCCACCTGGATATGTGATTCCCAACTTTTTTCCATATAGAGGAGCAGGATGCCCAAGGAAACACTTGGTTTTATTCTTGGCAAGTTGTGGAAATTCTGCTGAGAGCCAAGCGCTCCTTTTGAGGCAATTTCCCTTATCTCTCGAGCACATAGCTTTAGAATGGTATTTGCACCTCTTGCCAAATTCTATTTCTGATTGGGACACCTTGGCAGATAAGTTCTATCGAACCTTCTATATACCATCTCCTTTACAAGAAATATTTAACGATTGGGAAGAGCCGGATAACGTGTCAGTAGAAAACTACTACTTGATGGGGGACTCAATCGAAGATGAGGTTGAGACAGCCTTAGAACTTAAGGACATGGCGACTTTCATGCCCCGAGGTATCCACCCCCCCCCCCCGAGGTCATGGAGACCCAATTTCCCGAAGCATATAAACTCCCAAATTTTGTTAAATACAAAGGATATGGGTCTGCCCAAGAGCACATTAAGTGTTTTTTGACACAATGTGGAGTGACGGCGCAAAGTTCTGCGTTATGTCTTCGCCAATTTCCTCTCTCTCTTGATGGAATTGCATTCGATTGGTACTGCTCTTTAAGAAACCTATTAATTTTTTCATGGGAAGAAATGAGAGAACTTTTCATTGAGGAGCAACCTAAATACCGCCGAGACCCTCAATTTTTGAGACAAAAGGCCATTGGTCAAAGGCTAAAGCACCAAAGTCTCCAAAATAATGAAGAACTAATAGACGAAGATGAGTCGTCCGTCAGTTCTTGTAATATGGTCCAAATTAAGGATAACGATTCTCTAGACATAATAGAAGAATCCAATTTCCTTCGAGGAAGAAGACGTCTAATAGATGTGCCAATCACCGGTGAGGACGAAACTCCCCTAATTAAATCCTCGGAATCTAAAGAGGAAAAAGTCAAGTACGATATCTTGGCCCATCTCAAAAGAATCCCGGCCTCCCTGAGCATATATGATGCTTTGACCATGTCTGATGAACTTCGAAAATCACTAATATATGCACTTGCCAAACCAGAAGATTTTCGAAATGATCTGCACCCCAAACTAGTTGAAAATGCAACATCCCCTGGACTCACCCAAGTCCCAATCATGGTCACCTTTACCGAAGAAGACAAAATGGTAAAAGATTATATCCATAATAGACCATTATACATTACTGGGCAAGTTAACAATGTAAAGATATCCCGAATCTTGATAGATGGTGGATCTGCAGTAAATATCTTGCCAAGAAAAATGTTGTCCATATTGGGTGTACATCCATCTAAGTTGCGAGCTAGTAATGTAGTGGTACAAGGGTTCAATCAAAGCGAGCAAAGACCATTGGGAAAAATAACTTTGCGAACAAAATTTGATGTTATTGAAGAAAATACAGAATTCCTAGTGATAGAAGCTGATACTTCTTACAATGCACTCCTAGGACGCTTGTGGTATCATGCAAATGGGGTTGTACCCTCGACCTATCATCAATGTCTTAAATTTTCTTTAGGAAAAGACAAAGATGGAAATGAAAAGGAAGGGTGTATCATTGCCGATAATGCCCCATTTAGTAAGGAAGAATCTTACTATGCTGATGCTAGATACTACAATATTCCAAAGCATCAAAAGAAAGATGATAAGAAGAAAGAAGAAGTAGAGAATAGAAAGACATCAAAATGTCTATTTCGCTATGTTCCTAAGTCCCAAAGATTACCCGAAGATGGTGGTTTAAGACCTACCAATCTTGTCCGAACATTGAAAAATGATTATTCATTTACGCTAAAAAGAACTGATTGTTCTCATGTAGAGAATAGTAATCAATTCATCGTCCCAAGAAAGGGAGATAAACCAATAAGGTTTTACACACCCATAGATGAGGGATATAGCAATCTTGACGGACCCGAATCATCCTCAAAAGAAGGATTAGACATTAAAGAGGCGGAATACAACCCCAAAATGATGCAAATGTTTCATAAAATGGGTTTAAAAAGAGAGGAGGCTGATTCTCCTGAACAGAGGCCTCTCTTTGATAAAATCATGAGTAACGAGCATAGGATCGCCTTGCTTACGGGAAATAAGCTTAAAACCAATCGTCAGGGTGTAGGGTTTAAAGACAGGTGCTCTTCGAAAAAAGAAAGCATAAATCTGACTTCAGTCGTAAAGATGCGGCAAAAGCAAAGCATATTTTTGCACACTAAGTTCAAATTTGTGCCAATCCTCGACAAAACCAAAAGCTATCCTGAGGTAACCTCACTCGAAGGACTTTTACAGGGGCAAACATTCTATGAGAATGTCCTCATGACCTCTATGGTAGAGAGTGAAGACTATATTGAGCCGGCTCCACTTGAGTTAGAAGATGGAGGGCAATGCACTATTGACAAACTTATGGAAGTAAATCTTGGGACCAATGATGACCCGAGACCAACATACATAAGTGCGTCAATGACTGAAGATGAGACGCAACAATACATCAAATTCCTTCAGGAATATCATGATGTTTTTGCATGGTCATATGCAGAAATGCCTGGACTCGACCCAAATGTCGCGGTTCATCGGCTCGCCGTTCGACATGGGAAAAGGCCAATAAAACAACCTCAAAGACGATTTCACCCCGAGTTAGCCACTCAAATCGAAAGTGAGGTCGATAAACTAATAATGGCTGAATTTGTCAGGGAAGTGAAATACCCTACATGGTTGGCGAATATTGTTCCCGTCAAAAAGAAAAATGGGCAAATTCGTATCTGTATTGACTTCAGGGACCTAAATCAAGCTTGCCCTAAAGATGATTTTCCCTTGCCAATCACAGAGTTGCTAGTGGATGTAACCACAGGATTCGAAGCATTATCTTTTATGGATGGTTATTCGGGATATAATCAAATACGAATGGCCCCCGAAGATGAGGCTTTAACTGCATTTCGTACTCCGAAAGGGGTGTTTTGCTACAAAGTCATGCCATTTGGTTTAAAAAACGCTGGAGCTACATACCAAAGAGCAATGACAGTAATATTTGGTGATCTCCTCCATAAGAATGTTGAGTGTTATGTAGATGATCTGGTAGTAAAAACAAGATCACGCTTGGATCATCTCGATGACCTCAAACTCATTTTTGAAAGGTTAAAGAGACACCAATTAAAAATGAACCCCTTGAAATGCGCATTTGGGGTAACGTCTGGTAAATTTCTTGGCTTTGTGGTCCAATATAGAGGTATTGAAGTTGACCCGGGAAAGATAAAAGCCATCCAAGAAATGCCTCCCCCAAAGAATCTTAAAGAGCTTAGGAGTCTTCAAGGAAAATTAGCCTACATACGGAGGTTCATCTCAAACCTGTCAGGAAGGTGCAAACCTTTTTCTCAGCTGATGAAGAAAGGAACACCATTCATTTGGGATGAAGTATGTCAAAGTGCTTTTAATGATATTAAAAGTTATTTGACCAAACCTCTTGTACTAATGGCGCCGGTAAAAGGCAAACCTTTAATCCTTTATACTGCTGCAATGGACACCTCCCTAGGAGTCCTATTGGCTCAGCAAAATGAGGAAGGTAAAGAAAATGCATTATACTATTTAAGTCGGACCTTGATTGGACCCGAGTTACAATACACTCCCATAGAGAAAATATGTCTCTCTCTCGTGTTTGCTTTACAAAAACTAAGGCATTATCTATGGGAACAAACTGTCCAATTAATATCAAGAGCTGACCCTGTTAAATATGTACTCTCACGGCCTGTCTTATCAGGGAGAATGGCCAAATGGGCTGTGATATTTAGTCAATTTACCATCGAATACACTCCTCAGAGGGCGGTAAAAGGGCAAGCGTTGGCAGATTTCCTTGCTGATCACCCTATTCCCTCTGAATCACCATTAGCTATGGATCTTCCTGAAGAGGAAACCATGCATATTGATCTGGAAAAAGGGTGGGAAATGTACTTCGATGGCGCATCTCGAAATCCAGACGGAGAAAAACGAGAAGATTATAAAGAAAATCACTCTGGCATAGGAGTCATTTTCGTAACACCCGAAAATGGGATAATATTACATTCATTCTCCCTCACACAAGGGTGCTCAAATAATGAGGCTGAATATGAAGCGCTCATCGCGGGCCTTGAATTAGCTCTCCAAATCCCTATAGAAGATTTGACAATATATGGGGATTCCGAGCTAATTATAAAGCAAATTAAGGGTGAATATAAAATTAAGAAGGAAAGTCTGGTTCCATATTACGAAAGAGCAGATTACCTTTTAACAAAATTCTCTAAGTTGCAAATTCATCATATTCGTCGAGGCGTAAATGCCAAAGCCGACGCCTTAGCAGGTTTGGCTGCAGCTTTACATTTGCCTGAGTGCGAAACCACCTCTATAACGGTCGGAGTAAAAAGAATACTAAGACCCTACAAAGAGATGTTTGATGAAATACAATCTGAACCCTTACTCGCTACTGCTAATGTCGTTGAAAGACATGACCTAGATTGGCAACAACCCTTCATCGATTATCTACAGCATGGTCAATTACCCGAAAACCGTGCTAAAAAGGCCGAGGTAAAACGACGTGCTATGAGATTTGTTATATGGAAAGATGTGCTTTATAGAAGATCATTGGATGGGGTGTATCTAAGATGCATTCCCCGAGATAAAATACAAGAAGTAATGCAAGAAGTTCATGCTGGGATTTGTGGGGCCCACCAAACAGGCCCTAAACTCCATATGCAACTTAAAAGGTTAGGATATTACTGGCCAACTATAGTATCTGACTGTATTGACTTTGTCAAAAGATGCCAAGCATGCCAATTCCATGGAGACTTCATTCATCGTCCTCCTGAGCCTCTACATTCCACTACTTGTGCTTGGCCTTTTGCTGCATGGGGAATGGATGTTATAGGTCCCTTTAATCCGCCATCTTCAAAAGGACATCGGTATATTCTTGCGGCTACGGATTATTTCTCAAAGTGGGCTGAAGCTATACCTCTCAAAGAGGTTAAAAGAGATACTGTAGCTAACTTTATACGAGTCCACATTATATATAGGTTTGGGGTCCCCGATTCCATAATCGCGGACAATGCTAAATACTTTAAGGAAGGCTCATTATACAAGCTTTACAATAAGTATAACATAAAGTATAACCATTCGTCAAGATATCATGCTCCGGCAAATGGTTTGGCTGAAGCCTTCAATAAAACTTTATGTAAAATTATAAAGAAAATGGTGGATAAGAATAAAAGAAACTGGCATGAAAAGCTTCTTGAAGCTTTGTGGGCATATAGGACCACCCATCGAACTTCAACACAAGCTACCCCATATGCGCTGGTGTTTGGAAGTGAAGCGGTCCTACCACTTGAAATACAAATACCGTCACTTCGCGTGGCCCTACAAGAGTCATTAACCAATGATGATAATGCTAAAATCCGACTTGCTGAATTGGAAAGTCTTGACGAAAGAAGGCTTATCGCCCAACAAAATCTTGAAATTTACCAACAAAGGATGGAAACAGCATTCCATAGAAAGGTTAGACTCCGGTCATTTAAAAAAGGAGATTTGGTCCTAATGGTTCGAACTCCTATTGTTGTCACACGAAGAACTAAAGGAAAATTAGAGCCTAAATGGGAAGGGCCCTATGTCATTGAAAAAGTATATTCTAATGGGACATATCTTATGATCACTCAAGACGGAGAGAGAATAATCCCTCCGACTAATGCGAGGTTTCTGAAAAGATATTACCCTTAAAGATGTATGTCTTTACCCACCAATCGTGTTGCACGTGGTTAAACTGCTAAAACACAATCCCGCTATTAGGCTCAGCTAGTGGTTATAATTGCGGATTTGCCCCACCTTGAGTGGTTAAACCAAAACTCAGATACTCCTGGCCCACACGAGTATAAACTGTGAACGGCTAAAAATAATATAAAAAATAAAAAGTGATACAGACGTTTTCTTTTATTATTCATCATTTATGTGTCCCCAATGACTTGGGATTAGAGGCTAAAAGGGTAAAGTGCCCAAATGCCCAAAAATGATAAATAAACATGGATCATGCCAATGTCTTTTCCTTAAAAAAAAATGAATGATGATGTTATTCTACGAACTTTGCTTCATAAGGCGGAAATTCTTTATTATAAAATAATATGCTAGGAGGGATCCCACAAAGCAGAGGGATACTCACCTAAATAAACTAAGCTACTACGCTAGCATACGATAAAATAGAAAAAAAATGCAAATGCAGAAAGTAAAACGAAACTACTAATAGGAAAGAAAGAAACATAATGAGAACTATGCCTAAAGATTAAGATTCATCTTAGTCGCCTCCAAGGTCTTCTCAAGTTCTTCAATATGTTGTGCTCTAGCCTCTTGGTCGGAAAGATGATCGGCAGTCTTTGATTCAAAAATCTCAATAAAGGCGGAAGTTTCAGCAAGGGCGGCAGAAGCTTTATCCAATTTTGCTTGCACACGTTGGTACACTTCTTCCTCTTTGTCCCTTCTAGCTTCAAGCTCCTTCAACTTTGCTATCAAGGGTTCAATTTCCTCTTTGGTAGCATTCAAGATTGTTGTCGCTTCCAAAACTTGGGGTTCAAGACTATTCTTTTCATCAGTGAAAGATTGAAGATCGACACGAGCCTTAGAAAGTTCGGAAGAAAATTTGGACCTTATGGCGTCCATATCCAGCTTAGCTTGTGCCAAATCAAAAGATTGCACTATAAAATCCTTAACAACTTCATAAAATGTGGAGTAGTCAAAAGGAAAGCTATAAAGCGCTTTCAAAACAAGATTAGCCTCTGCAACCATGAGTTTAGGAAAAGCGGGGTCCATAATTACTAACTTTTTTGCTAAGGCATCCTGGATAGTAGACGCCGCAGGCTTCAAAGAATCACTTATGGAGGAGGCCATGGCCAGTTGATCAACTTTAGGGGGTGGTATGAGATCAGAACGGATCGATGCAATAGTGGCAGTCAGAGGGTCCAATTTTTCTAAAGTATTTTGCTCGTCTGATTGTTCATCCAGCATAATTATATCATCACCCTCTGGAAGTGTGATGGATGCATTTTCCAGTGGAGACTCCTTTTCATCTAATGTAGTCGAAGGAAGATAGAAGTTTCCAAAAGATCCTAAAAAAAGAAAATATATATATATGTGTGTGTGAATTAAATAAAGGTAAAAGTTGAAAAATTTGATGACATTAAAATTGTTAAAACAACTACATACCGTCAAAATGACAAGGAAGCGAGTCAGTGTTCTCGACTTTATTCCCTTTGGGACCATTCTTCTCGGACATGAGAAATCCTCCCGAATTTGGAAACAAGTGCTCTGTCTTATGGAATCGGAGTCTAAACCGACCAAGCTTTAAAACCTCAACACCTTGTGCCAGAGTGGACTCTATTTCAGAGGGACTGCACTTTTCAAAAGAAGTCTTCAACTCTTGAAGGAAGTAAATATTTGCCATTCCGTGTTGGCACCTATTACCTCTTTTGAACGACGCATGCCTCTTATGGCTCCATGCTCAACTCGGACTGTCTTCATGCTATCAGTATCGAAAGGATCTGTCGGCTCTTTGAGATGGAAGAAGTCTATTTCTAAATCTCCAACCAGCCTCCCAACACGCCGGTAAAAAGTATTCAAAACTTCATCTTTTGAGGGGCGAGGATGCTTCGAAGGATTCACAGAAGACTTCGCTTTCTTTTCTTTAACCAAGTTGTCATGATGAGATGTTACAGCCTTGCGTTTCGATGCCAAATGGGGATCGTAACTTAAAACAGCATGGGTACTATGATACCACCAATCAGCAAATGCTTTAGAAACCAGACCGGCCGGTCCAAATAGCCCATAATCAAGCGAGATCCGGTTTGGTGACGCATCATCCTACGCCAATAGGCCTTGATCCCAATTAGTGGCACATTACGCCGCTCGATAGGTGGAAAGGTGCTTGGGCCAAATTGACCAAAACCAAATTGGCGACCAAAACGAGAAGGAGAATAAGGCTCCGCAAAGGTCTTACCGCCGCAACGATAAGTCAAAACTCCGGGCCTCACTGATATCAAAAAAGAAAGATGCATATTTGAAATACGTTTGCCTTGCCCATGAAGAGTATCAATAATCTCATTGTCATGCACGACTTTGCCAAGAGGGCAAAAGGAGAACTCTGACTCGTGTTTGAAGAAATCCGCTATGGAACGATCTGAAAGAACACAAGTCCTTTGATTGCGAATACAAGCTAGAAATGGTGCTGTCTTATCCGGCAGGTCCCTTCGAACATATGTCTGAGGGAAATGCATAGCAATCCAACCACATAAATACTGAAATGGAGCTTGCACAAGTTGCTTCCCGGGTTCAGACATCTGGGAAAATTGACCAAGTTGGGAGTACAAATAAGCCAATACGGGGACCGCAAGGTTAAAAACTACACCCCGTGCCATTTGGCACGCTATAGGAATAACCTCCGACGTATCACATCACCTCGAGAAGAGGGAAGAACAAATCCCGAAATCCAACATGTCAAAAATCCGGCTAAGTAGCAAGAATTAGAAATGCCGGCTCGACGTTTGTAGCCAAAAGAATCTAAATCACTGTGGCTTCGAAGGTTCAAGGCTTCGTCAGATACTGATTCCAGTGCTTTATGACCTGGTAATGGTTCGATGAAGTGGCTAATCCAAGTTTTGTAATTAGGAGAGGGCCCGAGGAGTGTGAGGACATCTAAAAGCTCCCTGGTACAATCAGGATATGCAGATGATCCATACAAAACCTCATTCAGAGGGAGTGCTTCATCATAAAAGTCTCCAACAATAGGCAAACCACTAATCTTGTGGATATCCCACAAGGAAATGCCGATTTCTCCATAATAAGTGTGGAAAGTGTTGGTATCTGGAGACCAACGCTAAAAAAAACTCCTCAATAGTAAAATGTTGCGGTGATAAACGTGCAAGGACAAGCGTACGGCCCAATGTATATGTGCCCTCTTAAGTTCATTGTCAAAGCTATCAAGCACATCACGAACCCAAAAAGGCCAACCCAAATCTCTTGTGAAAATAGAGTTGGATTTAATATTTATGTTCTTGTTCCAAGTCCAACCTTTTGTCTGCATATTCCTTAAAAGAGTATTCGGCGGGGTGGGTTGAGTTGGCATATGATCAAGACATGGAAGCAAAACACGGACCTCCCCACGACCGCGAGGGATGCGTGAGCTTCCTCTACCATAAGAGACGAGCTCGCCCGTGATGGTTTTTGACCAATCCACCTCATCCTTCAGTAGTATAGTTGGGAGAGTGGGCAAATCTTGAAAAACCCGTAGATGCCTCCTCAGGGTAGGGGTAAATCGAACATGAGCAATGCGAGGAAGTAAAGCCTCAGACGTCAATTCCATAGCATACTCTCGCACAAAATCTTCCTTAAATTCTTCGCCATCAAAACTGAATTTCGCCATTGGTAAAATCTGCAAAGCGGAACAAGATGGTAAAGAAGGGAAAAATGTGAAATAATCATGAAATAAGTCAGAATAGCAATTTTGAGAATATATGCATGCTATGTTCTTTAATTGACCTTGGTAATTGTAGTAAAGTGTTTTACAGCACAATAAGTAAAAAGAAATTCATCAGGGAACACTATGGAGATTTTTATATGAACTTTCTTTTTCAGATAAGGATTGCAACACATTCTTGGTGAAAAAGTCAAAGAAAACTATGATATATATATGTGTAAATATACATATATATATATATGTAAATATACATATATATATATATATTATATTATCCTCTATCATAAAAGGATTGGCAATAAATTTTGCTCCAAATCCATTATAGAAGGATAGCGCGAATAGCTTTAAAAATCTGAAGTCAAAGTTCGTGACCAAGACTTAGAACAAAGCAATGCGCAATAAAAGGGCTAGACTCGTAAGTCTTTTCCCAAGGAGCTGGACCCGTGGGTCATCCTCCAAAGAACAATAATGATCGAATCCAAAGGGGTCTGACGAAGGAGCAAGAATATGTATATATACGTATATACTGCTAAAAAAAAAAAAACTTGCAATCTTGTTAAACTTGATCTCGTGAAAGATGGATGTGCATGAAAATATTGTAAACTTTGGCACATGCAGACAGAGACAAGCCATCACCAAGCTAATTCTTTCCTCCAATAAAAGTAAAAGGTGCACGCATAAATTTTTTTTTTTTGATGTGTACCATACTGATTTAAGCCTAAAAAAAATATGGGGGGTTATGCATGAAAGATTGGTTTGGAAAAGTGGCAAATCGTCAGATGAGAAAAAATATATATAAGTGAAAGGTATTAATTACCAACCTATTAGAAAAGGAAGAAGATGGGTGATATATTTTCTCTGTTTGTCTTTCTTGCTGACAGATTTTTTTATTCTCTTATTTCTTCGGTGCGATGAAAACATTGGTGGCCCTATGTATATATATACATGGCACAGTAGAAGGCTTGAGATAGTCTTTCCGAAGGACTCTACTACAAACATGTGAACTGTAATAGTCTCCTAATTTATCTGGGAAGGGACTCTATTACCAACTAATATTTGGATGGTAATAGTCTCCTAACTTGTCTACAACGGCGCGGATATGTCTCTCTACAAAACGCTCGTTATTTGATTTCTCACATGAGAAACATGCTCATTCTCCAAATCAAATCACGAGGGGCATTTGTTGGCACGAAAATTATATATCTTTGTCATTATATTTAATATCTTGACATTAATAAAATTATAATGTGTCGTGGTTCTAAAACCAAAATACTTAATATTTTGCTGAATAAAATTAGTGAAATAAAAAGTTTCTATATCATATTAAATTCCTAAAGTCATGGAATATTATGATTAAATAAATTTGAAAATATTTGATATTTCACTAATAAAGTCTATTTGGTGAAATAGAAATATTATTTCGAGTAAATCATTTTCCCGAAAAGACGCTCAGATGGCTCTTAAACTAAATCCCATGAGATATTGTTCTTTTGTGATAAAATCATTCTTGTAATTATATTAAAAAAGTTACAAGAAACAAAAGTCTTGAAGAATTCAAAGTAGGCCTCTTCAAAACTGCACGTGGATATGCATGGGGAGAATTCTTCTTGGACTCTTGTGGTGGATATAAAGCCAAATCTTATCAAATAATTAAGAACTCTATCTTTTAGAGTTGAAAGTAATCCATTTGACCGAAAAAAAGATGGCTGCATGTTAGGATATTATTTGATGATGATAAATATTGGTCTCTTAAAATATTTATTTTTCTTGTAAGCCAATCAAAATTAAGGGTCTAATGGAAAAATAAATTTGATCTCATCTCTGATTGAAGATATATTTGCGGCATCTGTAATTCTTATCTAAAAGAATTATCATGCCAAACGAGAATGAGATTTTTGTGAATAAAGCTTATCAATTTTAACAAACTGATAAGTACAAATAATATATCCTACAACTACACAAGAATTGAACTCCAAGCTACTACCTCTATATTAAGGGAGCAACTCACGGCAGAAAGGAGAAAGAGAGGGAGAGAAAGTAAAAGAAAAAGAAAAGAAAGAAAGATTGAGAGCAATAAAATAAAAAATAAAAAGCTTGGGGAAATAAAGAAGAGCAAAAGGTGGGCAGAAGCTTAAAGGAGAGAATATATTCTACTGTCACTTTCGGGAGGAAGGAAAGGTAGAAGACGGTGATCAATCAAGCTCCCACATTCTGCTATGGCTAGGTATAGACTGGCATAAGCAGTGAAGTAACTCTCATTTTTTTTTTTTGCTGTTATGTATGTCCCATTTGATGTTCATGCAAGAAAAGAAGTTAATGCATGTTTGTGTATTTAAGTAAATACTCATCCAAGTTTGCTCGTTTCTCTTATATGTTATGATTATTTGTTATTAATTCAATTGTGATGTTATCAGTGTTCCAAATGCATGGCTTCTGCGTGCGTGTGTGTGTGTATATATATATATATATATTCATTTAACGTCATTCATTTAATTCCTTTAATCGGAGGTTGCATATTGTGTGATTAACGGTTAGTGTTTACGCTAGTCGGAAACAAGTCGAACCCACTCAAAATAATAAACCCCGTTCCCACATACGAACGAGGGGGATTTCTTGACCAAAAGTTTCGAGTACCCTTTCACGGGAATTTTCCAAAATATATAAAAATGGAAATCAAATACATATTTGTTCGAAATTTTTGTGTCATCAAACACCTTAACTTGATACTTGACCTCATTTGATTCATAAATAAATACCAACATATTATTAATTAATCAGCTATTTACTCTTTGAATTAAATTCGATGAATGCCAAAACACAAAAACGTTTACTTTAATTCAATAACCCATATTATTGCACATCATCTCTTTCAGTAATCCACAATCTTAACTTTCCCCGCTCCCCAAAAATAAAATTCCACTCAAGAATAATAATAATTAAGTGGATATGTAACACAAATAATCTAGCATAAATACGGTGGTCGAGCCTTCGTGTAATTCGAAATGTAAATGAATTATAATTATTAGGAGACTGTTTTACAAAATAAATAATTTACATTTGAGATCTGCCAAATCAGACCAGACACCCCCAGCCGACCAGGCAATATATATACTTCTTCCATCTCTTTAAACTAACACTAAAACACTTAATTAAAAGTGAAGTAATTGTAATTAACTCCTCGAATCAAAATCAATCATAAAGAAATCCATTCACCAATCCCAATTCCCAAGTCCCATTTTTCAAGAAGTATTAAACTATAACTATTGTTACAAATATAAAATTAATCAAAGATTCTTGAATGATGTAACAATACAAATCCAACATTAAATTTAAAATAGTTGATGGCTAAAATAATTGATGCCCATCTCACATGCAATTAGGTCCTTTGTCAACCTCCACTTTTCACTTTCCATCCAATACCATACGTACACGTGTCCACTAACCGACACACTTAGGAAACTTCGTAAGAATCAAACTTCATCATAAACAGCCTCCCTCACTTCACCCAACTCACTCCACTCCTCTTCAGATCCAAACCCTAATTTCATTCTCTCGAAACCCCTTTTCACAATATTCAGATAATTTATAGTAATAATTATGTAATTCTGAGCTCAATTATCAGAAAACAATATGTAATTATGAGCTTTATGAATTGAATTGGGGATGAATTACGAGTGGTTTGAAGCGATGGCGAAAAGGGTTCCAAAAAGGGTGTGGTTAGGGTTCCAAATGTCAATGGGATTAATGGTGGGGTGGAAATCACACATCGTCCAGGTTTTGCACTCGCTAAATTGTGTGTTTTTATTGCTTTCTGTTGAATTTTTACTACAATCTGTGATCTTTTAGCTTTTGAGTTATAGATCTGTTACTCTGAATTACTATATTGAAAGATCTGTGTTGTTAAGCTTGAAAAGAGGGAATTCTAATTTGAGTTTGGAAAGGGGAAAAAAGAATGGACTTGAACTTCTTGAAATGGCATTTGCTTCGTGGGTCCTTTATGAGGCGTGTGGTGATGAGGGCATTTATGCTTGTGGTGGCTATGATTGTGGTTTCGTTGATGCAAATGGCCCACGAGGTTCGGATGATCGAGCCAATAACGTTGAATACTGATGAATGCCCATTGAATTTGGGCTCGAACCCGGATTTCAATCTCACCGGTTTTTTTGAAATCTGCCTCGAGATTTGCATTTCCCCTTTTGGGGGATTCTTCTCATGTTTCGTGCAAGGAAACGTGAACTTGACTAAAACCGTTTTCAAGGAGTTGATGGAGAAGAACTTATTGCGATCAAATGCAAGATCATTGTGTGTCGGTGAGGGATCTGCCTCAGCCGTGTTGGCGTTGCGCCATTTGGGATTCTTCAATGCGTTCGGTGTCGAGAGGCATCCGTTCTTCTCCCCTTTTTAAGAGGGGATTCGTGTATGAGCTCAACTTTGAGGATAACCATTTCGATTTCGTGTTCTCGGGCGATCTCGATCATGTCTCGGTTCCATCTCTCCTAGTATTGGAGATCGAGCGTGTTTTGCGTCCCGGTGGGACCGGTGCTATGCTTGTGGGGGGTCATCAACTTTACTCGGGTGGCTTGGTAGGGTCCGCCACCCCCATTGCGTCGTTCTTGAAAAGCTCTGACATTGTTCATATATGCAGGGTTGGATTTTTTACTCTTGTCATATTTAAGAAGAGACTCGAAAATTTCGCTTCCTTTGAGCATTTTCAACTCCCGACTAATTGCCCTTCCATGGCAAAGAACAAACCCTTCATGAAGTGTATCGAGCCTCTGGCAGATAAAATCCCTAGCCGGTTTGACTCAGATAAACTCTCTTATCTCCCCGAATTCATGAACATTTCCTCGAGAAACAAATTGGTTTACATCAATGTTGGCGCGGGGGAGTTTGCAAAGACGAGCATTGCAAAAATGTCGAAACCTTATTGTTCTGACCACCACTCGGGTTTCGACGTGTATGTTATTGATCATAAAACCAATGTCCTCACTTCATACGTGACGGATCCCGGTATCAACTTTATCTATCATCCTGCCCTAGTCGGAGAAAATCACGCTCAAGAAATTAGCCCCGATGAATACTTTAGTGCACCGTGGGACGAAGAAGGGTTCGACTTTGTTCGTTGGTTAATGAAACCGTATCCAGTGATGATTTGTTGTCCTTATGATGAATGCAAAATTGGGAGAGTTGAAGATTCTTGTCGAACTATTTGAAACGGGGGCAATATGCCATGTGGACGAACTCTTCCTCCTATGCTTGGATGGTGCAAATTGTAAGAATGTTTTGACAAGTCTTAGGAAGAGTGGAGTTTACGCTCATCAGTGGTCGGGTGATTGAGTGCCGAGTCAAGTGAAGTTTGTGTCTTGAATTTATGTTGTGTTAAGAATAAAGGAGGTATATGTGGTGGATTGAGCATATAATCTACCAACTCTGTCTCTCTGTGTGTCTTTATGAAGTGAGTTTGAGTTGTATCCTATGTTGAGTGTCTTGTAATTTCCTCGGCTGTGCTGTTGAGGAAAAGTGTTGTGCTTATAATAATTTATCTTTGTCTAATGGGTAAATTACTTCGACACTCCATGCATGATAATCTAATTACAAAAATGCCTGAAGATTGAAGATTGAGAAGTTGTCATGGTTTCTCGTATCAGTAAAAACATATAACAATTTAACCGTCTGTCAGTAAAAATAGATTATAATTCATCCCTTGATAAGAGGTGTATTTGGTAATTTGTAGAATCTCATGGACTGCCTTGTAATTATCCAACAAGTGAGGAGGGGGGTGCATGTAAGGGGCTCTTGTAACGTGTCAAGGCTGAAATCTCAGTCTCAGAAGCTGCTCAGCTCAAACAGGCTCTGCACTGCATATTGGGCAACGAGAGATGCCTTGAAACTCACACCCTCACAGACACTGCATAACAACTCTAAAACCCAAAATTTATTCAAACTAGCTTCATCGAGTCAAATATATATATATATATATATATATATTAACTAGTTAAGTTGATCTTGAGTCGAGGTCCAAATCTTACTGAATAAAAGATCTTGTTAAGTTTTGCCAGTCCAAATCTTACCGAATGAAAAAAGGTGTTTTAAGTTTTGGCTTGTTACACGTTTTTTGAAAAAAAAGGTTTTAGCTTGTTAGGCTCTGTTTGTTTATGTTTTTAAGATAAAATTTTGAAAATTTCTCGGGAAATGCATACTACGTGGATTCGTGTGAGAATTGATGTGATGTATGTTGTGTTTGTTTATGTTTTTAAATAGTGATTGAGATTTATAAAATGTGTCAAATCAATAATAATTGGTTGATGTATGATGAGTTAAATAATTGAGTTAGTTATTTGTGTAATGATTCTGTGAATAAATAATAATAGAATAAGATAGATAGATATAAAAAATTAATTTAATATTAATAATTTTTGAAATTTGAAATTTATTATTATATATAGTAAAAGTGGAAGATTGAATAAAAAATAATGATTGGATGAAATGATGTTGATTGATAAATGTGTGAAATAATTGATATAGTGAGTGATAGGTAGTTTATATGGGAGATTGAAAAGTTAAGTTGAAAAAAGTAGAATTTAGATGAAAATGGTTTGTGTTATGGATTTTTAGAATTTTGTGATTCAGGATATTGAAAATGGAATTTGAAAACATTAACAAACAGGCCTAAGTTTTTAACATCATCAATCGAGTAGTGTAATTTAGTTTCTAGACATATACGGAGACCTGGTTTCATTTATTTTTGATAATTAAATACACTAGATTTCATTGGAAAAAAGTGGCAATGTCGCAACTGAAAGTATACTGATATATTTTTTTATAACTAAATGCACTAGATTATATTGAACAGAGTCCAAACTGAGCAAAATCAGTCCAGAGTGGTTATGAATGGCTTAAATGTGAGCAAAATCAGTTTCTGGAGGCAAGAGTGGTGTGGAGCAGACTAAATATTCCTAAACATTCCTATATTATGTGGTTAACGGTTATGAAAAGGCTTCTGACAAGGGAAAGCCGTGAAATTTTTTGCAAGCGACTGATAGTTCCTGTGTGCTTTGTGGTGCTGAGTTAGAATCTGTGGAACACCTCTTTTTCCAGTGTGAATGGTCTCAAAAGATACTGAGGTATATTATGCAGTGGTTAAAGGTTGAAAACTGGCCTCTCATGCTACACCGATGGACGCGATGGTTAGTGTTTGCTTTCAGAACTTGGAAACTAAAGCAGAATCTAGTTGCTGCCGGGATTGCAAGTTGTGTCTATAAGATTTGGGAAGAGGAATAAAAGAATTTTTGCACAACAAAGTCGAGAATGGGGGATAGTAGCAAAAAGTCTACAGCATGAGTTAAATCTGAGATTTGGAGGAAGTATTGCTACTGTACAAAGAGAGAAAGAAATAGATCCTTGCTAGCTTTGATTTTATAGTTGCTGCTTCTGTTATGTTTGTTTTTGTTTAAAGCTGAGCTTTTTTTCCTTGTTGTACTTGAGCACTGGCTACTTAGTGTGTTTAAGTGAAGTGTTGTAGCTGTAGACGGAGCGGATCTTCTATCCCATAATGGTGTACCATAATAGTGTCATATTATTGTGGGATTGATAAATGTCTTTTTAATTTGATTATTATAAGCAGTTTTTTTTAAATGGACACTTGTCAATCCCACAATGATGTGACACCATTGTGATACACCATTTGGGATAGAAGATCCGTTCCAAGCTGTAGATGGTGTTTATGTGGAATAAAAGTCTATTACTTTGCACCCAAAAAATAAAAAAGTCCAAACTGAGAGCTCAACTAAAGTTTTATCTGGTAAAAAAAAAGAAGTGCAACTAAATTTACAAAAAACGGGAGAACGAGAACTACAACAACTATCATCTTCAATCCAATCTATATCTATCTATAATACAATAAAAATATGAATTTGGAAATTGTTTCTTTCAATTGTGATATTACATACAATATTACTCTTATTTAGATTTATCACCTTGCTTAACCACCTTTATTTAAATAATTAAATAATTATTTGAAACTCTACATTAAAATATTGAGACTCTATATTTTATGGATTCTTCACCTGAAATCGCTGGCAAACTCAAAGGTCCACTAATGAATTTGTCATAAACAAGTTACCCATACAAGTCAATCATGATAGTAAAGAAATCAAATCCACCTTATTAATTTGAGCAACTTTTCACATTCAAATAATAAAAATACCCCCTCTTCAACTTCCTAAAACCATTCCAAGATTACTGTAAATACAATTTTGATATTTGTCAATTCTCGTGCAACTTAGTTTCTAAATCTATTTCCCCCCCCCCCCCCCAACTTTTATACTATAGTTAAATACATTTCATATGAACAAGTTTGAATTAAATTTTTATTATATTTTCAGATATAGTATTTGAATATTGAATTTTTTTAGCATATAAATATGTTTTTACGTGTAACGCAGGTACACTCTACTAGTACAAATAAAAATAAATAAAAGCAAAATAGAAAAGCCAATTCACGACAAGGAGGAGGATTGAGACGTATTTTTGAAAAAGTTTGAACCCTCCGAAGATGGCACAATGACCATCTATCAGACTTCATTCCCTATTAGACTCTTTTGTTGCTAACTCGACGTGGAATACATTGCAATGCTACCCCGTAAAATTGACCAATAGTACATAACAAACAAATAATGTGACAGAATAGTAATTTATCAAGAACTTGGAGGAACCACTAGAATGATGTAAAAATTATTCGGTGAAACAAAAAGTCCCCCAATAGTTAATAAAAATGAGACATTGATGATATGAAGAGTAACCCATTTTTCCATCACTATTGGGATAGCCATCAAGAACCAATGAAGAAAGTAAAAAGGTCGACCATGTGTTAATCAAGCAATATATACATATTTATTAGTTATAACTTTTGTGTCAAGACCTAAATCACATAGAGTGGGCTAGAGAAAATATGAATGTAAGAACAGGAGCGTAAGAGTGTTAAAATTTAGATGAGAGTGGGAGCGTCTTAGAGCGTAATAAAATCAAAATAAGCATTTTAAAATTGTTGCACCAAATTATATCTTGGAATTACTTTATATAATAAGTTGAAGTTAAATAATCATTTTTTGGCACTTGAATTTTGAGTATAATTTGATGATAAGATTGTCTTTTTAGCAGGGTTTAAAAAATATTCAGATACGATGAAATGAAAAAGAATGATGTTATCACAAGAGTCTTATTTGTTCAAAATTTAATGTCACCACTTACTATGTTTGCATTCCAACAAAATCTGACATCTGTTGTTTTATTCTTCCTTGTTTTAGAGGACTATTTTTACTAATTTTTACCAATAAATTTTTTTTTTATTTTTGAAGTATAGGAAATATAAGCTAACAGTGAGAAATCTTTGTCGTTTATTGAAGTATTACCTTTAAGTTTTAATGTGATATTTAAGGATTTTAAAAGTGCGATAGAGAGAAGCTCTCGTTCTTAAAGTCGCTACAGCTAGATCGAAGCGTTAGAGCATTCACGTCGTGTAGAAAGAATTATGTTATTTAGGTCAAGACTTGTTGATTTTAAAGAAAATCATGATAAGAAATATTGATTTTTATCACACAATTTACTTCTGCATAGCTAGTCTGCAAAATCAAAGAATGGGCTCAAATTTTGGCGAACTTTTGAAAGAAAAACAAACATAAGTGTAAAATCTTATTAATTTTATTCAAATTCAATAATACAGGCTTGGTAATTTTATAACACAAACTTCCAAAAACAAAGTAACAAAACTACCATAAATTTAAAAAATGTGTAGGCATGGAAATTTAGTTCATATGAATTTACATTAAATTACTACCCACCTAATTATTTTGGAATTTAGACATTAGTAACTTTAATATTCTGAATAAAGATGGACAACTATGATTATTTGAAATTAATGAAAACAACAGTATCTAATTTACGTATATGAACAATTAAGTTCAATAAAACTACCAATAGTGTGTACACATAGCTTACTTAGATAATTTTATATTTCTGTGTATTTTATATACACCCCAAAACTTAACATTGATCGTCCCCGAGCAATAAAAAGACTTAGACTTAAGGACTAAGATGAAGACATCAATCTAAACAAAACAAAAAACAAAACACGACTCACTTTCGTACAGTGCACGATTGTACTTAGCGTGTGCAACAAGCCTTTAAACCTTTTTGTTACCCAAAAAGGACGAGTTTTGTCTCGTGAGGGTTTGCAAAAGATATACCCACAAAATCCATAAATTTCAGCACCTACCAATCAATACAAATTAACTTAATCAACAAGAAAACAATGGCATAAAATCGACCTTTAAAGCTCAAAAATGTATAACATATCAAAGACTTGCTCATGTTACACCTTGACTCGAAAATATCTCCAAAGGGTGTAGTGAAAATAAGTCTAAGGCATTATAGTCAAGTGACACCCTTACCAAATTTTAGATTTTCTCCCATATCTATTAACCTTCGATCAATCCTAAAGTACAAGCCTCATAGAAAACTCCATAGCCACTTAAATTTCATTACTTAACCAATTTGGACTATAAACTCTCATGAAACTTCCATTTACATTCATTAAGGTTAGGTCGTGTGCAATGTTCTATTCCTTAAGCTTTCTATGACACCCATGTATCGAGTTTTAGACCAATGACTCTCAAACTAGATAGTTTTAGGGCATTAAGTGTCCACACTCCTTACGGATTTAATCACTCGAGTGTCAAAGGCCACGAAATAAACTAGACATTCCATTCACTTTTAACTTTAATTGTCTTGAGTTTGGCTCAAATTAGCATAATAGTACAGTTTATAGGCATGTAACTTTTCACCTCCAGTACATATTAGCCTGACTTTATAGTCATACCAATTCTCATCAACCTTATTCATTAATTATTAGGCATATGAAGCAACCACGCAACTCATGACCTTAAGAAGAATCTAAGTTAATATTTCCGGGAGAAATTCCTTGTGTTTCAGAATGATTATCCACTTAACTCCTCTACCCTCGACTTATCGTGCATTTGTGATTCATCTAAGGAAAATCTACTCTAATCTAGGGTCCCTAGCAAAACAAAGATATGTGTATTCCATTAAATTCCAAAATAAATCAAGAAATCATGCCATCAAATTCAAGTTAATCCATTTCATTGCATTAATTGGTAGGCTAAAATTTTTCATGCTCGATTTTCTCAACATAAAAGCATCTAAACATGATAGCATACAAATTCCCCCAAACTTGGAAACATGCATATCACCAATATATTCAATAACTACTCAACAATTAAGCGTTTCTCACACCCCCAAACTTAAACTCAATGTTGTCTCTCATAAAGCACAACAAGAGTGAAAAGAAACACTTAACCTCATAGGTCGGTGAAAACCCGACCTAGTCTCATGCATAAATTCCAAGTGTGGCTCCAAATGGTGCACTCCAATCTCCATAGTATGTCATCATCAATCATGCACTTAACAAATCACAACCATCGAGCATAATATTTTATCTTTTTATTTTTTTGCAAACAAACCAAAAACAACTAAACTACTAGAAAGCAAAAACAAAAAGAAAACAAAAATCTTGGGTTGCCTCCCAAGAAGCGCTCTTTTAAAGTCACTAGCTTGACTTTACCGAGTTATTTCAAGGCGGTTTCCGAATAATGCCTTGTTCATTCTCCAAGTAAGGATGAATTTGATCCGGTGTTAGTAGAAAATATGATAAATAGTGACCAAGCAATCATCCACTCAAATATTTTCTCATAGTCTATCACCACTTCCATCACTCATTCTTCCCATTGCGCCGAGTGATGATTTGGACTATTCTCCAAGTTATAAGTAGATGCTCTTTTTTCTTCACCCATCAAAGTGGAATGCTTGGAGTTCATGATGTAGGACTCAAGGAGACTATTGGTTCTTTTAACCTGAGAAAGCTCAACACTAAAAGGATTAAAAACATCAATGCGTAAAGACAAATCAGAATCAACTGGATGCTTAAAACCTCATAGTTCTCACAAATAACCATATCAACTCCTATATTTAATAACATCTCACTTTCATTGGAATCAATAACCTCCTTACCAGTGGAGAGGACAAAGGGTGGAGAATCTTCAACCAGTTGAGAAGCTGTAGGAGTGGAAGGCTCGGCAGTGGGAGTTTCTGGTTCTGCACGTTCAGGCGTGCCATATAGTAATGCTTCCAATTCTGCTACACTTTCAGCCGCTCATTCAGGTGTGATCTGCTGGGCAGAGATTCGTTCATTTTTTCACTCCTCGTCTTCTCTCACAGTTGCCTCACCACTCCTCGAAGTCATACCACAATTTGGTGCTTGTTGCGAAGCTTGAATGACGTCGCACACCAATTGCCAATTTTTCGGACAATTCAAATCCTCGAGAGTGAGTTGCATAGCCTAATGAGTCCTAAAAGCCATTCTTGTTGCTCCGGGGTCAGAAACGGAGGATTTTTCTGCCATTATTGGAATTAGAATTAAGACAAAAAACTAAAGCAAAAATAAAAAAAACAAAAATTATAAAAACTTGCAATAAAACAAAAACTTAAAAAACAAGTCCCCGACAACGGCGCCAAAAACTTGACACGAGAAATCCTTACGTGTTTGCACAGCAAGTGGACTGGTCGTGTGTAGTAATAAAGTGGATTTTTAAGTCCAAATTGTCGATCCCACGGGACTTGTATTTTAGACTTCTTGAATTTAAAACAAGCAATAATTAAACTAAAACTAAGATTTAAAATTTTTAAAAGCAATAAAATAAACTAAAACAAGAATTAACTAAAATACTATGGAAGCAAGATACAAGAAACAAGATGTCGAAATCAAGATAGCTATGGAAGAGAACAACTAAGACACATGTGTTGACATAAATTAATTAATTCTGGTTAAAATCATGTTTTCATATTATTAGACTAATGTTGATTTGGTGGAAACTCCTTAATTAACTACTATCCGATGTCTCGGCTATAATAATCCTATGATTAAGTGACGGTTCTCTAAATATGTCTATCCGAGAATCAAATCATTAGCCATGCATTCACGTTTTAGAATTTTCCCGGATAAATCTAGCTAACTGCACCTGAAAATCTATACCTATCTCTAGGAGCAATTCCTCATATTTTTCGGATGATGTGATGATTTTTTTGAACCCTAATCTATATTCTCCAGAATGAATAAACTAGGCTAATTAGCAAGCATATGGTGATCAAGCATATGATTGGAATTAAAGCACAAAATCAAGACACAAAGCAACAATAGAATTAATATGAAAAATACAATTCATAACTCAATTATCATAATTTAGCCTCAACATGGCCTTAGTTCGAAAAATCTAATTTATCATAACAGATAAAAGATAGAAACTTAAATTAAGATTCATATTCATAGACAAAAATAAATCTAAATCTAAGAAACTCCCTCGTATTTTTGATGAATGAACTTAGATCTTCATCTCTTCCATGCTTCTTGATTTCTTCACCTTCAAGGATTCTTGAAAATCTTCATGAATATGTAAAAACGATGTCTAAACCCCATTAGGGCTCTATTCTACATGTATTTCGTCTCTTTAACCCTAGAGAACTGATCTAATATATATAAGGGTAGAAGGGGAAGACTCCAACTTGAATTAGAATTGGAAATTTCTGAAAATCTGATGTTTTTCCCGTCAGATGCAACGTTCGAACGTTAGGAACAGTAACATTTTGCCTTCTGCGCAGCGATCTTGTTTCCTTCATAACTTTCTTCACAAACCTCCGATTTGGGTGATTCAAGTTGCCACGTGAAGCTAAGACAGAGATCTACAACTTTGTGGAAGAAATATTTGTCAAATTTCATCCCTAAATACTCTGAAATTCTGCATTTTCGTTCAGTTTTTCTCAATTGCAATGATTTCTCACCTTTACTCAATCAACACACAAATTAAACGCATATGTGGCATAAATCATGCATAAACCAATATAAATCACATGAATATGAGGCTCTAAAACATGTAAATCTCACACCTATCAAGGGCTACTAGCAATTTACCTCCCTGTGAAATTTGTAAGTAGCCAAAAAAAAATGTGAAAAAATAAAAGGAAATTTACCTCCCTATAAAAAATAAAATAAAGAGACAATTTAGCCCCCACGCACGTCACTCGTGCAATTTGAGACTGGATGCTGATTTTGTCAAGTGTAGAATATATTTCCAATCTTTCATATCATATATTCGTGTCAAAGTGTAGAATATATTCTTTAAATATACACTTGGGTGACATTGATCTATCAAATATAACATAACATGAATTTGAAATAGAAGTCTAAAAAATAACAGTTCTTGAAGTTTTGTTTCTCTTATCATTGGAGCTCCGTTTGTTTTACAATTTTTATTGTTTTTTGACATGTAATATTCACAATTTAGCTGAGAACTTTTCAGGATATCTTGTGCACCATCGAGGTATTGAGATGGACAAGAACAAAACAAGCGAAATTACTGAAGCTCTTCCGCTGAAGAACAAAAAAGAAATGTAGAGATTGTCGGTAGATTCCATTCTTTCGCCAATTTCTCTCAAATCTCGCAAGAAAATTTCAACCATTTTCTCCGTATTATAAAACTAAAGGACTCAGAAGAGTTCAATGAAATGTTGAACTTTTAGCTATTTGTATGAAATGAAACTAAGAAGAAAAAAGTGGTTTTATTTAAAAAGTTAGCACACTGGTTGCTTGATTAATTTTCCCCTAGGTAAGCTTCTAACTAATTTTTGCTTTTAATATTTAAAGTATATTGCAGTGTAATTCAAATAAATTATAAAATTTTAAATGTGGCAATTATTGATGAACTTAAAATACATAAAAAAATGAAAAATCATATATCAATGTCACCAACTTAAATAAACTGATGCACTAACAAGAATTGAAAGAAAACTTCAGCAGAAAGAATTGGTTTTGCCTTATTTCCATTCACCACACAACTTCGTCATTTTTTGGCTGGATACGGATGGAAGTAAATTGGTGAGAATCTTGCTAGGTACGGTTTTTTCATAATTTGTAGATATTTTTTATTATTTATTTTTGAGAGAATCGAGGCTCTTGTCATGCATTCGGTCTCCACTGTATGTCCACCAAATATAGCGTCTAACAGTGTAATACAATGCACAATTCAAAGTTTGAGATCAACTTTCCATCATATAGAGTTTTAAGGGCTAAATTTGTTTTGCCCTAATTTAAACGAAAACATTCGGATCTTGACAAAATACTTTACTAGTAGTAAACCAATAGAAAACTCAAAACCCCATCCATCGACCTTATAATAATTTTGAAAAAGTATAATGATTTTGTTCATCGATTGGCTCATGAAAGTATAATATCAGTACCTATAAAGGGTTACTTTTACGTATAATGATATCAACATTTCATTTATATATATATATATATATCATGGGGGAGGGGGGGGGGGGGGGGGGGGTTATACAATATCCCAACACCACTTATGATGGCAATTATGAATTAACTCACATTACTAATACAATATAGGTTTGGGAGGATCAAAACAACTGAGAATACAGTGAAAATAAGATCAAAGGGCAAGTGAGTGTGAATGTTAATATCAACTGGATTTGAAAGGCAGCTAGGATACAATCAAAACGAAAAACAACGAAATGAAAGTGTTTCTTTCCATCAGAACAGAATAGATACAAGTTTCATATGTTTTTGTATTATGCGTTGGTTGAGAATCATGAACACAAACTGAACCAAAGCACAAAGCTAAAAGTTTCGAAAGCAAAAATAAGATGCAGTCTTACAACCAAAGAGTAACTTTATGTCAACAATGAAAGATGATAATAATTCAAACAAGAAAACAAATTTGGTCAATGAAAAGATGAAACCATACTGAAACGAAGAATCATGGAAGGAGAGATATTCAGCAACCATGATAGCACAATTGTAGACGAAGACACCAGCATGCTCCTTCCTCCAATGACTTTCCAATCCAAAGTCCCGTTTGTGACCCGGATTTCGGGTCCCACGAATTCAATACAATAGCTTCACCTTCTGGGCCCGTTGGCCACCCACGACAAGAAGAGCATCTCCACAAGACTTGAAAGCAACCCCAACCGTTTGATGAGTCGGCTCTACCGGAAGCCTTCCTAATTCATCCACATGTTTCTTTTCCTTGTTATATTTCTTCACCATGTTTGTTAATATTCAACAGCGTAAAGTTGTTTATCAAAACTGCAACAAGAGGGGGTGCCTGAGCAGCCCGGTTAACATTAGGATACATGCCCTCGATTTTCCTCCACTTTCTTGTCTAAGATCAAACTCCTCCGCACAAGTTAACGACTCGGTAGGACCTGTCATCCACCAATCACGTAAAATTTTCATCCATGAAAAACCCGGAGCACATCTAACAGGAAATGCATCTAGGCAACCATTCCCATTGGCCCGTTAAAGAATCGTAAGCTCTGCGGATTTCCACGTTTACGTTCGATCGCTCCCTCCAGCTATAATAGCACTTGACCCAACTAGCCGAAGCAAAAAACATCGAGGGCGGTTCATTCCTTCACATTTGGTCCATCACGACATATCAGCTATACTTCAAAGCGAA